>OY728131.1:776387823-778904481 GCA_963277665.1 Viscum album | reverse complement strand
ACGGTATGCTCATAGAACTAGGATTAGAAACTGGTTCATCTATGGTGAGGGGTGCTGTCAAGCTTTGGGACATGGGGTTGGGTAAGAAGAAGATGTGGGGGTTGAGGAAGAAGAGGAGGGTATTTTGGAACTTTTAAAACTTGAACATCCATTCCACAAACTAAATTGGATTACCCCTGATCCGAGCACCCAAGTCGGCCTGTGGAAAGGCTTGAGGGTCATTCTCAATCCCTTCGAGCTAACAACAATTGTCGAGACATCAAATTATGCTCTATGAGAATAATTTTCCTAGATAAATATTATTCAACAAGTAGCAGAATTCCATAAAAATTTCAGCATGGTGCGTCCATGCCTTAGATGTCCTCGCATAACAAAATAAGTAGTTTCAGGGGGGCAGGTTGCAGGGGGCAGGGGGGCAGGTTGGAGGGGGGCAGGGGGGCAGGGGGTAGGTTGGAGGGGGGCAGGGGGCAGGGGGGCAGGTTACAGGGGGGCAGGAGGCAGGTTGTAGGGGGAAGGGGGGCAGGGGGAAGTTTCAGGGGGGCAGGGGGGCAGGTTGGAGGGGGGAAGGGGGCAGGGGGGCAGGGGGCAGGTTGGAGGGGGGCAGGGGGGCAGGTTGCAGGGGGGCAGGGGGGCAGGTTGGAGTGGGGCAGGGGGCAGGGGGGCAGGGGGCACGTTGCAGGGGGGCAGGTTGGAGGGGGGCAGGGGGGCAGGTTGCAGGGGGGCAGGGGGGCAGGTTGGAGGGGGGCAGGGGGCAGGGGGCAGGGGGCAGGGGGGCAGGTTGCAGGGGGGCAGGGGGCACGTTGCAGGGGGGCAGGGGGGTAGGTTGGAGGGGGGCAGGGGGCAGGGGGGAGGGGGCAGGGGGGAGGGTGGAGGGGTGCAGCTGTGAGCATAATTTCACATCCTATTGAAGTATAGATTCAACGATTTTTATAGATCTAGAGAAGTTATATTTCATAGTAACTTTGAACCAATCTACCTTAGTTTTTACTCTAGTTTTGTTCTGTTTTGAACTTTAAATTTTATAAATTAATGTATATGTTTACACTTATAGGAGATGAAATTTTGGAAACCAAAGGTATTTATTCAACAAGAAAAGAAGGGAAATTTTTTCCAATGATCTCAAATGAATAGAGCATCTACACCATGGGAGTAATAGTTTAAATTCTGTGATTTTTCTACTTAAACTTGAAAATTCACTTCTTTTTTTTAGTTGAAATAAATGGTTGGAAGTTGCCTTTTAATAAATTTTGTATGCTGAAATCATCTTGTTAAATCTGTTGGTTGTTGCTTCCTTTTTTACTACCTTTTTGTATTGAAATTCTGGTGTGTATGCTTATTTTAATGTTTTACTAAAAATCATTTTTGAACTTCAAATGTTAACATGCATCTACATTAAAATCCATGAATATGTGTTGAAGTTGTTAATATAGTAACTAGTGGGTATCATTCATGCATTTTGTGTGATTGTTTGAACTCTATGTTCTTCATTTCTTTTGTTTTTAATATATTAGTTATATGCTTTGTTTGTAATTAGATAAAAAAATTCTTTATTGTTACAAATTGATGCATATATCTAATTAATCATTTCTACCATAGGACGAGGTTGTTGGTGTTGGTTCAAATGCGGGCACGTTGGCATGCAACCGACAAGCAAGAGGGAACATCCATTCTTGGTAATGGGCATCTATGTGAACTTCACTTCTCAGTTATTGGTTTTGATTAGAGTGATATTAACATATTATTTTGTTCCCATGTAGTTTTACAAACATAAAAT
Organism: Viscum album; assembly: GCA_963277665.1. Taxonomy (NCBI): domain Eukaryota; kingdom Viridiplantae; phylum Streptophyta; class Magnoliopsida; order Santalales; family Viscaceae; genus Viscum; species Viscum album. The sequence goes on along the minus strand of OY728131.1, from coordinate 778,902,707 downwards.
AAAAATTTAATCAGGGAAAGGTGCCCCCAAAATACATGCCCCTCGAACTGGATGTTCTATCCAATGTTTATCTCTATATCAGGAAGGGGTACATTGTCCTCATTCAAGGATTTTCCGGGGGTGGGCCCTCTAGAGTAAATACAACACACTGAGAATAATCCATGTTTTTTTCATTAGAAGGACCATCCTAAGGTGATGTTGAAGTGATTAAGTCTGTAGTTTTCCCAGTATCCTTCTACACTGATATAACCCCTATCTTATCCACATTATAAGGGACAGTAGTGTATTTTCTCTCCAAGTCATAGATTGGAATATTCATCTTACCGTTCCAACTTTCATAGTTAGAGACATCATTCCCCTTCATATTGTAAAAAGAACACTCCTTGTCCCTATTACATTCTGGAGAATGATGGAAAAAACATATAATTCATGTAGAACTATGGTTTCCTTTCGTATTGGATCAGAAAGTCTATACATTCATCTAGTTAGTTAAGACTACTTCTTCTAGAATCATTATATACATGTCCACATTCATTATATACATGTCCACATATAATTCACAGATTAGCATTCATTTCTTTAAATCTTCTGAGAAAACATCCTCTCATGCCATCCATATCATCCTATTTGAAACTAAGTGGAAGATGTTGCCCCGCGGATGTCCGCTGGACCGGGCCAACACGTTGTGGTCACGCCGCGGTCACGCCGCGGTCACGCCGCGGTCACGCCGCGGTCACGCCGCGGTCACGCCGCGGTCACGCCGCGGTCACGCCGCGGTCACGCCGCGGTCACGCCGCGGTCACGCCGCGGTCACGCCGCGGTCACGCCGCGGTCACGCCGTGATTTGGCCCTGCTCCAGGACGACACCCTGCGGCGGTTACTCCTTAGAGAAACATTGAATGGTTAGCTCTATAATTTTTCGTATTTCCTCATTCCTAAACTATATCTCCTCTCAGCGCTGCCTCTCATCCATCTTTCCACAAAACGTGCATAGCAGGTGGTACAAAAGCTCAATTCAACTGAAAACATTGGTTTGGAATTGTCTGACATATTTTATTCCTCTAGGTATTCCTACACATTTCTAGATCTGCAAACCTCACCGAATTAGGTATATCAGGGGTCATCCAATCCTCTATTCATCACAGATTAGCATTCATTTCTTTAAATCTTCTGAGAAAACATCCTTTCATGCCATCCATATCATCCTATTTGAAACTAAGTGGAAGATGTTGCCCCGCGGATGTCGCTGGACCGGGCCAACACGTTGCGGTCACGCCGCGGTCACGCCGCGGTCACGCCGCGGTCACGCCGCGGTCACGCCGCGGTCACGCCGCGGTCACGCCGCGGTCACGCCGCGGTCACGCCGCGGTCACGTCGCGGTCACGCCGCGGTCACGCCGCGGTCACGCCGCGGTCACGCCGCGGTCACGCCGTGATTTGGCCCTACTCCAGGACGACACCCTGCGGCGGTTACTCCTCCTTAGAGAAACATTGAATGGTTAGCTCTATAATTTTTCGTATTTCCTCATTCCTAAACTATATCTCCTCTCAGCGCTGCCTCTCATCCATCTTTCCACAAAACGTGCATAGCAGGTGGTACAAAGGCTCAATTCAACTGAAAACATTGGTTTGGAATTGTCTGGCATATTTTATTCCTCTAGGTATTCCTACACATTTCTAGATCTGCAAACCTCACCGAATTAGGTATATCAGGGGTCATCCAATCCTCTATTCATCACAGATTAGCATTCATTTCTTTAAATCTTCTGAGAAAACATCCTTTCATGCCATCCATATCATCCTATTTGAAACTAAGTGGAAGATGTTGCCCCGCGGATGTCGCTGGACCGGGCCAACACGTTGCGGTCACGCTGCGGTCACGCCGCGGTCACGCCGCGGTCACGCCGCGGTCACGCCGCGGTCACGCCGCGGTCACGCCGCGGTCACGCCGCGGTCACGCCGCGGTCACGCCGCGGTCACGCCGCGGTCACGCCGCGGTCACGCCGCGGTCACGCCGCGGTCACGCCGCGGTCACGCCGCGGTCACGCCGCGGTCACGCCGCGGTCACGCCGTGATTTGGCCCTACTCCAGGACGACACCCTGCGGCGGTTACTCCTCCTTAGAGAAACATTGAATGGTTAGCTCTATAATTTTTCGTATTTCCTCATTCCTAAACTATATCTCCTCTCAGCGCTGCCTCTCATCCATCTTTCCACAAAACGTGCATAGCAGGTGGTACAAAGGCTCAATTCAACTGAAAACATTGGTTTGGAATTGTTTGACATATTTTATTGTACATCTATCACATAATATTTGTTCAGTAATTCTTCTTTTTCTTCATCCTCTTCACATGTTGTCCGAACCAGATCATCCTCATCCTCTGCACATGTCGTCTGAACCGGATCAGCCTGTTGTGATAGAAATTCAATGTATGCTTTTGACTGAATTTCACACCAAACCAAGAGATAATAAATGAGTCAAACAATCAGACAAATGGTTTAGGTTCTTTTTCCTCTGCTCACTACATCTATGACTCTAAAACTCTGGATGCCACTGGCACTGCTATAAAAACCAGAAAACTCTCCACTAATCTAAACGTCATTCATACCACTGGTTGTCCTATAAAAAGTAGGAATCCTCATATTAGTCTAAAGTCTCTTTAGGCTAAGGCACAAACAAAACACACTAACATTGATAAACAAGGTACCTTGACACTGGAACCTATAAAACATACAAAAGGAAGCACAACCTCTGTACAAGACCCCACGCTAATGCAGGCACATTTTGAACCCATCGGGCAGAGGCCCCTTCCATTAGATCTGGACGCTATCAAGATGCAGAATATAGATGATTCAAAGGACCCAGGTACACCTACTCTTCATTCTATTAATTTAACTTTTGTTGGTGCTAAATCTGTAGATAATATGAACTATTATGAACAGCCTGTATCCCTGTTATCTAACCAAAATACCATTTCGTTGATGCTATATAACATGAACATTACAAACTCAATTAAGAATGCTTCAAGAAATGAACCAATAAAGAAGAACTCTGGCAGGGGGACAAGCAGGGGGCAGGGTGGGGGGGGGATGGGGGGCATGGGGGGGGGGGCTGGGGGACAAGCAGGGGGCCAGGGGGTGGGGACTGGCAGGGGGGCAAGCAGGGGGCAGGGGGGGCTGGCAGGGGCAGGGGGGGGGGGGGGGGCTGGCAGGGGGACAAGCAGGGGGTGGCAGGGGGGGGGGGGGGCTGGCAGGGAGACAAGCAGGGGGGTGGCAGGGGGGGGACTAGCAGGGGGCAGGGGGGGACCAGCAGGGGGCAGGGGGGACTAGCAGGGGGGTGGCAAGGGGGGACAAGCAGGGGGGAGGGGTGTCCAGGCAGGGGGGACTGGTAGGGGGCAGGGGGGGACAAGCCGCGGTCACGCCGCGGTCACGCCGCGGTCACGCCGCGGTCACGCCGTGATGTGGCCCTGCTCCAGCCACATCCAGCAGGGGGGAGGTTCAGCCCCACTTGCTCACAGGCGTTTCAGACGACCCATTTTTCAGCAAAGTCATCAGCCCGCTGCCACCAGCATTCCAGCCCGCAACAGCCCCCCCACCTTCGAATCAGCCCGCACCATCCCCCCAACACCTGCAACCAGCCCCCTTTCACCCACATTCCAGCCTCCTCCCGCTCCCTTCGCTCCTGGTCGGAAGATGCTGCCCCGCGGATGTCGCTGGATCGGGCCAACACGCTGCGGTCACGCCGCGGTCACGCCGCGGTCACGCCGCGGTCATGCCGCGGTCACGCCGTGATGTGGCCCTGCTCCAGCCACATCCAACAGGGGGGAGGTTCAGCCCCACTTGCTCATAGGCGTTTCAGACGACCCATTTTTCAGCTAAGTCATCATCACTCTGCAAGCAGATGCTCCTTCCTTTCCTACTTACTCTTTTCTGCAAGGTGTCCTCTGTTATAAGGGCCGGTTGGTGCTATCTAGTTCGTCCCCATGGGTGCCCATATTGCTGGCTGAGTTCCATTTGTCTCCGTAGTGGGGTCATTCTGGTTTTTGCCGCACGTATAGAAAATTGCCTGCCAATTTATATTGGGTCGGGATGAAAATACCGGTTCAACAGTTTGCCAATGGGCCAAATGCCAACGAAATAAATATTCCACACTATATCCGGCTGGCCTGTTGCAGCCGTTGGAAATTCCCCAGCTGGTGTGGTCGGGTCTCTCTATGGATTTTATCACCGGACTACCCTAATCCCGTGGTTGCACTGTGATTCTGGTCATCATTGATCATCTCTCTAAATATGGCCATTTTTTACCCCTAAAACACCCTTACACAGCAAAGAGTGTGGGAGTGTGGGCGAGGTTTTCGTGTGGGAGATTGTCAGTTTGCATAGCATTCCAGCGACCGCAATCCCATTTTTGTAAGCCATTTTTGGATTGAACTGCTCAAACTCCAAGGCACTGACTTAAAACTCAGCTTGACCTACCACCCGCAAACGGATGACCAAACAGAGGTGGTAAATCGCTGCCACGAGACCTACGCTGTTCCATCAGAAATCTAGTTGCCCGCTGTTGCCCATGCACTGCTTGATCGTGGACTCAAATATTATTTGAGTCGGTCCCAAGACATCATGAAGCAGAAAACTAATACACTGCCGTCACCTTGCCCTCCATGTGGGAGATCCTGTTTCCGTACGCTTTCGGCCTCACAAACAACACTCTTTAACCTGCCAGATTTCTCAGAAACCTGCCCCTCGTTTCTATGGGCCATTTACAGTTCAGCGGAAGATCGGCCTGGTGGCTTGTTAGCTTGATCTTCCTCCCTCAGCCTGGGGGCCTCCTGAGGATTTCTTCTGTTGTTTTCCCTATTTCTTCTATTTTTCTGCTGTAATTTTCGTTCCCATCCTTTAATACAGAATTGCAGCCCTCATTGAGGGCTGGAAGTTTGAGAGGCTTAACAGAATTAGAGTATGACAGTGTGTCAAGTTTGAGAGGCTTAACAGAATTAGAGTATGACAGAAAGAAGCTTCGAGCCGAAAGGCTCTAAAGCCATTTTATTAAAAACAAAAGATGACATAAGAGAGGAGATGGGGCTAGACATTGATAAAACTGCCTTCATAATAAAGCATTTCGTTTTCATAACCCCCTCCCCGACGTCATCATCCCATTCCAAGTTGTAGGTAGATGAGCTATGAGACCTAGTCACCATCGGACGTGCGGTCTGCGCAGGAGGGCTCATTATGCGTTCTTTAAGCGTTGCGCGCGCTTGAGAAACGCGCGTGGGGGGTCCAAACGGGCCGAACGAATTGCGAATGGCCTGAAATCGGACGACATCAAAGGGTGAGTGAATTGTGATGTGGTCGAGCAGACGGCACGTCAATCGGACGTGCCGTGTGCCCGCGGTGACCGGGAACGCCGTTCTGGTGTCATAAACGGCCAAAACGGGCGTCTAACGGTCAAACTCATAGCGAACGACATCGGATTGACCTGAAATCACAGGACAACATTTAAATTATTATTCGCGACGTGCACGCGCAGACGGCACATCAATCGGACGTGCGGTCTGCGCAGGAGGGCTCATTATGCGTTCTTTAAGCGTTGCGCGCGCTTGAGAAACGCGCGTGGGGGGTCCAAACGGGCCGAACGAATTGCGAATGGCCTGAAATCGGACGACATCAAAGGGTGAGTGAATTGTGATGTGGTCGAGCAGACGGCACGTCAATCGGACGTGCCGTGTGCCCGCGGTGACCGGGAACGCCGTTCTGGTGTCATAAACGGCCAAAACGGGCGTCTAACGGTCAAACTCATAGCGAACGACATAGGATTGACCTGAAATCACAGGACAACATTCAAATTATTATTCGCGACGTGCACGCGCAGACGGCACATCAATCGGACGTGCGGTCTGCGCAGGAGGGCTCATTATGCGTTCTTTAAGCGTTGCGCGCGCTTGAGAAACGCGCGTGGGGGGTCCAAACGGGCCGAACGAATTGAGAATTGCCTGAAATCGGACGACATCAAAGGGTGAGTGAATTGTGATGTGGTCGAGCAGACGGCACGTCAATCGGACGTGCCGTGTGCCCGCGGTGACCGGGAACGCCGTTCTGGTGTCATAAACGGCCAAAACGGGCGTCTAACGGTCAAACTCATAGCGAACGACATCGGATTGACCTGAAATCACAGGACAACATTCAAATTATTATTCGCGACGTGCACGCGCAGACGGCACGTCAATCGGACGTGCGGTCTGCGCAGGAGGGCTCATTATGCGTTCTTTAAGCGTTGCGCGCGCTTGAGAAACGCGCGTGGGGGGGTCCAAACGGGCCGAACGAATTGCGAATGGCCTGAAATCGGACGACATCAAAGGGTGAGTGAATTGTGATGTGGTCGAGCAGACGGCACGTCAATCGGACGTGCCGTGTGCCCGCGGTGACCGGGAACGCCGTTCTGGTGTCATAAACGGCCAAAACGGGCGTCTAACGGTCAAACTCATAGCGGACGACATCAGATTGACCTGAAATCACAGGACAACATTCAAATTATTATTCGCGACGTGCACGCGCAGACGGCACGTCAATCGGACGTGCGGTCTGCGCAGGAGGGCTCATTATGCGTTCTTTAAGCGTTGCGCGCGCTTGAGAAAAGCGCGTGGGGGGTCCAAATGGGCCGAACGAATTGCGAATGGCCTGAAATCGGACGACATCAAAGGGTGAGTGAATTGTGATGTGGTCGAGCAGACGGCACGTCAATCGGACGTGCCGTGTGCCCGCAGTGACCGGGAACGCCGTTCTGGTGTCATAAACGGCCAAAACGGGCGTCTAACGGTCAAACTCATAGCGAACGACATCGGATTGACCTGAAATCACAGGACAACATTAAAACTATTATTCGCGACGTGCACGCGCAGACGGCACGTCAATCGGACGTGCGGTCTGCGCAGGAGGGCTCATTATGCGTTCTTTAAGCGTTGCGCGCGCTTGATAAACGCGCGTGGGGGGGTCCAAACGGGCCGAACGAATTCCGAATGGCCTGAAATCGGACGACATCAAAGGGTGAGTGAATTGTGATGTGGTCGAGCAGACGGCACGTCAATCGGACGTTCCGTGTGCCCGCGGTGACCGGGAACTCCGTTCCGGTGTCATAAACGGCCAAAACAGGCGTCTAACGGTCAAACTCATAGCGGACGACATCGGATTGCCCTGAAATCACAGGACAACAATCCCATTATTATTCGCGACGTGCACGCGTAGACGGCGCGTCAATCGGATGTGCGGTCTGCGCGGTAGGGCTCATTATGCGTTCTTTAAGCGTTGCGCGCGCTTGATAAACGCGCGTGGGGGGGTCCAAACGGGCCGAACGAAGTCCGAATGGCCTGAAATCGGACGAAATCAAAGGGTAAGTGAATTGTGATGTGGTCGAGCAGACGGCACGTCAATCGGATGTGCCGTGTGCCCGTGGTGACCGGGAACGCCGTTCCGGTGTCATAAACGGCCAAAACAGGCGTCTAACGGTCAAACTCATAGCGGACGACATCGGATTGCCCTGAAATCACAGGACAACAATCCCATTATTATTCTCGACGTGCACGCGTAGACGGCGCGTCAATCGGACGTGTGGTCTGCGCGGTAGGGCTCATTATGCGTTCTTTAAGCGTTGCGCGCGCTTGATAAACGCCCGGGGTTCTGTGCAGGGGGGTAGGGGGCTGTATGGGGTTTGTCCGGGGGTGCACATGGGGGCTGTCCGGGGTTGCACATGGGGGCTGTCCGGGGGTGCACGGGGGGCTGTCCGGGGGGAATGGGGCTGCATGGGGTCTGTCCGGGGGTGCACATGGGGGCTGTCCGGGGGTGCACGGGGGGCTGTCCGGGGCTGGTCGGGGGGCTGTCCGGGGGTGCACAGGGGGTTGTCCGGGGCTGGCCGGGGGGCTGTCCAGGGGTGCACGGGGGGCTGTTTGGGGGTGCATATGGGGGCTGTCCGGGGGTGCATATGGGGGCTGTCCGGGGGTGCACGGGGGGGCTGTCTGGGGGTGCACGGGGGGGCTGTCCGGGGGTGCACGGGGGGGCTGTCCGGGGGTGCACATGGGGGCTGTCCGGGGGTGCACGGGGGGCTGTCCGGGGCTGGTCGTGGGGCTGTCCGGGGGGTGCACGGGGGGCTGGCCGGGGCTGGCCGGGGGGGGCTGTCCGGGGGTGCACGGGGGGCTGTCCGGGGGTGCACGGGGGGCTGTCCGGGGGTGCACGGGGGGCTGTCCGGGGGTGCACGGACAGGGGGGGTGTCCAGCAGGGGGGGTTGGCAGGGGGACAAGCAGGGGCTGGGGGGGATGGCAGGGGGAAGGGGGGGTGGCAGGGGGCAAGCAGGGGGCAGGGGGGGCTGGCAGGGGGACAAGCAGGGGGAAGGGGGGGCTGGCAGGGGGGCAGGGGGGGCTGGCAGGGGGACAAGCAGGGGGCAGGGGGGGCTGGCAGGGGGACAAGCAGGGGGAAGGGGGGGGGCTGGCAGGGGCAGGGGGGGCTGGCAGGGGCAGGGGGGGCTGGCAGGGGGACAAGCAGGGGGGTGGCCGGGGGGGCTGGCAGGGTGACAAGCAGGGGGAAGGGGGGGGGCTGGCAGGGGGGCAGGGGGGGGGGGGGGCTGGCAGGAGCAGGGGGGGCTGGCAGGGGGCGGCAGGGGGGCTGGCAAGGGGACAAGCAGGGGGGTGGCGGGGGGGGGTGGACTAACAGGGGGCAGTGGGGGACTAGCAGGGGGCAGGGGGACTAGCAGGGAGGGTGTCAGGGGGCAGTGGGGACTGGCAGGGGGGGCTGGCAAGGGGACAAGCAGGGGGGGTGGCGGGGGGGGACTAGCAGGGGGCAGTGGGGGACTAGCAGGGGGCAGGGGGGGGGGCTGGCAGGGGGACAAGCAGGGGGCAGGGGGGGCTGGCAGGGGGACAAGCAGGGGGCAGGGGGTTTCCGGGGTTCTGTGCAGGGGGGATGGGGGCTGCATGGGGTCTGTCCGGGGGTGCACATGGGGGCTGTCCGGGGCTGTCCGGGGGTGCACGGGGGGCTGGCCGGGGCTGGCCGGGGGGGCTGTCCAGGGGTGCACGGGGGGCTGTCCGGGGGTGCATGGGGGGCTGTCCGGGGGTGCACGGGGGGCTGTCCGGGGGTGCACGGACAGGGGGGGTGTCCAGCAGGGGGGGTTGGCAGGGGGACAAGCAGGGCGGGGGGGCTGGCAGGGGGAAGGGGGGGGGGGGTGGCGGCAGGGGGCAAGCAAGGGGCAGGGGGGTGGCCGGGGGGGCTGGAAGGGGGACAAGCAGGGGGAAGGGGGGGGCTGGCAGGGGGGCAAGCAGGGGGCATGGGGGGGGCTGGCAGGAGCAGGGGTGGGGTTGGCAGGGGGACAAGCAGGGGGGGCTTGCAGGGGGACAAGCAGGGGGTGGCTGGGGGGGGCTGGCAAGGGGTGCACGGGGGGCTGTCCGGGGGTGCATGGGGGGCTGTCCGGGGGTGCATGGGGGGCTGTCCGGGGGTGCACGGACAGGGGGGGTGTCCAGCAGGGGGGGTTGGCAGGGGGACAAGCAGGGGCGGGGGGGCTGGCAGGGGGAAGGGGGGGGGGGTGGCGGCAGGGGGCAAGCAGGGGGCAGGGGGGTGGCCGGGGGGGCTGGAAGGGGGACAAGCAGGGGGAAGGGGGGGGGGCTGGCAGGGGGGCAAGCAGGGGGCAGGGGGGGGCTGGCAGGAGCAGGGGTGGGGCTGGCAGGGGGACAAGCAGGGGGGGCTTGCAGGGGGACAAGCAGGGGGTGGCTGGGGGGGCTGGCAAGGGGACAAGCGGGGGGGGTGGCGGGGGGGGGGGGACTAACAGGGGACAGTGGGGGACTAGCAGGGGGCAGGGGGACTAGCAGGGGGGGTGTCAGGGGGCAGGGGGGACTGGCAGGGGGGTGGCAGGGGGGGCTGGCAAGGGGACAAGAAGGGGGGGTGGCGGGGGGGGTACTAGCAGGGGGCAGTGGGGGACTAGCAGGGGGCAGGGGGGGACTAGCAGGGGGGAGCTGGCAGGGGGACAAGCAGGGGGCAGGGGGGGCTGGGGGCTGGGGGCTGTCCGGGGGTGCACGGGGGGCTGTCCGGGGCTGGTCGGGGGGCTGCTCGGGGGTGCACGGGGGGCTGGCTGGGGCTGGCCGGGGGGGCTGTCCAGGGGTGCACGGGGGGCTGTCCGGGGGTGCACGGGGGGCTGTCCGGGGGTGCACGGGGGGCTGTCCGGGGGTACTGGCAGGGGGGACTGGCCGGGGGTGGCATGGGGGTGTCCAGGGTGTGTCCAGGGGGTATTTTTTTTTATGAATTTGGACACCCTATAGCCACGGTTCAAAACCGTGGCTATTGATGTATTGCCGCGGTTTTAAACCGTGGCTATAGACATAATGCCACGGTTTTAAACCGTGGCTATAGATTTTGTCCGGCCTTTAGTATAGCCACGATTGAAACCGTGGCATTAGGTATACAGCCACGGTTTTAACCGTGGCTATAAACCTATAGCCACGGTTTGAACCGTAGCTATAGAGTTAAAGCCACGGTTTGGAACCGTGGCTATAGGTCTAGGCCTATAGCCACGCCAAACTTGGCCACGGTTCCTCAAACCGTGGCTATTACCTATAGCCACGGTTTGAGGGCCTATAGCCACGGTTTAGAACCGTGGCTATAGCTCGAATTTCCAGTAGTGTTCCAATTTGTTTTCTATAAGAATTAAAGATGAATATGTATTTTTATATTCTTATTCACTTGGTGAACCTTTACCTAAATAAGTTATGAAGCGTTTACTCAATACTTGTTTGTTTTGTAACTTTAAACAAAACTTGAGTAAAGGGGTGAAAATAATATTAGAATAGGATGTGTTGAAAGATCACAACCTGCCTTTCAATTTACATAGATCCAGTGTAACCATTGCCTATTCATGTCATTGCTTCTCTTTCTCCTTGCAAACCTCTTGAAGATGAGACTTCATGTAAATATTGTCCATATCCTAATGTAGCGACCGCAACTAACACCAGACATTGATAAAATCATAATGACATAACCATCATATGCTTTTTTCATTAGTATCCTGCAATCAATTTCACCCTCACTTCCTAAGGTAATCTAACAGGAATAGGGACACTAATGCTATGAGTTTCCAATAATACTGTGCGCAAGCACCTGTACTATTCTTGGATACTCATGCCAATGTGGATATTGACTTTGTCCAATATTTATCATAGTTTTTAAACTTGTGGTATAACTTTCCATTTTTATACAAAAATAAATTTTAGCAGATTAGTACCATTTTATCTGGATTACCAGTTTAGACATTTTAATTAATTAATTAATTAATTAAATGCCTCCCACTATTTTCTATTTAATTCTAGAAACCCTCTGTGCTAGAATCAGAATACTGTGTCGCTTGAGTATTCTAGTGTCAAGGATCCCTAAACCACTCATCATAATCTACAAGCTTTGGTTACGCCACTACTTGAAGGGTTTAAGGTAGGCTTTTAGCTGGTCAACCGTATGAACTCACAGTTCCTTGATCTATTGAGTGAAGTCCAGCTTCTTAAATCGTTACTTGATTTACTCAACACTTACCTCTAAAATTACAACAAACTATATTTGGATATTTCTTTGCTGCAATTTTAGATAAGTCAACCCACCACTCTCATAAGAACACCCTGATAGTAAGAGGAAACCTCAACTTTGGCATGACTGGAACCCCAAACAGTCAGTTTTTTCCAAATTCGAATGATTGAAGGTGGTTTAGACTTAATATTTCTTTGAGGGTTTTCATGTTATTAATATGAAAAAAGAAATCATTTTCTATCTTCTAAGCATGTACTATGTGATCGCACTCACAACTAACCATGCTATAAATAGAAAATTCATTACATCACATGTTCATTTTATCTATGCATATTTATTTATTATTTCTATGTGATCATGCAAAAACTATACATTCACAAAAATAATAAACCATGAAAAAATAAATTGATGACCTGATCATGAGAGGGTACTAATGGTTAATCTATTAAGTAAATAACTGACCAACCTAGACCCTAGGGGTAATACCATGAGTCACAATACTTAGGTCTCTGAGATGCAGTGTCTGCCCATCCAATGCATATATCTGTTGTCTGGTTCATCGTCATCACTTGGTGCGAAGTGTGTCACTTATCTTCTCGTAATTATACAATAATACTTGCACATAGGTGAGAGGAACTTGAGAGTATAAAACAAATCTCAAATGGACACGCAATCCCTTATACATATAATGACTCTGAGACGATACACAGATTGCCTTTTATTTAACTAATTATTACAAACCGGCATGCAATAATTAAATAAATAAATTAAATAAATAAACAAGCACCACACATGCATTGGTCGGTCCACGACTCACGACTAGTCTAATACGTATTAACTTGCATGTTTAAAATAAATGTAGAAATAAATTAAACTTGCATTAAAAATAAACTTGAGGACATTTTAATTGAATTAAAAATTCACTCATATTTTTAATTCAGTAGTTATGTCGTTTGGTCCCGATTAATTAATTTAATTTTAAAACTAAAAAATAAATTAATTAATTAAATTAATTAATGCCGCATTAATTAATAAACCAAAAATTAATATTTAATTAATTTAATTATTAAAGGAAATTAAATTAATTTTTTTAATTTGTTTTTTATTAAATTAAAAATACTCAGGCCCCATAAACCCTAGGTAGGGCCTGTGCAGGTCGGGTCGAACCTGTGCAGGCCCATTCCAGATTTTCCCGACCTGTGCAGGGTCTTTCTACGCCTGGTCGGTCCGCCCAAGCCCATTTTAAGCTGGGGAGACCCGTCCGGACCTGTTCTGGGGTAGATCTGTTCACCAAAGGGTACCTGGGTGGCAGCCAGCCGGCCAAGGGTCGTGGGAAAAGTCAGACCAGTAAGAGTGCGGCACCAGAGGTGTCTGCGGCCGGCGGTCCGCTGTGGGTTCTGGCGAGGTGCCACAGGGGAAGGTCGGTGGGTGATATCAGGTTTGGTTAAATCTTGGTCGTGTCACATGGGTAGTGAACTTGATCGGGCTGGAGCCGCCAAGGGCGGTAGTACCATTGCGACTCGGTGCTACTAGTGCATGGAGAAGGTGCCATGCTGGAGAGAGAGCCTGCGAAGGAAGTCAGTCGGCCAGATGGCGGTGCTAGGACTGGATCTGGCATGAGTTCGCCAGATCTGGGTGGCTCGACCGTTGGGGTGGAGTGAGGCTGATCGAAAGGGGGAGGGGCTCTGGAAAGAGGTGGCGCTGGATCAAGCTGATTCGGGGTGCTAGGAGGAGGCGAAGTGGGGCACTGAGGTGCTGCGCATGGGGTCACAAGGAGGGTGGTTGGTCGTGTTGTTGCTTCATACTAGCAGGAGGAGCCGCCTGATCTGGAACTGCGATGGACTGATGAAGGGGGGGGCTGGAGCACTTGGAGGACGTGGTTCGGCAACCGACCAGTGATGGACCAGGAGCCACGGCGTGTTCGAAAAGGGAGACAGAGGGGCTGACCCCCTTGACTTAGCTAACTCCCCTTTTTTATTTCCCTTTTTTTCATTTCCACACACCCACCCAAAAGAAGTCCAACGCCCTTTTTTAAAATTTTCCTAAAGCCAATATAGGCTTGGGAAAATGATAATAATATTATAATATTATAATATTATAATAATTGAATTATTATTATAATAAAATTATTATTATTATTAAAACTCACTAGAAATAACTATTTTGGTGACAGTTATCATGAAGGAAAAAAATTCATTGAAAAAACATATATATAAATATACATGTTCTTCATTTTACTACTCGTAAAATGAATTGAATCCAATTTCAAAACTTTGGATGGTTGCAAACTGGCCATCCAATGATTGATTTTGATTTTTTCTATAGCATTGGAACCATAACGATGCCTCCTGCAATATTTTATGCAAAACAAATGGCTTAAAATAAACACATGATCCTATGATACCACTTTAAGGAACTGAGCATGTAGTGGAAGCCCCAAAATGATATTTTAAAAAATTTCCCACCGACGTGTGACATGAAATCATCAACATTGGTGAGTCGCTTCCCAGTTTAAGATGAGAATCTCATGTGAAGATTTTTAAGCACAAAATTAATACCATAAAATACCTAGTTTAGATTTGAAGTCACACATAATGTATGCTCGTCGTTGGTGATTGCTTATCAAAGAATCTGAAGCTGAATTCCTCTAGATCATCCACATGCACTTCAAGAAACTATGGGAGCACCAATCATTGAAATCCAGGTGCTAGCGTGGAGATCCAATGATGCCTTCGATGCTCCAATGATCACTACGTCACTTCGGTTGTGATGCCTAAGAGAGAGCTTGATCTAAGCTCCTTGGATCTAAAGCCTCTCTCTCTAGGATGTGGGAGAGAGAAGAGGAGAGAAAGAGACAGTGAATAGTACATGGAAAACTTCCCTCCTCTATTTATAGTGTAAAGAAAATATCTATTATTTCCACCCGGCCTCCCGAATACGTAACACTCTATAAACAACCTGTTATGACTTCTAAAATGAGTCATAAATATTATTATCACTTTCTTATTATAGCATCCTGACTTTTTATAACATAAACTTTCATTACATTTTACAAAACTGAGGATCTTTAAGGTTTAGTGTCTTGGAAACCAGGAACTTAAAACATGAAAACATAAAACATTCTTCATAAACACTTGAAAGGCTTCTCCTTATGTTCATCCTAGGTTCATTACTGCATCTCATAACCTAGAGACATACATCAAAAGAAAGGGTGAGCAGAAGGCCCAGTAAGGGAAACAAGGGAAACATTTTACATGAGAAATTAAGATACATCAAAAGTCATGAAAAATAACTTTAAGGAATGAGAAAGAGTTCATGAGGCATATAATAATAAAAATAACTTGTTTTATAACTTGAAGATGTGGCTACAACATTTAACATAGACAATCATTTCCGTTTCACCAAGGTCCATCCCCAAGGTGTCATTAAAAATTACCAATGTTATTCACCAAGGCGTCGTTAAAAATGGTCATCTCTAGAGATTAAGTCTTTACCCAATGCATTGGAGCGCTATCAGGGCGCACCCTTAAATTTTCCTTTATTATCATATGAGACACATATATCATCATCAAAAATTTCATAAATAACCTATCTAGCATAAAATAAATGGGTTTCCTTTCATAATCATAATGTTTTAAAAACTTCTTTAAAGACATGATCTTTATGTCACTTTAAACCCAAGGAAAATGGAAAGTGGGTTTCATGTATGTAAATACTAGAATTTAAAATAGAAAATTTTTATATATATGTGAATATACCTATAGAAGAAATATCTTTGAGTATTCACTTAATAAAATAAAAGAATTTGGGAAAAAGATAGAGAGGCATTTTGAGACGAAAATTCCGCAGCATAACGGCTATGTTACAGGGTTTTAAAAAAATATTGAAAAGAGAGGGGACATGGGTCACCCACTCATAAATGATCCATAAAATAGTATAGGTACATAATATAATGGATATAAGAACATTGTAATGAAATTTTAAAGGAATTTCATATAAAATGAAAAACATGGAAGGAAGACAAAAATAAGATTTCTCTTATGAAAATTCGGCAGCCTAACGGCGTCACTTAAAACTTCAAAAAAATGAATCGACGAGATCAAATAGGGTCTCTCATAATATTAACATAAAATATAATTATTATGGATATAGATATAATACCCCAACATAATAAAAAGGAACTTGAAAGACTTGACATGAAAATAGATCTTGAAAACGAGAAGGGTGAAAGAATCCCTTAAAAATTCGGCAGCCTAACGGCGCCACTTAAAACTTCAAAATACTGAATTGAAGAGATAAAATAGGGTCTCTCATAATATGAACATAAAATATCAGTATTATAGATATAGAGATCATACCCCAACATAATAAAAGGAACTTGAAAGACTTGACATGAAAATAGATCTTGAAAAATGAAAAGGGTGAAAGAATCCGTTACAAAAATTTCGACAGCCTAACGGCGCCACTTAAACATTCATAAAACTAAATGATGAGAGTAAGAGGGGATATCTCATCATATGAACATTAAAAGGTCATTAAGAAGAATAAAAAAACATTCTCCAACATAAGAACATGGAGCATAAAAGAAATGACTTAAAAGAGAGTATTTGAAAAGAAAGAGAGAGGTCGGATCTCTTACCTTAAAACGTAACTCTTAAAACTAAAAGGTTGGGACCTTGAGGGATTGGGGGCACCTTGGGAGGACTCCTTGGGAGGTAATGAGACCAGATCTTCGTTGGGTGGAGTTGGGAGTCGAATGGATGAGAGGATGGCTTGGTATTTATAGGGAAAGTGAGGGGACACGGCATTAATGGCTAAGGGACACCTCATTGGTGGTTTTGGAAAAACCATGGGTTTGCCCATGGTATTTGCCCATGGTATTGGCCACTTAGGACACCTCATACCTTATCTTACTATTCACAAGTCGACCATATTGATTACATACTTAATACATCATTTAATGATGTCATTAAACACTTGTAACTTAAAAACTGTATTTTCACTTTTCATCAAAAATTAAACTTTCTCAGAAAAATCCCAAATTTTCACCTTAACCAAATATCGATGCCCTGATTTCAAAAATGAACTCCATTTTATAAAAATAATTTTCTAAATATTTTTAATTTAATTTTTAAATAAAACACTATTCACCGAAAATTCATTTTTTTCAGAAAAATCCCCAAAAATTACCTTAACATAATATCGATGCTCTGAGTTCAAAAATGAAATCCATTTTATAAAAAAAAATTCTAAATATTTTTAATTTAATTTTTAATTAAAAAACACTATTCACTCGAAAAAACTAATACTTGACTAATAATTTATGAAACTGTTATTTAACCATTTTATTGAATCACATTACTTAATCAAGGTGTCTAGATTATATTAATACTTTCTTTAAGTGAGATTACTAATCCATTTGGTCACATTACTAATCCTAAGCATAAAATCACTATTCATAATTTACTATTCATCAAAAATTAAGTTGATCTTATTAGACTCTAAATTTCATACTAAACATAATTGTAGAATACCATTTTTTGAAAATCATTACACATTTTTAATTATTTAAGGTTTACATAAACATTTTTTAAAATATTCTCTAAAATTCACCAAAAATATGCATACTATATGTATCCGGACATTTGAAAATTCATAAACTTCATCATAAGAAGAAATCAAAAATTTTATTTAAAACAAAGGATTACACAAGGCAGTTACGATCTAGTTACATAGCCCCTTATAACACCAGCATAGGACCTAAGAGTAAGGTGTGCTAAGGTGAGAGAATCCGAGGGAGGCTCGGCCAACATCGCACGAGTAGTAATTTCTATCAGTTTGAACTTCTCGTGAAGGTGATTTCGTTATAGCTTCACACGATGAAGTTCAGCTTGGGTTTGGTCCAGAGCAAAGCCCAGTGGTGCTACCTCCTTCCCAAGTTCTGTTAGATGGGCTTCGATTGGTCCAAGACTACTGGGTGAGGCCATCGAATCTTCTTTCTATATTAATTAACCAAGATCACTTGTATTTAGAGACAATAATCAAAACGTTTAGTTTCCAGCGGTCATATTGACCAATGGTCATATAACAGTCAAAACCCAACGGTCTCATTTTAATTATACTCATGTTATCAAATGAAACATTTTTGTTGAGTATAAAATAAAATAACACACAAAATTAGGAAACAAGATTTATTCAAAATTTTGGGTTGTTGCACTTATAATATATCTATTATATATTATATATACTAATCTTAGGTGTATCCTGGATGACGTGTCACCACCAGGAAACTCCACGCCTCCTCCTTCCATGTTTCCAAATCTTGTTGACCCCTCCCATTTTGAGTACCAGCTCCGCACTACCCCAACCTATCGTCGACATTATATTTACATGGCTTCATCTTCTTCCTCCCACTTCCATCTCTATCTATTACCCTATTATCCCATGGTTACCTAGAAATTCCATTTCTGCTCTCCCTTGTTCTGTCATCGACATTAGGTATCCCCGCTTCTTCTACAACCATTCCTTGCCTCCATCTTCATTCACCCGCTTCGACCTCCATCTTCTACCCTACTATCCTATGTTTACTGCACATCGTCCACCTCCAGCCATCCACCGCTACAATATTTTCTGATCTACCATCGTTTACCAGTACATCTGAGGATTAGGGATATTTGATTTCTTCGACTACTATGTCGACTACTGATAGTGTTTACATTCCATAGCTCCGCCATTTACTGTAAATCTTCGACTGCCTCTGGGTCGTTGTGGTCATCGCTCAAAATCACCTCCTGGAAACCCAAACTACTAAAACTCTATCTTCTACAACCAAAAACCCTAAACTACTCCTATGAATAATGATGGTAAAACGGTTCTACAAACTCACGCACTATCCTCCATTCCTTTGCAAGTCTGTTCAGCTACATACTGGCACTAAGTCATCTCTCCGTAACAATAACATTACTTTTTCTATCAACCAAACTTTTCAACCCACAATAGTCAACTAACTCTAAATATTACATTTAATATGATCCACACGATCCATTTCTCTTTATAAGGGATCATATTCTTCCTTGGACAACTACTTCTCGTGGAATTAAGGCTCAACTATTCATTCGATTATATTGGAAGACAAAACTATTCCTTTATTGAGGTATCCTAGTTTTTAATCGCCTATTATAGGAATGTTTTCATAATAAAGTATTCAACATCAGTAGGTATGTCATTTCAGGTTACCATATATATGATACTAAATTCGCACTACTTTGACTCATACAACATCAATGAACTCTTATCTAACCGCTTACATAACTACTTGCAGTTACATAATTGTCAGGTTTCTAATACACCGGATCATATCATACAACTCGGGTATGCCTATCTAATTTTATTCAATACATAACTTATACTATTTCTTAGTTGTAGATTACATTGTTTCATAGATGTAGATTTCATGTATCACTTTATAACAATAATATAAAGTTATGAAATTACATCTTTAGCCAGTTTAGTGTCTTCCTTTACAATGTATATTACATTGTCTTTACTTTCCACTTTGCATAAAATGGTTTCATTACACACTTTGACATTTATATATAAAGAAAAATGACTCAAACATTCGTTCTCCATCAACCTCTAGAGATGAAAAGTTTCATAGAAGACAACTAATGAAGGAAAAACAAAACAATTGTGATTTTACTATTATGTTCAGTTAAAATTGTTTTATTTTTCTATATTTTTTTAGTAATTGTATAACCTACTACTATCACAATAATAGTGTTGAAATCTATTGGAAATTCATCAATGACATCTACAAATCTGTGTGGTACTCAAATAAGTGAACCACTATCTACAAATGGAAGAGTAGATGGAGTCACACGCATGCCATTAAAACCATTATATATCAATGGTTAGTTATTTTTAAGTTCTCCTATCTAAAGTCCTGTAATTCTAACTACATTATAGACTAACAGAAAGTATTCATTTTTAACTACTTTGTCTACAGTGCATCAACAATCTACCACTCAGACAACATTTACTATAGGAGAAAACAAGGGAAAGCAAAGAATGAATGCCTTCAAAAAATCTCGTATTACTTTCTGTAAGTATGATGACATTGTTTTGCTTTGAACAAAATGTAGGCCGCACAACCAAGATAATCATCATCGAACAGTTTACTCGATAATTTTAGTAGCTATCATGACTAAAGAAAACAATATATCATATTCATCACCTACCTCCTCGACAATGTAAGCACGACTCATGCTTTTACATATTTATATGGTCGTTAATAAAGTTTCATTTCTTAAAAATTACTTTACCTACTGATACATATTTACTCGAACTGATCATGGGGACTATAGTACTTTATCATGTATAGGTATGCTGTCAAATTTAACATAGGTATCTAGAATCACATACACACACTTTAATATACATATATATAATATAGAATACTAAACTATTTTATACAAATACTTCTAAATTCTAGGAAACAATCGTTTGCTCGAGAAACATCAAATTTTGAGAATTCAGAAACACATGACCACATAAATGGTGGCATACATCATACAGAGAACTATACAGGTATGTTGATGCAAACATTTAAATACAAACATTAATCACTTTTGTATTATTTATGGAACTATAAAGTTACATTCAATTGGCTACTACAGGCAACTTAGTATAACAATAAATTGCAGATAACACAGATTAGTGTAGTTATTGAATTGGTATTAATGTTATAACAAAAAGGTAATAACTACCCACTACTAACACTAGTTCCTGAATAATAGCTTCTACATTTTTTTCATGTTCAATCAGAATATTTAGATATTGGAGACCCTTCTAACGTCTGTCAATATTGTCAAGATTTAATGTGGTTCAATGAGAGAAATAGAAAATGTAGCAACAAATAAAACCCATGTTTTTCTATATGATTCATTGTGGGAAAGATTTCTTTGAACTTACTACCATCGTGTCCACAATACCTAAAAAAAATTCTCTTCAATCTAACTTCTACAGAGGCTAGAACATTCCAAGAACACATGCATATTTACGACTCTATGTTTGATTTCACGTCAATGGGTGGGAAGATTGATAGGTCATTCAATAAGGGTCGAGCTCCATGTATATTTAGATTGAATGGACAAAACTACCATCATATAGGTAGTTTATGTCCACCTGATGGACAACCACCAAGGTTCGCACAACTATACATGTATGACACTACACATGAGTGTCAAAATAGGGTTTGGGAGTTTAGGTATTCTCTAAATCTATTTTCTATGGAATTCATTGTCAAACCTTTCCTAAATTTTTATTAACATAAATACTACCTGCAGCTCAGATGACCAAAATGTACAATCACATGTTGACTACAACATAGTCGAGAAGCTACAACAAATGCTTCATGAAAACAATGCTTTAGCTTGAAAATTCAGAAGTGCAAGGGATGTTCTTGATTGTTAAGAGGTGCCAAATTTAAAACTACATATTCTTAAAAGAAGAGAAACAAATCCCGTGACATTTAACTTACCAAATAATTTTGAGATTGCAATACTTATTGTCAGTGATATCAAAGATCTCAACCAAGATCGGGATATAATCATTCAAAACAAAATTGGTGTTCTTCAAAGAATTGATGAGATACACCCATTGTATCTTCCATTGCAATATCCATTGATTTTCACAGGTGATAGTGATGGATATATTGATGACATATTGCATCGCCGGACTCCTTTCACAATAAGTTCAAAACTAAGGAAGGTTACAATGAGATAGTACTTCTCTTTTCACTTGCAATTCCGTGAAAATGATGCCTCAACTCTACTATATTAAAGAATACTTTTGCAATAGTTTATCGTTGAGGCTTATACGATGATTGAGTCTCAAAGACTATCATTCATTCGCTTCAATAAAAAGAGAATGAGGGTATATATATACAATGGGTTGCAAGATGCATTTCTTAGAGGTGACCGAGAAAGGCATTCATGTGGAAAGTGCATCGTTTTACCTTCAACATTTATTCGTGGTCCAAGGTATATGATCCAGAATTACCAAGATGCGATGTCTATTTTTAATTGGGTAGGGTATCCATATTTTTTTCTGACCTTTACATGTAACCCTATATGTCATGACCCGTCCCCCGGGGCCCGTGCCGTGACTACCCCAAGCCTGCCTTCTATAGTCCAGGGGTTGGCGACTAGCACCGAAAGGCATATTCCCTAAATTTGGGAAGGAATTTCCTTTATAATCTATGAACACACACAAACAAGCACACAGCAAGATACAAACAAATAGTAAACTGTATACCAAAATAGTGCTGAAAGTAAAAAAGGGGTCGGAATACAAGCCCAACAGTAAAGTACAAGAAACTGAAAGTACAAGACGACTGATAGATGAAAATTAGCTCCAGGATCGTCCACCACGAATCCTACCTGAAGGGTAGGTACAGCTCACGAATGGCCATCTCTGCGGTTCACCTCGTCTAACATCCACCTCCAAGCTACCTCCAGTCCTGGTACTCATGTCCTCTATCAGCGTTGTCAGTCGTCTGCACCAGACACAACAGGGTGCGGGCATAGCCCGTGTAGGGGTGAGTATAACGATACTCAGTAGGGACCTCGAGACCCTCAAGGTCTCACAAAATCCACCAAGGATAAACTACATAGCATGAAATCAACTGTCATACCTACTTAGGTATATGCCCATACATATACCTAAGTTATCAAGTATACCCATATCAATCATGAGGAAAGACAGGGTCCAACCCAAAAGCCCAAAGCTCAACTGTTCCACAAAGGAAGAAAACCCACAAAGGCAAGTACCACATAGGTACACCACACAGAAGAATACCACCAAGGTATTACCACAAAGGAAAGTACCACACAGGTACGAACTCAGCTCACACCAGGTATAACTTAAGTATAATAGTAGAGATGATTAGATGTAACTACTAAATCATATTACTCTGTTAAAAGGCAGACCCACATAGGATCACTTGGTGCTAACCCACACAGGATCGCTCGGTGTTGACCCACACAGGATCACTAGGTGCTGACCCACACATTATTGCTAAGTGTTGACACACACAGGATCGCAAGGTGTTGACCCACACAGGATCTCTAAGTGATGACCCACACAAGATCGCTACATGCTGACCCACACAGGATCGCAAGGTGTTGACCCACACAGGATCATGATGACCCACACAGGATCGCAAGGTGTTGACCCACACAGGATCGCTAAGTGCTGACCCACACAAGATCGCAAGGTGTCGACCCACACAGGATTGCTCTTCATTCTTCACGTCACAGCCAGCTACTAGGTTCTCGCACTATGCTCGCTTGTCTCTGGGAGGGTCTACTTCACAATCGAAAGACTCTCACCATGGCCTCCAGCCAATCCTCAACCGCCTGTGGGTCCGTCTCTCCCCTGAACCCGGGTGGTCTCTGGTGCTGGAACTCGTGCAACGTGCTCAAGCGGCGTGCACCCTCTGCTGTTGGGGCTGGTGGCATCAGTGGCCCAACAGGTAATGGTACCACTGGTGCCTCCGCTGGTGCCTCTACTGGAAGAGGGCCCTGCACCGAGGCCTTGTCACTCGGTGGGTTATCAGTGTGTACAACTCTCGAAACCCTAGCTGGTTGTCAGCATGGAGGCATCCTGAAAAGAAATAGGTGTGTCACGGTCAAAAATTTATACCTGGTGAGCTTACTCAAAGAGATCACAAATAAAACTCTTCAAAGCACACACGCAATTAGTGTTTTCATGCACTAAGTTAGAAATCATAAGTCAGGGTCCTGGTGTATGGATACGTTGGCCGCTGCACCAACACTAGATTCCCTAAACCGATAACCACAATCACTACACATAACACTATTGTTGTTAAAAAGAAAGAGTCCTATGTTCTATAGTAGAACCGACTCCTCTGATACCAATTTGTCATGACCCGTCCCCCGGGGCCCGTGCCGTGACTATCCCAAGCCTGCCTTCCATAGGCTAGGGGATGGAGACTAGCACTGAAAGGTATATTCCCTAAAACTGAGAAGGCATTGCCTTTATAACCTATGAACACACACAACCAAGCACACCGCAAGATACGAACAACAAGTAAACTGTATAACAAAAAGTGCTGAAAGTAAAAAAGGGGTCGGAATACAATCCCAACAGTAAAGTACAAGAAACTGAAAGTACAAGATGGTTGATAGGTGAAAAGTAGCTCTAGGATCATCCACCACGAATCCTACCTAAAGGGTAGGTACAACTCACGAACGGACGTCTCTACGGTTTGCCTCATCTAACGTCCACCTCTGAGATACCTCCAGTCCTGGTACTCTTGTCCTTCGTCAGCACTGTCCGTCGTCTGCACCAGACACAACAGGGTGCGGGCATAGCCCGTGTAGGGGTGAGTATAACGATACTCAGTAGGGATCCCGAGACCCTCAAGGTCTCACAAAATCCACCAAGGATAAACTACAAGGCATGAAATCAACTGTCAGCCCTACTTAGGTATATGCCCATACATATACCTAAGTTATCAAGTATACCCATCTCAATCATGAGGAAATACAGGGTCCAACCCAAAAGCCCAAAGCTCAATTGTTCCATAAAGGAAGGAAAATCACAAAGGAAAGAACCACACAGGTATGCCACACAGAATAATACCACCAAGGTATTACCACGAAGGAAAGTACCACACAGGTACGAACTCATCTCACACAAGGTATAACTTAAGTACAGTAGTAGAGATTATTAAATGTAACTACTGAATCATCTTACACTGTTAAGAGGAAGACCCACACATGATCGCTTGGTGCTGACCCACACAGGATCACTCGGTGCTGACCTACACAGAATCGCTAGGTGATGACCCACATAGGATCACTAAGTGCTGACCCACACAAGATTGCAAGGTGCTGACCCACATAGGATCGCTAGGTGCTGACCCACACAAGATCGCTAAGTGATGACCCACACAAGATCGCAAGGTGCTGACCCACACAGGATTACAAGGTGTTGACCCACACAGGATCACTAGGTGCTGACCCACACAGGATCTCTAAGTGCTGACCCACACAGGATCGCAAGGCGCTGGCCCACACAGGATCGCTCTTCATTCTTCACGTCACAGCTAGCTACTGGGTTCCCGCACTATGCTCTCTTGTCTCTGGGAGTATCCGCTCCAAAATCCATTGATCGATACTTAAACTGCCATGAATTCTCATGAAGAAGTATCGCAAATGACCACCATGTCATAGGGGTCTCAATGCAACAGATGGTGCGTCAATCGGATGCCCGGTCTGTGAGTTATTGGCCTTTTAGTCCCGAGGGCCCGGTTGAATTTGTGCTCGATCCAACCCGACTGTTCCCCAAATTTATCCAAATCTTCATTGGGGTATACCAAAGAGACATTCTCGCTCTAAGGTTCCCGGGGCCTCAAACAATTCGTCAAACGGATGCCTGGTGCCAAAGATATGTCTGAAGATGCGTAAATGGGTCGAAGTGGGTTCGGGTCCGGTCCGACCCGGTCAGACCGACCCAGCCCGGCCCGCACTGGCCGGCCCAGCCTGGGCAAGGGCCTATGGGGCAGTAAAGGCCACGAGCGGTGCAAGTTTTCGAGACCGTGAGGGTGGCACGGGGGCCACGGAACCGTGAGGGGGTCGTAGTGGTCGCGGGAGGCCACGGGCGGGGTGAGGTCGTGGGGCGGCTCGGAGGGTCTTGAGCGGCACAGCGAGGCCGCGGGGTGGGGCGGTCGGCAGGCCACAGGTGGCAGAGCGCCGCGGGGCATGGAGGCCATGGGCGGCGGAGCGTCGTGGGGCGCGGAGGCCGTGGGCGGCAGCACCGGCTGCGGACGGTGGAGCCATGGGTGGAGGTGGCCATGGGTCGTGGGGCGGCGTCGTTGCCTTCGTCACCTTCATTGTAGTTCTTGAGTTCCACCGGTGCCAACCGCCGACACCGGTTGCCACCTTCTTCCATCGCGAAGAACACCACAAATCATCACAAGAATTGCGGAGAGGACGGGCCATGTTTGTTTGGCCCGCACTCTCCACATTAGAGAGGTAGCAAGCGGCTATAATCTCTCTTTGAATTATGAATATTTGTCAAGAATGAAAAAGGGAAGAATTTAAAATGACCACCCTACAATCCCCTGGCAATGATAATTCCCATCCTGCAAAAAAAACATCCGCTCTTTGTTTAGAAGGGAGGAACATGGGAAAAAGATCACACACAATTAAAATACCTACCTCGTTCGTTTGATTCGTTGAATATTGTCCGTGGGGAAAGAGACGATATCGTTGGGAATAGACGGACGTCGGTGACGTCGGTGTTTCCTCAATCGTCGGTTCGTTGATGTTGAAGACGTTCCTCATCAATGATTTTCCTGGGGAAGAAGTCGAATTCAAAGTTGGCATTCTTCGTTGGCATTCTTCGTTAGAGAGCTTTCTCCCAATTCTCTAAGTTTCTCCCTTTTTCCAAGAGTTTCCCACAATTCCAAAAAAATGAGGAATATCCAACTTAATAGATTATGTTGGTATAATTTCAAATTGGTTTAATTAATTAATTGATGGGTTGGATTAATTAATTAAGGGGAGGGTTGGCACAATTAAGTGGGGGAGCTCAAGATTTTTCTCACACTTAAGAGGGGAGTTTAAGAGGTTTAAGTCTCAGGTGGTTCCCACCACCATAACCCACATGGGAGGTTAGGCTCGGGTGGTCCCCACCACCATAACCTATGTTGAGAGGTTTTAGTTCAGGTGGTCCCCACCTCTCAACATCCACATGGTAGATCCTAAATAAAAATAAAATACAATGTTACACAACTTTTATTTTATTTTATTCTTTCAAAAAAAATACAAAAATTATCTTTTACTCTCGACCAACTGTCGTTGAGGTGAAAGTCTCCTAAAGTGGATATCGGCGCTGCGAGTTCAACGATTCCCTTGGATTTCAATTCCAAGCACTGGTTCAAAAGTTAGAAAATCATGCTCACACGTTTACTGAACTTACCTGAAAAAAAAGTTCAGAAATTCATTCTGGGCACATCGGGCCTTGGAATCATGCGCTTTTAATCTTCGCCGACTCATAAAATTCCCATATATTAAAAAAAATTACATAGAAATTTCGGGTCTTTACACTATGTGGCCTGAGATTACTCGGTATCTTAGAAATAAGAATCTTCGTCCATTAGACTCCCCTCAAATATTTTCTCGAGTTTTCAATATTAAGGTTGATCATCTAATGAAATATTTAAGAGAATGTTGTTTATTTGGAAGGTCAAGGGTAGGTATCGATCTTTGTAGTTACTAATAAGATTTTTTACCAACTTATTTGAAATTATATCATCCTTTACTAACTATAACCATTTTCTTCCAATGCAGTTATTTGAACCATTGAGTATCAAAAACGTGGCTTGCCTCATGTTCATATCCTATTCTTTCTCTGTTGTGAAAACAAAGTTAAAACTCCAACAGCAATTAACAACTACGTTTGTGCTGAAATTCCAGATAAAGTTGCATACCTAAGACTACATGAAGTTTCCAAATGTTTTATGCTCCATATCTCTTGTGGTGTTGCCAAACGTTCTTCACCTTGTATAAGAAATGAAAAATGTACAAAATATTTTCCAAAAAAAAATCTTGAAAATACGATAGTTGATAATGATGGTTATTTCATTTATCAAAGAAGGGATGACGGCAAAACTGTACTAAAAAATAACATTCCTTTGGATAATCGATTTGCAGTACCATACAATCCAGTTTTTCTATTAAAGTATCATGATCATCTCAACATTGAAGTTTTCAATTAGTCATTGTCAATCAAATACCTATTTGAGTATATTAGCAAGGGAAACGATCGTGTAACAATAGCACTCTATGAGAGGAACAACATACACTTGTCAGACAATAATGTAGATAAGATAAAAATATATTATGACTGTTGGTACATATCTCCTTGTGAGGCATCTTTGAGGATTTTTTCATATGATATCCATTATAGATATTCACCAGTTAAGAGGTTACATTTCCATTTACCAAGACAGAAGTGTGTGACCTACGCTAACAATGATAACATTGAAGATGTATTAAATCACAGAAATAGTTCTGAAACAATATTAACCTCTTGGTTTGAAGAAAATATAATATACCCAGAAGGCAGAGGTTTAACTTTTGTAGAGTACCCAACTAGATTTTTCTTCCACTCTCAAGACAAGAAATGGAATCCCCAGAAGCAAGGATTTTGTATTGGAAGACTATACTACGTTCCTCAAATCACACTAGTGCAGAAAACGTTTTTTACGTCGGTTATTTTTAATTTTTTACGTCGGTTTCTAGCCGATGTTAATACGTGCGACGTTATAAATAAGGTTTTTGACGTCGGTTATTTAAAAACCAACGTCAAAAACATAAAATCGCGATGTTTATCACGTCAGTTATTTTAGAACCGATGTGATAAAGGGCCTGGAGAATGGTTTATCACATCGGTTATTTTAGAACCGACGTGATAAAGGGCCTGGAGAATGGTTTATCACGTCGGTTATTGAATAACCGACGTGATAAACGGCCTGGACAATGGTTTATCACGTCGGTTCTTAAACAACCAACGTGATAAACAGGGGCGAGGGGGTTTATCATGTCGGTTCATATAGAACCGACATGATAAACTGGGGTGAGGGCGGTTTATCACGTCCGTTCTATAAGAACCGACGTGATAAACCGGGCTGAGTGTGATTTATCACGTCGGTTCATATAAAACCGACGTGAAAAACCAGGGGAGGGGGGTTTATCACGTCGGTTATTATATAACCGCTGTGATAAACCGGAGGGAGGCGGTTTATCAAGTTGGTTATTGAATAACCGACGTGATAAACCATTGTACAGGTTGTTTAGCATGTCGTTTATTCAATAACCGACGTGATAAACCATTCTCCAGGCCCTTTATCACGTCGGTTCTAAAATAACCGACGTGATAAACCATTCTGCAGACCTTTTATCACGTCGGTTATTAAATAACCGACGTGATAAACAATTTTCCAGGTATTTTATCACGTCGGTTATTAAATAACCGACGTAATAAACCCAATTTTTTTTTTAACAGAATGCAGTGATCTTCTCTCCACCAGAATCAACCAGAAAACAAATCAAGAAATCATACCACAAAAACAGAAGTACATCAAAATTAAGCATGTACATAGATAGCATATAAAACTTACCCACTAGACAGCATCCACCCTCATTTATACCCCATGGACAGCCCTCCCCCACCCCGTTGGAGCTCTCACCCTCATGTATACCCCCTGGACAGCCCTCCCCCACCCCATTGGAGCTCCCACCCTCATGTATACCCCTTGGACAACCCTCCCCCACCCCATTGGAGCCCCCACCACACTCCTGGACTGCCCCCCGACCCCGGACACCCCCAAACACCCCTCGACAACCCCCCACCCGCCTGAACAGCACCTCCTCACCCCCTCACCCCACTTGACAGCCCCCACCACACCCCTGGACAGCCCCAAACACCCCTGGACAACCCCCCCCACCCCTGGACAGCACTCCCACACCCCTGGACCGGCTTCCCACACCCCTAGACATCCCTGCCACCCCCCAGGACTGTCCCCCCACCCCACCGGACAGCCCTCCCAGACCGCTGTCCACCCCCAACCCCACTGAACACACCCCCACACCCTTGGAACCCCTCCCCCACAGACCCAAATCCATACCAGAAGAACCATCAAAAGTAGAACAAAACAAGAAGTGGAGAAAAATTAAACATTCAGTTATATAACATTCAAAACTTACACTGTCAACTTCAAAAAAAACTAAATCAAACCTAAACAACTACCAAATACACAATTAAAACGACAATATTCAAAATTACATTTTACATTACAAACAACTAAAATTCAATCAAACTTGTAAAATAATTTGACCACTCCACTTGTACGTGTTTGATGTCTTCATTAGTATAGGGTTGAGGGTCATCAAAAAGCTACAAATGAAAAAGAAGATAGTTAACGTGTATAATGAATAAATCAAATTCAAATATTATGGCAAAGTTTAAGAGGAAATCGTACCAGGTCAAAATTCACAATTGTCCCAGTTGTTATTATTTCATACATAAATCTTAACATATAATATCCGCATTCGATGAGGCCTTGTTGTTCATGAAAATTCTGTTTTGGATGATTGTAAATTCAATATATTATTTTTATGTAATAAATCAAAAAGTACAAATTATAAATGGAAATTTACCTTCGCATTTACATATTTGATCTTTGCATTTCTTTTCTTTGTGTTTTTTCGAAAGTAGACCCATGCACTGTTATAAAATAATACGAATGGGGTAAATTTAAAATTCATTATAATATATAAAACTATTGAGAAATTGAAACTTACTTTTCCAATATATTCTTAAAACTTTCCCGCACATCACCATGAACAGAGCATATCCAATAAAGAGCTTTCTCCCTTGGGCAAAAAATCCCTAACATCCAATGATCACTGATAAAAGGAAATTTAATGTTAGTGGTTTTTTATGTTAAAAGATAATTAACTCTTTGAGAGAAATTTCTTTCATACCTCTCACAAAAAGGCATCATCCAACATTGTCTGATTATATTCTTTTCAAATCTTTCAGCAATATAAACCATTCTTTGTTCCTCAGTCAATGCACATGCTTCAGGGGAAATCAATTGCGGGTCCATGAATCCATATACTTCTGTCAGTTCATTCCTCTCACAAATTTTATAAAGATACCTAATACAAAACATATATAAGTATACATTTTTAATAAATATAACGCAGGGAAAAGGTGTTAAGACTTACATGGAAAAAATTTGTACCACGTTGATGCCCAACTTATCTCCAGTAACAAGCTCCATGATATCAGATTTTGTAATCCCCACACTTATTTCACGTCCACAAACATGAGATTCCATTGGAAACTCATAAAAACCCAACAACAAATGTGAATATCTTGACAATCTGTCAAGACCACTGGAATCTGTATCTGATGTCATAGCATGTTGTCTTTGTTGTTGTCTATACAGTATTTCTTTACCTTTGAAGTATTCCTGTGAAAAAAAAATTGAGAAATATAGTATTTTTAAAATGATAAAACAACTTTAATAAAAAAATAAAATAAAAGATATAACATTTATACCTCTATGGTAATGAGTCGAAGAAGTCTGGATGGCCAAACTAAAAAATGGCCGATACTCTGTCCAACTGTCGCCACCTCATCTGTAGGTATTGTTACCCTAGCTGATCTATCTATAATATCATGTACAGTGACCCTCTGATTCTCTACCTCTAATTGTTGATGATGAACTGTATCTCCTATACAATATACCAACCCGTATGCTACTATATGATGTTGAGAATCATCAACATACAACTCGCAATATGTAGGAAGCTGCGGCGGAGGCGTAGGATAAAAAATGGGGTCCGCAGGCTGAGGTGGGGGAGTGGGAGCTACTGGCGGAGGTGGAGGATAAATAATGGGGTCTGCAGGGGGAGGTGGAGGAGTGGGAGCTGCAGTCTGAAATTGTCTTTGCATTTCTGCAAACATAGACTACACCGACTCTCTAATCTTGTCTTCCATCATCGCATTAATATTTTGAACTTCAGCCTCCAAGGATTCTATTTTTTTTATAAACCCCCTCAATGTTAGAAGTTGAAGAATGTGGAAACGCTTTTCTTACCGATACACCTACCGGATATCCTCTTACACGACCAGGACGTTCGGGCCTTCCCAATGCTGCAAATAAAATATCTTCCCTCCCAGTAGCTGTAAATGTCCCCTCTGAACTCTGCTCCTCAAGAGAGTCCTGTATTAATTAATTGAACATTTTTGTAATGATTTAAACTTATATGAAGAAAAAAGTTAACTTAAATAAATTAAATAGATATCTTACAATCCTCTCAGCTACGATTATCGATTATTCCGAAAGATATTGCCCTTTTTTCCCTTTCGAGCTCTCTTCCATTTTTCATGTCTAGATGGAGGGGATGGAGGGGCCACCTCTCCAGAGCTTGAAGACTTAGCTCTTAGTTGTTGAAATTTTTCCGCCGTTATTTTTTCTTCCAATAATGTATACCCTCCCCGAGATAAACTATGAGGGTATACATTTTTAGATTGGATCTTCTGATGAGCTTTCCTTGTTTGCTGTAATTTAAGAATAAGAAATCATTAACAAAACATTAATAAAATCATTTATATAAGAAAGTTTATAAAAGTTTACATTGCCCTTACCAGAAATGACTCTTTTTTCTACTTTCAAAAAATTGTCTCCATGTGTCTTCATCTATAAAAGGATATATACGACATGGATTGTCATGACTCCTATGAGCATAAATGAAATCAGATGAGAGGGTTGATTTGAAATCCCTCCATCTCCTGGCAACCAACGATAAGCATTTCTTCCTGACTCCTCCAGTGTCAGGAATATCAAATGTCATCTGATAAAGAAGAGGTTAAACATATTATATATACTAGAAACATTAAAAGAATGGTCAAACAATGACAAAAGATCTTACCAAAATCGTCTCCCACAACTGAGAGATAATCGCTTTATCCACACCTCTCCAATCATCATACAGAATGCTTACTTTGGTCTTAGCCTGAGTTGCAACAAAACTCTTAAAATATTTGGCGTTCAGACCTCTAGGAATATCATCATCATCAAACTCAACTACTATCCTCTGATCCTGCGTACGGGCAAGTGATAATTTTGGTAAACGTGTGCACCCACGTTTACCAACCTTTGAACTCTTTGTTGTAATAGGAGCATGTGAATGTTCATCCCCAGAGGTATGACCAGAAATATGCTCCTCTCCAGAATCATGTGGTTGATCATCTGAATGATCTGTCATTATCCTTCAAATCAAAAAAACAAATGTCAGTTCACAAATATACAAATTCAAATATTTTAATACTACTGCAATCAGAAAATAGAAAAGTGTACTAAGTTACATAATAGTAAACATTGGTAATATGGTAAGCATGTTAAACAATGGTAAAGATGGCAAAGATGGTCAAGATGGTCAAGATGGTAAAAATGGAAAAAATGGTAAACCTGGTAAACATTGTAAACATGGTAAAGTAATTGTCAGTGAACAAATATAAAAATTCAAATATTTTAATACTACTGTAATCAGAAAATAGAAAAGTGTACTAAGTTACATAATAGTAAACATTGGTAATATAGTAAGCATGTTAAACAATGGTAAAGATGGCAAAGATGGTCAAGATGGTCAAGATGGTAAAAATGGTAAAAATGGTAAACCTAGTAAACATTATAAACATGGTAAAGTAATTGTCAGTGAACAAAAATAAGCATTTTAAAATTCATGTAATGGTTATAAACATGATAAAGTAAACTAAACAAACTTAAAACAAACAAAAACATATACTTATTTTATTTTAAAACATGTTTTAATAAATAAAAAACTTATAATATCTAACATTTATGGAAAAAATAAATGTAAACAAGAAATAAACATATGTTACCTGTAATTTTAGGAATGTACAGATGAATTGTTTTCCCAAATTCCTTCATCGTGATCATTCCTTAAGGAACAAACTATGTCTTCAACATGATCGTCATTATGTTCTGTTAATATTTCCATGGAAGTAGGGATCTCACATAAATCAGCATATTCATCAAGTTCATCCTCACCAACCTATTGTTTTTTCCCTTGTAAAACAACAGCCCACTGCATATCTGATTGATCTACTACATAAAAAATTTGTTTTACATGTGTTACCATTATAAAAGAATCAGTTGTGTCTTCCAATCTATTCAGATTAACAAGTGTCATTCCAAATTCATCCTGTCTGACAATGTTGTTACCGTTAAACCATTTACAGTTAAAAACGAGAACTTTAATTTTAAATTAATCAACCTCCCATATGTCTTCAATCACTCCATAATATGCATTTGATGCAGAAATTGGGTTTTTGTCCTTAGCACTCGAAAAATGCATTGCTTCTGCAAACACCAATACACCACTATTCTGAACTTCACTTCTGTTGTCCTGAGCTTTTGTATGAAATGTATAACCATTAATGTCATAACCAGACTATGTTATCACATTTAAACATGGATCACCCACTATCCATTTTAATGTCTCTGATACATCTGATCTACCAAGCAAAGTCTTTTTAATCCATGACAAAAAAGTTTTGTTGTGCTCATTCAAAATCCACATTTCTTTCTTCTTTGGATGACATTGTTTCAACTCATTAATATGCAATGTGATATACGGTTGAGCATCAGCTATGTTATTCAAGATGTATGATTCTAACTTCTTCATCTGTTCAGCTGACAATGATTTGACTTTCAATCCGCGAATCCCCTTTCCCTCATTATTAACTCATTCATGGAGAGATGGAGGCAAACCTATGTGTTGCGCCGCAGCCAAGTAGCTCGTACAAAACTCTGCTACCTCCTCAGAAATATACTTTTCAATAATGGAGGCTTCAGGTCGATATAGATTTTTAACATACCCCTTTAATATTTTCATATACCTTTCAAAAGGATACATCCAACGAAGATATACAGGTCCACAAAGCTTTATTTCTCAAACCAGATGAATCATTAAATGCACCATTATATCAAAAAAAAGTTGAAGGAAAATACATTTCCAATTGACAAAGTATAAAAATTGCATCCTTTTCCAAAATGTTCAAAGCATTCACATCAATCGCCTTGTTACAAATTGAATTGAAAAAATAACACAACTTCATTATAGTCTTTCTGACACGAATGGGAAATATTCCATGCAATGCAACTGGTAGAATTTGTTGCATCATGACGTGACAATCATGTGATTTCATACCTATCAACTTCAAGTCCTTCAATGAGACAAAAAAATTTACATTAGAAGAATAACCTTGAGGAACTTTGGTATCATGAATACACTGACAGAAGTTAATTTTCTCCCTCTTCGATAATGTATGACAAGTCGGGGGAACAAATATCCGTCTTCCTTTAGTAGTGGGAGCTAACTCCAAACGTATTCCCATTGATAGTAAGTCTAATCTTGCATTCAACCCATCTTTAGTCTTTCCTTTAATATCTAACAATGTTCCAATCAAAGAATCATAGATATTCTTCTTCACGTGCATGACATCAATATTATGTTTAACTTCATGATACCTCCAATATGGTAGCTCAAAAAAATTGACCTTTTCTTCCAAATATGTCTATCATTACCAGATTTCTGTGTCTTTCCCAATGTCACGTCAAGGTTTTTCACCCTCTCAAAATACAGATCAGGGGATAAAGGTTTTGGAGTAGTATCAAATTCTTGTGAGCCATTGAATGCCTTTTTTAGTCTTCTATAAGGGTGTTCCATAGGCAAAAACATTCGATGACCCATGTACACTGTTTTCCTCCCATGATGCAATTGACAATAGGACGTCTGTTGTTCGCAAATTGGACATGCTTTATGCCCTTTAACATTGTATCCAGACAAATTTCCATACGCTGGGAAGTCATTTATAGTGAACAGAAGCACTGCATGCAGTTGAAAATATTCCATTTTATAAGAATCATACACCCTAATACCATCAGCCCATAACAGTTTCAAATCATCAATCAACGGTGACAAGTAAACATCAATATCATTATCGGGTTGCTTTGGACCAGAGATCATTGTACTCAACATGACATATTTGAGCTTCATACAAACTTCAGGAGAGAGGTTTTAAATTACCAATAAAATAGGCCATGAACTATGTGTGCTACTGAGTGTTCGGTATGGATTCATTTCATCTGTGCACAACCCTAGTCTGAGATTTCTAATTTCATTTCCAAATGTAGAATACTGCGCATCAATTTTCCTCCATTGTGGACAATCAGCTGGATGGCGTATTTTTCCATCACATACCCGCTCTTCAGCATGCCATCTTAACCTTTTTGCATCATGTGAATTAGCAAATAAACGTTTGAAATGATTAATTATAGGAAGATACCAAAATACCTTTGAAGGGAGCTTTGTAATCTCTACATCACCCTGTGATTTTTCTTTCACCTTATACCGTGATGTCCCACATTTTGGACACTCTGACAGAAATTCATATTCCTTCCTATATATAATGCAGTCATTCGGATAGGCATGTATTTTCTTGTATCCCAATCCCATCGGGCATAATATTTTCTTGGCTTTGTAATGTGAATCTGGAAGATCGTTATCTTTTGGAAGAATGTCTTTCATCAATTGTAGCAGCTCTGTAAAACTTATGTCACTCCATCCATGCTTCGCCTTCAGGTTAATCAATCTTAACACCGCTGACAAAACCGTAAAATCTGTACAACCGGGATATAATGGTTTTTCAGCATCACCATATAGACGCGCAACTGTCGGTTCTATCTCAATTTGTTCTGCTAAAATATCGCGAATCATTTCTTCAATTCCATCGGAGTTACCATCTTGTGAATCATCATCATCAGTGACATTCCGTCCAGTTTCACCATGCCAAATCCAAGGGCTGTAACTCGGATTAAAACCATGATATATCAGATGATCTTTTATCTCTCTACTTTTCAACTTCTTCATATTCAAACATTTCAGGCATGGACAGAAAAAAATGTCACTACTTGGAACATTTCGTTGTGAAAATTACAAAAAGGCATCAACACCTTCCTCAAATTCATTGCTCATTCGATGTGCCGTAATCCAACTTCGACTCATTATTACCTATAACAAATATCAACAAAAAATATATATTTTTAAGATAAGACAAATACATGTTTATATGAAAAAAAATCATAATTTGAATGTAAAACAATTTAAAATATAAAACAAATCTATAGGTATTTAAAAAAATATGCTTGAATATTATTTTTAAAACAAAATATAGTTAGATATAACAGTTTTAAATTTCATTGAATCAAAGAAAACCATGACGCCTACATAGATTAATATTGATTGAGGTTTTGATGTTTTAATATATTAGATAAACAACCTATTTTAAATGGCGTGCAGACCTTGATATTGGTCTTCATCACCCTTCGGTGTGACTGGAAAAAAGAGGTCTACCAGCATGTTATTATTTTATCAGCAATTCACTCATTCTTGTTTCTGATGATCGTTAATTGCATTGGCAGGCTGAGAGGGCCGCCCAGCGCGTCCAACACCGGTCTGCTCAGAATAACAATAGTCCCACTGATTTGGTTTAATCCTTTATTTCTACTTTTTAATCCCATGTAACATATATTGTGGGGATTTGATTTTGTAATTGGACTTCAGCTTTAACGGTCATCAATCAAAATAAAACTCGACTAAAAACTCTGTTTATTTTA
Source organism: Viscum album (assembly GCA_963277665.1). NCBI lineage: Eukaryota > Viridiplantae > Streptophyta > Magnoliopsida > Santalales > Viscaceae > Viscum > Viscum album. The sequence continues at coordinate 778,865,859 of OY728131.1, read as the reverse complement.
GGTTTTCAAAATCCAAAAATGAAAACAAAACAACCATGGAAAAAAACTAAATTCCAATTACAGGAAACATGTTCAGAAATTCTAAACACCAAGAATTAACAAATATCAACAACAATAGTGAATAGCCTAGAAATTACAAGACTAAATATGTATATGTATATGATTAACAATAATAATGTGTTTTATATTCACAAGTGAATGTTCTAAATGATATGGTAATTCATATGGTTTAATATCATTAGTAACATGTTTTCGATTCCAATGAGACATAGGTGTGAGAGCCATTGATAATGGAGTAGTGGCCTAATCTCAATCTAGGTCCAACATCCTCAACATATTCTTCTAGGGGTATAATTTAGTATGGTTTGTGTTATTTTAACACCTCTATATTTATTATAGGTTATTAAATCAAATTATTTTGATTAACTTTTTTTTATTCATCCTTGTATTATTATTTTTTGACTTTTTAGGATATTATAGTTTTATATTATTATTCATGGTTGGAACATGGTTAGTGAATACCATGAGGTTCTACCTAGGAAAAATTTTACATTTTTTTACAAATATAATGGAGGAAATATATTTTGTACAAACCATACTTATTTATCATGAAATCACACAGCATGATGCATATGCATTTTTTAGGGTTGGTTCTAGGTTTTCCATACTGTGTGGTTAAACCATGGTACTCCTCCAATATCATATAATGGGGATCACATTTATTGTTTTAATTTATAAAAAAACCGATCCAAAATATGATATAAAAAGTAATTATTATTTATTTTCCTTTAAAGTAACGATGCACGTCTTTTTTATCTCATTATTCATCTAGTTTAATGTTCCCTCAACATAGTCTGTTATATCAACAAAATAGTCTGTTATATCAACAAAAAATTCCACGAGATTCAAATAACCATTTACAATAACAAAATACAAATAACCATTTTCAATACAAATAACCATTTGTAATAACAAAATACAAATAACCATTTTCAATAACAAAAAATTCCACGAGATTCAAAAACGAACGAAAAGCACATAAAAAATCAAAACAAAAATGAACGAAACAAATTCGTGGAAGGCTTACTTGAATGTTGCGAGTTGAGATGATAGATCCGAGAGGAGTGAAGAAGATAAACAATGAATCCAAATTGAGTTTAACGCAGGTCGATCGACGAGCTGATTAGGGTTTACCGCGCGAGAGAGACGAGCCGACGGACTGTCAATCGAAAAATCGTAAATGACAGTCCACGGGATTTAATTTTTTTAAAAGTTTTATAACATCGGTTATTATATAACCGACGTTATAAACTATTTTTTAAATTTATAACGTCGGTTATTTTAAAACCGACGTAAAAAAGCTCCAGCGCTTTGGTTTTTTACGTCGGTTATTTTATAACCGACGTAAAAAACGAGATATCTACGCGTTTTTTACGTCGGTTATTTTATAAACGACGTAAAAAAAACCCCCGTGCTTTGGTTTTTTACATCGGTTATAAAATAACCGACGTAAAAAACGCGTAGATATCTCGTTTTTTACGTCGGTTATAAGATAACCGACGTAAAAAACCAATGCGCGGGGGGTTTTTTACGTTGGTTATTTGGAAACCGACGTAAAAAAACCCGATATCTACACGTTTTTTACGTCGGTTATTTGGAAACCGACGTAAAAAACCCGATATTGACGTGTTTTTTACGTCGGTTTCCAAATAACCGATGTAAAAAACCCCCCGCGTATTGGTTTTTTACGTCGGTTATAAGATAACCGACGTAAAAACCCAACAGGCGTGATTTGTAACGTCGGTTATTAAAATAACCGACGTTAAAAATCTACTCGCCGCATTTTTACGTCGGTTATATATAACCGACATAAAAAATGGTGACGTAAAAAACGATTTCTGCACTAGTGCCACTAGTGAGCTCTATTACTTGAGGATACTTCTAAAAAAAATCAAAGGTGCAACTTCATACAAAGATATCAAGAAAGTAAACAACATCACTCATGGTACATTTAGAGAGGCATGTTGTTCTATGGGACTACTGACAGATGATAGAGAGTTCACTAAAGCTATAAAAGAAGTCTCAGCTTGGGGAATGGGACAACATGTATGCAGGCTGTTCGCAAGCATGTTAATCTCCAATAACATTTCTCACCCAGACATTGTCTGGGATGAAACCAAAGACATACTATCAAAAGATATTTTATATTCCCAAAGAAGGAACCTACAAATACCAGGTCCACACTTTCTTTCATAACTACTTAATTCCTCTACATTTATGTAATGACTGTGTTTTATTTTTGCTCTATAATATTTAGTATATTGCAGTCAAGAAAATAGCAGCAGTTCAGTTAGCATAAAATTACCATTTCCCATGCAATCTGTTATTGCTCCTGCATTTATACTTTTTTGATAATTTTGTTACAGTGCTGTATATATTCCACTACCTGAACATTTACTATTGGGTTCTATCTACCGTGTTAATTTTCTACCATAAATGATATCTTTTAATTAATGTAAATTATTTAAATGAATTTGTTTATTTTATTCTGTAATCCTTTGTAACAGTATTCCACAGTTTCATAGATCAGTTAGTCACATAACACTTTAATTTGCATTGTACTTGCTATCATTTGGACTTACTACAATATATTTCTCTACTCTGATATTTACTATATTACAATACAAAAAATGTCCCACCATTTCTATTCACATATTAATACTAAATTCCATTGAATTTTCACTTCTTTATAAAACTACATGAACATAAATACTATAAACAACAGTTGATCCTATATTAATATTCTTTCACTAATGTTATTACAGTGTTTTATATAAAATAGTCACTTACTATATATACTTTGTCTGCAATAGAACTATCATCAGGTTAATAAAACCTTATAATGCTAACTAAAAAATATAATTACTACTGGGTTCTCACTATTCGGTTCATTCTCCACTGTAGTTTCTATCTTTAAATTACTCTAAACTATTGTAATGACTATGTTGATGTTATTTTGTACTGTTATGTAACAATATTCCACAACATTCTAGATTTGACACTCACATATCACCAAAGACATACGTATGCTTTAATAGAAATAGACCACATTTTATAGAGCAATGGAAGATCTCTTCAGTTATATCCTCCTATGCCAGTTCTAGATTCTGCATTTGATACTCTTTCAAATTGTTTAGTTGTAGAAGAACTAAATTACAATAAATAATCACTACTGATTCCTGGCAGACTAATATCACATTCTAAATTTTGTATTCCAATCTCCATTACTGAGCATTCAAATTGCAATATTCAACAAGGGAGTGATGTTGCAGAACTTTTACACTTGAAAAAGCTCATTATTTGGGATGAGTCATCTATGATTCATAATTACTAGTTTGATCCTCTAGACCATACTTTAAGGGACATTATGATAGTTAAAAATGATAATGCTCAGAATTTACCATTCGGTGGTGTAACAGTAGTATTGGGTGGAGATTTCAAGAAAATACTACATGTTATACCAGGAGGTGACATAAATGACAGTCTTTGTAAGTGTTAAGTCATCATATTTGTGGCAACACTATCAGGTGTTATCTCTTAAAAGGAACATGAGATTGCATTGTACTATTTCCAACCATGATGCAGCTGCAGTACATGATTTTGATAAATGGACTTTAGATATTAGTGAAGGTCAAATTAGAGAGCCTAATGATGGTGAAGCACTCATTCAAATTCCATCAGCATATCTTCTTATTGACACCAATAATTCCATGGCTACAATTGTTAACCATACATATCTAGGTTTTAGTGACAAACATAGTGACCTTACCAATCTAAAAGAGCGTGCTTTTTTAGCTCTAACCCGTGATGTGGTTCAAGAGGTAAATTAATATATGTTGTCTCTCACAGGCACTGAAAACATAGATTACTTCCGCTCAGACTCTGTTTTCAATGCAAGTTATGATACAAATAGGCCAAAAAACATTTACACATCTAACATGTTAAATGGTATCAATGTCTTTGGGTTAGCTACCCAAAAAATTACTCTACAGCTTGGTGTTCCGATTATGTTACTAAGAAATGTAGATCAATATGTTGGTTTGTGTAATGGGACTCATATGATAGTTACACACTTGGGTGAACATGTCATTGAAGCACAAGTTTTAAGTGGATGTCATTTGGGGTATTCTGCATTCATTCTAAGACTAACTATGACACACTCTGATATTAGATAGTCATTCAAATTACAAAGAAGATAATATCCTTTGACAGTTTCTTATGCAATGACTATTAATAAAAGTCAAGGTAAATCATTATCTTCAGTTGAGTTATATCTTTGAAAACTTGTGTTCTATCATGGTCAATTATATGTTGCAGTATCTAGGGTCACATCAGCAAATGGTTTGAAAACTGTAGTTGATGGTAACAATAACACATCCTTTGATGACACAGAGAATATTATGTACAAGGAAATATTTGATAATCTATCTTAGGTATCATTTAAATTAAATTTTATATATTCTAATGTAGTTTGGCTTCCCAATATGTTTAATTTCATGAATTATTTACATGCTTAATATGTTTTATTTGTACACTAATTGAATATGTAGAGTAACAAAAATGTCACGCTCAATAACCATGTTGAATGAGATTTCCCCAGAGGACGATGAAACACTAAGGATACAGTTTTGTGTCTTGAGCATGTGGTTCAATTCTTCTTCCAAATTCTCTAATGAAGTCGTTGTTATTGATCTCGTACTATGCGATATTCAGGTGGGTTAATGTTACAACAATAATTCCTGACTGTTTTTTTATTGTTTCTCAACTATTCTATATGCATGTTAGAGTGTATATATATATACTGCCTACATCTTCTGTGATCTATTTTGTTCGCATATTATCCAACATTTTAATGTACTAGCTACGTGGAATGATTTCTGAGTGTTTTTTTCCTTTATTGCTCAAATTTTTTCTGTACATGTTACAATATATGTATATAATGTCTACATCGTCTATGATCTATTTTCTTTGAGTATTATCCAATATTTTAAGATTTTATCTCCAGGGAACAAATGATGAGTGTTTTTTTCATTGTTTTTCAAATATGTATTGTACATGTAATAGTGTATATATATATATATATATATTCTACGTCATTTTTCATCTGTATTCTTTGAATATTATCCAAGTTTTTAACATACTATCTGTAGGGAACAAATTATGAGTGTTTTTTTACATTATTTCTCAACTTTAATCTATACATGTTATAGTATATATAAAAATATATTGTCTACATCGTCTGTCATTTGTTTTCTTTTCCTATTTTCCAACATTTTAACATACTATATGCAGGGAACAAATTCTGAGTGTTTTATTCCGTTAATGTTGAATTATGTTGTGTACAAGTTACAGTATATATATATTGTCATCATTGTCTGTCATTTGTTTTCTTTGCATATTATACAACATTTTAACATAGTATCTGCAGGGAACCAAGATTCAATGTATGGTTACGAACTGTCAGCTTATCTCCATGTACAAACAACTATTGGGTGAAGGACTCTGTTATCTTATACAAAACTTCCAAATAGATTCAAACTAAGGAAGTTACTTGGCAACTAGACAACCATGTTGAATCATGTTCACATCCACGATGTTTGTTCGTCCATGTAAAGTACAACTACCTCTTTTTAGTTTTCATTTTACTTCATTTGATGACATCATTCAAAAAAAAGTTCCATAAGAACATATAATAGGTACATCTGAATAATACCTCATAGTTGCACTTATATGTACCAAATTGTATTAAATTCATGTGTACAATATCTTTTAATTCATCCTTATCTTCATCAAATTAACTTTGTATATGTATTCTATGTTTTAGAACTAATTGAAGTTCTATGTTACACACATCCACTGTGATCTATGGGTAATTCCAATCACAGGATACAGATTATTCTAAAAGATGACAGGTCATTTATGTTGACTTATTACATTACGTGACTGTAACAACAAACATTTACCCGTAGTCTAAGTTTCTTTCCCTATAGAGGTTTGCAAGTTACCTGCAGTTTATGGGGTGACTTTACAAATGAAATGTCATTTTACATGGAAAATAACAAAGACCCGTCTACCATATTGATATTACAACTCATCTGGGTGAAGAGATTGACCATTATGGTTTTTATCTACATTTAACATTTTCTATATTTCTACTATGTTATTTGAATATGTTTCTTCAACAGTACACTCTCTAATAATGACTTGAAACTCCTTTCAGCCTCTATTATTGTCACAACAATTGTTAATGCAACAAAAATTCTTTACAACCAAGATATTCCAGTAGTTGACAACTTCAGAAGTAGGAGTTATTGTAACTAATAATACTTCTGTAGTACTATTATTTAGTTATCTGTATGTGAAAAATGTACTACCCACATGTTGTTACTGTTTATTTCCATGTATGTTATTCTGTATTTATCAGGCTTAGGTTGATAATAGCATCACAATTACATACTCCATCACCAACAAATCCCAACCCCTCAACAGAAATACTATATTGGAATAACAAGAAATCCATTTTGGATGTGAAAAACTATCAACAGGTCAGCAATATATCCTTATTTTTTAAATGTCATTATGCAATGTTATTAACTGTTCACTTCTATCCAATAATAATTTATATATTAGTATGTAATCAATTTATTGCATCCTACAAGGTGCTTAATTGCGGCTACAGTTTAGAAAATTCAAATCACACATAGTTGGTTGTATGAATCATGCCACTCATGCCTGAAGAAAGTGAAGATTTTAGATGGAAGCATTTGGTGATAGTCCTGCAATTTGTCACCTACTAGCATTACTCTATGGTGAAAATATATTTGTTTCTTTTTAAATTAGTTATTATCACTCTGATACACCCTCACTTATGATGAAAAATAGTCTATAAGACTGATAGAGTGATCATAATATCAATTCCAACTGATTTAGAGTTTAGCTAATGGTTACTGACAAGACGGACTCATTTTCAGTTGTCTTATTTGAAAAACAAGCCATGCAATATATACATAAAATAACTGCACAACTGAGAGCTGCTTTGATACAAGTAAATCCAACTTCTTATATCATGTCAATATATATTTTTGAAATATTACAACTAACATTGCTTATCATTTTGTAATTAGGATGATGACGAGTTCGGTTTCCCTCTAGAATTGAACTACTTCAAATCAAGGAAATTTCTATTAGCAATTGATGTAACAAATTACAATATTCAGAATCGCCATCGTTCATCTGAACAAAACAACTACAAAAGTGGTTTTTATCAATGATAATGACAAGTGCTTCAGCATCTTTACTAACACCTTAGAATAGAATCAGGTAACTGTCTAATTATTACTGATTTTCTCTGAAAACAAAAAATCAGAAAACATTACAGCTTTCTTCGTTACTATACAGGCATATCAAATCAGTGGGTCTTCAAGATTAAGCAGTGGCATTGATTATATCCAGGTAAATATCTTTCAATTTTTTCAATATGTTTTTCTAACAAATGAATATCACTTTACTAATATATTCCTTTTAACATTTCATGATAGGACCATCAAAGTGTTAGGTCTTCTCCTGGGACTTTAAACATTGACATAGGATTAGATACTTCAACCTTGATCATGTGTTCTGATCAGGTATATAAATTTTATCTTTATTGACTTCTAAACTATTTCCATTATTATAAGAACACATGATATAATTACATGGATATTGTGTATTTTAAATATATCAAAAAAACATTTCTTTCAAACTACATCTGTGTACTATTAAATAACAATCTACTGTTAAAGCTCTGATCGGTATTTCAATGATTTCAACTGATGCGGTTTCTAGCTTCAAATTCTTCTAACAATAATCTCTATGTAGAAAATTTTGTCACGTTATTTTGATAATGAGGATGGTCTGCAAGATAATGTCCAGACGTGTCCAGACAGTGCGGCTACAACAAGTCAATCTACTAAATTACACACTATAACGAAGGGAAATATAATAGGAAAACTGGAAAAACATACTGAAATCTGATGGTGCAAACACATGGTAAACATACATCTTCACTGTTCAAATTGTTTTCATTATTGTTTTCTAAATTACTATTTGCAGTGAAATGTGTATTACATTATATACAATACTAACACTTTATTTGAAATTTATATTCTACTCCTCAGTGTGTTTTTGGATATGATTAGTATATCCTCTGTCATTGAAGAAACCATTTAACCATGAATATTTCCAGTTCTTTTCCTATTCAATTTACATTTCCTAATTTTGTATAATGTACAAAAATAACATGTTTGTTACCTCATTCCATTTCGGTTTCCTATTTGTATACTGTACAGAATGCACTATTTGTATGTAATAAAGTAACAGTCAGTTTTAGTAGACATACAATGTTGTGGTTCATTGTTAGCATGTATCATTTTTTGGGCCAATGTTTTATTCAATTGTTATGATGTATCAAATACTGTGCCAATTACCTATGTCAAAGTTATGTTTCATTGATAGGATGTATAAATTAGGTGACATTTATTTTTCATGTTATCTACCTCTTCTTTTTACATTGCTTATATTTTCTATAATATAAAAACGCCATGTTTAATACCTCTTTTCATTTATGTTTCTAGTTTTTATACTTTCAAAATACTCCATCTTTGTATACTATACAAAAACGCAATAATAATCGGTTTATTACATCACAATGTATGAATTTTTTATAGTTTTTTATATTGTCCAGTGATGAAATAGGTGTCCAATGATGAAATAGATCACAATATATTGCAATCCTATGATCCTTATACTGTGCATTTCCATAACATTCATTTTTATGACTACAACCATGTTCTGTTTAACTGTTAGATTGGATTTTCATATTTAAATATTCATTACTATTTATTAATCTATATAATTTTATTTTCATTTGCAGGATGCATTTCTTGGACGATGATGAAGCTGAAGACATATTGCAACCACGCTTTGTTCTTGCAGACTTTGCAACTTCATTTCGCTGAAACACTTCTACAAACATGAACTTTATAAACTATTGTGCAATTAAAATTTGATTTTTTTCATTATGTATTCAAATGAATCCTCTGTGTAGTTCACATTTTTTATTATTACAACCACTCCTACAATGATTATGTCTTTCAGTTTGAATTATACTACATGCATTACTCTTCCTATAGAGCCTGTTTGCACAGCTAGTTGGATAAAGCCTCTAATGGTGTGTAGTTTATGCTCCTGACCCACTATGGCTAATAAGCATGACTTGAATGCTTTTGAAAATGATTTGAAATCTCCCTCCAAAATTAGTATTTACTTTTTATATTTCCTTTCTTTATTCAAGTATTTTATTGGTGTGTCCATAATTTATCCACTCATGTGCCATTATAATGTACCAATACTTTGTGACTAGAAATTTATAAACATTACTATTACTAGGTAACTTTTACAAATAGCATTCTCTTTTCAAATAAAAATTATTAATCCAATATGTTGTGCGTATGCATGGGTGAGTACTAGTTAAATATATTACTTAATAATAAATGAGTCATTAACTCGACACGTCGTTCCCATAAATATTAATGGAACCTTAAATATTTGTAATATTTGTTCAAATAATATTTTTCATGTATTTACTTAAAAGTTGCAAATACATTTAATAAATAAATTCAATGCTCATTATTCTTAACTTGAATAATATGAATTTATTTATTGCATTGGTGATTGTATCTCCTTGGAAAAATCCCATACCCCGGTGGTGGGGCCCACCATGTCCAATATACTTATTCAACTGAATAGGGCAGATTTTTGAATACGCTATTATGTGTGACCCTCTAAGCTCTTATCTCGATAGTAGTGAATATTATTCATAGACCAAGAGCGGGATCTAGCAACCCATCATGGCCCCTAAAGAGATAAGGATTGTCACAGTAGTGATAACCAACCCACGAACATGTACTGCTTAATATCATCTCTTTGTCTTTAATATCTCATAAAGCAAGACGCACGCTCGTGTCATCACCCTTTTCTTACTTTATTGTTTGTTGATCTAACTGGACGGACTTACCTTCAACTGTCATGGTCATGGTCTTATGAAGGTACTGCCATCTTTATCAACATGGCCTGAGATGTATTACTTCCATAACCTGGAAGCGACAAATCCTTTCTTGATCATTCAATCAATGTCATGCCACTAATGACGCAACTAATACAAACTACCTCGTTGCAATTTCAATATCATGGTTTTCATCTTGCATCAAAGTACGCGATCAAATGACATACACTAACAATGATTTCAAGTCAAGAGACCATTACACGTGATCGTAGATAGGAACAACCAATGACACCCAAAACATGTGGTGTTCCTATTGGTCAATCTGTCCTCATGATCTCACTACTAGAGATCACCAAGTGTGAACTTCATGAGAAGAAGTTTCAATGCTTATGAGCCCCCAACACTAGATAGTCAAACATTTATTGTGTCCAATTAGTAAGATGTATCTAGACCATAGAACATATATTTAAGATTAATGTCATAGTATCTTGAGGTTCACATTATAGTCTGGGATCTACTATAAGCTTTTGATACGATAATTAATTTATGGAAATTACCATTAAATAGTGGACGCAGAAAAGTCTACACTATAATGGTAAGAATACATCATGTATATCTAACTATATACATGATATGGTAATCAAAAGCACCAAATAGTTGGGTCTAGGGCACCCATTATTTCAACAAATAAGTTTCAAGATATTTGGATCCAAATACTGGAAATTGAGGTCAACAAGCTAAAATGTTTAAATAAAAGGATTATTGATGTGGCTACTGGTTTGAGGGAGAACAATGATTTTCAAACTGAAGAACTGCAAAAGATGTCTACAGAGATAGAAAAACTCAAAACTAATAACAAGGGAAAGAATCTGAACTCAAAAGAAATTCAGAATATGGAAGCTAGAAATGATGATCTTGATACACAACTATCAGAACTGGTTCAGGAGAACCAAAGGCTAGCAAGAGAATGCATGCTATAATAATCATATTGCTCATAAAAATTCTAAAATAAAGGAGCAAGTTGACCTGATAGATAAGATCTCCCGAGAATTAGAAAATGGGATAACTAATGGGAAGATACTCATAAGAGAACATAATGGTCAACTTGAATCTAAGGACAATAAGATTCAACAATTGGGAGAACATCTAGAACCAGTCAAGAAAGAAGTGGGGAAGTATAATGCCGATGATAAGCCCAAATCGAAGGATGTTTTGCATTTACTATTTGACTATTCTTCAGAAGGTAATAATGAAATAAAAAGAAAATATGTTATTTCTGAGGATAAACATGAAATGATTGTCTCATCCCAAATGCCATGCAGTTTGAGAAAATCTGGTATTGGATATGATAAACTCTCTCCCATGCATGAGAGGAAAAGAGTCGTGAAGAGTTCCAGAAATAGGAAAAATCCTTTAGGTGATGGAAATATACCTAAAAATACTTATACAAAAATTGATGACAACATGTGCAATTTCTATGGGATGCATGGTCAGATTTCATGTTTTTGTTCTAAATCTTTGGAATATATTTCATATTGTGAAGACATAAATATTGCTAAATATGAGAATAAGAAAATGTTTAACATCTCTCTGAAGAAAGTATCCATCAGATGCTATTGTTGTGGAAGACAGGGACGCACAATGAGTATGTGTCAAAAAACCCAAGGGCTTGATGTCAGAAGAAGAAGTTTGGATGCATCAACAGCTCAGTCGAGAAATGATAACACAAGGTATGTTTTTAGTAGGAGATGCTTTATATGTTCTAATCACAGGAATTTGGAAAGATACTGCAGCTGAAAAAAAAACGGGGAAGGAAAAAGAACTCGAAAGGAAATCCCCAACTCCAGTGGTGTATAATGAGAAAGTCTATACTGAAATACAAAATGATAAGTTGAAAAATAAGTTTTAAGTCTCGGAGGAAACACAAGGAGCTCAACGAAAGGTGTATCGAGCACCTTCTTTGTTACACTCACAACAGCTCTCTTGGAAAGAATGTGAATGAACCTGGAAGAAAAAGAGAAGAGCTACTCCAGTTGTGAGTAAGAAGAATGTACGTTCAGTGAAGGACCCACCAGCAGTAAGAAACAGTGCGGTGACTTAGATAACTGAAAAAAGAAAAATAAATAAAGAATGTCTCAACAAACTCACATGTCATGCCAAATAGCGAGAAGTGAAGCCAAGAGTAAGAGCCCTCCAATAGAAGAAGAAGAAAAGAGCAGACAGTCAATAGAGTGATTCCTACTCAGAGAAAGAATCATGAAAAAATGGCACTTTGGTGGAGAATCAAAGAATGAAATTTGTCCTAGTGGGTTTAAACCCCAAATTTTGAAAAAGACCAAACCTACAGAATCTACATATCAGGAGAAGATTGAGCATGTAGGTAAAGAATGTCTAGTTATATGGTTAGAGTAGTTGAAGTTTGCTAGGAAATTCGAACAAGTAGAAAAAGAGTACAGTGCTTTATAAGAAAGTATCAAAGTGTTGATCCATCAGGGTCAACCACAATCCTCTTCTTGAGGATTCCAAAGGTACCCCTCTCCCTATGTGTTTAACAACTATTAATTGATGTTCAAGTGTTTCGGGTTTTAGGGGAGATACAATCCAAGGAGAAGTTGCATCAAAAGATGCAAAGTGGTGATGTGATGTACTTCAAAATGTCAACTGGTTCAAATTAGTTACCAGAGCTGAAGAATAAATATAGACGAATTCCTTGAAAGGAGTTAATGGTCTGTGACTGCTTGAGATATATGGAAGTGATTGAGTGCAATGGACAGTGACGGTGTTATTAACTTTATCTCTTGTTCCCTACACCGAGTTCTGACTTAGTAGGCTTAGCGATTTTGTTGATGGCTCATTGCTAAGTGGTAAGTTCACCCACTGAAAATCTTATTGAAGGCGGCTACAACTGGAAAATGGTATTGAGTTGGAAATTTTCTCAAACCTGCAGTCACATGTGAATAAATGATGTAGAAGAAAAATGTTTGTGGGTCTAAATAGTGGGCCTAATAGGAAGAGTTGCATATCATAGAGGGAGTATTTATCTCTTAATCACATGCAAGGTCTCAATTAGATGAAAGTTTATTTTGTCTGACATCAAGAAGACTGATTGGGGGAGAAGCAACAACATTCATATATTTCATGATTATCTATTTTGTTCTAAAAGTATGGTATTGGCTGATTGTTTTTAGGATACCAAGAAGTTGCGAGAGAAGATTAATAGTGTTTCCAACAAGTGGTCTCGCCGCTATGAAGAGTAAGTCAACATCTGAAATAAGATAAAAATTTGGTATCAATAATTTATATCAGTCCAATGTTAGAGGTTTTCTGGGAGATTGTTTCCAAACCCACATATAAGAATGTCATCAGGACCAAGTAGGTCTTTCGCAACAAGATGAATGAAGATGACATAGTAATTCGAAACAAAGAATGATTAGTGCGCAAAGGGTACTTCCAGATAGAGGGTATTGATGTTAATGAAACATTTGCATCTATTGCGAGGCTAGAGACAATCAGATTATTCTTGGTCATAGCAGTGCAAAGAAGGTTCAAAGTTTTCCAAATGGACGTCAAGTCAGCATTTCTGAATAGGGTTTTGGAAGAAGAATTTTATATTGAGCACCCAGATGGTTTTATCATTCATGGAGATGAGAATAGAGTTTTTCAGTTGAAGAATGCGTTATATGGGTTGAAGCAAGCACCAAGAGTGTGGTATTCAAGGCTCGATCAATTTTTGAAGAAGCTCAGTTTTCAGTGTGATGGAGATGATTACAATTTATATGTCAATAATGATAGTAATCAAAGGATGATGGTGTTGGTGTATGTCGATGACGTAATCTTTGGTGGATTTGATGAAACTCAATGCAAACATTTCACAGAATTCATGAAAAGTGAGTTCGAAATGTCAATGATTGGTGAACTAACATTTTCCGTTGGTTTACATGTGACACAAGGAAAGAAAGGTACATTTATTTCTCAATCTAAATATGTCAACGAGATTTTGAGAAGATTTGAAATAGAAAATTCCAAGGAGATGACAACTCTGGTGGCTACCCGGATGAAACTATCACGGGATGATGAAGACAATGCAGTTAATGTCACTGAATACAAGCAAATCATTGGCAGTCTATTGTACTTGACAGCGACAAGACCTGATATTGTTTTTGTCACATGTCAAACAATAAGATATCAAAACAATCTTAAGGAAAGACAATTGTTTGCGGCAAAAAAATATTTCGGTATATCAAGGGCACGATGGATTTCAATTTGTTATATAATGACAAATCTCAGCAAGAGCTATTAGGCTATACAGATGCAAATTGGGCCAGATCAGCAGATGATAGAAAATCAACGTTAGGTGGTGCATTATATCTTGACAGATTATGTATTTCTTGGATAAACAAGAAACACGATTGTATTTCATTGAGCACCGCAGAAGCTGAATATATTACAGCTACTCAAGCGAGTGTACCTACAGAACTACAGGTTGTAGACATTCTAACAAATGTCTTGCCCAAAGAAGTGTTTGAACGTCATCAACTGGCTCTTGGAGTTCGGTCGACTCATTGTACTTGAAAAAGTGTGGATATTGGAACCCCTCTCCCCGAGCTATGATGTGTTTTTCCCTAATATGTTGATTTGTGTTCTTTACCATGTGGCAAGCCATAAAGGAGTGACATTCGGATTCATTAACAAAGGATGAGAAGTTGTGTCTATAAAAGGGAGAGAAGATGTCTTAATCAAAACGGAGGGAGCAGTTGATAGGGGGGGCAACAAAGTATAGGGAGTTTTAAATCTGATGATGCTAAAGATGATCGATCAAATGTTATATATCACGACGGATGAGGTTTGTGATGAAATAGTGGTTTTGGAATGAAGTGATAGGGGGAGCAGTGAAGTAAAGAGAGTTAAATCTGATGATGCTAAAGATGATCGATCAAATGTTATATATCACAACGGATGAGGTTTGTGATGAAAGGAGCTGAGTGGTTTTGGAATGAAGTGATTCATCAGTGAACTTTGCATGCTACTCATGTTTCTCACGCCGAGCATGACTCATGTGGGCTTGGATTCTCATGAATGTCTTGTAAAATTATGGCAAAGGCATGAGTTTGGTGAAGACTAAAGTTTCGCAAAGGTAAGGAGCTTCGCAAAGGCATTCAGTGTCGCGAAAGCTGGCGAATGTGTGGATCATCGTGAACGAGCATCGCGTTTGCACGAGGGGTTGACGGTAATCTCCACGACTACGAGAAGTGGAGCATCACGAATGTGCGAAGAGTTGACGGTAATCTCCGCAACTACGAGAAACTTTACGAACAGGTAAAATTCTATGGTGCTTCGTGAAAAGAGGGAGCTTCGTGAAAAAGATAGAAGAGCTTCGCGAAAAGGTGATGGCGAGGATAAAAGCTTCCTGAATGGTAAGGAGTGTCACAAAGGCATTCAATGTCACAAAAGTTGGGTTTCGCGAAGGTGTGGATCATCGCAAACAAGCATCGCATTTGCGCGAAGGATTGATGGTAATCTTCATGACTACGAGAAGTGGAGCATTACAAATGCGCGAAGAGTTAACGGTAATCTCCACAACTACGAGAAGCTTCACGAACAGGTAAAATTCCATGGTGTTTCACGAAAAGAGGGAGCTTCGTGAAAAAAGATGGAAGAGCTTCACAAAAAGGTGATGGCGAAGATGAAAGCTTCTTGAATGGGAGACTAACACCTATAAATAGAACTATACCCACCTTAGAAATGAAGAGCATGACTTACCAAAGATTCTAAGACTCCAAATTCGCGAAGGTGGTTCACGAAGGTTGTTCTTGTGAAAATGATCACAAAGAAAAGAAGCTCGCGAAGGCTATGAAAGCCGACCGAAAGTTATAAGTATCGCGAAAGTAATGAAGTTTGCAAAGGCTATGAAAGTCGACCGAAAGTGTTAAGTTCACGAAGGCTATATAAGCTAACCAAAAGGTGTGAGCTTCACGAAAGTGTTGAGCTTCGTGAATGCTAAGTGAGCTTCACAAAAGGAAGGAGCTTCATAAAGACTGTTTGAGCTTCGTAAAAAGAAAGTGTTTCGCAAATGTTGTTTGAGGTTAGTGAAAAGGTTGAGCTTCAAAAAGGCAATGAGCATTGCAAAAAGTGTTCAGAAATGGTTGCTCAGGAAATCTGTGGTAAAGTGATATTCATTAAATAGATGAAACTGAGATATCAACAGAACATCTACCTATAATTGAGGATGCGTTCATTATTGTTAATGAATGGACCTACATGTCCATAAACTGTGTATGAATCACTTCCAAAGCAGTGAATAAATGAAAATGAAGAAAGTGATCATTTACACCGACAATGAGTCATCAAAAGAAAAATAGAGGGAGTAATCCTTGAAAAGCAATGAGTTGTTCCTAAACATTGTAAAGACAGTGAGTCTAAACATAAAATTAATCTAGTCTGAACCGCATTTTGACAGTGAACCTTAATAGATATTGTACATCGATACCCTTGTAATAAAAAAAACAAGATCCAGTGAGACGGAAAGAATTTTGAAAAGAATAATTATACCCTAATTCACCTCCCCCTCGGGGTATTTAAACCCTTTTAGACCCAACAAAAAGTGTATTGACATACATAGTTGAGTGACGTGATTTGTGCATCTACATGAATGAACGACATGTAACGTATTTATCTATCTTGACCAATCTTAACTTGGAGAATTGATAAGTTAGCTTATGAATGTATGAAGATACATCTAGTGAACGCTTGTATAAAAATACACTGAATGGGGATATGATTTGGTTCAAAGAAGTTTGAAGTTTTATCATGAGTTTTGGATAAAGTTTCATAAATTGTTACATGTCATGTACCAATGACCAAAAATTTTAAATGGTAAACCATTAAAGATAGGCGGTACAAATGTTATAATAGGTTATAACACATTATGAAACATATTTGCATTTCATCTCTTCGATCCAAGACTCACCCATTTCTAGACCTCCATTCCCCAAGTAAAAAAAGATGAGCCATAAATAGAAATTTGTTTCACCATCATCCTTGTGTGATTAACCGGAGGATTGTTCTGCCTCTACCACCGGAGGTAGGCAGTCCACCTTGTACCGCAGGGCCTACACCCCAACCTTGTACCATCATCCTTGTGTGATTAACCGGAGGATTGTTCTGCCTCTACCACCGGAGGTATGCAGTCCACCTTGTACCGCAGGGCCTACACCCCCAACAAAACCAAATATTTTAACAATAATAACTAAAAATGGCAGTAAATTGCCAATTTACAAACCATTTACACCCCACATTAATCACATAAATTTTATAACTAGTCTTCTTTCACTGAAATTTTAAATTAAAATTTAATAAAAATAGTAATTTTTAAAATACCTTTTTAAAAAAAGTTGAGTAGGAATTGTCCCAAATGAGTTTGTAATTCCCAGGCATGCAAGTGCAGAAATTCCCCTGAGAAAATTGTTATGAAGCAATTTAAAGAGAAGCCCGCTAAAATCAACCAGAAAACAACGACTCACTTGGTTAGACTCATAACGTCGATAAGGCAATATCAACTGCAGAATATGAGAAATGACGAGGTTAAATGTAAAATTAACATATATAAGGAGTGGTGGCTGTTATTGTGCAACTTACTGTTTTTTCGCCTGTAGGGTAAGTGTACTCCAAGCTAAATCCAATGTCCTGTCTACCAACAATGCAAAGCTTGACAAGTTAATAGAAAGTGATCATCCTATACATCTTTTATTCCACACAAAAAAATGACCAATTACTATTACAGTTAAATTAATTAATAAAAGAAATGAATTCATTGATCATTAATTTATTCATTTCGATTTTAAGAAAGGATTTTCTAAATCAAAAAAAAAAATCAAATAATTCTGGTATATGAAAACAATTGAAGAAAATGAGGTTTCAAGACACCAAAAGCGTTACATGTCAATTTAAAAATTGAAAAAAATATATAATAATACTTTGTTTCGAAAGTAGATAAGAGATTCAAAATTTTAAAACACAGGATAAGAAGATATGATGAACCTAGTCAAACGGAATGAATCCGGACACACCCATGTACTAACTGATCTAACACATGCAATTGGGATTTACTTTAAATAGGGCCTATGGACAAAAACAGAACAATTATCTGAATGTTACAAAAGACCCCCTTTATCCACACAACATCAAAACAGGACACTGGTATATATGAAAACAGAAAATTATAACCGTCCAGAATCTTTGAAATATAATGATAATAATAACAATGCCACAATGAATATTCAAACAATTTTACCAGATTGTAATATTTGTTATACACAAGATGGCAATAAAATTAACAAAAATTCACAATAAACCACGTTAGAATAACTGAAAAAATGAATACTAAAAGCACATGGCAGCTCCATCACCAACTTATAATTGTTATTAATACAAAAATGAATAAACATTGATTAACTTATTCAAACTACATGAAATAAAAAACATCCTACGGACAAAATCAAATGATCAAAGCTAATACATTATGACCCACAAAACAAGTAATTCTTGCTAAAGAAATGAAAAGTCATCTTAATAAAGGTTTGGGAACAATACCGTGCTCATTTTTCCCTGAATCAAGGAGAAATCCCAAGCAATATATGAGTTTGCCGATTCCACCATCAATAAAACCTAAAAGTAAAATTAAATAATGTCGTGATCTTAGAATCATACAGAAGCATCAACATTAGACCAAGAATCAGATAATTGCAAATATTCTAATGACCCAAACCAACTGCAATTAAAAATGAGAAAACACAGAATTGAATTCTATAATGTTCTTTTCAAAATGAAAGCAGCACTGCTTACAAATGCATACAGAAACAATGCGAATAATACAGTGAATTTGAGAAAAACTGTTTTGCTGTGATATACACCAATACTTTTAAAGATACTTTTTACCAGAATATCACTGATATCATGCATACAGCAGTGGCATGTTTCAGAAAGCTGATGATGACAATGCGGTGAGAAGTTTGATGAACATTGTTTCGCATTTTTATATATGAGTAGCATGCAAACGCAAGATTTATTCCTTCATTGTGGAGGGGATGCCATACTATAACAGATGAAAAAACTCAACCCCGACATTATTTACTTACAACTAATATATAATCCTTCGATAACAATCATTATCGGTTCTGAATTTCTGATTTTTTACACCAAGCATCTTTTCAGCTTGCCACCGAAATTTAGTGAGGCACTTAAATACCTTCGATTTGTGTGTGATGACCGTTTTAATATGAACAAAAGAATGTGCAAAACAAAAGAAGAAGAGAGAACAATTTCCGCATCAAACTAAAATATACTAGCATCCTATTTCTCAGCACATCACTCAAAACAGTCCATTGCGATCTGCCACAAATCACAGGCTATATTTTGAAAAATATAAATTGCAATGCAATTTCAAACATGAGAAGTTTTTTCTTCTCAAATGATTAATATTTTATTATCCAGATACATCATAAGATGATGGTGGGCATTCTTTACCAACTCATTTCTGATTATATCGCAATACTACTGGGGTGATGTTATGCTAGCTACAGCTTATTTAATTAATCGGATGCCATCAAAGACCCTCAATTTCTAGATCCCTATTCAAAGAATTGATGAATCAAATCCCATTTCACCTTTGATATCACAGTTACTTGAGCCTAATCGAGCATCTAATATTTTTTAATTCAATATATATGTATTTAATTTTGAGTTTGAGCTTTTATCTCGGGTACAAATTCGAGCTCCAGCTCGAGCTCGAGCCAGCAAATTGATACTCGATCGAACACCAAGCTGAGCTCGAGCACCGAGTTCAAGTACCGTGCTCGAGCTCGAAAAATAAGATACTTGGCTCAGCTCGGCTCGATTACACCCCTATTCTTGGGATATTGCCCGACTCAAAAAGGGTACAAGTGTTACCAACCAGTAAGAGGTACTGTGTCACCATGAACACTGTCTTCTTTGAAGATCGATTTTTTCTAATGATTTTTTTCATTTAAGACGCCCAATGTAATTTTTAGAAATTATTATACGAACATACATGTGCATTGAATATTGTCATTTAAGATTTTCTTTAATCATGTGTGACATACTAAGGGGTCACATGGAAGACTCTTATTATAAACCATGATTAATGCAAGTTGGATATACAAAATGAATATTCACTGATCAAATTAGGTGAAATTCGGACTTGAGGATACATCACACATTCACCACAAGATCAAAGTCACGGCACCTTTTACTATGGCTAGATAACACCTTCAAATTTAATTTTACCACCGAAGTAGTAAAAGCATTCAACTTATATCTAAGTATATTTCCCAGAGATGATGATAAGACCCGAAGAACGAACTGATTGTATTTATGGAATAAACCAGAGAATCACGACAGTACTACAGCAATTGAAGAAGAAGAAAGACACCTCGAGAGAGCAGAAGCTCCTCGCCCAAGCCCACAGGCCGCTATCCAAACCAAATGGCCGAACTCACAATCTTCTCCCCCCCCCTCCTTTTCACACCCACTTATATAGTTATTCTCCAGCCCCACAAGTGGGGTATAGAACCTCCCCCCTAACAACTTAACAAACTCACCCCCAAAAAACCATTCTACCCCTTATTAGAATATTCTCTCCTCCAGCTGGACAGCTGGTCTCTATCACCGCCATCGTCCCGAAAAACCACCTTGTCCTCAAGGTGGTGGATCACGCAGGTACTCCAAGGGATCTCCCATACTAGCCGTGCTCTAGGGAACTGCGGACAAGGGGTGCTGAGCAGATAGTTAAGCCAAACAATCTTCCATATTCGACGTCCTACTCTGGTGAGTTGGGTCGGAACAAGCAATATCGTCGACTAAGGACCAATTGGTTGTGGTCCCGTATAAGGTGTTCGTGCCGCAAGTGCACACCAAGCAATCTCTCAAATGCGTCGGTCTTCATCATGGACGAGTTTGAAAACGCCTCCTGTAATGCTTTCCCTCCCGCCATTAGAGAGACCCCTTGCATGCTTCCATGAAGTGGGTTGCAAGTACGGTTGGTACCACCTAACATTTGGTGGATAAAAATTGTATGAATCTTTTGTATGAGCCTAGGGACCCCGGCTAGTCACCGTGGGCTTGACCTGTGCACCTAGAGGTAAAATAACAAGAGCCCAGGATTGAGCCCATGTAGTCTGCGGCGGCTGGTGCTCCTGCATAACGAACGTGGAGGTGTTCGATTTCGCAATATGAGAGAAGTTTATCACAAACTGGCTGGAGATAGTGTCGTTAGGATTTTCGGTTAATCCTGTGCTCCAGTTGTGCGGCCCATGTTCGGTAGGCCCCTCGAAGTGTAATACGGACAGCTGCGGTTCCGACAGCAAGAACTCGAATGTAGTTGCAGGGGATTCGCTGATGGAGCTTCCAAAATCTTCAAGGATTGCTTCTTTCAGATGTGCCCAGGTGAACGTAGGTGCGGACCCTTTTGCCACAAAAAACCAAAGTGCAGACATATCTGACATGCAGAGGCATGTCATTGGCACCTTCATCTGATCCGGTATTTGATTGCGCGAGAAATAATCATCGGTCCTTGAGATCCACGCCTCCGGATGTGTGATCGAAAATTCTGGTAGAATCTCTTTCTGGAAATATTTTTCCTGATTTCTAGTCACCCGAGCCAGTGAAGCCCAGATTTCCGGCATTATAGTCGCCATAGGTTGCGATGCCCGAACAGCAAGGCACTCCCAAGTATACAAGTATCCTCCGGTAGGAAACGAACGTCGTGTTGTTTCCCTGTTGCGAGTCCCTCTTTAAATAATTTTCTACCCCCCCCCCTTTTTTTACAGAGTCGGACACGCCTTTTTTTTCCTTTGTTCCAACATTTTCCTCCCGAGTCAGAAAACCGGGCTGTCCCTAGCCTTTTTTTTAATCTGGAAAACTAACATGGCCGGTCTTCGGAGCGACTGCTCGCAGAAGCCCGCGCGACCTAGTAAAATTCGCCGCACTGATAAAGCAGTGGTTGGTGGACACGACGGAGCGGACGGTGCGTGCCTCTGGTGCGTGCGTGAGCTGGTGCAGAAGACATCGATAATGCGGGGCAGAAGAGCGGACCGGTGTGGAGCGCGCCTCGCGTTGAAGGCAAACCGACTGGGGGAGGCGGACTGAGCGAGGCAGGACGCCTCGTCGTATTGGATGAAAGCCCGCGGGAGAACAGTAGCGCGCCTGCTACAGAAGAACCGACAAACAGAATCACGCAGCAGCTGAATTGCGTAGGAAAATCGTCCCGCACTGGACGAACGGTGTCGTGCGTCTGTTTCGGCAGCAGAGGAAGAAACGAGAGGTGCTTATGCCGCAGCAGCAGCTCGAGCGTCCGAGGGAGCAGATAAAGAAAAACAGTGCGTTGTGGCTGCCTCTGTTGTGTCCGTGGACGCTGGAGGTGAAGAAAAAAACCCGTATGTGCCTCTGTTGAGGTAGCAATAGACAGGCCGGAGGGAAACGCACAATGCGCGCCGGCAAAGGGCAGTGGTGCAGATGAAAACGAGATGGAAAATTTGCAGCACCTGGCGCGACTCCTCAAAAACGAACAGCAGAGGCGTGCGTCCTTTGTGCGAGGCTCCGATTCGGTACTGTACGAGGCCCTGATCCAGTACCTCGTTGCGGAACTGCTCGTGCGACCAGCAGTAGAGGATCATAAGTCCAAGGGAGTAACGGCAGTGGCTCCAGCAGCAAGGAGCAACGGCAGGCCGGACCAATTGATAAGACCCGAAGAACGAACTGATTGTATTTATGGAATAAATCAGAGAATCACAGCAGTTGAAGAAGAAGAAAGACACCTCAGAGAGAGCAGAAGCTCCTCGCCCAAGCCCGCAGGCCGCTATCCAAGCCAAATGGTCGAACTCACAATCTTCTCCCCCCCCTCCTTTTCACCTCCACTTCTATAGTTATTCTCCAGCCCCACACGTGGGGTCTAGAACCTTCCCCCTAACAACTTAATAAACTCACCCCCAAAAGACCATTCTACCCCTTATTAAAATATTCTCTCCTCCAACTGGACAACTGGTCTCTATCAGATGATGTTTACTGAAATAATATATAAAGGATGTCAGTTGAACCAAGTGAAATAAAAATTGGTATAGTGAATTTTGAAAATGATCACACATTTCCACTAGTACTTCTTCCAAACAAGTTGGATCCTTAAAATTTGATTATCACAAGCCAATTTCAAGCAAAGTTACTCTTCTAGTTGTGCAATCCATATGGACTACCCTACCAAAATACCAACTAAAATAATATAGGATAATCAAAAAAGAAATCATATACTTACATTCAATTTTCTATTCAAGCCCTCAAATAGCTTTAAGTACTAAAACATCATTTGGATTAATATGTGTTATTGGCATTCTGCTAAAACCATAGACATGTGTCCAAAAAAAACAATAAGTCATTAGCTTTTGTTTTTTGTTTTTTTTAAGATAAATATCATTAGAATTCCGAATACTTCATCTTGAATCTTGTAGGAGCCCAAAAAGGACATTGAAACTGTATATAAATGAAATGAGAACATAGATTTAAAAAATGATATGAGTAATAAATGTGCTATTGAGTGCAATGAATGTTACCAAAAGAGCACATTTGCTTAACAGATTGCAATTTGAAAATTCCAATCACCCTATCATCCACACTCCCTCCCAAAAAAAAATTGTATCATTCATTTAACAGATAAATAAATAATTAACATACATCTATAGAAAGTTTTGATAAATGAAAATGGATATAACAAAATTCAAGGGCTCAAAAAAAACCCCACGAAGGAGATCAATGGAAATATTTCATGAAATTTACATCAACTGATATTCTAATAAGGTTGACGTTTTCAGCTTTTCATGCGCCTGCATGATAGTTAAATTTCACAAGCATTGACACTTCATTTTAAATGCACAAGATGCTGAATCCTTAAATTTAAGCTAAAGCAAAATGAAAATACTGGAAACAAAAACCAAAAGCTCAATACGGCTGTACATATACATGTTTAATTGAAAAATGAAAACTAATGAAATGCTATGATCATTTGCACAGGAATCAGTTTTGACTGGAAAAAAAAAAAACAGACCTCATATGTTCCCCCAGCTGGAATGCCCATATCTTGATAATCATCAATATCCCTGCAGAAACAGAGACAATAAGGATCTAGAGAACGAGTGGCAAAAACTGAAGAATCACAAGCCAGAACTCACCCTGCTTCTATAGAACCAGCGTTCCTCGCCGAAATAAAGAAAGGAGAATTTGCAAATACCTCGCTGATAAAAAAGGGAATCTATGAAAAAATATCTAAGAACAGAGACATCAAGGCAAATGAAGTGAAATTCTCCTTGATAAAACACAACATTTGTTTTTTTATCAAATCTATTTTATGGAACTAAATATAATAACTTGGCTTTGACATCTATAATAAGGATTCAGTTGTTCCTACAGGGCCAAAATATTCTTCAAGGTTGTGCCAGTCGCACAAGAAACAAACTTCAAACTCCACCCAAGCAATATCAAGAAGCAAACAAATAACATTGTATTATGCACTAATGATAACAGTAGTATCATAAAAATATCCTCAAATTCAAATAAAAAAGAGATTAAAAGCATAAAGTAGAACAGGGGCAAAGCAACCAACACCCTTTCAGCTCCCCCAACGTTATACTTGTCAAGCAATAGGCTTATGCTTTAATGATTCAAGGCATAAACAAATAATTTCTACATGACGTAGGATGGTTAATAATGTCCCTAAATTAAAATGGACCAGAAACAGATTGTTTACCGGCTCAACATAACATTTAAATAAGCACAATGCTGCTTTACAAAGCATTGCAAACCTACATACCTACATATACATAGAGGCACTGAAGACAAACAGTTTATAGCCCAGTGATCATGTTTGCATCACACCTTTTTCTAGTATCCTTCCTCAAGGTTCCATTCTAATAAATTATCAAGAAGCATCCAAGCTCATTTCACTTAATCCGCTAAATGTTATAGGAAATTATATTAATTAAAGATAATTTAGTAATCTTTAAAAACACATTTGATATATCATTATATGTACTTGTAGGATGAAATCTCATACCTTGATGAGAAGTGGGAAACTTTATTTATAGATAGATCTACCGGATACATGATAGGAGAAAAGCCATGTGGAATTCTAATACATGACTATAAGCCAAGGCCCAACCTGACTAGGGTTCAACACTCCCCCTCAAGCTAAAACAGATCCAACCTGGAAGAGAGGAGTCCCATAAAAAATGGAGAAAGAAAGACCATACACGCTCTTCCTCAAGTTGGATCACAGTGCGAAGAAAGCTCACTCAAGATCCAGGAACGTCTTTGGTGAAAATGTCAACAAACTGATTTGCACTGGTAATGTAGATGAAGGTTAAGTGTTTTTGCTCAAAGTGATACCGAAGGAAATGACGGTACAACTCGATGTGCAAGGTACATTCATAGAATATCATATTATTTGCAATCTTCATGGTAGGATGATTATCACATTAGAGATGAGCGGGATTATTTAGTAGAAAGACAACATCATGGAGTTGACAAATCCAAAAAAAAATTGGTAGTGAAAATGGCCATGGCATAGTATTAGGACTCAGACCATTGACCTTCCTGATGGTACAAGCAATATCGGGTAATTGGGTTTCCCGAAAAGATGACGATATCGCTCCAGAAGAGGATAAGATTTGCTTGCATCGTGAATAGACTTTTCCCCAAGCTCAAGAGGAGAGTCGACCACAACAACCTAGGACAGGTCAGCCCCTTATAAGAGATTTAACATATATTTGAGTAGAAAAAGAAAAATCTTTGTATTGCAGTGATATCCTTCAATACAAAGAATATATTTTAGAGGACTCAAGTTATTGGTATACAATTGTTGGAGATTGACTTGGGAGACAAGCAATCTCTCATGAATCGCTACTTGTAATAATGATATCATCAACAAAGAATCAAAAGAATACTATTAGAGAATGTTTTCTCATAAAAGACGGAGTTGTGACACCCCCATGTCACTATTATTTTAAATATTATATAATTATTAATTATTTTAAATTTTAGAAGTGTTTTTGATGGTTTTGGGGTGTTTCGCAAATTTGGGATGGAATTTTGCAGCATTGCAGAACACCACGCCATGACTCAGAGGAACACAGCGTGGCGGGTGCTAGTTACGTTGTGGCCTAGGGCGGCATCATGTTGTGGAGGTTTCAAGGTGAGTTTTGGGTTGAGCGGTTGGGGGTCACGTCATGGTCAAGGGCATCAAGGCATGATGAGGCTTTATTTTCCAATGAAGATTTTTTCATGTTGTTGTTTACTTTTCTTGAGTGGCTAATCAAATCGTGGTGTAGGGGGATCACGCTGTGAGTGTCTAGGAGCCGAAAATGGCTAAGTCTCGAACTCAAGAGTCCCTTACTGTAAGGATTTACTCTTACGTATGGGTATACTCATACATAAGGGTACCAACCTTTGTCAAATATCAAGTGAAGGTGGCGGTCACGTCGTGGCATAGGGGTGCCACGTCGTGACGATACACAAGGGTCGGGTGATGCGTAAGATTCTACTCTTACATCCTTTGTGAAATTCGGGTGTGGATGGAGCTCATGTTGTGGCGAGGAGCACCACCCCATGACAATGACCTTTACGGTTTATCTGGGATTTCTTATGTATTGCCTTTGCGAAATTTCGTGAGGGAGGTTGGCCACGCCATGACAGGTGAGTGTTACGCCATGGTGGACAGGGGCTCAGGATCCTTGGTTCTACCAAGAGGAGGTGTGTCACATCGTGACCAAGAGGGTCACGCAGTGATGGGTGTCTAAAAAGGGGAGTCACGCCGTGGTGGATCGTGTCACATCGTGAGACAGACTGCCCAATTTTTAATTATGTGATTTTCTTATTCTACCCCCGCTCGATTTAAGTTTGTTTGGCCCTCCCTCATTTTCGTTCAGTCAACTCAGAGGAGAGCTCAAGAGAGCTCCTCTACTTCCTTTTCTATGCTCCCAAGGCCGCTTTTTCTTCTTTTTCTTTCCTCCTCCCACTCTCTTGATTTCTCTTTCTTCCATGAACCCTAATGGTCATGGCGGTCAAATCTAGGGTTTGGATTGGTTTTAATTTGAGGATTTAATTGTTTAGGGCTTGTAGAGGTTGTTTCCTTACATGGTTACATGGTTTTGCTTCTGCCATCAAAGGCAACTTGTTCTAGCGATTGAGATGGGTGTTTTTATGCGATTTCTTTATTTAACATGTCATGGAGTGCTTGGACTTTCTAAATTCATATGGACCCATGATGGGTTTATATAAACTTTTCAGCGTTTTTATACTTGGCATAAAGGGATTATCAATGAATTTCTAGTATTCATTTTGAATTAAAATGTTATGTATGTCAAGTGTGTGAAAATGCTACTCCATGACTCTTAAATGAAATTTGAGGTTAAAAAAAGGGTTTTGATCCCGTTTTGATTTCTAAAGAATGTAACCCATAATTCAAGGGTTTGTTTTTAATTAAAGAGATCGACTCGTTGATTCTTGTTTGGTTTTTAAAGGATGTTTATAACTTGGTTTTGCTTTTCAAGTTCGACTTTAAAGGCCCGGTTATCACTTTATGAAATGGGGTTGTGCTTGACGATTGTGCACTCTTATATGAGCCCCTTAGTTTGACGTCTTATATAGACTTTTACCTTTTGGGGGGATGTGAATTTGATTAATATACAAATGTAAAAAAGAATTGTTTCCTGAGAGGGTGTTAAGGGTGAGATGGGATTTATTGTTATGCTTTATTGTTGATTTATATGGTTGTTTTTTACACTTTCGCCGGGGTGCGCGCATCTGTCTGTGAGGACGCACAGCTGTTGCCCCGCATTCCCGCTTTCCAAAGGCAGGCGGCACCCGTCGCTTATTCAGGGACGTTTGCTCCTTGATCGAAACGGGATGATGGGATGTAGGTTCTTCCTTCCGTGGATTCCTCCTCGGAACTCGTTACTTAGTCCGGGTCTCCCTTAAAGATTAAGTCGTGGTTCGTGAATCTCGTTCTCGGTGCCATATCTTTGTGGACACCGGTTAATTACACTACTTCCCTCAGGACATTCCATGGGGTCTTGACATGGTAGCAACCTTCAGTCGAAGTAGATGACAACATCAGGCACGTCGGGGCATCTCTAGATGCGTGGGCATTGGGGAACCTGTATTCTTCCTCATAAGAGGGCATCTCAAGGGTGCAGAACCCGAGGCATCCCACGTCGAATGCGGGGAATCATATGCCATAGGCATGTATCTGAGGTTTTCCTCAGCTTCCCATGTTTAACACAGGATATGCCGCAAGTTTAACGTCTTGCGGAGACGGTTACGCCAAAGGCGTGTCTTCCGAGGTTTTCCTCAGGCATCTCATGTTTATCACAAGGTAGGCCGCGAGTTTAACGTCTTGCGGAGACGGAATGAAAGTGATCAGAACGTCCCATATAGACGGATCAGATTGGTACATCCCTAGGAGGGACACCTGGAAGGTTTACCTGGTGGATGGATCAGAACACTCGATAAGAGCAAACCCAAGATGGTGTGTCCCACAAAGGGCAGATGTCACACCGTGAAGACTGATCTGGACACCACTGAGGGTGAATCAGGGAGTGTGCACCCCAGAATGGGGGAACACCAAGGTTTACCATTGACTGAGATTGAACCTCATGGAGGTTTCCTATGTACCATGTATAGACGACAGGGATCAAAACCCACATAGTTCGAAGGGGTGATGAATCGGGGTGTACACAAAGGACAACGACCTGGAGACATGTTGGGGCTTACGCGTGAATTGCTGCCCAAGTACTGCTAGGAGCAGCGAGGAGGTGGATGACATGATCCCACCGGGATGTGGTGGCCCGGGTGAGAATTAGGATGGATGATGGAGAGTTGAATGGAGTGGAGGGGGAATGAGATGGGACCGTCGTGAAGGTGACGGTAGTGTTGGTCTTGAGCCTCAAAGAGACTTCCTACGTATCCTCGTGGCAGGGAATCAAAGTCCGCGTAGTTCGGTGGGACGATGGGACACCTGAGGAGGCGGCCCGTGAGAATGGACGCATGGATGGGACCCGGAGGAAGTAGAACCTCCGGGTTGGGGCATGATCTTCCCGGAACACATGGGATCGAGGGATAGATCAGGATAAGACATGGGTGCTGGGCTTGAACCTCATGGAGGCTTCCTACGTATCCCCGTGGAAGGGAATCAAAGTCCGCGTAGTTCATCTGATGACGGTTTACCATCGATTGGGGACTTCAACGGCTTACCGCCGAATGAGGTTGACAACGGCTTACCGCTCAAGGGGGGAACAACGGCTTACCGCTGA
The DNA here is from genome assembly GCA_963277665.1 of Viscum album. NCBI lineage: Eukaryota > Viridiplantae > Streptophyta > Magnoliopsida > Santalales > Viscaceae > Viscum > Viscum album. The sequence continues at coordinate 778,836,390 of OY728131.1, read as the reverse complement.
TTGAAGTTCATAGTTTAACGTCATGCAGGACGGGGGTGAACCGACATGAAGGGGGTCGGAGCGACCGGGTGTTGGGCTTGAACCTCAGGGAGACTTCCTACATACCTTGCCTTGGCAAGGATCAAAGACCACGTAGTTCAAGTATGGTTGTGAGGGCTTACACTCTAGGTTGCCCAAGGTGTTGGTGAACCGACGTGAAGATGGTCGGAACAACCGGGGTGGTGGGCTTGAACCTCTTGAAGGCTTCTTACGTACCCTGCCTTGGCAAGGATCAAAGATCACGTAGTTCAAGTAGGATTGGGGCTTACACTCTAGGTTGCCCGAGGTTGTTGGTGAACTGACGTAAAGATGGTCGGAACGACGGGGTGTTGGGCTTGACCCTCAGGGAAGCTTCCTACGTACCTTGCCTTGGCAAGGATCAAAGACCGCGTAGTTCAAGTAGGATTGGGGCTTACACTCTAGGCTGTCAGGAGAGGATGTCATGGTTGATGCTTGCTCTAAGCCCACATGAGTCATGCTCGGTGTGAGAAACAAGGGGCAACAAGGACCTGACGATCACAGCGCAAAGGTGCATCCATGAAGGGTGGTGAATGGGGCTTACGTAAGGAAGTTGCCCGGGTGCCGCTATAAAGCGGCAATAGTGAATGGGGCTTACGCAAAGAAGTTGCCCGAGTGCCGCTATGGAACGGCAATAGTGGATGGGGATTACGCAAGGAAGCTGCCCGGGTGCCGCTATGGAGCAGCAATAGTGGATGGGGCTTACGTAAGAAAGTTGTCTGAGTGTCGCTATGGAGCGGCAATAGTGGATGGGGCTTACGCACAGAAACTGTCCGGGTGCCGCTATGGAGTGGCAATGGTGGATGGGGCTTACGCAATGAAGCTGCCCGGGTGCCGTTATGGAGCGGCAATGGTGGATAGGGCTTACACAAGGAAGCTGCCCAGGTGTCACTATGGAGCGGCAATGGTGAATGGGGCTTACGCAAGGAAGCTGCCCGGGTGTTGGTGAACCGACGTGAAGGAGGTCGGAACAACCGGGGTGGTGAGCTTGAACCTCGTGGAGGCATCCTACGTACCCTACCTTGGCAAGGATCAAAGATCACATAGTTCAGGTAGGATTGGGGCTTACACTCTATGTAGCTCCCCCGGTTTGAGGTATGTAGCATTTGTTTATGCTTCTTTATGTGTTTAAAGTGCATGGGATGAGTTGGGAAGAGGTTGGATGAGTTTGGAATGGTTTTGAATAAGTTTGGAGGCTTTTCTTAGGGAGCACGGTTTGAGCGCGGTTAGAGGAAACCGTGCAGGTTCTCCAAGAAACCGTGCAGGGGGAGACAGTAGGCTCCGCACGACCTGCGCACGGTTTGTCAAACCGTGCGAGGCAACCGTGCGGACCCCTCATCTCGAGGAAGTAGCATGCGCACGATTAGCGCACGGTTTGTCAAACCGTGCGGCCACTAAAAAATAGGGTTTTAAAACCCAGGTTCACTCGGGCTTGCCTCGTTCCTCTCCAAACCCTCTCCCACCCGAGCCTCACTCGGGATTTTCTCCTCTCAAAGGTTGGAGGGGCTCTCCCACGCGTTTTGGAAGCAAATCGAAGGAGTTTCGTGGTGGTTTGAAGGCGGTTCTTCTCGGGTAAGTCTCCTCTCGTGGTTCTTTCTGGTTTCCTCTAGATCTACATCTCCCTCTCTCTCGGTTTTCTAGATCTACACTCGTTGTGTGTAGATCTAGGGTTTTGGTTGCCTTGGATGTTAATTTTAAGGCTTGTGGATGTTAGGGAAGGGGATCTAGAGAGGTTTCGGTGGTGCGTTCGCCGGATTTGAGGTGCGATTGCTTGTGGGTCGATTTCGTCAGAACCCTAAAGGTAGGTGGCTTCTCTCTCAACTCCACTAGGTTGAAATGTGATGTTCATTTACAATTAAATTGGTTGCTTTAATTTAATTGTAAGCATGTCGTGTGAATTTCGTTGGAAAATCAAATGGGTGATGATTTGGGGGTTTTGGCATGAAATTGGGGTTGTGTTGAAATGGGCTCAATTGGTTAATTTTAAATGGGTGATTTTAAAATGGTAATGATTGTGAGCATGAGTATTGTTTTCAATAGACGGGTGATATTGAAGTGTGTTTGGCATGGAAATGGTAATTGTTGGTATTAACATTAATGCATGATTATGGTTGAGGCTTGTGTGGAAATGGGTGATATCATTGAGTGGATGATGTTGGGACGCGGTGGAGTGAACGAGAAGGGCCACTATAAAAAGGGGATGGATAGTGGATGAGAAGTGCCACCATCAATAGCAAGTGGGCGAGAAGTGCCACCATGGTTTGTTGTGTGCATGGGTTGGACGGGAAGTGCCACCATGGTTTGTTCTGTGCTTTGTTGGTGATGGTTGTAGATGGGGCTTGTGAGTGAATTATGAAAATGGTAATCGGCTTGTAGCATGGTTGAATTGGCTTCCTTGCGTGGCATGGTTGATTTGGCTTCCTTGTGTGGCATGTTTGGTTTATGGCATGTTTGGCTTATAAACAATTGGTAGCTTGGTTTTGCTTTATATAAAATGTTTTATATAAATGTGGAACGGTTTTATCTAGTGGCGTGTGTAGGGAAGTCATTTGGGGAAAGCCTACTGAGTATTAGTACTCACCCCCTGCTTAGGCACTTTGGTGCTTTTGCAGATGCCCTATTTCGAGACACAGGTAAAGGTAAGGCATCTCATTGCTAGTGGTTCGTGGTGATGCTTGGGAGAGGTGTTGGTGCTTGGAACAATGAGCTTGGGGTGGAGTCGTGGAGTGTGTCTTGACTTATTTTAGGTCTTTTGTTTAGTCTTCCGAATAGTACTCTGATATTTGTAGTGGTTGTATTGGTTTGTGGGTTGTATTGTGGAATAGTGTAGTTCCCTTTTTGTAATGTATGAGTTGGTTGTTTTGTTGATATGCATCATGTAGTTTGTTGATAGTGGATCATTTGGTTGGTTGGTTTTGTCTCGAGGGCAAATCGTTCCTCAATCGTTTCTCGTAGCCCTCGGCATTTATTGTCAACCTTTGGCGCCTTGGGAACGTCGCTTAAGGCCAAGTAACCCTCACCGCCTCCTCAAGCCAATGAGGTAGGGGCGGGGTGTTACAAGTGGTATCAAAGGGAATCATGTGGTTGCGTATGGCTCACGGCAGTTGAGGGTGCATGAGAAGAACTACCCAACTCATGACTTGGAATTGACAGCAGTGGTCCATGCCTTGAAAGTGTGGCGTCATTATCTCTTCGGTGAGAAATTCACGGTATATACAGATCATAAGAGCTTGAAGCACATTTTCTCACAAAGGGATTTGAACTTGAGGCAAAGGAGATGAATGAAATATCTCCAGATGTTTGATTTTGACTTGATGTACACACCGGGTAAGGGAAATTCGGTGGCGGATGCATTAAGTAGAAAATCATATGCTCAGGTGGTGAAACAGGCATCGGACCAGTGGCAGTTGATGTCGGTTATAGCTGACATGCGGTTGGAATGTGAGGACCAGGGCGATAGAGCGATCTTCTTTTCGGTCTTGTTGATTCCTGACTTGGTTGCACTGGTTAAAGAGCCGCAGATATCTGATTCTGAGTGTGTGACCATGAGGTCGAAACTCAATGGTGGGGAGACCATCGAGGGTTGGCAACTAAATGGAGATTCAGTTTTGTGTTTTCGGAATCGGATGGTTGTACCAGTTGCTTGTCGGGAGGATCTTCTCAGGGCGTATCACCATACCAGGTGGGCTGTTCATCCTGGAATTTAGAAAATGTATAAAGCGTTGAAAGTGCAGTTCTGGTGGGCTGGTATGAAAAGAAGTGTAGTTGAGTTTATTTCGAGATGCTTGACTTGCCAGCAGGTTAAGACAGAGCATCAGAGGCCAGCGGGAATCTTGCAGTCTTTAGCAATCCCTGTTTAAAAGTGGGAGCAAATAGCGATGGATTTTGTCACAGGTCTCCCAAGAACGGTCAGGAAGCACGATGCCATTTGGGTGATCGTGGATCGGCTAACGAAGTCGGCCCATTTCATCCCAATTTGTGAATCTCATACGGTGGAGGATCTGTCCAAAATCTATATCCGGGAGGTGGTAAAGAGGCATGGTGTTCCAGTTTCGATTGTATCAGATAGAGATCCGAGGTTTACATCTCGTTTTTGGAAATCCTTGTAGCAAGCCCTTGGGACAGTTGACTATGAGCACGACATATCACCCTCAGACGGATGGTCAATCTGAGAGGACGATACAAACTTTGGAGGATATGTTGCGGGCTTGTGTCATGGATTTTGGTGGCTCGTGGGAGGAGCACTTGTCGTTGGTTGAGTTCTCGTACAATAACAGTTATCAGGCATCCATACATATGGCTCTGTTTGAAGCGTTGTATGGGCGGCCGGGTCGTTCTCCACTATGCTGGGTGGAAACAGGTGAGTCCTCGATGGTTGGACCGAGCTTTGTCCAGGAGACTATGGAGAAGATCAGGTTAATCAGGAAGAGAATGGAGACGACTCAGAGTCGTCAGAAATCGTATTCGAGGTGAGTGATCATGTTTTCTTGAGGATCTCTCCTAGGTTGGGACATCGTCGGTTTGGGAAGCAAGGAAAGTTATCTCCGAGCTATATTAGATCTTTTGAGATTCTTGAGCGGGTTGGTGAGGTGGCTTATCGTTTGACTTTGCCACCTAGGTTCAGTGCGGTGCACAATGTGTTTCATGTGTCGCAGTTGAAAAAGTATCAGCCGGATCCGAGCCACGTTATTCGATGGGATCATGTTCAGCTAGAGCCGGATGCTTCGTTGGTGCACGTGCCAGTGTGGGATGTGGATAGGCAAGAGGAAGTCTTGCAGGGTAAAAGCATCGGTCTGGTTCGGGTTTTGTGGCAACATGGTCAGATTCAAGAGGAGACTTGGGAGCGGGAGAAAGAGATGGTCGAGCAATGGCCCAAGCTCTTTCGGCAAAGGGTGGGTTCACTACTTTTCGAGGACGGAAAATCCAACGATGGGGAGAATGTAGCACCCTCGGTTTGAGGTATGTAGCCTTTGTTTATGCTTCTTTATGTGTTTAAAGTGCATGGGATGAGTTGGGAAGATGTTGGGTGAGTTTGGAATGGTTTTGAATAAGTTTGGAGGCTTTTCTTAGGAAGCACAGTTTGAGCACAGTTAGAGGAAACCATGCGGGTTTTCCAGGAAACCGTGCAGGGGGAGACAGTAGGCTTCGCACGGCCTGCACACGGTTTGCCAAACCGTGCGAGGCAACCGTGCGGACCCCTCATCTCGAGGCAGTAGCGTGCGCACGGTTAGCGCACAGTTTGTCAAACCGTGCGGGCTAACCATGCGGCCACTTAAAAATAGGGTTTTAAAACCCGGGTTCACTCGAGCTTGCCTCATTCCTCTCCAAACCCTCTCCCACCCGAGCCTCACTCGGGATTTTTCCCTCTCAAAGGTTAAAGGGGCTCTCTCGCGCGTTTTGGAAGCAAATCGAAGGGGTTTCGTGGTGGTTTGAAGGCGGTTCTTCTCGGGTAAATCTCCTCTCGTGGTTCTTTGTGGTTTTCTCTAGATCTACATATCTCTCTCTCTCAGTTTTCTAGATCTACACCCGTTGTGTGTAGATCTAGGGTTTTGGTTGCCTTGGATGTTAATTTTAAGACTTGTGGATGTTAGGAAAGGGGGTCTAGAGAGGTTTCGGTGGTGCGTTCGCCGGATTTGAGGTGCGATTGCTTGTGGGTCGATTTCGTCGGAACCCTAAAGGTAGGTGGCTTCTCTCTCAACTCCACTAGGTTGAAATGTGAAGTTCATTTACAATTAAATTGGTTGCTTTAATTTAATTGTAAGCATGTCGTGTGAATTTCGTTGGAAAATCAAATGGGTGATGATTTGGGGGTTTTGGCATGAAATTGGGGTTGTGTTGAAATGGGCTCAATTGGTTAATTTTAAATGGGTGATTTTAAAATGGTAATGATTGTGAGCATGAGTATTGTTTTCAATAGACGGGTGATATTGAAGTGTGTTTGGCATGGAAATGGTAATTGTTGGTATTAACATTAATGCATGATTATGGTTGAGGCTTGTGTGGAAATGGGTGATATCATTGAGTGGATGATGTTGGGACGCGGTGGAGTGGACGAGAAGGGCCACTATAAAAAGGGGATGGATAGTGGACGAGAAGTGCCACCATCAATAGCAAGTGGGCGGGAAGTGCCACCATGGTTTGTTGTGTGCATGGGTTGGACGGGAAGTGTCACCATGGTTTGTTGTGTGCATGGGTTGGACAGGAAGTGCCACCATGGTTTGTTGTGTGCTTTGTTGGTGATGGTTGTAGATGGGGCTTGTGAGTGAATTACGAAAATGGTAATCGGCTTGTAGCATGGTTGAATTGGCTTCCTTGCGTGGCATGGTTGATTTGGCTTCCTTGTGTGGCATGTTTGGCTTATGGCATGTTTGGCTTATAAACAATTGGTAGCTTGGTTTTGCTTTATATAAAATGTTTTATATAAATGTGCTAACGGTTTTATCCTAGTGGCGTGTGTAGGAAAGTCATTTGGGGAAAGTCTGCTGAGTATTAGTACTCACCCCCTGCTTTGGCACTTTGGTGCTTTTGCAGATGTCGTATTCCGAGACACGGGTAAAGGTAAGGCGTCTCATTGCTAGTGGTTCGTGGTGATGCTTGGGAGAGGTGCTGGTGCTTGGAACAATGAGATTGGGGTGGAGCCGTGGAGTGTGTCTTGGCTTATTTTGGGTCTTTTGTTTAGTCTTCCGCATAGTACTCTGATATTTGTGGTGGTTGTATTGGTTTGTGGGTTGTATTGTGGAATAGTGTAGTTTCATCTTTGTAATGTATGAGTTGGTTGTTTTGTTGACATGCATCATGTAGTTTGTTGATAGTGGATCATTTGGCTGGTTGGTTTTGTCTCGAGGGAAAATCGTTCCTCAATCGTTTCTCGTAGCCCTCGGCATTTATTGTTAGCCTTTGGCGCCTTGGGAACGTCGCTTAAGGCCAAGTAACCTTCACCGCCTCCTCAAGCCAATGAGGTAGGGGCGGGGTGTTACAAGACTCTAGGTTGCCCGTAATGTCTTCCTCATGTCTGGCCATGGGGGCATCCCAACCCACTGGTGGGTTGAGGCGCAAATGCACAAGTGGGATAACACCAAGAGGCATTGGAATCAGTCCAAACAAAGAGAGATGAAAAGTGTGAATTACATGCCCGACATTCGGAACGCAATGGGGGTGGCGTGGCGATGGAGGATAACTGTCAACTGTGTTCGAAACACAGAATCCATGTCGCGTTAGCCTGAAATGGGGACAAACAAATGAGGGTCGGCTGCTGACCGTGTTCGAAACACAGGACCTGACTCGAAGTGTTGTCTAAAGTCTTACGGGGCGTTGGCCCAGGACGGTAGGTGAGCCGATGCGGCATGAGACCAGGTCGTTAGGGGGTCCCTTCAGACATGGAAGTGGATGATGATACGAATGAAGGACATGCAAAGCGTGAGGTGGAGTGATGAAATGTTTGAAAGGATTCCAACGCTCTTGAAATTACGCCACTATGATCATGGCATTAGGCATCTTATGCTTGGAGCATAAGGCATCTCTTGTTTGGAGCAAGAGGCGTCTTATGTTTGGCACATAGGGTGTACTACAGTTTATAGTCATGTAGACAGAACTATTGCATCTTATGCTTGAAGCATAAGGCATCTCTTGTTTGAAGCAAGAGGCATCCTATTATTTGTCAGATAGGAAGTACTACAGTTTATAGTCATGTAGATAGGACTATTAGCATCTTATGCTTTGAGCATAAGGCAGCTCTCGTATTGAGTAAGAGGCATCCTATGTTTGGAACATAGGGTGTGCTACCGTTTATAGTCATGTAGAGAGGACTATTGGCATCTTATGCTTGAAACATAAGGCATCTCTCGTTTAGAGAGAGAGGCATCCTATATTTGAAACATAGGGAATACTACAGTTTATAGTCATGTTTATAGGACTGTTGGCATCTTATGTTTGGTGCACAAGGGCGCAATGGAAAATGTCGACGTCCCGGTCCGAAAAGTTCGCGGTGTGACTCTCCATTTTTCATGAGGGTGAGTGACGGTAGCAAAGGGACCGGCCCGGAGGGCCAGGACCGCAGCCCGGCACTGACCCCGAGCGGAGGTACGGGGGCGCAGCCCCCGCGGTAGGAACCGGTGGGCGCGAAGGTATGAGTCTCGCAAAGGATAGGTCTTCGTGAAGTAGCTTCGCAGAGCAAAGGGGCTCGTGGAGCATAGGGTCTCACGGAGCATCTTCGCGAGGGAAAGGTGCTCGCGGAGCATGGACTCACGGAGCAGCAACGCAAAGGAAGCTACTCGCGGAGCATGGACTCACGGAGCAACAACACGAAGAAAGCTGCTCGCGGAGCATGGACTCGCGGAGCCGCTTCGCAAAGGAAAGCGGAGCTCCGCGAACTGGGAGATCAGCCGCCCAAGGGGCGGAGTGACCATCTGGCAAAGGGGAGGTGAACTGGGTATTTATAGGCAAGGGGCATCGCGAAGCAGAGCTCGCTCGGCGCGAAGACGGAGCTTGCTCCGCGGGGGTTCGCGAACGTCAAAGGGATTCGCGGAATCGTCCTGCCTCCTTGCTTCGCGGCGGGTCGCAAACGTCAAAGGGGTTCGCGGAGCCGCCTCCCCTCCTTGCTTCGCGGCGGGTCGCGAACGTCAAAGGGGTTCGCAGAGTCGTCTCGCCTCCTTGCTTCGCGGCGAGTCGCGAACGTCAAAGGGGTTCGCAAAGCATCACGCCTCCTCGCTTCGCAGCGAATCACGAACGTCAAAGAGGTTCGCGGAGCATCCCGCCTCCTCGCTTCGCGGCGGGTCGCAAACGTCAAAGGGGTTCGCGGAGCATCCCGCCCCCTTGCTTCGCGGCGGAGCTCCGCGATCGCGGAGGGGGCTTCGCGAATGGGCTTCGCGAACCAATTTTCCAGCCCAACTTCAAATGTTCATAACACCTAATCCGTAACGCCGTTCGAACCCTACGACCTACCAAATCGAAGCTTGAAAAATGGGCTACGATCTTGGATCATGTATGGAAGCATTTGGAAAATTTTGGAGACGCTTTTTCCGGTGCCAACAATGATGATCATGTGTTTGTTGATTGGTCACCCCCATTTCGAGTATGTCATGGGAACCCGGGTAACTAAGTGAGAGATTTGGTTTGCATCATACTAAGTTAAATTGAGTGTTGGCTAGTGATCCCTAGTGTTGGTCGCATCCATGCTAAAGAAGTACACAATTAGACTGTGGGAGCTAATCGGAAAAAGTGTCTGCTTAGATTGAGGCAATTAACCGGGAAGAGTGTTCTTTTAAACTATGGGAGCTAATTTGGAGGAGTGCCCTAGTAAGATTGGGAGAGTTAATTGAGAGCTTGCACCTTTTAGGAATGAAACATAAGTTGGCGGTCCATGATGCTTATTTGTAAGGAATAATGGTTTTGTTTTGGCCATGTAAACTTGGAAGCCCACCACTTTTTAACATTTAAAGTGTTTTTCTTTCATTTTAAATGGTGGTTTCTACCCCCTTGGCTAAAAGGGGGGGCTTTGAAAGAGGGATTTCAATGGAATGTTTTGGTACATCTTGTGGGTTTAAAAATGTTATTTCAAACCAGATAGAGCTTTGTTTTCCAAAAAGGTTTCACCGGTTTTGGAAATAGGTTAAAACTACAATACTTGCTTTCCTCTCAGATTTCATTTGGAAAACCTATTCTCTAAATAAAGTTCAAACTAGCATTTATGAAATGTTTTATAAAAGGAATTGCAGAGACCGGTGAAATCCTATTGGATCTGTTTAACTCACACCCTACATACACACTTGTGTGTGTGTGGGTTTCACGATTTATTACAGGCACCCAGGTTTGATCCCTGTTTGGATGTCATTCGTGTAGTCCGTTGATTGACGTTGTAGATGTGGTGAGTGACTTTGGGTCACATGTATGTGATTTTGTAGTTACTCGGGTTTTTGGTTCATTTTGGGGATATGATGTATCGGCCAAATCAACTACACACGTACACAAGGAAATGTTTTATAAAAGAAACTGCATAGACTGTGGTGAGTTATTGTGGATCACTTGTGTGTGTGTAGCTTTCATGATTTATGAAATGTTTTATAAAAAGAATCACATACTCTTAGGTAAATTCCTACTCGATCTGCTTAGTTCAAACCCAACCTACATACGTGTGTGTGTGTGGCTTTCGTGGTTTATTACAGGCCACCGAGTTTGATCCCCACTTGGATGTCATTTGTGTAGTCCGTTAATGGACGTTGTAGATGTGGTGAGTGATTGTGGGTCACATAATTTTGCAGTTACTCAGATTTTTTGGTTCATTTTGGTAATTTTTTGGTTTTGGTTTATGTGATGTATTTATATTTCTATGGTGTACCTGTTAAAGTGAGATTGATCACTACCATTGGTTATATCTCATTGGAATGTTTTGTTCTCATTGTGCCTCATTTGGTTTGGTTATTTACTTGTAAATGCTTATTTTATATGCATGGAAGTCCAATGTATGGAAGCACCGTGTCAAACTCTCAATTGGATTCTGCTGCTTATTTCCTTTTATTTGAGGGTGAAATCATTCCCACTTGGTAATGTTTTGATGCCTTGGTGCTTGTTGTCAGCCCGTGGCAATCAGGAACGCGCTTTAGGACTTGCGGTGAAGCAATCTGGAAGACGTGGTAGCTTGACCTGGGCTGGTACGTTACAAAATGGTATCAAAACTCGCTTGTTATTTGGGGAGACCGGTAGTATGGAGCTAGGATTATCAGAACTCAAGAGGTAAGTAATGAGTGGGTGCTTAATCACCACCTTTCGTCAGAAAACTTGAATTGTCTTGGATAGGGATTTGAATCTTGTATTTGAATTCCGTTTTGATTATTTTGATGGTATTTTGATCCTATTGACTTAAAACAAATACTTTGAGGGTTCCACTGAGTTTTGGGATGAAGGTGGAAAAGAAACCAGAGTTGCATGGTTAGCTTACACGGTCCGGAAAACCGTGTGGAGCCCATGCACCTGTTCCTGGAAACTTCTCAGAGTTTGTCGCATAGTCAGCGCACAGTCGGCCAAACCGTGCAATCAAACCATGCACGGCTCTACATCCCTACTGGATTTGTTGTCTTCTGATTTCCAATTGCTCTTTAAATGGTTTTCATTTGTTGGAGACAAATCAAAGAGGGTTTTGTGATGTGTGAATGTTGTATAGCTTTGTGTTTTAAAAGCAAGTTTTGTGTGAAAAGTGAGTTTCATAAATGTTTTGGTTCAAAAACTATTTTTGGTGATTGATTTGAAAAGGGGACTTCGTGAGATGTTTTCAAAAATGAATGATTTCGTAATGAATTTGGTAATTGTTTTGAAATGAAAGTGGATTTTGTGCAACTGTTTTGAGTCCCCTGGTTGGGAGGTGGAATGTTTTCAAGGTGTGCATTGCTTTTGCAAAATGGGTTTTAAAACTCTCCATCAAACGTGGGTGTTTTAAAAGAAAGGAAGTTTTTCCTGTATGTTTTAATTTGGTGATCCCCCCCCCCCCGCAAAGGTTTTGATGGAATGTGGGAAGTCTGTCTCTAGGGATGGTCCTTAGGGTGATTCCTCTCGCCGCTTAGGTATGATCCTTCCAGTAATTGACTCTGCCCAGACTCTGAATAGGGTGGTGGAGCCAAAATGTTCTCTAATCTTAGACCTCATCCAAGACTTTCTAAATATTTGTTCACCTGCTTTCCACAATGATCAAGGTTAGCTTGAGGCAATGGAGTGGTGAGAGAGGATTGCAGGAAACTTCAATTCTTTGGAAACTCCAAATTCTACAAAGGTGAAGGTCGTTGTGGGATTATTTAAAGGACCGATCCAAGTGTGGTGGGAAACTATCGCCCCTTCTCAGTTGCATGATAACATGTCTTGGGAATTTTTCAAGAACGTGTTTGTTCAGTGGCATCGTCCCGAGAACGTGAAGGTGGAGAAATCCATTGAATTCATGAGTCTCCTTCACGGTGAGCGAATGGTGAAGGGGTATGTCGATTGTTTCTTGGGAGCAACCATGATGATTCATGCTTGATGAGATTAGAGTAGATTGAAGCTTTAGAGGTACTTCATGTTTGGTGTATTCATTGGATATCCTCTTTATCCTTATTTTATAAGATGACGGTTACTTGGGGTTATGTACATGCCTCGTTGGTTGATTATGTTTCTTGAAGTTTATGTGTACGATGTTAGCCATGTGGGGAGATTAGCTTTTGATGAGTTGCACATGGGAAGCCTTGGGTGTGTGCTTGAGTAACTGGGACGAGAGCTACACCAGTTTAGATAATGCTCTGGTTGATGCCCAATTTGAGATTCTATCATGTTCACCATGGATCGGTGTTTCGTGAGTGAAGACCCGGGTTATTTTCCCTCTTAGCTTCATGACTTGAGGTTAAAGCTCATGTGGTTCCATATTGAGGCATGTCTTTGGATTGATGGATCTCTTTCGTTCTTATTTTGTGTGATGATTGGTTATGCTCATTTGGGTATCCTTTTGAGTTGTGCGCCCTTTTTGGGATTCTGAACCGATTTCTTGAATGGTTGTTTGTCGTTTCCTTTGGTGATTTGAGGAAATGCGTTTGTTTTGGTGATATCTTGAGGGAATGCTTATCTTCTGTCTCACCATTCTAGATGAATCCTAAATAGTAGGGAGATCTATTGCAAGTCTTTGTGATCTTTGGGTTTCAAGTTTCTTGAATTGTGGTTTGGGTTACGCTTGGAGATGTTTGGTGATCTTTAAGGATTCTCTCTATTGATCTTGAGAAGTTATTTCATGTCTCGTGTTCCATTTTCTTAGTGACCTCTTGAGTCCCCTGACCCTCCTGCCTCTTACATGTTGAAATAGTGGGTGCCCTAGACCCAACTATGCAGTACTTTTTGATTACCATATCATGTGTACAGTTAGTTATGCATGATGTTATCTTACCATTATAGTGCAGACTTTTCTGCGTCCACTATAATAATGGTAATGTCCAAAGGTTAATTGTCGTGTCGAGAGGTTATAGCAGATCTCAGGCTATAATGAGAACCTCGAAATACAATGACATTGATCTTGAATATATGTTATATAGTCTAGATACATCTTACTGACTGGACACAGTAGATGTCTGACTATCAGGTGCTGGGGGCTCATAAGCATTGAAACTTTTTCTCATGAAGTTCGCACTTGGTGATCTCTAGTAGTGAGATCATGAGGACAGACATGTCAATAGGAACACCACATGTTTTGGGTGTCATTGGTTGTTCTTATCTACAGACCATTACCAATGTATATCATTTGATTACGTACTTTGATGCAAGACGAAAACCATGACAGTGATGTCGTGGCGAGGTAGTTTGTGTTGGGTGCGTCGTTAGTGGTATGACATTGGCTAAATGGTCAAGAAAAGATTTGTCGCTTCCAAGTTCAGGAAGTTGTATATCTCAGGTCTGGTGATCAGGATGGTGCCGCCTTCATAAGTCTTTGGCCAAAGCAGTAGAAAGGCAAATCCATCCTGATAGATCATCAAATAATAAAACAAGATAAGGACGATGACACAAGAGTGGGCCCCGCCACGGGGTCCGAGCGTTGTCCAAGTTGTTGATCACCAAAAGAATTAAATAAATTCAATAATATTCAAGTTACGAATATTTGGGATTGAATTTATTTAATGTATTTACGAGTTCAGTAAATACGAGAAAATATAAATCGAACGAATATTATTTTAATATTCAAGGTTCGTTTAATATTAAGTGGGACAGCGAGTCAAGTTAAATGGCTCGGATTTTATCACGTAATATATTTCAAATATATTACAAGTATGTGATAAAAATAATAAATAATATTGGCACAGTTTAGTCCGTCAAAATTATTTATTTAGTGAACGTTGATATAAACAGGGGTCGGGGAACCCTACCGGGTATTTATCAACGTCACTATAAATATAAGAGCAGGCTCTCTCTTATGTTGTGAAAATCACTATTCATTCATTCATGGAATGAAAGTTGAGAACTTCTCTCTCCTCCCGCTCTCTAGAGAGAGAAGCTCTCGATCCAAGATGTTCGGATCAAGATCTCTCTTCAGCATTGAAGGCATCTCGATGCGGTGATCGTCGGGACGTCGAAAGCATCGTCGGATCGCCACGCTAGCACCCGGAATTCGACGATCGACGTTCCAGCGGATTTTTCGAGCGCGTGTGGACGATCTAGAGGGATCCTGCTTTGGATCCTTCAAGTGACGATCGCCATCGACTAGTTGCAGTCGACCGCAGCTTCGGATTTGAAACGGGTACGTTTTCATTTTAGTTTTGTGCTCTTAATAATTTACGCGAGATCCTCGGACCTCTCCAGGGCTCGAATCATCGGCGACGACAAGTACCGTTGATCCGCCGACGAAAATTTTAAAATCCCCAGCCGGCTTCCGCTGCGGGCCCCGGAACCTAACATTACATTCGGGTGTTTAGGTTTTTATTTTTGATTGCTTTCTACTCTTACTGATTGGAGGCATAAAGTGTCATGGTTGAGAGAATTGTGACACCCCTATACCATTATTATATTAAATATTATATAATAATGAATTATTTTAAATTTTGGAAGTGTTTTTTATGGTTTGGGGTGTTTTGCGATTTTTAGTTGGAGTTCTGCAACATTGCAGAACACCAAGCCATCATGGGGGAACACGGCGTGGCGAGTGCTAGTCATGTCGTGGCATAGGGAGGCATCACGACGTGAAGGCCTGGATGTGAGTTTTGGGTTGCGGCGGTTGGGGGTCACGTCATGGCAAGGCACGGCACAATGGATCTTTATTTTCCAGTGAAGGTTTTTCCATGCCTTTATTTTTCTCAGGGAGTGGGGGAGTGGCTGATCACGTCGTGGCGTAGGGGGGTCCAGAACGTAAGAGTCCCTTACTGAAGGATTTACTCTTACATATAGGTATACTCATACGCAAGGGTCCCAACCTTTGTGGAATATCAAGTGAAGGGGGTAGTCATGTCGTGACGATACGTAAGGTGATGCGCAAGATTTTACTCATACGTGAGGTTTTTGCCTTCGTAAAATTTGGGTGCGGATGGAGGTCACGTCGTGGAAAGGTGTGTCACACTGTAACGATGACCTTTACGCTTTATCTGAAATTTCTTACGTATTGGCTTTGTGAAATTTCGTGAGGGAGGTTGGCCACGCCGTGACAAAAGAGCGTTGCGCCGTGGTGGTCAGGGGCTCGGGATCCTTGGTTCTATCTAGAGGAGGTGCACCACGTCGTGACCAGGAGGGTCATGCCCTGGTGGGTGGCTGAAAAGAGTCACGTCGTGGTAGATAGTGCCACCCCGTGAGGCAGTCTGCTCATTTTTTAATTCTACCCCCCACTCGATTTAAGTTTCATTTGGCCCTCCCTCCCTCATTTTCGTTCAATCAGACCAGGGAGCTCAAGAGAGCTCCTCTTCCCTATATCATGCTCCCAAGTCCCCATTTCAAGTGAATTTGGAAGAATAGGTCATCTCTTTTTTATCTTTTTCCTTCCTCCTTCCACTCTCTCTTGATTTTGATAGATACCGTGACACCACAACACAGCCCGGGAAGCACGCTCTAGAAGGGGGTGGAAGTGGCGCTGCGGGGGGAATACAGCTGGCCACAACTGGCACAACTGGTTGCTACAGGTCCCCACAGCTGACGAGGCTATTAGAAAGAAGAAGGGGGTAAGAGAGAGAGCAGGAAATTAGTTTTGCGGAATCTCGGCTGTGAGCTTGGGAACCTGGAGGTCTTCCGAGAAACTCTCTCTCCTCCTATACTTCTTCATTGTTTTATTGTAAGCCTGGTTTCTTACGATTTCCATACAAATCATAGTTGAATAATTGTTTGTGTAACACGGTTCCTAACATTGAGCCAACCTGCTAGAAACTCTCGCAGGCCGTTTGAGAATTCTTCATGGAAACGCGCCAACAAGCTCGATCTAAAGCAATGGAACAGTGCATAGGGCTAGTTGAGGTAGCATTATCCAAGCTCACTTCAACGGTGTACAATCTCACGCAAGCTCAGCAGCGGTGGGAGCACGAACTGGAAAAACAGGTAGAATTTCATAGGTATTTCTCAGGAGTTATTCAACGCCTAGATAAGCAACCGCAACTGGAGGAAGACCGATCGTTCCCTGGTCACGAATGAGTCAGGTGAACAATCGGGTGGGGGCGCTGCATGGGAACCACAGGAGGCGAATGATCAGGCTAGCGCTGTGCGAGAACGAGTTCTGATTGCCAAGGGCGTGGAGTTTTCGGTGTTTGATGGGAAGGATCCTTAGGGGCGGATCTCGCAAGCGGAGCTCTATTTCCGGATTCAACAGACGCCTAAAAACATGAAGGTCCCTCTTACTCAGGTTAGTATGGAGGGAACCGCCATCCTCTGGTTTAAGGTCAAAATCCATCTGGACGCAACATGGCGGATGTTTAAAGAAAGACTTATAAAGTGATTTAGCCGCTGGAAGCTCAAAATCCGTAAGTGGAGATGGTGAATACTACTCCCAGCGAGCAAGGTGAGTTATCTACGAGGGGACATGCGGCCACAAATGGTCATGGCAGATTCAGGCACACTGCCATCTGGAATCTAAAAACAGGAACAGACACAGCCATCTGGAATCGAAAACAAGAGAGAAGCAAGTGGCGGAAACTCAACTGCCGAAGAAGAGGTTGAAGACGCATGAGGATCGACTTCGCAAGGCTGCTGAGGTACTGAGACCGCAAGCTGCAGAGGATTGGCGAAGAATAGAGAGTGCTTCTTACGTTCTAACTGATGACCCTTACGTTCCATCCTTTACCGCAAAACCGTGAGGAAGACTTTCACATAAACATCAGAAACCCTTTATGTAATGACCATAACTTCCGCTCATCATCTTCTGGACAATTGACTGTCTGCACACCCGGTTCTGAAATGTATCATCCGGACCACTTGCCTCTACTGGACTTCCGCTGCCGCTTGTCTGAACTGGCCAAAGCATATGTTACGGATCTTCTCCTTCCGGACAACTAAATCAGAACTTGAACAGACTTCACATTTCCTAACAAGTATGTCCATGGTTAGAATATAGCATGCTCAAGCCCAGTTCCCTCCTGTGTATCACATTTCCTAACAAGTATGTCCATGGTTAGAATATAGCATGCTCGCTTTACTCACTGCGTACACAGTATCAGATCGAGTCCTGGTCAAATAATTTAACTTCCTGACAAGTCTACAATGCCTGTTTAATGAGGGGAAAGTTTCACTCTCGGCATATAGAGACATTTCGCCTGGGTACCAGTAGTGTGAGCACAGGATATCTCTGTATCCTACAGCAAATCCAAAACACGCTTCCTCTGAAAAAGATGCCACTTGTGCATCCAAAGACCTCAATACCCAAAAGTACCTTGGAAGACCCAAGTCCTAGTATGAAAGTGCTGATGAAGGATTTGAGCTAATTAATTCCTGTAGAGTTGCACCCAGTGATCATAATGTCATCCACATAAACAGAATACTTCCAGAAAACGATTGATGCCATCCTAAATCAACTTTAACAAAAACAGAAGACAAGCCAGTACAGCATAAGAATAAATGTAATTGTTGCAGATTGACACAGTACCAGAGTTAGCACCCTGCCCCTGGAGCACTTGAACAGCAACTCTTTTCGTGAGGCATGCCAAAATTTCTTAAGGCATACCAGAGTTAACAATGCTTGCCAAAATTTAATTTTGAGATAGAAATCCCACCGAATAATTTAGTCATGAAAAACCTGGACTACATCTACACATTGAGCCTTTCTGACAATTGCCCAAATAACTGAGGATGAATAAATTTCGAATTCAACTAAAATCACACCAGCCACAAGAAAAGAAAGATATGGCTGTATTCAGCTACACTGAACAAAACATGACTGATACAACTAACATGGATACCAGACAACGGGAAAAGTAATTGGGCAACTATGGAAGCCATATTATGTAACCATCATCAATGATAATAAAAAGAAGAATGAAATTTCATAAAATGAAAAAAGAACGAGAAAAATTTTAAGTACCCAATAAATCCAATGAACCTTTCAAATTCAGCTGTGTAAGCACCAGAGTTAACAATGCTTGCCAAAATTTAATTTTGAGATAGAAATCCCACCGAATAATTTAGTCATGAAAAACCTGGACTACATCTACACATTGAGCCTTTCTGACAATTGCCCAAATAACTGAGGATGAATAAATTTCGAATTCAACTAAAATCACACCAGCCACAAGCAAAGAAAGATATGGCTGTATTCAGTTACACTGAGCAAAACATGACTGATACAACTAACATGGATAGCAGACAACGGGAAAAGTAATTGGGCAACTATGGAAGCCATATTATGTAACCATCATCAATGATAATAAAAAGAAGAATGAAATTTCATAAAATGAAAAAAGAACGAGAAAAATTTTATGTACCCAATAAATCCAATGAAACTTTCAAATTCAGCTGTGTAAGCATCAACTGCTTGTTCCAAGAGAACAACTTGGGGCCTTCTTCTGTGCAATGGAAAAGTATCAACCCACCCCCAAAAAAAAGTTGGTTTAAATGCCTTTTTAGAGGAAGATTCTAGATCATGCAGAATACAAACAAATAAATCATGTGTGGTTAGATTTCTCACAATTTGTTACTGTCCAACCGTTCCCATAACAAAGAAAGGAAGAGCCTAATATGAATCGCCATTTTTGTAAGTTTATATAAAGGGGGCCCATAACGTCGGCGCTGCTCTTCCATTGGCCTAGAAACAAAAAATAACTGCACAGATTGTAACTATAATCACGATGATAGATGCTAAGCTTTTAATTCCAACTGTAGGCAAGAGATAACACAAAGAAGAAATTGAAAATGACATAAACCATATACCCATGATCATCATTAATTTGCCGAATGAAATCCAGCAAAACCTGCACCAATAGCAAATAGAAATATCAGATATAAACCTCTGAAAATAACTAGAATGCACCATCATTTTCAAAATGTAACAGATTTCAACCCATCCACAAGAACTGCATTTTGTTGAACAAAACGAACTTTAAAAGCAATTCCGCCTATGTTTTTGCATAGCCAGTCTCAAGCCTGGGTAAACAAGGAAGGCTGCCTTCGGCCCTCGATATCCAACATAATTTAAAATACTATAAAATCTTTTTAAGTGTGAATTGATATCCACGACGTTACAGTTATGCTAAGTCAGCACGCTGTGATGTAAGTATAATGTTAAATGACTTCAAGCCGCTACACATCAGTGCCCAAGTTTCGTGTTAAATGAGCAAGGCTCCTCGCGTTTTTTTCAGATGCATGTGGGTCAAAAAGCAAGTCCATGAGAGTAAGATTAATTTGGGCAGACATTGATACTCTAACAAGAAAATCTATAAAGTTTGAGAATATTATAATTTGGGGAAGAATTAACACTATGTGTCTTCAAGAATTAAAAAACTTTGGTAATCTATCATCTATTATCTATTATATATACTAAAGCTGGGTGTTCCCAGGTACACATGTCATCCCCTCATCGTTTCAATCCCATCCAAAAAATACCGCTACCCATTTCCTCCAAAATTGAAACCAGCTGCTCGCGGCTTCCATCCCCAACCTAGGGTTTTCAACTCCGCCTGCGGCTCAATCTTCCTCATCGATTATCCTCTCCACCTCCTCCATCTCGGCCTCCGCCTGCTCCACCTCCGTACACCGCCCTTCGGCTCCCCGTCTCTGACACTCCTAGTTCCTCGTCTCCGTCTCCGTCTATTCCCCGTCTTCGGTACTCCTCGTCTCCTCATCGCCGTCTCCATTCATCGCACCCCGTCTCCCCGTCTCCGACAGTCCTAGCCATCACATCGGATCTTCATTCACCGCTCCCGCCTCAGGCACTTCTGCCTCCCTATCTCCGTTCACCACCCTTCAGCTCCCAGTCTCCGTTCACCGCCCTGCACTCCGTTCACCGTTCCTCTGTATAAGATCTGTTAATATTCAAACATTCTATACTAATTTTATCTCTTCTGTAGTTATTTTATCTCTCCAGCTCCCGTCTCAGTTCTTATTTTTCTCTTCTGCAAAATTTTTAATGTTCTATAGTTTTTCTATTCTGTAGTTATTTTTTTCTTTCATCAGTTTTTCTATTTTCCTTCAATTATTATTTCATCTTAGTTCATTGATTCTCCTCAGGTTTTGTGATTTCAGGTGAACAAGAATAGTCTGTTTATTTATGTAAATCTCTAATTAATCATTTTAATTTTGTTGTTTCTGTTGTGTTATGGATTTTTTTTTTCAGTGAATCTTCACGAGTTAGTATTACACTAATGTTGGCTATGTTACAAAAACTAAAAATATTTCTTCTACTGAGATATGTGTTTTCTATCTTCATTGACTGTTGTTTTCATGACATCATCAGAACTAACAATACTGAATTTTTTCATGTCAATTGCATTTCCTCTATGATTATAACATATACTGCATTTCTTCTCTATTGGTAACTGTTAAACATCAGAATTATGCTCCAATGAATTCAGTTGTCAATATTATCTGGTACGTATTCATTATAGTCATTTATTTAAGTAGAAAAATATGTTGACTGAGTTTGATGTTGATGATGTGGTCCAACAAAATGTAAGAATGTCTTGGAACTCTGCGGCAACAACAAGGCATGCTATTGAACTGCAACCCGTATGAAGGAAAACATAAATTAAAAGACTGAAAATTTTGACTGATATTTCATGATGCAATTGCAACGTAATGGAAAAACCTGCATGATTCTGTTATTTTCAAATTAGTTTTTAAATTTTTATTTCTGCTATAAGCTATACTGTTATTAGAGTTTACAAATATTCTGAACAAGTTATTTTCACATTTTTTGGGTTTCTAATGACTATCCCCTGTACACTTAACATATTTCTCAATTTCTATTTCCTCACCTAATTTCAAACCTAAAAACCCATCAATCCATAACTAAAGAAGATCTCTTGAATTTAACAGGATAACTTTCCTCTTATTAGATACCTCGTCCATATTATTCTGCAACATTAAAATCATTTAGCAGTCCCCATTCATTAAAAAGATAACAAAACGTGATAGGTAGATCACCTTTTATTTGTTCTTGTCATTTAATTTTTTTATTCATTTGTTTAGAATGCAGGTTTCTCAATTCTATAGTGCCATGTCAGCGTTTTATGATAAAAATGGAGGTCACCAGTCAGTTGAATTACAATTCTTTTTAAAAATTAAATTAATATTTTATTCTGTGGTTTTCATTGTTGATTCTAATCTTTTCTTATATTCTATATTATGATTTATTGTTTGTTTACATTTTTACACTTTTGAATAGTTCATTTCTTTTTTAATTTAGTTTCCCAACATGAACAGCTTCATTACGATATATATGTTTTGCACACACACGCATAGATATATCCACAGAATTTAGTTACCCAACATGAACTGCTTCATTAGGCTACCGTGATTCTTTATGGATTGACTGCCCACTCCCACCAATTATGTACCCTATATTCCATTATAATGTACCACTCATTTGTGTTTTAAATATTGTCAATATTAATATGAATTATTATGTTTGAAAAATGGTAATCTATTATTTAAAATAAGAATTCTTTTGTAGTGTCGTGCGAATGCACAGGCGGAGTACTATTTATAAAGAATGGAACTTGAAGAAGAATGGTGGGGGTAAAAAGGATTTGGGGTGGGAAAATATCCTTCAAATTGATTGTTGCCTGCAACACCTAAGGGCCATCATTTTGATGGTTTCTGGTGTCTAGAAGTGTCTAAAATGACCTAAAGGATTGGTTATTTTGAAATGAGAAGCTATTCAGTGAAGTTGGGAGGCAAAAGAGCATGAATGGAAATTTTGGATGGTGCACAATTTAGGTGCACAGTTTTTAAATTGTGCACACAATAACCATGCAAATCGATTTGAGCCAGATGGTAGTTCTGCACGGTTTGGCAAACCATTTAGTAATTAAAAGTTGTTTTTATTTCGAGATTTCTCTTTCTCCATTCTTATTTTCTACTTCTTCCTTCCTCCTTGGCCTACGTACAACCCCTTTCTCGCCTCTCTTTCGACCCACGGTCATGGGAGGTTGTTTCTTGTTCATTCCTCATTTGGATTGAAGGTAAATCTCCCCCTTCTCCATCCTTGTCCTCTCTCATTCTTCACTATGGAGGTGTTCAGTTTTGTTTTCTAGGTATTTCAGTACAAGGGTTTCGCCAGACCATGGTGAAACCCTTTCAAAACATAGGGCTTTCATGCACAGAGGTTCAAAAAGGCCGATTGGAGTTGAACGCACCATTGTTGAATGTTTAATCGGCGTCATTACATCGCCTGGTGAGGGTCTCTCTACTTGAGCGGCTTAGAAGTTTTACCAAAAATTATTTCAAGGCTGATTCGGGGGGTTTGTGCTTAGGATTTTCTTGCATGATGGTGCAGTGACTGGGACATGAAGAGAGCATTTTATAAAAAAATGAATGGAGGTAACTGGAGTTTACTTCTCCAAGTGATTTTGGCAGTCAGATCCAGTAAATTGAAGGAGACTCATTCCAATTAAAGGTCACTAAAAAGTCATATAACAAAAGTTAAATAGTTCATTCAAGTGGCAAATTACGTATGTTTTTTATTTTGAAGTTTAAAATGAATTTAAATGGAATTCTTAAGTGATTCTTAGTTTTGTTTTGTTATGTTGTTGATTATGGTTAATAGTTAACTTGGTATGTTAAGGTGTATTGGTTGGTTTGTTGTCTGGGAAATTACCTTGGTTTGGTGGTTTTCTGTAGGTTAAGGGATGGAAAGAACTAGGTAAGAGGGGGGGTGGTTGGTGAGGGGAAAACCTTCTTTTAATTCGTTAGTTTTACAGTTTAAAACTTAGGCGAAAGGGGTTTGTTTCAGAGCTTTGGGGTCCGAGTTTCATCTGGAGAATGTGAGGTATTTCGGTAAGCATTTAGGGTGCAAAGACATAAAGTTTGGTTGGTAGGAATTGGGGGTTGGTCAATTAAGTGAACAGAAAGTTGTTGTTGGGAAGGGAAGCTAAGGATTTTGAGTTGAGAGAGTAGGGTCTTCGGAATGGAGTTCAAGTTCATTCTGAAGGTGGAACCTCAAGTGCTTTAGACATACTAAGATGTTGGGAGGTCATTGGAGAAGTTTTGGAGGTTAACTATGAAAATAGGACAACAGAGTGTTAACAATGTTGTAGCACGATTAGTCTGCATGGTCGGAAACCGTGGAGGGCAATCTGGTGGCTTGGCATGGCGAGCACGCACAATTAGCTAATCATGTCGTCTAACCATGCACCTCCTTTTTTTATGTTTTGTGGTTCTTCTTGTGCTAAACCTCTTAAAGATGGGTAGTGGTCATTCCTAGGGGTAAAAAATATTTTTTGACCGAAAGTTGTAATTTACCTTTGGGGAAGTAGGGATGCCTTAGTTTAGGCTTTTTTAGGATAGTAGGTTATCTCCCTTGAATTTTGGGATGGGATTGTCTTTCTTATTTTTAACTTGGGATTGAGATGGGAGATTGAGCGATCTTTGATTTACGATGGGCTCGGGTATGAGCGTTTTATTTCTAGGTTGAGGTTGCATGCATTTGGACGATCACTGGGTTTGGCGAGCCGGTTCTATGCTTTTTCATTTTGAGATTTTCACACTAATGACTCCACCTGGATTTTTTTAAATGGACTTTATAAAATATATATATATATATTCAAATGGCTTATGGGAAAATCTATTCACCAAAATGGATCACAGCTTGCGTGAAAGCGGTTCACACAAGCAATGATCAGGACACAAAACTTGCGTGAACTCGGTTCAAGCAAGCTACATGTCCCCATCATGGCTTGTGTGAACCGCCTTCATGCAAGCAGGCCCCCATATAACCAAAATATGTTTACAATTAGGTTTAGTTTCATATATGATAAATATATATATATATATATATATATGCGTGTTGTTAGACGCTAACCTTGAACTTTAGGCTGTTTCGTTTGATGCCACTAAAAAAAAAGCTTAAAGGGTTGTATACTAAGTATATCCAGAATCTCGGTTAAATAATATATTATTATTTATTATTTAACAAGTTGAATAAATATTATTCTCACACGTGTTTTAATAATTATTCATACATGTTTGATCGCATATAAATATTTATTTGCTATTTAGTAAATATAATATTTATTTATTTATTTGCAAATAATGCAGTGATATTTATTTAATAAATAAATAGACATTATTCAAAGTCCGATAAATATTATGGAGGAATGACGGACCAGAATTTTAGGTCTGACGAGAAAATAATAAATATTGAATATTATTTGATTAAATAATAATTAATTTTAATTCGCAAGTTAAGCGTGTGTCGAGAAATAATATTATTATTATTATCTAACATGGGTTTTCGCTGGGATTAAATAAATAATTAAGGGCACTTGCAATAATTTTATTTTAACACTAGCGATATATAAACTCAATTATGTTATTTTCTCAATAGAACAATTCATTTGTTTGGGTTGTGCACAACGGAATTGGAGAATTCTCTCAAACCTTTGAGATATCTCTTCTCCAAGATCGCTCCCAAGAACGGAGAGCAATCTTCCTCCACCAGATCAAGAAGAACGCTTTGAAAGCAATTCTCATAGCGATCAAAGGCGGACGACGCAGGCGCAAAGATCTGTCGCGTGCTAGCACCCAGAGATTCTTTCGGCGACGCATGGAAATTCGTGGAACACGTGTAGATCACCGCTAGATGGAATTTGCACTTGATTCCTACAACACAACGACGGTGCATTGCAAATATGTTACCAGATCCATCAACGAAGAAAGAATTCTGTTAGACCCGGTTTATTGCATTTTCGGGTTAAGTGTCTTTTATGAGTCCCACATCGAATTCTTCCGACTTGTAATTAGTCTTCTCTATCTATAAAAGAATATCTCGACCACTCATTGAGGTAGGGACTTGTACATACTTACATGGTATCAAAGTGAGGTTACATCCAATAACCTTCCACCCGTTGCACCTCCAAGGCAACCCCCCTCCCCCTATGCGGTTATATGGACGTCCCCCACAACCGGCCCCGCCTGTGGCGGTACCCTCCCTGTGCGCACAACGGCCCCCCGACAGCCCTCTCCCTGCGCACGACGGCACCAGACGACCCCCCTGCGCGTGACGACACCAGGCGGCCCCTTCCCTATGCGCGCGACGGCCCCCATGCAGCCCCTTCCCTCCGCGCGACCGCACCAGGCGGCCCCCTCCCTGCGCGCGACGGCGCCAAGCGGCCACCTCCCTGCGTGCAACGGCTCTTGTGGCAGCCCCACCTCCACGCCGGCCTCCTGCAGAAGCCCCGCCTCCACGCCGGCACTTCCTGCAGTTGTCCCGCGCCCCTCTTCGACAGGCCCTCCTCCGCCGCACCCTGTCATCAGCCTGCGTGGCTCCTCCGCGGCACCCCGTCACCCGGCCCACCATCGTCGACTCCTCCGCAACTCTCCCAGCGCACCATCGTCCGGCCTCGCCTCTATGGTATTCCCGACGCTCCATTGATCAGCCCCGTCTGCGCGATTCCCTTGCGCCTCTTAGTCGGCCTGTTGTACTTGTCCCTGCAAGGCTCTCTATATTCTTCTTCCAATGGCAGAATCCTCCATCCTTCCTCAGTTGATCACCGCCTCCACTCGTCTTGTCGATGAGCGCCTTGATTCAACGAACTTCTCTGTTTGGCGAAAGACGGTCCTTATGTCTCTCACCGACATGGACATCGACTCACACCTGGATGCTCTTCCCCCACCTCAATCAGATCCAAAGTACAAGGTCTGGAAGTTTGCTGACATCAAAATTTTTGCTTTGATTGTCGATTCAATGGACCGATCCGTTAAAGACGTCACTCGGACGGCAAACACGGTTAAGGAACTTTGGGATTCCTTAACCCTCATGCACTCTGAAACAAATAATCTGGCTCTGGTGTAAGACGTTCTTCACTGCCTGTCCATTATCCGCCAGCACCACTGTCTGTTTCCGACGTATTTCATCGAGTGGAAAACCCTCTGTGATGAGCTACTTGAGTTGTGGCCCCTTCTTCAAACACCTGAGACAGCGTTAGCCCAGCGCGACCAGTTATGTCTCTTCAACATTCCGCATGGCCTGGATTTCAAATATGCAACAACTGCCACAAAGATGTTGGTCAGCCCCCCCTCTCTTGAGATTGCATTGGTTTATCATCGCCTTGGCAAAGCTCATCAGGTCTTTTCCCCACCTTCTCACAGTACAAATCCCACCGCCCTCCTGGGTCGTGGCAGTGGGCGTTTTTCAGATACTCGTGGTTGTGGCCGTGGTGAGGGTCGTAATCGTCCTTTATGTCAACACTATGGCAAGTTAGGCCATCTCATCAATCGATGTTCAGTTCTTCATGGACGGTCGAATCAGCCCCCTCGGCAAGTTGAGATTGTCGTCACTGATGCTTCCCCGTCAGCTTCTGATCTCCCTCCCACCCTGGACCTCCATGGATGAGCTTCAACTCATACATACTCATCGGGCCGCTACACTACCTGGTTCTTCTTTGGCGACTATTGCTCATACCGATGGACCCACTGCTTGTGTCACTCGCCACTCACCTGCTTGGATGTTTGATTCAGGTGCTTCTAATCATCTCACTGGTGATGCAAATATGTTGTCTACTGGCCCCATAGTCATTACTGTTGTTGACGGATCCACTATCCCTATTGCGGGATTTGGCACCTGCTCCTTGAATTCCTGTATTCGCCTACCTTCTGTGGCACATGTTCCTCGAAGTCCTTTTAATCTTTTCTCCATCAGTAAACTCACAAAGGACTTCGATTGTAATGCTAGTTTTGCACCATCTGATGTTGTGTTTCAGGAGCGGTCGACGAATCGAGAACTTGGTAGAGGTCATCTTCGTGACGAGGTGTACATGTTTGATACCCCGACATCCGTAGTCTGCTCGACACTCTCTGCACGTGCACTGGATCTTCGTTCTCGATTGGGACATCCACCCACCTCCACCCTTCATCAGCTTTATCCTCAGTTTAGTCTGTTTTCTTTTCATTGTGAGTCCAGTAAGTTGGCAAAACATCATCGCACATCTTATATTGCTCATTTGGTAACAAGGGGCCTCCAAACCCTTTGATTTGGTCTATTCAGATGTATGGGATTCTTGTGCGGTCCTGAGTTAGTTAGGGTATCAATATTATGTATCCTTTATTGATGATTTTTCGTGCATGACATGGTTTTACCTTCTTCGTGATCGTTCTGAGGTGTTGACTACTTTTCAAACCTTTTATCATAAAATTCACTCAGTTCTCCACCTCCGTGAAATGTCTCCGCTCGGACAATAAACGGGAATATTTATCCACTTCATTTCAACGGTTTCTCAAGAATAACGGCATCATTCATCAGACATCCTACCCCGATACACCTCAGCACAATGGAGTGGTCAAGCGTAAACATCGTCATATTCTGGAGACAGCTCATGCCCTATTATTCCACATGCAGGTGTCGCTTCATTTTTTGGGGATGCTATCCTTACTGCTACATACCTCATAAATCGCTTTCCTTCTTCTATCCTTCAGGGGGAGACTCCTTTTTGGGCTCTGTTCTCCTCTCTCCCTCTTCACCCGCTTCCACTCCGTGTGTTTAGGTGTCTTTGTTATGTACGTGACACTTGTCCCAACCTCTCAAAATTTTCTCCAAAATCCCTTTGTTGCATCTTCCTCGGATATTACCGCACTCAGCGCGGATACCGATATTTCTCTCCAGAATTACGACGTTATATCATCTTTGCTGATGTATCTTTTGTTGAGAGCTCTTCATTCTCTCATCCGTCTTCCCACCCAGACATCACTATCGATGACTGTCTTCCTCGGATACTCCTCTTTTCACATCTTCATACAAAGGTCTTTCTGCTCTGGAGACGATATTTATTCCTCGCACGGTTAGCGAAGCCAAATCTCTGGCTTCAAACAGTGCGAGATGAAATGCAGACTCTGGACAACAATCATACCTGGGATTTGGTCCTCCTTCCGACAGGTAAACAGGTGGTCGGCAGCAAATTGATTTATACGGTACGCATAAATGTAGATGGCACACTTCATCACCTTAAAGCCAAACTTGTGGCAAAAGGCTTTGCCAAGACATATGGTGTTGATTATTTTGATACATTCTCTCTGGTTACGAAGATGACATATGTCTGATTATCCATCTCTTTTGTCGCTGCTCATTATTGGTCTCTTCATCAACTTGATATCGAGAATGTCTTTCTACATGATTTTCTTGAAGAATAGGTATATCTGCAACAACCTTCTGGCTTCCTTGCCTCAGGTGCCGATTCTCATATTTGTCGGCTTCGTCGCTCTCTTTATGGACTCAAGAAGTCTCATCGTGCATGGTTTGGATGATTTTGCACAGTCATCACTACATTTGGCCCGTCTCAAAATACAAAGGACCACACTGTTTTCTACCGCACGACGTCCTCCAGCTGCATCCTGCTGGTTGTCTATGTTGGTGATATCATTATCACTGGGAGCGACTCACATGGCATTGTCCATCTAAAGGTGTATCTTCAACAACAATTTCAGACCAAAGATTCGGGGCCTCGGACATACTTCTTTGGCATCAAAGTCTCCCATTCTCCGAACAACATCTTTCTTTCACAACGGAAGTATACTTTGGATATCTTGCAGGATGTCAGTTTGTCTCAGGCAAGTAACCTTATCTCATAGCGAAGCAAGAAACATATTATCGTCTCCAGATCCAATGTTGAATCTGAATATCGTGCAATGATCGCTGGTCACTAGTGAGATTCTTTGGCTTTGTCGTCATCTTCTCCAGAAGATTGGTTTCCAACCACAAACATCTGCTCATATTTGGTGTAATAATCAGGCAGTCAAGAAGATTGATTCCAATCCAATCTTCCATGAACGCACGAAGCATATCGAGGTGGACTGTCACTTCGTCATCACCTCGAGCAACACCATATCAATTTCAGCTACATTCCAACAGTAGATCAACTTGTTGACATCTTCACCAAAGGCCTCCCAGGAGCTTGACTGGACTCTGCACCAAGTTGGGCATTCACAGCATCAGCAACCCAGCTTAAGGGGGAGTGTGCAGAGTCTTGATTTTCTTTGGTGTGTTCTTTCTTTTTTGTGGGACTCTTCTTCCAAGTTATACCTCTTCTAACTTGAGGGGGAGTGTTAGACCCGGTTTATTGTATTTCCGGGTTAAGTGTCTTTTCTGAGTCCCACATCGGATTCTTCCAACTTGTAATTAGTCTCCTCTATGTATAAAAGAATATCTCCACCTCTCATTGAGGTAGGGACTTGTACATACTTACAAATTACATCAAGATGATTCTTATTTAATTAAATTAATTATAAATAATATGTGATAATCCTCTCTCTGGTTCCGACGTGATTCATGTTGTCAGTCTTCTTTGATTCAATTTCGTTGAACACGGCGTTTATCATAGTGTAGATCTCGGATTGATCATTGAACATGAGAAAAATCAATGTTAGGCACCACCCATCGCACGCTTCAACTGCGCCCGAAACCTACACGTGCTCCTCCACAAAAAACAAAAGAATTTTAGGTGTGCTTGATATACCAATAAAAGCAAAGGGCTGAGGTATACTTGCTCCACCATCAGAAGCAAGAG
This sequence comes from Viscum album, assembly GCA_963277665.1. Classification (NCBI taxonomy): domain Eukaryota; kingdom Viridiplantae; phylum Streptophyta; class Magnoliopsida; order Santalales; family Viscaceae; genus Viscum; species Viscum album. Next base: position 778,806,724 of record OY728131.1, on the reverse strand, counting down.
AAGTAAAAAATAACAATAATTAGTGGACATTCTTCCAAGAGTGATTGTTGAACCACTAAAAAATTTTGTGCTTAACTTTTACATTTTCATGTGCTTGTTCCATTAATCCATATTCATGAGCACAAACTTTTGAAAAGGGTCAACACTCAACCCCCTCGGAATATTTTCGTTGAGACGGACAACTATTAATTTTACTTGTACATATAAATATTTTTAAAAATATTTACTTTAGCATATCCAGTTGCACCAATCGCCTACTTTGTCAGAATTTACAAGGTCCCAATGCCACCCCCCCCCCCCAGCTTGTTTTGAAGCATCTAATATTTCCACCAAAAAAGAGAGAGAGAGATGCTAAGCACAATTTTTTTTACTTCTCCACGTACATCCTAGCTAGCCAAGCAGTTGCATTCTGCAGAAAATTTATATTGAAAGCCCATTATAAAGTGAAATAAATAAGGCCTGAGCAGAAAAAAGAGCATACCTGTGGTACACCTACCAAGTATTTGACAAAGGTCTTGTAGACTCCTTTTGCAGAACCAAGTTGGGCTAATTGTATCCTCCTGGCAACATTTATCATTGAGAACAAAGATGAACTCAAACGTTGCAAAAGAACTTCAAAAACTGGAAAAGTACAGCAACCTTTCCATCTGTTGCTTCCACAGCAAAGCATAACGATCATGAATACTCGCACCAGAATTTATCAAGGCATTGACCTGAGCTTGCTTATTTCTCTCTGAGCGCTCCTTCTGCTGTCTAATTAGTGCTCCTCGAAAATCTTGGGGCATGTAGGTCATAACTGCTTATTTAACCACATTTCACAAATTTTCTCATCAAACGCCCATAGAATTTTCCAGCAGTAGCCTAGCCCACTTCATACACATGAGATGTGACAATGTGAACATATTGATTCGATCATTACAAACTGAATAGTCGCTTACTTGTCATGGCTTGTTCACATAAACCTAATGAAGGCAACTTCAAATCAAACTGGTAATTTCTCTTTTTGACACATATAAACTAGCATGACAAAAATAAACATAACTTAATCCAGAGGGTATCGGGCCGGCTAACTGCCCTTAAACTTTGTAACCACTAAAAAATTAACCATGTCATGCACCAAAAACTCTATGTTCAAATCAACACATACATATAGAATTTTTAAAAAATAAAATAGAAAGGGACAGTTGCAGGGGGGGGGGACAAACCTGCATTGAAGATACGTTCAGAATTTTTGGATTGGAACAGCTCCAGTGTCTTCAAAGTTTTTTCAAGTTTAACTTTAAGCTGATCTAGAACAGAAGCAAATTCAGCATCATCGGCTGTGGACTGAGATTGAAGCTGCGCCCACAAGTCAGGAGTTCAAGCATAATATGTACATGCTCCAGCATAGATATTGAATTTGCTTTGTAAATCAAAAAAAAACGTTAGCATTAAATATTTTAAGAATCCATGGTAATATAAGCAAAAAGGGAAAATGTCAACCAACCCACGGGATTGAGAGTACCAAAAGGTACTTTCAGTGAGAAATACAAGCAACATGACTTACAGATTGAGGCCAGTGAGATCTTTCAAGCAAAAAACTAATTTCCTCAATATGTTCTCTGTTTTTCCACATGTTCTCGTCAATTTTATGGGGTGTTTGGCAGTCTGCTTCATTTACCAACGAAGATTCGCCTGTGTACCAATGCTTTTCACATAAGTTTTCCAACAGTGACCTTGATGACACAGGCAAATAATCTAGTATTTTCATTTAATCAGGCAAACATCAAAAAACAGAACCAGTGTCAAATATATCCAAAAGCAGGTCAATTTTGTACAGTAGCGCTAAGCTACAACACCCTGAGAATGCATTACCACATCCCATCTTTGAGCGGGGAAAATTTCTGTTGTGAAAACAAAAATGAAGCATGGCCTTGTTTCAAAGAGAGGGAACTGGTTGATAGAAGAGAATAAAATACAATGAAGAATTCTAAATAACAGCGAAAAAGGGGAAAAACATACAGAAAACTTAATATAGCACGTAAAAAAAATTATGGAAATATAGGATTAACTGAAGTAGTAGTTATCAGACAATGTATATTTAATTTACAAAGCAAATGTTACAGACCATTCAACTCCCAAGAAGCAGAAAAGGGGAAAAAAACTTCATTGTAAAGGTAAATAATATAGCCCCCTTAAACCAAGGTCGGGAGTTAACAATAAGGGTGAGTTGAAAGTGCTACATGCATGTCATAAACTGATTAAAATAAGGCGCCCACAAAAACACCAATGGCAAATTTGCATAGAAATTCCAATACACATCTAAGAGCCCATTTGTTTAATATTTTCTAAGGCTAAAAACACTTTAAAATTTATAGATCATTCGTCTAGGATTTTTTTAGAATGCGGAATCCAAAAAAAAACATTCTTCGGCTTTTTTGAAAAGACATTCTAATCCTCTTTTTTAGAACTGATTCTGTGAATGAAAGCAAAAAAAAAAAATTGATTCATTTATGATAACATAAACACAAAATAACATATGTTTTTTTTAAATCGTTTTCTTAAATATTCCAATCACTTGTTTTTTAAGATGAAACAGACTGTCATCAAGAAGTGTGAACTACGCCAGTTGTCCTCTGGATCAACCACTACACCGAATGATTAGTTGACGGTTTTTGAGAGAGTCTGTGAATGCATGTTCATAATTGAAGTATATCAGCATGCAACTAAGCAGGTTACGAACTGAAGCATTCAAAGGGCATCATTGCAACTAACACATCCTCTTCTCACCTGCAGTGGCATGCAGAATAAATCTCAATGCGCGACAAAGCATGCTCGACTAAACAATTGTTTAATTCCAGAGAGGAATAACAAGAGAGTGGTATCTCGATCAAAGCAGTCGCTGAGAAAACAAAGAGAACACCCGCAAGCGGGACCGGGATGATTGCAAGTAAGATTGAATCATTGATATCACAGAGATCGGCAGCATAATTGAGGATGCAGGACTGACACACGCCACGACCCAAAGGAAGCGGGAAGTGAAATCAAACGAATGCGTAGAAAGAATAAGAAGGGATCAAGGACTGGCAGCAGATAGGACGATTACCTTCAGTAAGCGGAGATTCTTTCTGCAAATCCATCGCAGACGAACGAATCTCTGTGGAAAGGCGAGAGACTTCATCTGACAGTGGGGGGATCGGATACTTGTCGTAATACGAAGCGAGAAAATCCCTCGTGATCGGCATCAAACCCTGCGTTGAAGCCATTGGTGGCCACTGTTCGACCGTGGTTTGGTCGCCTGTACGGTGGGTCGATGTATGCGACCAGACCAGCCCACCCCCTGCTTTCGCGGCTATCAGCGGGAGGACGATCAGTTTTATTAGTAACATTTTTTTATATTAAAAAATAAAAAACAAATAAAATTTTGGTTTGTTTTTTGGGGGGCAATAACGGTGACTCCTTTCATTATTAAAGTATAATCTAATTTCAATTTAAAATTAGTAATCTTTTTAATACTTTGTTGGAATTTTTCTATTTTTTTGTCTCAAAATTATATTAACTACCTGTTTTGGTCCTGAATCATCATTTTTTCTTTTTTTTTGTAGGGATTACACGACACAGATACAAACATGTGTTACCAATGAGCCCAACATTAGATCATACCTCCACAGTAGTCGATCTGACTCAACCATTTATTACAATTTAAGTGGCCCATAGACCCACCAGCTTCTTTGCCTCACTTGGCTTGTGTATTGAAATTAACCTCTAACCATGGTGACTAAAATGATGATGTTTAGTATGAAGTAACTGAGTATGATGTGGAAGCATGAAAACAAATAAATTTTAATTTTGTATGCCAAATCTATCCTGAAATACTTGATTTGTAACGCCACGACCCCAGAAGTCTGGAGTCGGTGCATTATTTTAATACATTGACATGATTACAAGGAATTCAGTCCTGAATGACCGATTAGTTTAGCAGTCTTGAAAAATAGATTACATACATGAACGTTACATTACACATTAGAAAAATAAAACACAACATAAATGGTCCTTTGAGAACGTCATTAATCCCCTAACTTAACTCTACTTAACAATCATAGTACACGTCTTAGAATCTTGGGAAAATAAAACATAAGAAAAGGGTGAGCTCAAACGCTCAGTAACGGTAAGCAATACAGCGGAAGATAACATAAACATTAGGCATGATGAATAATTTAAAACACGTGCCTTTATAAATAATAAACATGAACACTTTATGGCAGGAATATGAGATGAGTAAATAATGTCATAATAAAACATAGTCATGAGTATTCTACTAGTCGAATAACCACATGAACCATCAATAATATTTTCATAATGAGGGAATGTATAATGTCAGACATTCTGAAACATTTTGTCAAGACCTCGGCCAAGACATCTAAAAATGATTAAGGCATCGACCAAAACCATATATCAAATTGGGAAATGTCTCGGCCAATTCCACGTCTAATTGTCTTATGAGACCTACCGATGCACCAAGGAGTTATAGAGGGCTTCACCCGTCACATACTAAGTCAAATACATTCATCATATGAAAAGGTTGAAACATAACATAAACATTCGTATTAAAACTAGCATGTGAAATGTCAATACTTTAACCATAAACCATGAATGGTATAAAAATAACACATCCACAATCAAATATATCACAAAACTTTCAATACAATATGGAAGATTTGTATCATAATAAATCAACTTCAAACAAGTTTAAAATCCATCAAAGGATGTTGACATAGATGAAAATGATTTGTAAAACTCTTTGAGAGAAATATCTATTTTTCATAAAAACATTTAAAAGTCACACATTTATAAAGAAATTAATTTAAAAGAGATTTTTGAATTAAAGTGTCTCATACCACTTTAAAACTTTTGAAAATAATTATCATTTCAAAACATTCATGTTCATATAAATAAATCCTTAAAAATGGACATTAATTAAAAGGATTTAGAAAGATAAGTCTTTAAAACATTTAAAATGATGATCTAGTTAAATAGACCCTCCCATAAAACCTTAAAAGATTCATTTTGAAAACATTTTTATGAAATATGGGTATCGATGATAAATATGTCTCATTAAATACTTACACATAAACAATCTCGGATAATAATGAGATTGAAGAAACAACCCTTACCTTGCACTTTCCTTTGGTCGATGGTACGTTTAACCTCCTATATAATGACCATAATATGTTATTAAATTATACCAGAACCATATTAATATTTATTATATCATACATGATTCACTTATGACTTTATACTACCCATTTAATAATGATTTCCATGTTAAATTAACATTTCGGGTAATAATCGTTTTCTTTATCATACGTGTTTTAACTTGTTATTCTTGATCATATCATTTAGATCACGATTTACATATTTCTAGAATATAACACATGATTTATATATCATATATATTTAGAATATAAATATGTATAGTAGATAGATATATGAAATGTAAAACACCGTTTATGGAGACGGTAGGCCGTACGTACGCATAAACGTTGTTTCTGTTTTCATATCGTATTGAATGGAAGTAATTGAATAAGATATATGTAAGTACACACACACACACACATATATATTCAGTAGCATTATTATGTCATATATTACATACTTACTAATAATATATATTTTTATAATTATCGTTGAATGGTGAACGTGGAAATAAATCTCATCGCGTCGTGGAGACGGTAAGTCGTACATACACACGAGCGACGATGTCATTTCCTTAATGATTAAAAGGTGTAGAATTGGATGGTATATTAATTTTACAGAGACATTAGCATGTTATTTTCATTATTTATATACATATTACTCATCATTATATCCATCCAAATAACATAGTGTTGAATAACAAATCACACCACGACGTGGAGACGATAAGTCGTACGTACGCACACATGATGACTTTGTCATTTATAGGATGGATAGAATAAAAAATATGGTTGTACCATATTTATAATAACATTAAAATATGTAGAATGTATTAAAGTTATTATTTTGGTATAGAAACAACAAAGAAATAAGAAGTGGAAGAAAAAAAGAACTTGAAAGAGGGTGGTGAAATTATTACCTCTTATTCGGATGTTTCCTTTTGAGTTGATCAAAAGGGATACTTAGGTTGGATTTATGATATAATTAAGGTCTCTAGGTTTATTTGAGGGAAGTTGGGAGGATATTTGGGTAGGGTTTGACCGAGCCAAATGGATTTGGAGGTGTGATTTTGAGAGAAGGGGAAATGCTTTTTTTTATAAGAGAGGTGAGGGTCACTTTAGGAAAAACTTGAAATATTATTTTATAATAAAATCATTTTAAGTTTCTAATGACTCCAAAATGATTTAGTTTTAGGCTAAGGTTGTGATGGGTTGAAAACCACTCAACCAATAGGTTTTATACTGGTTTAGGTCACCATATTAACCTTATCTTTTAGATTTAACTATTAGTTAAATAGTTTAACTTTTACCGCGTCTTCTTGTATTCTTACACTATATGGTTAATAAAATTACTCTAAACTTACAATAGAATCTCAAGTGGTTCATTAATGAAATATATAATATTATTTAATCCCTTTGGCCGAACCTTAGATTTTTAAGAAGATTATATAATTTAATAATATAATATTTGTTTTAAAAACTCATTTATGTCAACATTGACACTATTTAGTATTTGGTTTATGTGAAAGTCATCACAACTTGATTACTTCGAACAAGATACATTGAATCAATCCTAACATGTAATATTCACCTAAAAAATTCATGGATGTCATAAAAACTTTTGAAATTATATTTATTTTAGTATTTATAACATCATTTATTTGATTCTTTCATTAATAAGGTAATTACTGCATCATCATTGTGTCACAAATAAATTTAATTATTTAATGTCTAAAAATTATAAATAAAATACCATTATTTAGGAATTTTTTTTATTTTTCTAATGAATATTTATAGTCGAAAAATATAACTTATATATCACCTTGTAAAAACTGTTTTACTAAAAGATATATGTTTATGTCATTTTCGTCTTTTCTTTAAATTAATTAATATAAAGTGTCATTATCACTCTCAAGTGGCTCCAAGTGGTCCCAAAATCAACCCAAGGATGCTCATGGTCGGAAATGTATCAACCAATAGAAATAGGACACATGTTAGGGTAATTTAATATTATTATTATAATATTTGTTTACCCTTATTTACCAGATTTAGCCTTTAACCATAGTAAATAAAATATTTACTAAAGTAAATATTCATAATGTCTAAAAATAAAAGTTACCTATTTACACAATTTGGACCTCATGATTCAAAATATGGAATCCATTTTTTCAAATTCAAAATATCGAAGTGGCAGAAATTAATTTAAAATTAATTTTCGTTATCAAAGCCAAAAAGCGGGTTTTTAAAAAGTAAAAACTACCAAAAGATTGACACGTGTTTATGTCAAATTTAAATGTGAAATTACTTATAATGAACTAAATTGTATTAAATGATAAAAATATAATTTAATTATACTTCAAAACAATTCAAATGCATAATTTAACACTATAAATTATTTCGATTAAAAAAATTGTTTTCAATTAAAACACAATATTTTTCACTATTCATCAAAATATGAAAGTTATAAAAAAAGTACCAAAAATTTATCCAAAATAAATTTTTATGTCCCGATTCTAAATAAGAATTTAATTTCATTAAATTGAATATATAAAAGTGTCAAATATTGGTTTTAAAAAGGGTTCGCTATTAAAAGGTGGTAAAATTGCATTTTTTTTGAAAAAATACTCCTTTTATCTAAAAAAATGAATTTGTTCTTATATTATGTCTAAGAAACACATAATATGGATTTTAAAATTGTATAGAGTATATAACATTCAAAATGTAGTTAATGCTATTCATAACCGCTTTTTGAACGGCTAGTTTGGTAAGTTGTGGTGCGCTCGAACTCAGTGTTGCGTGTAGCATAAGCTATTGAATTACTTTAATGAGATAACGTAATATGAAATCTTAGGGTGTTACATGATTTGGTATAGAAAATACCTGATTTAGGCTAAGGATCTCGTTTAATTCAATTTAAGTATGCAGACCTAAACGAACAGTGTGCCTCATTTATGTGTTCGATGTCAGGTTGCGTCGATCATCATCGAGATGTCGTAACATTGAAGAATTCATGCGGAGATCCCTCTAGATAATTTGTGTGTGCACTATAGCTTCTGTAACTTTATTATATGATCTTCACGTGCCAACACAAAGGATCAAGTGTTTTGCGACATGTCTTCGCCCGCGGGAAGAACACGTGATTGATTTATTTGACAAAAACGATTAGATCTTGTTCTTCATTTAGGTTTCTCTCTCCAAAACTTAAGAGATGAATCTAGAGAAGATAAATTCAATCAAAAATTTGCTCCCTCAAATTTTGGGTGTTTAAATGGTTTATATGCCTTGGTGAAACTCTTAAAAAAATGTATTCTAGCCCCTTAAAAATAGTTAACAAAAAAACAATTTGTAACACCACTAACGACTTAGTTGACATGTCGTAAGTGCCACACGTATTTTATCACTCACTTATGACTCTCATGTGTCATGTGATGAAACACAAGTCATTGACTTAGCTCGTTTCTCCCGTAACTATTTAACAGATCTTGAACACATAACATTTATTCGAAAAATAATATTTTTATCATGTTCACTTTTATACTTAAATAAATTGTAAATGCTTTGAGAAATAAATACAATACTCATTATTCTAAACTTGAATAATATATAATTGAATTTATTAATCAATCACCCATGATTGTTCACTCTAAGATGCTTACCAACCCTCACACGTGGGTCCTACTTTGTCATAATCTCTGATTCATCTGAATTGATGGAATTTGTGTGTGGCCCTCTTGGACCTTATATCAATAGCAGTGAATCATATTCACAGACCAAAATCGCTATCTAATAATACATCATGACTCTTAAAGACTTAAGGATAAGTCATAACTATAATAACTTCCTACGTACACATATCGTGTAATATAATCTATTTATCTCTTAATATCTCATAAAACAGGATGTATATTTCATGTCAACATCCTTTAATGCTTTATTTATCTTTGTTGAATGTAATGAATGGAACTGACTTCATCTACCATTCTCATGAATTTATTTAAGGCACTATCATCCCAATCAAGTGGCCAGAAATATCTTCTTCTTTTCGGAAGTGAAAAATCTCATCTTGGTCATTCAATCAATGTCATACCATTAATGGAGAACCTGACACAAGTTACCTCGCCACAAACATAAATGTCATGGTTTTCATCTTACATAAAAGTACACTATCAAATGATACACATTGGTAACGATCTCAAGTTGAGAGACCAATACACATGCTCATAGATAAGAACATCCAATGACAATCATAACATGTGGTGTTCTTATTGGTGGGTCAATCCTCAAGATATTTTTTACTCAAGATCACCAGATGTTAACTTCATGAGAAAAAGCCTCAATGTTTATGAGCTCTCTATGTATAATAGCCACTCATCATATATGTTCCGTCAGTATAATGCATCTAGACCATTAGACATCGGTTTAAGATTAGCGTCATAGTATCTCAAGGTTCTCATTACAATTGGTAACTATTATAACCTTTTGATATAAAAAATAATCTAATGAAGTTACCATGTAAATAGTACACATAGAAGTAATGACACTATTATAGTAAGAAAGAATCATGCATAACTCTTTGTAACAACCTGCTTAATTACAGGTTCAGAAAATCGGGAGGAATTTGAATATTTTATTCCTTGGATTTATTCAAGAGTGAAATGGTAGTTTCTCCTATCATATTATCTTGAATAAATTTTTTGGCCACTTTGTTGGTCCCAGAATAGGGTGTTTATCCTAGGACATAGGTTTGGTAGAAATCTGAGTCGTTCAGATTTTCACAAAATATTAACATTTAATTAATTAAATATTAATTCATTTGTGTGTGTTCGTTTGATGATATACTTCAAAATGAGTATCAGATTGAGATTCTGACTCCATGGTTGAGTCCATAATGGGGAGTTTTTCCTAAGTGAGACATAAACTCTTCATGAGCATTGTACCCCTTTTCTTTTCCTTTCCATTTCTTTTCTTCCACCCCCACCTTTCATTTTCTTTTCTCCCCTTGGATTTGTGCGTACACCATCCCCCCTTGTGGGTTGCACAACCAAAAGGGGGGAGAGGGAGGAGGAGAGGGAGGAGGAAACATCATTAAGGAGATCATCAGAGTTTGATGGTTGTGCAACGTGGATTTGAGAGTGAAAGCTTTGGTGTTTTATGCCTAGAGGCAGGCCAATTTTATTATTTTTCACCTTGATCCTTGTAGATTCATATTTTTTATGTTTTAAAGCCCTTTTACGGTTTTTGGGGACCCCTAAAGTTCTAATATATGGGTTTTTTTGAGAAATCAGGAGTGTCAGGCTGATTGTAGGAGTTTTCATTCAGGAAAACCCATCTACATAATGTGTGGTTCAAAGAACACATGTTGTGTGTTCTTCCTTTAGAGCGAGGTGAGGAAGAAAGGGTTACATGATGTGTGTGTTAGGAAGATGTTGTGTGAGGTGACTTGGGGTGTTCCTTGAGGTACATCCAAAAAACCCATGTCAGGGCACATGGCCATGTGGATTGCACGACCAGACCATGTGCATAGTAGTCATGTAGGGTACTTGGCCTTACCCCATGAGAGGTACATGTACAGGTATCCCATATGACCAACACATCATGCGTGTTTGGTACATGATAAGTAGTTGGGGGCTTGTGCATACCGAGTGGGATATGAAACATGGACAAGGAGAGATTCTGAAGGTACACTCCATATACCCAAGGTACATGATGTGTGTTCCCTCCTTGAAGGTGTTTTGCCTTTTTTTCTCACCCCAAAGTCAGAATTGGACCTGTGAGTAGTCTATTATGATTTTTTCACATAAATAATGATGTTGGAATCCTTTTTTCATTTAGAGGTTGTATGGGTGGTGTTTTGGACTGAGCAAGTGTTAGAGGGGGTTTTTCTTTGAGGTTATGTTTCAGAATCCTCCTACAAGTTGGGTTGTGAGATGCAAGGATCGAGTGGGGGTCGTGAGCTTAGTAATCGTCCATGATTGAGTATGCCAAGGATATATATTTGAGTCTCTTTTGTATGGTTCCTAAATATGGGATCCAGTGATTCCTTGGATGAGTATTTCTAGCCTCGTTGTTTGAGTTTTTGAGTGGTGAGAGTTCTAGACCACTCGCTTGAGGTTTTAGACCCAATGTTTGAGGATCAGTTCTATTGGAGCCTTCAGACTAGGTTGACGCCATGGGGTGGGATCCATCAAGGAGATACTGAGATAAGTCTGAGGGGACCCATCATGGATACCCTTATGGGCAAGATAATACTCGTGGATGGGTCGTATGTTAGGGAGGTCGGCTGGGGTTTTATTATGACGAGCTTTTCCCCAAGGTTTCTCTTATGATGAGGAGACCGCTATAGGGTTTCCTGCTCTTGATGTTGTTATGAGGATCATTAAGAATTCCATTGTAGGTATGGTGTTGCTTTTGGATTTCCTTGTGGGAATGTTGTTGATCGTAGATTAGTGGTGGTCCATTGAGGATGTTTCTCATTTCGGGCTCGTCCTATGTTTTAGATGTGATATAGGAGCCCCATATAGAGTGTCTTTTTATCTTTGTGGATGCCCTTATGGGTGACTTAATGGTTATGGTTGGGTTGGGTGTTGAGTCACTATTGAGCTTTTAGGTATCGATCATGGATTATGGTTTGAGATAGATATGTTCTAGGGGACTAAGGGAGCCCCGTGTTTTGGATGAACCAATGAGGGATCAAAACTTTCTTAGCATTGGTGACATCCTGTGTCCCTTTATACCCTAGATATTGATGGAGAGAGCCTGTGGTGGCTGTTCTGGTGTTCCATGGGATTGAGGGAGCCCTGATCTTTGTTGAATGTGAGATGTTCAATGATGATGTTTTAGCAGTTTGGATAATGAGTTTGAGAGTTGTTTGGCCCGTTCTTTTTAGACTTTAGTCGAGTATGTTTGAGGTAGTTTCTTCTCTGGATCTTGATGTAGAAGGATACCTTTAGGATATCTTTAGACTGGGCATTGGCTCTGAAATTTATCTGATTCTCTTCTTCATTTGTTGGATGTTGTTAGACAGGCATATGAAGACAATGAACGATCTGGAGGAGTGTATCCCTCCCTAAGTAATGAATACTTACTCGGATAGGGTTTGAGTGTTTGTGGTCTCAAACCTATTGATAGACCCTATTTTTAGGTTATGTCTTCCCCTGACTTTATATTTTATAGAGTTTATTTGTTATACTAGACAATCATGCTTTATATAGGTTCTCTTAGTGTTAGTAGAGTTCCTATAGCTAGTTTGAATCACACCATTAGATCCCTAGAGAGTGGTAAAGATTCATGTTGTCATTTTGGATGCCTATGGTTACGACCTAGAGTTTGGAATTCATGCCTGTTGTGTTTTAGATGTCTTGGAGCTTCTATGTAGATCTGGAGAGTGTGTATGATGTCATGTGGTGGGGTGATCCATATGTTATAGGTTCTTTGGAATAGGCCAAAGAGGGGGTATATTTACCTTGGGTGTTAGGTTAAAACCTGTGGTTAACTGTTTTCATTATTTTTGTGTAGCCCCCTGTGTATTTATTTTACATATTTTTTTATTTTATATCATCTACTATTAGTTTTCAACTAGGTTGGGCATATAATGTGTGCATGCACTTGTTATGACAACATATATTAGGACCACAATTAGGGGTAGTCTACTGATATTTATTTTTGATCCCTTGTACATGAACCTTGGTGTGTGTACATACCATATATCAACTTTTAGGTTGGAGTAATGTGGTGTAGTGGATAGGGTAGATGCCCAATATTACTTGATCGAGTGGATTTTCTCATATAGAGTCTCGAGATTGATATGAAGTAGTTTGACCATTATGGAGACTGGGTATGTGGTTCGAATCAGAGTTATCAGTGGTGCTTGATGTATTTATCTTCAGTTATGTTTATTTTGTACATGTGGCCAGCCCAGTGGGTGACCAATTGTTGTTTGTTTTATCATGCTTTGAGTGTATATGATTGTATTCCACATTTCATTTTATTATAGAATATTGTTATTTTAGTTTATTTATATTTCATATTCTAATGTTTATTTATGTGTATGAGTTTGGTTTATTTTCTATTGTTATTGAACTATGAAAAGAGGGTATAATCTCCCCACTATATCTTTTAGACCCTCATCGCTAGTTGGAAAGCCTCCAGCGTACGTGAAGATGCGCTTGAGGCCTTGTAGTGAGCCAGATCAGGTGACTTGTCAATCCGACCTAGCCTTATTCATTACAAAATGGTATCAAAGATGTTTGGTTTTATGATTTGGGGAGTTGGTAGATAAGTGGTCTAATAATGTGTTGAAACTTGTGATGGATATTGAATTAGTGTGTCACAAACACCTTTGCCAATAGAAATTCCAAGTTTTTAGGGCATGAGATTGATGATTTTGGTTTCCGTTTTTATGGTTGTGTGATTTCACCTAGTATAATGAACTTGCAGTTGTGGATTTATGGTTTATTATGGTTTTTGTCTCTTGGACCATGGGAAAGAGGCCAATGTTCATGCATCATTTTAGGCATGTAGGATTTACATGACACGTGATCGTCTGTGTGTGGATTCATTGGCGATGAAGGTTTAGTTGTTTAATGTGTTTGCAATGGCCTATATTATTTTGTCACATATAGTTCCTTGGTGGCATTCTACTTAAATAAACCATGTGTATATATTTTCTTCTAATGATAAGACATGTGGATCTGATAAAATGATGTTCACTGGTGATGAAGATGCAATCCCTTCATTAAGGGATACATGGAGACCCTTAGTGGATCAGTGCGGGCTTTGGATGCCCCATTGCTGCTGTTAGTGGATAGATGAGGGAAAGAATGCCTAAGAGATATTTTGGATCAGGATCGAGTTTCCCTAAGGTTAAGGTTTCCCTGAAGTTCTTGGTTTAGGTTTCTGGGGAGGGAGTTTATTTTTTCCTCATGCATTCTACCTGGTCATGTGGTGGGTCCTTGTGTGCCTGTTATTACTTATGGTTTGAGTGAGAATGGTTGATCTTCCTTTTGGTGGGAACTAAAAGGGTCTACTATCACCAGGGTGTCATTGTATAAGAAGTATCCTTTGAGGATGCCTTGTGTTTGAGAAGTGGAGTGTTGGGAGTGCTCTTATCTCAAGAGGGCAAGTTTGGTTGGCTACCCAACCCTGTTCATTTTTGTTGCACTTTTGGTAGTGCGGTGAGAGTGTGGTTGGATGCTCATAGTATTAGATAAATGTACGAGTAGAGGTTGGTCATGTGGTTGATAATGGCATGAGGGAGATTCCTTGATTTTGAAGAGGAGCATCGATGGTGATCCAACTTGTGGTAATTGACTTGTAGACGGAGCATGGTCGATAGTTTTAAACATGTTAGCCTAGGTTCTTTGGCTCGTGGCTCATGTGAGCATGAGATCCTGCAAGAGGTTTTTGGGGAATCACTCTACCTTGAGGATGAGAGTGGTGGTTGGTGTGGATTTTTGGGATAAAGCCTTATTTCATGGAGTCATGTGCATGTGGGTTTTTCACAGTGATAATTAGTCTATGGTTTGGTTAAATGGGTTGTTTTTAGGTCCTTTGTGTTTGTTTGGGTCTTGAGGAAACTCGAGTGGTGTATCCAGGGAGGAACTGTTGAAGGCGGTGCTCAAGGAACAATGTAAGGAAAGCATTATGGTGGGGAGTATTAGATCAGTCACAGTTGAATGTCTCATGTTGGGAGAGTTATGGGCATTATAGGTTGATCAGTGGACAATCAAGATAATGTTGGTTGTGCTGATGCTTAGGGTGAGAGCATGGTAGTTGGTTGACCACCAGGGTTTCTCAGGGGTGAGAAGAATTATGGTGGAGAGCTTTTAATGACTCACATCGTTACAGGTTGAGAGAATCAGGAGGAATTTAAACCTTTTGTTCTTGGGTTTTTTAGTGAAAAAATTGTAGTCTCTCATATTAGAGGATCTCAAATAATTTTTCTGACTACTTTTTTGGTCTCAGAATAGGATGTTTACCCTAGAACAGGGGTTTGGGGGAAATCTGATCCATTCAATTTTTTGAAAAATATTAATATTTAATTGATTAAATATTAATTTATTCACATGAGTTCGTTCAATTATATCATTCAAATGGAGAATCAGATTAAGATTCTGACTTTTTGGTTGAGTCTAGAATATGGATTTTTACCTAGGTGAGGCGTAAAATCTTTATAGGCATTGATGTCGGGCTTGGACCCCTTTTCTTTTCTTTTACCCCTTTTTCATTTTCTTTACTCCCCTTGGCTTTGTGTGTACATCATCCCCCCACCCACCATGGACTGCATGATCGAAAGAGGGTGAGGGATAAAAGAGGGAGAGGGAAGAGGAGGTGCCATCGGGGATCTCATTCAGTGGTAGATTAGAGATCGATGGTTATGGGGTGCGGATTTGGTAGCAAAACTTCAATATTTTACTCCTAGAGGTAAGCTGATTTTATTATTTTTCACTTTATCCCTATAGATATGTAGTGTAACACCCCAAACTAGATGACACTAAATTGGTGCCCTGAGTCGGTGGGTTACAAGGCCTCAAGCACGCCTCCATATGCTAGAGGCTACTGACTAGTAGTGAGGGATTAGGGTGTGATAGTGGGAAGACTATGCCCTCATATTAGAGTAAGAAATAGTAGAAAAATAGATAAGTATCATATACAATGGAAACTAAACAGAGTGTGGAAGTAGAAAAAAACTAAAATAGAACATGTTGTAATAAAAAAATGAAATGTTATAAAATCCTGAATAGTTATGTCATACAGTACAACACCGGTCACCCACTGGGCTGAACATACAGACACAAGAGTACAAAAGAAATTGAAAGTAAAAGTACATGGCTCTACTATTAACTTCGAGCTAGACCACGTACCCGGTCTCCAGACCCTATTGAACTACACCGGCCTGATCAGAAGAACCCACTCGAGCAACTCCGCTCGACCATGCAACACTGGGCCTCATCCCTATACACCATGAAACTCGTGATCAACTTGAAAAGAAGACATAAGGTATACACGTCCACTGAGGTGCACGTGAAGGGGTGAGA
Source organism: Viscum album (assembly GCA_963277665.1). Lineage (NCBI taxonomy): Eukaryota > Viridiplantae > Streptophyta > Magnoliopsida > Santalales > Viscaceae > Viscum > Viscum album. The sequence continues at coordinate 778,790,514 of OY728131.1, read as the reverse complement.
AAGAATCTCAGTAGGCCACCCCAACAAGCAGCTTGTAACTGTGCTGTTAAAAGTGTATACAAAAGCAATGTGCTCAGCCTAACTAAAACACAACTAAAAGTAGTAAAACCAAACGTGAGCCCATAGTCAATCCTAGGGTCCATGATTCCTATCAATTGGGCAAGTTTTTCCATGGATATCCATAACTATATACATACACATGTATAGTCCCATACCTATACATATATACACAGATATGAATATTCATCGGTATGTGAATCAAATAATATGAAACCACATCAGCAGTCAATCCTTGGGTCCATAATCCTAATCGCCTAGACATCCTGTGCAAGGGAATTGAATTGGACGTTGTGCCACTCAAGCCACGTACCATTAATTTGATCCCTGGAACCATAATCTCAATCGACATATATCTACTTCGGCCAATGCTGGAAATGTCTCTGAGTAGGATACGTCACCACAAGGGATACTCATCTTACCTGGGATCACCTGTACTCACCTCCAATCACCAACAAGGATATTGTATATTGACGGTCACTCCTGTAAAGATCACAACCACCACGACCACACTGTATAATCACAAGTGTCAGACCATGAAGGTCCAGATCCAAAGAACTCGTCCAAGGCATCCATATAAGAAGTCTAGACCATGAAGGGCCAGATCCAAGGAACTTGTCTAAGGCATCCACATCAAGTCCCATGGGCGTCTCAGTGGAAACTTGGTCTAGGCACTGGTTGGGGTCCTAAGAGCATGTTAAGATCACATATCTTGCGTGGTCCCAAGCAAGCCAAATCCATGGGGTAATAAGGCCTGAGGCATCCCACGAAATCAAGACCCAAGGGGTATACTCAACCCAAGGCATCCACTACCGCATTCCAGATCCATGGAGAATAGTCCAAGGCATCTATCAAACCATTCAAGAAAACATAACATTCATTCATTACACGTGAGTATACCCAATAATGTAAACCATTTCATCATAAGACATGGGTATACCCACCCAGTCATCATAGGCTGAGGAGAGCGTAATAATCCCCATTACATATCACTAGCCAAAGAGTCCATCTAAGGAATTCCTATATCAGGGAATCCAAGTATCACTCAAGGCGTACAAGAAACACGTGAGGATAAATAGCCAAGTCACAGGTAGTACCTCTGGGTATACTAGTAAATATCAGAAATAACATGGCTCAAAAGTTGGATCATAGGAGAGCAAGTTCGGGCATCCCAACATGCAAGAAAGACGCTTCGTGTCGGGCTCAACAACCACCAAATAGGAAGCACCTCTAGTAAACACTGTTGCATCAGCAAAACCAAGTCAGATATAAACAAACAAGGGTGGTCCAAACACCCAACCCAACACTCCAACCATATCTCCATGGGCTTACAAGTTTGACACGGGTTCTAAGTGACACCCTAACACCATCTCTACCCAAACTCGACGTAACAACTCAGGGTCGGTCAAGCAACGGGCACCTGTTGGGTCCCTCAAACCAAGCATTGAGAGGCATACTACTTAGGATTCTCAAGGGAAAACTAACAAGCGAAGGCATCCTACTTGGGATCCTTAGTTATAATGGTAAAGGAGGAATCCAACTCGGGATCCTCTAATGGTATGAAATGGAGTTATCCTACAACGGGGATCCTCTAACGGTAAGAAATAGAGACGAACTACAATGGGGATCCTCTAAACAATTAGAAAGACCGAGGAATCCTACAATGTGGATCCTCTAAATGATACACAAGTATAGGTATCCTACAAGGGACTCCCTAAACTAGTGAATAAGAATAGGCATCCCTTAGGGGATCCTTAGAAACATCTGGTCTCACGGTATAGAAGGGAACGTCTCACAAGGGGAACATCCTCAAAAGAATAGGTCATGGGAGATAACTCATAGATCATCTCAGATTAAAGGTCTCAACTAGGTTGGTTTGAACACCCAACCGATCATTCACACCAAGTCTCTCCCTTAGAAGACGACTGAACTCAAAATTTGGAGGAAGAACCTCTACATTTAGATAAAAGTCCCAAAACACCCATTACGAGTCCTCAGAACGCTCCATGAATTTCACCATCGTGATCTACGTGGGAAACTACTCAGAATGGACTACTCACAGGTCCAAATCTGACACCGAGTCAGGAAACAAGAAAAGACCCTCAAATGGTACTATGAGAGGAGTACACTGCGTGTAGACAACACACACAATATGTGCCCTTGAGCTCCCACATGTGTGTGTACTTCCGCTAGCTTGGGCATGTAAAAACCCTAGGTACACGGTGTATGAAATGGGTACATGGCGTGTACCCAACATGGGGTACATGGTTGTGTACCTCAACTAGCCTGGATGGATACTTGGCCAGGTCATGTACTCTTACACGGCGTGCTACCCCACACAGGGTCTGGCCGTGTACGCTACATGGTCGTGTACCCCTACACGGGTAGACATGCCCGGGTACTCACCCACATAGCCAAGTATTGGTACATGGAATGTTCACCCCTTCACATGAGATGTACTCCCAAAAGATCGTCTTCCCTAAACCAGAAGAACACACAATACGTCACCTTGGACTACACGTCGTGTAACCCAGTTTCCCCGAACGGGAAACCCTTGGATCGCCAAAAAACACATGTTTTCACCCTCAAATCAATAGATCGGGCCACTAAGGACCACATAAAATAATAATAGGGATATAACAACTTGAAACAATTAATTTAAAGGGGTTTTTCATCAAATCTAAAAACTAACCTACCTTCGGGCGAAAACCACTGAAGCTTTGCTTGATTTCACCCTCCACAGCCACCATACGCCGACTTAGTGCATCGAGGGCTTTGAAATGATACCTTTATTCCCTTACTTCTATCTATCTTTCTCCCTTACCCTTTTCTCTCTCAGTCGAGCAACATAGGAGGATCCATAGGAGAGGCGTACACAAGAAGGAGGAAGAAAAAAGAAAAAAGAAAGAAAAGAAAAAGAAAAGAAAAGGGGGTCTCGACCGGTCCCGGCACCCGACTCAAGTTTAGGCCTCACCTAGTCTAAAATCTCCATTATAGACTCAATAACGAAGAAGAAATCTTAATCTGACACTCTGTTCAAAAGTTATGGTTGAATGAACCTGTGCGAATAAATTAATATTTAATTTATTAAATATTAAATATTAATTATTCCGCCAAAATCCGAATGTCTTGGATTCTTACCAAACTCCTATCCTAGGGTAAACACCCTATTCCGGGACCAACATAGTGGTCATAAAAATTATCTGAGGTCATATACTAGGGGAAAAAGACAATTTTACCCCTTTACAAGCATTTGAAAGTAGAGAATCAAATTTATGCTCAAAAATGTAATCCAAAAAAACATGGGTTCTTAAAAACTCCCCACTATAAACCTTCTCGTTCTAGAGAATCCTAGTACAAGGACCAGAAGATATACTCTCAACCCAAGAATCTGAACAACCAAGCTATCTGAACTGTCCAACGACTAGCCTCATAGCATTAACAAGCATTTCCCACATAGTAGACGCTCATTTATGACCGATTTGGTACTCCCCACAGTAGGAATACCCTTATCATCATCTCAAAAAAACACCGAGCCCAATGGAACATGAAAAAACAATGAATTTACAACTAAAAATGAGGGTCACCACCCTCAAATGGCCAATGTTGCACTCCCCACCATATGGATTTCCTTACACCGCTCCTCGAGCGCAACCTCGACAGGTTTCTTCCTCAATAGGGAAGAACATTTAGAAAGAAAAGGAGCTCAGCTTAGGGTCAATGCTCTCTCAGCATACTCAAGATAAATCAAGATATCACATGATCATATCTAACAGGAGTACACTAAGATTCCACCAAGGCGTATACAACTCTCTCCAAGCCACACACACTTCCTTCCAAAACCTGACTAGGATTCATCCACAGATCAACCATCTTACGGTACCCCAACATTTCACGATGTCACCTTTACCTCATAGGTACATTCTAACACAACTTCTGGGATTCAAGTCCATAGAAATTCTAAAAAAGATCGGTCCTTGACTCGCACCCGGCCACTCACCGATTTAGATTCAACCGATTCCACGCGCAACTAGCGTACATCTTTATCACATGACTCATACTCCATCAAGTCATTCATCACAAGGATGAGTTGAACATGCTACATGGAACATTAGTTTCACAAGACAGAATCTACCTTGTAACTCCTCTACAAAAATGGGCACCTCACCTATGCCATGCACTACAAAAAAACAGAATATTAGCGATGATTTGTTAGAAGGGGTTATACACAACACCCTCTAAATTTATTTTAGAGGGGGTTATGCACAACCCCATCTAATCATCAAATTTAGAGAGGATTCACAACCCCCTATAAATTTTTTAATATTATTTTTTGAATATTTGGCTGTATTTTAGTAGCGATTATATCAAAAACACAACAAATTTAATAATTAGTATCACTGTATGTTTGGTTGGATTTTAGAGGCGTTATATATATATATATTCATTTGGATATTAGAGGTAATATGTATATAATGGATTTCTTAAATGGAAATAGTGGGGGTTCACAACCCCCTATAATCTCTAAAATTAGAGGGGGTTTTGAACCACCTATAATTTAAGATATTAGAGGAGGTTCATGAACCACTGTTAATCTCTTAGACTAGAGGGGGTTCTGAACCCCCTATAATATATGACATTATAAGGGGTTTTAAACCCCTTCTAATTTATGAAATTAGAGGGGGTTTTGAACCCCCTCTAATATATGACATTAGAGGGGGGTTTGAACCCCTTCTAATTTATGACATTAGAAGGGGTTTTCAACCCCTTCTAATTTAATATATTAGAGGGGTTGTGAACCCTATCTAATTTATGACAGTAGATAGGGTTTTCAAATCACTCTAATTCATGAAATTAGAGGGGGTCCATGAACTGTTGTTAATCCCTTTGATTAGAGGGGTTTTTAACCCCCTCTGATTATTTATTTATTTTTTAAAATAAATCTCATATAAATTCAAATTCTATAATACATATGTGTACGTGCGCATGTGTGTATACATATGTTACATAAACACATTATATAAATGTATTTAAATTCATTATAAACATATAAATAAAGGTATTATATAAATACTTTAAATAAATACTCACACATATATAAATAAAAATGTATACAAATATACATATTGGTATACATAATATAAATGCAATTATAAATATATTTATTCAAATATATAAAATATAAATAGTTTTAAAAAATACTATACATTTATATTATGATTTATATTATACACATATTATATTAAATACATTTCTATTGTATATTTATGTATAAATACATTTATACTATATTATGTATACAAATATATATAATACAGAAAAAATTAAATATATGTATATATATAGTATATTTATATTATATATATTATATATATATATATATATATATTATAATTATTTTATATATATTGTAGTATGCCATATTAATTATAAATTATTTTAGTAAATATGTATATATCATTTAATTATATGATATATTTCTAATTATATGAATGTATTTAATTTTGTGTGTGTGTATGTGTGTGTGTGTGTGTGTGTACATGATATAATATACATGTATATAATTACATATATAAATATATAATATAAATGTATTTAATATAATATATTTATAATATAAATCATAAAACATATAAATGTATAATATTTATAAAACCAACATATTAAAAAATAGGTGTAAAAATAATAACAATAATTAATAATTAATAATAATATTATTACACACACACAGATATATATTATAATTATATTATATCTATAAATATTATATAAATACATAAATACACACACACAAATATAATTGTATTTATAAATATATGTATAAATATATATTTATATATATTATATATACACAAATACTATATATATATATATTATACCCAATTATATTGCATATTATACATAAATAAAAGTATATTATATTATTTAAATTTTTATAGACAAATATATATATAATGTAATTTTTCACTATTTATATAAATATAAAATATGTTAAATTAAAACATCAATCCAATCTGCCGAAGTGGTATGGGGGCAGGGAATCATCCGACTGGTCGCGTCTTCAAATCCAAGTAGCAACGAGATTTTTAAATTCCCATGACTTTTGGTGAATGCACGCTACACGCGCTGGGGCCCGCGACAGACAAGTCTGCCGGCCTAGGGACACGGTGGGAGCGGGTTGTCTGGGGGCACAGAGACACAGGGGGGGGGGGTCTAGGGGAGTGCTTGGGGGAACGAAGACATGAGGGGTGCGTAGGGTGTGTTTGAGGGAGTTCCTAAGGTGTGTCTGGGGGAGCGCGGGAGTGCGCGGGGTGTGTTTGGGGGAGCGCTTGGGGGCACAAAGACACGAGGGGCACGCAGGGTGTGTCTGGGGGAGCACTTGAGGGAATTTTCATGGGTGGGGGTGTCACATGGGGGGGCATGGGATCCTAGGAGTGTGTGTCATGGTGTCTGTGTGGTGTTTGCAGGTCTATTGGGGGTGTGTCGTAGTGTCTATGGGGTGTCACATTGGGGTGTTCGCGGGTCTGTTAGGGGGTGTCACATGGGGGGTCATGGGGTTTGGGAGGGTGTGTCATGGTGTCTGTGGGGCGTCACATGGGGGTGTTCGTGGGTCTGTTGGGGGGTGTCACATGGGGGGGGGGTCATGGGGTCCTGGGAGTGTGTGTCATGGTGTTTGTGTGGTGTCTGCGGGTCTGTTGGGGGTGTGTCATGGTGTCTGTGGGGTGTCACATGGGGGTGTTCGTGGGTCTGTTAGGGGGTGTCACATGGGGGGACATGGGGTTTGGGAGGGTGTGTCATGGTGTCTGTGGGGTGTTACATGGGGGTGTTCAGGAGTCTATTGGGGAGTGTCACATGGTGGTGGGGGGTCATGGTGTCTAAGCTGTTGTCATGGGCCTAGATTAGGGGTGATTACAGCAGAGTCTCCCCTAAATTGGGAATTTAGGTCTAGATTAGGGGCGATTTTAACCACCCCTAATTGAAACATTAATTTAGGGGTCACGGTGTCACATGGGGGTGTTCGTAGGTCTGTTGGGGGTGTCTGGGGGAGCGCTTGGGGGGACGAAGACATGAGGGGCATGTAGGGTGTGTTTGGGGGAGTGCCCGGGGTGTGTCTGTGGGAGCGTGGGAGTGCGCGGGGTGTGTTTGTGGGAGCGCTTGGGGGCATGGAGATACGAGGGGCGCGTGGGGTGTGTTTGGGGGAGCGCTTGAGGGGATTTTCATGGGTGGGGGTGTCACATGGGGGGGTCATGGGGTCCTGGGAGTGTGTGTCGTGGTGTTTGTGGGGTGTCACATGGGGGTGTTTGCGGATCTGTTAGGGGGTGTCACATGGGGGGTCATGGGGTTTGGGAGGGTGTGTCATGGTGTCTATGGGGTGTCACATGGGGGTGTTCGTGGGTTTGTTGGGGGGTGTCACATGGCAGGGGGGTGGGGGTGGGGGGGGGGTCATGGTGTCTAAGCAGTTGTCGTGGGCCTAGATTAGGGGCGATTACAACATAACCACCCCTAAATTCGGAATTTGGGTCTAGATTAGGGGTGGTTTTAACCGCCCCTAATTAAAACATTAATTTAGTGGTCATGGTGTCACATGGGGGTGTCTGCGGGTCTGTTGGGGGGTGTCTGGGGGAGCGCTTAGGGGAACGAAGACATTAGGGGCGCGTAGGGTGTGTTTGGGGGAGTGTCGGGGGTGTGTATGGGGGAGCACGAGAGTGCGCGAGGTGTGTTTGGGGGAGTGCTTGGGGGCACAGAGACACGGGGGGCGCACAGAGTGTGTCTGGGGGAGTGCTTGAGGGGATTTTCATGGGTGAGGGTGTCACATGGGGGGGGGGTCATGGGGTCCGAGGTGTGTGTGTCATGGTGTCTGCGGGTCTTTTGGGGGTCTGTCATGGTGTCTATGGGGTGTCACATGGGGGTGTTCACGGGTCTGTTAGGGGGTGTCACATGGGGGGCATGGGGTTTGGGAGGGTGTGTCATGGTGTCTGTGGGGCATCACATGGGGGTGTTTGTGGGTCTGTTGGGGGGTGTCACATGGGAGGTCATGGGGTCCTGGGAGTGTGTGTCATGGTGTCTGTGGGGTGTCTGCGGGTCTGTTGGGGGTGTGTCATGGTGTCTGTGGGGTGTCACATGGGGGTGTTCACGGGTCTGTTAGGGGGCGTTACATGGGGGTGTAATGACCCACTTCTTGAACCGGTTTAAAAAGTGGGGGAAATTGAACTTTTTCAATTACTAAACCAGTCGTTTTTAGAATCAGGCTTCAGAACGAGGTTCCGAAGGTTTGAACCCTTCTTTTTAATGTTTTTGGGGTTGGGCGAAGGCCCGAGAAGTTTCCTGAGTATTCTGTGGTGTTTCAGGTGCGTCGTACCTGAAGGAGGCTGGTTTTTAAGCGACAATATAAGGTGCACGATTTCCCAAACCGTGCGGCCCACACCATGCGGCTTAAAATAGGGAGGCGAAGGAGTCCGCACAGCCTGCGCACGGTTTCCCTAAACTGTGCGACTAGCCCGTGTGGGGTGCCGGGGGTGTCCAGTAGAGACCACACGTTTTGCGCACGGTTTGAAAAACCGTGCGGGTCAAATCGTGCGCGACCCTCCTTTTGGGTTTTTAGATGTTTTAAAATGAAATTAAAAATAAAAAGATATTAAAAGGAAAACCAAAAATCTAATAAAATCTACCTCCTCTCTTCTCTCGGCCAGAACCCGCACACCCCCCCCTCCCATGGCACCTCATCCTTGTGCGAGCCCTCCCTCGGTCAGACCTTCTCTCCTCCGTTTCTTGGAGATTCTTTTTTTGAATCTTCATGGTAGGTCACCCCCTCCTTCCCTCTCCTTCCTTGGCTGATTTTCGGCCTCCCCTTTTCCCTAATCTATTTCGGCCGAACCCCCATGTTTAGGGGTTTTGTTTAATTCTTTTTCGTTCTTGTTTCTCTTGTTGTAAAGGGGTGCGAAAGGTCCCTCGGGACCTCATGGGTGTGCGTATGATTTCCGCCACCAAAGGCGAGGCATATTGCGATAGTTTTAGTCCGCCGGGTTTGATTCCGAGGTAAAGGTTTTGCCGATCTATGGTTTCTGCATCCTCTAAATTGATATCTTTAGTTGTTTTAAGGTTTGTAGTGTGTTTTTCCTAGTGCGTTTGCGGGTTTGGGTTGGTTTCAGGTTGTCAGAGCTTAGGCGTCTCTTAGTTAGAAAGCACCAAGGGTCGGAGTGGATGGATGAATCCACCTTGAGGGAGGGTCCCTATCCTTGCCCTTTAATTTAAAGTGAAGCCTTTAAAGAGTTTAATACTGCATTGTTTTATTATTTTAATTATGCAAGTTTAGTTGATTAAATGCTTCTGTGCAAATTGTGTGAATTATAGGAATAAGATAAAAGAGGTTGTTTTGTCACTAAACTAACTATTTAATAATAAAACCCCTCGATCAGAGGTGTGCTGTCTTTAAGACAAAAGTAGGAAGTAGACTTACATGCTTACCTGCTCTATTTTTATTGGTTCTATGCTCATACTTTGACATCATGTTTGGTGCGTATCTTTTCTTGATATGGCCTTCAGAAATGTTCCTAAATGGCTTGCCCTTAGTGATTTGACACGTGTTTCCCTAAGCACCTAACTAGTTTCAGCATCATGTGTAATTGTAATTGCCCTTAAGATAAGGGGGTTAAATGAATTTGATTAGAATGGGTTAAATGAGATAGTGGAAACTAAGTGAAACAACTATGATGTTTGTATTACTAATCATCCTGCCAGGTTTAGGCAACTAGATGGAATGACCCGTATGTGGAACCCTTGCCCGATTTGCCATGTTTAGGAAAATTGGATAAAATGACTTTGAATAGGGAACGCGCGCTGAATGATATAGTTGAATGGGCTGGGTCATGAATTTGATATGTTTAATTGGAGCGCATAAGATGTAATGCCTTATGTGTTGTTTGAAATGCATAGGATGTACTGCCTTATGCACTGCGATATAAAACTGATGATGAATGTGTAGATTATGAATGTGGTATTTCTATTTGAAATGCATAAGAGGTACTGCCTTATACATTCTAATGCAATTGTGATAATGATTATGAATGATTATGGATGGGAGTCATTCATACCCCATGCCATATACTTTGAATGATTATAGATGGGAGGCATGCATACCCCATGCCAGCTTATTTTGAGTATGGGTGGGAGGCATGTCTACCCCACACCAGATGTGATCTATATACATGTATGGAAGGGAGGCATTCTTACCCCTTTCCAGTTGGCTTCTGATGATGATTATGTGTTTGGGTGGGAGTCAGTTATACCCCATGCCAGTATATGAATGTGACAGATGGGAGGCAGTTATACCCCATGATGGTTGAATAAATGTGATGGAAGGGAGGCATTCTTACCCCTTGCTAGTATCTTTTAGGGACGAGAGGCATTCTTACCTCGTTCCTTCTATCTTCAGATGATGGGTGGGAGACATGCTTACCCCACTCTATCTTTTATAAATATTTACATATGTAACTGTAGTGGCATGAATAGACTGATATCCCAGTAACAAGACGAAGATGGTATAGCCGTCAGGTTTCCTTTGGGAAACCTAGATGAGTGTTTTTATTCTATGTTTTTATGCTTATTAAATGCAGTTATACCTGTTTACTGCTTTAATTAATACTACACTGTCTGGTTTGGGTTAGACACTGATGGTGCCGGCCTACTGAGATTTATATCTCACACCCTACTCGGGCCGCCATTTCACTAGGGTACCCGAGTAGACCTTTCTTGTTTGAAGGACATAGGTTGGTTGTTGTGTTGCTTGTACCTGGGGATAGGAGCAAAGGACCGAGCGGGAGCTCAAGATGCTCAGGAGAACGCCCGTCGAGCCTTGCTGTCTTTCTTTATTCTTTTACATTGTATTGTAAGCATGTTGTATTGCTTCCTATTTTCACATTGTATCGTTCATCATCCCTGTATCGTGTAAACTGGATTTGGCCACCTTTTATAAAAATGATCACTATTTTTCTTCCGCTGTTGTTTGTTCATTGTTTATCTATTACTGCTTCCGCTGTTGAATGTTATTTACTCTGAGATACCACTGTTCAACTCTGATAAGAGGGTATAGTCTCCCCACTATCACCTCCCAAAACCCTCGCTGCTAGTCGGCAGCCTCTGGCATACGGGGAGACGCGCTTGAGGCCATGTGGCGACCGGTCTGACCACTGGTTTGATGGTGAGCCGAGCCGAGACATTACAAAGTAGTATCAGAGGAGTTTCTTTTCTGGTTTGTTTTACTATTTAGCGACAGTAGACAGGGATATGAAGGAGATGGAATTTGGTAATAAGATGTGCTCAGGAGTAGCTAACCCGTGTACAGGGAAAAGCCAAATTGCCTCGAATAAAATTGTTATTTTAATGATTTTGATTATTACAGTTGATTTGATTTCACTATTGGGTGATGCACATGGTTTCTGTTGATACTGTTGATGTAATTGTGGGTTCTATTTCTGTTGCAACCCGATGATATGAGGGTATGCCATCTCATGCATCATATAGGCACATTGTTATAAATCATATGCCATGCCATCTAGGATGCATTAGTAATGCCTGCTGTTGTGATAGGTACTGTGGTAATTATTCTATGCTTCTATGATATAGCATGTTCTGTGTTACTATTTACGATAACATGCTGTTTTTGATCAAAAATATAATTGGTTATTTTGATAAATTAAGTGATTTCAGTTACGACAGGATCCAATTTTCAGTTGAAAGGTGTATGAGTGCCTTATAGCTGGGAAAGGGTAACCTGTGTAATCAGATTTTCGAAAAAGGGCTGCTAAAGTTTTAATTGTAAAATGGAATTAGTTTTGATTAAAGGGAGCCAAATGCTAAACTGTAAGGTGTATGGGCACTTTTTAGATTGGTAGTTGGCCACCCTTATGATTGGATCGTTGTATTTGAGCATGTTAATTTCTGAAATGTGATCTTTTTTGTTTAATGGGATCCAATTTTCAATTTATGGAGTGTATGGGCGCTTCATGGGTTGGGAAACGACAACCCATAAGGAATGTAATGACAGGATTCTTTGCGTGATGTTTATATGTGTAAAAGCTATTTGATTTTGATATGAAATGTTTTGGCTTGTTTGGACTCTCGTAAGTCTCCTAGTGGTTAAAAGGAAGTTGGTTGAAACTTGCCTATTATGCTTTGAGCTGTTTGATAAATTGATCAAGTGCCTAGTGAATTTTTGTTTGGAAAAGGGTACTTGATGTGTTGAATTTAATATTTTAAAGTGATTAAATGATAAATGTGAATAAATATAAAGGGATTGAAAAAAAGGAACCTGTAGTGGTGTCCTCTGTTGAGACCCCGTGTGTGGGTAGGTTAAGTCTTTCTTGTAAGTGCCTTGGAACAGAACCTTATGCATTTTTTGTAGGATTTTTTCTTTTAGAAATGATGTTAAATGTTAGGCTTTGAGCCCGATGACTTTTGTTGGGCGTGAGCAAGTTCTTGGGTCGATGCTTGTTTTTCTTTAGGGGCTATCCCATGGTAGGTAGTGCCCTTAGATCTTTTATGCCTTGCTTGTGCGGTGAACTTTCTGACGTTGGGTACCGTTCGGGTGCCGTAGTCCGTCGTAGGACTTTTGGTTTCCAATGACACCCTTGTTCGGACGAGTGGTCATTATTCCTTTGATCTTGTTATGGGTTTGAGAATCAGGTAATGCTCTATAGACATGCCTCGGGCATGGTTGGTTGATGGTTGGTTGTTTGACTCCTTAGGTGATGGATGACTGGGTATGTTGTCAGCTATGTAAACGATCGTATAAGGTGAAACGACATTCAGTTAAATCTCTTGTGATGCTGTGTACGGTCTTGGGTCATCTCTGTGGTAGAGTGACCTGGGAATTTGAGAATCAAGTTGTCCCAATGCTCGGAATGTTTTTTCGGAAGACTCAAGTGGTTGACACACCAATCTTGTTGCTTTGGTTTTCTTGTGCGTTTCGACGTGGTGATCGTGGCTCGAAGGAGAGACACACTTCTGCTTAATCGTTATGAACTAGTTCGCTTATGAGAAGCTGGACTTCTCTTCTTTTTTCAACACTGATGCTTCTAAGGTGGGAAGCGTCGTGTCGTTTTAGTGAGGTGTGTTCTTCTGGGTAGAAGGAACACGTCAAGAAAGACCATTTGAGAATGGTCGGGTTTGTTTGAATGCCTTTGAGGCTTGCAGGTGTCGTTATGCATCGATGCTTGCTCTTCAACATTACTTTGATCTGGTTGGCGATGTATGCAAACCCCTTTAAGAAACACCGTTGGTCATGGAGGACTTTGGTGGTAAATCGTGAACGATCACAGAATGCCTTGTGCGGGAAAAAGGCATTGTGATCGGTTTTGAAATCTTGTTGTGTCGGCAGGTGGAGCCGAGTTTCTTCTTTAGAGTCGACCAGGGGTGGTTTAACTGTTCTCCTTTCCAGTTTTTGGGTATGACTAACTGGAATCTTTTTAAAATCCTCTTAGTGTACTCTGCTACGTGACAAGCATATCCCCTATCTTGACTTCATCCTAGATGCACTAAGAGAGTGTCGGTCTTACACCGCGCTAATGTTTTAAAAGCTATTGAGCTCTTTTGGTTGTTCTCTTTCGGCGTTGCACGCGGGATGCGTGGTTTCTCTCGTGGTTTGATCTTGGAGACATCACTGGGAGTCGGGTATGAGCTTCGATGAACGTTCTCCTAATGAGTGTGAGATGCCTTGGGAGGAGGCATCATTGTTCAACTTAAAAAGGTGTCGGCCGTATAAGTCGGGCGTCTTCTTGAATAGTCATCCGAAGTGGCTTGACTCTTCTCTTTATAGGTTTTGAGGTCGATGGGGAATTTGACTGTTAGATCATTTCAAAATCACACTAGGTGCGTCTTTGGAATGCTTGAAGTGTGCTTTTGAAAGTCAATTCAAAAGGTGGAGTGGTAGTTTGGTTTTGGCCGTTTAACGTTAAAACCTAAGGTGGGAAGTACCTTTGATTGGTTTCTTGGTGAGGCGACGATGAGGTTGTGTCTCTGGTATGATAGGATCAGATAAGAGTCACCTTAGTGTTTCGGTTGGAAAACGAGCGTTGGCTCGAGTGTTGATGGCTTAAGTGTCGTGTGCTTAAGTGAATGTTCGTTGGTGCGTGGGGCGTTTGGAAATGTAACGCGATCGTTTTAATAAAGCTTCATGACCCTTGTAGGTTGAGTGAGGTGTGTGTTGTTCCTGATGGATTCTTGGGGATGAGAAGTTCTAAGGTGGGAAGGTTGTAATGACCCGTGTCTTAAACCAGGTTAAAAAGTGGGGGAAATTAAACTTTTTCAATTACTGAACTAGTTGTTTTTAGAATCGGGATTCAAAACAAGGTTTTGAAGGTTTGAATCCTTATTTTTAATGTTTTTGGGGTTGGGCGAAGGCCCGAGAAGTTTCCCGAGTGTTCTGAGGTGTTTTGGGTGCGTCGTACCTGAAGGAGGCTGGTTTTTAAGCGACAACAGAAGGTGCACGGTTTCCCAAACCGTGTGGCCCACACCGTGAGTCTTAAAATAGGGAGGTAGTGGAGTCTGCACGGCCTACGCACGGTTTCCCTAAACCGTGCGACTAGCCCATGCGGGGTGCCGGGGGTGTCCAGTAGAGACCGTACGGCTTGCGCACGGTTTGGCAAACCGTGCGGGTCAAATCATGTGCGACCCTCCTTTTGGGTTTTTAGATGTTTCAAAATGAAATTAAAAATAAAAATAAATTAAAAGGAAAACCAAAAATCTAATAAACTCTCCCTCCTCTCTTGTCTCGGCCAAAACCCACACACCCCCTCCTCCCATGGCGCCTCGGCCTCGCGCGAGCCCTCCCTCGTCCAGACCTTCTCTCCTCCGTTTCTTGGCGATTCTTCTTCCGAATCTTCATGATAGGTCACCCCCTCCTTCCCTATCCTTCCTTGGCCGATTTTTGGCCTCCCCTTTTCCCTAATCTATTTCGGTCGAACCCCCATGTTTAGGGGTTTTGTTTAATTCTTTTTCGTTCTTGTTTCTCTTGTTGTAAAGGGGTGCGAAAGGTCCCTCGGGACCTCGTGGGTGCGCGTATGATGTCCACCGTCGAAGGCGAGGCAAATTGTGATAGTTTCAGTCCGCTGGGTTTGATTTTGAGGTAAGTTTTTTGCCGATTAATGGTTTGCGCATCCTTTAAATTGATATCTTTAGTTGTTTTAAGGTTTGTAGTGTGTTTTTCCTAGTGCGTTTGTAGGTTCGTGTTAGTTTTGGGTTTTCGGAGCTTAGGTGAATCTTAGTTAGAAAGCACCAAGGGCCGGAGTGGACGGATGGATCCACCTTGAGGTAGGGTCCCTCTCTTTGCCCTTTAATTTAAAGTGAAGCCTTTAAATATTTTAATACTGCATTGTTTTAGTATTTTAATTATGCAAGTTTAGTCGATTAAATGCTTCTGTACAAATCGCGTGAATTACAGGAATAAGATAAAAGAGGTTGTTTGGTCACTAAACTAATGATTTAATAATAAAACCCCTCGATCAGAGGTGCACTATCTTTAAGACAAAAGTAGGAAGTAGACTTACATGCTTGCCTGCTCTATTTGTCTTGGTTCCATGTTCATACTTTGACATCATGTTTGGTGCATAGATTTTCTTGATATGGCCTTCAGAAATGTTCCTAAATGGCTTGCCCTTAGTGATTTGACACGTGTTTCCCTAAGCACCTATCTAGTTTCGGCATCACGTGTAATTGTAATTGCCCTTAAGATAAGGGGGTTAAATGAATTTGATTAGAATGGGTTTAATGAGATAGTGGCAACTAAGTGAAATGACTGTGACACTTGTATTAATAATCATCCTTCCAGGTTTAGGAAACTAGATGGAATGACCCATATGTGGAACCCTTGCCCGATTTGCCATGTTTAGGAAAATTGGATAAAATGACTTTGAATAGGGAATGTGTGATGAATGACATATTTGAATGGGTTGGGTCGTGAATTTGATATGGTTAATTGGAGCACATAAGATGTAATGCCTTATGTGTTGTTTGAAATGCATAAGATGTACTCCCTTATGCACTACGATATAAAACTGATGATGAATATATAGATTATGAATGTGGTATTTCTGTTTGAAATGCATAAGAGGTACTGCCTTATGCATTCTAATGCAACTGTGATAATGATTATGAATGATTATGGATGTGAGGCATTCATACCCCATGCCATCTACTTTGAATGATTATGGATGGGAGGCATGCATACCCCATGCCATCTTATTTTGAGTATGGGTGGGAGGCATGTCTACCCCACACGAGATGTGATCTATATACGTGTATGGAAGGGAGGCATTCTTACCCCTTTCCAGTTGACTTCTAATGATGATTACGTGTTTGGGTGGGAGACAGTTATACCCTATGCCAGTATATGAATGCGACAGATGGGAGGTAGTTATACCCCATGACAGTTGAATAAATGTGATGGAAGGGAGGCATTCTTACCCCTTGCCAGTATCTTTTAGGGACGAGAGACATTCTTAACTCGTGCCCGCTATCTTCAGATGATGGGTGGGAGGCATGCTTACCCCACACCATCTTTTATAAATATTTACATATGTAACTATAGTGGCATGAACAGACTGATATCTCGGCAATGAGCTGAAGCTGGTATAGCCGTCAGGTTTCCTTTGGGAAACCTAGATGGGTGTTGTTATTCTATGTTGTTCTGCTTATTAAATCTGGTTATACCTGTTTACTGCTTTAATTAATATTACACTGTCTGGTTTGGGTTAGACACCGGTGGTGCCAGCCTACTGAGATTTATATCTCACACCCTACTTGGGCTGCCATTGCACTGGGGTACCCGAGTAGACCTTTATTGTTTGCAGGACCTAGGTTGGTTGCTCTGTTGCTTGTACCTGGGGATAGGAGCAAAGGACCAATCGGGAGCTCGGGATGCTCAGGAGAACGCCCATCGGGCCTTGCTGTCTTTATTTATTCTTTTACATTATATTGTAAGAATGTTGTATTGCTTCATGTTTTTACATTGTATCATCCATCATCCCTATATCATGTAAACTGGCTTTGGCCACCTTTTATAAAAATGATCACTATTTGTCTTCTGTTGTTGTTTGTTCATTGTTTATCTATTACTGCTTCCGCTGTTGAATGTTATTTACTAGGAGATACCGCTGTTCAACTCTGATAAGAGGGTATAGTCTCCCCACTATCACCTCCTGAGACCCTCGCTTCTAGTAGACAGCCTCTGGAATATGGAGAGATGCGCTTGAGGCCATGTGGCGACCAGTCCGGCCACTGGTTTGATGGTGAGCTGGGCCAGGACGTTACAGGGGATCATGGGGTTTGGGAGGGTGTTTCATGGTGTTTGTGGGGTGTCACATGGGGGTGTTCGTGGGTCTGTTGGGAGGTGTCACATGGGGGGGGGGTCATGGTGTCTAAGCAGTTATAGTGGGCCTAGATTAGGGGCGATTATAGCATAACTTCCCCTAAATTGGAAATTTGGGTCTAGATTAGGGGCGATTTTAACCACCCCTAATTGAAACATTAATTTAGGGGTCATGGTGTCACATGGGGGTGTCCACAGGTCTGTTGGGGGTGGGGGTCTGGGGGAGTTCTTGGGGGAACGAAGACATGAGGGTCACATAGGGTGTGTTTGGAAGAGTGCCTGGGGTGTGTTTAGGGGAGCATAGGAGTGTGCGGGGTGTGTTTGGGGGAGCTCTTGGGGGAATGGAGACATGAGGGGCACGCAGGGTGTGTCTGGGGGAGCGCTTGAGGGGATTTTCATGGGTGGGGGTGTCACATGGTGGGGTCATGGGGTCATGGGAGTGTGTGTCATGGTGTCTGTGTGGTGTCTGCGGGTCTCTTGGCGGTGTGTCGTTGTCACACACAGTTTTTTTTTCTTTTCTGTCATTGTATTGATCCGGCCCATTAGAAATACCGATCCATTTCATGGGTATTTGATGAGATAAATCTTGAGTTTTGAAGTTTCATATATGTCTAACCACCCTAATTTGGGATCCCCATTGTTTGTTTAGTAGTTTTTGAAGAAAGGGTGGTTACTTCATGATTTGGGCCAACCGTGAGCCCATTCCCAGTTTTAAAAACCGAATTTGTTTCTTTTATAACTCTTTTGTTTTTCATCCTTTTTCACCCATTCAACTTCCCAATTGTCCTATACTGATATATTAAAACTTATTTATCCTTTTGGACCCATTATAAATTCATAGGCCGAGTGAATTTGGGTTACTCATTTAGGTATTGGGCCAGCCCATGGGCCCATTTCCCATTTAAAAATAATAATTTGTTTCGTTTATATCTTTTTCATTTTTTACTATTTTTCGGTGATTACACCTCCCACCCGAATCCAATATCCCTATCCTCACCCCCAATATCGTTTTTGCCTCTTTGGAGCTCATATGGGTCGCGTAAGAGGGATAAAATTCTCAGGATACCTCAAATCGTCCAGATTTGACAAGGTAAATTGTATCATTCATAAATTAATCAATTTTACTCTTTTGGCCACCAATTTTCTTTCCCTGGTTCGTCCAGATCTTAGGAGTATCTCCATGAATTTTCAAGCCATTCCCTTCCCTCTAGGGTTGCATATCTAATGGAAGACGAAGAGTTTTCTAGGTTGAAAGGTGAGATTCTTTTTCCTTTCTCCTTCCTCTTCCCCCTCCTTTCATTATTTCTTTGATTTATATTGTCCCCTAGTATTGATCGACCTAGGGTTTTGTTATACCATGTTTTTTATGGGGTTTCTGTTTGTTTAGGTCTTATCTTTATAGTTTTATGGTTTATAAACCCGCGGCGGGTGGTTTCGGGTGTGCGTTTCAATTACGCCAACGATTTGAGGTAGGATATCCCTTACACATGCCTTTATCATAGAAGTTTAATCATTTTAATATCATCCTATACTGATATAAATGTTTATTATTGTTTTTAATCCTTTTTATAATTTTCTTGGTGTGCAAAGTCGTTGTTTAATCACTGTTATGTGAAAGGTAGTGTTGTTTTGTCATGAAAGTGCTCAACAAGTGTTTGTTTAAATGTTTCATTATCTTTTGAAAATATTTTGTGAGGTTCATAATCTGGTTTATGGTATTTTTAACATGTTACAGTATCTTGAATTAAAATATGACATTCAATTGGTGTTTTATTCCTTTTCATGTACATAAAATAAATTGTTTTGTTTAAAAAGGGCATGACATGTGTTCGGTAAATTGCCCGGTTGGCTTTTATGTGTGATGTGTGATTTAAAAGTTATTTGATTGGATTTATAAAGGAATTGGAAGAATTATAAATGGAATTTTTGGGTACTTATACTGATTTCCAATTTGGATTTGTTTTTACAAACAAGTGGGTTTTGATTTACAACATATTTTGGCCCGAGTTGCCCAAAAATGGACCGTTTCACATCTTTATGAAAATGGTTGTGTTTTGAATATATAACCTGAGTATTATAAGAGATTTATGAATGAGTTTTACTGCTGTAAATGATGTTTATACAGATCCTTAATAAAATTAAAATGCATACCTTCATCAAAGGTTAGTTTTGAGAAAATGTTTAAAGGCCCGTTTGGCATTTCCTAATGAAGGAGTGTTTTACTTGTATATAACAAGTTGTGAAATTGGAATTGTTTTATGGTCCATTAAATGATTTTATTAAATGTTTATTGGGCTTCCAAATATGATTTGGTTTGGTTATGATGTGTTTTTATAATTTAAAGTGTGTTTTTGAAAGGTTTTTATGTGCAAAGCCTCAATACACTTCATGAAATTGTTTTACCAAAATATTTAGCGGTTTGTTGATTAGTATAAGAAATGTGAATAAAGATTATGGGATTTTTGTGTTTTTATGGTTTTGGAATGGAATGTGGATATGAAATGTGTATTTTATAATATGTGTAACTTGATTGAGCACTAAAGGGAATCCCGGGTATCTAGGTGGGCGTACGTGTACTAGTATGCTAGTGATTCTGTGGGGGTTGGCCTCTGTTTCACGTAGCAAGTTTGACGATGACAACACTAACTAAACTATGATTATGATGATGATTGGGGACCACTAGGTTATGGGTATGTTCCCTACTAGTGGCTCGTGCATGAGAATGGATATTTATTATGGTTACTTTCACCGAGATACGAGGTACCTGGGGCTCACAACTAACTAGTGCCTAGGGGTATTCCTGTGACTAGTGCTCATTGGCTATTTTTTACTCACCGTCGGCATATGGTGTGTTTGGTTGGTAAATTCATTATTATGTGTTATTTATTTGAATGTTAAAATTCTTTAAAGCATCCCTCTTGAAAACTATGTTCATTTTGATGTTGCACCTCTTTGAAAAAAAATAGTTACTTGCATTTTTGTTTATTAAACATGCATGTTTTTGTCTGATAATTATTATAGCATAGAACCTCATTTGAAAACCATACTTTCATATCATGAATTTAAAACTATAAATTGATGTTTCATTTATTTTAAAGGAATGTGCATTGGGAATAGAATATCGGGCTAACCTACTGAGTTTTAATACTCACGCCTATAGTCTTCTTCTTTTTTTAGCCCTTGTGCAGGTTTCATCTTTAGTTCGATCACCTTGGGCGACTTTTGATCATTGTGTTGGAGAGTGACCAGAAGTGTCACATGGAGGTAGTTGGTCATTGGGATTGTTCATTTGAGTTTTTGATTTTGTTCTACCTTTAGTTTCTTATATAAAAATATTTTGTTCAATTTTTATATAAATTCATTTTGGGCTGTCCGTTTATTTCCGCTGTTTGTTTGATTGTCTATATATGGGAGAAATCGTTCCCTTGTATACTCTATTGATGCCCTTGGTGCTTGTCACCATCCCGGGAGGATCGGGAACGCCTCTCGGGACTTGTCTCGGGCTGGCCTGGGTGACCGGTTCAGGGTCGACTCAGGCTGGTTCGTGACAAAATGGTATCAGAGGGAGGTTGGCTATTAGCGGACCTTTCTTTTTAGAGCGCCCTTGTTATTTTGGGGATGTCAAGGTAGATGGAGTAGGATTGTTGGTACTTGAGGGGTAAGTGCAAGAAGAGCGTCACGAACTCTTTCTTGTTCTAATCCTCAGGTTTCCATGGAAGTCCGGTTTTATTAGTGTCCTTTGTTCTCTTTGATTGTTTGGTATTGGGATATGACAAGGGGAGTCTGACCAATGGCCTTCATGAGCTCACAGGGCCTGGCAAGCCATGTGGAGCTGGGGAATGGTTCTAATAAGTCTCTCTGTGTTGGTGTTGTGTTTGGCATATGGCCGCCAACCATATGGTCAAGTCACCCACCGACACTAGTTCCCTTTTTCTTGGGTCTCTTGAACATTTCTTGAATTATAAATTTTTGTTTTTAAAATCCTTGTGTGAGAATTGTGGAAATGGGTTTTAATGTAAGGATTAGATTTTGAAAAGTGAAAAAATGGGGTTTTCAATAATTAAATATAATAATGGTTTTAGAAGGTTGTGTTTTTGTAAAAAAAAATGGAGGGATGTGGAAATGATTTAAAGGGATTGGATTATCCATAATCTAAACTTGTGGTTTGTTGGAATAAAATGTTTTGAAATTGTGAATCATTTTAAGGTGATTTTGGATCTTTGTTTTAAATGGGGTGTTTTGGGATGTGAAAAAGGTTTTGGATTGGATAAATTAGTTTTGGCAATTGGTTTTGATCGGTTGGTGTTTTACTACAAACGGTATTGGTCTCAATAGACCTCGGATTATGAAAATATACCTTGTTGAATATTTTTTTTAAAAAAAAATGGGAAGGGGTTGTTTGGAGTGGCTTGGTTATTTAAAAAGTTTTTTAAAAATGAAAAGGGGTAGGTTTTTAATAAAATGGTTCTTGATTAATTGTGGTTTTTTTGTGAAATATGAAAATGTTTTTTTTGACTTGGTGGTTGGTGTTCCTTTTGAAGGAAAATTGTTTTTTTAATTATGATGTTTAATTTTAGCCTTTGGTGTTTTCATGGGTGCTCACATGCATGGTTTTATTTATATCTGGAATTATGGCCTATATGGTATGGTGGTTGGGTGCCAGGGGTGGCATGGAAATGTGCATGTGGGTGAGACTTGATGAAACATCATTGGTGAATGTGGAAACCCACCAAGTTAGTTTGATTTTTCAAAATTGTTTTGAGCTGAAAATTGTGGCCTTTTTTTAAAACCAATGGTTACGTGGCTTGATTTTTCTAGGTCTTAGAAGAGTTGTTTATTTGTTTAGATTCCATGTGATCTAGAATTCATACTCTTGTTCTATCTAGTGATGAGATCTTGTTGGTGGCTCGGTTTTGGAGTAATTTTCATTGGGTTTCTAAAAATGTGTTTGATGTTGTGATGTGGCCATGGATAGTTCTGCGTTGGAAATATTTCCTGCTGATCAACCTAAGGATTCCTTTCAAATTTTAAATCCACCTCTTTTGATGATGCCTCAACTTGTTTGTTGGAATAGAGAGCTGTTTGGGATCTATTAAAAGTGCATCTAGGTCATGATAATTCTTTTGGACGGAGCAGTTGTGTTCAGTGATGTTGATGTGTTTCGTCGTATTCCTTGTCCATTCTACCCCTCGTTTGGAGTGAGATAGAATTTTGATATGTATCTATGAGTTCCTATTTAGATGAAGGTTTTTTTTTGTGATCAAGTGTGGGTTTTTTTTTGAGTGGTGTGATCCTTATCACCTGACTGCAGTGCAACAAATGCTTCAAGAATCAGGGCTCCAGCCATAGGCCTCAGAGTGAAGATTTTCACGCAGTCAGGAAATCAACAGCGGTGTGGAGTGCTAGATTAAGATCCTTACTCCTCTGTTTTGGTAGGTTAGTTACTATTTCAATGTTTTGGTTCTTCATTTCTATGAATTTCACTTTGTCGCAACAAGCATGGTGGACTTAACCCCTCACACAGTGTCTATGGTCATTCCTTCATGGATGTGGGTTTTCAATCAATGTCCCTGTGTGGACCTCCTGTAAAAATCAGATGCAGTCTTGGTGTTACATATTCATAGGGGGAGAATTTTTGGTAGTTTCTTTGTTTCTTTTGTTGTTTAAGTGGCCAAATTATTGGGTCCCCTTCCCTCCCATCCCCAAGTGACGGGGGTCCAGAATTGTGCTGAATGTGTCGACCAAGTTATTGTCCCCTCCATTCAGGAGTGGGTGGTTTATATGTTCATGTTGTAACTCTATTAACTTGGTATAGTAGTTTTTTGTAGGAGGGTTTTTTTGGGCTTGTGTGAGTGAGTCCCAACTCTAGCTCATGTTCAATTCTTGTCTATTCATTGCTAGATGGTTTCTAATGGTGGGGAGACCCACCATGGGTCTCCTGGATTTTCATCCTAAGAACATTTCTAGTTATAGTTGATTCTTAATGGTGGGGAGTACATTCTGGAATCCTTAAGGTGTTGTTTTTTTTCATCCAGAAAGTGTTATGGCTTTCCGGGGGCGGAAAGCTTTAATGGTGGGGAGAATTGTCACACACGGTTTTTTTTCTTTTCTGTCATTGTATTGATCCAGACCATTAGAAATACCGATCCATTTCATGGGTATTTGATGAGATAAATCTTGAGTTTTTAAGTTTCATATATTTCTAACCACCCTAATTTGGGATCCCCATTGTTTGTTTAGTAGTTTTTGAAGAAATGGTGGTTACTTCATGATTTGGGCCAACCGTGAGCCCATTCCCAGTTTTAAAAACCAAATTTGTTTCTTTTATAACTCTTTTGTTTTTCATCCTTTTTCACCCATTCAACTTCCCACTTGTCCTATACTGATATATTAAAACTTATTTATCCTTTTGGACCCATTATAAATTCATAGGCCGGGTGAATTTGGGTTACTCATTTAGGTATTGGGCCAGCCCATGGGCCCATTTCCTGTTTAAAAAAAATAATTTGTTTCGTTTATATTTTTTCATTTTTTACTATTTTTCGGTGATTACACCTCCCACCTGAAGCCAATATCCCTATCCTCACCCCCAATATCGTTTTTGCCTCTTTGTAGCTCATATGGGTCGCGTAAGAGGGAGAAAATTCTCAGGATACCTCAAATCGTCCAGATTTGACAAGGTAAATTGTATCATTCATAAATTAATCAATTTTACTCTTTTGGCCACCAATTTTCTTTCCCTAGTTCGTCCTGATCTTAGGAGTATCTCCATGAATTTTCAATCCATTCCCTTCCCTCTAGGGTTGCATATCTAATGGAAGACGAAGAGTTTTCTAGGGTGAAAGGTGAGATTCCTTCTCCTTTCTCCTTCCTCTTCCCCCTCCTTTCATTATTTCTTTGATTTATATTGTCCCCTAGTATTTATCGACCTAGGGTTTTGTTATACCATGTTTTTTATGGGGTTTCTGTTTGTTTAGGTCTTATCTTTATAGTTTTATGGTTTATAAACCCGCGGCGGGTGGTTTCGGGTGTGCGTTTCAATTACGCCAACGATTTGAGGTAGGATATCCCTTACACATGCCTTTATCATAGAAGTTTAATCATTTTAATATCATCCTATACTGATATAAATGTTTATTATTGTTTTTAATCCTTTTTATAATTTTCTTGGTGTGCAAAGTCGTTGTTTAATCACTGTTATGTGAAAGGTAGTGTTGTTTTGTCATGAAAGTGCTCAACAAGTGTTTGTTTAAATGTTTCATTATCTTTTGAAAATATTTTGTGAGGTTCATAATCTGGTTTATGGTATTTTTAACATGTTACAGTATCTTGAATTAAAATATGACATTCAATTGGTGTTTTATTCCTTTTCATGTACATAAAATAAATTGTTTTGTTTAAAAAGGGCATGACATGTGTTCGGTAAATTGCCCGGTTGGCTTTTATGTGTGATGTGTGATTTAAAAGTTATTTGATTGGATTTATAAAGGAATTGGAAGAATTATAAATGGAATTTTTGGGTACTTATATTGATTTCCAATTTGGATTTGTTTTTACAAACAAGTGGGTTTTGATTTACAACATATTTTGGCCCGAGTTGCCCAAAAATGGACCGTTTCACATCTTTATGAAAATGGTTGTGTTTTGAATATGTAACCTGAGTATTATAAGAGATTTATGAATGAGTTTTACTGTTGTAAATGATGTTTATACAGATCCTTAATAAAATTAAAATGCATACCTTCATCAAAGGTTAGTTTTGAGAAAATGTTTAAAGGCCCGTTTGGCATTTCCTAATGAAGGAGTGTTTTACTTGTATATAACAAGTTGTGAAATTGGAATTGTTTTATGGTCCATTAAATGATTTTATTAAATGTTTATTGGGATTCCAAATATGATTTGGTTTGGTTATGATGTGTTTTTATAATTTAAAGTGTGTTTTTGAAAGGTTTTTATGTGCAAAGCCTCAATACACTTCATGAAATTGTTTTACCAAAATATTTAGCGGTTTGTTGATTAGTATAAGAAATGTGAATAAATATTATGGTCTGTTTGTGTTTTTATGGTTTTTTAATGGAATGTGGATATGAAATTTGTATTTGATAATATGTGTAACTTGATTGAGCACTAAAGGGAATCCCGGGTATCTAGGTGGGCGTACGTGTACTAGTATGCTAGTGATTCTGTGGGGGTTGGCCTCTGTTTCACGTAGCAAGTTTGACGATGACAACACTAACTAAACTATGATGATGATGATGATTGGGGACCACTAGTTTATGGGTATGTTCCCTACTAGTGGCTCGTGCACGAGAACATATATTTATTATGGTTACTTTCACCGAGATACGAGGTACCTGGGGCTCACAACTAACTAGTGCCTAGGGGTATTTCTGTGACTAGTGCTCATTGGCTATTTTGTACTCACCGTCGGCATACGGTGTGTTTGGTTGGTAAATTCAGTAGTATGTGTTATTTATTTTAATGTTAAAATTCTTTAAAGCATCCCTCTTGAAAACTATGTTCATTTTGATGTTGCACCTCTTTGAAAAAAATAGTTACTTGCATTTTTGTTTATTAAACATGCATGTTTTTGTCTGATAATTATTATAGCATAAAACCTCATTTGCAAACCATACTTTCATATCATGAATTTAAAACTATAAATTGATGTTTCATTTATTTTAAAGGAATGTGCATTGGGAATAGAATATTGGGCTAACCTACTGAGTTTTAATACTCACGCCTATAGTCTTCTTCTTTTTTTAGCCCTTATGCAGGTTTCATCTTTAGTTCGATCACCTTGAGCGACTTTTGATCATTGTGTTGGAGAGTGACCAGAAGTGTCACATGGAGGTAGTTGGTCATTGGGATTGTTCATTTGAGTTTTTGATTTTGTTCTACCTTTAGTTTCTTGTATTCAATTTTTATATAAATTCATTTTGGGCTGTCCGTTTATTTCCGCTGTTTGTTTGATTGTCTATATATGGGCGAAATCGTTCCCTTGTATACTCTATTGATGCCCTTGGTGCTTGTCACCATCCCGGGAGGATCAGGAACGCCTCTCGGGACTTGTCTCGGGCTGGCCTGGGTGACCGGTTCAGGGTCGACTCAGGCTGGTTCGTGACAGTCGTGGTGTCTGTGGGGTGTCACATGGGGGTGTTCGTGGGTTTGTTAGGGGGTGTCACATGGGGGGTCATGGGGTTTGGGAGGGTATGTTATGGTGTCTGTGGGGGTGTCACATGGGGGTGTTTGTGGGTCTGTTGGGGGGTGTCACATGGGGTGTCATGGGGTCCTGGGAGTGTGTGTCATGGTGTCCGTGTGGTGTTTGTGGGTCTGTTGGGGTTGTGTCATGGTGTCTGTGGGGTGTCACATGGGGGTGTTTGCGGGTCTGTTAGGGGGTGTCACATGGGGGGTCATGGGGTTTGGGAGGGTGTGTTGTGGTGTCTATGGGGTGTCACATGAGGGTGTTCGCGGGTCTATTGGGGGGTGTCACATGGGGTGGGGGGTGGGGTTCATGGTGTCTAAGCAGTTGACGTGGGCCTAGATTAGGGGCGATTACAACATAACCACCCCTAAATTGGGAATTTGGGTCTATATTAGGGGTGGTTTTAACCTCCCCTAATTGAAACATTAATTTAGGGGTCATGGTGTTACATGGGGGTGTTTGCGGGTCTGTTGGGGGGTGTCACATGGGGGGGGGGAGTCATGGTGTCTAAGCGGTTGTCATGGGCCTAGATTAGGGGAAGTTATAGCATAATCACCCATAAATTGGGAATTTGGGTCTTGATTAGGGGTGGTTTTAACCGTCCCTAATTGAAACATTAATTTAGGGATGGTTGGGGGTGTCACATGGGGGGGTTATGGTGTCTAAGCAGTTGTCTTGGGCCTAGATTAGGGGCGATTACAGTATAGCCACCCCTAAATTGGGAATTTGGGTCTAGATTAGGGCCGGTTTTAACTGCCCCTAATTGAAACATTAATTTAGGGGTCATGGTGTCACATTGGGGTGTCCGCGGGTCTGTTGGGGGGTGTCACATGGGGGGGGGGGTCATGGTGTCTAAGTGGTTTTCATGGGCCTAGATTAGGGGCAGTTATAGCATAACCACCCCTAAATTGGGAATTTGGGTCTAGATTAGGGGTGGTTTTAACCACCCCTAATTGAAACATTAATTTAGGGGTGGTCAAAACCACCCCTAATCAATTGATATATAAAAACATTTGACGAAATTAGAGGGGGTTAAAACCCCTTCTAATCTAACCGTCGTTAAATTCAGACTCAGTTTACCAGCGCTTCTCCAAAACCGCCCCTAATCATAGTAGGTGGATACATTAGTGGTGGTTATGGGTAACCGCTGCTAATGTCTTTAGAGAGGGTTATAACCCCTTATAAATGAAAAATACACCCCTTCTAATCACCCTATTTTTATGTAGTGATGATTCGTTCCATGACTACTCGTCACACAACGTCGTTTTAGTCCTGAGCATCTACCCACACTCTGACTACATTAACAACAATGAAAACTCACTAGTCCACAAGGATAGGCACCTGACCAGTCTTGCCCGTCGAAGCCAGTCTCAAGGAACAAGAATATCAAATGCTTCCTTAAAACTGAAGACATTAACATGCCTACAATGCAAACTCAATCACCTATCATGCCTCAATCACAATACAAGTGTAAAACCCAACTCACTTCCAAAAAGGCACCAGAAAAACACGATCCAACCTCTCACGCAGGTTGCCCTCAAACAAAATAGACGTCGACCTATAAGGGTCTAAGTCGAACCAAGGGACTCTAGGTCTAACCACCTAGCCCAAAAGAAAAAGTCTCACAAATAGCTCACAAGGTCCAACCACCAAGCCCAAAAGATCCAACCTATCAAAAGTAGGTAAAGATCATAACAACCAACAAGGGTCAAAACTGAAAACACGACCTATAAGGGCCATGATTCTCTCCGAGCATCTTTAGAAGGAACCTCTACCTTGAGGTCACAACCCAATAAGAAAGGAAACTGATACTGACACTCATCGGGTATCTATGCATAATAATACCCCCTAGAGGTCCAGTTCATAAGAAAGTCCTGGTATCTATTGGCATCGTACTCAGTGATCTGACTAGATAACCACATACCTGAGAAACAATACCATGCATGGGGTTCATCAAAAGGAATCATGTGCCATATCAACCTACTAGGTCACTACACCTCCTGTGCACGAGGACTGAGTCATCAACCTCACAACAAAATGCCTCAACATAGACCCGCATATCCTGCCATTAGAGTGAAATATATATGTAATCAGGCCCTAATGCCTTAGTTGTCAGAAAAATCACACACTAGAAGGCCTATATGATGTGAATCCTATGTGACAAATATGATGCATGTGACGCCTCTTGCCTTTGACAACCAAGAATAAAAATCCATCTCTTTCCTCTTTCTAATGGACAAGAGATAGAGATCTATAATAAATCATAACATCAACACACAACAAGTACATCACTCAAGGTGAAAATCATATACAACTGTAAAATCACAAAACAGAATAACAATCCCATACCTTAATAACCAGGAATTCTTACTGGAACAAGTGTTCTCGATGCACCAATCCGATATCCATCACTGGTTCCAACACATTCCTAATACTCCTATTTACCATATCCCAAATAGTAAAGACCAAGAAAATAAAACACCTTTGATACCACTTTGTAACATCCTGAACCAGATGCCACTAAACTGGTGCCCTGAGCCGGTGGGTTACAAGGCCACAAGCGTGACTCCATGTACGCTAGAGGCTGACAACTAGCAGCAAGGGCCTAGGGTGTGATAGTTGGAAGACTATTCCCTCATATCAGAGTAAGCAACAATGAAAAAATAGATAAGTATCACACACAATGGAAAGTAAACAGAGTGAAGAAGCATAAAATAAATAAAATAGAACATGCTATAAAAAAAATGAAATGTTGTAAAAGCCTGAACATCTATGTCATACAATACAACACTGGTCACCCACTGGGCCAACCATACAGATACAAGAGTACAGAAGAAACTGAAAGTTTTTGTACAGGGCTCTACTAGTAACTCTAATCCAGACCACATACTTGGTCTCCAGACCCTATCGAATTGCACTGACTTGATCAGAAGAACCCACTAAAGAAGCTTCGCTCGACCATGCAACACTGGGCCTCATCCCTATCCACCACACAACTTGTGCTCAACCTAAAAAGAAAAAATAAGGTCTATATGTACACCAAGGTGCATGTGTAGGGGTGATAAAGAATCTCATTAGGCCACCCCAACAAGCAACCTGTAATTGTATTGCTAAAAGTGCACGCAAAAGCAGCATGCTCAGCCTAGCTAAAACACAACTAAAAGGTAGTAAAACCAAACCTGAGACCATAGTCGATCCTAGGGTCTGTAATCCCTATTAAATGGGAAAGTTCCACCATGGATGTCCACAACTATATACGTACACATGTATAGTCCCATATCTATACATATATACATATACATGAATATTCATTGGTATGTGAATCAAATAACATGATACCACATCAGCAATCGATCCTTGGGTCTGTAATATCGATCACCTGGACATCCTGTGCAAGGGAATTGAGCTGGACATCATTCCACTCAAGCCATGTACCATTAAGTCGATCCCTGGGTCCGTAATCCCAATCGACATATACCTTCTTTAGCCAACGCCAAAAAGTATTTGAGTAAGATACGTCACCACAAGGGATACCCATCCTACCTGAGCTCACCCCTACTCACCTCCAACCACCAAAAAGGATATTATATACTGATGGTCACTCCTTTAAAGATCACAACCACCACGACCACACCGTATAATCATAAGTGTTAGACCACATAGGGCTGGATCCAAAGAACTCATCCAAGGCATCCATTTAAGAAGTCTAGACCACAAAGGGCTGGATCCAAGGAACTCATCCAAGGTGTTCACATCAAGTCCCATGGGCATCCTAGTGAAAACTCAGTCTAGAAACTGGTTGGGGTCCTATGAGCATGTCAACAACACATTTCCTATATGAGCCCAAGCAAGCTAGATCCACAAGGAAGCAAGGCCCGAGGCATCCTACGAAATCAAGACCTAAGGGGCATACTCAACCCAAGGCGTCCACTACCACATTCCAGGTCCATGGAGAGCAGTTCATGGCATCTATCAAACCATTCAAGAAAACATAACATTCATTCATTACACATGAGTATACAAATGTTTTCTCTCACACGACTGATGACTTGTCATCTACCACATGACGTGTACTCAGAGTACACAACGTGTAATTGGAAAAGTTCTTTTCTTCCCGAATAGAAGAACACATGGCGTGTGTTCATAGGACCACACACCTTGTTGTCTGGGTTTCTGGATAGTGATCCTCAGAAACTTTTCCAGAACCCCTGTTTTTGCAAAATAAAGCAATGGTGTTCCAAATTCCGATTCGTGGGGGCCCGTACTCCCCATGAATCAAAAATTTCCATCCATATATAGCACAAAACAACATAATCTATATACCATGGCTGAAATATAATCCACCAAATTATGATCCAAGAGGGCCCATACTCCTCAGGGATCAAAGTTTAGCATCCATCTAATTCAACCATAACACGTACCAATACACCTATCATGACAACAAGCATATCTATCATGGTATCTATCACAATAGCATGCAATCAGTAATGCTCTCTAAATGGCATGACAAGAATGCATGACATGTGATTTCTAACAAGTGCCTATATGATGCATGAGATGAAATACCCTCATCTCATCAGATTGAAACAAAATAGAACCACAATGATATTAATAATAACAACACAAAATAAGTGTGTCACTAAATGGTGAAATTGAATCAACTGTAATAACTCAAAATCCAAAATCACAATTCAATTCGAGGTAATTTGGATTTTCCCTGTGCATGAGATAGCTACTCTCGAGCATAAATAATTACCAAACTCTATTTACTTTATATCTTCACCAAACAATAAAGCAAACCAGAAAATAAATCCTCTAATACCACTTTTTAATGTCTCAGATCCAGGTGCCGCTCAACTAGTGCCTCGTACCCGGTTGTCCATATGGCATCAAGCGCATTTCCTCAAACACCAGAGGCTGCCAACTAGCAGCGAGGGACTAGAGTGTGATTGTGGGGAAACTATGTTCTCATTGGCAGAGTGTAGCACAACGAAATAATAATATACAATAGCAGAAGCATTAAACAACATATAACTAAAATAAATAGCAGAAGGCTGATGAGATAAATAACCAAGCATCATTCAATACAAAAGATGATGCAGCATGTCACATGTTCTAGGAAAGAAACCAAAAAAGTACACTTAAACAATCTAAAATATATGTTCCAAAAGTAGAAAGGAAACAGAGGAAACTAAGAAGCATCACAAGCCTTGGATCGGTCTCATACTCTCCATCTCCTAAACAATATCTCAAGTACCTGTAGAAGGGAGCTTTCCCTTATTGACACCTACAATCATATAAACTGTTTGGGCCCAAAACATGACCCAAAACGGGTGTGCGACTAAATCCCAGTAGGCAACCACCAATGATTAGTGCTATCTGTCAGTGAGTATATGTAACAAGTATGTACAAAAGGAAAAGCAGTAAACTAGGAAGTACTCAAAAGTAAACAATACTACAAGTCTTGTTTTATATTTTCATTCATTATGTTCAGTTCAACCATTCAATTGCATTGAATTACATAAGTCTCGAGATCCGACCTAAGCTCATCAATCCCCCGTATAAAAGATACTCAATAAATACCTTAGAATGCTATATAAACAAGTAAAGTGAATACTAAATCCAAGCTTGTGCTTTGGCTTGACAGACACATCATAAGTCATTCCATTTCAATATTCAACTCAACATCTTGCTCGCAGGAATAGAAAAACCCTCTCCATAGGCATAACCAAATCCTCACCCTAAGGTCTAACAAATCCACGCCCATAGTCATAATAAATCCTCACCGATAAGCATAATAAATCCTCACCCACAGACATAACAAATCCTCACCCACATGCATAACAAATCAATCAGGGTCAAGCCTGGTATAGAAACATTTCAGGATAATAAACAACACATGTAAATTACACTATTACATGGTTAACATATAAAAACTCACGTGGGCATCATACATATCAAAAAATAAGTGAATTAAACTATCACAAGGCTTAAAAAATAATTGGCATATCATGAGGCAAAGGGGAAACCACTAATCCCAAACCCTTAAATCAAATCAATTATAATTTATCACAATTGTAATTACATAATAACTATAATTCATACTTAACAACCCAATAAGGGAAATCAAGTCATGCCTCATATGAAACCTCGACCAAAAGGCTATAAACGATCATTTGAGGGAAACGCACCCACATGGTGGCCCTTAATCAAACCAACAAGCTCAAACATGCTCAAATTAATTTAATTCATGACCTAATCATCATTAGGAAACAAAAAGGGTCAATTTACATTCAAGGTTACACACTAAACACAGGATAACGACAATATGACAGATATAAACAACTCAACATTGAGCAAAAGGCACAAGACCACCTACCTCATGATAGTATGACTCTCCTCATCCAGTGTCAAGCTTTGATTCGACCTAGAATGGGGTAGATCTACAAAATTATAAAAAAACTCAACCATAAATAACTAAATTAAGAGAAGAAATCAGGAAGAAAGGCTCAAGAGGAATCAAGTATTCACCAAAAGGGTTCCAACGGATCCTACGGTGTTCGAATCAGATATTATACGATGAAATGAGAGGCAATATCCCATTCATATTTATAGGGTGCACTGGTCATAGAAGGGAGTCTGTTTCTGTATGTTTTTATAGAAACAACTCTACTTCCTGATTTAATCAATTAAAAAAGTACACTATGTGTAGTTGAGACTACACACCATGTCTGTTGTAACGTCCCAGTTCCAGGTGCTGCCCAAAGGTGCCCCATACTCAGTTGGTCACATGGCCTCAAGCATATTTCCACAAATGCTAGAGGCTGTCAACTAGAAATGAGGGAAAAGGTCTAAAAATAGGGAAACTATTCCCTTATTGATAGAGTATACACAACAGAATAACATATAGTAAACATAATCAGAAGCAGTAATACCATACAACAGAAGTAAACAATGGAAGACTGATAATATAAAACAACTGCATCATATATATAAATAAATGATGCATGTAACATGTATCTAGGAAAGCATCCAAACAAGTCACAATGCTGTAAATACAATAATGAAACCAAAGTATAAAAAAGAAGTAAACTCCAACAACATCGCAAGCCTCAGCTTGGTCCTATGCTCTCCAGCTCCAATAGCAATCAAGTACCTAATGAAGAAGGGTGCTTGCCCTTATATATACCTACAACCATATAATCTGTTTGGGTCCAAAAGCATGACCCAAATAGGGTGTGAGATGAATACTAGTAGGAAACCACCAAAAGATCTGTGCCTAATAGTCAGTGAATATATAGTAGGAAATATGCAGAAATGAAGCAATAAACTAGTAGTTACTCAAAAGTAAACAATCCTAAAGTTTAAAATTACATTCATTTACATTTATTAATTATTAAATACATTGAATAATAAAATGTTAGGATCTATCCTAATCTCTATATCCCCCTGTGTAATAGTAACAAAACAGACGTCTCAGAAGACCATCTAAACAAACAAGTGAATTGAGTCCAAGCTTATGCTTTGGCTTAGAATACTCATCACAATCATTCAAAATAAACCCTCTAGGAAAGTTCTCATAGTATAACCCCTATGATTAACATATCATCAATTCAATAAATAATGACCCTCTGGGAAATATCACACAGTCTAACCCCTTTGGTCCCATATAGCACTAATCATTAACAGATGGCCACCTGGGCAGCTCTCACGGTCAATACCCCTTGGTCTGCATAGCAACAATAAATTATAATGACCACCTGGAAGCTCTCATAGTCAATGCCCTAGGGTTCACATAGAAACAAAAAAATATAATCACCACCTGAAAGCTCTCACAATCAATGCCCTAGGGGCCAACATCCATTTAACAACGACCTTATGAGTAGCTCTCACAGTCTAACCCCTCTGGTCTATGACCACCCGACAAATCTCACATTCAATACCTTTGGGTCAACATAAAAAAAAATATAAATAAATGACCCTACTTTAGGAAGCTCTCACAGTCAATTCCCCTTGGTCAAAATTTCACAATGAAAATCACATGCATCTCATATAATCAGTCAAACTCCATCCTAAATAACACTAGGCATGGAAAACAAAGCAAACCGAACATGCTTTCTCGACCCAATGACCATAATAAATCAAACATGGGAAACACACCCATAATCAAGGCAATAAAACTTATGCATAATCAATAACCCTTAATCAAACAAACACACCATAACAGGTATTAAACAGGGTTGAATTCCAAAACACGCAATACCCTAAACATGGGTATTCATCACTTTTAGAATATATAATCCAAATAAAATCAAAGTAAGGAAAAAACCACCTACCTTGATGTTTTATGATGAAAACTCTTGAACATTGACCCTTGAATCGGCCTAGAATGTCGTAGATCTATAAAAAGGTCAAAATCATTCAGCCTTGGATAACTCAAGAGAGAGAAGAAAATAGGAAGAGAGGCTCTAGGGGAAGATAGAACTCACTGATGAGAATCTAATGCACCCAACAGTGCCTCAATCGGAGCTCGGAAGGTGGAACAAAATGAGCTTGAAGTTCTCAGCCGTACATCGCTCTCCTGTACGAGACACAAGGAGAAGAAAATCATTATGGAGATTAGACACAACCTCGCTCCGATTAATCAAATACAAAGAAAAGTACATTACATGTTCATTTAATGTGCATGCCATATAATAGCCTCAACTAGCTCCCGCTTTAGGCGGTCTTCCAGGTCACCTACATAGCCCTGTACTCATCCGTTACACAGCTAGTACACGGATACCTACGACAACCAGGCACACGATGTGTACTTATAAAATTTCCCCTCTATTCATTTTTCCTCAAAAACAACCTGAAACAAATATCCATACCTAAAATGAAGATCTGATTTCTTACATCTATAAAAATTCTGTCCAGACCATTACATGGTTGTGTGCCGGGATTACATGGCATGTATCCTTCCATACACAATGCGTACCTATAAGTACACGACATGTACTTCCCAATCACGTCATGTAACAAGCCTGCAACCATCCTTTTGACATATCTTTCCCTATTTTCTTTAGTATAAATTGAAAATAAAAGATTTATAACTCAAAGGAAGAACTGGGTTCTTAAACTCCACCAGCTCTGTGCTCCACCACCACCATACAGCTCAACAACTCAAGAAATAGTGTTAAAAACCTACTTCACCCTACCTTTTCCCACATCCCAGAAGAGGACATCTGCAAAAGAACCAAAGTTTCAAAGCAGGGGTGAGTATAAAACTTAGTAATATTTCCCCAATGACTTCCCTACTCACTACACTATGATATAAGAGTTAGCCACATTTATATAAAACAATTTATATAAAACAATTTCTGAAAACAGTTTATAACTAAATATAAACACTTTTCAAAACAATTTATAACTAAATATAAAATAAAACCATGTGAACCAATTTTACAGAAATCTATACTCTAGGTAAAATTTTTAAGAAAGATTTAAAACAACTTTTGAAAATTACTTTTTCAAACCAATAAACTCCACACAACAACTACAAAAAATGCATGCATCGTTATGACAGTTCCATACTCATGAGAGGTTTCTCATCTATCTACCAAGTAATCAGAAGGTAATTATTCCTCATGTGCCATTTAACCTTTGGAACTAGGAACATAATCATATTTCAACCATACCTAGTAATTCAATATGATACACACACCAAGTTTTCCAAAAACTAAAACCAATTTCAAACAATTTCACCTGTTTCAATAAAAACACATGTTTATTGAAAACTTTCCAACCATCCAATTTCAAAATATTAAAGCATTTAAAAAACCCATATATATACTATAAAAATTCTAAAAAAAATCAATTTTACAAAATTATAAAATATCCATTATTTAAAAATCCCCATTTAAAATAAAAAACTAGAGTTTTTCACAAAACCGCCCAATTTTCCACATTTTCCACTACTCATCACTAAAGAGGGTTTAATAATTGTACAACAGTAAAAAAACAATTTAATTATCATAAAAAACTAAATTTTAATTCATTATAATCAATTCCATCAAGAGGATATGAGAGTGAAGCCACCTACCTCGCTTCTTTCGATGAAAACCGACAACAGACGAAGAACGCTAAAGAATCCGGGTCAAGATTCCAAGAAACCGCTCAAGATCTCCTCCCCTATCATGAAAAAAACCATATATAACCTGAATTTGCCTCAAAACTCTTATATATACCCACATGGGGCGTATATCTAAGAAAAATAGATGAAAGGAGGAGTAGGTTAAGAAACCGTGAAGAAAACGATGAAGAACTGACACTTACCACAAGAATCTACCTTCGATTCACCAAGGAACATATTCAGATCGCTACCATATCGGTGAGAGAAACTCCTTTGGACTTTGGGGGATAAAAAAAATCATGTTAGGGTTGATTTGGGTCGAAATATATCAAACATATGGCCAAACCGAATTAGATCCACAAATATAGAGAATTAGTTTTGGCCTTGCACGGTTTGGTCACACGGTTTGGCCAAACCATGTGCTGACCGTGCACCCATTTTTTCCCCAAAACCCTACAAAAGTACTCCAAAGTTTTCCCCAACTTCTCACATAAAATTTAAACATATGAAAATCATTAGAGAAGGGTTACATACTATAAACCAAGGGTGCTACATTCTCCCCACCATTGGTTTTTCCGTCCCTGGAAAGTTGTAAGAAATCGCTGCCCTGAAAGAGTTTTGTCCATTGATCTTTCATTTCCTTATCTCATTCCCAAGTCTATTCCCAAACCTAACCATGTTCCCATAAAACCTACACTAGAATGATTCTTTTTCCATGCAAGAATTTCTTTTGCCTATCCACAATCTGCACTGGGATATGTACCAATGAAGAATCCAGCTCTAGGTCAACGTGATCCCATCTGATCACATGGTTAGAATTAGGCTGATAGTTTTTCAAATAAGATACGTAGAACACATTGTGAAATAAACTAAACCATTGTGGTAATTCTAACCAATATTCCACATCTCCAACCCATTCCAGTATCTTGAAAGGGACAATGTATCAGGGAGACAATTTTCCCTGCTTCCCAAAACGACGATGTCCAAGCATTGGAGAGATCCTCAAAAACACATGATGACTCACCACAAATTCCAATGGTCTTCAAAAATGATCTACATATGATTTCTGAAGACTCTGAGACATATCCATTCTCTTTTTGATCAATTGGATCTTCTCTGTTGTTTCTTGGACAAGGCTCATCCCAACTAATGAGGTCTCACCTATTTCTAACCAACACAGTGGAGAATGATAAGGATGCCCATACAATACTTTGAAGGGGGTCATATATATCAAATCTTGATAACTGTTATTGTATGAGAACTCCACCAAAAATAAGTGCTCTTCCCATGAGCCACCAAAATCCATTACAAAAGCCCGCAACATGTCTTCCAATGTATGTATCGTCCTTTTGGATTGCCCATATGTATGAGGATGATACGCCGTACTCATAGTCAACTGAGTTACCAGGGCTTTCTGTAAGGATTTCCAGAAATGATATGTGAACCTCAGATCTCTATAGAAGACTATTGAAACTAGTACACCATGTCTATTTACCACTTATTGGATATAGATTTTGGACAGATCCTCCACCGTATGAGTTTCACAAATTGGAATGAAATGGGCTGACTTGGTGAGCAGATCCACTATCACCCATATGACATCGTGTTTCCGAACCGTTCTTGGGAGACCTGTAACAAAATCCATATCTATCTACTCCCATTTCCATGCTGGATAAGTAAATACTACAACATACTCATTGGACAATGATGTTCTTCCTTAACTTGTTGACAAGTTAAGCACTTTGAAACAAACTCAACCACTTTTCACTTCATATCATTCCACCAAAACTAATCCCTCAACGCCTTAAACATCTTATATATCCTTGGATGTACATCCCATCTCGAATGGTGGTGGGAATGAAGAAGTTGTTCATGAAAAGTGATAAGTACAACCATCCGATCTCTGAACCACAAAACTAAAGTCCCATAAAGTTTCCAACCCTCAATGGTCTCCCAAACATTGAGTTTTTAACTCATAAGCAAGAATTCTGCATCGGATGTATGTGCCTCTTTAACCATTTTTACCAAATCAGGAACTACTAAAACTGGGAAGAAAACCGCAACATCACCTCGTTTTTTGCATTCCATATGCATATCGGCTAATACTGACATCAACTGCCACTCCTCTCAAGCTTCCTTTTTCCAACTGAGCATATGAATTCCTACTTAATGCATCAACCACCAATTTGCCTTTTACTGATGTATACATCAAGTTGAATTCAAACACCTGGAGATACTTCATCTATATCCTTTACCTCAGATTCAAATCCCTTTATGAGAAAATGTGTTCCAATCTCTTGTGATTGGTGAATATAGTGAATTATTCACCAAAGAGATAGTGACACCAAGTCTTTAATGCATGAATGACCTAAACTAACTCCAAATCATTTGTTGGGTAATTCTTCTCATGCACTCTCAAATGTCTTAAACCATAAGTAACCACATGGTCTCCCTGCATGAGAACACATCCCAAACCAGATCACAAGGCATCATAGTAGACCACATATCCCTGTCCTAGTTCTAGAAAAACCAAGATAGGTGTTGATGTCAGACACACTTTAAGCTCTTGAAAATACTTATGGAATTCTTTAATCCATTGGAAAGGAAATTTTTTCTTTTTCAATGCTGTCATTGGTGACTCCAATCATGATAAGTCACAAAAAAATGGTGATAATACTCAACGAGACCAAGAAAGCTTCGTATCTCGAAAATGTTCTTCATCGGTTTCTAAGTGATATCTGCTTCAATATTTTCAGGATCCAATGAAACACCTTTTTTAGAAATCACATGGCCTAGAAAACATACCTATTATAACAAAAAATCATACTTGGATAGTTTAGCATACAAAAGGTGATCTCTAAAGATTTGTAACACTATCACCAGGTGTTCCTCATGCTCATCCCTTATCTTTGAATACACCAAGATGTCATCCACAAACACCGCAAAAAAAGAGTCTAGATATCACTAAAATATCTGATTCAACAAATCCATGAAGAATATTGGTGCATTTGTTAGACCGAAAGGCATGACTACATATTCATAGTGGCCATATCTGTTTTTGAAAGTCATATTTAGAATATCTTCATTCCAAACTCAAATTTTGTGATATCCTGATCGCAAGTCAATATTTAAGAACCACTGAGCTCCCCTAAATTGATTGAAAAAATCATCAATGCGTGGAAGTGGATATCAATTCTTTATCATAACTTGGTTAAGCTTATGATAATCAACGCACAACCAAAGAGTTCAATCTGTTTTCTTAATGAACAAGATCAGTGTTGCCCACAGTGACGTACTTGGATGAATGAAACCTTTTCTTTCTAGCTCCTCCAATTGTACTTTCATCTCCCTTAATTCTGTTGGTTCCATCCTATAATATGGAAGGGAGATAGGACTACTCCACAGAAGTAGATCAATCATAAACTCCATTTCCCTTATAAGTGGTAACCTATTTTTTTTTTCAAGAAACACATCTTGAAATTGATCCACTATTGCTAGAAAACTGCTATACTCAATCTCTTACATCAATGCCAAAGTTAACACTACCAACTGATAAGATATCATTCCAACCACTGGTGCCAACAATCCCGTTGCACCTGTTTTTCAACCCTTTGTCCTCTGAAGAGATGTTCGACACCATTCTCAGTTGTGAAACTAACCATACTACTATAACAATCAATGAAAGATTTTCATGCTATCAAACAATAAATTCCTAGTATTACATCAAAGACATCCATCTATAGTACTAAGAAATACCATTTCTTCTTAGCGCCATCAATAGTTATAGAACATGCTCTATGCATGAAGGCTTGAAATTATCTTTCACTAAGAAGGGTTTTCATTTTTATCATATAAGGAATCATTTCAAGTTTCAAACTTATAAAATAAATAGTACTATAAGTAATAAATTAATGTGATGAACCCATATCAAATGACACTTACATAAGGGTATAATTCAATATAATCATACCTCACACCGTAGACGGTCTAGCCTAATCATCTAGAGTCCCCTACTCTACTGCATATAACTACTTCCTTGCAGAAATCTGATCTTTATTTCCCTAATGATATTTCCCCTGTTGAGGATTCATGGTGTTCCTAGAATCACCATGACTAGCTCTGCTCTGTTGGTAGCTCTGATTCTGCTAGCCCCACCCTGTCAAAGCATATGATGCCTGTGACACCTAAGAAGTGTCTCGAGCACCTGACCTTGGAGAACTATGAAAATATCACTGAAGATGTCCCATTTTTTTGTAGTTGTGGAATTATAAAGGTTGTGTCATACACTCTCACTTTATGTGTTCGAATGAACCACATTGATAACATCTCGGGTGGCCCTTTTGTTTAGGAGGAAGATTTATTGATCTATCTGTTTGACTCTGATTCCCATTGCCACCCTGGAAATAGGTTCCCCTCTTACTTTTTCTCCCATTAGTTGAGTTCCCACCATTTCCTATCATTATAATCATGCTTCCTCCTCCCATATCTCCATAGATATCCCACTCACCCACTGACACCCTGTTTACCATCTCTGTATAATTTGTGATACAAAGTACCACAATCTTTAACTGAATATCCTGCCTGAGTCCTGAATCAAAGATATGTGCCTTCAAGCTTTCACTTGCTGTGACTCTTGGTGAAAAGCGCACTAAATTCATGAATTTATCCACATATTCAGTAATATAGAGACTCTCCTGCTTCAATCTGAAAAAGCCTATTGTTCTCTTGATTCTGAAAGTGTGAAGATATAATTATTTGTTAAACAATTATTCAAAATCCTCATAACTCAAGCCCTGATCCAATCTATCTTACACCGCCAAATCCCACCACTGGAATTCAAGGTCCTCCAGCATATATGTTTCCAGTTTGACCTTTAAGTTCACTGGTGTGATGATGAAATTGAAGATTCGATTCATCCTATTCAGCCAATCCTCTGCCCTCTCTGGTTTCAAATCACCTTGGAAGATGGGTGGATTCTGCTTCTAAAACTGGATGGAGTGGCCCACCTGTCATGGATACTCCCATTAGTTACCCATGTCCAAAGTTTGGAATTATTGTACTATACTTTGCACCATCTCTTGGTTCACCTATGGATGATGTGCAACCACATTTTTAGCAGCTTCCTCCGGTTGGTTTCTACACTGCCTATCGGGTGCCATTTCTAAACAAAAAACACATTCTATAAGTCTCACTCTTATAGAAATTGATTTACTTGGATTGTAAAATTCTATAACATCAATATCACAACATTACTTTCAAAAACTAACCATTTTTAAAAACAAATCACTCTTTCTTTTGAAAATCAAAACATTTTCAAAATATATCAGCTATTTCCTTTTCAGAGTCTTTTATTTGAAAAAAAATTATTCATTTTTTTCCAAAACTAAAACCATTCTCCAAATAATATGTCATTACTCAAAAAGATATATGAAATCATAGTGAGAATTCATTCATATAAAATGCATGTGATGCTAGTATCATTAGCTAAACTCATGACAATGAGACTCCACTATTCTACTAGTGTTTCCAAAACACTTACATACCCAAATCCCTGGTAACTTGAAGTTCAACATAAAAAGGTTAGCTATATCTTTTTATGCTCTAAATTTTAAGTCCCGAAAATCCTAATATTTTCTAAGAAGACCACCTAAGTAATAGACAATGGTATTTCAACTCCAAGACCAAGAAAACTCAAGGCTACTT
The DNA here is from genome assembly GCA_963277665.1 of Viscum album. Classification (NCBI taxonomy): domain Eukaryota; kingdom Viridiplantae; phylum Streptophyta; class Magnoliopsida; order Santalales; family Viscaceae; genus Viscum; species Viscum album. The sequence goes on along the minus strand of OY728131.1, from coordinate 778,748,073 downwards.
GTTCTACAGATAAGGGACCAAATTGATACCATTTGTAATGACCCACTCATTCTCATTGGATTGAGAACAAAATGAGTCATTAATGGGCCTTAGGAGACATACCCAAGACTAAAAAGGATAGAAATAAATTCCTAAGGGTTTCAAATACCAGTGAGGGAAAATTTACCTTTTTAAAGATAAACTATAAACTAACCAACCACAATCCATAACAGTTATATGATGCATAAACAAAATAATGACAATTCAGAAAATCTTTTATACCAAAGTGAGCCCAAAAAAAGTGCTACAGTGGGAGACAACTAGAAATCAACCTAAAAACAGAAGATAAATAAAAAAGACACCAAAATAACCAAAAAACTCTAGGCTCCACCAGCTCCGTACTCCACCACCACCAGACAACTCAACAACTCAAGAAGTAGTGCTAAAAACCTGCTACACCCTACCTTTTCCCACATCCCAGAAGATGAAATCTACAAAATCACCAAAGTTCCAAAGTAAGGGTGAGTATAAAACTTATTAGTATTTCCCAAATGGATTCACTACTTAGTCCACTATTATAGAAGAGTTATCCACATTTATATAAAATAGTTTATATAAAACAATTTTTGAAAACAGTTTATAACTAAATATAAACACTTCTCAAAATAGTTTATAACTAAATATAAACTAAAACCATGAGAACCAATTTTACAGAAAGATATACTCTAGTAAAAATTTAAATAAATATTTAAAATACTTTCTAAAAACTACTTTGGAAAACCAATAAACTCCACACAACAACAACTACCAAAAATTCATGCATCATTATGACAGTTCCATACTTATGAGTGGGTTCTCGCCGATCTACAAGGTCGTCACAAGGAATTTATTCCCCATGTTCCATTTAACCTTTGGAATTAGGAATATTATCATATTTCAACCATTCTCAGTAATTAAATATAATACACACACCAAGTTTTCAAAAAACCAAAACCAATTTCAAACAATTTCACCAGTTTCAATAAAAACACCCGTTTATTGAAAACTTTCCAACCATCCAATTTCAAAACATTAAAGCATTTAAAAAACCCATATATCTATTATAAAAATTCTAAATAAATCATTTTTACAAAATTTCATAATATCAATAATTTAAAAATCCCCATTTAAAATAAAAAACTAGGCTTTTTCACAAACCCCCCCAATTTTTCACATTTTCCACCACCCGTCACTAAAGAGGGTTTAAAAATTGTACAGAAGAAAAAACACAATTTAATTTTCATCAAAAACTAAATTTTAATGCTTCCAATCAATTACAGTAAGGGGAGATTAAAGTGAATCCACCTACCTCACTCGTTTCGACGAAGACTGACAACGGACAAAGAACACTCAAGAATCTAGGTCAAGATTCCAAGAAACCAGCCAAGATCTCCCCCCTATCACGAAAAACATAATATATAACCTTATTTGGACTCAACACTCTTATATATACCCACATGGTGCATACATATAAGGAAAATATATGAAACGAGGACTAGATCTAAGAAACTATGAAAAAAATGATGAAGAATGGGCACTTACCGTAAGAATATGCCTTCGATTCGTCAAGGAATGTGTTCAAATCACTTATAGATCGATGGGATAACCTACTTTGGCCTTTAGGGGAGAAAAAATTCATGTTAGGGTTGATTTGGGTCAAAATAGATCAAACATATGGCCAAACCGAATTAGATCCACAAAGACAGGGAATTAGTTTTGGCCTTGCACAGTTTGGCCAAATCATGTGCTAACCGTGCACCCCCTTTTTTTACCCAAAACATCCAAAAGTACTCCAAAGTCTCTCCCAACTTCCCACATAACCTTTAAACATATGAAAAACATCAGGGAAGGGTTACATACCAAAAATCAGGGGGTGCTACATCATTTGTCTTCATCAACTCCTATATTATCCGGTTTATTTAAGTCCTCTATGCTTAAATTCTTCCCACATTATCTAATGTACTTAAACATTGGTTTATGATTTTCCCTTATAAAATCATTCTTATTTTCAAGTTGTGACTCTCAGATCCTAATTTCAGTATCTTGAAGTTGTTACTCCTGAATTCTAAAGGTAGGGTAGGTTATACCTTACTCAAAAGGTATGAGTTGTAATGGGTTATGACTCCCCTTTAAAAAGTCATGTTGTATATGTGGTTATGGCTCCACTATAAAAGGTAGGTTGTAATTGAGTTATGATTCCCCTTAAAAACATGTTTCTTAGTGAATACCATACCTATTAAGGAGTAGAGGGTTGTGAAGATTAGATTTATGATCACTTTGATATGAACTATTATAAAAAATGCTCGTACACTTTCTTTACTTTTTTAATGATTATTATCATTTCATGTGCATGATAATTAACTCTGATATTAAATTTAATAAACTTAGGGATTTAATTCAATTTTTAATTTTTTAAAATGGTCCAATTCACCCTTTCACGACCCCCTCCACCCAAAGGCATCTCTCTTGGGATGACAATGAAGGAAGAGGGATAATGACACCTAAAGTCTACCTTCAATAGGTCCTAGGTTAGATACTAGCACCAAGGGTATAAAAATCACACATATGGAAGGAATTATGCTCAAGAGTAAAACTAGGATCATGATATAGGATAAAAATTGCCAATAAACTCAATCACATAATATAAAAGAGAACCAGACCATCCCACAATGTATGACTAATGACCAACAAATACAAATAAAGGTCTCCAAGTAAATACCAAAAGAAAAGTCCTATCAAAGAATCTCCAACATCCAAAATAGTATTTCATAACCCAGTCACTGAATCCCTCCTAGAAACCTAGAAAATAGTTTATATATATGTAGAGTGAGCATAACATGTATACTTAGTAAGATCATACCCAAGGTCTCTCGTGTAAATGTGAAAAGAGCATATTAATGCACTAATGAACAAACAACAGAACCAACAAGCACATAAATAGGTCAACTATCCAATATCAACCTCAATATAACACTCTTACCAAATAAAACATCCAATTTAGTAAAATAATATCAAAGAATATAAGCAAAGGTTCCCCACATCCACTTCCCCACTGATTTTATGCTCTCATGCACCAACATCAAATGTTATGTGTTGTCATCCCTTCTATACCATCACTTCACATATCCATTCATCTCTAATATGGGTTGGGTCACAACCCTACTTATCTCAACCTCCCATAGGGTCAAGCACCTCATTTTAGCATCAGTTAAAATTTACATCACAACCTCATTATGTAACCAGGGTAGTAGGGTATCATAAACGTGAAGGTCATAAACCTCATTCCCTCCTCCCACCACGCATAAACCCATCACATATCATATAATAATCATCACTAGGAATCACCACCAACTATGCCATCATCATCGGGAATCACCATCAATCGTGCCATCATCAATCGATACTCGCCACAAACTAGGAACTTCCACTAGGTACTATAGCTAAAGTAAGAGAAAGGAAGAGGGGGTAGCCAACCATCTATTTCACCACCAACCTGAATGTTGGGGAAAACAACTAGAACCCAAAACATTTGGTCATTGGTAAGGTCTTCCAACTTAGGTGTGGTGCATATACAAATAACATAAAAATGAAAGAATAGATAGTCCCACAAAATCCCAACCTACGAGTTCACATCAATAGTACTAACATCAATCATGACACAACCTCATCACCTCAAAACATCTTCCACTAAATACTACCACCATTAATGCAACACACCAAATAAGAATCCATACACATGCCACAATCTCTCCCTTTAAATTACAAGTTCAAACATTTCTAGATTCAGAAAATTACCAACCAAATTCCATTTACTAAGACATTTAATCCCATCACTAATACAAAATAATCCTTTAATAGTGCTAGAATATTCCTTTATCAGTGCTAAAAAAACACTGACTACTATAATCCAGTTAAAAGACCAAGGTTTTTATCAGTGCTAGAAAAGCACTGATAAAGGGGTGATTTATCAGCGCAAAAAAAATACTGATAAAAGAAATTATTTATCATCACATTTATTAGTGCTAATAAAGGACTCCTTTATCAAATGCACTAATAAAATATTCCTTTATTAGTGCTAATAAATTCATTGATAAAGGAGTCCTTTATTAGTGCTAATAAATGCGTTGATAAAGGGGACCTTTATCAGCAATACAAAATGTGTTGATAAAGGGACCCTTTATTAGCACTACTAAATGCGCTGATAAAGGGAACATTTATCATCACTTGTAGAATTTATTAACACTGATAAAGGGGAATAAAATAGTGTGATGCTGTAGTACACTGCAGCACTAGAAACAGGGCATGCAGTGTGTTGTAACAACACACTGCATCACCAAAAATAGCAATATAAATGAGAAAAATCAGATACAAATACAGAATTTAAATGAAATAAAATTACCAACACAAATACAAGAAAAAAAAACACTATTATAGTGTAAGTTAGTTGTTTTTTTACTAAAATTAATGCCAATTTTGAATAAAAAGGTGCACTTGGAGTCATAATAGTCACACCGTGAGTTAGATTGAGGTGTGGATAATTAATACACATAAAAAATGACTTATGAATCATTGTCCTAAAGTACCAAAACAATCTGAATGTGTTTTCTTAGTTTTGAGTATGTAAGCTATTTTTTTTATTAAAATTAATGTCAATTTTGAATAAAAAGACGCACTTGGAGTCACATTGATCACACCATGCATCATATTGAGATGCAACTGATTCTTACACATCCCAAATGACTTATGGATCTGTTTCCTAAAGTATCAAAACAATCCAAATTCATTTCCTATATTTTGATCACGCTACTTGTTTTTTTACTAAAATGTCATTTTAAACTAGAAACATGCACTTTGATTCATACAGGTTGCATCATGTGTGAGTTTGACATGATAATAAATCATACACATCACAAATGAATTATGAATCTTTGTACAAAATTATCAAGAAAATCCAAGTGTGTTTTCTTGGTTTTTAGTGAGTGATACTTTTTTGTATTAAAATATTAAATCCAAACTGATAATGGACAATTTGAGTCATACCAGTCACACCGTGAGTTAAATGAGGTTCAGCTGATTCTTACACATCAAAAATGACTAATAGATCATTTTCCTAAAGTACCAAAACAATATAAATGTGTTTGCTCAGTTTTGAGTATGTCAGTTGTTTTTTTATTAAAATTATTGTCAATTTTGAATAAAAAGATGCACTTTGAGTCATACTAGTCATACCATGCATCAGATTGAGGTGTGACTGATTATTACATATACCAAATGACTTATGGATTGGTTTCCTAAAGTATCAAAACAATCCAAATGTGTTTACTTGGTTTTGAGTATGTCACTTGTGTTTTTTACTAAAAAATAATTTTAAACTGGAAATAGGCACTTTGAGTCATACAGGTTTCATCGTGTGTGGGTTTGAAATGAGACTGAATTATACACATAAAAAATTAGTTATGAATTATTTTCCTAAATTATAAAGACAATATAAGTTCATTTTCTCGGTTTTTAGCATGTGATACTTTTTTTGTATTAAAATATCAATTTTAAACTAATAATGAACAATTTGAGTCATACTGGACACACAATGAGTCAGATTGAGGTGCGGTTGATTCATACACATAAAAAATAACTTATGTATTATTTTCCTAAAGTACCAAAATAATATGAATCCGTTTTCTCAGTTTTGAGTATGTCAGTTGCTGTTTTCACTAAAATTAATGTCAGTTCTGAATAAAAAGATGCACTTGGAGTCATATCGGTCACACCATATGTCATATTGAGGTGAATATGATTACTATATGTCCCAAATGACTTATGTATCAATATACTAATGTATCAAAACAAAGTTTTGAGTACGCCACTTCTGTTTTTTACTAAAATGCCATTTTAAACTGGAAACAGGTACTTTGAGTCACATAGATTGCATCATGTGTGGGTTTGAAATGAGAATGATTCCTACACATCACAAATGAATTATGAATCATTGTTCTAAATTATCAAGAAAATATGAGTGCATTTTCTTTGGATTTCAGTGATTCACACTTTCTTGTATTAAAATATCAATTTTAAACTAATAACAGACACTTTGACACCAGCCCTCCTCGATGACCATGATATATCAATGCCGGTTTTCCTCTAATAGTTCTCTTATACACCTAATAACTTTGGTGGTTGATTAAAATCATATTTATTCAAATATTTAAGTTGGATTATATACATGTTTGATGACTGAGAGTTGTGTAGATGTTTCATCAATAACACTAGTGGAGAAATTGAAGCTTCCAACACAAAATGATCTTACAGGTGGATTACTACCATATATAAAATAACTTAAACAAGTGGTGAAAACATTATTTCAATAAGTCACCTAAAACACTTTCATAATGGATCTTATCTTAAGTGACAAGTATTGTGTGCACTTTTCAAAAAATTTTCTCAAAAACAATCTTAGTATGATCCTTATTCTACTTCATTGAACAACAATTTTATTATTTTTAAGTTATCATTTTGTCTTCTCCTATGCCTTGGTATCCACCTCGGTCTCCACCTCTACCTCCTCCTCCACGTCAGTCTTTGACTCCTACTTTGCCTCTACATCCACCTCTGCCTCCTCCACCTCTACCTCCAACATTTTCCAACAATTTTATTGTTTGCAGGTCAGCGCTTCTAAACAAATTGATTTCCTTGATTATAATTATCCCTGAGAAAGAGATAAAAAATAATATATAATAATTCTAAAACTAATGCTTCACACCCCAAATATATTTCGAAGGTCATAAATCATACTATATCACAAGCATAACAGACAATCACCTAAATTTGTTGTTAATATACATTCTAACAAAAAGTATGCTACCCACTCATATCTAAACAAATTTATTTATTATTTTGAGTATCTAGGTTATCAAAAATTTTGATATTATTGAGAAAATATAGACAAACAAATGATTATGAAATATATTTAATGAAATTTTTATTACCTTCAAAAATCACATATTGGGGGATATTGGTCTTTTCATGATTTATAATCACTCTCATAAATTTGAAAATATAATATTCACAATCGATGTCATTATCTTATTATAGAAACTATAGAAACATTGAAAAAAATATGTAAATTGTTTTAAAATGTTTTAATAGTTAAATATTTCTATATATACCTTAATTTTTTTTCCATTTGTAGTAATTCACAAGCTTTATCCCTTCAGACACCGACTTCATGCCATGATTTAGCCTATATTTAGCGACCTCTCTATCATAAAAATATCCTTGTTAAAACACAGAATAAAACATATAATTCGAAGTTTATCTATAAAATGTTGATTTTAGTGTATTATATATTCACAATACACATCATGTGTGTTAGGTTTGTTGAATATCCATGCATTGGATCCAAAAAATAAATATTCAGGGTGTCCATATTGACTGCGATTAGCATATAGTGCTCCCTAAAAAAACAAAAACAATTAAGTAATGAAAAAATTAAAAATATATTTTATGTGATTAGACTATATAGTTTTAATTTTACATTATAGGCATAAAAAAGAGTATGTCATCTGATACTTTTTGATTAAATGCTTCGAGTAACTCATCTTTTTTCTTCCTAATTTCATTATCATCCAAAGTAAGTTCTACCATAGAAATGATACAGATATTAATGAATCCAAATCATGATTTGCGTGATCTTCCCTTTATATAGCTATAATATAAATTCTTGTATAAAATATTAATATTTATTAACTTTAATAAACATATTATCTCACTATTTAGATAGACATATTATGAAAATGTACCTTACGTATGTATTCACAATTAAGACGCCCAACCATTAATGTTTGAGAATATCATTTAGAGTCTCGAGACTAATTTTGTATGTCAAGGAATTTACATATATTTCTTATTAATATTAAATGTAAATAATATCTTTATCTTTAAATGTGGTCCCTACATGAAGTTGTAATGATAATAAATGTTTCTCTGGAACTGGTGGGGAGAAGGTACTCTCGAAATCCCATTTTGTCTTCTTGGTCGAATCACTAGATTTTCTTGATTCTAACTTATGTTTCTCTATTGATTTATCCATATGTAATATTATACCTCACTTTAGACCTTTTATCATCAACTATTAAAGTTTTTTCATATGAAAAATTTTGTTAAAGATATACCCCATTCATCTTTATAAGATTAGATAGCCATGTTATGAAATATCCAATAACATCATTGATCATTGTAATATCTGGACCATCAAGCGGAACAAGAAACTTAGCAGTTGAATCATGAGATACCTCAATCCCCACTCTCATGTGATATTTTGGGAGGTCTTGATGGTGTAACTTGTCTTCTGGGATATTATACACTATACCCATCACAACACAGCGGTGCATGGATGTTGATAGATACAAATCACATAGAACTATACCTTGTAGAATTTTAGTAATATAAAGTTATTAAAAGTTGTTTTATTAACATTTAGGAGAAAGAGTGATGAAAAAATTGATTACTCTGGTTAAGGTATGTAGTTGGGGGGAATGACTAGCCTCAAATCTAGTGGGATCTTTGGTTTATGTGCAGATCTTTACTCCATCGCTGATTTTCTTTGACCCTTTCTCATACATTGGTCTATCAAAGAAGACCGAACAATAATATCTTACAGTGAGTCTATTTGTGTCTACAATCATATCAATATATTATATATATCTTCATGTGGTTTTATCTTCTCAAAATATGTTCAAGTATAGACTCTAAAACCTAATCCTATAACACGACCATATTGTTCAGGCCACTTCAAAGTTACTGAAAGTAGATTTTCTTCTGGTATAGTCATTGATGATTCTTATATCTAAACCGTATATAAAAAATATGAACATAAATAAATATTTTTATGTAATATTGTTATAAATCATGATTAATTAAAATTATTTCATACTTACACATGTTTCCCATACTGTTTTTGTGTTTTCATCAACCAATTTACCCTTATTATTTACACGAGCCTCCTTCCATAGCACATGACATGAGATGGAAGTGACTTAATATTTTGATTCATCAATATGTATATAAAAAAGAAACATATTTTGTTTCATATCACATAATTAATTTTTATTATTTATTTAAAATACATACAAATTTCTTCTCTAATGAAGCATATCCCATCCTTGCTTTGCGATAAGGGTACATTGGTTTTGATGCTCGTTATTTATTTTCAACACTCTTTTTATATTTTATAAATTAACAATTTTGAATCAAGTTGGATAAAATAAATAATTTCAAATAATATATTATCAACTACAATGCGTCTGAAGTGATTTCTCATTGCAAAAATTGATGAAAACAATCAATGTTTCCTGCGTTATAATGTGAACATAACTAACTGGTTGGTGGGGATTTACTTTTCCCTTAGCATCCCTAAGATGCAACTTTGTAAGAAGATTCTAGAAGCCTATATGGGATTTACCAGAGTCCATTAAGAAAAATTTATTATGTAAATCTTTTAAAATAAATGAACTCTATAAGGAGTAATGAAAATTAAATCAATATTTCATTATATAATTTTTTAGTAAAATAGAGAAAGTATATCGTAACATTACCATTGTATCTTTCCAAATGATTTCCTTCATTACAGGTTGGACATGGAACCATGAAACAATACAAATTGGAATATTCATCCTCATTGTGACCCCAATATAACTAATTAAAATTGACTTGTTGGGGTCAATAGGTTGGTCGCGTTGATTCCAACCAACCTCAAATTTTATACCCTGAATTCTTTCCTTGATAATTTTATTCAACACTGTGATGCTGCATCATTGTTTTTTTCATCAACATGATTTTTATCCCCTAATAATTCCATAGTTTTATTATCAACAACTTGTTCTTCCTTAGGATTGGTAACATCATCATGTGTAGAAGACATTCTCTATATGAGTATTCAAACATTTAATTTATCTTGAATAAAAATAATACAATACACTCCATGAATAAAAGTCCACATTTGTATGAATATTGCATGAAAATTATGAATATCCTGAACATAGATATAATACTTCAATACTACAGTATAAATAACCTCCAATACCTTTATTTAATATATCCTCAGATGCTTCCTCAAATGCTTAACTGCTTTCCATCTTTCGATGATGGATTGGACTCCCTCTTTCAAACTAGCATCCCCCCATCATTGTGGTTCCAAAGTTCCTTGATGACATACCTCCCGAATATTTATTATTGCATTTTGTTTCTTGATACCCATCCCCTGTATTTTATAGACATCCACCTATATTTTTTGAACTACTCTGACCGAAATTCATCCCATAAACTGGTGATCATTTTGAATTACTACTATTCATATTAGTTCAAACAACATAGAAGAGATGGGGGATGAGTCTCAAGAAACAAAATGAAATAATAACTATTTAGGATATGAAAGGTCCCTAACACTACCATGAGAACATCAACTCATACCCACTAAGATGCATCAACTCTAACCGATTTTACTAGTCCTTTTCCCTCACCTATAGCTCAAATATAATATCTCTATATCCACTGAGGTTTAAAAATAACCTAAATTTAATTTTAATTATGTATTCTAACATATTACATTTTAAAAATGAAGGAATGAACATTCAAATCCACATGAATTCCACTCATAGTCATTTACTTCTACTCACAAACATTTATTGTTTACCAATTCCTTTGAAATGTTTCTTTTTTTGATAGAGCTTAGATGAGATACAAACTTGTGGTGGTATTGGTGTGAGGTGGATAAGAGATTCACAACTATACATTTCTCCAAGATTCCAAGATAAAGTACCCCAAAGATGAAGTCGAAAGTAGGGATAGAGATCTCTTCTCATTGTGGGTGGAATACCTTTAAGAGTCATATTGGAACCCTTTTAAATTTATCAAGGTTGGAGGGGAAGAGAATCAAAAGGTGTGTTTGGAATATTTTCTTCACAAAAAAATGTGCAACAGAAGTATTTTCAGGAGGTCACCCATTATAGTAGTATTCTCGTCTAAGTATTCTTAACTCTAGAGTTCTAATATGATCCAATGTGACTGCACTCAAATTAAAAGTAAATTTTTATAAAGTGTCGTCAAAAGTAACCAAGTGAGTTGTATAAGAAAATTCATATCATGAAACCAAAAAAACCATTCATTATGTTTTGATTAATTTTTAGGTGACATTTTTATGTTCTCAGGAAGTAGTAAACAAGGAGGATAAAAGAATAAAATAGTTAAATAATGATTTGGGAGATACGATATTCAAAGCCATGGAATCAGATTTGATAGAGATTAATGAATGCAATTTGAGCAGGAGGTATGTCATCAAGGAAATTTGGAACCACAATGATAGAAGGAAGGTTAGTTTGAAAGAGGGAGTTCAATCCATCATCTAGAGATGGAAGGCAATCAAGTGTTTGAGGATGAATTAAATAAAGGTAGTGAAGGTTAGTTGTACTAGAGTATTGAAGTATTATATATTTGTTCAAGATAGTAAGAGTTTTCATGCAATATGCATGAAAATGTGGAATTTTATGTATGGAGTGTATTGTATTGTATATCTATCTTACCAAAATGAATCCTTATTTACACAACCTTATTTGTGAAACCCATGGTAATTTTTTATGAAAAGTTATTTATGTTTCTTACGGCTATTATGTGTTCTATGTTTCTTTCAATTATCATAAATTAGGAATATTTTCATAAAATAAAAATAAGATACATGGGTTTCATGTCGATCAGGGGCATGGAAAATCATCAAAGAAAACCTACCTAGTTACTTTACTTAACCACTTTATGTGCATATTGGTGCACATATAGCTAATGTTTCCTTGGGTTGAAGGTTGTAAGGATTGATTATTTATTAGAAGGGATATAGTATCAAATGATATCTATTGGAGACTTGTGAAGTTTTTTTCATCAATGGTAGGTTGGTTATTCATATAGGGTTTTATTTTTTACCTAGGATTTATCAAATTGTTATTGTTTTTATACTTGTAGGCATTTATATTCATGGGACTCTATTGTGTGCTATTTTACATAGATGTACTTTTCATGTGAGTTGGTTTTTTAAACCATTTCTCATGGATCATGTTGAACACTACATATTTATTATCAATCCTTTGGAAGTTGGTTGATGGTTCCAAGGGTTGAGTAACATTTTGATTCATCTTAGGTCAGGTTATGAATAGTTGGACTATATTGTGATGTTACAGTTTTATAAAAGATAAATTTATTGATAAGACAACACAAACATACACAAAAATAAAGAAAATAAATTTTATTAAATGAGGTCACTTCACCAAAAATCACTTCATTCTTGGAGAGTAATTTATTTATAAAATAATTTGATAGAAAAGTAAACTCATATATAACATCTTCTATAGATGATGTTGTATATAGAAACTCTTCTACTGGAATCTGATATGGTGTGTTGTTCTATGACATGTTTTTATTTATAAATGTAAAATAAAGTAAATTCATAAAATCTATTTATTATTAGTTTATAAAAATTCAAACTTTATTTTAACTAATTATAAATTTAAAGGACATGGGAAATTATTGGAAACCATTCATTGATAATGGAAATAAATGGTATCTACTTTAATGATCTCACTAACCCATTGAATATTATCTTCTGTCATAACTGTAATGTTTTATTGAATATATTATGTAAATGTACTAATATTAGGAACCTATCAATCAATTATAAACACACCTCATATTTACAATACATCATAACTTTTGAGTTTGGATCAAATAAAAAACTAAAAAAGTATGCTTATTTTGATTTCAATGAAAATTTAAATAGTTTTTTCTTTATTAAATTATATCTATATAACACATTGATAATGTTAACCAATATAAACTATAAAAATTAAACTTTAGTTCCTTGAATTAGATTAACCCATTCACATTAAAAAAATATACATATTAACCCACTTTATATTATTCATATCAAATAACAATCCCTCTAAAATTAGTCCAATATAATGTTAAACTTTTTTTTCATCTTCATGTGCATGTCATACCGTGGAAACAAGATTCAAATAATGAAAAACTATACTATCTAAAAGTTAATAATAAATAATATAATATAAACATAAAAAAATCACCATCAGTTGCTACAACATATGGAGATGCATTTCGCAGTGGTCTCGTATAAAGTTGGATTAGTTTTTAGAGTAGGGGCGACATTGTGTAGGTATAGTTAAGTGATATATATATATAGAGAGAGAGAGGAGATATAGGGTTATTTATGGTTAAGAACGATGCAAAAAATGAAAACTATGGAACCCAAAAAATCAAACAATGAGAGAGGAAAATGAGAAAATAACATAAAATGAATTCTAGTCTTGATTCGTCCAAGAGAACGTAGAGGAATAACGCTAGTAGTAGGGGAGTTCCACAATAGCTTGAGAATCACGACTAGCTAAGACGCATTTAGGGTTATTTTAAATATATCAGGGACACTTTTATCAATGCTTTTGAAAATGAACTGATAAAGATATATTTTAACAGTTGTTTTTTAGTGGTGATAAATCTCGATATTTATCAGCGCTAAAAAAGTGATGGTAAAAGTTCATTTTATCAGCGCTAAAACTTTAGCACTGATAAAGGAAACAATTTTTTTTTAAAAATATTTATATAATTATATATTTGTTTATTATAATTTTATAATTATTTAAATATATAATTATTTATTTATAATTACATTAATACTTTTTTTAAAAAATGTATATTTTTTATTTATAATTATAAATATATAATTTCATAAATATATTAAATATATATTTATAAATATATTTATAATTATTTATTAGTAATTATAGATATATTTATATCATTATATATATATTTAATAAATATATATAAATATGAATATAGTAAATATATTCATTATTTAAATATATTTATTATAATTTTATAATTATAAATATATTTATATCATTATATATATTTATATCATTATATATATATAATAAATATATCTAAATATAAAAATATCCATTATTTAAATATATTTATTATAATTTTATAATTAATTATTTATAAATATATGAATAATACTTAAAAAATAATAATATTTATATATTTATATATATATATCCCCAAAGGTGCAGTTCAATGATATAACAACCCCTATGGGTCTCATAAGGGTCTCAAGTTCAAGTCTTGTTGAGTAAATTATTTAAATAATTTTATTATAATTTCATAATTATTTAAATATAAAAAATTATCTATTTATAATTATATAAATATAGTAAATATAAAATTATAAATATATTTATTTATAAATATTCATTTAAAAATATATTTTTAACATTATTAATGGATATATAATCTTAAATGCACGCATTTTAAAAATGAGTGAAATTGAATAATTCAAAATGGGCACACTTTAAAAATATTGAAAAAATGGATAAGTTTTATTATTTAAATATAAATTATTAAAAATATATGGATATATATATATATATATATATATATATATTGAAGTAAAGATGAATACATGAAAATACTAAAACATAGTAAATAAATAAATATAAATAAATAATAGAAAATGATCAAATTCAAAAATAAAATAAAAATAAAAAATAAAAAATAAAAAATAAAAAATATTAAAAATGAAGAAATACCACCCTAACTGTAATAATATTAAAAATAAATAAAAAAATTGAAAGATTGAAAACACAATATATTAAATGTATCATGTTATAATGAAATTCTAAAATATATTAAAATTTGAATAAATTATATAAATATTAGGTGTATGCGTTTCTATATAATATTTCATCAATTGCGTAATTTTTTTTATTTGTGTGTTGTATATAAAAATGCATTAATTACATATATATATGCGCGTGTGTGTGTGAGTGAAATCAATGTAACACACGTCGTTTGATATATGTTAAATTTAAAAATCAAACAACATTAAGAATGAATAAGACATTAATATGTTTTTAATTATTACATTTTATTCATTTTCTATATATTTATATTTAAAATATATTATTTATTACTATTTATAATTAATATATATATTTTGTACTTATTCATTTTTATTAATAATTGTTTCATTAATAAAATTTTAAATAAAATTTTAATTTATTCATTATTTTTTTGTTTAATTATTATAATTTAATAATTTTATATATCTATATTTAATATATACTATTTATTAATATTTATAATCTATATATATGTATATTAAATTTATTCATTTTTATCAATAATTATTAAACTAATAAAATGTTTAATATTTTTCTTAATTTACTCATTTTTAATTTTTATTTATTTAATAATTTCATTTTATTCATTTTAAATTTCTATATATTTAATATATACTTTTTATTAATTTTTATAATTTATATATACGTACATTAAATTTAGTCATTTTTAACAATAATTATTTAATTAATAAAATTGTTAATATTTTTTTTATTTGTTTGATTATTTCATTTTATTTTGGACCTTTATCAATGCTGATAAAGTCTATAATTTATCAACACTAAAAATAAATCACTGATAAAAGGTACCCTTTATCAATGTTAAAAATAAAATCACTGATAAAGGGTACCCTTTATCAGTGCTAAAAGAAATGGCTGATAAAGATGACCTTTATCAGTGCATTTTTCTAGTGCTGATAAATGCTAGCACTGTTAAATACCTCTTTTTTAGTAGTGAATGTTTATTAAGCTTAAATTTATTAATTTAATTACAACCCATTAATTCCAGCCCACACATATTTAATTTTCAACCTATGTTATTTCAATTCTATCATTATCGCTTCATTTCGTCACTATCGAGCAACTACTACAAACACACCACTCAATGAACCATTTGACTCACAACAATAATCATCACATCCCATGCCAAATAAATCACTACAACCCATGTCTTTAACAAAAATCATTAAAATTCAACAATCACACATCATCCCTCATCACAACTCAAGACAACAAAATCATAGCTTCATTACCCAACACATTCCGCATCTGAACTGGTCACCACCATCATTGTACGATCCCCATAAAATCCCCACAAAAAACACAAGGAAACATGATAAGAATATGAACACTTATAATAGTGATTTTATCTTCTAAAATCACTACAATTTTAGATAGGACTTTCACATCATTACTTATTTTCCTTCATGGGTATTCTCACACAATTTACATTTACTTGGGCAACCAATTCATTATCTATATATGAGTGATTGGCCTTTTATTCATGGTTAGTTCATGAAAGTAATCACAAAACAATTCATAAATTCATAACAACCACAACAATGTACAAGTCTCAAGAACAATTGTGAATTTATCAAAATAAAAAAGTATGCACAACCCCATAGGAAGGCTCTCATGGACAAGTAAACACATGCAAATATTCTCACCCCCTTCAATTTTAGTTAGTCCAGTTACTCATCTTCTTAAGTTAACCCATAACATCTATCTAAAGGAATACAAAAGCATAAAATCCCCATAGATACACATAAAGGAGAGAATGATAATACCCTGCCTCAATAAGATGTTTATTGTTCTCCATGCAAGAATAGATGACCAAGAATCAACTGCCACCAAAGGATACACAAAAAAATAAAGGAATACACATTAAAACCTATCCATAGTAAGGTACCATAAATCCTTTCTAAATTTACAACCCAAAAACAGAGGATCTCAACCTAAACATACCTCTAAAAGGAATAAGAATAAAGAGAACAAAGAACGAAGGAGAAGTGAGAGTACCTCGATTTGTGATACTTCAATCTGGATGAACCAAGTTGTTCAAACTCCTAATAGATGTGGCTAGAGAGTGTTGAGATGTCAAGGGGTCAACTAGGGATCGATAGAATAATAAAAACCAAAATAAGGAAGCCAAGGCACTCCCTTTTATAGAGGCAACTTCAAAATTCTTCCCCACATTGTAGGGGCTAGAAAAATGCCTGCGATGATTACTGGTCAATGGACCATTCCCTTATTTAGTGTTTGAATCAACTTATACCTTAATTATCACATGTTTTCAAAACCTTTTCAAACCATTTTGACCACTAACACAACCTCCACCATGGTGTGGTGTTAAAACCCAAGTTTTTTTAACCCACCACGCCCAACAAAATGGGATCCACAAGTTGTTTCCTTCATCCTAATTTCCAACAGGGGAACACTCTAGATCTCCAGTGACCCCACACCCTACAATACTATATATGGATCCTAACATTTTCTTACATGATAACATCCAAGAAAAAACACCTTAAAAAACATCCATAAAAGATGTTTCAATTTTCATGGTGCATCCCAACACCAAATGGTTAGCACCACGCCCACCACCACAATGTGGTGATCCTCTGAATTGACATAACTCTACCTTAGCTTCTCTAACACCTACAAACTTCCTCCAAGAACCACCAAACCTTAGAAAAACATAGTGAGGGTTTTATAAATCTAGTCTCTCACTCTCCCTCTAAACCTTTATCATCTTAACCAAGACCTAACACTTGGTATCAAAGTAGATTTCAAATTCTACATAAAGATAATTTTGAGTTTGTATAAAGGTTATAATCATTTTTTGTATTATGTGTAAAGGTTGAAAGTAAAACATATGTGCTACGTAAAGGTATCATAAAACATGCATAAAGGTAAAATGAAATTTCCAGTGTCGACGTAAAGGTAGTAAACAGTTTCACATAATGGTAAAATGAAGTTTTTTTAAGCTGCATAAAGGTATATTAAAACATACATGAAGGTAAATAGAACTATTCAAAACTTGTGTAAAAGTAAAATTTAGATTTATGAGATATGTAAGGGTAGAATTAAACTTTTTTAAGAGTAAACATGATATATAATAGACCACATAAAAGTAAAACAAAAACTTATTAATTTTACATAATATAAATAAATAAGGAATAATTAATTAAAAATAATTTAATCTAAAAAATTATAACTATACATTAAAATAATTTGAGGTATTTTTAATATTAAAAAACATAAAATACAAATAAACTTCAACACTAAAAATATTCATAACTACAAACTCAATCCTAACAAACTCCAATTTCTAACATTGTCACCTTTAATACCAAAAGGTTTCTTGGTTATTATACTATATAAGAAACCAATAATTATATTACTATAACTAGGTATTAATAAAGTCTTACATATTGTATTAATCATTAATTATTGATATAGGACATATATGACTCAAGTATGATTACAATATTAATTAAGTATGTTATACCATAACAAATTTATTTCGAACTTGAAATAAAATCTAATTGTCTCTAAACTCGGCATTGATATAATGTTTTTGCTAAAACACATTTCATAATAATATTTTTTCAAATACAAGAATCCTTTCACTTAGCATTATAAATTTATGATCTTCTCTAGATGATGTAAGATTTAAGATCCATCAGAAACTTAAAGATTCACTTCACTCTTTTCAATTTTTCTAAACTTTCTCAGTTACTATATTTGGATACAAATATGAAATTTACATATTATATCTAACACCCAAGAATTATAACAAACAATATTTCATGAAATGATGAATATACCTGAAGTATAATATTATTCTTGCTTCTTCAATTCATTTAATTTTCTATTCTAGTGACCTTTCTTGCCACATGTAAAGAAAATAACCCCATGTTTGATGATCTACCTGTTTACCATTGGTTTATTAGAAGGAAATTACAAAGGTTCATTTGAATTTATACTTATCATTGCTATTTTTCCTTGTATTTATTCTCATATACCATGAGAATTTAAGATTCAACTTTTTTCAAGTTCTTATCATCTTGGAGAGACTTACCCAGAAGATATTGAATTGATTTCTCCATACTATTTATTTTATAGATCTCAAAAAAACTAGAGCAACTAAGTGATAAGAATGTGAGACTAAGATGTAATGAAATATCATGATTCAACTTGAATCCCATTTTTTTAATCATTTAATGTAATCAACAATATTGAGTATAAGATTATGAACCTGAATTTTATATTTTAATTTACAAATGTTTATTGTAATATTAATCTAATTCATTTATTGCTTCAACATCTCCTCACAGACTGCTTAGAGATGAGACAACATGGTGTAACCATCCATGTTACATGTACTCATGATGCTTTCATAACTCACCGGACATTGATTATAACATTATGATGTAAATATTAAATGTTTTATCAATGAGTCTCTTTTAAGTTTCCTTTTAACCTTCACTTTCTTCTTGAGGAGGCTCATCAGGTAGTGGGGACTTTAACCCATACAATTTCCTTTCATATTGTAGTACTATGCACAAGTGGCTATACCAATATCTAAAATTAATTATGATTAGGATATAATCATTTTCCTATATTGATCTTTGTGTTTATATGGTATTAATGGACATTTTTATAAAATATAAAACTTTAGAAGATTAGTACTATTATCTTGACTATTGATTTAGACATTATATATTTTTTAATCTTAAATGTATCCCACTATTTTATTCGAATCCTAATAGCCCTCAAATACTAGATTTAGAATACCTAGTTACTTGAGTATTCTAGTGGGCATGGATCCTTAAAACTATCTTCATAGCCAAAGCCATGGCATCACCACCACTCTAAGAGTCTAAGGTAGGATTTTGGTTATCCAACCACATTAACTCACATATCTTTATTTTGATGAGTGGAGTCCCATATCCTATGAAACCTAAAATTGTATTTTCTCAAAACTTGACTCTAAAATTCCACCAAGCTAGCTATGAAAATTTATTTGATGCTGATTTTAGTTAAGTCAAACCACAACTCTTGTTAAAAATCTTTTATAGAAGGAGACACCCTAAACTGTGGATGATGATCACCCCAAAATATGGTATCATTCTAATTTAAGTAGTGGGAATTTATGAATTAATATTTTCTTTGAGGAGTTTAAAGTTATTTTATTTTTCTTCATGACTAAAATAAAATTTTATTTACCATGATTATTACTATGTGATCATGATCACAACTTTAAATATGCATAAATAGAAATTATTCATCAAACATTTTCATTTATTTTGTTTATATATGCTCATTAACAATCCAATGTGATCACATATCATCCACACATTTAAAAATAATTAACCATGCATAAATAAATAAATAAATAATGATGCGATCATGTATTGTTTTCTATTAGTTGATCCATAAAGTAGATGATGGATTAATTTAGACCCTAGGGGAGTTCCATGAGTCATTTTTCAACTCAAATTGCAACACCTTTCAAACTCCCATGAATTTTATTATTTAGTTCCACACCATTTATAAACTTGAACAGAACCATCATGAACTCATCCAATCTTTACAATTCATACTCACACATTGGTGAGGGGGAACTGTTGTACCCCCATGGTTCCTTGAGAGGGGAGGGGTGAATCAGAGTGTCAAAATTTTCTTTTTTATTTGAAGGATCTTGTCCCCATGTTGGTAAGACCTCATTAAACCTACCTAATTCAATACGCATTATATAACAACCCAAGATAAACATATCTTTATTTTATATCATTACCATAAGTTAAACATTATATCTCAAAATAATCTCACACATCTCAGAGAACCTTTTGGTTTAGTTTCTTTGAGGACCAGTTACATAGGAAACTTATTTTATAAAACTTGTGAACATTTATCCATAATTAAGCCACACTAGGCTCTTTTTTAGACTTATTATAAGTTATACTCATCTTCATAATCCAAGCAGTGTAAATATAAGAATAGGTGAGCTCAAATTATCAACAAGAGAAAAATCATCAACATGTCATCAAGGGTTAGGTCTGTAATGGCTCAGACCTCTCTAATCCATTACCTTTTGAAAATATAGTGTTTTAAGTGTTATGGGAGGTCAAGGTGACTTATTTCAATGCTTTGTAAAATTTTCACCTTTCCAATGGTATCTTGATACAGTGACTCATGATGGTGACTCATGACGGTAGCTCAGAATGGTGAGTCAGAGCGGTGAGTCAGAATGGTGGGTCAGAACGGTGAGTTAGAATGGTGAGTCATGATGGTGAGTCACGATAGTGACTCATGATGGTGAGATGCAATGGTGACTCATGATATTGAGTTGAAATGGTGAGTTACAATGGTGACTCACGATGGTAGATCACCGAATGATAGCTCACCCTACGGTGAGTCATCCAATGACGAGTCATCCAAACAGTAACTCATCTAGTAGTGATTCGTCCAACGGCGAGTCATCCAATGGCGAGTCATCCAATGACGAGTCATCTAATGGTGAATTGTCCAAAAATAGGTCATTCCAATGGTGATTCATGAACAATGTTTCTATCTTCCTATAGTTTCACCACTTTAACATTTTCTTTGATGTAAAATAAGTTTAATACCATATTTAATGGTTTTTGGATCTATTTCGAATCATATCTATCTTCTAAAAACCTGAAGCTTCCTTTAGCTTCCAAATAGTATGGTCTTGGTCAAGATCCACCTTTAATGCCTTTTTAAAACCATTTATCCCATTGATTTAGGATATAGCCTTTCTAAAGCCAAGATCTTCTCTTCCATGTGCACTTCTCTTTATTTTGGTGAAAGACACCCTGGACCTTTCTTCCCCCCAAGGATTCATGCAATTGATCTGTAGCATTTGGATTGTGTTTTCTCTGGAGGCTCTTCCTACTGCATGCACACCCCCTGATTTGGTGCAACTAGGAAGTTCTGATCATCTATTCTTCTAGGTAGGTTTTCTTTATCTCTCACAATTTTGTATCATGCAGGGTGGGTGTAGGAATTTACCCCATGTAAATATAGTTGAATCAAAATTAAATAAATATAATTGAATCAGTTTAAGATCAATATGCAGGGGGTGGGTAAAAATGACGTGTGATTTGCTTGTTATTTGTTATTGGTTGTTGTTGTGAATTATATGGGATAAATCCCCCTATGAAAATCATGGTAGTTGGTGGTCCGTGTTTTCACACCGATTAATGATTATGGAATGCATGATGTTTGGTTTTTTGTTGAACAATTGTTATGAAATCGATTAACCACATACACCCAGCTAATAGATGGATGCCCCAAGATCTAACTATTTTTGTGATAACCCCTAAATTAAAAAGTTGAAATTGAGTGAGGGAGGCCTTGTTAAATATGAATATGTATTACCTTGGTTTGTGCGGTGGTGTGTTTTGTGTGGGTTTGTTCTAAATTGTGTTGTAGTAGTGTTGTGGGCATGATTGTGTGATGCGGGGTGATTCTAATAGTGAAATGGAATCTCAGGTTGGGAAATTTTTTGGTTGTGGAATGGATGAGTAGTGTTGTATAACAGGGATGTGATTGGGTTTTGTGGTGATGTGTTGTTGGGTGTGGCTGTGAGTTGGGGGTTTGTTCTGTTGATAGGATGGTTTGGGTGGGATGACTTTGAAGAATGATGATGGTAGTGGTTAGTGTGGGTGTTAAACATAGAGGAATGTGAAGTGGGTTAATTTACTATGGTTCTTCTTCCTATGTGTAACTTTTTCTATGTGGATTGTTTTGTGTTGTGCCTAGTAGTTTCTTGGGTATATATGGAATGAATAAATGAATAGTTTAATAAGTAATGATAATTAGTTAATTGAATTGGATAGGGGTATGAATTGAGTTTATGATTTGTTGTGTGGTTGTTCATTTAGAGGTAGCAACGAAGTTGATAGTATTGTGAGATGGTTGTTTATTTGAGAACCCATAGGTTGGGTAGGAGTGTTTGGTATTATATCTATATATACATGTATTTTAATTTGTTATTTCCATACGCACCCCACCTTAGTTGAGCACTATGTGTTGAACACCCCCATCATCACGAGGGAGGGTGTCTTTCCCAAACATCTTGGTGGGAGGATGGATGGATGATTACCCGCTCTTCCCTGCTCCTTCTTCTAGGAAGCGGTAGCCCCATATTATTTGGTTAGGTTCTGGTTTGTGGGTCCTAGGTGTGTGCGGGAGATTTGTGCTTTCCCAGGAGTCTATGGGATGAGATGATTTGTGCTTTCCCATGTGTCTTTGGGATGAGATGAGCTGTGCTTTCCCAGGTGTTTTTGGGATATGATGTGGTTTGTGGCCCAAGTGTCTATAAGCGGGATGTAGTGTGGTTTGTGAGGGCCCAAGTATCTATGGGTGGGATGTGATGTGGATCAGGGCCCAAGTAATGGGACAAGATGTGGTTTTTGGGGACCAAGTGTGTGTGGGCAGGTTGTGATGTGGTTCTTTAAGAAGAGGTGGGAGTGAGAGAATGTTTTCTGTTAGGAAAGAGTGGATAAACTAGTGGGAAGTTGTGAGGGGTAGCCAAATTATTGATGTACATTATATTACTTTTCTCGTGTTACTTGGTGAGCATGCCTTGGTGTGGTTGGTGCAGTTAGTATACCTGCTTAGGTACTGTTTGGTTCTGTTGTTTTCTCACAAGGGAATTAGTATGCTTCTTTCACATGTGCATGAGAGACTTTGGTTTTCCTACTGAGTATACTTGTGTTATGAACCTATATATATAAATTTCTTTCATATTTCTAGAAGGATTATGTGGACCGTGTTGGACCTTACTAGCTCGGACCTTTGGATAGTTTCTGTGTTGCTGCTTAGTTTTACTTTGGGTACTTACTTTGAATTTTTATTGTATTGTAACAGTTTTATTTTAAACATGCATGTGGGATGGATTTTGGATTTATTTTATATATGTATTGGAGTTGTTTTGAGGTTTATACATCTTATCTCCTGATCTTGTTTTTCTAAAAAGGGAAATGCATCCCATTTTGTGAGATTGTATCCCCTTGGTGCTGGTTGCCACCTTGGGGCCTACTAGAGGTAAGTCTCAGGGGTTATTATCTCATTTTCTTCATTTCTAGCCCAAGAGGGGTATCTTTGCAATAAGGGGGTCATGAAAGAATGGTATCATATGTGATGTTTGAGAGATAGGATGGAGTTTGGAGTTAGGAACAATAAGGATTGCATGGGTTGGTAGGGAAACAATGTCAAGTGACCTCAGTGCATGACATAGGCTAGGGAATACCAGCTAGGAAAAAGGATTTTAGGGACCCTCATGATCTGATTCAAGGACTCTGGGTCTACCAAACAACCAAGTGAGGCTACATCATTTGTAGGGTAGAGACCCTAGGAAAGATACATGCATCATAATGACTTGCGTTCTTGTCTAATTTGGGTTATTTTGGGGAATTTGAAATGGATAACAAAATGAGTTTAATGAGTTAAAATGAATATTAAATAAAATTCCATACTACTCAGGCTTAGGAATTCCTTATTTACCTTTTTCTACTATGGAACTCGGTCATCATTCACATGTGGCTCGAGCAGTTGAGGCTCAGCAGTCCGATCCAGTTGATTGGTGGAGGGTTGATCCATTAGAGGAGGAAGACCAGTGGAAAAGAACGTTACGTACTTTCTAGCAGCAGGCCTTGGGAAAGTATGAGGGTAGTGTTTCAGACATGTAGACATAGAGCTGGCTTAGGGAGTTTGAGATCGCCTTTAGTTTGATCCGGGCTCTGACAGATTACTGGGTTCCTTTGAAAGTGATCCAGATTTGGGGAGCTTCATGTTAGTGGTGGATGTTATACTTAGGGGGGAGGAAGGAGGCTAACGTTCTATGGGTCAATTTTGAGAAGGAGTTTCGAGCATAATTCCTTTCATCAACCTTGAAGGCTGAGAAGAGGCAAGAGTTACTCTCCCTTCAGTAGGGGAGTATGTTGGTACGAGAGGTGGGGATTAAGTTTAAGGATATTCTTTATTTTTCCCAAATATCTTTCTAGATGAGGAGTCTTGTTCAAGACATTTAGAGGAGGCACTTCATCCTTTTATCTAGTACATATTTACTCCCTTTATGTTGCTGACATACTTGGAGGTTCAGAAGAAGGTGTAAGTGATTGAACAGATGCACTCATGAGGAGGTATACCGTGATAGGAGAGATAATAGGGTTCTTTGAGAGGTAAGGTTACCAAAAGCAGGTCTTAGGCACTAGGGCCTTCGAGGTTTTAGTCGGTGGGGATTCAACCTCATCAGTTTCCATTTTGACCTTCTGGTCATTGTACCTTTCCCGTGAACTTGGGACCAAGGTGTTTCATCTGTTGAGTCTGTGTCTATCTTTAGAACTAGTGCCCAGTGGCTGTTCGAGCTTAGTATGGTGGAGGTGGGTAGTTTCAACGTCATCCTTAGTAATAGTTTCTAGCTAGTCCATTTCAGCAGTAGGGATAGTAGGATCATGCTCCACCGAGGGGAGATGGAGTAGGTAGAGGCCGAACTCAGGGTGTTGCATAGGGACCTCGACCTAGGCATGTTTGTGGAGGTGGTCATCAGTAGAGGGGAAGAGGAGCTAGGCATGGTCAGTTTCATGCCACAGAAGCAGTAATTCTAGCAGGGCCAAAGATCATCAGAGGTATGATCGGTTTGTTCAATACCCTTTATCGTTCTTTGTTTGATTTAGGAGCTTTGAAATCCTTTGTTTCACTAGATCTAGCCCATTCTATGGTAAGAGACTTATAAAGGCTTCTTGTGCCCCTGGTGTTGAGTACGCTAGTCAGAGGCCAAACCATCTTATTTTATGTGTTCTGGGGATGTAGACTAATGATGGGGCCGCATCAGTCCCATGGGGATCTCTTATTGCTACAGATGCAACCATACGATGTCATTCTTAACATCGATTAGTTGTATTCTATTCATGATGTTATCAACTTCTTCTGGATAAGAGTTGTGTTTTCATGGATGAACAGAGTGTGGATTTTGTTGGCAAGTGGAGTTTTTAGGTGGGCAGTCGGTGTGTAGAGACCCTTCTCTTTTTGTTGGATAAGCTATTAGTAGAATCAGTGGATATTGAGATGGTGGAGGCTCCCAGGGTAGTTGATGAATTCTTGGATGTTTTCCCCAATGAGGTTGTGAATCTATCCCCTTGACGTGACATTGAGTTTGGGATAGACTTACTACCTGGTTCTTGACCAATTTCGATGGATCCTTATTAGATGACACCTTCTAAGTTATGGGAGTTGATGATTCAGATTTATTACCTAATGAATAATGGATTTATTCGGACCAGTGTGTTGCTATGGGGTGATTCGGTGTTGTTCGCAAAGAAGGAAGATAGTGGTATGAGGTTGTGAATAGACTACAGGAGGCTGAATTAGGTGATAGTCAAGAACTGTTACCCTCTTCCAAGGATGGATGATCCTTTCAACCAGTTGAGAGGGTAAAGTTGGTTTTCTAAGATCTATTTGTGATCTGGATATCACCAATTGAGGATGAAGGAGGGAGATATCCTGAAGACTGCTTTCAGATATAGGTATGGGCACTTTGAGTTTGTGGTCATGTTGTTCAGTGTTATGAACACATCATCCATGTTCATGGGGCTTATGAACTCCATTTTCTATGAGTTCCTAGACCGGTTTGTCATCATGTTCATCAATGATATCCTGATATACTCAAAGTTATAGGAGGAGCATGATGAGCATCTTAGAACCATCCTATATGTTCTTCGATTCCACCATCTCTACAAAAAGTTGTCCAAGTGAAATTTCTGGATACGAGAGCTGAATTTATTAGGAATGTGGTGTCTCAACTGGGTGTGGAATTAGTCCCATTTAAGGTTGAAGTAATTGTTTCTTGGAAAAAATACAATAATGTGGTATAGGTTCATAGTTTTCTTGGTATTTCGGTCTACTACCATAGGTTTGTACCCGATTTATCTTGAGTTGTAACTCCATTGATAGATTTGACCAGAAAAGACCAAGCTTTTTTGTGGAGCGAGCAGTTCCATGAAACATTTGGCTATCTGAAGGAGAAGTTGGTCAGTGATCCACTGCTATGGTTTCTAGAGGAAGGGGTGATGTTCGAGGTGTTTTGTGATGCTTCCCACTTGGGCTTGGGATGCGTCTTGATGCAACAACAGGCAATTATCTCTTATGGGTCTTAGAAGTTATGTCCCCACAAACGTAACCATAACACCCATGATCTAGATCTAGAAGAGGTCATGTTTACACTAAAGTTTTGATGACATTACCTCATTGGGGAGTGATTTATGATCTTTAGGAATCAAATTTTTTTGAGGTATATCTTTTCCCAGTGAGATCTGAACTTGCAAAAGTGGAGGTGAATGGAGTTTATTTAGAACTATGATTTTGAGATCTCCTACACATTAGGAAAGGAGAATTTTGTGGCTGATTCTTTGAGAAGTAATTTACATAAGGAGGTTTTTTAGGAATCTGCAGACACTTGGAAGGTAATAGAGGTGTTGTAAGCCTTGCACTTGGATGTAAGGGCAGACAGTAGTAGAGGCTATTTTTTTCAGATGACAGTCCAGTCTTCTTTGATGTAGCTAATGGAGGAATCTCAGTGGAGAGACTCATAGGTAGAGGTTTTTCGTGATCATGTTGGCCATGGTGACGCTTCAGAGGGATGGGAAGAGGATGGTTAGAACCATATTATTTTCAGTGGAAGGTTGTTTGTTCTGGTGGCGATGCACGAGGGAGTCCTCCGTGAGTTTCATAGGTCACCCCTTGTGGTACACCCAAGAATTTTTAATATGTAACATGGTTTGAGGATGCATTTTTGGTGGTTCTAGATGAAGCTTGAAGTAACTAAGTTTGTGGAAAGATTCTTGGTTTTCCAACAGGTAAAGGTCGAACACTATGTTCTCAGTGGTTTGTTGTAGCCCTTGGATATACCTGAGTGGAAGTGGGATGACATCTTAATGGATTTCATCATAGGGTTACCCAGAGCTCAGGGAGGTTGAGATTATATCTGGGTAGTGGTGGATTAGATGACAAAATCAGCTCACTTCTTAGTGATCAAGGAGTCAGGCACAGTGGATGCCATAACAAAGAGGTATATAAATGAGGTGGTGCAACTTCATGGAGTTCTGAGATCCATTGTATCAGATTGAGATACACGTTTTACCTCATGAGTCTGAAGGGGATTTAAACATTCTTTTGGCACTCAGTTATGCCTCAAACTACCTTCCACCCTCATATAGATGGGAAAATAGAATGGACTATCCAAACACCGGAAGATATGTTGTGATCTTGCGTCTTGGACTTTGGAAGATCTTGGGCACAACACCCACCCTTATAGGAGTTTGGTTATAATAATATCTATCACACTTCTATTAGTATGCCTCCATTTGAGGTGTTGTATGAGAGACTGTGTTGTTATCTATTGTGCTGGATAGATGTCGGGGATACAACTGTTCTTAGACCGAACATGGTTCATAACACAACTGAGAAGGTTCATCTTGTCCGTGAGAGGATGAAAGTAGTACAAGACCAGTAGAAGTTATATGTTTATTGTATGAGAAGCAACTTAGAGTTTGAGTTTGGGGACCATGTGTTCTTGAAGGTTTCCCCTTGACATGGGTAGCAAAGGTTTAGTAGAGTAAGTAAGCTTTCTCCCAAGTTCATTGGGCCCTTCGAGGTGTTGGGGCGAATTGGTGAGGTGTTATACCAGTTGGCATTTCCATCACAGTTGAAGAGGATCCACAACATCTTTCACATCTCTAAACTCTGTTGGTATCTTCATGATTACTCCCATGTCATTGAATGGGGAGAGTTGGATATCGAAGATGACGTGACATACTTGGAGTGGCCATTAGAGATTCAGGATCTTCGGGAGAAGGTGTTTCATGGGTGGACCACTCCTTTGGTTCACATGTTGTAGAGGCATAGTATCCTAGAGGAGAGTACTTGAGAATGAGAAATGCAGATGCGTGCCCATTACCTAGAGTTATTTTGAGTTTTTCCTTGTTCTATCTTGACTTGCGATGTAATGTTTGAACTTTGTTTTATGAAATAAGCTATTTACCTTGATTTGAAATGTGTGTGGTGTGTTTTTTGATGAATTCCTAACGTGTGAAAAGGGGAGGACTAGATTCCAAATCAAGATTCATTAACTGCGATGTGATTAAACCCATGCAGGCAAGTCAGTGCCATCCGGAGCAGATAGTATCTTGACATGGAAAATGGAATTCTTTATTTCACGTGTTCAGGATGGCATGACTGTTGTCCTTGTGTGGTGTGTCTTCTTGTTGGTTGGGTTAGTAGATGTCGGAGGGGGTGTTCTTAGATGCCGAGGTTTCACTCCAGCTTTCAAATAACACAGGTTGGTTTATCATTGAACCTTGATGTTGGTAATGGTGTTTCAAGCATAGAGAGATCCTTGATAGGTATATCACTGGGTGGTTATTTAGACCCCTATTTTCCTTTTGGGGTTGGTTTTTAATTCTTAGGGGCTATAATAGTTTGATAGGTATTTTATATAATGGTATAGACCTCTCTGTTCCATTACTTTGTTAAAATCCAGTGTTTGAAGTGTTCTGGGAGATCAAGGTGACATATTTCAACACTTCGTAAAATTTCTAGCTTTCTAATAGTAACTTGCGATGGTGACTCATGACAGTGACTCACATCGGTGACTCACGATGGTGACTTGTGAAGGTAGTTAGGAATGGTGAGTTAGAACGGTGAGTTTGAATGGTGAGTCAGAATGGTGGGTCCAAAGGGTGAGTTAGAATGGTGAGTTAGAATGATGAGTCGCGATGGTGAGTCATGACAGTGACTCGTGATAGTGACTCACGATGGTGAGTTACCATGGTGAGTTGTGATAGTGACTAGCGGCGATATCTCACTGAATGATATCTCACCCAACGGTGAGTCATCCAATAGTGAGTTTTCCAACGATAGCTCATCCAGTGGTGAGTCATCCAACAATGATTCATACAATAGTGAGTCATCCAATGGTAGCTCACCGAATGATATCTTCTCTTCCTTGTGTGTTTCCCTTTCTCTTGGTGCGAGATGACCCAAACCTTTCTCCCCACTGAGGAGTTGTGAAATTATGTTGTAGCCTTTGGACTGTGTTTTCCCTAGAGTCTCTTCCTGTTTCATGTGCACCCTCTACTTTGGTGCAATCAAGAAGTTCCGATCGTCTCTTATTCCAGGTAGGTTTCCTTCATCCATCTCAATTGTGTATCATGCGGGGTGGGTGTACGAATATAGACCATGTGAATATAGATAAATCCAAATTAAATAGATATAATTGAATCAATTTAAGATCAATATGTAGGGGTGGTTAAAAGCAATGTATAATCTGCTTATTATTTGTTTTTTGGTTTTTGTTGTGAATTATATGAGATAAACGCCCCACTGAAAATTGTAGTTGTTGGTGGTCCTTGTTTGTGCACTAAGTAATTATTCTGGAATGAATGATGTTTGGTTTTCCATTGAACAATTTTTATAAAGTTGGTTAACCACATACACTCATCTAATAAATGGATTCCCCAAGATCAAACTGTTTCTGTGATAACCCTTTAATTAATAAGTGGAAATTGAGTGAGGAATGTATTGTTAAATATGAATATGTCTTGCCTTGGTTCGTGTGATGGTGTGTTGTGTGTGGTTTTGTTTTAACTTGTGCTATAGTGTGGGTATGGATGTGTGATGTGGGGTGGTTCTGGTGGTGAAATGGAATCTCGGGTTGGGAGATTGTTTGGTTGTGGAATGGATGAGCAGTGTTGTACATTAGGGCTGTGATCGGGTTGTGTGGTGATGTGTTGCTGGGTGCGACTATGATTTGGGGGTTTGTTCTATTGAGAGGATGGTTTGGGTGGGATTAATTTGAATAATGATGATGACAGTGGTTGGCGTGGGTGTTAAACATAGATGAATGTGAAGTGGATTAATTTACCATGGTTCTTATTCCTCTATGTGAATTTTTCTATGTGGCTTGTTGTGCGATGTGCCTAGTAGTTTCCTAGGTAGAGATGGAATTAATAAATGAATAGTTTAATAAGGAATGATAATTGGTTAATTGAATTGGCCAGGGGTATGAATTGAGTTTGTGGCTTGTTGTGTGGTTGTGCATTTAGAGGTAACAAAAAAGTTGGTAGTATTGTGAGATGGTTGTTTGTTTGAGAACCCATAGGTTAGACAGGAGTGTTTGGTATTATATCTATATATAATTGTATTTTATTTTGTGATTTCCATACACACCCCACCCTAGTTGAGCACTATGTGTCGAAACCCCCCATCTTCACGGGGGAGGGTGTCTTTCCTAAACATCTTGGTGGGAGAATGGATGGATGGACACCTGCTCTTCCCTGCTCCTTCCAGAAAGCGGTAGCCCCAGATTATTCAGATAGGTTGTGGTTTGTGGGGCCCAGGTGTGTATGGGTGATTTGTGCTTTCCCAGGTGTCTTTGGGATGAGATGAGTTGTGCTTTCCCAGGTGTCTTTAGAATGATATGAGTCGTTCTTTCCCTGGTGTTTTCGGGATATGACGTGGTTTATGGCCCAGGTGTCTGCAGGTGGGATGTGGTGTGTTTTGTGAGTTCCCAGGTGTCTGTGGGTGGGATGTGATGTGACTTGGGGTCTAGGTGATGGGATGATATGTGGTTTGTGGGGCCCAGGTGCGTGCAGTTGGGTTTTGATGTGGTTCTTTCGGAATAAGTGGGAGTGCGAGGATGTTTTCCGTTAGGCAAGAGTGGCTAAAATAGTGGAAAGTGGTATGGGGTACCGAAATTATCAATTTGAATTAGATTAATTTACTTGACTTTCATTAATTGGTGAGTGTGACTTGGTGAGGTTGGGGTGGTTAGTATACCTGCTTAGGTGCTTTTTGGTTATGTTATTTTCTCATAGGGGCATTAGTATGCTTTTTTCACATGTGCATGAGAGACTTTGGTTTTCCTGCTGAGTATACTTGTATACTCACCCTACATATATAAATTACTTTCAGGTTTCTAGGAGGATTACATGGATCGTGATGGACCTTACTAGCTTGGACCTTTGGATAGTTGGTGTGTCGTTGCTTATTTTTACTTTGGGTACTTACTTCGTAGTTTTATTGCATTGTAATGGTTTTATTTTAAACATGCATGTGGGATGGATTTTGGATTTCTTTTATATATGTCTTGGAGTTATTTTTAGGTTGATACATCTTATCTCCTAATCTTATTTTTCTAAAAAGAAAAATTCCTCCCATTTTGTGAGATTGTATACCCTTAGTGTTAGTCTCCACCCTGGGACCTACTGGAGAACTACTGAAAATTTTAGCTTTACCAATAGTTTAAAACTGTTGTTAAAGGATAGACAACCGTTGGTATAAAATATACCAACGGTTGTCCAAACTGTTGGTATAAAATATACCAACAGTTGTCCAAACCATTGGATCTTGAGCCGTAGGGATAGACATATCCCAAAGGTTCTATGAGAACCATTGGGATATGTCTGAAAAATTTAGTATATACCAACGGTTTCAATAAACCATTGGTATAAATGTTTGCCAATGGTTTTAAACTGTGGGTAATAGCAAGAATTATCTCTATACCAACGGTTTACAAACTGTTGTTATCGACTTTTACCAATGGTTTTCCACAAACTGATGGTAAATATCAAGTAAAATTATCTATTCCAATGGTTTACAAACTGTTGGCATATACTTATACCAACAGTTTACATAAAAACGTTGGTATAAGTTTTGGTTTTACACATATGCCAACGGTTGTAAACTATTAGCATATCCTTTTTGTACTTGTAGCAGTAAACCAGCTTACTGGCCTCCCCCTGTTCAGCTGCAGCAATTCCACCAGCAGGCCTACAAAATTCATACACAACAGAATACCTGCATAATACATACACATACAACAAGTAATACAATATGCCATTAAAAGTATACCTATATAATACAGACAAAATTCTGTATGGATTCATACAAAATTCATACAATACATAATT
Organism: Viscum album; assembly: GCA_963277665.1. Lineage (NCBI taxonomy): Eukaryota > Viridiplantae > Streptophyta > Magnoliopsida > Santalales > Viscaceae > Viscum > Viscum album. The sequence continues at coordinate 778,715,324 of OY728131.1, read as the reverse complement.
CATACAAAATTATGAATACCTCCAATTCTATATTTAATTACCCTCTACACACATATAGAATTAACACATAATTCATAATGTAATTACATCAAGTATACACATACAACAAGTATAACCATACATCATTAACACATAATTCATAAGTTAATTAAATACATAAAGAATTCAATTCAGAATTCAGGGGGTTGGGGGGCTATTCAGGGGTTTGGGGTGGCTGTCCAAGGGGGGTAGGGGGTGTCCAGGGGGGGTGGGGGTGTCCAGGGGGGTGGGGGGGGGGTTGTCCAGGGTGGTAGTGGTGGTGGTGGTGGTGGGGGGGTGTCCATTGGGGTGTCCAGGGGTGGTGGTGTCTACGGGTTTGGGGGGGGGGGGGGCTTTCCAGGGGGTGGGGGTGTCCAAGGGGGTGGGGGTGGGGGGTGTCTAGGGTGTGGGGTGGTGTCCAGAGGGGGTGGGGGTCCAGGGGGTTGTGGGCTGTCCAAGGGGGGTGGGGTGGTGTCCAGGGGGGTGGGGGTGGCTGTCTATGGGGGTAGGGGTGTCCAGGGGGTGGGGGTGGGGGTGGGGGTGTCTAGGTGGTGGGGTGGTGTATAGGAGGGGTGGGGGGCTGTTAGGGGGTTGGGGTGGTGTCTAGTGGGGGGGGGGGGGTGTCCAGGGTGGTGGTGGGGGGGGGGGGGGCTATCCATGGGGGTGTCTAGGGGGGGTGGGGGGGTGTCTAGGGGGTGGGGTGGGGGGTGCTTTCTAGGGGTGGGGTGTCTAGGGAGGTGGGGGTGTCCAGCGGGTGGGGTGGTGTCCAGGGGGGTGGGGGCGGTTTAGGGGGGTTGGGGGGGCTATCCAAGGGGGTGGTGTCTAGGGGGTGGGGGTGGCTGTCCATGGGGGTGAGGGTGTCCAGGGGGTGTGGGGGGGGGGGGTGTCCAGGTGGTGGGGTGGTGTCTAGGAGGGGTGGGGCCGTCCAGGGGGTGGGGTGGGGGGGTCCAGGGGGTTGAGGGTGTCTAGGGGGTGTGGGGGGGGGGTGTCCAGGGTGGTGGTGAGGGGGGGGGGGTTGTCCATGGGGGTGTCTAGGGGGGATGGGGTGGTGTCCAGGGGGTTGGGGGGCTTTCCAGCGGTGGGGGTGTCCAAGGGGGTGGTGTTGGGGGTGTCTGGGGGGGTCTAGGGGGTTCGGGGGGCTGTCCAAGGGGGTGGGGTGGTGTCCAGGGGGGTGGGGATGGCTTTCCATGGGGGTGGGGGTGTCTAGGGAAGGTGGGGGGGGGGGTGTCCAGGTGGTGGGGTGGTGTCTAGGAGGGGTGGGGGGCTATCCAGGGGGTTGGGGGGGTGTCCAGGGTGGTGGGGGGCTATCTAGGGTGGTGGTGGTGGGGGGGGGGGGGGTCTATGGGGGTGTCTAGGGGTCGTGGGGTGGTGTCTAGGGGGTGGGGGGGGGGGTCTTTAATGGTTTTAATGGAATGAATTTCATGTATTTTAAGATCATTGGTATTTTTAAAATGGTTTTGGAATAGTGTTTATTTCAATAGTATGGGTTTCTTAAGGAAAAAATGAATGCTTTTGGTGTGTATGGTAGAAAGGGGGATTTGGTTATTAAGAAATGGATTACATTTTTATTGTGGGACAAAAATAATATTTTATTTTTGAAATGGAACCTTAAAAGGGATATCTCAGGTAGTAATTCTTGTGATCCAGCTATTGTCTTCCTATCCTTGGTCTCTACTCAAACTCTTGTGGAAGTGGAATATCCATGTTCTTCTCGAACCATTTATTATGCACGGGAGTTTCTAAAATACCATCCACTATTTTTATTGGTGATCAAGGATCTGAGGATGCAACAAAGTGGGTATCTATGATTAATGGGATCTTTGAGTTGTTAGAAACCCTATAATCCATGGGGGTGGGGGATGTCCAGGGGGGTTGGGGGGATGTCCACGGGGGTGGGAGGGGCTGTCCAGGGGGGTAGGGGGTGTCCAGGGGGGGTGTCCAGGGGGGTACAGGGTGTCCAGGGGGGTGGGCGGGCTGTCCACGGGGTGGTAGGGCTGTCCAGGGGGGTAGGGGGTGTCCGGGGGGGGGGGGGGGGCTGTCCACGGGGGGTAGGGGTGTCCAGGGGTGGGTGCGGGGGGGGGGGGGGGAGCTGTCCATGGGGGTGGGGGGCTGTCCATGGGGGGAGGGGGTGGGTGGGCTGTCTACGGGGGTGACAGGGCTGTCGAGGGGGGTCGGGGGTGTCCAGGGGGGTGGGCGGGCTATCCATGAGGGTGGGTGGGCTGTCCATGGGGGTGGGGGGCTGTCCAGGGGGGTACGGGGTGTCCAGTGGGGTGGGCGGGGTGTCCAGTGGGGTGGGCGGGCTATCCAAGGGGGTGGGTGGGTTGTCCACGGGGGTGGGCGGGCTGTCCACAGGGGTGGGCGGGCTTTCCAGGGGGGTAGGGGTTGTCCGGGGGGGGGGGGGGTTTCCACGGGGGTGACAGGGCTATCCAGTGGGTAGGGGGTGTCTAGGGGGTGGGTGGGGGGGCTGTACAGGGGGTACGGGGTGTCCAGGGGGTGGGAAGGGCTGTCTAGGGGGTACCGGGGGGGGGGGGGGTGGGTGGGCTGTCCACGAGGGGTGGTTGGGCTATCCAGGGGGTAGGGGTGTCCAGGGGGGGCTGTCCATGGGAGGAGGGGTGTCCAGGGGGTGAGCAGGTTGTCCATGGGGGTGACGGGGCTATCGAGGGGGGGGGGGATGTATGGGGGGGGATATCCACATGGGTGGGTGGACTATCCACTAGGGTGGGGGGTGTTCAGGGGGGTACGGGGTGTCCAGGGGGGTGGGTGGACTGTCCCCGAGGGTGGCGGGCTGTCTAGGGGGGACGGGGTGTCCAAGGGGGTGGGCGGGCTGTCCATGGGGGTGGGCAAGCTGTCCATGGGGGTGGGGGGTGGGGGGGGGGGGGCTGTCCAGGGGGTAACGGGGTGTCCAGGGGGGTGGGTGGGGCTATCCAGGGGGTACGAGGTGTTTACAGGGGGAGGGGCTATCCAAGGGGATGGGCGGGCTGTTCAGGGGGGTGGCGCTATCTAGGGGTGGGTGGGGCTTTCCAGGGGGTACAGGGTGTCCAGTGGGTGGGTGTGGCTATTCAGGGGGTACAAGGTGTCTAGGGGGGTGGGCGGGCTATCCACGGGGGTGGGGGGTTGTCCACGGGGGTGTGCAGGCTATCCACAGGGGTGGGGGGGCTATCCACAGGGGGGGCTATTCACAGGGGTGGGGAGGCTGTCCACAAGGGTGGTGGGGCTATTGAGGGGGGTAGGGGGTGTCTAGGGGGTGGGCGGGCTGTCCACGGGGGTGGGCGGGCTGTCCACGGGGGTGGGCGGGCTGTCCACAAGGGTGGGGGGGGGGGGGGGCTGTCCAGGGGGTACGAGGAGTCCAAGGGGGTGGGTGGGCTATCCATGAGGGTGGAAGGGCTATCTAGGGGGGACGGAGTGTCCAAGGGGGTGGGCAGGTTGTCCATGGGGGTGGGCGGGGTGTTCATGGGGGTGGGGGGGGGGGGGCTGTCCAGGGGGCATGGGGTGTCTAGGGGGGTGGGTGAGGCTATCCAGGTGGGTACGGGGTGTCCACAGGGGGATGTGCTATCCAGGGGGGTGGGCGGGGCTATCCAGGGGGGTGGACGGGGCTGTCCAGGGGGTACGGGGTGTCCAGGGGGTGGGTGTGGCTGTCCAGGGGGTACGTGGTGTCCAGGGGGGTGGGCGGGCTATCCACGGGGGGTGGGGGGGGGGGTGTCCATGGGGGTGACCGGGTTGTCCACGGGGGTGGGGGGGGGGGGGCTTCCCATAGGGGGAGGGGATTTCCACAAGGGTGGGGGGACTATCCACATGGGGGGGGATTGTCCAGGGGGGGCTGTCCACGGGGGTGGCGGGGCTGTCGAGGGGGGTAGGGGGTGTCTAGGGGGTGGGAGGGCTGTCCACGGGGGTGGGCGAGCTATCCATGGGGTTGGGGGGGGGGACTGTCTAGGGGGGTACGGGGTGTCCAAGGGGGTGGGTGGGTTGTCCATGAGGTTGGCAGGGCTATCCAAGGGGGTACGAGGTGTCAATATATATGATCTAGGAATTCCTTTTATTTGAGGAAGTGATGGAAAACTGGGTTCAATTTGATCATACTATTATTCTTCGTTTCTCATTGGTCTGTTCATTCTTGTAGTAAGATCAGACAAATACATAGAGCAAAAATCCATACATTCTTGATCCAAGTAACCATTCACACTAGAACCTTCAGGATGATTCCTGTTACAGACATGAGACTTTAATGTGTACATATTTCTTTCAGTTGGATACATCCAATGAAAAGAAATAGGTCCTTTGAGAAGTATTTCAGTTGAAATATGTATAGTCAGATGCAACTTGCATGTGAAAAATGATGGAGGAAATATTTTCTCTAACTCACACAAAATTAATAGGGCATCTGCCAACATTTTTTGCAAGAAATACTTGGACAACTTCTTAGCAAAAAGATCTCTAAACAAATGGCACAACCGAATAACATCCACCCTTACATTATTAGAGAAAAGATGATGAATTCCTATTGGAATCAACTCATGTAGAAGGATGTGTTAACCACGAGTCTTCAAATATTTTAGCTTCAACTCTCTTATGTTGACCCATTTAGATATGTTGCTTGAATAGCCATCAGGAACTTTAATAGTATCTAGTACTTCTAAAAATTTCTTTTTTTTCTATAGGTGTCATCACATAATAAGCACATGGAACTTGCCATTTATTTTCACTGATACGCACAGGATGCAATTTTGGGATGCAATTTTGGTATGATTCCCCAATCCACCAAGTCACACCCAGACCATAAATCATCTTTTTTCTTTCCCTTAACATTTAGAAGAATAGAAAGTAACATTTCACATATATTCTTTTCAATGTGCATTACGTCTAAGCAATGACGTAACAAATTGGTTGACCAATAAGGAAAATAAAAGAAGATAATTCTCTTCTTATAATTGTAATAGGTTTCAATGGAAACATTATTTCTCTTTCCAGATTTCATTTGACCCTTCCTGAATAAAAAATTTAAATCTTTCAATTCATTAAGCACATCAGTTCCAGACATATGCTGAGGTGGATCATTGATCTCCATGGTATTGTCAAATCTTCGATGATTATTTCTATATGGATGGTCCATTGGAAAGAATCATCAATTCCCTATAAAACTGAAAATACAATGATGTTTCATTCTTCTAGATCATGTATTCTTCAAATAAACAGGACATGATAGTTTTCTCTTCGTGCTCCATCTAGACATCATTGCATAAGAAGGAAAATCATTGATCGCCACATAAGCACAACACGCATATGAAATGTGTCTTTCGAACATGCATCGTATATGCGTACACCCACATCCCAAAGAAGTTTCAACTCTTTTATTAAAGGTTGCATGTATACATCTATATCATTGTTGGGATCAAAAGGGAAAAATATGAGTATACTCATTAAAGTGAAAGGTTTTTTCATACACAACCATGGGGGAAGATTATAAATGTGTATAAAAACTGGCCATGTGTTGTGCGACGTAAGCATCTACCCAAATGGATTAAAACTGTCACATGAAAGACCCAACATTACATTATGTACGTTAGCTACAAAATCAGGATATCGAGCATCAAATCTCTTCCATGCAAATCCATCTGCAGGGTGAACCAACTCATCATTAGTTTTCTTTCTCTCGGTATCATGCCATCACATTTTTATTGATATTTCATTAGACATAAAAAGATTCTGGAGTCTGGGGATCAATGGAAAGTGTCACATTACTTTTTTTGGAACACAGGATGGTGTTCCATCAGCTTTTGGCTTCCAGTGGGATGTGCCACATTTTATACAATCATTTCATTCAGCAGTTTCCACCTAGAATAAACTACAATCATTTGGGAAAGCATGAATTTTGTTTCTTGAAAATACAAGTTCCTCAACTAACTTCTATTCCATATAGTGATTTAAGGGAATATCTATATCATCTGGAAGTAATTCCTTCAAGAAGGTAAGAATGTAATCGATGGCAGTATTGGAAATCCCATAAATAGTTTTCCCATGAAACAATTAGATTAAAAATTACATCTTTTTCATTTTATCGCATTGTCGATATACTGGATTCATGGCAGTATCATTCAATTTTTCCACCTGGAAAACATCATCATTTTCATTAGATGCATCATGTATGCTCATATCAAAATCTTCTTGGGTCAGAATCCTTTCATTTTCACGATGATGAATAAACGGAAACCGTTCATATAAAAAATTCTCCAATCCATTCCTCTCATTTGGATCATCAATAATTTGAGATTTCATTTTCTCCCCATTGTGATACCACATAGAGTAGTTTTCTTGAAAAACATATTTGGTTATGTGGTATTTGACTTCTTCACGGCTCAACCAAGGTTTTACAACACAATTGTAATAGGGGCAGTGTATGTGACCACTATCTGAAGCATTGTGAAATGAAAAATCTAAAAATCTCTCCAAATTATTTTGAAAATCGCTTGACATCTGATCAGTTTCATACATCCAACTTCCATCCATTCTGTAATTTTTTTTTGTTATAAGTCATTTCATCAAAATCAATTCAATAAGATTGAAGTTTCATAAAAAATATATTTAAGTAAATTAGAATTGTTCACTTTATATGAAACCATAACTGACACACTACTCTATATGAGAATCATAATATAAAAAACAAAAAAAATACTATATTTATAACAAAATATCTTTGAAGAACTATACATGAGTGTACAAGATCATGTACACTTGTGGATGATAATTATTCAGCAGTTGAGTAAATTTTAGATTGAAAAAATTTAATATTTTAGTAGATTATTTGAGTGATCACATACACTGCCCAAGGGGGTGGGGGTGTACAGGGGGGTGGGGTGTCCATGGGGTGGGGGCTGTCTCGGGGGGTGAGGGGCTATCCACGGTGGTCGGGGCTATCCAGGGGGTGGGCGGGCTGTCCACGGGGGTGGCGGGGCTGTCCATAGGGGTGGCGAGGATGTCTAGGGGGTAGGGGATGTCCAGGGGGTGGGCGGGCTATCCATGGGGGTGGGTGGGTGGGGGGGGGGGGGCTGTCCAGGGGGTACAAGATGTCCAAGGGGTGGGGGTGTCTGGGGGGATGGGGGGGTGTCCGGGGGGTGGGGGGTGTCTAGGGGGGTGAGCGGGCTGTCCACGAGGTTGGGGGGATGTCCAGGGGGGTAGGGGGTGTCCAGGAGGTGGGCGGGCTGTCCACGGGGTTGGCCAGGCTATCCAGGGGGTAGGGGGTGTCCAGGGGGGTGGGCGGGCTGTCCACGAGGGTGGGGGGGGGGGCTATCCAGGGGGTACGAGGTTTCCAGGGGTGAGGGTGTTCGGGGGGATGGGGGGTGTCCGGGGGGTGGGGGATGTCTAGGGGGGTGGATGGGTTGTTCATGAGGTTAGGGGGATGTCCAGGGGTTAGGGGTGACCAAGGGGGTGGGTGGGCTCTCCACGGGGGTGGCGGGGCTATCCAGGGGGGTACGAGGTGTCTAGGGGGTGGACGGGCTATCCAAGGGGGTGGCAGGGCTGTCCAGGGGGAGGGGGACTTGACCATTTTAGGGCCACCTATGGGGTGTGCTAGCAAACCCAAACCATGAGTGTGGTAGGGTTAAGTGAAGGGTTTCTAAATAATAATGTGGAACCTATGTAGAATATGTCATAATGGTTGATTTAGTTGTAAATGGAATGATGAAAAATATGCCTAGGGTGATAATGGAATAAGGTGTTGTTGTAATGACCTGAAAATGGGTAATTGGGTTGAATGAGATTATATCGATTATTTAATGAATTTTGGCTAGAAATGCCTAAGGGGTTAGTTCATATTAAGTGGTGAACTCATAATTTGGTAAGGGAATAGGAAATGGGGGAATATGTTAATGAGATGTAATAAGGAAATGGATGAATATGTTGATTGGGTTAAGACATGAGAATTGTGGCACACCTAATAATTCAATTCACTAAGTGGTTGGGTTATGAGATGTGAGAAATGTACTTGAAATTTGTAAGTGGGTGAATGCTTGTGAAATGATAAATGGGATAAATGGGTAAATGTTGGGTCATTGATGAATTTGTAATAGTCATAGGGGTTGTTGAAGACACTCAAAGGGTTAAGGAACAAGAATGGAAATTTGGCTTAATGGATATGAATTGTAAATGGTAAATGTGTTAATGGGTTATGGCATAACATTAATTCTCATGTTGTTTGTTATGTATTATGAATTCTAATGGCATTGAATATGCTCGGTTGTGTTATGGTATGGTTGTGGTGACTTGATAAATAATCATGTGCACATGACTTGTAATTAAGGTACAAGGCCTTTCCTTGAAGACAATTTAAAAAATTACTTTTCAATCAGTCAGGGAAGGGGACAGAGGCTCTATTTCCCTAACGATTGAATTCCACCCTAATTGAGTCTTAGAGGTGAGGATAATGTGTTGATGTAATATGTCTATCCCTAGTGAGACAGGTAATTGATTTATTTCCCCTATGCATAGTGATTGATTGCCTTAGATCCATGTATAAATTATGTATATACCTAACCCAAAGAGAATGTGTTAAAAATTGTTTAAGTAGTAAAGATGGTTTAAGAAATGGAACTCGGATAAATTCTAGTCATGAATTAAATGCACTTTATTAACAAATGGAACCCGAACTTCCCTTTTTTTACCTACCATTTATTTTATACTTTCATGCACTATCTATTAGACTAGATATTTTGTATACACCATTGGTGGTGACTACAAAGTTTTGTACTCACACCCTGTTCGGGCCACCGTTGGGTACTTGAGAATATTTCTTAGTTGTAGTTCAGGACAAGGGAGAAGGCCCTACTCTAGGATGTCGATTTGGGCTTGGGATGTACATGGAGAATCATACAGACTTAGAGTCAGGACCCATTTAGGGATTTCACCATTTTTCTTATTTTTGGGTTTTATTCACTTTCACTACTAGTGTGGCATGGCATTGTTGTATTTGATTTGTGTTGTACCCCATTTGGGAAACGTTTGGTTATACATGTTTATTGGTTGTTCATATTTAATCTACTATTTATATTGCATTATTCTGTGGTTTACTATGGTGAAGAGGGTATAGTCTCCCTATGTGACTCATTAGACCCTTGCTGCTAGTCGGCAACCTCTGGCGTATGGGGAGGCGCGGTTGTGGTCATGTGACGACCCAAATCAGAGCATCAGTTTAGTGGATTCTAGGTCAGGGATGTTACAAATTATACATAAATCATGAAGGAAGGATATTGTTTTCCTCTAATATGGGTTTATGCCCGAGTGGGTTGATTGTAGGGGGTTAAATGGTGTGAAATCATTGATGTCGGGTATATTATCTTTGAATGGTCTCCAATGGGTTTTTTCTTGGAGCTGAAAATACCCAAAAACTATCACATCCATGATTCATGAACCTTCTTTCCAAAGTCATACATTCATTGGATGATTTGGCCAACGACACTTAAGAACTCACATTGGTCTAGAGGATGGGAAGTTGGGATCATCACACCCTTTTAGGGAGAACTATTTACTATTTTGGGACTCTCTTATAGATTTAATTCATATTTTTGAATCCTTAGTTCATTCCCAAGTGTGTATGTTATGGATTACCCCAAATTAATGATCCATCATGACTATTCATGGGTTCAGAATCATCTGCATGTATATGAGGTTCTCTATCAATGAAGAGATCTGTATGTATCTATGGTTCTCCATCAATGTTACCTTTTTTTGGATAGACCTGGAATTCTTTGGTTGTTCATTTGAACAACACTAGTTTTAAGCCACATGAAAAAGTTCTGTAGAGTTTATCTTCATCCAGGGGGATGTAAATTGTTTTGATGTTGTGATCAAACCCATAAGATGGGATTTCTATGTATCCTCATGAAAGGAATCAGAACCCATGAAGTTCGGTACCGCTTAACTGGACACATTACCTTTTAAGGTCATGTGATGGGGATCCAACCATGAAGTTTAATTTCATGCAGCATGGACATCCAGGATAAATGTTTCCTGGTCAAGGATGGTGTGAGACTTATTTCGAGGTGGCCTAAGGTACTAGAAGAGATGTGGTCTCCTGGGTGGATATGACCCTACTGAAAATGTGGCCTGAAAACATTAGGGTGGATTCAAATGTCAGGTTTGGACCTCAGGGAAGCTTCATACATATCTCAATTAGTTTGGAATCAAAGCCCTCATAGTTTGATATGATTTGAACTTACACTTTAAAGTAATCCCATTAAAGGGGAATGATTGGGGCTTACACATGGGAGCTTCCCACTTGGATTGAATTTGGGGATTACATCTATGGAGAAGGCCCATGTGATTGGGGATTATACCGTATGGGAGTCCCATTTGGGGTTTGTTCTTACACATAAAAGTTGACTATTTGAGGGGGAATGATTTCCTATCTCATGGATGATATGGTATAGAGATTAGGCCTTAAGAAGGCATCCTATGTATCCCAGTTATGATGGGAATAAGAGTTCATGTAGTTCATTATGTCACATGGATCATGTGGATTCCATGATAATCACTAACCTTTAAGCCCATGCAAGTCATTCTCAGTGTGATGAACAAGAGGAAATGTAAGATCAAACAAACAACACACTTTTCCTCCTTCACTGATGGAATAGGATAGGGAAATGATGGAAGTTTTTGGGGCTTTGGAACTTCCCTCTCTTCACTTTTCCCTAGAATGAGTCCATGGTATGGAGACGAATGAAGGAAGGTGGCATGAGATATAAGAGAGGGATCATGTGCCCATCCCCTCTCTATCCCAGTGGCTAGGATATAGAAAGTAGAAAGAGTGAAACCTCCTGCAAGAAAGACTAGGGGTTACTCCAAGAGAGATGCCATTTGAAACCAGTTCTAGAGAAATAGAAGAATGTTCAACACTAGTCCTCATCTAAGGGAAAGGCTAGTGGTTCCCCTTAATTCGTAGAACAAGGAGGTTCATGTAAGCACCCTAGGGTCAAAACCCTCGTTACCATGGGAATGTAAACTTAAGTCCATTCCAAGGGTCCTCCCTATTGCTGGGGTCACTCACGTAACTCTGCTTACCATGGGTATGCAAACTCAAAAGGTCATGCCGATGTACCTGATGATCTTATCGTACTTGTATGGTGGCTTTGGAAGGGGTCTTGGCCTAATTTCGTTAGATTGGTTCGCAGAGGGACTAACATGGGGTCTGATGACACGACAGAATAGAATGATTAGAGCCAGAGAGTAGAACACCCTAGGATACCCCATTCTGCATAGCATGTTCTTATACGGGACGATATTACCTCCATGTAGCATATTTCTACATGGGTAAGGGGTTCATTTACATAGTGTGGTGTTATGCGGACCTAGTTTCTGTCTACATATCATATTGCTACATGAGACCAAGTCCCTCCCATGTAGTGATTTTCTACGCGGGGTCGAGTTCCTCATGCATAGTGATTTTTTATGTGGGGCAAGGTTCTGCTCAGATAGTGTTTTGCTATGTGGGATGCTTATTTTCAAAGGGGATATTGGTTATGTGCCTCACGAGAATGATTTCCATAAATTATTTTGAGTTCGTGAATTATTAAATGATTTATTTTTTTCTCCTTAATGCTATACGGTGGGTTTTACTTACTGAGAATCTTAAAAAAGACTCTCTTATTCCATTCCTCCAAAGGCCAGCTCTTAGTTTTGTTCCATTATCCTTTTCGACCCCCTCAGGGTCATTTTATAGAGGAATGGCATAATGGGATGACCATATTTGATGGGTCATGGGGCCTCCATTTATGAGATCCCATGGGGAATTCCTGACCTACGAACGACTTAGTCAATGATGACATCGTTCGCTGAAGGGGGGAAGTCGTTTCAGGGGGTGGAGATCACCACCTTTGTCCCACAAATGAATTTATTTCATTTTTGGGGATATGATGGTGCTGCCTCATACCATGAACTATTTTAGTTTGTAGGGGATTTATCATTTGTGGGAGATGATATCACTACCTCTCTCCCACAAATGAATCTAGTTTTGTTTGTGGGAATCGGTGCCACCGTCTTCATCCCGTAGACTATTTAGTTCGCGGGTGCTTCATGAAGTGGTGGATCTCCATGTGTAGATTTTATCTATGAAGATATCGGTGCTTCGCGGTGTCACTTCTTATTTTTCCATTTTCACCCCTTTGAACATTTTTCCTTGAACTCTTCATCTGATTTTTTTCTTCCTTTTCCAAATTGATGGAATTCTTTCAATATCTTTTTTAGAGTTTTCAGGACCCAAACAATTCCCCCCATTATAATGGGTTTCGATCGAGACAAAGAGGAGTCTATTATGATATAGAAATTGGTCCTACTTAAACTGGTTTGTAGTATACTAGTGGACCCAGAGGAGGGAACCAAACCAATATATAGGGGTCCTAGCTCATTTTTCATTTACAATTTTTCTCAGCGAACTTATCACTCCCACAGACTCTCTCATTCACCTTACTTACACCTGTGAACTATCTCCTTCATGGAATCCCTCACCCATGAACTATGTTTCATCACCCATGAACTGAAATTATTAGCTCCAAGTGATAAGTTTGAAACTCTAGATAGTGTATGGATGCCTCGTGGATTTGAGGGTTCTACAAACTATCTTTTCTACCCAATGATCTGAAGGCCATAACCTTCGTAAACTTCCACAAACTATCAATTCGCGGGTAGGTGAATTCGCTAACTATTAGTTCACGAGACTTCAGTCCTTTTCCAATTTTGTAGACACTAATTCCTTTTCTATCTTCCAAATATGTTTCTCATACTTTGGGATGATCCATTGCAAGAACACTAATATCTTTGGATTTTAATTTTATAAATATGATCGGGATAAGAACGGTTATGGATGAGAACGTTTAGGATGAGCTTCAGTATTGTATTATTCCTCAAGTAGGTGCCTTGAAGAACCTTATTTCACCAGAACTTATAGCCTACCCATTGTCAAGCTGATTACCACTCTATAGTTTTGGACCCCAAGATAATGTTCCTCTTCCACCAGTTGACCAAAATCTCCCAACTACTTGGTTCGAGATGTCTCAAGAGCATGCTCGAGTGAACATTTCTAATTCAGGGGAAATCCTATCAAATCTAGTCCATGAAGACATCTTTGTTCTGAATGGTTCCATGTGGATTCAAAGAAATCGATATGACCAGGAAACATCTTTGGAATCAGTCACCCAGGATTATCCATCCATCTTCAACCTCTCGTGAGGTAATCCCAATGGAGGGTAGAGCTCCAAATTGAATTTACAGTCTGGAAGTATATTTTGAGATGAGTGGACCTGGGTGTTTTGGGTACACCAAAACTGTTTGGAATTTCCCAAACCATTGGAGGCTATCAATTTATACTAGGCATTGTGGACCTCTCTATTCTCATTATATTCATTGGGTGAGATTTTACCTAAAATGATCAGTCGCTAGTGTTCAAGCAGCAATACCTTCCACTTATCACACGGTGAAGAAGGAATTAGTTTGGGGGATATCTACCATCCAAGGGGAATTCCCATCCTTGGTGATATCTATGACAAATTCTTGCTTGTGGCCAACACTTGGGAGAATGTCAAGTAAGTATCTCTGCTGGTGAGAGATTTTATGGTCACAACAGAGAGATTACTTGGTCAACCCCTCTATTCTCACTCACTCATTCCATTCGAAGACTAGATAAATTTGTTTCTAAAGGTCAAAGTCCTAAGGCTAAAAGTCTACCATAGCTTGACTCACCCGACTTAACAGTCACGATGCATTCTAGGTTCGTAATGTGCTACCCTTGAGGTGGATCAATACACCTCATGGGGCTACAGGGTCCGACCATACTTATCACCTAAACTTAGACTAGTGGGTTTCTTTTCCATGCTCCTGATTGGATGGATTTTCCCCTCCCGTGATGTTTGTATTGGTGTCCAAGTTTGCACCTTGATGATGGAATCCACATCGGGAAAAGGATAGCCTATCAACTTAGTTGTTCCAACCCTTTCTCTCATTTATGAATTGCTGGGTTAGATATAGGAGGGAAGGTCCCCACATCACCTTAGTGGGTTGTTCCAATTTCTGTATGGTTAGATATAGGAACATTAACCCTACTACGAGTATCAACATACCACAAAAATTTCTCATTTTGACTTCCATCCTGGCCTTCTCAACATCGCCATCATTCTCCCCAAGTCTTTGAGTATTGACGATGTGATTGATCTATTGAGTGATGTTTATCAATTTTCTTTTGTGCCTTACCCTGCACCCCATGGAGTAGTGGTAGATGAAAGAAGGATTTCTTCAGAGGAAAGTTCCTATATTATTGAGATACGGGACACAATCTTAATTGTTCGCATAGATAGAATAACTATTTTCAATCCTTACTCTCCTTATAGGTTCACTAGTAAATTTGGATGCTAATAGCATGCCACATTTCTTCTAATTACCTAGGTTAAGAGGGAATCTCACCTAGTGATTCTTTTCTAATTATGTATGATGATGATACATGATGACTCTGAAATTCACATCATTATTCCTCCCATAGTGGCTTCAAATTACTTATCAGGGGAGTATGCTCAAATGTGGGTGGCCTACTACCTTAATGGTGTACTTGTGAGGTTAGTTTGATGAGTGTAAAAAACATTTGTGGTTCCCAGTCCTATACTGATTGCATCATCTCTTTCCACTCCTAATAAAAGAATACATTATTTTCATTTTCACATGTGTTTAGAGGGAGCCTCATCTGCATGTCATATTTCTATGGAGAGTGACTTAGATCCTATATTCTTGACTAATGCTATCGGTAATCCTACTGAGGCTGGTCCAAGTGGGACAAAACCTAGAATTCCCAAAATTGAACTCAAACCTATATTCTTAGCCTTTGAGATTGAACCACCTATAGATATGGGAGACTTTCCCACTTGGGTGTCTCAATTTAGGATGACTCTATCTATCATAACTAAAATTCCAAAATATATACCCATTGTGATGGAGGAACAATACCAAGGTTCTAGTGATGTTAATGAACATCAAGATGTGCGAAGATGAGCATGGAATCAACTATGAACTATCATCACAAAGACCCCTTAGTGAAGTTTTTTGACAAAGTAGACACATTTCATCAACTGTTTATTGACTTAGTCTTAGGATTCTTTGACTATCATCACCTACACCTCCTTATCCATTAGATTTCCATAGCTCAAGAGGACCTAACTTCTAGTAAAATCAACCTTGCTCAGTTTAACGTCTCACATCATCAGACATAAGCCTTTTAGGATATTACTATTGAGTTTCACCACCTGAAAACTAAATAATAATGTTCTTATGACCAAATGGTTGCATAGGCCAAAGAGCTACGAGAGTGAGAGGATCGAATATCTAGGATAAAGGTGCAAATATCATCAAAAAGTGCCAATTTTGAAGCCATAAAGAATAAAGATCAAGATTTTAGGTCCATTGTTAGACAAAGGCATCCAAAAGTTGAAGCCTAGGCTGAGAAAAGGGCTGCTTTAGAACAAACCATTAATGGACCGCATCAGACAGTTGTCAATTTTCTAATGAAATCAAGTCGGGCTTCATTATAACCATGTTCCATATTTTATTTTATTTTTTTATTATAGTGATACTCTAGGGTGTGGATACTTTTCCATTCCTATTCAATGTAATGAAAACTTACTATTTCTCTAATGAATGTCTTTTTACCTTTTATTACAACATTAATTAATTATAGTTGGTCTCATTTTGAATGATAATCTCCACTGGATGTTAACTTTAATCATGAAATGGGATAAAAAAATTGAAATAATCATTTAATGATCTAATTTTTACTTGATCTAAGGGACTCAGTGAGTATAGTCTGACTTTTACTAGGGTTATATAAAAATACCTATAAAATTTGCGTCTTTTTCGTTATCACCCTAATTTTTTCTTAAACCCATTGTAATACGAGCTTAGTGGGTATAAATTGAATTTTTCTCAGGTCTTCATTTGCACTTTTTCGACCTAACAAGCTTTGTTACTCTTTTGATTTCTTGACTACTCGATATTTTTCTTAGACCATGAAAAGCCTAGGTCTAGCGAGCTCATGCTCGATTTTTACCCAGGGTACCCTTTGTGGGTTTTCAACCTAGCAAGTTTTATGTATCTTTTTGTATGTAGTTTAGAGTCTTGAAAATCAGACTAACAAAACTGATATTTTATGTTGAACATATTTGACTATGAATTATGGGGAAAGGTCTCCAATCAGGTTTATTGGCCAAGAATGTCCCAATATTTTTCAAACATGAATGAGAGATTTTTTTCTTGACCCTGGTTTTATGATTTATGAATCTGAAACATGATATGAGGAAATAATGTGAGGATCTATCATAAGAATGTTTCTCTACATGAGGTTTCTAGAGGCATACATAGGTAGAAAAATCCTCTCTTAGGGATGGATTTTCCTTTGGTTGACAGGCCTTTTTAGTGGGAAACTTATGCAGATCCAACTGAGGCATATTATGAATTATCAAACAAAGGTTTCCTCAGAACACTAACCTTCCATTTCTGATGGCTATGTAATTTTATGGTAATTCAGATTTTTCAAGATCATTAAATTTACCTTTTCAAGGGATTGATGTCTAAAAATTATGGGGCCATATGCATCAGCTTTGATCTTGATTGGGAAACCACTCCCACAAGTATTTGGTTTTTGTAAAGGAGGGTTGAAATATAATATAGTTTATTATTGTGAAACTAGGACATGGGTGGTTCATTTTAATGTCTTAACAATAAGATTTTAGAGACTTTAAATAAAGATCAAGGGGTAAACTATTCACCTATTTTCATGGTATTTTGACTGAGAATGTTCTATCATCTTTAGGCATGAAGGGGGTAAATGATGTGAACTATAATATGGAGGGTTTCTTAATCCAAGGAGTGATGTGGGATGTAAACATCATAGGGGTTTATAGAGATAGGAAAATACTCTTCTGGGGATAAATTTTCCTTTGGTTGACAATCCTTTTTTATGGGCAACTTATGAAGATCCAACTGGGGCATATTTTTCATAATCAAGAAAATGTGTCCTTAGGACACCAACCCTCCATTTCTGATGGTTAGGGAGGTTTATGGGGATTCAAAAATTTCTAGACACAAAGTTTGGTTTTTGAGAGGGGGTGATTGAACTTGAAAGGGGCATTCCAAATTGCAACTTCCCTGGTAAAGGTAGAGATATTCCCCCTATGTGGGAAGGAGAAGGTTCCCTACATAGGTCTGACTCATGCACAGGGAAGTGACATTTATTTCTTTTGTGACTAGACCCAATATTAGAGATTTGGGTGTCATTACATATCCTAAAAGGACACGAATCAATCCATACGTAGTTCTAGGAATCCCATGTAGTTTATAACATCATGCGGTATGGATGTTGATCATCCGATGTGAAGAAGAAGGGGAGTTGTAATTGAGTCCAAAATTAGATATTTAGGAATCACTACATATTCTACAAGGACATGAATCAATATATACATAGTTCTTGCAAGATTACCCATGTAGTTTTGACCCATGCATAGGGAAAGGGACATTTTTTTAACTTTACTATGAATATTTATCTCATGCATAGGAACATGGGGGGACAAGAACTTTCTTATTATCTATGGAAATATCTCATGTAGTTCTAACCCATATATAGGAAAAAGGGGATATTTTTGTCCCATGGATAGACCCAAAATATGATGTTAAGGCATTACTACATATCCTATAAGGGAAGGGATCAAGCCATACATATTTCTTTGAATTTTTTCCATGCAGTTCAAACCTATACATTGGGAAGAGGAATTTTTAATCTTTGTTGTGGATGGTCTCAAGGATGAACATCAGGAGTCACTATGTATCCCATAAAATGAGGACCAAGCCACACATAGTTCTTAATATTATGCAGTTTTAGTGTCATGCGATTAGGAAATTAGCCGTGCAATTTATCATCATGTGGCGAGGACAATGGAAACATAATTTAATGTCATGTTGTAGAGATGAATTTTCAAAGAAACCATGAGTAACTGGGGGATAATTGGTCCATGATATTCTAACATTCCATGGATATGAGGGGGGAAGGAAAGTGTAAACCCTGGTTCCAGGAATTCTTAGATTAGGATAAATGACACGAGGCATGGAATCCTTTAGGGAATACAAAGGTAGGAAAAACCTATAATGGGGATGAATTTTTATTTGGTAGATAGGCCTTTTTTATGGGAAACTTATGAAAATCCAACTGGGGAATATTGTGCATAGTCAAGAAAAATTTCCCTTAGGACACTGCCCCTCCATTCCTGATGGTCGTGAAGGGTTATGAAGATATGAAATTTCCCCAGGCACAGATTTTGATGAATTAAAGGGGTGTGTCTGGGCATATAAGAAATATTCAGACCACAATTGTCCATAGACTATGAAATTCCCTACATAGATATGACTCATACATAGGGAGAGTCAATTTGGTTCCATTGATAGGTCCCTAAATGAGGAACCCAAATTTGAGATCCCTTGACTATATTTTCATGAAGGAGATAGTGACACTTGTATTTTCTTTGATTTGTGGCTAGGAGTAGGTTACTAGGCCTAGGAATCACTACATATCCTATATAAACAATAATCAATCCATATGTAGTTCATGAAATCCCATGTATTTTAACGTCTTATGGTAAGGAAGAAGATAAACTAAAGTGAATGAGGGGAAACAATGTTGCTGGGTCAATTAATAAGACCCATAAGTCACTAAGTGTCTTTCCAGGGAAAGAATCAAGTCACACGGTTCTTGAAAAGGTTCCCTATATAGGTCTTATTTGTACACATGGAGTGGGGGATTTTTTTTATTTCAGATGGACCTGAAATTGAAGACTTGGGAATCAATATGTATCTTGTAAAATTAAGAATCAATCCACACATAATTCTTGAGGTATCCATACATTTTAATTTCATGTAGTAAGGAATTCAGTGTGCCTTTTATGGTGTTGCTACTAGGACTATAGAAATGTTGATATAGATTGATATACCTTGTTTATGTGGGCAATCCCCTGCCAAAGCTCCTAATCCCATGTGATATATGCTTGTTGTGAGAAAAAAGGGGTGGAAAAGGTTCATTCCACCACATAGATGTGATATAATTAAAGATATGAGCCTTTTGAGTTTGTGGTGGCTAGGCCTAGGAATAGAAACTTGTGCATCACTACATATCTTACGTGTAGGAATTTGGATATTCATAGCTCTCAATGGGAATTTTATGTATAGGTCTGATCCATATGTAGAGGAGGCATTTTTTTCAATATCTTGCAGTTGGGACTAGGATATAAGGTCTAGGTGTTACTACATATCTTGTACTGATAGGAATCAAGCCATAAATAGTTCTTGAGAAAGGGGTATCTATGTGCAGATATGTCTCATACACAAGGATGAGGGAATTTTTGAACACAACATGGGGGATAACCAATTCCAGGGGTGATGTCCTCTTAGGTGAGGTAATTGTGATGATTCTATGTAGTTTATCATTATAGGTCCAGGATGTTGGAAGCATGGTTTAACATTATGTTGTGAGGATGGAGGAAGAAGAAATATTCCAATTGGAGGTGCATAGTGTAGCTAATATAAATCGACATGTATGAGGACCTAAGAGCCCCTATTCCACACCACATACTCCTAAAAGAAACTCAATACAAAGGGGACAAAAAGTTTAATGGATTTGTGGTTGGGCCTAGAGATAGAATATTTGGGCATTGCTATGTATCCCATGGTATGATAATTAAGACACACATAGTTCTTAATAGAAAACTCCCTCCATTGATTAGGCCTATACACATGTATTGGGGAATTTTTTTCTATTTTATCATGGATGGACCTGAGATTGGAGATCCGGGCATCACTACGTTTCCTGTGTGAACATGAATCAAGCCACACGTAGTTCTTGAATGTGTTATAGTAGATGATCGATGCTGGAAGTGATGTCTTCTTAGCTGAGTGCATCATAGTTCCATACAATTTAATGTCATACAATGAGGAAATAGAAGGAAAAACTATAAGAATAATGATTTTTTTGACTAGTAAGAAACATGATACCAATGTGAATGAGGAACTGTGAGGCCCTAAAGATGGTAGGAAAATCATCCCATAAATAGAGGTAAATTTGTAGCCGAGCCTAACATATGGATTCTAGGAATCACTACGTATCCTGCAATGGTAGGAATCAAGAAACATGTAGTTATGGATAAAGAGACTCCCTATATGGATCTGATTCTCATGTAGGAATATGGTCCTTTCATCTTTCTCCCACACAAATCAGGCTCATGTGTAGTGAATCATTGATTGAAACAATGATCTCCATATAGTTTAACGTCATGTGGTAAGGATGATAACTTCTAGTTTAAGGTCATAGAGTTTGGACCATGTGTTCAGTTTATCGTCGTGCGACCAGGACGATAGCAACACAGTTTAACATCATGTTGTGGGGATGATATCTGTATAGTTTAATTTCATGTGGATAGGATGAAAAGTTCCATGTTGTTTAACATTGTTTAGCATGAATTTTACATCTTACAGTTTATTGTCATGTGATCAGGACGATGCTCTTTTGGCTACATAGAATATTTATTCAAGAACCTTGCATTGGTAGGAGCTGTAATGAGCTATATTTCCATTGAGATTGAGGAATAAGATCCATTGAAGTAGACCTTGTGTATGACATATGGTCCCTCCTATTTGGACTCCAACTTTAGAGGTTTCTTTCTGAGTATCATTGGTGTTATGAGAACCAACACCATCTCTAATTCAAGGAAATACTAGAGGTGAACCTTTTTGTTGAAGGCCCATGCAATCTGGTTTTGGTGAACCACCAAATGGTGCAAGGTATGCAATCACTTTTCATCGAGTTAATCTAGTTCATCCATCCATGTCTGGGATCTATCATATATAGACAATTTATCACATATGGAAATGTGGAGTGAAGGCAATTGAACTTCGATGGGTAGGACCACCTCAGTCCCATATAATAACGAGTATGGGTTACCTGAGTGGTGGTGAAGATTATGGTTTGGTAGGCCCACTGGGCATGTAGGAGCTTGTCCGACCACAAATTCTTATCCTTGTCAACCATATTCTAGAGTATATTGGATAGAGTCTTGTTAAATGATTCTAACTTTTTCTTACCCACTACATGATAGTGGGATGAATGGTTGGTCTTGATTCCACTCTCCTGATATAGTTTCTCCAATTCAATAGATCATAAATTAGTTCCATTTTCCATTAGTATTTTATGAGGGACACCAACTCTAGTGATGATGTTAGTTTTTACAAAACTAATAATGTTTCTTTCACTAAACTCTTTAATGGTTACAAATTCTGCCCATTTAGAAAATAATTCATTCACTATGAGAATATAATTGAATTGCATGGCTGTAGTGGGAGGATATGGTTCCACAATGTCCATTCCCCATATGGAAAATAACAAGGAGTACTTGGATGTGTGTAGTAACTCTAGGGGTTGGTGGATGAAATTGGCATGAACTTAGCAGGAATGACACTTTTTGTGTGAATGTAGTGAAATCCTACATTACAGTGGGCTAGTAGTATCCAAGCCTTCAAATTTGATGGGAAATCTTGGATCTAGATTGGTGGGAACCACAAGATCTAGTGTGAACTTATTTCATGATAGCAACAGTCTCTTCTCCATCAATTCTCTTGAGAAGGACCCCATCAAGGATCCTCTTATAGAGGACCTAATTTCTCATCTCCAGATTTGTTCCCTTCCATCCCTATCTGGTGGGAGATCTCCTTTTTGAAGTTAGTCCACAATGGGTGACATTCAGCCAGTAGTAGGTCTATATGGCTTAAGAATGGGGATGATCTCATTAATTTCTTCCATGTTGTCCTGAATGAATGGTGATACCATTCGATGATGTACAATGTTGATGACCATTTCATCTCGATCTAGATCATCTAGAGTTATGGCTGCATTTTCCAATGCATCAGCCTATGCCTTCTGTGATTGAGGGATATGATTCAATTTCGATTCTGAAGGGAATTCCTCCATTATTCCTCAGATGTGGTCTAACAAGGGGATCAACTCTTTCTTTTTGACAGCATAATCACCGTTGAATTTCTTGATGACGAGTTCTGAATCACCTTTTTATCTTCAAGTGTTTTACTTGTACCTGAAGTGTCAACTCTATCCCTAAAATGAGAGGCTTATATTCTAATTAATTATTTGTACATCCCTATGATAGTAGGAAAGAATAAGGTTGGACTAGATTTGCTAGAGATATGAATATGAATCCCATCCCCACTTTGTTGAGTTTGGGGTCTTCCATCCTTTTTCTCATCGAGATTCTAGATGCACCATCAAAATTCATCTCCCACATTTGTGAGTCTGCTTAAATAGTGAAAAACTCTTCATCGGGTAGCTTAACATCCAATGGATTCATTTTCACTAAGGGGTGATTTACAAAAAAATCTACTAATTCCTAGCCTTTGATGGCTTTATAAGGCCCAAAAAAATGTCAAACTACTGTAGGATGACCACCCACTGTGATAGACATTCAATCAACATTAGATGAATGAAAATATATTTGAGTGGGTTGTTACAATAGACCAGATATAATTCATGATGCTGTAGGTAGTGCCTTAGTTTTTGGACTGCAATGATTAGCACTAGACAACTTTTCTTGATATCTGAGTAATGAGTCTCATCACCGATCATGGTTTGGATGAGATAGTGAAGGTTATTTTAGTTTTCAGAATCATTCTTCCATGAAAGGAAGACACCTAGGGATCTTCCTAATGTAGTCACATATAAAATGAGGGTTCTTCCTTCGACATGTGACATTAATAATGGTGGTCTTAAGAGATATCTCTTGATATTATTTAACGCTTCCTAAAAATCATCAGTCCATTGATATGCAACCCCTTTTTTCATTGACTTATTAAAAGGAAACCATTTTCTTGAAAGGTTGGGTATGAAGCATTGAATGTAGTACAAGTGTCCTTGAAGTACTATAAACTTGGTAAGGTTGTGAGGAGGTGACATGCCAAGGATAGCATTTGTCTTCTCAGGGTCAACTTAGATGCCATGATGGCATATTATGAAGCTGAGAAACTTCCCTGAGATAAAACTGAAAGCACATTTCAAGAGGTATATTTTCAAACTGTGTTGTTGTAGTTTGTTGAAGACAATTTCAAGATCTGATAGGCGATCTGAGTGTTTTTTCAACTTAAAAACCAGGTCATCAATATAGAATTCAACAAACTTTCCCAGGAATGAAGATACGATGCATGTAACATTGATATATGGCACCAACATTCTTCAAAATAAAGAGCATTACCCAATTGAAAAATACTCCCTAGGGGGATGAAGGTGGGGGATTCTTCATCTTCTTAGGCTATATAGATTTGGTTTTATCCTGAATATCCATCCATGAAAGAGAGGGATTGATATCCAGTAGTGGAATCGATCAATAGTTCTGTGATCAGGACCAAGAAATCATCTTTCAGATAGTGCCAATTGAGATCTATAAAATCGATGAAAACCCTAACTTATCCATTTTTCATTTTTTATGGAACCATGTTGGCCAACCACTTGGGGTATTATATTTCTCGAATAAATATGGAACTGATAAGCTTATCAACTTCAACCTCTATATTGGAAGCATGCGTCAGGTGTGTCCTTATGGCTTCTTGTTTATTGCCCCAATGATCTTCTAGCAGGCCTAGGTGGTGAGTAGCCACCTCAAGATCATGGCCTAGTATTTTTTTGTAGTTCGAGGTAAAAATATCTTGATGCTGCCTTAGGAAGGAGGTGCATACTTCTTTCCCTTTAGAATACATGGCTGCGCTAATCAGGGTGCGCCAAATATCTTCTTATATACCTGGATTTATTTCTCTAAATTCATCAATTGTGGTAGAGACACCCTATTCAAATGTTGGAGAGGCATCCATAGGGTCTTCCTCCTCTTTCTATTCATCATACTCATCTTCTTACTCATGTTACGATGGGGAGAAAATTCTTGAGATGAGTTCTTCAGATTCGGGAGAGGAATCAACATCCTGATATTCAGAAGATAAAGTGACTTTCTCTAACCCATATTGCAGCTAGGGACTCCCTTGAAGTTATTGGGAGGTTGGAGTGAATAATAGATAAGTGTCTTCATCCTATTTAGGTGACGAGAAATCCTCTTCTACCTCTTTGGGTGAGGCAAGGATTTTCTAGAGTCCTGGTGATGGTTTAAGGGAATTTCCATTTGTGCATTCACCAATATTTGGGGATTCATCATGTTTTCCAACACTACTATAATTAGCGATAATGGATGAAATCACAAGGACTATCAAATACATGTCTGAACTTGGAATCATACACCCATTCTGATTAATGGTAAGTATGTATTATTTTCTGAGTTTTTTGAAAGGGTCATATAGAATCATTTCCAAACCATTTGGGGATGCGACCCAATCAATACCATCGACCAAGGGTCACTTCTATTTTTTCTCATAGAATCTTGCATCGATATAATGTGACTCAAAGGATTATAATGGGGACTTATTGGTGTAAAACATTCCTTTTTTCCCATTAGTGAAATATTTGATGCATTTATGGTAGGATGAGGGGATGTTTGCATGCTGATGCAACCAAGGTCTTCCTAGAAATATGTTGAAGGCCGTGTTTTTCTGTATGACCAAAAACTTAGAGTCAGCCACAGGGTCCCCAAACTAAGTCTTGATCTTGATTTGTCCCAATGGATTATTCTTACTTTTATAATATACCTTCAAGGTTATTGTGGAAGGTGCTAAGATATTTTCATCACAACCCAACCGGTGAAGTGTTTGCGCTAGAATGAGGTTAACTCTATAGTCATTGTCAATGAAGTATTTTTGAATATCAATTCCATTTATCCTCCCTGACACATACAATGGTTTTATGTGTCCCTGTATGATGAGGTTTTCATCTTGATCCATGAAGAAAATAACCGCGTGACATTCTGTAGAGATTTGGACTATGTTTAATAGACTTCAGCAACAACCACTTCAGCATCAAACTCTTGGGGGATCAGAAAATCCTCTACGAGTGATTATTTGAGGTATTTTAACAAACTAAAGGTGTCCAGGATTGATGGATTGAATGGTACCAAGGATAATTGTTTCATAATATCATACTTATGGTCTAAATCTAGGTGCTTCCCAACATGTGGATTCTATTTATTTAACGATTAAAGGGCTTGAACACTATATTTAGACTGATCATCCCCTAAGACAGGAGCTAGAGGTGATTCTATTCTTAGTGGGTTGGGTTAGGAAAGTCTGACTACACGTTGAGGGTGATTAAACACCTATTCTTATTTTGATGGATATTCCAGAATGATCAGGCTAGAGTGGCTTCTGACAGGTGCAGGGGAATTTTCCTATTTCCATTGGGTCTATTGAAGGGATCTTCCATGAGTTTTTGAAACATTTATGTTTTGAAAAGGGGTGTGGCCATAAGTTTGGTTTCTACCATGGTTGCGTCTTCCTTGATATCCCTATAACCTATAACATCTTACTCCAACTCCCTAATTAGGTGCGGGGAACTTGAGTTCATATCCATACTCATCATCAGATAAGGGATTTATTAAGTGAATGACATTAATGGATTCAAAGATCAATTCCTCATTTGACAATGACTCTTCCTAACTAACTACTTCTGGTGGTTCTGTTTCATAGGGTGGTTTCCATACCTTTAGATATGTGGGAATAAAATCTGATAGGATCAAGGGTAACTTTTTTCCTTGGTGTAGATTTTTCCTCCTTCACTTGCTCCTTGCCTTTCTGGTCACACTGTATTTTTGATGATTTGCTTTTGGAAGGTTATGGGGTCGAGGATGTCGATCACATTATAATAGGAGCAGCTGGGGGCACAATTGGTTGGTTCAATTGTGCACGGAGAATACCATGAGTTTGGTTGATTGTATTTTTATCCATCCAACTATCGAACTTTTGTTTTCTCTTTCTATAAACATCTCACCACTCATCTCTTTCATCAGGGGAAGTAGTGGAAACATATTCTACTTATGTTGGCGGTGGTCCCATATTGACTTTCCCAGAATCTATCATTTTATATAGGAGGTATTTGAAGACAAAACATTCCTGGATAGTTTGTCCCAGTATCTGATGAAAGGAACAATAATCTAGATGGTCATCGAGACCTACCTCATCGTCCCTTTTCAGCTATGGTAGATAGAGAAAATTGTGGTTCACAGTAGCTAGAAAATATCTGTGAACTTGATCATCTTATAATAAGTAAAATTTATTCATTTATCCCTAGAATTGATTTCTTCTGGATCCCCTCCACTTGTCTTGTCGAGGAATGGGTTACTGTTGATGTCGTGGGGGTGCTCCATGATATGGTGTAGGTCTTAGAGTTAGATCAGGTCCAAGGGCTAGCTTAAGCATGACTAAGTCTACTTAAACTTTCCCTACTCTTTTTTTAATACTGGTGGAGTTACCTGGGAATTGATCTTAGTCCACTATATGGAGTCTTACATTCTTTGGGAAATATCAGATAAATCCTAGAAACCACTTGTATATTTTACTAGGATGATTAGCATTTGAAACTCATCACAGAGGTTATAAATTCACATAGTAAGCATCTCATCCTGTGGGAGTGGTTGGTTTAAATAGTAGGTCAACCCTTTCCATCTATAAATGAAGTACGATACTATCTCATTCTATCACTTTTTTTTAGTTTGAGAGGTTTATAACTATTGTCTTTAGTATCATTGATATTAATTGGAAGAGGAACTTTCGATGGAGATCCACCCATCCTATTATCAACTGAGCCAACAAACTGGTGCACCATACAAAGGCTGACCCTTGCAGAGTTCACATGAAGCATTTGAGTTTCACTACTTCTCATTGCTTTGGGGTTCCCATCATGAGATCATAATAAGATGCATAGTGAATCAAATGTTGTTTCGAGTCCCCTAATCCATCGAATATTGGGAACACAGGACTCCCAAAATTCAGCAGTGGTGGGGTGTTGCTCACCTAATCAGGGTAATATTTTTATTTTGGTTGTACCGGAACACACCACACCTCTATTTATTCCAATTGAGATAATAATGACTCGATGGTATTGATAATCACTTGATTTATGTCTTATTAAACCTGATCTTGGACAGGCTCAGTGGGTGGCAAGATTTGACATGCTGATTCTGTCAGTACTTGAGGCGGGTATCTAACTGGGGGAATCTTTTGAGGTTTTTACTATACTCGTTCTGATTTCCTTATCAATGGAGGGAAATCTTGATGTCTTTCTATGATCAGGTCTAGGTAGAATAATATTCCAGGCACCATTTTGGGTGGATGTCCTGGCCTCGCTTCACTTTCTAGGATGAACCCTTGTGGCTGAGGTGCATCTGCTAGGAGTGTATGTTGAGGCTCTATTTGGGGAGCATATTCAATAGGGAGACTATCTTGAAGTATCTTAACATTGATTCATCTTAAACCTTTCATTTATTCCTCCCACTGAGCAAATCATTCTTCGAGCATAAGGGGATTATTTCCTTTAAGAGGAGGTGGTGGGTTATAAATGACCTTGTTTTTATTCTTCTCTTGGTTATAGATTCATAGAGGAGGTGGTGGAGGATTGATCGGGGGAACACCAAAATTCTAAGCATCCATATAGTTTTGGGTACACACACCTTCATTCTTAGTGTAGATTAGATTCTAGGTGGAACCATCCTCTCTCTGCTCTTCTACATTTGCACCATTTTCGGTGTGGTCTAAAGGATTGACTTCCACAACATTTATCGATGCATAACACATTGTGGGTGGTATACCAGATGTTGAATGGTAGGGTTGTTTTCATCTTTTATTGGATATTCTCCTTCCATTATGGGATCCTCTTCACGCTTCTTGGTGAAAGATAACTCAAAGGGAACCTCTATACGACCTCGTTGTATGCCTCCCTCTTAAGGGAAATGAGTCATGAGATGGGATGAAATGGGGGACCTATATGCTTTCCATCCTCCCTAAATGGGAAAATATTGATGTCTAATGGGTGGGTGGTTGAGGTGAAAATGTCCACATCCCTGTAGGATGGGGTTTCTCCCATTCCCTTGTTATGGTGCCTCAACCCAGATTTTTTAGTCTTACGAGAGCATTTTGTGTTAAAAATGCCCCCCATCCCTGCAGGTTGGGGCTGATCTCATACCACAGCAGTTGCTACTGCTATTTCCTCCTTCTTTATCTCATGTATTTTCATTTGAGTGTGATCCAGATATGGTGATGGGTCTATACACAAACCATTTTCTTCTGAGTCCATTAGCGATGCTTGGTGATCAGATTCTCTTAAGTGGGAAGCCTGTTGAATGTTCTCGATTACCCAGTTCAGGATTTTTTCAATGGATCACTCCCGTCAGGCCTAACGCTTTTTATACTTACTTAGGGTCAATCCTTATTGGGTGTGCTTCCTTTTCTGAGCAGGATGCTCATTTAATTGCCTCCTTGGGTTGATGACATTACATGATGTCATTTCAAATGGGTTATACTGAATGGGGTATGGGGTAAAATATATATCCCCATATTCTCCCCAACCCCGAATGTGAACACCAGACGAGGAATCAATGATTAGATGACACAATTTATATAGTGCATTGAGGAAGGTTAGTTCGCACCTTTCTTACACCTCTCTGATCATGGTCGTTGCACATATAGAAGGGCCTCCAGGTCAATTTTTCAATGAAGATCTTACAATATTTTAACATGGTCCACATACCCATTTTAAGAAAATATTTTTTTCATGTGGAAGATTTTTGTCTAGAGATTGAGAAAAATTTTATGTATGAATTCCTCTGACAAATCCCTTGGAATATCTAACTAAGAAGTGGCTGAGGAACAAAACATAACTGGTATATCATCTTTGGACAATTGTCTCCTCACTAGAAATATATTCTTTTGTTCTTCTACTAGAGAATCCTCTATTTTATCTTCCCTACTTAAATGCTTCTTGATTATTTGGTTTCAAGTAGCGGGGCTAGTAGGGTTCTCGTTGATATGTGAATGGTTTGGGGGTGGCTCAGATGATGAGTGTTTTCCTATGTCGTATCCTAGTTGAGAAATGATGTCACTTGTTATTGATAGGGTATCTAACTTGTATGACCCAATCTTTCCAAGTGCCTCAGAATATGAGGGCTTTTTAGTACTTGACTTGGAAAGGGGAGGAACTTCTTGCTGATGTGAAATTTGACAGTGGGGAAGACCTTCACAAAAGGTACTACTAGAGAGAGGTCTATCATCGTAGCTTGATGTATGAATACAAAGATAATTTCTATAGTTTATACCTTGAGGAGGACCATCAAGGTAGATTATAGAAAGGGGAGGACCTTCTTGATATTTGATTTCATTGTAGGGAGGAACTTTACAACAACTTCCATCATGGAGTGGACTACCATCATAGCTTGATGTCCAACTACAAGAATAATTTCTACAATATATACCCTGGGGAGGACCATAAGGGAGGTTGATAGTAAGGGGAGGACCTTCTTGCTATTTTATATTCTGGCCATGATGAGGAGTACTCTGATGCTTACCAGGAGATAAACTCTTATGATCAATCATCTTGTGTCCACCAAGGGGGCCTTTGTGGATGATGCTCTAGGGAGGACCTCCAGAGCTACTGGTAACAATTTTGTGGGGAGGACCTTTGCAACTACTACTGCTACTTCTATAATTTGGTAAAGAATTAGCATGATCTTAAGCCACCTCTAATATGTTTTTGATGGAATCAAGAATTCCAACTTCTAGAAGAGTAGGGTTATGAGTTTTCTCCTTATTTTCCAGTTTCCTTTAGTGTGATTCATTTTTGAGCACCCTCTTGTGGGAAAATAGGGTTGCCTGCTATAGGTAACAAACTTCATATATGGGTGAATGTTTGAATGGATCTCATGGTTCCATCAGGATACGATGATGAGCTACCTTAGTTCTGTAGGGATATATGTCTACCCTGGAGTGACCATCGAAGTGGACCGGTGTCCCCCTAGTTGTAATAGGCATTTGTTCTTGATCTGGTCATCCATTTATAGCAGAATATGGCCAATGACCTTCCTAGATGGGAATAGGGATGTAGTTCTACTCCAGAGTGACCACCTTATCTTGTGAATGAACCACCCCACTTGGGGAGACGAGGTTGTGAGACCAACTCCTTTTTATTTCCATAGATGTGATTGCATCTTGAAAATACCATGGGATATGATCATAAATTAACATTTTATCCTCCATAATTTCCAAGAAGTGTTGAGAGATGTATTTTGATGGAACAAGAATATATTCCCATTCTGATGTCGTAGAAGGAATATGTGCATGCTCCAGTCCTCTATGTCTTTCCAATGGGTATTGGAAGTTGTTCTATGTGGGGGAAGAAGAATGAGTCTACCCCTGATTTATAACTAGGATGTGCTATCTACTTTCTCTTATTTTCATGGTATTTGACTAATGGGATTCATATTCATGAGCAGGGATTTGCATCTGCTCATTTTTTTCCCTATTTGGATGACAGACTTGATATGAATCCACAAGAATTTCTATCTTCATGTATTTTGTTTCCATAATATTTGATTTATGGGATTGATATGATGGAGAAGGAATATATGTAATCTCGTTGATTGTTGTCATATTTGGCTGGCAGGATTTATTTTCATTTTCAAGAATTTGTGCTTGCTTGTAATTTTACGCCCTATTTGTACGGTGGGTTTAGAAAATAGTAGCAGGGATTGGAATCTACTTGTGTACCGCTGAATTTAAATAGCAGGATTCAGGTGCCTTGGTAGGGATATATGCATGCCTATAATTGGTTTCCATCACATTTTATTGATGGACTTCATGAGGGTGAGAAGGAATATATGTCTGCTCATGGATTATCGCCGTATTTACTTGGCGGTCTTCTTCAACAGAAATGAGGATGATAGTATGGTTCTGATTAAATGAATGTTTCCCTCTGAGTACTTCCCTAGGGACCTGGTCCTACATAACTTCATCTGGGGCCCTCAATGTATCATCCTCTTCATAATGAGGATATTGGGTTGCATGAAATTTGCAACAGTGACTTTCGATAGGGGCTCTTGGGTGGGACCGTTGTGTAGAAGGGATGAAATCATTGGTGATGATTTCATCAACCTCCCTAAAGATAAGGGAGGTACTCATTGTCTCACTCTAGGGACATGCTCCATAAATGGTTAGTGACAGCTAGTGGAGCTACCTGATTTTGGATCGCTGGCTGCTACTGAGTGGGTGGCTGGCATGATTTCATCGACTGGAGGGCCTATCTAGCTGCCTCTAGGGAGGGGAGAGTTTTTTTTTCTGATGGTACTCTCAAACTAGTGCATTCGAGACCCAGCTTTGGAGACATTGGGTGGGTGAGGGAGTCCTCTGCTTCGTGGAGGACTTGGCTGGTGAAATGGTTGACATGCATGTTTGATAAAAACTTTGAGATACCATTGGATTGAAGGAATCTATAAAGAGTGCCTGCAATATATGTAACAAGTACAGACAACAAAATCTCATCAAAGTAGCATCTTATGACCACATGCGTAATTGATTATCCTGCTTGCCCCCTCCTATTTTGGATATGATAGGGGCCCAAGGTAGGGTAACACTACCACCTTAGTTGAGGATTTACATCAAGTTCAAAATTTTTGTTTTGATCAAATATGGGTTTATGCCCAAGTGGGTTAATTATAGGGGGTTAAATGGTGTGAAATCATTGATGTCGGGTATATCATCTTCGAATGGTCTCCAACGAGTTTTTTCTTGGATCTAGAAACACCCAATGACTCTCACATCCATGATTCATGGACTTACTTTCCAAAGGCAGACATTCATTGGATAATTTTTCCAATGAAACTTAATAACTCACATTGGTTGAGAGGATGGGAAGTTGTGCTCATCACACACTTTTGGGGGGAACGATTACATATTCCAAGACTCTCTTATAGATTTAAGTAATGTTCACGAATCCTTGGTTCATTCCCAAGTTTGTATGTTATGGATTACCCCAAAGCAACGATCCATTATGAATACGCATGAATTCAAAATAATCTGTATGCATCCGAGGTTCTACATCAATGGAGATATCCGTATATATCAAAGGTTCTCCATTAATGTTACCTTTTGTGGATAGACTTGGGATTCTTTGGTTGTTCATTGGGACAAAATTGGTTTCAATCTATGTGATAGTGCACTTTGGATTTTATCATCATCTAGGGGATGAAAATTATTTTGATATTGGGATCGAACCCATAAGATAGGCTTCCTACTTATCCTCATGAGAGGAATTAGAACCCATGTAGTTTGGTGCCGCTTAACTAGACACATCACCTTTTAAGGTTGTGTTATGAGGACCCAACCATGCATTTTAACATCATATGGTAAAGACGTTCAGGTGAAAGGTTTCCTGGTCAATAATGGTGTGGGACTTATGCCTAGGTGGCCCAAGGTACCAGAAGAGATGTGGTCTCCTGGGTGGATATGACACTATTGAGAATGTGGCCCGAAAAATATTAGAGTGGATTCATATGTCGTGTTTGGATCTCAAGGAGTCTTTCTATGTATCCCAATTAGTTGGGAATCAAAGCCCTCATAGTTTGGTATGAATAGGAGTTACACTTTAAAGGAAACCCATTAAAGGGGATTGATTAGGGATTATTAATGGGATATACCCACCTGGATTGAAGTTGAGTCTTAAATATATGGAAAATGGCCATGTGATTATGGATTATACCATATGGGAGGCCCATTTTTGGCTGGGGATTATGCATAAAAGATACCCATTTGAGGGGGTATGATTTCACATCTCATAGATGATATGGTATAGAGCTTGGGCCTTTGGAAATCATCCTATGTATCCTAGTTATGGTGGGAATCAGAGTTCTCATAGTTCATTATATCGCATGGATTGTGTGGATGTCATGATCATCATTAACCTCTAAGCCCATGTGAGTCATTATTGGTGTGAGAAACAAGGGGAAACAGAAGATCCAACAAAATAAACAATTTTCTTCCTTTATTAATGGAAGAGGAAGGGGTGACAATGAAATAGGCTGGGGCTATGGAACTTTCCTATCTTCCCTTTACCCTGGAGCGATTCCATGGTATAAAGAAAGAGGAAGTAAAAAAATAGGAGAGAGGAGAAAGGGCTCAAGTGCCCATCCTCTCTCTATCCCAGTGGCTAGAAGGAAGATAGGAGCAAGATTTAAACCTCTTTTAATAAATTCTAGGGGCTTACTTCAGGAGGGATGCCCTTTGAAACCAGTTCTAGGGAAAGAGAAGAATGTTCAAAACTAGTCCTCATCCAAGGGAAAGTCCAACTGTTTCCCTTAATTCCTATAATGGGTAGGTTCATGTGAGTACCCCAGGTTCATAACCCTCATTACCATGAGAATGTAAACTTAAGGCCATTCCAAGGGTCCACTCTATTGTTGGGGTCACTCACACAAATACGATTACTATGGGTATGTAAACTCAAAAGGGCATGCAAATGTGCTCGATGATCTTATCATACATGTCTGGTGGATTTGGAAGGGGCCTTGTCCTAATTCCATTAGATTGGTTCATAGAGGGACTGATAGAGGAGATGATGACATGATGTAAGATAATGATTTGATCAGGAGAGTAGAACACCCTAGGATACCCCATTCCTCATAGCATGTTCTTATGTAGGATAGAGTTCCCTCCACATAGCGTGTTGATATGTGGGTAAGGGGGCCATACAAGTATCATAATACTATGTGGACCTAGTTTTTGTCTTCATAGCATGTTTTTATATGAGACTAAGTATCTCCCATGTAGTGATTTTCTACGAGGGGTTGAGTTCCTCCAATGTAGTGATTTTCTACGCGGGGTAGTGTTCCACCCACATAGAATTTTTCTATGAAGGATGATTATTTTTAAAGGGGACGTTGGTTATGTGCCTTGTGATAATAATTTATGCAAATTATATTAAGTTTACTAATTACCAAATTATTTATTTATTTTTACTTAATTCTATGCAGTGGATCTTACCTGTTGGGAATCATCGAAAAGACTCTCTTCTTCCATTCCTCCAAAAGACAGATCTCGGTTCTCCTCCTCACTCCCGTTCCATTATATTTTCCAGTACCCCTATGGATACTTTTATAGAGGAATGAAATGTTGGGTTGGCTAGCTTCAATGGGCTACAGGGCCTCCATTTACAGAAGCCCATGTGGAATTCTTAGTCTGAAAACGACTTATTCAGTGGTGTCATCATTCATGGAAGGGGGTGTCATCGTTTGTAGGGGAAAAGACCACTACCTCAGTCTCGCAAAAGACTTTGATTAATTTGTGGGGAACCTATTGCATTGAATCTTTCCATGAAATATTTCAGTTTGTGGGAGATTTATCATTTTTGGGACCTGATATCACCACCACTCTCCTGCAAATGAATATGGTTTTGTTTGTGAGAACCGATGCCACCATCTTCATCCCATGAATTATTTAGTTCACGGGTGATTTATGAAGTGAAAGATCTCTATACAGAGTATAAATCCATTAAAGGATTGGCACTTCATGACGTCACTTCTTACTTTTCCATTTTTCCCCTTTAAACATTTTCCCTTCAACTCCTCCTCTGATTTATTTTTATTCCTTTTCCAAATTGATGGAATTATTTCAATCTATTTTGAAGAGTTTTCAGGACCCAACAGACATGAAATATCAAAAGAAAAAATATTCACATAACTCAAGAGTGTGAGATAATCATGAATATGTGACATAAGGAAATGATATTATAAGTTCAAGGAATCATAAATATATGGAAACAACATAAAACATGACAACATAAGAATAAGTCAAGGCTCATTTCTAAGATTATCATTATGGAAAGAGACCCATTGTGGATTGGGTTAACCTACCATTACCTTTCATATTATCTCATGAGATATAAATCTTTACCCAATTCATTACAGGGATATATAATTTCGGGCCCACCTGTTACATAACATAGTGTGCTTAGGCTAACCGCCCATGAACCATACATGGTATCTAATTAGATGAAAACATTACCCAATGAATTAGAGTGATATATAATTATAAACCCACCTATAACATAATGAAAATCATAATATGTACATGTATACATGTTCCAAAATATTAAAAGAAACCATACATAAATCATTAGCATTATAAAACCCATGAAAAAGAAGTGGGTTTCATAATCATATTTCAAAGAATAACTAAAAGTTATATCATAAGTATTCCCAAGATAAGAAGAAATTAAATCATTTTGGATGTTTATATTTTAGTAAGGAAATGTAGGTATTTAAAATTGAGTTCCAATATAGGAAAATTCATGATAAGGATCAAGGATAAGTAAGAATAAAAATGAGCCATATAGGTGATGCTTTTAAAATTGAGAAATGGATACTTTAAGGAAGGAAAGGGATTATTATTTTCCTTTAAAAAAGAATTGAACCAGGAGGGTTCTCTATAAAATAATGAGGGTTTTTAGAATCTTTTCATGGTTAAAAACATTTTATAGAGGTGATACTTTTATTGAAATAATAAATCGAAAAGTTCTCTTAAGTTAGATTTACTTAAAAGTGGTAATTTGAAAGAAAACATAAAACATGTATTATCACCAAATGAAAGTTAAATTAAAATTGATTTATATATGTAAATAACATATATAAATAATATAAATTAAATATATGAGAATAATATCGAGGAAAAGAGAGAAAAATAAAATGAACATGAAACTCAAAAGTAACAAGGGTGGTTCATAAGATCCCCTTTTTATGTTTTAAAATACCTTTTTATTGAAATATTACACCATAAAACTAGATAATAAATTTTTTTTGAATATAGGACAATTTAAATGTAAATTTAACATGATATAAAACATAATTATGTTTCCAAATATAATGGATAACATTGGTGGGAAGGTGAAATATGGACATAGAAAAAATCATTGTTAAAGAGAATGTGAATTGTTCATAACAATGTCTTACTCTTATAGGGAAGAAATTCATTGAGAAGTAATATTTTATTAAAAAGTATCATTTTCACTAGATATAAAGAGAATGTATAATATAAAATCTTACTGTGGAAGAAACCAAGTATTGAAGTATGAAGTTCAATTCGAAATATTATAACTCAAAGAAAGAGGGTTTGAGTTAAAAAATCTCTCACTTCTCTCCTGAGTTAGGGTTCCTTCAAAGGAAATTTGGAGAGGGGAGACATACGAACTACTTCTATGGAATAGTATCCCCATCCCCTAATTCCTTATTTCCTTCCCTCCTCACTCTCCACTTTTTATTATTCCTTATTTCTCTCACTTTCTTATTTTATTTCATTCAATTTATCCCACTATTTCACTTTTCTATATGTTGTCTTGGATCCTTGTTGAATCCAAATCAGTTATTCCTCTTCTATTTTCTTATAGTTACCATGTTTTCTACCCCATTATGGTATGGTGTGCTGGTTTTCTTGGGAAGGTTTGGGATGTGTATGTTGAATCATGTCGGTGTCTTAGGAGCTTGACTTGTGTTCGGTCTTTGTAGTTTCCTCTTTTATGGTGGTTGTTGCTTCTTTAGTGTGTTTATAGTGTGCTATTTTCCTGGAGGAGGATTTGACGGTTGGTGTTGGTTGTTCCAGGTGAGGAAGAGACACTTCAAAGAGACCCTACCACTTTAAACTATACTATGGCTTCTTTTTTCTTCTTTTCTCTCCCATTCAGTCTACTGTAATGGTTTCAAGAGGCTTTGGGAGTTACTTTTTGTTCAGTTGATGGTGTTCCAGAAGGTTCATCCTTCATTTAATTCAATCTTTTCCATATCCATGTCTGATGTTCATTTCAATTTTATTGAAGAAATGGTTTTTTAGCACTGGTTTGCTTGCTGTTTATTTAGTGAAGAGATGTTGGTTCTGTGAAGGTCATGGATCTCTCTCAAAGGAATCTTGGTTTTCTGCCTTGATGAAGCTGATGATATTCAAATATGATACACGTTTTGTGGTGGATGCAGAGATCATTTTAATGGATCTATTTTGTTTCATTTTTATGCACGATGTTTGTCTTGTAGGGTGTTGTTTCCAATGGGGGTTATGGTTAAGGATTTTAGTTCGATTCGATGGTAAAATTGTGATATGATGATGGAGCAGATGAAGGTTTATCCATTGATAGTGATTTCAAGCTCTAGTGGGATGTTTGCTAGTGGGTTTTTTCTGGGAGTAGTGATAAATAAGGTGCTATTGTCTGTCAGGGGCGTGTCTTGAGGTGGCTCATCACTCGACATTTGGTGACTCGAGGCGGTTCAATGGAATTTGGTTCAAGGGATGGATTTTGAATTTCAAATGTGGCTTTAGTTGTTCTATATTTTTAATTTTAAATTTGTGTTATGTGATTTTTTGGGTTAATATTTTGAATGTTAGGTTCCCACTTAACCATAAATTGGCTTTTATAAAATAACAAAAAAAAAGGATTTGGAGGAGTTAAACAAAACCCTTACAATGTCAAAATCATTCAAATTGAAAATACATAGAAGCTAAAAAATGGGATGTATTTTTAAATATATTTTATTTTATGAAATTTATGACAAGATGAAATCCATGTCCAATACATACACCATAGAAAAAGGAATAATCGGTGAACACAAATCATATATCAATGAAACAAAAATGAGACCAAAAAACCCTTACCTTAGGTCCTAATTTATTTTTTGTCTGCACCTATCATCCTAGATAATCAAATTAAGTTTATAAAAAACTTTCTTAAAATCCCTATTCATTTATATTTCATAAAATAAGGTCCATTTATTATCACTTGTTATTTACTTTTAATATAATTTCCTTTTACCACAGTTACTTGGGGTTGTTTGGTTAATTACTTTGTAACCCTTTTGGTTTGTTGATTGTGGTCAATGATTTTGTAAAATAACTTCATTATATCCATAATTTTGTAGGTTTATGTCCTTTATTATTACATTATCATAATATTTATATAGTTTCATCTGTTATTCCAAAATGGACCCTAATTAAGAATAGTGCCTTGATTAATTCATTTAAGGTGGTTAAAGTAACTATAACCATTCATTATTAATATTACTTATAGATTGTAAAATATTATCATTATAGAATATTAATATTTTCATGAATATTATAATTATATATTATAAAATTTTAAAATAATATATGTTATGCGGTTATGGGAAACTAAAATGCATCATTCCATGGAGGCGGTAATCTGCACGTACATGGATGGTGATATATTTTTCATAGAATGAGAGAGGTAGTATAAAAATAGAATATATATCATTTAAAATTCTTAATAATGATATGATAATTATATTTTTTTCATTAAGTAACTCTTTTGGATCATCCATGTAAAGTATTTATGAAAATTAGTACCCACCGTTCATGGGGGTGGTAGTTCGCACAAACTCATGAAAATGTTTTCTTTTTTCTAAGTAATTTTTGAGAAAGTTATAAAATTGATATTAAATTAATAAAATAAAATGTAATCATATTAAAAATTCTTATTTTATCATACCTTCATGTATAGAGGGTATTTTAGAGGGGTAGAAGAAGAAAAGAACTAGGAAAGTTAGGTTGAGAGTATTACCTCTCCCTTTGGAAGTTCTCCCTTAAGTGACTCCTTAAGGCTTCTTGGATTGGTCTTTTAGGAAGACCAATGATTCTAGGAAGTGTGGATAGGTTTTAAGATAGAATAAGGAAGATTTTTGGTAGAGATAAATCTTTTTAATTAGTGGAGAAATGTGTTGGAAGTGATATCCTTTTATAAGTGGGGGAAATGAAATTTTTGTAAATACTCCTTACTTTTAAATGATATTGTGGAATCTTGTGTTTTAGAACTGGATTAAATTCCATGTGAAATTTGAGTTTTATCATTTGGTGGATGGTTCGATTTGTAAACTGACCATTGGATCATAATTCTGAGATTTTCAACACTTCAATGTATTTTTTAGACTTAGTTTAAGGACCAAGGGGTCCCTCAGGTGTTTCGTTGAGTTTATAGAGTTCTAGGCCATGAAATTTCAAGTTTTGGGTGGACTGGTAAGGGTACATGGTTTGTGTGAAACCATGCGGCCCATCGGTGCAAACTGTGAGGCACCTATCGGTGAGCATGAGTGACCCGTATAGGCTGTGCATGATTTTCCAAACCATGTGCCTAGCCCACATGCTTAGTGCCATTTAGGCAGTGTGTGTAAACTATTCATCGCACGGTTGATGCACGGTTTAGCCAAACCATGTAGGAAAACCATGCAACCCTCTCCTCTTAAGCAGTAGCCTACACACGGTTGGTGCATAGTTTGGGAAACTGTGCGGCAAAACCATGTGTCTCATTAATGGGGTGAAATTTCCATTTTACCCCTATTGGCTTATTTCTTTTTCTTCCTTCTTTTCTTTTTCCTCCCCTATTCACAACATCTCCTCCTTGGGTCTTTTCCTTCACCTCTAGGTAGGGGGAGATATACCTCATACGACCTCTGATTTGAGTGCCATCAAGTGCATTGGAAGCATCTCAATAAGTCTACTTATTCCTATATTTTTTAATCCTATCTCTCATTGTGTTATTTTGGTGTTATCTAATTTGAACTATTTTCAGGAAGTTTTTCCATGTCTTCAATTTATCTCGAGCCAGACCAAATCAAAGCTTGATATTGGTTGTGTGGGTCAACCTAAGCACTAGGTAGGTGTTTTATATATTTTACCTTAAGTTTTTTCATTTTTATAAAATGTTGTCATGTTCCACAAACTAAACTTACTCAATGTCACTTATAAATTATAAATTTGATTTAATTTAATTGCTTAGAATTCCTTATGACGCCTTTAGACTCCCCCTTATATGGTTAGAGGTTATGACCTCAACCTAAACCGTACTTAGGAGGGTTCTCTTGATTTTTCATGTTTGATTATCATGTTTTCCTTTGTTATATCCACCTATTTGGGAGTGAATTTTTATTTATATATTAAATGTTGGAACTTTCTTATATAAAAAACCACCTTGAGGTGGTTTTTTATGCTTTGTGCTGGAGCTAGTTTGAATAAAATTAACTAAATGGATTTTTTGAATAACAATTTTATGTTTTCTAATAAAACCCCTCTATTAAGGTGTGATGTTTTCTAATAAAAAAATGATACTTATATATGTTTATGTGTGTGTATGTTATTCCTTGATTGGCCTTATTTAATGTGTGTTTTTCCATGACCTTTGCTGTTTAGTAATTGAGTATGTATTTTAAATCATGTTTGAGTGTGATGGCCTTTTTGATGATTTGTTTTGAGATGTGAGGTGGATTGATTACGTGTATTCCCTTTTTATTTCTAAAATAAAATGAGATATGGGTGAGTCCCTCTTAATGTGTCCTTGTTCTATGCCATGGCATGCTCATTACTTTCCCTTTGTATTTTTAATTAAATAATTAAATGAATTATGAACTCCATGAGCGATACATGGCTCTCCTTTTAAGGAATGCCAAGTATGGGCTCATCATTCCTATGATCAGTTCACTATCAGATTGTGTATATGATGGGGGTGATACTGGTATTCCAAGATGGTCTCACTATGTATTCTTCTTACCTCATTATGAGAGATACCAGTTCCCTAGAGGAGACACTTTGGACAAGATCATTGGCGAGATAGTTGTACCAGGACATGAGTGAGACTTGGTCCCCTATATGAGATACCAGGTATAGGATAAGAGATTTTTTTCTCACATTAGGATCGTAGTGATAATTGCGAGGCCTTCCATGGGTCACATTGGACAAACTCCAACAACAGTGAGCGCTACAACCCTCCTGGTGCGACACACGGGTTCCTTGTTAAGGTTAGCCTTGTATGGGCCCAAGATGCCTCTATTATAATTTTGGTAGTAATTTTTTTTGAAAAGGCTAATAATGGATATTTTTTATCTAAGGGACACATACGCTAATCCAAATCACATGTTTGGGTTTGGTCCATCTACCTATATCTGTTTTGTGATGCTTCCATTATCACTTCACTATACCTCACTTGTACAGGTTCCTTTGATTCAGACATTTATAGCTTAGGCCGAAGCGGGTATGGTTGGTCCAAGTGTTCTTGTAGAACCTGCGCCCAACTTGGTCACTTTTTTATCATTGTTTTTTTTATTTTTGATATACATGCACACTGCTTATTTTATATGCATGAACTAGATTATGCTTTAGACACAATTGGTGTTATCCTATTGAGTATATCTCACACCTTACTCAGGCTACCATTACACTGGGGTACCTAAGAAGATCTTCATTTTCATAGGTCCTTGGTTAATTTCTTGTGCTATTATGCTTATAGCTAAGAGTTTGGAGCAGAGGACTGAGATGGTACTCAATATGCCTATGGAGACTATCCTTGGGGCATTTTCTTTGTCTTTTATTTATTTTGATTGTATTGTTCTATATCTATTGCCATATGTTTCCTTTTGTTTGTACTTGTATCATCACTTTCACATGTATTTCATGGGTAGTTGTATTTTGGCTTGGGCCACTTTTATTCAGTTATTATATTCATCTTCCGCCGCTTCTATTTCTCTTTTATTACTTCTTCCGCTACTATCTATTGATTTCATTATTATTACACCATTTTACCACTCTGACCATGAGTTTATAGTCTCCCCACTGTACCACCATTAGACCCTTACTACTATTTGGAAGCCTCTAGTGTACGGGGGGGGGGGGGGGGCATGGGGTGGGGGGTGCTTGAGTCCATGTGGCGACCGATCCAACTACCGGTTAGTGGTTAGTTGGG
Organism: Viscum album; assembly: GCA_963277665.1. Taxonomy (NCBI): domain Eukaryota; kingdom Viridiplantae; phylum Streptophyta; class Magnoliopsida; order Santalales; family Viscaceae; genus Viscum; species Viscum album. The sequence goes on along the minus strand of OY728131.1, from coordinate 778,673,554 downwards.
TTGAGACATTACAAAGTGGTATCAAAGCTTTCATTTCCTTCATCTTACTATTTTGCGATGGTATATAGGAGACTAGGAATGTGTTGGAACTTGGTAAATAGGTATACTTGGGAATGATTAACCCAAGTATGGGGAAAAGTCTAAGTGGTCAGGGATGAGACTATTGTTCATGCTATTTATTATTACAGTTGATTTTGATTTCACCATTGAGTGATTGGAGTACTTTACATTGCTTACTAATTTATGAGATTTATATAATTTTCCCTTGGTCTGGTATGATAAGGAAATATAATTACATACATCATGATAGGCACTTAGTAATTCGCATGCCATGCTTATGACATGCCATAAAGATTGCATTTATAGGTTGTTTGAAATTTATTGTAATGTGCTTTGTGTGTTAATTTCCCACCAGATGTATTCTATACTAGGTGTTTCAATAACATGTTTAGTTTTTACCTGCTTAGATATTTGATTCGAATGCCTCTTTAATTTAAATTGTCATGTCTTGCATGTATTCCATGTTTGAGTTTTTTCTACTTATGTAGAAGCATGTCATGCTAGTTTTACATGATTTTATTTATTTATAATTTCTAGTTTCTTATCATGTTTAGGTAATTAAAAAATGTTCTTTTTCTAATTTCTATGCATCTATGCCTGTTTAACATGGGCTAAAAAATACTGGTTGTGGTTAAATGGGGTCAACCTAAAATTTTAATGTGTATGAGCACCTTATAAATTGAAAATTGATGACCCTTGTAATCAAACAATGGTAGATTCACTTTATATACTTAAGGAATAATGTATAAATGATAAATCTATTTAATTTTTCTTTACTTCTAAAAAAATTGGTTTCGGTTAAATGGATACAATTTGTCCAATTCGTAAGGTGTATGGGTTATTTATGAATTAGAACAAGGTGACCCATATATTCGAACCATTGTAGACACACCTTATATATATTTAAAGTCTTTCATATAAATATTGGAGAGTTTTTTTATCCTGGATAAAATGGTTTCGGTTAGATGGGATCTACCCAAAACTTGTAAAGTGTATGGGTGATTTATACATTCAGGGTGGTAACCCATAAAACCAAAAAATATATTATGAGATTTCTATCTAGGAACCACTATCAATAAATGTTGTTAATTTTTGACTTGAATGTTTTGGATACCTTTAATAAGGCCCATACCTCTATTATCTAGGCATAATGACCCGTATGGATAAATTCTAAAATGCGCAACTGGACCCAAGTAGGATAATTAGGGCATGTTGCTTAAGAAATGAACTGCTAAGGGTGTTCAAATAATTAATGTTAAAAATGTTCAAGTTACTTTTACTTGAACCTAAAATGGATTAAAGGGACCCTCATAGGTCACCTTTTCTTTTGGAATGACTTGGTGCTTAAACCCCATGGGGGTGTTCTTATGCTATGTGTTTTGGGACTTTTAAATTGCTCATAGTCACCTATATGGTTTTATGAGTAAACGTAAGGTGGCCTTTTGTTTGACTAGTACCCCAGTTTTTTATAAATAAAAGACCTTTTTATCAGATTTGAGTTGAAATGGTGTGAGGAATTATGATTAAATGAATGGTTTTTAAATTGGTATCATGTGATAAAATGGCCTAATTATAACGAGACATCAATAAATAAATAAATCTTAAAAATGAGTTTAACATAACTTGTATGTTTTTATTTGTGGACTTATCCAGATACTTTTTATTTATGTTTGGTATTAGTTTTTATTTAAAGTTAAACCTTGAAATTTTTTAATAATTAAATGAATTTTGCTTTAATTCCTTATAATGAAACATTAAGAGGTGTTCTAAGCCTTACCCCTCATGAAAGGGTAGATGAATGTGTTCTTGAGTTTTTTCTTAAAATGGGGGAATAGACATTTCCTATAGGCCCCATCTCTTTCAGTTCAAACCTAAGTTATGGTTTATTTATCCTAATAACCATTTCAGGTGTGACCCCCCTTGTAGGATCAATGATTTTTATTTCTATAATGGGATAGCCACTGTAGGTATTTCCCTCAGACTCTTTAAATATCTTGTTAGTTTTTTTATGAGTAGTTTCTCTTTCCTAATACTATTTGGGTATTGTTGTCCCTCATAGGAATCTTAGATTTTAAAAGTGACACCCTTGTCTTAATGGGTGGTTGTTTGATACATTGAGCCTTTTTATAGGCATGATCATTTTGTAATGCTCGGTTTTAGTGGGACAGACATGCTTATGGCATATTCATCTACTTAGTAGGTCATGTGACCCTTCCTCTCCTTCCTTTTCAATTCTGGACAACTCGAGAGGTCTTTTTCCTATTTTATAGTCATATGGGTGATAAAACTTTAGGTTAATAATTAGTGTGAGGCATCATATAATTGAACACATATGGATGATAAACCCATGGATAGTATCAGGGGTGTTCCATTTTCTTGTGTAACCTCATGGTAGTATGCATTGGTACATGCGGTACCCATTGAGTTTCTGAAATGGTACAATGAACCAGTTGTTTTTAGTGGTACTTGTGTAAGTCTTGATCAGTTGTGTTATGTTTTTGGGTCATCCATGGAGTCGAGGGACCTAATCATTTAATGAAATCAAACTTGTCCCATTGCAGAGGATCATGTTCTTGACACATTAGTTAGTTGCTCTAGATTTTATGCCTAATGTTATTGAGCACATGGTCATCACTCAGGAGGAGAGTCACATTTCTACCTAAGTTTGAGTCTAAACTAGCACTTTTAAAGTGGATGGTTTTCTATCTCTTTTAATTTAAACATTTCCAAATGTGTTGGAAACCTCTAGGACCTACAGTCAGTGGTTGATAGAGTGTGAACCATGGAATGAGTTCCCTTCTTAGAAAATCCAATGATAAGAACACTCCTAAGGTGGGAAGCTTCATGTTGAACATGTCAAGCATGTCCTTTTAGGTAGTATAGATAACCAAGGTCCCTTGTAAGTGGTCGAACTCTTTTGAATTCCCTTAGGTATGGTGAGTCTCGAATCATGTCAGTGATTGTGAGGCACCACAAAGATGAATGGTTGGCTAGGTATGCAATATTTGTAAACACCATTCATCAAGAAGGGACTTTAGTGGTTGTGCTTAAGAATTTCTAGATGCCTTGTGTGGTAAATACATCATGGTTGGTTAATGGTAATGAATTGGAAGGTGAAGCTGAGATCTTCTAGGGAAGTCAACCTATAATGGTTCAATAGTCCTTCCCTTTTTCTTTTGGAAATGTTGGTTTGGAAATGTACTAAACACTTCACCCTATTTATGGTGAAAGTGTCTCAGATCCTATTCAGAGATCGTTCAATTCCTCTTAAGTTTACTCTCAGCTTAAATAAGATTATGTCCCCTATATTGGTATCGTCTAGGTACATTGAGTGAGCATTAGTATTATGCCATGTTAAGTTTTTAAAAGATATTAGGATTTTTAAGTGGTTTCTACCAAAGTTCACTCTAGAAGCATGGTTAGTCCTGAGTGATACTTGGGTTCCCAAGTAGGAACGCCTTGGACAGACTCATGGACAATGGTTGTTTCACTTTGACTTGATCACCAGGAAGATACCATTTTGGGACCAGTATGTGTTCTTCATATGTGAACATTTGGTGGTGTACCAACATATTTATTTTAAACTCCAAAGTATGGGATACCTAGGTTGAGTTCTTTGGACTTATGTTATTTATTTTGAGGTTACCCTAGAATTTAGTGTGGTTCAGATGGGTTGTTCGAATGTGTAACAATCCAAGTGTGTTGGATCGAGTATGAACCCATATTCATGATATGAAACGAAAACTTAAGTGGGGTTTTGGATAAAGATTCCATCAGAATCCAATCATGAGCTCCGATGAATATGCTCTGATCAAATTCTGAGTTACCTTCATTTAAATGCTTTGAGTTTAACTTTTGAAGTACACTGACCGTCTAAGCCTAGTGTTTCAGGTATGGATGGACGGTAGTGGATTGAACTATGTTCCTATGGGTTTTTAGATAAGTTTAGTTTTAAATATAACCTTCAATCTAATTATGTCTCATGTCATGAACATCATTTGAATGTTACGATCATTTTTTGAAATAATTTCTGATGGTAGAGGCATCATGTTTTGAAGTTTTTCCTTAAATACCAAAACCTATGGTGGAAGAACCATAGGTTGTGTGGTTAAATATATTATTAGGAGATAATGTCTCTAGTTAGATGAGCTCATTTAATCTCAGTCTTAATGCTTTAGTTTGGAGTATAAGCGTTGGCTCGAGTTGGTACGACTCTTGTACTATGTGTTAAGGTGACACTCAGAGGTGTGTGGGGTGTTTGGAAATGCAACATGACCGAATGATTAATAATTAACAACCCAAGTAGGTTGAGTGATTTTCTATATTTTTCACCTAAGGCTTCTTGGGCATTATATGTTTTAAGGTGGGGATATTTTAGTTTCCCATGGTTTTGGGCCGAATGAAATTCCATGGGAAATTTGAGTTTTATCATTTGGTGGATTTTCCATTTTGTAAAATGAGCATCATATCATAATTAAAAGAGTTGGAACACTTAAATGTGTTGTTTTTAGACTTTTTTTAAGGCATGAGGGGCCCCTCTGGTGTTTAATTGGGTTTCAGGAGCACCACACCCCAAAATTTTAAGTTTTGGGTGGAATGGTAAGGGCACACAGTTTGTCTAAAACTGTGCAGCCCACCAATAAAGACTGTCCGACACCTACTGGTGAGCATGAGTGACATGAATGAGCTATTCACAATTTCAAAAACCACATGCCTATCCCACACACTTATTTTTATTTAGGCAATGTGAATACACTATTCATCACATGGTTGGTGCACGGTTTGTCCAAACCGTACGGGAAAATCGTTCGACCCTCTCCTCTTAAGCATTAGCCTGTAAACGATTGGTGAAAGATTTGGAAAACCATGTGTCCAAACCATACGCCTCATTAATGGGGTGAAATCACCATTTTACCCCTATTTGGTTATTTATTTTTCTTCTTTTCTTATTCCCCCCTCGTGAAAAGAAGCTTTTCCTTGGGTCATTTTTCTTCTCCTTTAGGCAGGGGGAGATCTCCCTCATACGACCCTTGATTCGAGGACCTCTAGGTGAGTTAGAAGTGTCTCATTAAGTCTATTACTACTCTTTCTTCCTATTTTTTTTAATCCTCTCTCTCACTACTCTATTTTGGTGTGACCTAATTCACCCTATTTTGAGGGAGTTCATCCATTTTTTTTAATTTCTCTAAAACTGGACCAAATCAAAGCTTGATATCAATCAATTAGGTTGACTTAAGTATGAGGTAGGTGGTCTATATATTTTCCCTTAATTTTCATCATTTTTATAAAATGTTGTTGTGTGATGCATGCCGGACTTACCGAGTGTCACTTCTAAATTATAAATTGGCTTAAATTAAATTGCTTAAACCACCTTATGATGCCTTTATACCCCCTTATATGGTTGGAGGTTATGACCTCAACTTGAACCGTCCTTGGGAGGGTTTTCTTGATTGTTCACATTTGATTATCGTGTCTTCCTTTGTTAGATCCACCTCTTTGGGTGTGCCTTTTTATTTATATATGAAATAGAGGAAGTTTCTTATATGAAAACCACCTTGAGGTGGGTTTTTTGTGATTTGTGTTGGTTTTTTTCCTAAAATGAACTAAATGAATTGCTTGAGTAATAATGTCATGTTTTCTAATAAAACCTCTCTATTGAGGTGCATCATATTTTAAGTAAAAAATGATACATAGATATATATATGTTTGTGTGTGTGCATGTGTTATGCCTTGACCTGCCTTATGGAATGTGTGTTTTACCATGACCTTTTATGTTTAGAAATTGAGTATATCTTATAAATCATTTTTGAGTGTGATGGAATTTTTGATAATTTGTTTTAATATGTGAGGTGGATTGATTATGTGTATGAAATTTTTATTTCTAAAATGAAATGGGAGATGGGTGATACCCTCTTAATATGTCCTTTTTATATGTCATATCATTCTCACTAATTGAACTTTGTATTGATTAATTAAATAATTAAATGAATTATGAATTCCATGAGCGATAAATGGGGTTCCTTTCAAGGAATTCCTAGGATGAGATCATCATGCTTGTGATCAGTTCACTGTTATATTGTGTATATGTTGGGGGTGCTACTGGTATGCTAGGTCAGCCTCACCATGCATTCTTATTACCTAATTATGAGCGATACTAGTTCCCTAGGGAAGAGAACTTGGATGGGCTCATTGAGGAGATGGTTGTACCCGACCACAACTGATACTCAGTCCCCAATGAGAGATACTAGGTACGGGATCAGAGGTTTTTTACTCACATTAGGTTGGGAGTGATACTTGTGAGGCCTTCCATGAGTTTCATTAGATGAAATCCTATGGTAGTGAGAGATACAACACTCCTGGTGCAACACATAGGTTTCTTGTTAAGGTTATCCTTGGATGGACCCAGGATACCACCTTTATAATTTTGGTAGTCACTTTTCTTGAAAAGGCTAATAATGAATATTTTTTATCTAAGGGACGCATCCGCCAAGAAAAACCACATGCTTGGGTTCAATCCATATACATATACTTGTTTTATGACACTTACATTATTACTTCCCCATACCTCACTCATATGGGTTCCTTTGGTTCAGACATTTCTGGATTAGGCTGAAGCAGGTATGGTCGGGCTAGGTGTTCTTGTTTAACTTGAGCCCGACTTGGTCATTTTTTTGCATTGATTATTTTATTTTTGATATACATGGACACTACATATTTTATATACATGAATTAGATTATGCTTTAGAAACCATTGGTGGTGGCCTACTGAGTATATCTCACACCCTGCTTGGGCCTCCATTGTACTAGGTTACCCAAGTAGATCTTCATGCTCACAAGTCCTTGGATGATTTCTTATGATATTATGCTTACAGTTGGGAGTTTAGAGTACAAGACTGAGCTGGTACTCAGGATGCTTGCGGAGATTGTCCTTGAGATATTTTCACTGTATTTTATTTATTTTTATTGTATTGTTTTGTATTGTCTACTGTATGTTTCCTTCTTCTTTTACTTGTAGCATCACTTGAACATGAATTTCATGGGTAGTTGTATATTGGATTAATCCACTTTTATTTAGTTATTATATTCATCTTCCACTACATTTGTTTCTCTTTTATTAATGATTTCACTACTATCTATTGATTTCATTCTTATTACACCGTTGTGCCACTCTGAACATGGGGGTATAGTCTCCATATCATACCACCATTATACCCTCACTACTATTTGATAACCTCTGGTATATGGAAAGGTGTTCTTGAGGCCATATGGAGACCGATCCAGCTATCGGTTTGTGGTCAGTTGGGTCAGGATGTTACAGATATCATGAAACTATTCCATGATTAAAGGGATTAAAAGTGGAAAAATAATTGATAGGGTAGGATCCTTGGTTGAGACACACATAAATATATTTTTGGACATGTTTTTTACATGTTTTATATCCATTACCCCTTGATAATTACTTTTACCATTTAGGTTTTACAGAGGTAATTAAATTTTAACCTCAATAAATTTTTATTCCTAGAAATTAAATGAAAATTATTACATAATTTGGACCTAATGATTCAAAATATAAAATCCATTTTATTTGATTGAATTTATAAATCTAATAAAATTTTAAAAAGTAATAAACTTATTATGCATCAAAAATAGTTTTTTTAAATATCCATTTTACGCTTAAAAACATGCTTAGTATATAATTATGAATATTTTTTGTTTTTATGACATTAATTAGTTTATTATTAACTAAATTATTGTTATATATATTTAAAATAAACCCAATAATAAATTTCACATTGTGAATAATTAATTATAATAAAAAAAATATTTTTTCCCTCTGAATAAAAGATTGTTTAAGTTTTAAAATGTTTAACACAATTTTCTAAATTTAACTTAGTATTTTTAAATTATTTATTTTACTTTATAAATATATATAATTTATATAAAAATTATCTAATTTTTTTAATTCAGTCTTGTATATGATAGTTTCATAAAAGTGATGGTTTTAACAAAATCATCATTTTTTCACTATTCACCTAAAAATCAATTATTTCAGAAAAATCAAAAAAATCACCTTAAAATAATATTGAATTTATAAAATATAAAAATGAATTTAATTTTCTTCGATTAAAAATCTATAGTTTAGGAATTTAAATTTTAAATGGAAATATAAAATATAATGAAATATGTTTTTAATAGGAAAATGACTTTTTAGATATTATCTATGCTTATTCTTATTTCCTATCAATCAATAATTAAATTAGTGTTAATATAGTATCCATAATATATTTTATCTATGATATATTTAGTTTCTTAAAATAAATCACATAAAAAATACAATTTTAGAAAAATATATAAAATGATCTCAATAATTTTATCAATGGATTAATAATTAAACTTTTTTTTCTTTAAAATTCAAAATTAGAAATGTGTAGAATACATAAGAAAAACAAATTTCTAAATTAATAATTACATGTTTATATAATATTAATTTATAGTCACATATCCTCTCAAGATCTCTTCATAAGATCTAATTATAAGGTAAGCTCTGGTGACAGTCGAAGGTAGTGATTCCCCTAGCATGGATCTCATGACAATTTCCATGAGTTTAAACTTCTCTAACATATTATTTAACTCACACCATAATTGTTGGAGTTTATCTTGGGCTTGTCTTAGGGAAAACCCTATTGAATCTACTTCCTTTCCAATATCAGAAAAATGAGCTTCATAAGAGAGACTTCCACTACCCAATGCTATTTCTTTCATTTTTCTTTATAGATTTTATAATATGGTTACTTCATTTTATACCCACTAATTTAATAACTATATTATAATGATAAATTTTAATAATTTTATTTTAAATTTTCTTTGTTTTTTTAGATAGGTGCTTCATGTAAAATAATCTACTTAACACATTAGGTTTTAAAGGAAAAAAATAATAAAACCTTGGGGTGTTACACATTCACAAAACACAAAAATAAAAAAATAAAATGGAATATAGTTGTAAGGACCTGACCTAGGATTCAACATGAACTGACACTCAAACTAGTACGCCACTGACTCGAGGCATGTTCCTGATCACCCCGGGGTGGTGATAAGTGCTAATGCAATTAAATAGTGACAATGTGAATGATTTCACCTGAAGATCATATAATAACCCAAGGAAATTATAAAATTAAAGGCAAGTCATACCAATACACTAAACCAATAAAAGAATAGAACCAACCAAACAAAATTATAGAAAATATACCATATATAGAGTACAAGCAGAAATGCCTAAAAATCTGATATAAAAAAGATAACAAACTAAATAAAGAAAAAAGAGGAAAGCCCCAAACCACTATATACATGCATCAAGTAAAGTGTCTTCACTAGGTTCCATTCATACCTGAACCACATGTTAGATATATAACCTCCATATCCATACAGATCTGGATAAACCTAAGAAACCTGTAATGATAATAACCATGAGAATAGTTTCCTAGTAGGTCACCACCCATCAATCCATGCATTCACTTTAAAATAAGAACCTTGTAAATCTATTTGAAAATATGTATGAATAAAATAGGTTTTTTTACTTTTTCTATAGAAAACAAATAATTGACTATGTTTTTCCAAAACCAATATTTTCAAGGAGTCAACCTATGAATTTTATCCAAGAATATATATATATATATATATAGATTCACACATATGGATGTGCTCCTACACATGCATATGAATTCATAACCAGGAAAATAGATGCATATATACGTGAAAGTAAACATTCATAGAGAATTCTTTAGGAATAACAAAAACAATGCATTTTCATTTCTTAATAAAAAAGGGGAGAAACCCATAGTTATAATTTAAACTAATTACATTTTTAACATTTGAAACATTTAAACCCAAATAATTTTTAAAACATCACATCATGGGAACCTAAGAGCTATGGGGGGGGGACCTAGGATAGGGCTATACGAACAACTAAACAAGACTGACATCATATAATAATACACCTAGTGTTACCCTCATTGGTATAACTAAGGGGAATATCCCATAAGAATATTCAAATCCATCTCAGGTCCACTAGTCAAAGTGTGATTGTGAACTAGTGAAACATGTATACCTAGACTCCCCACCTAGACACCCAAGGCTTCCCATGAATCAAAAGTAGAGTCGAGTCAAAAAAATACCACATAAAAATACATATAATACATTTAAAAAATAATCCACATCCTAACATTTGACACCATCACATGAAATATCTCCCAAATTCATTAAAACTATATATTAAAAACATAATCCCCTTCACTAGGCATCATCTCATACAAAGCATCGAAGATGTCGATTTCCCAAAATAAAAGGGGTATGTTTCAAGATGGGTTTTCATTTAAAAAAGGACATTTATAAAGTTTTATTTACAAAACTTGAGCATTTTAAATAAAAAAACCATTAAAAAAGGTATTAAAATAAAAACACAATTCATAAATTGATTAGAAATCTTAAAGAGATAATCGAACATTTCTATAAACACATGGCATGTATGGATTTCCAAAAGAGACTTTGAGCTTTGAAAAAACCAAGGAAAATACCTTATGAATTTGATGAAAACCATAGGAAAAAAATTCCATTTCCATTAAATCTATTAATTATACTTCATATTATTTCTAAACATGAAAATCAAGCATTTAAAAGAACAAATAATAATAGTTCTAAATTTAAAGTTCCATGTGTAGGACCACCTACCTCAAAACCTTTTTATTTTTCAAACAACATTGCTAAATCACCTCAAGGAGACCCAATAGGGATTATAGAAGAAATAAGATCCCTAAAAATCAAAATAACTCAATTAAAATAGATCCAGAAGGAACCCTAGGTCACCAGACCATGTTTGGGTTAGTGAGAAAGAGAGAACAGAGAATAAAGAGAAGAAATAATAATTGATGAATGATTTACCATGAATAATCACCCTAAAAAATTAACTAATCCAATAGAAGTCACTAAAAGAGGAGGAAAAACCAAGGGGGATATCCTCGTGGAGTCGTGTGAGCCAAATGATGGGGAAAATATGTAATTTGGGGTTAAATCTGAGCAGGGGTAAAATGGTAAAATTCAAATTTTAATGAACTTGAGAACCATGCATGGTTTGACTGCATAGTTTTCCAAATTGTGTGCCAATCGTGTGCCCTCTACTTGGAGCCTAAAGTAATTCACATGGGTTGGCCACATAGTTAGACTAACCATGCACTAATTGTGTGATTTGGCTATATGAAAACTACAGTGCTCGTCGCATGGTTTTTGTGTAGTTAGGACTAAACATGTTCCATAACCATGCAATAAGCTCTATACCTCCTTAAAACTATAAATTTCAAAGATATACCACTCATAAAGAGAGAGAAACATGGGAGAACAAAAATGAATAAAATAATAAAGCTACCAAGGTTAAAGAGTGAAAGCAATAATTTTACTTGGTTCACCACTAAGGGATAATCTACGAAAAATATGCCAATGGTGTGCCAATCATACCAGAATCCAAAAAGATTTACTAGATTTTTTGGATTACAATTTTTTATCCATGGTCACTCTATACTAGGCACACTGCCTTTAAGATGAGTTTATGTATAGTGAACCACCTCCCTCAGATCACTTTTATTGACTTCTCCTTATTCACTGTATTAGATAAAGTTCTCAATTTAACAACTTGATGGTTTCTTCTTTATCATAAAAAATGAATGCTTTGATTTTCATCATGATAACCTGAGTGTGATGCTCCAATGTGCTTTTTGGTCTCCAAAATACCCATCAGAAAATGTTCTGTGAGAAAACCTTACACAAAACTTTGTTATGCATGCTTACTACAAAAAGCACTATTCCCCATGCACTAACTGCACAGTCTACTATCCTCCATGCACTAACTGCGTGGGATACCCATGCATTGCACACAAACCCTATGAACCACCTGTGTGCACAAATCCTCGTCACACTTCCCATGTGAATCCTCTATGTACTTACTTCTATGAAACTACAACATGCACTTCCTTCCACATAAATCCACTATGTACCCAAGTGGTACATGCTCATGCTTGGCATCCAAAAGACCCAAGATCGAATCAGGGCAGAGACAAAATTTCAGGGTACTGTAGTAGTACTGTAGCAGCGACAGAACTATAGAAGTGGCAGTATTGTAGCGGTGGAGGTACTGTAGCAGGGACTGTAGCGGCGGTGGTACTGTAGCAGTGCGGGTACTGTAGCAGTACTGTTCACTGAGGGGTCCTTTGGGCTAAAAAATGGGCTTTTAAGCCTTGTATTCAGGCCACTTGGCCTTGAGCCTTTGGGCTATGTAATGGGTCTCCCTCTACCCACACTAAATAGGTCTTTTCTTTAAGTAATAAATTGAGGCTTCAACCCTAACCTTTTAAAAAAATAGAACAAAAATCCCATGCACACTGCTTCTCCATGGATTTCCTTCACAAACCCTGATTACCGCACACTACCTATGTGGTATCTTCTTTATGCACTACTTGAACTCCCATATTTCTTCTTAAGTTTTTTATCTACATAATTATGTGAATAGTGGGGTATTTATAGGTAGAATTTTCTAAAAAACCCCACTAAACATTGAGATTACTATTCAACACTATCCACCACTTGAAATCCATGTGGGATAACCTTCACGATTCACTTGAAATAACTATCTTCTGACTGCCTACACTTCTACAAAACATGGATTTAAGAGTGTCGAAATTTATCATTGCTATAAAAATATGCTGAGAAAGTCCATATTTATCAGTGCTAAAATAAGCGCTGATAAAGTGGGACCTTTATCAGCGCTAAAAAAAGAAATGATAAAGGGAAACCTTTATCAGTACTAAAATAAAGTGATGATAAAAATGACCTTTATTAGCGCTAAAAAAAGCACTGATAAATGGTAACCTTTATCAGTGCTAAATAAAGCGCTGATAAAGGTCAATAATAAAATGAAATAATTAAACAAATAAAATTAATTTTTTAACAATTTCATTAATTAGATAATTATTATTAAAAATGAATAAATTGAATATACATATATATAAATTTTAAAAATTAATAAATAGTATATATTAAATATATAAATATGTAAAATGAATAAAATAAAATAATTAAAAAAAATAAAAATTTAAAATGAGTAAATTACGAAAAATATTAAACATTTTATTAATTAAATATTTATTGATAAAAATTAATAAAATTAATATACATATATATAGATTATAAATATTGATAAATAATATATATTAAATATAGATATACAAATTAATATATAATCAAACAAAAAATTTAAAAATGAATAAATTACAAATTTATTTAAAAATTTATTAATGAAACAATTATTAATAAAAATGAATATGTCTAATATATATATATATTAATTATAAATAATAATAAATAATATATATTAAATATAAATATATATAAAATGAATAAAATCTTAATTAAAAACATATTAATGTCTTATTAATTTTTAATGTTGTTTGATTTTTCAATTTAACATATATCAAACGTCATGTGTTATATTTATTTCACGTATATATATATATATATGTAATTAATGCAGTTTTATATAAAAATGCACACAAAAATATATATTTACAAAATATATAGAAACACATACACCTAATATTTATGTAATTTATTCAAATTTCAGTATATTTTAGAATTTCATTATAACATGATATATTTAATATATTATGTTTTTAATCGGAAAATTTTATTTATTTATTTTTAATACTATTATAGTTAGTGTATTTATTTTTAATATTTTTTTTATTTTTTTTAATTTTTAAATTTGATCATTTTCTATTATTTATTTATATTTATTTATTTACTATGTTTTAGTATTTTCAATATGTATTAATATTTAATTCAATATATATATATATCCATATTTTTTTAATAATTTATATTTAATTAATAAAACTTATCAAAATTTTCAATATTTTTAAAGTGTGCTCTTTTTGAATTTTTCAATTTCACTCATTTTTAAAATGCATGTATTTAAGATTATATATCCACTGATAATGTTAAAAATATATTTTTAAATAAATATTTATAAATAAATATATTTATAAATGTATATTTACTATATTTATAAATTTATATATTTATAATTATTATAAATAAAAAATAATTATTTTTTAAATAATTATTTATATGATTATAAATAAATAATTATATATAATTAATAATTATAAAATTATAATAAATTTATTTAAATAAATCCTTTATCAGTGCTAAAACATCATTGTTAAAAAGATTCTTTATCAGCGCTAAAACATTAGCACTGATAAAGATTTTTTTATAAACGCTTTTTTAGCAGTGATAAATTTTGAGATTTATTAGCACTTTTTTTAGCATTGATAAATATCCCTTTTATCATCGCTTATAAATTTTACAGTGATAAAAGGGATATTTATCAGCGCTTTTTAAAAAGTGTTATTAAAAGTGTTCCTGATCTATTTAAAATAACCCTAATTGGTACTTAGTTAGTCACGATTCCCAAGCTCTCACAGAACTCTTTAGTTGTCGCCAAGACTCCTCTATGTTCACTCAGATGAATCAAGGCTATAATCCAATGTATGTTATTTTCTACTTTTTCTCTATCATTGTTTTATATTTTGGGTTCCTCGTTTTGTGTTTTTGTGCTATTATTAACCATGACGAACCCTACATCTCAACTCCTCACCACTGCTAGCATGACTCCTCCAGTTTCATGTAAGGATTATAAAGATGTACCAAGATATTATTCACTGGTTTTTGTGGCATGTAATGATAAAATGAATCATAATATTCCTCGCTAAATTGTTTACCTATAATCAAGTGAAAGAAAAATACAAAAACCAATGCCCCCACCCACAGTCGACTGGGGTGGTGAGGGTAGGTTGGGATTTGGGGTGTGGTCGTAGGTTCAAGTCCTTGGACCAGTGATTTATCTACAATTTTCTTGTAGTTTTTTGTGTCACACTTTCAGTTATACCAATTTTTTTAAAAATACAAAAAACCTATAAGTACTCTTTTAATACTTTCTTTTTCTATTAGGAACTGGGATGAAATTATGATGGATTTCTTGACCATTTTTTCAAGATAAACTATATAGAAATATGTAGTGTGGGTTATAGTAGATCACCTAACTAAGATGAAAAACTTATTACATATTTAATAGGCTTCCTCAGTTGATGTACTCGACTAATTATATGTCAAAGAGATAATAATGCTTCCAAGTGTCCCATTTAGTGTTGTATCTGATAGGTATATGATATTTTTATCTTGGTTATAGAAAGGAAATTAAATTTCAATAAGGTTATGGGTGAAATTTTATACTTACATTATTCCACAAACTAACAACCATTCAAATTAGACTATCTTGATATTGGAGGATATTCTTTGAGCCTTAATTCTTGAATTCAGTGTCTTCTAGAAGGATTAACTTTCCTTGGTAGAATTTTCTTATAAAAATAGTTATCAATCACTTATCTAGATGTACCCATATGAGGAATTATATTAAATATATTTTCACTCTTCTTTATGTTGGATAAAGATAGAAGAATCTCCTACGAATAGTCTTAGTCTTGTCCAAGAAATAATAGAATGAGTGATGTTAATTAAAAAAAATTAAACTACTCAAAGTCAACCAATGTACTACAATAACCATTAAAGGTGACCCTTGTAATTTAATGTTAATGATCATGTGTTTATTTATGTTTCATTAAGATTGGTTCACTGATGGATTAGAAAGAATAGGAAATTAACCTCTAAATACATCAAACCTTTTATTTTTTTTGAAAAAATCTAGGAAATTTCTTAAAATCTATCCTTACACATATGAAAATACAATGGTTTAATGTATTACTTCAAGAATTTGGTTGAGTATTATTGAGTATTAAATGATTGATACTGTGGAGGTTTTAAATAACCCATCTGATCAAACCATGTAATCCCCTTTAATGTTAGTATTTTAGTCTCATTTTGGGTGTATTTTGTGTTGAAGGGGAGTTAAAAGAGGGGTTAGAGGATTTTATAGGAGAGAGTGGTGAAGAGATAGAGGTACCCTTGTGTGGTAGTCACTGAATACCTCATGAAATGGAACTAGGTACCTATTGATAGGCTAGTGTAATAAGGACCACTATTAACACAACTAAGAACCCAATGGCCTAGTATTAAGTATATGGTGGTATTTTTGATATTTGATTATTTCTGGGGGTTGCTGATATTTTTAATCATAGTAAACTCATATACTAAGTAAACTATGGCTCACTACCATGTCTCCAGGTTAAACATGACTACTAGTTCCTCATTTTGGTGTTTTAGTGTGAATTATGTCTTGTTTTGGTCTCAGTTGTTGTGAGTAAGCTTTTAAAAAGAAAATTATTTTGAAAATTAAAACGATTTCATTCAAATGGTCTCAAATTAAAAAAAAGAGTTTTAAAGGAAAATGTTTTGGATTGAAAATTTGGTAAATTATTGGGCTTGGTGATAAAGTAGTAAGTGCGACCCTAGGTATTCCTTATGAACGTTTTCATATGTGTGGGTATATGAAGAATTTATTATGAACTTGATTTTATGAATTTTGTGTTATTTAGAATATGTTGCCTAGAAAGGCCCCTGAAGTTTCTAGTGGGTCTCACCTTATTTCTGGTTCTCCTCAGTTGCTGCCCATCTTCCATGGTAATCAAGGTTCATTAGAGGCAGTGAAGTGGCTAGAGGAAGTTAATCATGTCTTCAGAGTGTTGGGAACTACCAAATCTATTAGAGTTTGTGTTGTTCTAGGTCTTCTTGGGGGTCCATCTTTGGAATAATGGGAGTTTTCCCCCACCAATGATTCAAGTTGGGATGACATAAGAAGTTTTTAAGTCCATATATTTCTGATGGTTTATACCTAAGGAGGTGAAGATGAAGAAAATGGAAGAGTGTAGAGTCCCATGTTTTTGAACTGGGCCAAAATATGAAAATTCTTGAACTTTTTCATTTACTGGATGGGTCATTTTAAAAACCAAGCATCTAGATGAAGTTCTATGAGTTGAGACTATTTAAAGTGTTGATTTTGGGCTTGGGTAATGGGTCAAAGAGTTTCTCAGGTGTCTTGATGGGTTTTAGGAGCACCGAACTCAGAAAATCAGTATTTAAAGGGGTTGTAGAGGGCGTACGGTTTGTCTGAAAACCATGCGGCCCATAACAGTGAGATTTAATCTTGATACAGGAAAGATAGTAGCATTCTCATGGGATGTGAATGGTTAGTCAAATTGTGTGGGTCATCCATGCAGGATACTCCAGGTATTTTGAAGCGGGTGCACGGGTTGTGCACGGTCTATCAGACCGTGTAGTTTACCCATATTTAAATTTGGGTTTTTATTTAATTAAATTAAAGTTAAAAAGAATTTAATTAAATGATTATTACATGGAGAATTTATTTATTTAAATTAAAGAATTTAATTAAATGATGATTAAATGGGGAGTTTAGGGTTTATCAAAGAAGTGTTTTATTAAATGATAATAATAATAATAAAATAATTATTATCATTATTATTATATTAATTTTATAGTATTATTAGGATGTTTTTATTATTAATAGAGAATATTAAAGAGGGAGGTTCACCCTCTTCCTCGCTACCTGGGTGAGCTACGAGACCCCCCTCTCCCATGGTGTAGCGTGCGATGCCCCACCCTGTCTCCCTCTCTATGAATCAGATTCATCTGGCTCTTTCATGGATCTTGTCCATCTCGAAAAGGTAAAACCTTTTCCATGTGTCTCCACCTTCACATCATCCATTTTGGATTCCTCGTTTCACAGTTTCTATTAGGCTGAAACCCTAGGTTTAGGTTTAATCCATATTTCTTGTTTCTTCTGGTTCTAGGTGGTGCAGAAGATGTCTCGAGACCCATTGGTCCATATTCTGATGACTGCCACTGAAGGTGAGGCAGTTTGTCTCGATTTGGTTTACTACCGTCAAATACGGGTAAGGTCATACACCTATTAATTGGTTTCTCACCCTTTAAATTAGGTGATTATGGTTTATATGAGTTCCAGGTAATTAATTAGATGTGTGTTGGTCCTTTCTGCACTAATTTTGGGTGTCGAATATTGTTGTAGGATGTTGTGATCAATTCCAAGTGCACACATGCATTTTTGTTGAAGTGCGTGTATGTGAGCAGACTATTGTTTGAGTTAGAAAGCATTGGATTGGCCAATTATTTGAGGTAGGGTCCTCAACCTTGCTTTAATTAGAAAAATGAAGTTTTTGTTGATTTACTTCTTTTGATAAATTTGACTGCAATGTTGGAACAAATAGTTTATTGGTGTTAAATGATTGGTTAGATTACAAAATCATGTTTTTGTAATAAAACCCCTCCAACAGAGGTGCACTGACTTTAATATAAAAACATAGTGATTAGACTGATATGTTTTCTTAGCTTGCTGATATGAGTTTTTCTATGTTTTCTTAGTTAGAGGAAGATGTTTAAATTATAGTAATATGGTTTTCTTAGTTAGGAGATGTATTTCCTCCTTTATATGTTGACACACTTGGGTTAATTTGTTCTTATGAATTAGAGTGGGATTAAATGGGTGGGTAAACCCATGTGAAATGAAATAATGTGAATGATATTAAATGGGTGGCTAGGCCATGTGATAGGAATAGATGTGAACTAAAATAATGAGTGGGTATAATTATTGGTTGCATGGGTTGTGAATGGGGAGATTGATTATGAGACCAAGGGTTTGTATTTTGAGACCTTCAATGGGAAATTGAGATAATTAATCAGTGGATTCATTATAAGTTATTGATTGGGATAAGTTGAGATAATTAATTGTTCATTAATTTTTTGCTTTTAGATTGTAATATAGATAATTAATTGGGGGATTAATTATGAGATATTGAATTGTCTAAGTTGAGATAATTATTTTTGAATTAATTATGTGCCTTTGATAATATGATCTAGATAATTAATTGTGGGATTAATTATGTAAATTTGAGATTAAAATGAGATAATTAATTCTAGAAAATTAATTATGGAATATGAATTATGATATTGATTAATTAATTGATAAATTAATTAATGGTTTAAAGCACTTAGTTAATTATTGATTTAACTAATGGAATGAATGTGTTTAACTAATTTTTGAATTAGTAATGGGATTGGGGTAGATAATTAATTGGTAAATTAATTATGTGATAAATAATGGGAACATGGTTATTCTAAATTGAGAAGTACAAATGGTAACATGGTCATCATACTTATGAGTAAAGAGAATGGGAACATGGTCATTATAAATTGAGAAGTACAAATGGTAACATGATCATCATACTTATGAGTAAAGAGAATGTGAACATGGTCATTCCAAATTGACAAGTATACATGGTAACATGGTCATTATACTTATGAGTAAAGAGAATGGGAACATGGTCATTCTATTGAGGAGTAAGCATAGTAACATGGTCATATTACTTATGTTTGTGATAATGGTAACTTTAGATTTAATGTGTGAATTTAAAGAATGAAAATAAAGTTACTCTGAGATATGGCCTCACTTGAGAATATTTCGATCTCCAACATGATTCAAAATAGGTATTGAGATATGATATCACATTAGAATACTTAGGAATCTAGCATGAGCTGAAGAAGGCATTAAGATATAATATCATCTTTATGTACTTAAGACTTAGGAATGAGCCAAAGATGGTATTAAGATATTATATCACCTTAAATATTTCATAATCTAGCATGAGTTGAAGTAGGTATTAAGATATCATATTACTTAGGGAACACTTCAAGCTCTGGTACAAGAAGAAGTTAGTATTGAGGTACGGGTGTCCATGGGACCCTTGGAGTTAAGAAATGATTAAATAGAGAATAAATGAAAACGTGAAAACAATAATTTATGCTTGATAAAAGTACATATATAGTTTCTATTCATAATCTTATTCTGACTACAATCCAAAGCAGGTATAACCATAAAGTTTCCCTTAGGAACCTGGATGGGTTGTTGTTCATTTATTCAATTCTACTATTTCTTAGATATAACTACACACATTTAATTATATTTCATTATATAGATTGATATAGACACTGATGTTCTTGGACTACTGAGATTTATATCTCACACCCTATTCGGGCTTCCATTGAATTGGGGTAACCGAGTGGACTTTCTTATTCTCAGGAACTTGGACCATGCTGTTTCTGTTTTCTGTACCTGAGAGTTAGGAGAAAAGGACTAAGAAGAAGATTGGGGTACTCATGGAGATCGCCCTTTGGGATTTAAGTCTTTTATTTATTTCTATACTGATATGTAAAGAATGCTATTTTTTTATTACTTTCAGATATGTATCACCATGAAATGCATGCATTGTATAAACTTTCATTGGCCATTTTCTTTATTCAGTTGATATTTTAATTATCTTCCACTTTTTTGGTTATTGTTTTATACTAATTCTAATATTTTTATCTATTTATATATTGTTATATTACTATGAAAACTATGATATGAGGGTTTAGTCTCCCCAATGACTATCCTTACACCCTCGCTTCTAGTCGAAAACCTCTTGCGTACGTGGAGGTGTGCTTGAGGTCATGTGGCTACCGGTCCAACTACCATTTCAATGGTAAGATGGACCAGGACGTTAAAAATAGATCATGAGTGTCCATAAAGGTTAGTGGATGATGAAGGCTTATATTGAGCACTTCAAAGATCTAGTTTACTTTTTTCTGGAGTTCATGTCACAGGATTTGTTGAAAACTTCTCTTTTCATTGGGGGTCTTCATATAGGGATCAAAGAGCATGTAATATTTTCCAAGAATCTACATTTTGAGAAGTTGGCGGAGGAATAATTTTTGGATGAGTTTTTGTGAAAGAATCATACAACATATTGGCTTAGTTGTTGTCTCCCATGTTGGGGTGAAGACATTCAAAGTTTCCTTGTTTTTGTTTTGTTGTTGTTGTAAGTTTATCTTTCATTATAAAAGTATGATGAAATCATTTTTTTTAGTTCAAATGGTTTTGTTTTTCTGAATGTGAACCTTTAAATTGTTATACTTTCATGAATTAGTTCCCCTCTTTCTATCATGACTGTTTGAAGATGTCTATTTTTTTGTGGAAATCAATCTTTGTGCCTTGTGTACGGGTTTGTTGTTTGGTTTGAGATCTTTTGGATGTGTAGGAATTATCCACACCTCAATATGACACATGATGTGATTGTTATGACTCCAATTAATTCTTTCTATTTTAAATTGACATTAATTTTTTTTAAAAAGAAAACTGACTCAATGTGTCTGTTATCAGTTTAAGATCAATATTTGACTTTAAAAAATTTCAATCACTAAAAACCATGAAAAAATTCTTGGATTTTCTTGATAATTTAGGGAATCAATTCATAAATCATTTGTGACATGTAGGAATTGGTCTCATTCCAAACCGATACATGATTTGATCTATATAAGTCAAAGTGCATGTTTCAAGTTTAAAATAACATTTTAGTAAAAAAGACAAGTGACATACTCAAAACTGAGAAAACACATTCATATTGTTTTGATACTTTAGGAAAAAAATCCATAAGTGATTTGGAACGTGTAAGAATCAACCAAACCTCAATCTGATGCACAATGTGACTGATATGACTCTAAGTGCATGATTTTATTTAAAATTGACATCAATTTTAGTAAAAAGGCCAACTGACCTACTAAAAACTAGGAAAAAACATTTAAATTGTTTAAATACTTTAGGAAAATGATCTATAAGTCATTTTTAATGTATAAGAATCATCTTCACCTCAATCCGATACACAATGTTATTAGTTTGAGTCAAGGTGCATGTTTTAATTTTAAAATGACATTTTAGTAAAAGGACAAGTGACATACTTAAAACTGAAAAAACACATTTATATTGTTTTGATACTTTAGGAAAAAAATCCATAATTAATTTGGGATGAGTAGGAATCATCCAGACCTCAATCCGATGCATGATGTGACCAATATGACTCAAAGTGCATCTTTTTATTTAAAATTAACATCAGTTTTAGTAAAACCGACAATTTTCCTACTCAAAAATGAGAAAACACATTATTATTATTATTTACACACCTTATTAAAATGGTCCATAAGTCATTTTTGATGTGTAGGAATCAGCCACACCTCAATCCGATACACAATGTTCCTGGTATGATTCAAAGTGTCTGTTATCAGTTTAAAATCAACATTTGACTTTAAAAAGTGTCACTCACTAAAAACCAATCAAACACACTCTAATTTTCTTTATAATTTAGGAAAATGATTCAAAAGTCATTTGTGACATGTTGGAATCCATTTCACATAAAACCGATAAACGATGTGATCAAAATGAGACAAAAGTGTGTGTTTCTAGTTTAAAATGGCATTTTAGTAAAAAGGACAACTAGCATAATCCAAACATAGCAAAAATATTTACATTGTTTTTATCCTTTAGGAAAATAATCCACAAGTCATTTGAGATGTGTTGAAATCATCATCACCTCAATATGACACATGGTTTGACTTGTATGACTCTAAGTGAATCTTTTTATTTAAAATTAACATCAATTTTAGTAAAATTAACACTTTATGTTAATTAATTTATTTATATTATCACTAAAATAATAATTATTTTCTTATACAGGTGTGTTCTTTTTCTCAAGACGGGGTGGTTTGTTTGTCAATATCATGAGTCAGGTCAGTATTAAAAGATAAAGGAACATTAATGTTTTTGAATGTATGTAATAATTAGTATTTATGTAATTGTTTGAACCAATGTTTGAAATGTTTATAATATAGTGTTTTTTTTTCTTGTGTTTGTGTTGTATATTTCAAATCATTTAAATCCTATATTGATACTTTTTTTTGATATCCGGTGTATTTTTGGTGCTGCGGTGTGCTGTTACAACACACTATAGTGGTGCTGTAGTGTGTTGTAACAACACACCGCAGTATGGTCCTTCATCAATGCTGATAAAGCCCACATTTATCATCACTTTTTAAGTGTTGATAAAGGTCTAATTTATTATTTCTCATGAAAATAATGGTAAAAGGTCCTTTATCAGCGCTTCTATAAGCACTGATAAAAGACCCTTTATAAGCGTTTATCGAAGTGCTGATAAAAGACTAGGGCTTTTAACATCACTCATCTAGTCAATGCTTTTCTAGAACTAATAAAGGCCATTTATAGTGCTGTTAAAGGCCTTTTCTTTAGTAGTGATACCTCTTCTACATGGTCTTTGTACTCCCCATATAGTCTCACCTTCATGGAACCCTCTTCACATGCTCCCTGTGTGGCCACCAATCATCAACATGGACCACTTACTATAAACTCTTACTGTGTCTGAACAATGTATTCCTTGTACCTACCATGTAGGCACTGCATACCTACCATGTAGAAACCTTCCTTAGACCCAAAAAACTCACACCCACAAATTTATAAAACATTGGGAAACAACTCCATTAACAAAAGTCATATGGGATTCTATCCTCAATAAACTATCTCTATTATTTTTCAAACACATTGATCAACCTAGAAAGGGTTGAAAATAAACACAACACACCATCAAACACCAGATTGAACCAACATGGTTCCAAAAGGAACTTGGGATGGGAGACTACATTATTACTCAAAATATGGACACAGAGAGTCTTATACATTTAATTATGGTGGGATAATTTTTATATTATTTTAAAAATATAATTAATAAAAAATTAATATAAACAATCACCATTGTAATAATTAAAATTAATTAAATGAAAATCAAACACATAGGAGGCCGATCTCAGCTCATGATTAGTAAATTTGCAATAAAATTGCATAATACAATTAAATTTACAATGAAATACACTAAAGATAATTTATTATGAATTAAAATAAACTAAAATAATTTTAATTCATAATTTAAAAGTTGAAAGACCTCATAAATGATTTTATAAAATTAATAATATTTTTAAAATATTTTTATGATTTTTTATATTTTTTTAGGAATCATACGCCTTAAAAAACCTCAAAAAGTGTTCTGGACCCTTTTTAGGCCTAGATGGGCTATATCAGATTAACACGATTAGGCATATGGGTCAGCAGAGGGGAACGCATGGTGGATAGGTGGTGCATGTGTGGCACCACCAATGTATTTTTTTTGAAACCTTTATTTTGGTTTTTATGTACCCGTCGCCTATGTGTTGTAGGCGGATGCCGACACATGACGATGTGAGGTGGATTTAGTGAAAGGAATGGGTGGATTTTTTGTCTATTATAATACATAAAGAACATCCCCCTTCAAGACTTGCTTCTTCGATGATTTTTCTTCGATGACATGTGACCAAATTTCCTAATATATATATATATATAAATATATAATTTAAAATTTTAATTTTTGAAAATAAATTAAATTTTTAAAAGAATATTTCTTGGTTATTCGAACTTGGATATATACACCATTAGTGGAATTGGGACCATATCAAATCCCTATATTAGAATAATTATAAATTTAATTGAAACTTCAACTTAAATTTTGTTTCATGACCACCTTGATACCATTAAAGGAACCATGTATTCTTCATAAGCATGAAAATAGGTAAATTTCAATATAGAAATACCTGATTCAATACTTGAAAAACTAAATGAACAATACCTTGTCCCTATGTTTGATATCGGGGTGTGTCAATCATTTCTAGGACATTGTAGCATTGAATAATCTAAGATGAGATCCATTTAGATTATCCACACATGCACCATAGATTTTAAAATTTTGTTCTATGATCATTATGTGCTATCATGGAAGGATTCAATGCTTTAATACATGCCTTCAATCGTGGTAAGTGATGGAAATTTAGGGATCATCATATGAACATAGAGAGTAAAAGAATACCCTTAACATGGACCGATCTACCCTTGACAGGATCAAAACATGCATTAAAATGAAAAAAACCAAAAAAGTTCACACTTAATACTCTAATCTAATTTCCTTCATCATATTCTAGGATGAATCATGGGTTTATGATGAATATTGGGAGTAAAAAATGTAGGTTTCCCACCTATGTGTGTGATCCACTAGATAAAGGATTGATGATCATATCTTGAGGATTATTGATTGCTGAAGGGGTGATTGCACCTTAGTTGAGTAATGATTAATAGTGTTTTGAGATGAAAGAATCTATAGAAATATTTTCATGAAACTAATGACCATCAATAGAATTATCTTCCCCCACCTATGAGGGAATATATTCCCTTTATATAGGTAGTTCTAAATTCTATTTATATATGGAGAGAGTTTCAATGATATGTAATGCATTGAATGCATTAATACCTACTGATAAATCCATTGAACCTATTCAATGAGTGTTTATGCATTATTTAATTCATTTAAAATGGATTATAAAAAAAGAAATCATATGGGGGGGGTCAATGCATTCACACTCGAATTTCATTACATGAAACTAGGCTACATTGGCATCAACATAATCTCAGGTTCATGCTTAAGGATACATTGAATCTAACATATACTTAATATATATGCATTATATGCATATAGTTTTAGTGAACTTCCAACAATCTCATACTTTTACTAAAATCTCATAAATACTTTGTGCTAAATTTCACAACCTTTTGTGAATCCATCCAAGACTCCTTTCACATATGGTTTTTTATAGATCCTTTTATTTTGGAACAAACACTTTTTCCAAAATTTAATCCTAATCCAAAGGCCCAACTGTGTGAACATGTACCCCTTAATGAAATTGAAAATAAATTTGAAATCCTTATTTTGTTGATGTAAGCAAAGAGTAGACTATAGAAAAAAATTAATGCTACTCAATATACTAATGAATCTGGTGTGATCTCTATCAAACATACTCATATTTATATAAAAAAATATCCACCACAAGATGTATCATATACATCATATGTATACTTGTATAATCCCCTTTTCCATGACATCAAGTGACCACTAGACACAGAATATTGTCAATCTAGTATAGGACATCTTATCATTTCTTTATTCTCTAAAAAAAGATTTACTAAGTCAATGAATACATTACATATCATTTATCTAGTGGATGAGCACATCATGTGTCCTTCATCCAAGTAGCTGGAAAAATATGTTGTGTCTCAACTAAGAATGACCATGCATTTCCTTAGTATAATATAATTAATGTATAGAGGTATTTACTCATTATACAAGTGGGAAAATCCCATCCTGATTGTGACCCAAATGACAACATGATCAATAACATGCCCAACAACCCCCTGATTAGTTAAGTCACGACGACTTATGTAAGAAAGGTATTTAAGTATGAAATTTATAATGATAGGTATCTCAACAATCTTAGGTAATAAGGATTGATAATAAGCACACACCCCTAATTATATCAATGATTGTATGACATTTTGTGAGATATAATTTGGAAATTCAATCTAAGTAATAAATCTATATTTATATCCACATCAATCCATTATTTGTACCTTGTATACAAACTATTTATAATGAGTAAAATATTCTATTCATGATGATTGGAATTTGTTTTTGATTTTCAAATAGTATACTTTATGGGTGAGCGGTAATTAGAACAACAAGCATGGGTTATAGATTCAAAGTATCCAAAAATAGAGTTCAAAATTTAAAATTCAAAATACAAAGCATCCAAGAGACCTTGAGTCATGAGTACCCACAAATGCCTGCGTCACATCTGGTTACCTTCCATCATCATTACCCTCGACGACATCACCATCTTGCCATCAACGTCATCACTAACATCGCACCAATCCCCAGAGGCATCATCATCAAACCAGATCAGACCACTGTCCATAAACATAACCAAAAGATATCACCACATAGTCTTAGTCAACATATCAACACACAAGATAGATAGAGAAAACCATAATCCAGAGTCCATTATTTCCACCAACCAACACCATAAAATACCATCACAGAAACTGCGAAGAGACATCATATTATGAACATACCTTCCTCCAGAACCACCATCATACGAGACAAACCTTCTTCGATGATGATGTTCTCTAGACCGCAAACACACCTTTTTCCATGACACTGAACAAGAAAATAGAGATATCACCTCCTGGAGAACGATGGAAATTAGAGCACCAAACCCCAAAGCTTTGGAGAAACACCACACTATACTGACCTGGATAGGAGAGGTGGAACACGAAACTAGGGCAGAGAGAAGCACAAAAATACCTCCACAGAGGGACGAACCATCCGAAGCAAAAGCTGGATAAGAGAGGAGCGCCATCGCCGCTGAGAGAAATCGCGAAAACCCTAGAATGCAGGGGAAGGCAGAGAGGAGACGGGAGCCCAAACCTAATTTTAACATATCATCACAACCCATAATACTTCATGTAGATCATCGATTAAGGACATGTAAAAGTCATACTTTTAGGGGATATTATCATCCAATCATTCATGTAAAATAATTTGTAATACAACAGAATGAATAATAAATAGAGATTACCTTTATAATAAAAATATGATACATTATGAAACTATTACATTAATTTCACAAGTACCATATACCAAGGGACTCTGTATGACCCTCATTATTTGTATGTGATAATATTTTCATAAATGGATCTACTACATTGTCATATGTAGCCACCTTACAGATCTTTACATCACCCCTGTTAATGATATCCCATAAGATATTTTAATGTGAAGGATGTGTTTGGTCCTTTGGTAAGATCGAGGTTCCTTAGCATAAGAAATGGATCCATTATTATTACAACAAAGCTCAATTTATCCTTAAATGTTATGAATCACTCCAAGTTTAGTAATAAACTTCTTGATCCAAACAAATTCCTTTTCAGCATTTGATACTGTGATGTACTCTACCTCTGTTATCGAGTCCACTATGTTGGCTTGTTTCCAAATCTTATAACTAATAGATAAACCATTTAGAAAAAACAAAAAACCATATTGAGATTTCATATAATATCCATTTTATTGGAAACTATAATTTTTATAACCTTTTATACAGAGCTCATCCATACCTCTAAATATTAAGAACACATCCTTAGTCCTTCTCAAGTACTTAAGAATGTTCTTCGTAGTAATCTAGTGACTCTAATCGTGGTTATATTGGTACCCATTAGTTATTCTTAGAGAATAGGTGACATAAAGTCAGGTACACAATATAACACACATGATAGATCCTATAGTAGGCACATAGGGAATTCTATATATCCTTGAAAATTATTTAAAAGGATTCTGAATCTTCACAAGTTTCAGCCACATAACACTGTTAAGGAAACATATGGAATTATATCCATCATTTCTTCACAACACTGAATTCTCATAAAATAAATTTTGATATGTTTACTAGTCCATATCTCATATGGTGTCTTTATGAATACTTCGGATGGATCACAATTTAATAGAAATAAAGAAGTTTCTAGAGCATAACACCAGAATGAAATAGGTAGGACACATTGAATCATCATTGATTGAATAATTTCCAACAAGGTGTGATTACTCCTACCAGACACACCATTCTAAAGTGGTGTTTTAGGAGGAGTGACTTATGAAATAGTTCTATAATTCCTTAGATGATCAATGAATTCTTGGCTTAAGTATTCACCACCCTAATTTGATCAGAGGATCTTTATACTCTTACTTAGATGATTATTTACTTCATTATGAAACTATTTAAACTTTTTAAAATTTTAATACTTGTTCCTCATCATAAACACATATCCATATCAATTTAAGTAATCGATAAAAGGAACAAATTACTTAAATTCACAACTTGCATGTGTGTTCATTGTTCCATATACATCACTGTGTATGAGATTCAATAATTAACCATCCTTTTCACATTTTCTTATAAAAGGTCTATTCACCATATTTCCTAATAAATAATATTCACACGTATCAAACAATTCATAATTTAATGAGTCCTAAAATCCATCTTTATGGATTCTTTAAATTCATCTCTCATTTATATGTCCAAGGAAATAATGCCAAAGGTAGGTGGGATTAGAATCAACCCTGGCCTTATTATTTTGAATGTTATAAACATGGTTATCAATATCTAGTATGTATAGACCATTTACCATATTCCAAATGTTATAAAACATTTCATTCTTATATATATAATAACTATTGTTCTTAATAGTGAATCAAAATCCCTTATTTTCTAAAAAAGATACATAAATCAAATTTCTATTTAGAGAGGGAACATAATAACATTTTTACAATTCTAGGATTAATCAAATTGGTAGAGTCAGATCATAAGTGCCAACCTCTAATACAAAAACTCTTTATCCATTACCAATATGAAGATCTACTCTACTCTTTGTTAATTCCCCTATATCTATGAGTCTATGTTTGTCAGCATAGATGTTTGATGCACACTTGGTATATAATACCCATGAGACAAAGTCATATACATCTATCTCTATAATATTCACATTCAAAAGCTCAGAATTCTTCTCCTTGAGAAAAATTATCAATACTATATACTAATATCTAACAATTTTATATTCCAAACCTATAAGTGATCTCAATATGATTATCAGAAAGTATACCGTAATCTACAACAAATACATATTAGTGGGCAAGTATCATGTTTTATATCTTTTCATCAATGCTTAATGAATGTGATACCACCAAAATGATAACCCCACACAACATATTTATTTATTGATCTGAGATCTATATTTCATCATGACTTACACTGAGTATCATGTAAACAAGAAATGACTATTTAGGTAGGGAAATATCCTAATCATAATAGTTATTATTCATATATAGTTTTTATGGTAACTCTTTACCCAAATACATCATATAGATAAACCCACATCTATTCTTATGGTATCCTTACTAAGGTATTCTTAGTTAAGTTTAACCCAAAGAAAATTCCATGAATATGCTAACAATGGATAATCCAGGGGCACCCTACTTTTGCATGACCTACCCAAGGATGTTTCAGTGTCACTCGTCACTTACTTTCCTTACACAAGATAATATATGGGCACCCAACTTTGGCATGACCTACCCAGTTAGATGATCGAGGCCTTGAAAAGTTCTACTTTGGAAGGAATCTCACACTTAGTATTTATAGAGTTTTTTATTTAAAAGTCCCTCCATATTTAATATACATCATATGCATATTAAATTAATAACTATTACATCTAATACAATATTTATCTTCTCATTTTTATTCCCTTATTTATACATTCTCATAATGATTTTGTTTTTGAATCCCTATTCCATCCACCTAATTAATGCAGCCACACCACATTAATGTATAACTCTTTAAACAAAACACTAGTTTGTGTTACTATCCCAAAAAAATAATCCTAGTATATTCATACATATACAAATATATCTCATTCATAAGGTACATGAAATTTTCTTGTAAAGGTATAAAGCTATATGATATTAATAAACTGCACAAGAGTAATACCAAATCCATAGATATCCAACCCCACCTTTCTTAAACAAGGCATAATCCTACAGGATAGTGGGAATTTTGACCTAAATTATGTTTACCTAGGGATAATTTAATCAAGAGATAAATCAATTTATAATATATCTAATACCTCATATACACAAACTATATTTAACAACTATTATTTAGCTTATAACTCTATAGAAACCAAGATCAAGGTAGATGAAAAACAAAATTTTATAGACTCGCACCTAGAATGTCATGAAATACTCTATTACCTAAAAATATTTTATCAAATATGATGGATTTGATACCATTTATGAAAATTTGAGGGTCAT
The DNA here is from genome assembly GCA_963277665.1 of Viscum album. Lineage (NCBI taxonomy): Eukaryota > Viridiplantae > Streptophyta > Magnoliopsida > Santalales > Viscaceae > Viscum > Viscum album. Next base: position 778,642,754 of record OY728131.1, on the reverse strand, counting down.
CGTATGACCTTAGGTAGTGGAAGCAAACCCATAACACTGAATGATATACCATTAATAAGATTAAAATATTCATGAAAATGAAGAACAATAAAAGCATAGAATACCTAAAAATATGATGCAATGAACTTAGTTATATTCTTGGATAGAGTATGTTTTTATGATAATCATAGGAGCAATAATCATATTTTTCCTACCTTTGTAGGCGATCCACTGGAAGAAGGATCCATGATTGTATCATGAGGACTCCCAAACATCAAAGGGGTTCTAATGTCTTTGATGAGGAATGATGAATGGTGTTTTGGGAAGAAATGATATATATAAATATTTTCATAAAACTAATGATCATTGCAAACATTATATGTGCACACCAATATGGGAATTTATTCCCTTTATATATCCAGTGCGTGATACACTTTATAAATGGAGAGCACATAAATGATTTGTAATGCAACTAATGCATTAATACCTATGACCTAAAAGACTTGATAGATTTTAAAACAAACATGAAATCCTTATTTCATAGATATAAGAAAAGAGCGGCCTCTAGCAAAGCATCAATGCTACTCAATCTACTAAGGGGTTTAGTGTGATCTCTATCAAACATACTCATATTTCTATACAAAATTTTCCAGAATAGTATGTATCATATAATTTATATTTATACCTATATAATCACTTCTTATATGATATCTAGTTACCATAATACATGGAAAAATATCAATCTAGTATAGGCCATATGATCTTTTCTTGATTCTCCAAAAAAGACTGACCAAGTTGATGAATACATAACATGTCATTCATCCAGTGAATGAGCACATGAAATGTACCTCATCCAAGTAGCCAAAAAAATCTAATGTGACTTAAATTAGCATTACCATAAATTTTCTTAGTCTAATTCAATAATTTTTTAGATATATTTACTCATCTTATAAGTGAAAAAATCCTATTTTTGTTATACCCCAACCGATGACATGATCTTTAACATAACTAACCAACCATGATTAGTTAAGTTTCAATTACTTGTGTTAGAATAATATCAAAATATGAAGGTTATCATGCTAGTTATCTTTCTAATATCAGGTAAGAAGGATTGATAATAAGTACACATCACTTAGTATATCAATGACTTTATGGCATCCCATAGGATTTACTTTGGTGGGTAAATCCAAGTAATAATCATCTACTTATCACCTCATGAATCCATTATTCATACATTGTATACAACTCTTTGTAATGATTAAAAGTTACTATTCATTCTAATATTAACATATCATCACAATTAAAAATACTCCATAATGATCAATGATTAGGGATAACTCAAAGTTGTACTTTGATAAGATATTATCATTGGAATATTCTTGTAAAATAAATTATGGCACACATAAATGAATGATAAAAAATATTTCTTTTATTATAAAAACACAATACATTATTCAACCATTACATAAATCTCTTAAGTATCATAAACCAAGACACTCTACATTACCTTTATGATTCTGCTGTGATAACAAATTTGTTAATGGATTCACTACATTTTCAACTTCAAGATTATTCTTAAGGATGCATTGGCAGAAAATACAATCTTAAGTAATATGAATAATGACTACTATTTTAAAAATGCGTGTCCTACCAGTGCATCCTTAATCATAATCCTTAGGTTGAAAATATAGTAGATCCATTGATGAAATTGTTATCCTGGTAGAATCATGAAGGTCATGTAGAGTCTCTTGGTTTATGATACTTAAGAGATTGATGTAATGGTTGAATAATGAATTGTGATTTTTTAATAAAGGATATTATAATTTAAAATTAAATCATGTATGTTGAAATTTATTTTAAATGAATGTTTGAATGATAATAAACCCTCAAAGTATGAATTTGAGTTATCCCTAATCGATAAAACCACTGATGGAAATTCAAGGATAATCCTATGTATTTAGGAAGTGGAATAAAACCTATAAAACATGATGATCTATCCTCGAAGGGATAAAAACATGTATAAAACCAAAGAATAATGAAAAAAATAGCATACTAAAAACATTGATGCAATAACCCTCATCATCTTGGATGGAGTGATTTGATGATGATCATAGGAGCTATAAACGTAGGTTTTCTGCATCCATAGGTTTACCTTATTTTCCAAACAAGATACAAAAATAAAATTTCTATTTATAGAGAGAATATAATAATAGTTTTCCAATTATAAGATTAATCCATTTGGTATAGTCAGATCAAAATTACTGACTTCCAATGCAGCAACTCTTGCTCTATTACCGACACAAAGATCTAGTTCACCCTTTGTCCATTCCCTTTCATCTTTGAGTTTGTGTTTGTTAGCATATATGTGTGATGTATAGTATCCCATAGACATGACTATATAATATACATAACTATATAATATACATAACTTAAAGCAAATATTTCATTAAAATATATTCCCAAGACCTTTTAGATTTAAAATTTTAGAGAATTAGAAAAAAATACTAACTAACAAAACTCATGTTCTTTGAATCAATTGGATATTTTCCCATTATGTACAAGACACCTTAATTTATAAAAAGTCTTAGATATCTCTCATAAATTATGTAAATGGGGAAATCCTCTATATATTTCACACTTTTCCTATCTTCATAATGTGGGGAAATGGAAATATAAGAAAACGGGTGATCATAGATACTCACTAAGGGTAAACATAAGAAATAACAATCAAATATCATTAGTGAGTATAAGATTAGCATATGGGTATAATCAAGATACATAAGAAAATTATACCCAATAAATAATAAATCATATATCATGGAATAAGGATTGGTGTAACATGATACATGAATGATTCAATAATCATGATCCATGAGAGAATAAAATAAGAATGATAATAAGAATAAAACTATGGAACACCTTTCAAATATGGAACAAACACTAGTATAGGGAAATGTTACTTTCATGAGCCACACTATCAATTCCAATGTAATATCACATACTTATTTTAGGTATGTTCTTGTTTAAAATTATGGTTTAAATACCTTTGAGAAGGTTAATGAAATGTTTCCCAAGCCTATGCAGAGGCTTGGGGGTGTCCTGGGGGTTCAAGACATGAAAGAGGGGAAAAGTGTCCATCTATTTCATGTTTTACAATTGGAGTATTATTAGTAGTGACCGTTTAACCTAACTATTCTTTCATGGAGAAGGGTTGCATGGTTTAAGAAACCATGAAAGGGGGAGGCCAAACCGTGTGGGTTTGGATATAGCTATCCCACACGGCCACCACACGGGTTTCCAAAATGTCCAGCCTCCCCATGAAATTGTGTGACTTGGCCCCCCTCTTAGACATAGGGTGGTGCACAACTGATGCATGATTTGGCTAACTGTGCGGCCAAACCGTGTGACCCTTTAAAAGTGGGGTTTTACCATTTTTCCCTCCTATGCCTTAAGTGTTATAACTCATTATTTTCCTCTATTCTTCCCCCAGAAGCCCTAGTAATGAACCAAATCTCCCTAGACTTACCAAATATCGATCTCCCACATTTCTAAGCTGTTTTGAGTGACGTTCCTTGTGAATTAAAGCTCCGTGTGATTCTATCACTCCCCTTATTTCCTTAATCTAGATTAGGGATTTTGTGGTTTCTATTATTATTGTGAATCCATAAAATCCTCCCTTTCCATTGGATCATAGGTTGGGGACTCAAAGGGTTCTCAAATCCAAATCAAATGCTAAGGTTGAGTGTGCAGTTTTCTTCAGAATCAAGGTAGATTTTCTACAAGTTATATTTCATAGTCTCATGGTTAAATTCATGTGTAGTGATTGTATTATTGTTCCATTGGGATTTCTATTTGGGTTTTCATGATTGAAATGATGAATTAGTTGGTTAATTGAATAATTGAACCCTCATGATCCCTGTGGGATGCATTGAGGTTGAATAGACTGGGATGGAGGCTACCCATGGGGATGTACTGTATTAGTGAACTTGGGAGTGGGTTATCAAATACAAAATTTAAGGGTTTAAGAGACCGAACCTATTTTTTTAAGTTTGGTATATTATCATGGGTCAACAAAGTAAATATATGATATTTTTATTTAGTTAGTTAACATGGATTGAAAAATGAAATGAAATTTTATTATGTTTGATTGATAAAATGTAATAAGGGGGAATTTGTTATAATGTCAATGGGGTAAAGATTAATGAATTCTAAATGGTAAATGTGTTAATGGGTTAAGTCATGAAGATGATTGATGTGTTTAATGAACTATGAATTGTGAATTTTATGTGTATTAAATGGGTATGGTTTTTGAAATTGTATATGTGGTAAATAATTAAAGAAGTATGTTCACATGGATTAGTGGTATGTGGGGTATTGTAATTAAGGATTTATACCCATGGGTCAAGTTAGACTGAGGCTTAAACCCCTCCCCTTTAATGTACATGTTAGGGTGTTGAGTTGAGGCTCTATGTCCCTAAAATTTGAATTTGATTAGACTACCTGGACTGAGGCTCCAAGGTAAGTGTAATGTAATTGTTTGTGAAATGTTTTCCCTAGTGAGATAGGGAACTTGACTTATCCCCTTATGCATAGTTTTTTGACTATAATAGGCCGCAATGTAATTAATGAAAATTCCTAACCCATGGTTCAAATGATGAAAATGGTTTAAGTTAATATTGTTAGCCAATGACACTTGGTTTATCTCTTATTTACCTTGTTATTCATTTAGTACATGCATACACTATTTTTTAGACTAGATATTTTTTAAACACTATTTGTGGTGACCTAATGAGTTGTACTCATACCCTACTCGAGCTGTTTTTGGGTACCAAATAGATTTACTAGTTTTAGGTTAGGATAAGGGAAAATGCCCTATGCTAGATGGTTGATTTTAGCATAGATGTAGATCCAGACTTGAAGTTAGGACACTTTTTGGGTATTCTTATATTTGTCTTTATTTTGTGTTTTCCTTACACTTGGCACTGTATGACATAACTTAACATATTTACTATCTAGTTGTGGGCTTGTACCTATGTTTGGAAAGTGTTTGGTAATGCATGTTTATTGTTTATTGTCTATTTCTTCCTTTATTTCACACTTGATTTGTTGTGGATTACTCTTATAAAGAGGTTATAGTCTCCTCACATGATATATTAGACCCTCACTTCTAGTAGGAAGCCTTTGGAACATAGGGAGGCATGCCTGAGGTCATATTGAGACTCGGTTCGGGGTACCAATTTAGTGTCTCCTGGGTTGGGGACATTATAAAGTGGTATCAGAGGAGTTTTATTTTTTATTTTCCTACTATTTGGGAATGGTAGATAGAAGATTAGAATGTGTTAGGACTTGTAAATGAACTCATGCATGAGAGTATCTAACCCATGTATGATGGAAAACCCAAATAACACAGGGTGAAATTATTTTTCTTGATGTGTGTTGATTACGGTTGAATGATATTTAATCATTGGGTGATGCACCTGTTGTGTGACATGACTATTTTATGAAATTTTTCTCATGGTCGAAATGGTATGAGGTTATGCATTTATGCATCATTTTATGCACCTAGGGATATAGGTGGCATGCATCATGGTAGGAAAACATAGGAAAGATTAGTGGGACATAAGGGATGGAATTCATTTCATTTTCTTTGAAAATTTGAAAGAAGTGGTGTTTAATAAATAAAATGAAAATGGGTAAATGGAAGGAATGTAAAGGAATGGTTAAAAAATAGTGTCTAATGAAAGTTTATAAATGGGTTAAAAATTTTGTTTGTGATAATTTTTAAAGATAGAAAGGTTCTTAAATGATAAATATTTATGTTTTGATGGTAAAGTGGTTAAAAATGTTGTCTAATGAAAGACTTGTGACTACGTTAGTTGGTTTAACCCATGTTGACCATGGTCCATAGTAGGTATGGTTTAGGGTAGTTCTCTAGATGTAGCTATAACCATTGGGATATTATATACGAAATGGGTTGTTTAAGGCTAGTAGAGTTCATTCTTTTAGGCAAACCATGGAAGATTTATGTTATGTTTTTTGAGACTTTTTGTTTGGAATTGTAGAGAGATGACACTATAAAGACATGTGATGATTGGGAGACATGAGAATATCACCAAGAATGGAATACTAGTATAAGATCAAGAAACCCTATTGGTCTAGGGTAATCTAGAGGAGGAGAAATTATGTGATAAATTTTCTTGTTTCATGCAGATGATGGAAAGAGACCTAGGGTGAGTCATTCCATGTATGTTTGATATGACTAGAGAGTTTTAGTTATAACACACTATAATGTTTGTTGTAGAGGGTGGACCTGAGGCAGAAGAGTTCTATATAGAGTCCATATATATGATTTTAGATCACTTGGGGACTCCTCCTGAGAAGTGAGTCAAGTTGGAAACTTATATGTTGTAAGGACCAGTGAAGCGCTGGTGGGATATTATGGTTCAGACTCAGAAGGCTGATGGTATGTTATGGAAAGACTTCCAAGAAAATTTTCTAGAACATTTCTATCTAGTGACCTTGATAAAGGATAAGGATAAAGAGTTTATGAGGTTGACTTAGGGGACTATGTCATTGATGGATTATGTTGGCCTCTTTCGTAAACTTGAAATGATTTGTCCCAATGTTGGAAGGGGATGAAGGAACTATGAAAAATGTTTCTTGGATGGAATTAGACATGAGATCAAGTCCCAGGTGAATATATTTCATCTAAATAGGTTTGCTGAGGTGGTGGATCATACCCTTATTTCATAAGGGAACTTAAGGGAGGATTCTGGTGGTGGGCATGTGGTTCCAATTAAATGGTCTAGTGAAGTGACTTCTAAGGGTAGGAATCATCATTTTGAGAGTATTTCCCATGGAGGTTGTGTATAGAGTAGTGAAATAAGAGGAACAACCTCTCAACAAGGTGACCAGGGGTTTTTCAATCAGTGTGGTAGTCTGAGACACATGTGTGGTCAATGAACCCAAACATCGGTTGAGTGCCGAGTGTGTGATAGGATGGGGCATGTACAGATGTTTTTTAGGAACCCTTAATAGATGGGCATATATGAAGGATCAAGGATGATGTAGAGTCTAGCTACAGGGCCAGTTACCCTATATCAGGCACGCAATTGGAGATCTATTGGCCATACCATTCAAGGTGGAGGATGTGGTGCTATAAGATGATAGGGTCCATATTAAAAGGGTATTGTAGCACTAGGAACTCAGGTTATAGACTAGGGTATAGGTGAAGGTTAGTTTCATGCAGTTTAGCCTACACCTGGAGGTGCCGAGGCTAGGCCATCGACAGTTTGAGGTACAATTCTTGTAGCTTCTATGATTACTAGTGTTTTATTTGATATAGGTGCCTCACATTATTTTATATGTGCCCAATTTGTGAGTGCATTGGGCCTAGAATTATAACTTTTGTGTGGGGTTATGTTGATTGATACACTGTTAGGGGTGTAAGTAGAAAATATCTAGCAATGTAAGGAGTGTACCCTTGAGGTTGGAAGGTACCATTTCCTGTGGAATTTGTTCATGCTAGAGATGTCGAGTTTTGATATGATAATGAGAATGGATTGGATAGTGTTTTACCAGGACCATATTTAATGTTAGAACCATAGGGTAATGTTCAAATCCCTATAGGGTATACTTATGTTCATCATGGGGAATGGTACATTAGAGCAGGTCGTGCAGGGTCAGTTTTTCAGTAGTTGGGGAAAATCGCATCCCAAGTGGGTTATCTTATGCTTGATGAAGGGTGAGAAGAGTATATTTTCTTTACCCTTGTGGTCGTTTAGTTCTAGGATGTATTTCCTAAGGACTTGTCAGGTCTACCACTAGATTGAGATGTTGAGTTCATGATAGATTTTCCACCAAGAGCAGAACCAATTTCTATTCCACCATAGAGACTGGTACTGGTAGAACCCCAAGAGATTAAAACTCAGTTGTAGGAATTGGAGAATAAAGGGTTTATTTGTCTGAGTATGTCACCATAGGGATCTACAGTTCCATTTTCCAAGAAGTACAATAGATCATTGTGGGTATGCATCGATTATCAGAAGTTGAATTAGATGATGGTTAAGAACCAGTACCCTCTTCCTTGAATTGATGATGTTTTTAACCAACTGAGGGGTGATTCTATGTTCTCTAAGATTTATTTGAGATCAGGATATCACCAGATGAGTGTGAGACCTTTTGATATACCATATACCACCTTCAGGAGTAGGTATGGTTTGTATAAGTTTTTTATGATTCTGTTCGGGTTGACTAATGAACCTACAATGTTTATGGACCTAATGAACCTAACCATTCACCCGTACATAGATAAGTTTTCAGTTGTCTTTTTTGATAACATCTTGGTGTAATCTAAGACTCATCATGATCACGCCAAACATCTTGAAATATTCACGAGTACACTAAAAAAGAATAGTCTATATTACAATCTATATAAATGTTATTTATGGATTGAAAAGTTACATTTCTTTGGTCACATAATCTCTAAGGAACTTGTGTTTTTGGACCCAGTCAAAGTACAAGCTATTGTATCTTGGGAGCAACCCAAAAATGTTTTTTATTTTTGATGTTTTCTGGGTTTTGTGGGATATTACCAAAGGTTGATCAAAGACATTTACCATTTGGAAGCACAAATTTCAGTCTTGAAAAAGAAGGGAATCAAGTTTGAATAGTCTAGGGCATGTGAGAATTATTTCCATGAGTTAAATAAGTGGTTAACTACCACAATGATTTTGATCTCACTTGATCTAGGTAAGAAGCATACCATGTTTTGTGATGCATCCAGTGTTAGGCTTGGGGAAGTTTTGATATAGGATGATCAGGTTATGGAATATAGGTCATGGAATTTGAGGACTCATGAATGAAATTACCCTACACATGATCTGGAATTGGATGTGGTGGTTTATACTTTAAAGTGTTTGCGGCATTACTTCTTGGGAGAAATATTTACTATGTATACAGATCATAAAATCCTTAAGTACATATTCTCCCAACACAATTTGAATCTTTGGAAGCGAAGATAGGTTGAGTACATAAAGTCTTTCGATTTTGATATAGTTTACACATCGGTAAAAGGAAATAGTGTGGTAGATTATTTGACCTATAAGGCTCAAAATTAGGTAGTTTAGGAATAAATTTCTGAGTGGAGGATAATGGCATTGTTTTCTGAGATGCATATAGAGGCACATGATGAGTGAGATCAGATGAACCTTACATCCTTGATAGTTGAATCCATGATTCTGAGTCAGACCAATGAGATGCATTATGAGGATTTAGAGTGTTTGTCTCAGAGATAAAGTCTTGAAGGTGGAGAATCATCTTCTGATTGTACTATTGGTGATGATGAGATCATTTATGTTCGTGGTCATGTTGTCATTCTTACATGTATGCCAACATAGTTGATGTGAAAGTTTCATGAATCGAAGTGGGTGGTGCATCTTGGTTTGAAAAAAATGTATCGTGATCTTCGTAGATAGTATTTTTGGCTAGGGATGAAGAAGGAATTTGTAGGTTTCATGAGGAGATGCTACAATTTTCAATAGGTTAAGGCCAAGCATTAGTGATCAGGTGGTTTGTTGTAGAATTTTCCCATTCCGAAATGGTAATGGGATGACATGAAGATGGATTTTGTTACAAATATTACAAGGATGCCTCAAAAGAATGATTTAATTTAGGTAGTTGTGAATCAATTGGCCAAGGTGGAACATTTCTTGATGATACGAGAGACCTTCACCATTGAATAGTTAGGAGAGTTGTATGTTTGGGAGATAGTACGGTTACACGGGGTTCTATGAACTATAGTTTCAAATCATGACCCACATTTTACTTCATGCTTCTAGAAAGGGTTATAGAAGGCACTTGGTACCCAAGTGTTTTTGAGTATGAATTTTCACCCATAGATAGACAGGCAGTCAGAGTGTACTATTCATATGTTAGAGGACATGTTGAAAGAATATATCCTAGACTTTGGTGGAACTTGGGAGAAGAATTTAGAACTTGTTGAGTCTTCCTATAAAAATAGTTATCATGAAACTATTCAGATGGTACCATATGAGGCGCTTTATGGTAGGTCATGTAGATCTCCATTATGTTGGGTGGAGGCCAGGGAATTATATATTTTTTGGGACCGAGAGTCGTGTAGGAGACATTGAAATAGGTCCAGTTGATTTGTAAATGTATGTATATAGATCAGAGTAGAAAAAATTCATATGCTGATCTATGTCATCAACCACTTGATTTTATGATGGGTGATCATGTGTTTCTTTAGGCGTCACTGAGTTTGGGTCACTATTGGATTCAGAAATAGGGTAAGTTTGTGCCTAGGTATGTGGGTCCATTCAAGATTATGGAGAGGATCAGACCAGTGGCATGACAATTGGATCCTCCATAGTGGTATAATGGTATGCACAATGTTTTTTATATGTCACAACTTCAACAATATCACCCTAACCCATCTCATGTGATTTATGTCGATGATGTTGAGCCGGAGGCTGATGAATCCTTTGAGAACCATCTGATTCGTATCATGGATCATAGTGAAAAAGTTCTATGAGGGAAGATCATTCCATTTGATTGAGTGTTATAGAAGCACGATAATGTTCAAGAAGAAACTTGGGAGAGGTAGATGGATATTCAGGTCCAGTGGCCCAATATCTTTACTTTAAAATCCCATTGATGCTTGGGAAAGGCAGCTATGGGACGAGCCGTTATAAGGTGGGGAGGTTGTAAGATCCTAGACTTCTTTGAGGCATGTTCTTATTTAAAATTATAGTTTAAATACCTTAAATATGTTTAATGAAATGTTTCCTAAGCCTATGCGGAGACTCAGGGGTGTCCTGGGGGTTCGAGACGTGAAAGAGGGGAAAAGTGGTCATCCAATGCATTTTTCATGGTTGGTGCACAATTAGTAGTAATAATGTGTCCCCACCACACTTTCCTAGAGGAGGGGTTTAGGATTTAAGAAACCGTGCAAGGGGGGAGGCCAAACCGTGCAGGTTTGGATAGAGCCATCCTGCATGGTCACCACATGGGTTTCCAAACCTTGAGAGCTCCCTAGGAAACTATGTGACATATCCCTCCTCTTAGATAGAGTGTGGAGCATGGTTGGCACATGGTTTGACCAACTGTGAAACCAAACCGTGTTCCCCTTTAATAGTGGGGTTTTACCATTTTTCCTTCTTGGTAATTAAGTGTTATAACTCAAGATTTTCCTCCATTCTTCCCCCATTATCCCTAGTGATGAACCAAATATCCATAGACTTTCCAAAGATCGATCTACCTCATTTCTAAGCTATTTGTATCACCTTTGGTTGTGGATCAAATCTCTGGGTGAGTCTAGGATTCCTATGCTTTCCTTTATTTAGATTAGGGATTGAGTAGTTTCTCTTATTATTCAGAAGCCCTAAAAACCTCTCTTTCCAGTGGATCTTAATCTGGGTCTTCAAATGGTGTTTGAATCCAAATCAAAGGATAAGTTTTAGCATGAAATTTTCTTAATAATCGAGTTAGGTGTTCTACAAGTTATATCCCATAGTCTCATGGATAAATTCATTTTCATGTGATTGTGTGCTTGTGCTGTTGGGATGTCTTCTTGGTTTTCCATGATCTAAATGATGAATTAGTTGATTAATTGAAGAATTGAACCCCTCATGATCCCTGTGGGATGTGTTGAGGTTTAATAGATTGGGATGGAGGCTACCCATGGGGTGTGTTGTATTCATGAACTTGGGAGCGGGTTATCAAATATAAAATTTAAGGGTTTAAGAGACTGAACCTATGTTGTTACGTTTGGAATGTTAACACGGTTCGATAAAGAAAATATATGAGATTTTTATTTAGTTGGTTAACATGGATTGAAAAATAAAATTTATTTTAATTGTGTTTAATTGATAACATGGAATATGGGGGCATTTTGTATAATGTTAATGGGTTAATGAGTCATGAATTGTAAATGGTAAATGTGTTAATGGTTTAAGACATGAAGATGGTTTATGTGTTGAATGAACTATGAATTGTGAATGTTATGTGTATTAAATGGGTATGGTTTGTGAAATGGTATATGCGGTAAATGGTTAAAGAAGCATGTAAACATGGATTGGTGGTATGTGGGGTATTGGAATTGAGGATCTATGCCCATGGGTCAGGTTAGAATAAGGATCACCCTCTATTAATGCACAGGTTAGGGTGTTATAATGAGGCTTTATTCCCCTTAGAGTTTCCTTTGATGATACTACCTAGACTGAGGCTCTATAGTAAGTGTGATGTAATTGTTTGTGAAATATTTTCCCTAGTGAGATATGGAACTTGACTTATCCCCTTATGCATGGTTTTGTGACCATCATAAGCCATAGTATAATTAATAAAAACACCTAACCCATGGGTTAAATGATGAAAATGGTTTATTTGAATATTGTTAGATAATGAAACCTCGTTTATCTATTGTTTACCTTGTTATTCATTTAGTACATACAAATAATATTTGTTTTATATTGGATATTTTGTAAACATCATTGGTGGTGACCTACTATGTTGTACTCACACACTGCTCGGGCTTCCATTGGGCACTTGATCAGATTTCATAGTTGCAGGTCGGGAAAAGGGAAAAAGCCCTATTCTAGATGGTTGATTTGAGTATGGATGTGTATGGATGAGGGATTCAGACTTAGAGTCAGGACCTATTTTGTGGATTCTTCTATTTATATTTATTTTGGGTTTTCTTTACACTTGGAACTGTATGACGTGGAATAAAATATTTACTTTTTGGTTATGGGATTATACCTAGGTTTGGGAAGTGTTTGGTAATGCATGTTTATTATTTATAATTTATTTCTTCCTTTATTTTGTACTTTATCTGTTGTGTCTTACTCTAATAAAGAGGTTATAGTATCCCCACACACTACTGGAAAATGATCCTATACCCACGGTTCAAAACCGTGGGTATAGACCCCAAAACTGTGGGTATAGGCTATACCCACAGTTTGGGGAACCGTGGTCGTTGGTGGTGTCAGTATAGGTCCATGACCTATACCCATGGTTTGGAAAAACCGTGGGTATAGGTTTTTCCACCGTGTCATAACTCTATACCCACGGTTTGGAAACCATGGGTATAACATATTTTACAAAATAACGACCCACGAGATTAGATCTCACGACCACTTCTCCATTCACGAGTGTCCTTACCACTACCCCATAACTGCATATATATATATATATATTTTATTAAATATATTTATATAAACCATGGTTATAGAGGAATAAACCATGGGTATAGAACTCCCGCCATTTTTTTTGTTCCCGCAGAAAAAATAAATTTCCCGCGCACACGTGGGAAACCTATACCCACAGTTTGTTAAAACTGTGGGTATAGGTTTTTTATCTGACGACTATACCCACAGTTTTGGGAAAACCATGGATATAGGTCACCCTATCCCCACAGTTTTGGGCAAACCGTGGGTATATGCATTTTTTGATACCCCATACCCACAGTTTGGAGGAAACCGTGGGGATAGGGTGACCTATACCCATAGTTTTCCCCAAAACCATGGGTATAGGTTCATTTTCCAGTAGTGACATGATTTATTTGACTCTCACTACTAGTTGGTAGCCTATGGAATATGGGGAGGCATGACTGAGGTCATGTGGTGACTTGGCTTGGTGCACTGGTTTACTGGATCCTAGGTTGGGGATATTAAAAAGTGGAATTAGAAGTGTTTTATTTTCTATTGTCCTATTATTTGGGAATGGTAGACAAGATATTAGGATATTTTGGGCCTTGGAAGTAAGCTCATTCACGGGAGTATCAAATCCATGTATGAGGGAAAACCCAAGTAACCCAGGGTGGGATTATTGGTCTTGATGTGTGTTGATTATGTTTGAATAATATTTCACCATTGAGTGATGCACTTTTTGTGTAATGTGACTATTTTATGAAATTTTTATCATGGACAAAATGGTATGAGGTTGTTCATTCATGTATAATTTTAGGTACCTTGGGATATAGGTGGAATGCATCATGGTAGACACACACAAGGAAGATTAATGGGACATGAGGGATGGAATTCATTTAATTTTCTTTGAAAATTTGAAATAAGTGGTGTTTAATAAAGAAAATGAAAATGGGTAAATGGAAGGAATGTGAAGGAATGGTTAAATAATAACGTCTAATGAAAGGTTATAGATGGGTTAAATTTTTTGGTTGTAATAATTTGTAAAGATAGAAAGGTTCCTAAACAAGAAATATTTATATTGTGATGGTAAAGTGGTTAAAAAGGGTGTCTAATGAAAGACTTGTGACTATGTTAGTTGGTTTACCCCATATTTACCATGACCTATAGTAGTGATGGTTGGGGGTAGTGTTCTATATGTGACTATAAACATTGGGATAGTGTATGAAAAATGGGCTGTTTAAGGCTATTGGAGAGCCTTATTTTATTCAAACTGTGAAAGCTTTATGTTATGTGTTTTGAAACTTCTGTTTGGAAATTTAGAGAGATGCCACCACAACAATGTGTGATGGTTGGGAGACATAAGGATATCATCGAGAATTCTCTACTAGTAGTGGATAAAGAAACCCCATTGGTCTTGGGTAATTGAGGGGAGGATTAGTTCCATGAGAACTTTTCTTATTTTATGCAGATGATGGAAATGGACCTAGGTCAGGTCATGCCAAGTATGTTTAATATAAACATAGATTTTCAGTTGCATCACCCTATGATGTTTTCTAGAGAGGGTGGACTTGAGGTATAAAATATCTGGATATAGTCAAACTAGACAATTTTAGATCACTTGGAGATTCCTCCTGAGAAGTGAGTTAAGTTGGTAGCTTATATGTTGTGAGGATTAGTAAAGCGTTGGTGGGATATTCTGATTCAAACTCAGTAGGATGATGGTATGTTATAGAAATAATTCCAAGAAAATTTTCTGGAACATTTCTATCTAGATACCTTGAAATAGGAGAAGGATTTAGAGTTTATGAGGTTGAACCAGGGGACTATGTTAGTGATGGATTATGTTGGCCACTTCATAGAATTACAATTCTTTGTCCCAACATTGGCAGGGGATGAGGATGCTATGAAAATATGTTTTAAGGATGGTATTAGACACAAGATAAAGTCCGAGGTGAGTATAATTCATTTAAATAGGTTTTCTGAGGTGATGGATCAGAACCTTATTTCAGAAGGGAACTTAAGGGGAGGATTCTAGTGGTGGTCATGTGGTTCTAGTTGGAATGTCCAATGGAGTGAATTTTTATGGTAGGAAGCATCGTTTTGAGAGTTATACTTAAGGAGGTTGTGTACAAAGTAGTCAGATAAGAGGAACAACCTTTTTGGTTGGTGAACATGTGTTTTTTTATCAGTATGGAAGGTCGGGATAATGTGTGGTCAGTGCCCCTGACCAACAGTTGAGTACTGAGAATGTGACAGTATGGAGAATGTGAAGAGGTTTTGTAGGAACCCTCAATAGCTGGGCATGGATAGAGGATCATGATCGATGCAAAGTTGAGGTAAGGGGTTAGTTACCCCATAAAAGGTAGAAATTTGGATCTCTACCGTCTGTACTGGTTGAGGTGGAGGATGTGGTACTCTAGGATGAGATCATCCACATCAGCAGGGCATTATAGCACCAGGAACTTGTACTGGAGTCTAGGGTAGAGGGGTAGGTCAGATTCATGCAGTTCAGACTACACATAGAGGTGTTTATACTGAGCAATAGATAGTTTGAGGTATGATTCTTGTAGCTTCCATGATTGCTAGTGTTTTATTTGAAACATGTGTCTCACATTCTTTTATATCATCCCAATTTGTGAGTGTGTTGGCCTATTAGTGGAACTTTTGTGTAGGGTTATGTTGATTGATACACCGTTAGGGGTGTGATCAGAAAATATCTGAAAATGTAATGTGTGTAATATTGAGGTTGGCGGGTACCATTTCCTATGGAACTTGTTTTTGTTAGAGATGCTGAGATTTTATATGATATTGGGAATTGATTGTCTAGTGTTTTATCATTCTCATATTGACTATTACCACCCTAGGGTAACATTCATGTCCCTGGAGGGGAATACTTATGTTCATCATGGGGAATGAGACATCCGAGCTGGCCGTGCAAGGCCAATTTATCAATAGTTGGGGAAACTCACAGCCCAAGTGGATTATCTTATACATGATGATGGGGGATTAGAGAATATTGTCTTTCCCCCTATATTGGATTAGTTTTGGGATGTTTTTTGAGTACTTTTTGGGGCTACCACCCAAGAGATATGTTGAGTTCACGATAGAGTTTATTCCAGGATCAAAACCAGTTTCTATTCCACCATATAGAATGGAACCGACAGAACTCTAGGAGCTTAAAAAACAGTTGGAAAAATTGGAGAATAAAGGTTTTATTCATCCAAGTATGTCACCATGGGGATCTCCAGTTTTATTTTTTAATAAAGTTGATGGATATTTGTGACTGTGCATCGATTATCGAAAGTTGAATCAAATGATGGTTAAGAACTGATACCCTCTTCCATGAATCAATGATCTTTTTGATCAGTTGATGGGTTATTCTATGTTCTCTAAGATTGATTTGAGATCAGGGTATCACCAACTGATGGAGAGACCTTATTATATACCACAAACTACCTTTAGGAGCAGGTATGGTTTGTACGAGTTTGTTGTGATTCCATTTGTGTTGACTAATGTACCATTGATTTTTATGGATCATATGAACTAAATCTTCCACCCATACCTAGATAAGTTTGTAGTTTTTTTGGTGGATGAAATCTTGATTTACTCTAAGAATCCTTAAGATCATGAAAATATCTTGAAATCATCCTGAGTATAGGAAGAGATCATAGTTTATACCAATCTATATAAATTTCATTTCTGGATCGACAACATACATTTACTAGGTCACATAATCTCTGAGGAAAGTGTGTCTATAGACCCAAAAAATATGCAAGCTGTTGTATCTTGGGAGCACCACAAGAATGTTTTTGATGTCTAAAGTTTTCTAGATTTTTAAGACTATTACTGAAGTTTTATCAAATAATTTTCCCATTTGGAAGAACCACTCTCAGGATTTACCAAGAAGGGAATCAATTTTGAATGGCCTATGGAATGTGAGAATGATTTTGTGGAGTTAAATAAGTGGTTAACTACCACATTGATTCTGATCTTACCTGATCTAAGTAAGGAGTATACCATGTTTTGTGATTCATTCGGTGTTGGGCTTGGGGCAGTGTTGATGTAGGATGATTGGGGTGTGGCATATGGGTCATGGTAGTTGAGGCTTCATGAATGAAATTACCCAACACATGATTTGGAATTAACCATGGTGGTTTATACTTTAAAGTGTTGGTGGCATTACTTAACGGGAGAAAGTTTTATTATTTATACAGATCATAAAATCCTTAATTAATTCTTCTCCTAGTGTGTTTTGAATCTTTGATAGTGAACTTGGGTTGAGTACATGAAGTACTTCGATTTTGAGCTAGTTTACATGCTGGGAAAAGGAAATAGTGTGGCAGATGATTTGAGATGGAAGACTCAAAACCCAGCAGTTCAGGAATCCAATTATGAGTAGATGATGATGACATTGTTTGCTAAGATGCATCTAGAGGTAAAGAATGGGTGAGATCTGATGACCCTTTCATCCATGGTAGTTGAGTACAAGCTTTTGAGCCGGATCAAGGAGTGGAAGTATTAAGATACAAAGTGTTTTTCCCTAAAGTAAAGTCTTGAAGGTGGGGAGTCACCTTCTGGTTGGAATATTGGTGACAATGAGATCATTTATGTTAGTGGCCATGTTTTCAAGCCTACATGTATTCAAGAAGAGTTGATGCACAATTTTCATGCATCGAAGTGGGTGGTGTATCCTGGTTTGACCAAAATATATAATGATCTTCATAGACAGTATTGGTGGCTAGGGATGATGAAGGAAGTTGCAAGTTTCATGATACGATGCTACACTTGTCAGTAGGTTAAGGTCGAGCATCAGTGACTGGGTAGTTTGTTATAGTCTTTTACCATTCCGGAATAAAAATGGGACCACATGATGATGAATTTTATTATGGGTATTCTAAGGATGCATCAAAATAATGATGTGATCTGGGTAGTTGTGGATTGGTTGACCAAGGTAGTACATTTCTTACCAATAAGAGAGACCTTCACCGTTGACCAATTGGGTAAGTTATATGTTCAGAAGATAGTACGATTGCATGGGGTTCCATGAACTATAGTTTCTGATTGCAACTTGTGTTTTACTTCACGCTTATGGTAGGGGTTAAAGAAGTCACTTGTTACCCAAGTGTTTTTGAGTACAGATATTCACCTGCAGACAGATGGGTTGTCAAAGCGTACTATTTAGGTGTTGGAGGACATGTTGAGGGCATGTGTCCTAGAATTTGGTAGAACTTTAGAGAAGCATATAGAAATTGTTGAGTTCACCTATAACAACATTTATGAGGTAATTATTAACATGGAACTATATGAATCTCTCTACGGTAGGCTATATATATCTTTGTTATGTTGGATGAAGGCTGGGGAATCATATTTTTAAGACCAAGACTCATGTAGGAGACATTAGATAGGTCCAGTTGATTCAAAAATGTATAGATATGACTCATAGTAGATAGAAGTCATATGCTGATTGATTTCATCATCCTCTTGAGTTTATTTTGGGTAATCATGTGTTTCTTCAGGTGTTTTTGAGGTTGGGTCACCATTAGATTCAGAAATAGGGTAAGTTGGTGCCCTAGTATGTGGGGCCATTCAAGATTATGGAGAGGATCAAACTAGTGGCATACCAATTGGATCTTCCACAATGGTATAGTGGTATGGACAATGTTTTTCATGTGTCACATATTTGGAAGTACCACCCAAACCCATCTAACATGATTGATGTTGATGATGTTGAGTTGGAGGCTGATGTGTCCTTCGAGGAGCATCTGGTTCGTATCATGTATCATAGTGAAAAAGTTATTCAAGGGAATATCATGCCATTGGTTTGAGTGTTATGGAGAAATATAAAATTTTAGAAAGAAACTTGGGATAGGGAGATGGATATGTGGGCCTAGTGGCTGATCTTCTTACTTTAGAAGATCAGCGATGCTTGGGAAAGGTGGCTCTGGGATGAGCCATTATAAGGTGGGGATTTTGTAAGATCCTATAATTATTTAAGGTATGTTCTTGTTTATAATTCTAGTGTAAAAACCTTTAATATGGTTAATGAAATGTTTCCCAAGCCTATGTGGAGGCTCAATGGTGTCCTAGTGGTTCAGGACATGAAAGAGGGGAAAAGTGGCCATCTAGTGTATATTTCACGGTTGACGCACGATTAGTAGTAACCGTTAAACCCAACCATGATTTCCTAGAGGAGGGGTGCATTATTTAAGAAACTGTGTAAGTGGGGAGGCCAAACGATGTGGTTTTGGACAGATCCACACTGTATGATCACTGTATGGGTTTCCAAACCATGCAGGATCCCTAAGAAACCATGTTACTTGGCCCCCCTCTTAGATAGAGGGTGGAATATGGTTTGTCCAATCATGTGGCCAAACCATGGACCCCTTTAAAAGTGGGATTTTACCATTTTCCCTCTTAGTATTTAAGTGTTCTAACCCAATATTTTCCTCCATTCTTCCTCCAAAAGCCCTAGTGATGAACTAAATCACCCTATACTTCCCAAGGATTGATCTCCCTCATTTCTAATCCATTTGGAGCGCCGTTGGTTGCAAATCGAAGCTCCAGGTGACTCTACACTCCTCTTCTTTCCTTTATTTAGATTAGGAATTGTGTAGTTTCTATTATTCTATCGAATCCCTAAAACCCTCTTTTTATTTCATATCTTAGGTTGGGGATTAGAAGGGTAATCAAATACTAATTTAAGGCTAAGTTTGAGCATATAGTTGTATTCAGAATCAAGTTAGGTTGTTTACAAGTTATATCCCATAGTCTCATAGTTACATTCATGTGTATGTGATTGTTCCCTTGTGCCATTGGGTTGTCCTATTGGTTTTCCATGATCAAAATGATGAATTAGTTGGTTAATTGAATAATTGAACCCCTCATGATCCACATGGGATATGTTGAGGTTGAATAGGATGGGATGGTGTAACACCCCAAGCTTCCACGATACGCTTCTCTTCCAATAATGCAATAGCTTGCATTGTACATAAGTCCGAGTTCTAACACACCGCGACTAATCAAAGTAGCCGTTATGAATAGTAATACCAACTTTTTAAAATTATGGAAATATTATATTTCAAAATGGACTTCATTTTTTTATTCGTAATATCGAAATTATCCTAAGTTGAATTTTTTGTAATTTTTTGAGAACTTCCATTTTTTTATGAATAGTGAAAAATACTTAAAACAACTTTTTTGATCAAAATATTTATATTGATAAATTATACTATTGAGTGGTTTTAAAGTATAATTAGAATATATTTTTACCATTTTATCCAATGGTGTTCATTATAATTAATTTCACTTTGAAATTGGACATAAACAATTGTCAATCTTTTGATATATATTGTTTCTTAAAAACAAGCTATTTGTTGCGACAACGAGAATTAATTATAAAATTAATTAATGCAACTTATATGTTTGGAATTTTCTAAAATATACATCATTTTTGAATTTGGAATATCAATTATAGCTTAGGGTGAAATTTTGGCATTGTTCTGAAAAACTTCAATTTTTGATGAATAGTGAAACCACTAAGTGGTAGTTAAAAAACTGATTTTTCATTTAAATGAAACATTACCACTTCTGTGATTTGATTTTCAAAAATCCGACATACATGGTTTTCATTAGGAAGTAAAATGTGGTTCAATTGGATTAAAATAATTTTTTGGTGAATAGTAACTTTTAAGTTTAATTAATCGCGATTAAAGGTAATTAGTGAAATTTAAGGTAAATATAATGTTATAATAATAGGAAATGACCTTGAAACTTCTCCTAAACCTATTGGATGAGTCATGGACGACCAATACAATCCATGGGTCAACTTGGGGACCCCATGGAGCCACTTTGGTAGGAAAATGATATAAATAACTTTTTATTTAATGTTAAAATAAAAATGTCACAAACAAGAGTTGTTTTACTAAAATAATTTTTAAATGGGGTTATAAAAGTCATATTTTTGACTATAAATATTAATTAGAAATATAAAAATATTTCCTACATTATGATAGTTTTTTTATAATTTTTAGACATTAAATAAATTAAATTATTTATGACACCATGATGATGCAACGATTACCTCATTAATTAACGATTTAAATAAAATGAAAAGATAATGTAAAATCTAAGACTTAAACTTTTCAAAAACCTATTTGATGAGTATATTTCGAACCCTTATAACCTTATACTCGAAATATATAAGTGTGGGACCTTTAGAATCCGAAAAAGCAATTCATAATAATGTAACATTTCAATCTTTCCAAGAGTGCCCCTTCTCTCCTCTTATAAAAGGCCCCCACCACTACCACCTTACTCACACCTTCAAAGCCTTTTGGCTCGGCCAAACTCTGACCAAATACTCTCTCAACTTCCCTCCCTTACTATTAGAAGCCTCAATTTGGGCAGAAGTCTTCCCAAAGAAGCCTTTGGCTCAAATCAAAAAGAGTTACCCGATTTTAAGGTAATGTCTTCTCTAATGTTGTTTTGTTTTATTTTGCTTCTCCAACCCCTTAAACTATTTTTATTAATTTCTTTTGTAACAACACCAGTATCTAAAATATACTAAGATGTTTTTATTATAATTATTTGGTTTACACTTACACACACCTTAGTCTAATGGTTAAAGAACATACTGTTTCTGTGGGTGGCGAAATACTGCCTCACGAAACGATGATTGTTCAATATTCTTTTAACACCTCTAATGGTGGACATTTTGATGAAAATATTTTCATATATGATATATATATTATGTTTATGTTTTCCTTATGCTTCTGTATTTCTCATTTATGGCATACTTTATGATTTCCATTATGGGTAAACGCGATAATTTTATTTTAGGAAGTGCGGACTACCGCCCCCTCAAAGTGGTTTGACTCGTTAATGCCATATGTGGGATGTATAAAGGATGGAGTAAATGATATTATACATTATATTATACTGTAATTATATTACACCTTATACTATTATGATTTCATTCCATTAAATACGAAATATAAGTGAAAGTAGCGTTCATGCGTACGTACGGCTTACCGTCTCCATGAACGGTGCATTTCATTTCTTACCTCTAAATGTTATGTAATATTATAAATGAATGTATATACTGGATATATATGATATATATGATATCTACATCATGAATATAATTCTGGATATAATGGATATTTCACCACATGAACAACTTGTAATTATAAGAAGTTTATTTTTGACTCAAGTACCAAAGATTGACAAAATGACCGTTATTAACTTAAATGATTACATAATATTCATAACATGGTAATAAGTGATATAAAAGGAATAATGAACTTGAAAAAGGTTCTTAAAAATGTAGAGATTAACTCTAGTTTATTATTCAGGAGGTTAAAGAGCGGTCGAGTCAAGTCGGACACGAGGTAAGGGAACTTCTTAACCCGTTTCCATTCTTTGGGTTAATCTCCTACTTTCAAATTATGTCATGATATCATTATGTCCTATCTTGTATTTGTACTTTATTTATGTGTACTTATAGTGAATACACATAGTAGATCTACTTTATTTAAAAAAAATGATCTTTTTAAGGGTCTTCGTCTCAATCTCCTTTCATTGAGGCATATTTTGTTTTATACACAACTTTCTTTTATATGGTGTATAAACCCCTTTGACTTTGAATTTTATTCAAAAAGGAATATTTTTTACAAAGCGTTTTACTAAACGACAAAAGGAATGTTTTTGTCTTACGTATGCGGTGACAATGACTTCTCCACCGCCGTGACCATTATTTGTGTTTCGGCTTCCTCTACAAGCCATAAATTTTTAAATGAAAAATAAATACAAAGTTTTAACTTTATTTTATTTTGGTATTGAAAATGGTTTTGAAAGTGATTTTATTATATCAATGTGTTGTATTGATATCTTGTGATTGAAATGTGGAAATGTTATGTTTCCTTTATGCATGTTTTATGTGATACGATTATGTTATGGTTTATGATATGTTTAAACCTATTCATATGAGGAATGCATTGGACTTAATAAGTGATGGGTGGAACCTGCTATAGCTCCTCGATGCATCGAAAGGTCTCTTGAGACAAACTAGTGTCTTGGCATGAGGCCTTGACAAAATCTTATTTGTAGTCTTGGCATGAGGCCTTGGCTATGTGGTTATGATAGTCTGGAATTATGCATTCCATCATTATGAAAGTGGTTATTGATATTTCATGTGATTATTATACCAGTAGAATATCCATGTGAATAAGTAAATGACATTATCTCATTTTACTTTTGCCATATTATGTTGATGTTCATGTTTAAAAGGCTTTTGTTTTAGTTATAAATTTCCTTAAATGTTAATGTTTATTTATGAAGCTTCCGCAATATTGTTATCCTTACTGAGCATCTGAGCTCACCCCTTTCAATGTTTTAATATTTTCCAGGATGTGAAGAAGTATTTTATGAATGACCTGCAGGGATAGTCAGAAGAGGATATGAGTGTGGACTATGGAGACTTTGTTATTGTAGTTTTTCACCTTATGATGTAATGTAACATTTATGAATGTATCTAGTGTTTCCAAGGCTACTAAACTAATCGGTCTTTCGAGACATGATCTTTTGTGATCATGCCAATGTTACGCAATAATGCACCGACTCTGGGCAACTGGGGTTGGGGCGTTACAGTTGGTATCAGAGGCAGTTTAGTACTAACCTTGGAAGCTAGACTTAGATAAACTCTGATTAGAGCACATAGCCCAAAGATAGACTTTGAGGATTAGTATAGAAGAACTTCCTAGAATTTTGGTATTATAGAAATGTTGTGAGTTTTCCGAGAAATACATCCCTATCTGGATACGAGCAGGTAGAGGTGGCTCTGGCACAAATATACCTAGGGGTAAAACCCGAAAACACCACTTTGAGATAGACTCGAACGGGAACTGGTGCACAACAACGGGCCTTGCCGCACTCTTGGTTACGACACTCCCAGGGGATATGCTTAGGA
Organism: Viscum album; assembly: GCA_963277665.1. Taxonomy (NCBI): domain Eukaryota; kingdom Viridiplantae; phylum Streptophyta; class Magnoliopsida; order Santalales; family Viscaceae; genus Viscum; species Viscum album. The sequence continues at coordinate 778,618,643 of OY728131.1, read as the reverse complement.
TAATTATCATTTTCTTTACAAACCACTATGAAGGGTTATGAGTATATACTTCCTCAAAGAAAACATTTTTATGGATTATATCCATAAATAGTTCAATTTAGGTTAAGTATTTTACAAGTATGGAATTATGTATTTTGATTCATAAACTAATCTAGTTTATGCCATTGTTTAGAAATGGCACCTAGTGGAAGGAATGGAAACCGTATCAATGCACGCACTCCGTGTAGGGATTTCCCTCCTGCTCAAGATAATTATTGTGGATCTGGAGATACAACTGGTGCTGATAAACTTATTACCATACTGGGACAACTCATTCAGGTTATGAATAATAACCTTACTCGTATGGAGCACCCTGATCCGCAACATGGAGGATCAATGTTAGACCGCTTCATGAGGAAACAACCACCAACATTTAATGGGGGTACAAATCCATTAGTAGCTGAGCAATGGATAAACTCCTTAGAAAAAATATTCCATGCCTTGGGGAGTAGCGAAAGGGAGAAGGTTGTCATGGCAGTCTACCGCCTCACTGGAGATGCCGATCAATGGTGGTCGCTGATTCAAAACATAAAAGGATGATGAAGAAGTATCAAATATGGAATGGAGAGAGTTCAAAGATCTTTTATTAGAAAAATACTTTCCACATGACCATCAAGAAGATATGGAAAGGCAATTTCTGAGTTTGAGACAAAAGGAGGATGAGAATGTCGCAAAGTATGAGGCCAACTTTACAAGGTTAGCAAGGAATGCTGAAGATTATATACGTAACCCAAGAAGTAATATTGATCGTTTCTTTGATGGGTTAAAACCATTTCTTCGTCGAGCATTAGTCTCACAAACCTTCTCAACGTATGAAGATATAGTCTCATGTTCAATCAAGACAAAAAAGAAATTCTCTAAATCTTATGACAATAAAGTAAAGCAAGAGAAGAAGAGAACGGTGGAGTAAGAGACAGATAAAGGGAAAAAGGGAAAGCATGATTTTCCATTATGAGATAATTGTGGGAAGAATCAACCCTATACATGCCTAAAAGGAATGAGAGTTTGTTATAAATGTGGAGAAAAAGGTCACCAGGCGCGTGATTGCAAGGGAAAGAAAAATGCTATCAATGTTGAATGCTATAATTGTAGGGAAATGGGGCATTATGCAAATGAATGTCCTAAGAGTCAGGAAAACTTACCTCAGAAAAGGCCAAGCGATCAAGGAAAATCTTATACTGTTAATACAGTTGAAGTGGAATAATTAATGTATTGGTGCTTTTGGACTCAAAGATTATATTCTGGTTATAAGAATAATGTGATATATATATGGATTGTTCTGCAGTACTTGTTCTTTTCATTAAGGTCTTAATATGATGAAGGTAATCATATATTTAGTATGTGACAATAAGAGAAACTTTACTTTGTTTGGGGAATCTGATAAATTGATTTTGGAATTAAGAGACCTTTTAGAGAAAGTCTGGACAGAGGTATTTTGGATAACTATAAAGGTTGGGATGGATTAAGTTGAACTTTGAATAGTATTGTTTAAGGTTAAAACATTTTTGAAGATTATTTTTAGAATATTATAATACTATATTTTGAGGAAAAGGACAACCTGCAGGGTGGGGCATAACCCGTCGCATCGGACAAAGCTATAAGAATCGAACCCACAACCATAGTGCGACATGCCTTTACTACCTACCACTAGCCTACAGGAAGTCCCTGGTTATTACAAAATATTTTTCCTAATCTAAATGGTATGTGTTAATATTTGGAACCTTATACAATTAGGATAAATAGAATATTTTTGAGTTCTATTACCTTTTAGAGTGAAAGATGGGTTTGTGGTAAAAATTTATTAAAGAATGAAAGTCTACATGACAAGTATGTATATTCCCTTACATTCTTAGTAAATCTTCTAAATAAATTCCTCAACATTATAAAAGGTAACTTAAAACAAAAACGTTGCCGATTAACTTTTCCAACTGGGGATTCAATGACCGTTTAGCCAATCACAAGTTTGTGATTTTCTTGTGGTTAACTTTCTCCTAATCCAACTTTCTACAACTCTCCATCAGACCTTGATGGTTTTTTTTCTTCCATATCCATATTTTTCATAGAATCCTAATATGGGCTATCTCGGGTGACCTTTGTACTTATCTTTTTATCTTTTAAAGTTATATTTTTACTAACCTTATTTCCGATGTGGGTTTTCCACAATGGTATTTTCTATTTTCAACCTTTTATATTCAAAGAAAATTTTCAAGTTGCGAGGACACAATTTATTGAGGAGGGGAGAATTTAACACCTCGAGCTTCCAAGATACGCTTCTCTTTCAATAATGCAATAGCTTGCATTGTACGTAAGTTTGAGTTCTAACACACCGCGACTAATCAAAGTAGCCGTTATGAATAGTAATACCCACTTTTTAAAATTATGGAAATCTTATATTTCAAAATGGACTTCATTTTTGTATTCGTATTTATCGAAATTATCCTAAGTTGAATTTTTTGTAATTTTTTTAGAACTTCCATTTTTTTTATGAATAGTGAAAAATACTTAAAACAACTTTTTTGATCAAAATAATTTATATTGATAAATTATACTATTGAGTGGTTTTAAAGTATAATTAGAATATATTTTTACCATTTTATCCAATGGTCTTCATTATAATTAATTTCACTTTGAAATTGGACATAAACAATTGTCAATCTTTTGATATATATTGTTTCTTAAAAACATGTTATTTGTTGCGAAAACGAGAATTAATTATAAAATTAATTAATGCAACATATATGTTTGGAATTTTTTAAAATAGAAATCTTTTTTGAATTCGGAATATCAATTATAGCTTAGGGTGAAAATTTGGCATTGTTCTGAAAAGCTTCAATTTTTGATGAATAGTGAAACCACTAAGTGGTAGTTAAAAAACTGATTTTTCGTTTAAATGAAACATTACCATTTATGTGATTTGATTTTCAAAAATCCGACATACATGGTTGTCATTAGGAAGTAAAATGTGGTTCAATGGGATTAAAATAATTTTTTGGTGAATAGTATCTTTTAAGTTTAATTAATCGCGATTAAAGGTAATTAGTGAAATTTAAGGTAAATATAATGTTATAATAATAGGAAATGACCTTAAAACTTGTCCTAAACCAATTGGATGAGTCACGGACGACAACGAAAATTCATGGGTCAAATTGGGGACCCCATGGATCCACTTTGGTAGGAAAATGACATAAATAAATTTTTATTTAATGTTAAAATAAAAATGTCACAAACAAGAGTTGTTTTACTAAAACAATTTTTAAATGGGATTATAAAAGTCATATTTTTGACTATAAATATTCGTTAGAAAGATAAAAAGATTTTATACATCATGATAGTTTTTTTTATAATTTTTAGACATTAGATAAATTAAATTATTTATGACACCATGATGATGCAGCGATTAACTCATTAATTAACGATTTAAATAAAATGAAAAGATAATGTAAAATCTAAGACTTACACTTGTCAAAAACCTATTGGATGAGTATATTTCGAACCCTTATCACCTTATCCTCGAAATATATAAGTGTGGGACCTTTAGAATCCGAAAAAGCATTTCATAATAAAGTAACATTTCAATCTTTCCAAGAGTGCCCCTTCTCTCCTCTTATAAAAGGCCCCCACCACTACCACCTTACTCACACCTTCAAAGCCTTTTGGCTCAGCCAAACTCTGCCCAAATACTCTCTAAAATTCCCTCCCTTACTCTTAGAAGCCTCAATTTGGGAAGAAGTCTTCCCAAGGAAGCCTTTGGCTCAAATAAAAAAGAGTTACCCGATTTTAAGGTAATGTCTTATCTAATGTTTTTTTTTGTTTTATTTTGCTTCTCCAACCCCTTAAACTATTTTTATTCATTTATTTTGTAACAAAACCAGTATCTAAAATATACTAGGATGTTGTTATGATAATTATTTGGTTTACAATTACACACACCTTAGTCTAATGGTTAAAGAACATACTGTTTCTGTGGGTGGCGAAATACTGGCTCACGAAACGATGATTGTTCAATATTCTTTTAACACCTCTAATGGTGGCCATTTTGATGACACTATTTTCATATATGATATATATATTATGTTTATGTTTTTCTTATGCTTCTGTATTTCTCATTTATGGCATACTTTATGATTTCCATTATGGGTAAACGTGATAATTTCATTTTAGGAAGTGCGGACTACCGCCCCCTCAAAGTGATTTGAATCGTTAATGCCATATGTGGGATGTATAAAGGATGGAGTAAATGGTATTATACATTATATTATACTGGAATTATATTACAACTTTATACTATTATTATTTCATTCCATTAAATACGAAATAGAAATGAAAGTAGCGTTCATGCGTACGTACGGCTTACTGTCTCCATGAACGGTGCATTTCATTTCTTGCCTCTAAATGTTATGTAATATTATAAATGAATGTATATACTGGATATATATGATATATATGATATCTACATAATGAATATAATTCTGGATATAATGGATATTTCACCACATGAACAACTTGTAATTATAAGAAGTTTATTTTTGACTCAAGTACCAAAGATCGACAAAATGACCGTTATTAACTTAAATGATTACATAATATTCATAACATGGTAATAAGTGATATAAAAGTAATAATGAACTTGAAAAAGGTTCTTAAGCAGGTAGATATTAACTCTAGTTTATTATTCAGGAGGTTAAAGAGCGGTCGAGTCATGTCGGACACGAGGTAAGGGAACTTCTTAACCCGATTTCCATTCTTTGGGTTAATCTCCTACTTTCAAATTATGTCATGATATTATTATATCCTATCTTGTATTTTTACTTTATTTATGTGTACTTATAGTGAATACACATAATAGATCTACTTTATTTAAAAAAATGATCTTTGTAAGGGTCTTCGTCTCAATCTCCTTTCATTGAGGTATATTTTGTTTTATACACAACTTTCTTTTATACGGTGTATAAACCCTTTTGACTTTGACTTTTATTCAAAAAGGAATCTTTTTTTACAAAGCGTTTTACTAAACGACAAAATGAATGTTTTTGTCTTACGTATGCGGCGACAACGACTTCTCCACCGCCGTGACCATTATTTGTGTTTCGGCTTCCTCTACAAGCCATAACTTTTTAAATGAAAAATAAATACAAAGTTTTAACTTTCTTTTATTTTGGTATTGAAAATGGTTTTGAAAGTGTTTTTATTATATCAATGTGTTGTATTGATATCATGTGATTGAAATGTGGAAATGTTATGTTTCCTTTAGGCATGTTTTATGTGATATGATTATATTATGGTTTATGATATGTTTAAACCTATTCATATGAGGAATGCATTGGACTTAATAAGTGACGGGTGGAGCCCGCTATAGCTCCTTGATGCATCGGCAGGTCTCTTGAGACAAACTAGTGTCTTGGCATGAGGCCTTGACAAAATCTTATTTGTAGTCTTGGCATGAGGCCTTGGCTACGTGGTTATGATAGTCTGGCATTATGCATTCCATAATTATGAAAGTGGTTATTGATATTGCATGTGATTATTCAACTAGTAGAATATCCATGTGAATAAGTAAATGGAATTATCTCATTTTACGTTTTCCATATTATGTTGAAGTTCATGTTTAAAAGGATTTTGTTTTAGTTATACATTGCCTTAAATGTTAATGTTTATTTATGAAGCTTCCGCAATATTGTTATCCTTACTGAGCATCTGAGCTCACCCCTTTCAATGTTTTAATATTTTCCAGGATGTGAAGAAGTATTTTATGAATGACCTGCAGGGATAGTTAGAAGAGGATATGAGTGTGGACTATGGAGACTTTGTTATTGTAGTCTTTCACCTTATGATGTAATGTAACATTTATGAATGTATCTAGTGTTTCCAAGGCTACTAAACTACTCGGTCTTTCGAGACTTGATCTTTTGTGATCATGCCAATGTTACGCAATAATGCACCAACTCTGGGCAACTGTGGTCGGGGCGTTACAATTGGTATCAGAGGCAGTTTAGTACTAACCTTGGAAGCTAGACTTAGATAAACCCTGATTAGAGCACATAGCCCAAAGATAGACTTTGAGGATTAGTATAGAAGAAATTCCTAGAATTTTGGTATTATAGAGATGTTGTGAGTCTTCTGAGCAATACATCCCTGTTTGGATACGAGCAGGTAGAGGCGGCTCTGGCATAGATGTACCTAGGGGTAAAACCCGAAAACACCGCTTTGAGCTAGACTCGAACGGGAACTGGTGCACGACAACGGGCCTTGCTGCACTCTTGGTTACGACACTCCCGGGGGATATGCTTAGGATAATTCTCATTTTCTTTACAAACAACTATGAAGGGTTATGAGTATATACATCCTCAAAGAAAACATTTTTATGGATTATATCTATAAATAGTTCAATTTATGTTAAGTATTTTACAAGTATGGAATTATATATTTTGATTCATAAACTAATCTAGTTTATGCCATTGTTTAGAAATGGCGCCTAGTGGAAGGAATGGAAACCGTATCAATGCACGCACTCCATGTAGGGATTTCCCTCCTGCTCAAGATAATTATTGTGGATTTGGAGATACAACTGGTGCTAATCAACTTATTACCATACTGGGACAACTCACTCAGGTTATGAATAATAACATTACTCGTATGGAGCACCCTGATCCGCAACGTGGAGGATCAATGTTAGACCGCTTCATGAGGCAACAACCACCAACATTTAATGGGGGTACAAATTCATTAGTAGATGAGCAATGGATAAACTCCTTAGAAAAAATATTCCATGCCTTGGGGAGTAGCGAAAGGGAGAAGGTTGTCATGGCAGTCTACCGCCTCACTGGAGATGCCGATCAATGGTGGTCGCTGATTCAAAGCACAAAGGAAGATGAAGAAGTATCAAATATGGAATGGAGAGAGTTCAAAGATCTTTTCTTAGAAAAATAATTTCCACATGACCATCGAGCAGATATGGAAAGACAATTTCTGAGTCTGAGACAAAAGGAGGATGAGAATGTTGCAAAGTATGAGGCCAACTTTACAAGGTAAGCAAGGCATGCTGTAGATTATATACGTAACCCAAGAAGTAAGATTGATCATTTCTTTGATGGGTTAAAACCATTTATTCGTCGAGCATTAGTCTCACAAACCTTCTCAACATACGAATATATAGTCTCATGTTCAATCAAGACAGAAAAGGAATTCTCTAAATCTTATGACAATAAAGTAAAGCAAGAGAAGAAGAGAACGGTGAAGCAAGAGACAGATAAAGGGAAAAAGGGAAAGCAGGATTTTCTATTATGCGATAATTGTGGGAAGAATCACCCCGGTACTTGCCTAAAAGGAATGAGAGTTTGTTATAAATGTGGAGAAAAAGGTCACCAGGCGCGTGATTGCTAGGGAAAGAAAAATGCTATCAATGTTGAATGCTACAATTGTACGGAAATGGGGCATTATGCAAATGAATGTCCTAAGCATCAGGAAAAATTACCTCAGAAAAGGCCAAGCGATCAAGGACAATCTTATACTGTTACTACAGTTGAAGTGGAATAATTAATGTATTGGTGCTTTTGGACTCAAGGATTATATTCTGGTTATAAGAATAATGTGATATATATAAGGATTGTACTACAGTACTTGTTCTTTTCATTAAGGTCTTAATATGATGAAGGTAATCATATTTTTAGTATGTGACAATAAGAGAAACATTAATTTGTTTAGGGAATCTGATAAATTGATTTTGGAATTAAGAGACCTTTTAGAGAAAGTCTGAACAAAGGTATTTTGGATAACTATAAAGGTTGGGATGGATTAAGTTGAACTTTGAATAGTATTGTTTAAGGTTAAAACATTTTTGAAGAATATTTTTGGAATATTATAATACTATATTTTTAGGAAAAGGACAACCTGCAGGGTGGGGCATAACCCATCGCGTCAGACAAAGCTGCAGGAATCGAACCCACAACCATAGTGCGACAGGCCTTTACTACCTACCACTAGCCTATAGGAAGTCCCTGGTTATTAAAAAATATTTTTCCTAATATAAATGGTATGTGTTAATATTTGGAACGTTATACAATTAGGATAAATAGAATATTTTTGAGTTCTATTACCTTTTAGAGTGAAAGATGGGTTTGTGGTAAAAATTTATTAAAGAATGAAAGTCTACATGACAAGTATGTATTTTCCCTTACGTTCTTAGTAAATCTTCTAAATAAATTCCTCAACATTATAAAAGGTAACTTAAAACAAAAACTTTGCTGGTTAACTTTTCCAACTGGGGATTCAATGAGCGTTTAGCCAATCACAAGTTTGTGATTTTCTTGTAGTTAACTTTCTCCTAATCCAACTTTCTACAACTCTCCATCAGACCTTGATGGTTTGTTTTTCTTCCATATCCATATTTTCATAGAATCCTAGTACGGGCTATCTCGGGTGACCTTTTTACTTATCTTTCTATCTTTTAAAGTTATGTTTTTACTAACCTTATTTCCGATGTGGGTTTTCCACAAAGGTATTTTCTATTTTCAACCTTTTATATTCAAAGAAAATTTTCAAATTGCAAGGATGAAATTTATTGAAGGAGGGGAGAATGTAACACCCTGAGCTTCCATGATATGCTTCTCTTTCAATAATGCAATAGCTTGCATTGTACGTAAGTTCGAGTTCTAACACACTGCGACTAATCAAAGTAGCCGTTATGAATAGTAATACCCACTTTTTAAAATTATGGAAATCTTATATTTCAAAATGGACTTCATTTTTGTATTGGTAATATCGAAATTATCCTAAGTTGAATTTTTTGTAATTTTTTGAGAACTTCCATTTTTTTATGAATAGTGAAAAATACTTAAAACAACTTTTTTGATCAAAATAATTTATATTGATAAATTATACTATTGAGTGGTTTTAAAGTATAATTAGAATATATTTTTACCATTTTATCCAATGGTGTTCATTATAATTAATTTCACTTTGAAATTGGACATAAACAATTGTCAATCTTTTGATATATATTGTTTCTTAAAAACAGGCTATTTGTTGCGACAGCAGGAATTAATTATAAAATTAATAAATGAAACTTATATGTTTGGAATTTTGTAAAATAGACATCATTTTTGAATTAGGAATATCAATTATAGCTTAGGGTGAAATTTTGGCATTGTTCTGAAAAGCTTCAATTTTTGATGAATAGTGAAACCACTAAGTGGTAGTTAAAAAACCGATTTTTCATTTAAATGAAACATTACCACTTCTGTGATTTGATTTTCAAAAATCCGACATACATGGTTGTCATTAGTAAGTAAAATGTGGTTCAATGGGATTAAAATAATTTTTTGGTGAATAGTAACTTTTAAGTTTAATTAATCGCGATTAAAGGTAATTAGTGAAATTTAAGGTAAATATAATGTTATAATAATAGGAAATGACCTTGACACTTGTCCTAAACCTATTTTATGAGTCCCGGCCGACCAAGAAAATTCATGGGTCAACTTGGGGACCCCATGGAGCCACTTTGGTAGGAAAATGACATAAATAACTTTTTATTTAATGTTAAAATAAAAATGTCACAAACAAGAGTTGTTTTACTAAAACAATTTTTAAATGGGGTTATAAAAGTCATATTTTTGACTATAAATATTCATTAGAAATATAAAAAGATTTTCTACATCATGATAGTTTTTTTATAATTTTTAGACATTAAATAAATTAAATTATTTATGACACCATGATGATGCAGCGATTACCTCATTAATTAACGATTTAAATAAAATGGAAAGATAATGTAAAATCTAAGACTTACACTTGTCAAAAACCTATTGGATGAGTATATTTTGAACCCTTATCACCGTATCCTCGAAATATATAAGTGTGGGTCCTTTAGAATCCGAAAAAGCATTTCATAATAATGTAACATTTCAATCTCTCCAAGAGTGCCCCTTCTCTCCTCTTATAAAAGGCCCCCACCACTACCACCTTACTCACACATTCAAAGCCTTTTGGCTCGGCCAAACTCTGCCCAAATACTCTATAAACTTCCCTCCCTTACTCTTAGAAGCCTCACTTTGGGCAGAAGTCTTTCCAAGGAAGCCTTTGGCTCAAATCAAAAATAGTTACCCGATTTTAAGGTAATGTCTTCTCTAATGTTGTTTTGTTTTATTTTGCTTCTCCAATGCCTTAAACTCTTTTTATTCATTTATTTTGTAACAAAACCAGTATCTAAAATATATTAGGATGTTTTTATGATAAGTATTTGGTTTACACTTACACACACCTTAGTCTAATGGTTAAAGAACATACTGTTTCTGTGGGTGGCGAAATACTGCCTCACGAAACGATGATTGTTCAATATTCTTTTAACACCTCTAATGGTGGCCATTTTGTTGACACTATTTTCATATATGATATATATATTATGTTTATGTTTTCATTATGCTTCTTTATTTCTCATTTATGGCATACTTTATGATTTCCATTATGGGTAAATGCGATAATTTCATTTTAGGAAGTGCGAACTACCTTCCCCTCAAAGTGATTTGAATCGTTAATGCCATATGTGGGATGTATAAAGGATGGAGTAATTGGTATTATATATTATATTATACTGGAATTATATTACACCTTTATACTATTATTATTTCATTCCATTAAATACGAAATAGAAATGAAAGTAGCGTTCATGCGTACGTACGGCTTACCGTCTCCATGAACGGTGCATTTCAATTCTTACATCTAAATGTTATGTAATATTATAAATGAATGTATATACTAGATATATATGATATATATTATATCTACATCATGAATATAATTCTGGATATAATGGATATTTCACCTCATGAACAACTTGTAATTATAAGAATTTTATTTTTGACTCAAGTACCAAAGATCGAAAAAATGACCGTTATTAACTTAAATGATTACATAATGTTCATAACATGGTAATAAGTGATATAAAAGGAATAATGAACTTGAAAAAGGTTCTTAATCAGGTAGATATTAACTCTACTTTATTATTTAGGAGGTTAAAGAGCGGTCGAGTCAAGTCGGACACGAGGTAAGGGAACTTCTTAACCCGATTTCCATTCTTTGGGTTAATCTCCTACTTTCAAATTATGTCATGATATTATTATGTCCTATCTTGTATTTGTACTTTATTTATGTGAACTTATAGTGAATACACATAATAGATCTACTTTATTTAAAAAAAATGATCTTTGTAAGGGTCTTCCTCTCAATCTCCTTTCATTGAGGTATATTTTGTTTTATAGACAACTTTCTTTTATACGGTGTATAAACCCCTTTGACTTTGACTCTTATTCAAAAAGTAATCTTCTTTTACAAATCGTTTTACTAAACGACAAAAGGAAAGTTTTTGTCTTACGTATGAGGCGACAATGAATTCTCCTCCACCGTAATCATTATTTGTGTTTCGGCTTCCTCTACAAGCCATAACTTTTTAAATGAAAAATAAATACAAAGTTTTAACTTTCCTTTATTTTGGTATTGAAAATGGTTTTGAAAGTTTTTATATTATATCAATGTGTTGTATTGATATCTTGTGATTGAAATGTGGAAATTTTATGTTTTTTTATGCATGTTTTATGTGATACGATTATGTTATGGTTTATGATATGTTTAAACCTATTTATATGAGGAATGCATTGGACTTAATAAGTGACGGGTGGAGCCCGCTATAGCTCCTCGATGCATCGACAGGTCTGTTGAGACAAACTAGTGTCTTGGCACGAGGCCTTGACAAAATCTTATTTGTAGTCTTGGCACGAGGCCTTGGCTACGTGGTTATGATAGTCTGGCATTATGCATTCCATCATTATGAAAGTGGTTATTGATATTGTATGTGATTATTCGACCAGTAGAATATCAATGTGAATAAGTAAATGACATTATCTCATTTTACTTTTGCCATATTATGTTGAAGTTCATGTTTAAAAGGATTTTGTTTTAGTTATACATTGCCTTAAATGTTAATGTTTATTTATGAAGCTTCCGCAATATTGTTATCCTTACTGAGCATCTGATCTCACCCCTTTCAATGTTTTAATAATTTCCAGGATGTGAAGAAGTATTTTATGAATGACCTGCAGGGATAGTCAGAAGAGGATATGAGTGTGGACTATGGAGACTTTGTTATTGTAGTTTTTCACCTTATGATGTAATGTAACATTTATGAATGTATCTAGTGTTTTCAAGGATAATAAACTAATCAGTCTTTCGAGACTTGATCTTTTGTGATCATGACAATGTTACGCAATAATGCACCGACTCTGGGCAACTGGGGTCGGGGCGTTACAGTTTGTATCAGAGGCAGTTTAGTACTAACCTTGGAAGCTAGACTTAGATAAACTTTGATTAGAGCACATAGCCCAAAGATAGACTTTGAGGATTAGTATAGAAGAACTTCCTAGAATTTTGGTATTATAGAGATGTTGTGAGTTTTCCGAGCAATACATCCCTGTCTGGATACGAGCAGGTAGAGGTGGATCTGGCACAGATGTACCTAGGGGTAAAACTCAAAAACACCGCTTTGAGCTAGACTCGAACAGGAACTAGTGCACGACAACGGGCCTTGCTGCACTCTCGGTTACGACACTCCCGGGGGATATGTTTAGGATAATTCTCATTTTCTTTACAAACCACTATGAAGGGTTATGAGTATATACTTCCTCAAAGAAATTTTTTTTATGGATTATATCCATAAATAGTTCAATTTATGTTAAGTATTTTACAAGTATGGAATTATGTATTTTGATTCATAAACTAATCTAGTTTATGCCATTGTTTAGAAATGGTGCCTAGTGGAAGGAATGGAAACCGTATCAATGCATGCACTCCGTGTAGGGATTTCCCTCCTGCTCAAGATAATTATTGTGGATCTGGAGATACAACTGGTGCTGATCAAATTATTACCATACTGGGACAACTCACTCAGGTTATGAATAATAACCTTACTCATATGGAGCACCCTGATCCGCAACGTGGAGGATCAATGTTAGACCGCTTCATGAGGTAACAACCACCAAAATTTAATGGGGGTACAAATCCATTAGTAGCTGAGCAATGGATAAACACCTTAAAAAAATATTCCATGCCTTTGGGAGTAGCGAAAGGGAGAAGGTTGTCATGGCAGTCTACCGCCTCACTGGAGATGCCGATCAATGGTGGTCGCTGATTCAAAACTCAAAGGAAGATGAAGAAGTATCAAATATGGAATGGAGAGAGTTCAAAGATATTTTCTGAGAAAAATACTTTTTACATGACCAACGAGCAGATATGGAAAGACAATTTCTGAGTTTGAGACAAAAGGAGGATGAGAATGTCGCAAAGTATGAGGCCAACTTTACAAGGTTAGCAAGGCATACTGCAGATTATATACGTAACCCAAGAAGTAAGATTGATCGTTTCTTTGATGGGTTAAAACCATTTCTTCATCGAGAATTAGTCTCACAAACCTTCTCAACGTACGAAGATATAGTCTCATGTTCAATAAAGACAGAAAAGGAATTCTCTAAATCTTATGACAATAAAGTAAAGCAAGAGAAGAAGAGAACGGTGAAGCAAGAGACAGATAAAGGGAAAAAGGGAAAGCACGATTTTCCATTATGCGATAATTGTGGGAAGAATCACCCCGGTACTTTCCTAAAAGGAATGGGAGTTTGTTATAAATGTGGAGAAAAAGGTCACCAGGCGCGTGATTGCAAGGGAAAGAAAAATGCTATCAATGTTGAATGCTACAATTGTAGGGAAATGAGGAATTATGCAAATGAATGTCCTAAGTGTCAGGAAAACTTACCTCAGAAAAGTCCAAGCGATCAAGGAAAATCTTATGCTGTTACTACAGTTGAAGTGGAATAATTAATGTATTGGTGCTTTTGGACTCAAGGATTATATTCTGGTTATAAGAATAATGTGATATATATAAGGATTGTACTGCAGTACTTGTTCTTTTCATTAAGGTCTTAATATGATGAAGGTAATCATATTTTTAGTATGTGACAATAAGAGAAACTTTAATTTGTTTGGGGAATCTGATAATTTGATTTTGGAATTAAGAGACCTTTTAGAGAAAGCCTGGACAAAGGTATTTTGGATAACTATAAAGGTTGGGATGGATTAAGTTGAACTTTAAATAGTATTGTTTAAGGTTAAAACATTTTTGAAGATTATTTTTGGAATATTATAATACTATATTTTTAGGAAAAGGACAACCTGGAGGGTGGGGCATAACCCGTCGTGTCGGACAAAGCTGCTGGAATCGAACCCACAACCATAGTGCGATAGGCCTTTACTACCTACCACTAGCCTACAAGAAGTCCCTGGTTATTACAAAATATTTTTCCTAATCTAAATGGTATGTGTTAATATTTGGAACCTTATACAATTAGGATAAATAGAATATTTTTGAGTTCTATTACCTTTTAGAGTGAAAGATGGGTTTGTAGTAAAAATTTATTAAAGAATGAAAGTCTACATGACAAGTATGTATATTCCCTTACGTTCTTAGTAAATCTTCTAAATAAATTCCTCAAAATTATAAAAGGTAACTTAAAACAAAAACGTTGCCGGTTAACTTTTCCAACTGGGGATTCAATGACCGTTTATCCAATCACAAGTTTGTGATTTTCTTGTGGTTAACTTTCTCCTAATCCAACTTTTTACAACTCTCCATCAGACCTTGATGGTTTGTTTTTCTTCCATATATATATTTTCATAGAATCCTAGTATGGGCTATCTCGGGTGACCTTTGTACTTATCTTTCTATCTTTTAAAGTTATATTTTTACTAACCTTATTTCCGATATGGGTTTTCCACAAAGGTATTTTCTATTTTCAACCTTTTATATTCAAAGAAAATTTTCAAATTGTTAGGATGCAATTTATTGAAGTAGGGGAGAATGTAACACCCCAAGCTTCCACGATACGCTTCTCTTTCAATAATGCAATAGCTTGCATTGTACTTAAGTTCGAGTTCTAACACACCGCGACTAATCAAAGTAGCCGTTATGAATAGTAATACCCATTTTTTAAAATTATGGAAATCTTATATTTCAAAATGGACTTCATTTTTGTATTCATAATATCGAAATTATCCTAAGTTGAATTTTTTGTAATTTTTTGAGTACTTCCATTTTTTTATGAATAGTGAAAAATACTTAAAACAAATTTTTTGATCAAAATAATTTATATTGATAAATTATACTATTGAGTGGTTTTAAAGTATAATTAGAATATATTTTTACCATTTTATCAAATGGTGTTCATTATAATTAATTTCACTTTGAAATTGGACATAAACAATTGTCAATCTTTTGATATATATTGCTTCTTAAAAACACGCTATTTGTTGTGACATCGAGAATTAATTATAAAATTAATTAATGCAACTTATATGTTTGGAATTTTGTAAAATAGACATCTTTTTTGAATTCAGAATATCAATTATAGCTTAGGGTGAAATTTTGGCATTATTCTGAAAAACTTCAATTTTTGATGAATAGTGAAACCACTAAGTGGTAGTTAAAAAACTGATTTTTCATTTAAATGAAACATTACCCCTTCTGTGATTTGATTTTCAAAAATCCTACATACATGGTTGTCATTAGGAAGTAAAATGTGGTTCAATGGGATTAAAATAATTTTTTGGTGAATAGTAACTTTTAAGTTTAATTAATCGCGATTAAAGGTAATTAGTGAAATTTAAGGTAAATATAATGTTATAATAATAGGAAATGACCTTGACACTTGTCCTAAACCTACTGGATGAGTCATGGCCGACCAAGACAATTCATGGGTCAACTTGGGGACCCCATGGAGCCACTTTGGTAGGAAAATGACATAAATAACTTTTTATTTAATGTTAAAATAAAAATGTCACAAACAAGAGTTATTTTACTAAAACAATTTTTAAATGGGGTTATAAAAGTCATATTTTTGACTATAAATATTCATTATAAAGATAAAAAGATTTCCTACATCATGATAGTTTTTTTTAATTTTTAGACATTAAATAAATTAAATTATTTATGACACCATGATGATGCAGCAATTACCTCATTAATTAACGATTTAAATAAAATGAAAAGATAATGTAAAATCTAAGACTTACACTTGTCAAAAACCTCTTTGATGAGTATATTTCGAACCCTTATCACATTATACTCGAAATATAAGTGTGGGACCTTTAGAATATGAAAAATCATTTCATAATAATTTAACATTTCAATCTTTCCAAGAGTGCCCTTTCTCTCCTCTTATAAAAGGCCCCCACCACTACCACCTTAATCACACCTTCAAAGCCTTTTGGCTCGGCCAACCTCTACCCAAATAATCTCTCAACTTCCCTCACTTCCTCTTAGAAGCCTCAATTTGGGCAGAAGTCTTCCCAAGTAAGCCTTTGGCTCAAATCAAAAAGAGTAACCCGATTTTAAGGTAATGTCTTCTCTAATGTTGTTTTGTTTTATTTTGCTTCTCCAACCCCTTAAACTCTTTTTATTCATTTATTTTGTAACAAAAAAAGTATCTAAAATATACTAGTATGTTGTTATGATAAGGATTTGGTTTACACTTACACACACCTTAGTCTAATGGTTAAAGAACATACTGTTTATGGCATACTTTATGATTTCCATTATGGGTAAACGCGATAATTTCATTTTAGGAAGTGCGGACTACCGCCCCCTCAAAGTGATTTGAATCGTTAATGCCATATGTGGGATGTATAAAGGATGGAGTAAATGGTATTATAAATTATATCATACTGGAATTATATTACACCTTTATACTATTATGATTTCATTCCATTAAATACGAAATAGAAATGAAAGTAGCGTTCATGCGTACGTACGGCTTACCGTCTCCATGAACGGTGCATTTCATTTCTTACCTCTAAATGTTATGTAATATTATAAATGAATGTATATACTGGATATATATGATATATATTATATCTACATCATGAATATAATTCTTGATATAATTGATATTTCACCACATGAACAACTTGTAATTATAAGAAGTTTATTTTTGACTCAAGTACCAAAGATCGACAAAATGACCGTTATTAACTTAAATGATTACATAATGTTCATAACATGATAATAAGTGATATAAAAGAAATAATGAACTTGAAAAGGTTCTTAAGCAGGTAGATATTAACTCTAGTTTATTATTCAGGAGGTTAAAGAGCGGTCGAGTCAAGTCGGACACGAGGTAAGGGAACTTCTTAACCCGATTTCCATTCTTTGGGTTAATCTCCTACTTTCAAATTATGTCATGATATTATTATGTCCTATCTTGTATTTGTACTTTATTTGTGTGTAATTATAGTGAATACACATAATTGATCTACTTTATTTAAAAAAAATTATCTTTGTAAGGGTCTTCGTCTCAATCTCCTTTCATTGAGGCATATTTTGTTTTATACACAACTTTCTTTTATATGGTGTATAAACCCCTTTGACTTTGACTTTTATTCAAAAAGTAATATTTTTTTACAAAGCATTTTACTAAACGACAAAAAGAATGTTTTTTTCTTACGTATGCGGCGACAACGACTTCTCCGCCACCGTGACCATTATTTGTGTTTCGGCTTCCTCTACAAGCCATAACTTTTTAAATGAAAAATAAATACAAAGTTTTAACTTTCTTTTATTTTGGTATTGAAAATGGTTTTGAAAGTGTTTTTATTATATCAATGTGTTGTATTGATATCTTGTGATTGAAATGTGGAAATGTTATGTTTCCTTTATGCATGTTTTATGTGATACGATTATGTTATGATTTATGATATGTTTAAACCTATTCATATGAGGAATGCATTGGACTTAATAAGTGATGGGTGGAGCCCACTATAGCTCCTCGATGCATCGACAAGTCTCTTGAGACAAACTAGTGTCTTGGCACGAGGCCTTGACAAAATCTTATTTGTAGTCTTGGCACGAGGCCTTGGCTACGTGGTTATGATAGTCTGGCATTATGCATTCCATCATTATGAAAGTGGTTATTGATATTGCATGTGATTATTTGAACAGTAGAATATCCATGTGAATAAGTAAATGGAATTATCTCATTTTAATTTTTCCATATTATGTTGAAATTCATGTTTAAAAGGCTTTTGTTTTAGTTATAAATTGCCTTAAATGTTAATGTTTATTTATAAAGCTTCCGCAATATTGTTATCCTTACTGAGAATCTGAGCTCACCCCTTTCAATGTTTTAATATTTTCCAGGATATGAAGAAGTATTTTATGAATGACCTGCAGGGATAGTGAGAAGAGGATATGAGTGTGGACTATGGAGACTTTGTTATTTTAGTTTTTCACCTTATGATGTAATGTAACATTTATGAATGTATCTAGTGTTTCCAAGGATACTAAACTAATCGGTCTTTCGAGACTTGATATTTTGTGATCATGCCAATGTTACACAATAATGCACAGAATCTGGGCAACTGGGGTCGGGGCTTTACAGATGGAGGATACCCATGGGCTATGCCATATCCTTGAACATGGGAGAGGGTTATCTAATTCTAAATTTATGATTTTAAGAGAACGAACCTATGTTGTTACATTTGGAATGTTAACATAGGTTGATAAAGGAAATATATGATATTTTTATTCAGTTGGTTAGCATGGATTGCAAAATGAAATTGATTTTAATTATGTTTAATTGATAACATAGAATAAGAGGGTGTTTGGTATAATGTTAATGGGTTAATGAGTCCTGAATTTTAAATGGTAAATGTGTTAATGGGTTAATGCATGGAGATGATTTATGCATTTAACGAACTATGTGTTGTGAATGTTATATGTATTAAATGGGTATGTTTTGTGAAGTGGTATATGTGGTAAATAATTAATGAATCATGTGAACATAGATTGGTGGTATGTGGTGTATTATAATTGAAGATCTATTCCCATGGATCGGGTTATATTGAGGCTCCAAACCCCTCCCCTTTAATGCATGGGTTAGGGTGTCAGACTGAGGCTCTATTCCCCTAACAGTTTCATTTGATAAGACTACCTAGATCAAGGCTCCAAGGTAAGTGTGATGTAATTTTTTTTGAAATATTTTTCCTAGTGAGATAGGAAACTTGGCTTATCCCCTTATACATGGTTGTGTGACCGACATATGCCATAGTGTAATTAATGAAAATGCCTAATCCATGGGTTAAATGATGAAAATGGCTTAAGTGAATATTATTAGCTAATGATACATGGTTTATCTCTTGTTTACCTTGTTATTCATTTAGTACATGCATACACTATTTGTTTTAGACTGGATATTTTGTAGACACCATTGGTGGCCACCAACTAAGTTGTACTCACACCATGCTTAGCGCACCATTCAGTACCTGAGTAGATTTCACAGTTACAGGTCAGGACAAGGGAAAAGAACCTATTATAGATGGTTGATTTGAGCATGGATGTGTATGGATAAGGGATCCAAACTTAGAGTTATGACCCATTTTTAGGATTCTTTTGTTTTTATTTATTTTGGGTTTTCCTTACACTTGGAACTGTATGACCTGTCATGACATATTTACTATCTAGTTTTGGGATTATACCTAGGTTTGGGAAGTGTTTGTGCATTCTTATTATTTATCATTTATTTATTAACTTATCTACCATGAATTGCTATGATAAGGAGGGTATAGTATCTCTATGGGATCTATTAGACCCTCAATACTATTCGGCTGCCTTTGGCATACAGGGAGGCATGCCTGAGGTTATGTGGTGACCTAGCTTGAAGCACCAATTTAGTGGCTCCTAAGTTGGGTACATTACATCACATACTTATGAGAAACTAAAATGTACTCACAAATACTTATATCATGAGATATAAATTTTTAAACAATGCATTGGAGGGAGATATAGGACCCCACCCACCATTCATCTATACTTACATGTGCCACTAGAAAATCATTAAATTATCACATCATAAAGAACCCATGTAAATAAAGTGGGTTTCATAAAAAATTCAAATGAAAAACATTCACTTTTATAGCATAAAGAACCCATAGAAGAAAAAGGGTTTCATTCAATGGAGAGAAAATAGGTGTCATATCATTTTAAAATTGATTCACATAAGGAATTAATTAATAATTACATCAATAATAATAACATGATAAACCCATGGAAAATAATTGTGCTTTAATGACTTAGTTTTTGACCCAAAAATACTTAAAAATATTCTAAAGAATATTTTCGGAGCCGGGTGCTGAGTCGACGCGAGAAGCCGGGGCCCGAGGAGCCTCAGTGCAGAGATTTTAAAAATATTAAATATCTTTTTATCGCATGCATGCAGTTTCACTTAAAATGTAAATAACTCCCGTTTGGAGTCTTGGATCAAATTTATGAGACTACGAATGAGTCTGGAACATCGTGTTTACCCTAGGCACGACCTAAGGTCATTAGTGCTAGGAGTTTATACCAGGGTCCATTTTGGTTACAAGGAATCATGAGGTGGATTAAATTAATTAATTTAATAATTAATTAAAAATATAATCCAAACTCCCCACTCAATTGGTGTGCACAAAACACAAATGAGGAAACCTCCTCCTCCTCTCCTCCCTTTGACGACGAGCGAAAATGGAGCCGAATCCACACAATGAGGTGTTGTTGATCTCTATTTCTGAAGTAGATCGCCATTAGATCAAGAACCAAAATGATTCAGGCATCATTATTGATTCAAAGCTTCAATGTTTGTCCAATGAGGTAGGAATATTTGAGTTTTGGTCCCGATCCCCTTGTTTATGCATTGTTTTTAGGTTCAAGAGTCTAATTAAAATTTCTAGAGATCCCTTCTAGGTATATCTGCATGTTTTGGGGTAAAATAAGGTGAATTAAGGGGTTTTGTAGGTGATTCCTAATTGAAATCACCTTATACACGACGTGTAGTTTAGTGAAACAAGCCATGTAGCTCTTCCTATTTGGGGAAGGTGAACATTTGAGACAACATGATGTGTATAGGGGTTACACGCAGTGTAGTTCCCTAAACCGTGTGACCATGAGATATGGCTTGGGATCACTGTGTGAAAACACATGGCCATGTACTAACACACATACAAGATACATGGACATGGGGTCCGCTATACATACACTAGAAAACTACATGGGTAGGTGACCATCTAGCCTGAACACGCCTTGTAGTATGGGATGCATGTGTGTAAGGGACACGGTTGGTCGGTCTGTGTAGAAGAGGAACATGGCTAGGGACTGAGAGATGAGGAACACAACATGTTCCTCCTCTAAATTCCATATACCCCTACATGGGTTGGGTCTTGTGTGGACCAGATACATGGGTATGTGCTAGAGCAGGCTCACATGCCGTGTGTACCCCGGTGCACGCCGTGTACTACTAAGAGATCCTCTCAGGATCTTATGCCTTCCGTATCTTCTTCTCGGGGACTTGGATTTAGGATTGTGAGTAGTCCATCTTGAGTGGGTTTATATGTAGAATTTGATGGTAGAATCCATTACAGATTATGAGATATTAGGTGTTGTAAATCAATCAATATTCTTGTGAAGCTATACTGATCTGGTGTTAGATATCAGTGTGGTTCGTGTAGAGAGACGCTAGGACTATTACTCCCCTGATGGACTAGGGAATGGGTTTTTCATACCTCTCTACTTACGTTGATATGGGACTCCCCACTTCATGGGTGTAGGTTCATTACCTTTGGGTAGTTTCCTCTGGGGGTGTTACTCCCCTGATGGACTAGGGTGCGGGTTTCCCTGTAACGTTCGTGAAGGTAGAGTAGGTACTCCCCTGTTGGACTTAGGAGAGGGTCCTCTATTCATGGAGTAAATACTTCCCTATTGGACCAGGGTGCGGGTCCTCCATATATAGTGTATAGATAGAGTGGGTACTACCCTACTAGGTAGGGTACGGGTCCTCTATTGTAGGAGTCGATACTCCCTTGTCGTTCCAGGGTGCGAGTCCTCAATATAGATTATTTTAGAAGAGTCATTACTCCCCTTCCATGTCAGGGAACATGTCCTCAAGCTTAGGGATAGTAATCCCCTACCATGATAGGGAATAGGTCCTTAAGCCTAGGGATAATAATCCCCTATCATGTTAGGGCACATATCCCCCATAGTGAATGAGTTGGTAGAGTCAGCACTACCCTATCCTACCAGGGTGAGGGTCCTCTAACCATTGAGTGGTACTCTCCTAGCGTGTTAGGGTGTGGGTACTTGAATACATAGAGTGGTACCACCATTTCACATTAGGGCGTGGGTCCTCTATTCTATGAGTATTACTCACCTATTGGATTAGGGTGCGGGTCCTCACTTACAGAGTAGTACTCCCATGTCTCCAAGTAGTAGTGGGGAGCAGGTCCTCCATTGGAGTTAGAGCACCCTTGACTGTGGGATACAATTATGAGGAGTGGGTCCCTCCACTTGATATGAACGATTCCTATATAGGAGTTAGTTCTCCCTCAACAGATTGAGGTGTGGTCCACTCTATACAGGAGTGACATAGGTTTCAAAGGTTAGTTACTTCCTTGAATACGAGGCAATGGCGAGGTGCGAGTCCCTCTGTTCTCTCTTACTAGAGAGGATGCACAAGGTGCATATTATGGAGTAGTGATATGATGTTATTAATATTTTCATAATTTATTATATACTCCATTTACTTATTTTATATGAAATGTGCATAATTTGTGTGAAATATTAATGTTTAAATATAAATTATAATTTTTGAGCACTATTTGAATTCATCCAAATTCAAGTCAGTTTACTAGTTTAATAATAAATATAACCATAATAATCCAAATTGTATGATTATTATTTTTTAGGATTTAAAATTTAATTTCTCACATATCATTATAAGTAATCATTGGCCAATTATGCCATTTAAATGGTCATATAGACCACACAAGAAGGCCCATAGAATCTGTGAAGAAACTAGACCATCCCTGAAGATTGAATTAGTGGGCTCAATCCAGAATTGAAAATTCATTTATTTTGCTCTAAAATTCAGATAACAATTCAAGGATTTATGAATAATAATTTCAAGGCCCAAATCCAAAAACAAGGGGCCCAAATTAAGCTTTGAAGTCCAGCCCACCATTCTGGATGAGAATTAAAATCAGGACACTATTCCTGATTTTTCTCCTAATTTAATCATAAAATAAGGCTGGGAGTTTTTAGTGTAAAATCTAATATATGTGTAATTTTTTTTTATAATAAATTATTTTTAGTTGAGGGAATATTCTTTTTTAAAAAACCATTCACATTTCAGCCTTCGAAAAAGTGTTGATAAAAATGGACAGGTGAAAACTGTTTAGTAAAATAGCCATATCTTTGGATTCAGAAGTCCAATGGCCGCCCAATTTTAAGGGATGGCATTAAAAATCAATATATAAAACTTTGAAGAAGATAATATCTCAATATTTAGCTATCTGGATGGCCAAATTGTCAATTCAAGTGGAATGGAAGATTTGGAATGCAAACAGTCCACCTCCTTGGGCTATAAATACAACCACCTCTTCTACTTTCATTTGGTTGGCATTTAAGAATAGATATGCATACATTGAAATGAAAAAATCCTTTTCAAAGGCTTGTGAGGACCTTCCATACTCAATTTTTTACTTTATATACCCTTCTCTTTTTTTTCATTTAGTTTTGTATTCTTCTTTATTGTAATCTTGTAAGTCTTTGTTTTTGTAATTATATTTTAATGCAAGTTTCTTCTTCTTAATCTATTACTACAATCCACCTTCTATTAAATAATATTAATGGTATTAAAATAGTGTAAATATATTTGAATCCCCTTCCCTTATTTTTCTTTCTCATTCAATCTAAAGTCTGTATTTAATTCCCTTTATCATTTGTGTGTGTGTTCGACACACCACTCATTTCTTATCATTTTCTTTTTCTTATCTTCTTAATTTATCATCATAATAATTATAACCAGATTACTAATAATTTCAATTCCTGAGTAAATCTATCATTTGGGTGAGTTATAATTTAGTGATGTTAAGCGATTGAGAGATTTTGCTCGATGAGTATTCTTTGAATTAACATTGTGTATATTGGACTTAACATGTCATGGATTAATGACTTGTTTTGTTTAACCAGTGGTTTCCATGGATTATTGAAACCATAAATACACTACCATAAATAATATATGATTAATATTAGAACCCTATGTTATGTTAAGGCTTGGATTAAATCCTTAACACTTGGGAATTCCAATCAACATCAACTTGTGACATGGGTGTTAATTTAATGTAATATAAAGCAAAGCTTAAGGATATCACAAGCTTAACTACCTAATGATAAAATAATATCAATATTTATCAAATTTTTAAATCAATATTAATCAATAAATCATTTCAATTAATCTCTTTAAACAAACCCCCCAATCAAAATACAATCAACTAAAAACATTCGACTATTAAAAAGTATCATCGCTGAGGATTCGACCCGAGTGCTGCTATACACATTAGTAGAGAATCAGAACCTTGAACGGTTGATAGGTGACAATCGACCACTCTTTCAAATGGAACTGTTTTTAGGGATGGTGCAATTAAGTAGTCGTTAGTTTATGGTTATTTAAAAAAAATATAATTAAAAAAATTGAAAAAAAACACAAAGAAAAACCCGCCTTCTCATAAAAATCATAAAAAAACACAAAGAAAAATCTATCTTCCTATTTTTTCCAAAATCTCTCCAAATTCCCCGTAGCCTCCCAAACAATTCCTTAGATTTTGTTGACCTTGAAATTGAGAAAATACTTTTCCAACTTAGGAGGAACATTAGGGATAATAAAATAATTCAAGAACCATTCCTCATCCAACCAGTTGAATTAAAAATGGCCAATCCTAGAGAACAAACACTTAAAGAGTTCTAAGTGGTGTGCTCTACCATGAAGCCTCAAGGGGTTTCTGAGGAACAAATCAAACTCTGAGCAATACCTTCCTCCATAGCTGACTCTGCCAAGTCATGGATTTACTACCTCCCTGCTAGTTCCATAACCACATGGAATGATATGAAGCGACTCTTATTAGAGAAATTCTTCCCTACTTCTCATACTGCTTCTATCCGAAAAGAAATAAGTGGTATCCGTCAATTCCCAAATGAATCACTCCATGAATATTGGGAAAGGTTCAAAAAGCTTGTGGCAACCTGTTCGCATCACCAAATCCATAAACAACACTTTATCCAATACTTCTATGAGGGGTTATTGGCTATGGAGAGAAACCTCATTGATTCCACAAGTGGCAGTAATCTTGTTGATAAAACTCCTATATTTGCAAGAGATCTTATAAGCAACATGGTTGTAAACACACAAAAATTCCATACTCGAGCACATTCTCAAGTCAAACAATCCCAAGATAGTCAATCGATAGAGCCGAACAAGATGACCGAGTGGACGAGTGAACTTACAGGTCTTGTGAGACAACTAGTTGTGGCTTCCAAAGCCCCAACCTCATCTTCTCCACAATAAATATTTCTTGGACATGTCAAAAACTGTGGAATCTAAAACTCTCTAGCTCATCCAACAGACACCTTCCCACAACTTCAAGATGATCTATCTGATTCATCTGAACCAATGGAGCTCAATACAGCCTATGCTCAGCAGAACACCAACCCTCAACTATAAAGTCAATTCATTAGAACCTCTAACCAACCTCAATTTGAGCCCTTCTCTTCTTCTTATAACCTAGGATTAAGGTATGGAAACCCCATCCCTCAATTCCCTCCTCAAAACCCAAACTATTTCCAATATGGTCAAGGTGTTGGTAACTTCCAACAACCTTATCCACTTGTTACTCAACAACAAAGGAGAAATCCTCCTCCTTCTCCTCCAGGCTTCCACTATCCTAGTGAGCCTTCTCAATTCCCAAACCAATACAACCGCTTTCCCAAGAACCAAAATCAAGGTAATCCCAATTCAGGACAGGCCTCTTCTTCCAAGAAACCATGGGAAAGTGCAGTGGAAGATCTTGCCTCCTTCACCCATTTCAGCCTTAAAAACATTGAAACACAAATTGGTCAACTTGCATCCCACCTGAGCCAGCAACAACAATCAAATTCTTCCCAACTCCTAGATCAACTATTACCCAACCCCAAGGGTAATGTAAGTGCAATTTCACTTAGATCGGGAAAGCAAATTGCTATGCCTCACGATGAGTCCTACAACTCCCCTTTAAATGTTGACCTATAAAATGAAAAGAAAAAGAAACTTGAAAAGGAATCTGAATCCATTCCCTTACCTCCTTCCATTCTACTTAGGAACCCAATTCCTTTTCCTCAATCCATTTCTATGCCAAAGAAGTCCTTTGAACCCAATCCTAAAATGATTGACATGTTTAGACGTGTTGAAGTTAACATTCCCCTCTTAGATTTCATAAAACAAATCCCTAAGTACGCAAATTTTCTTAAGGAATTGTGCACCCATAAGTGGAAACTTAGGACCTTTGAAAATGTTTCTACCTAGCAGTCTATTCCCATGAAGTGAAAATATCTTGGGAACTTTACTATTCCATTCCAAATTGGGACTTCCAACTTCGATGATGCACTCATAGACCTAGGATCCTCAATCAATTTCATACCCAAATCTATATTCTCCAACCTTGGTCTAGGTCCCTTACATCCAATGAGTGTTGTCATACAATTATCCAATCAAAGCACAACCTTTCTTGAGGGAATAATTAATGATGTCCTTGTCAGAGTAAATGATCTTATCTTCCCTATTGATTTATATGTCCTTGACATTAAAGGTGAGATGAACTCTTCTTGATCTCCTCTAATTCTAGGAAGACCATTCTTAATGATAGCGAGAACCAAAATTGATGTCCATTCAGGCATCTTATCCATGGAATTTGGTGTCCAACTGGTCAAGTTCAACATTTTCCAAGCCATGCGATGCCCATCTGAGGATCACTCTGCATTCTCAATCCATGCTTCTAAGGACACTTCTGAGAGTCAATTGAACCCCATTCCATCATGTTCATCATGTTCTAATGAGAGTGGATCTTGTGAAATCTACACCATGATTAACCAAGTCATAAATGGCGATGTTTATGTGGACCTTTCATTCATAGACTCTATCAATCTAGAGGATCTTGAAAACTCTATTGAATCCCACATCAACTCTGATCTCTACTACTCCACATTGGATAGTATCAAGGAAAATGAATTAAAACAAACTGAAGTCCATTCCTCTATTCCTGAGTTTTCTAACCCACAAATGATAGTGATGATGATCTAAAACCTCTTCCTGAAAACCTGAAATATTCATTTCTTTTCCATGATCACTCTTATCCTGTCATTATATCTGCTTCACTTATTGAAATTGAGGTGTCCAAACTTGTTCAGGTGTTAGAGGAAAACAAAAATCCCTTATGTTGGACCCTATATGACATACCATGAATCAACTCTACCCTTTTAAAACATCACATCCATCTTAAGGAATCATCCAAACCAATTAGACAACCAAAAAAGAAGACTCAATCCACTCATACTTGAGGTAGTTAGGGAAGAGATCACCAATATTCTTCAAGATGGTATTATCTACCCAATTTCTAATAGTGAATGGGTTATTCCAATTCAAGTTGTACCTAATAAGGGTGGGATAACTGTTGTCAGAAATGAACATGGATATGTAGTCACAAATCGAGTGAAGAACAAATGGAGTGTGTGAATTGATTACTGAAAATTGAATGTTGAAACAATAAAAGATCACTACCCTCTTACAATCCTTGATCAGATGCTAGAACGATTAGCTGGAAAGTCACACTATTGCTTTCTTGATGGATATACCAGCTACTTACAAATCCCAATCTCACCACAATACCAAGAAAATACTACTTTAACTTGCCCCTTTAGAACATATGCATATAGGAGAATGAAATTTGGCCTTTGTAATGCTCCTGAAACATTCTAGAGGTGTATGATGAGTATCTTTTCAAAATTCATTGAACACTGCATGGAAGTCTTCATGGATGACTTTACCATTTATGGTGAGTCATTTTAATCTTGCTTACATTCACTCTCTCTAGTCCTTTAAAAGTGTTTCAAGTGTCACATTATGTTAAATTTTAAAAAATATCACTTCATGGTTGCAAATGGGATTTTTCTAGGGCACATAGTTTCAAAATAGGGTATTGAAGTCGATCCTACCAAAATTGAAGTGATACAATCACTTCCTGAACCAACTTCTATTCGAGATATCTGTTCCTTCCTAGGTCATGATGGTTTCTATTGTCGATTCATCCATAAGTTTAGTAGGATTTACCTCCCACTCACTCAGTTTCTCCAAAATGATGTCACTTTCCATTTTGATGAGGTTTGCAAGAGAGCCTTCGTTGAACTCAAAACTGCTCTTACATCTTCCCTAATAATCCAACCCCTAGATTGGTCCTTACCCTTTGAGTTGATGTGTGATTCTTATGATAGAGCCATTGGGTCTGTTATTGGTCAAAGAAGAGAAAAAATTTCTCATGTCATCTATTATGCCTCATAAACTTTAGAAGAAACTCAATATCACTACAATGTGAATGAAAAGGAAATTTTAGCAGTGTTTTTTGCCTTAGATAAATTCCAGCCCTATCTATTAGGTGCCAAAATCATCATCTTCACAGACCATTCTTCTATAAAGTTCTTACTCAAGAAAAGTGATACCAAACCGAGGCTAATAAGATGGATCCTAATGCTTCAAGAGTTTGAACTTGAAATCAAAGATAAATCAGGAAAATAAAATCATATGGCTGATCACCTGAGTATAATTTCTAATTCTTCTCTTTCAGAAATCATTGATCCTGAATTCCCCACTGAGCACCTTTCATCTCTCACTAAAAAAATTCCATAGTATGCCCCAATTGTAAATTACTTGGTTTCTAGCGTTTGTCCTAATTTTTTTTTCAAAAGAACAAAAAATGAAGTTGAAAATTGATTCAAAATACTATTTTTGGGAAGAAAATAAACTTTGGAAAACTGGGGATGACATGGTAATAAGGAGATGTGTCGATGAAGATGAACATTCCTCCATTTTAGAATTTTGTCACTCAATTCCTGGTGATTGCCACTTTGGACCACAAAGTACCTCTCAAAAGATCCTAGACTATAGATTCTTCTGCCCTTCACTCTTCAAGGATTCACACAAGTTCTTTTAATCATGTCCCACTTGCCAAAAGTTTGGCACAATTTCAAAGAGAAATGAAATGTCCCAAAAGCCTTTAATTTTTTTGTGAGATCTTTGATGTTTGGGGAATTGATTTCATGGGACCATTCCCCCTTCCAATAGATTATCATAAATTTTTCTTGTGGTTGATTATGTTTCTAGGTGGGTCAAGGACAAAACCACTAGAAAGGATGATTCACGTACTATTAGTGAGTTCCTAAAGAAACACATCTTCCATTGATTTTTCACACCACGTGCCTTGATAAGTGACTTAGGAACCCATTTTTGTAATAGAACAATGGAATATATTTTTGAAAAATAATGGGGTTGTACATAAAACTTCAACTACATATCACCCTCAGAAAAATGGCATGGATGAACTTTCTAATTGAGAAGTGAAAATAGTTCTTGATAGAATTGTAAAACCCAACAGAAAAGACTGGCCTAAAAGACTTGGTGAAGCACTTGGGCTTATCGAACTGACTATAAAACACCCATTATGATGTCTCCTTTTATGATGGTTTTTTGTAAAGAATTTCATTTTCTAGTTGAAATCCAACATAATTCATTTTGGGCTATGAAAACTTGTAAATTTGATTTTGAAAAATCTGGTGAAGAAATATTGTTGCAATTGGATGAACTGGAGGAGATTTGACTTGATTCTTATGAGAATTCTATCTCTAAAAAGAAAAATATAAGGTACTACATGATAAAAATACCCTGAGAAAGGTATTTTATAAAGTTTAAAAGTTAATTATTTTCAATTCTCAATTTCGGCTTCACCCAGGTAAGCTTAATTCTCATTGGGAAGGTTCTTTTGTTATTAATAATGTTTACCCATTTGGTTTAGTGTAAGTACAAGAACCCTCTTCTAAAAGGACATTCATGGTTAATGGACATAATTTAAAGAGTAACAATGAGAGGGAACACATCCCAAGAACCACCTCCACTTCCATTAGATCCACAAATTCCACCGACACACCACCATATGGGGACGATGACCCACAAAATCCAAACTAGGGGGCACATTTTTCCCTTTAACTCTCTATATCTCTTCCTCTATCTCCAACTTTCTTCTTCTTCCCCTATCTTTCATTTTCTACCACTTTCCTCATCACATTTTTTATTTACTCTTTTGTGTGGGTGTGTCTTTATAAAAAAACTAAAAAAACCTAAAAAACTTAAGAAACAATAATAAAAATCACTTAAAAAAATATGGAAAAGCAAGAGTCATGATTACTCACCTTCAAATTTTGAAAATTCGTCTAACCATTTTGGGGAGTCAAAAGTCATGGTTTTATCTCAAAAAATTTATGGTTTCTTTATAAATTTGGATAAAGAATATTGTGTCAAAACCAACAAATTTTGAATTCTCAATTTTTGATTTGGAAAATGATTTTCCCCACCTGTGAGGAAAAAAATTTGGTTTCATGCCCAGGAAACCTATGGGCATCTTTTCAAAATGTGTTTTTTCACCCTCATTTGTGAGTCTTGAGTTTTTGGACCTTCAAGATGAATTTCCTACTTTGGTGTTCATTAAAATTATATAGGCATTTTCTAATCCACATGATAATCACAATAGGCAAATAACCTCCCATTTCCCTTACATTAATCCTCCTTTTGAAAGCCCCTTTGATCCTATGAAAACCTTTTCTTTGATAGCCACATTACAAGACCAATACCTTATCCCACCCAATATCTACATGGATTTACATTTCATTATTTATTGAAATTTAAGTGTTGGGGGAATGAATTTCATTTTTTGAGTGCCCTTTTGTTGATTTTCAATGAGTTATCATGTGCTTGAGGGAAAGCATCCATTTTAGTGTGGGGGAG
The DNA here is from genome assembly GCA_963277665.1 of Viscum album. Lineage (NCBI taxonomy): Eukaryota > Viridiplantae > Streptophyta > Magnoliopsida > Santalales > Viscaceae > Viscum > Viscum album. Next base: position 778,587,630 of record OY728131.1, on the reverse strand, counting down.
AGGTTTTCATTCAATGAGTTTTGGGGAATGTAATTTAATTTCATTTATGTAATTTTTTAAATGTTATTGACACATGTTCAATGTAACACCCCGAGCTTCCACGATACGCCTCTCTTTCAATATTGCAATAGCTTGCATTGTACGCAAGTTTGAGTTCTAACACACCGTGACTAATCAATGTAGCCGTTATGAATAGTAATAACCACTTTTTAAAATTATAGAAATTTTATATTTCAAAATGGACTTCATTTTTGTATTCGTAATATCGAAATTATCCTAAGTTGAATTTTTTGTAACTTTCTGAGAACTTCCAATTTTTTATGAATAGTGAAAAATACTTAAAACAAATTTTTTAATAAAAATAATTTATTGTGATAAATTATACTATTTAGTGGTTTTAAAGTATAATTAGAGTATATTTTTACCATTTTATCCAATGGTGGTCATTAAAATTAATTTAACATTGAAATTGGGCATGAACAATTGTCAATCTTTTGATATAAATTGTTTCTCAAAAACACGCTATTTGTTGTGACAACGGGAATTAATTATAAAATTAATTAATGCAACTTATATGTTTGTAATTTTTTAAATTATACATCATTTTTGAAATCGGAATATCAAATATAGCTTAGGGTGAAATTTTGGCATTATTCTGAAAAACTTCAATTTTTGATGAATAGTGAAACCACTAAGTGGCAGTTAAAAAAATGATTTTTCGTTTAAATGAAACATTACCACTTCTGTGATATTAATTTCAAAAATCCGACATACATGGTTGTCATTAGGAAGTAAAATGTGGTTCAATGGGATTAAAATAATTTTTTGGTGAATAGTAACTTTTAAGTTCTTAATCGCGATTAGAGGTAATTAGTGTAGTTTAAGGTAAAAATAATGTTTTAATAATATGAGATGAGCTTGAAACATGTCCTACCCTCATTGTATGTGCCATGGCCGACCAAGAAAATCCATGGTTCAACTTGGGGACCCCATGGAGCCACTTTATTTGGAAAATGACATAAATACCTTTTATTTAATGTTAAAGTAAAAAATGACACAAACATGAAATGTTTTACTAAAACAATTTTTACATGGGGTTATACAAGTCATATGTTTGACTATAAATAGTCATTGGAAAGATAAAAAGATTTCCTACATCATAGTATTTTTTTTTATAATTTTTAGAAATTAATTAAATTAAATTATTTATGACATCATTATGATGCAGCGATGACCTCATTATTTAACGATTTTAATAAAATGAAAAGATAATGTACAATCCAAGGCTTAAATTTGTCCAAAGACTATTGGATGAGTATATTTAGAACCCTTATCACCTTATCCTAGAATTATATAAGTGTGGGACCTCTAAAATCCGAAACTCATTTTATAATAAAGTGACTTTTCTTTACTTTCCAAGAGTGCCCCTCCTCTCCACTTATAAAAGGCCCCCACCTCTACCACCTCATTCACACTTTAAAAGCCTTTTGGATCGTCCAAACTCTGCCCAAATACTCTCAAAACTTCCCCCTATTACTCCTAGAAGCCTCACTTTGGGAAGAACTCTTCCCAAGGAAGCCTTTGGCTCAAATCAAAAAAAGTTACCCGATTTTAAGGTAATGTCTTCTCTAATGTTGTTTTGTTTTATTTTTCTTCTCCAACCCCCTAAACACTTTTTATTCATTTCTTTTTTAAAAACACCAGTATCCTAAATATACTAGGATGTTTTTATAAGAAGGATTCTAGCTACACTTACACACACCTACATCTAATGGTTAAAGAACATACTGTTTCTGTGGATGGCGAATTTTTGCCTCACGAAACGATGATTGTTCAACACTCATATAACACCTCTAATGGTGGCCATTATGATGACACTATTTTTATATATGATATATATTATGTTTTTGTTTTCCTTATGATTTTGTATTTTTAATTTATGTCATACCTTTATGGTTTCCATTATGGGTAAACGCGATATTTTCATTTTAGGAAGTGCGGACTACCGCCCCCTCAAAGTGATTTGAATCGTTAATACCATATGAGGGATGTATAAAGGATAGATTAAATGGTATTATATGATATATTATACTGGAATTATATTATACATTTATATCATTATGATTTCATTCCATTAAATACGAAATATAAATGAAAGTAGCGTTTATGCGTACGTACAGCTTACCGTCTCCATGAACGGTGCATTTCATTTCTTACCTCTAAATGTTACGTAATATTATGAATGAATGTATATAATGGATATATATGATATATATGATATCTAAATCATGAATATAATTCTGGATATAAAGGATATTTCACCACATGAAAAACTTGTAATTATAAGAAGTTTATTGTTGACTCAAGTACCAAAGATCGACAAAACGACCGTTATTAACTTAAAAATTACATAATGTTTATAACATTGTAATAAGTGATATAAAAGGGATAATGAAATTGGAAAAGGTTGTTAATCAAGTAGATATTAACTCTAGTTTATTATTCAGGAGGTTAAAGAACGGTCGAGTCAAGTCGGACACAAGGTAAGGGAACTTCTTAACCCAATTTCCATTCTTTGGGTTAATCTCCTATTTTAAAATTATGTCATGATATTATTATGTCCTATCTTGTATTTGTACTTTCTTTATGTGTACTTATAGTGAATACACATAATAGATCTATTTTATTTTAAAAATGATCTTTTTAAGGACTTCGTCTCAATCTCCTTTCATTGAGGCATATTTGGTTTTATACATAACTTTCTTTTATGCAGTGTATAAACCCCTTTGACTTTTACGTTTATTCAAAAGGAATCTTTTTTATACGAAGTGTTTTACTAAACAAAAAAAAGGGAATGTTTTTCTTTCCGTACATATGCAGCGACAACGACTTCTCCGCCGCCGTGACCATTATTTGAGTTTCGGCTTCCTCTACAAGCCATCATTTTTTTAATGAAAAATAAATACAAAGTTTTAACTTTCTTTTATTTTGGTATTGAAAATGGTTTTGAAAGCGTTTTTATTATATCAATGTGTTGTATTGATATCTTGTGATTGAAATGTGGAAATGTTATGTTTCCTTTATGCATGTTTTATGTGATACGATTATGTTATGGTTTATGATATGTTTAAACCTATTCATATGAGGAATGAATTGGACTTAATAAGTGACGGGTGGAGCCTACTATAGCTCCTTGATGCATTGGCAGGTCTCATGAGACAAACTAGTGTCTTGGCACGAGGCCTTGACAAAATCTTATTTGTGGTCTTGGCACGAGGCCTTGACTACGTGGTTATGATAGTCTGGCATTATGCATTCCATCATTATGAAAGTGGTTATTGATATTGCATGTGATTATTCGACCAGTAGAATATCCATGTGAAGAAGTAAATGGCATTATCTCATTTTACTTTTGCCATATTATGTTGATGTTCAATTTTAAAAGGCTTTTGTTTTAGTTATACATTGCCTTAAATGTTTATGTTTATTTATGAAAGCTTCCGCAATATTGTTATCCTTACTGAGCATCTGAGCTCACCCATTTCAATGTTTTAATTTTTCCAGGATGTGAAGAAGTATATTATGAATGACCTGCAGGGATAATATAAGGGGATATGAAGAGAAGATGTTGTATTTTTGTTTTACTTTATGATGTAATGTAAGACTTATGAATGTATCTAGTGTTTCCAAGGCTACTAAACTAATCGGTCTTTCGAGACTTGATCTTTTGTGATCATTCCAATGTTACGAAGTAATGCACCGACTCTGGGTAGCTGGGGTTGGGGCGTTACATTCAAAAAAAAAAATGAAAAAATAAAAAAAATAAAAAAAAATAAAAAATTAAAATAAGAATGGGTTGTGTCTTGGGAGGTCAAAAATCACTCTTCCTCAACCTTTGATCTTGTTATAACTATTACATTTAGTGTCGTGATGAGATCAATTATGGGTTGGTATATGAGTGTGAGATATTTTTCAAGTTCAACTTTCGAAAAATGCAAAAAAAAAAAGAAGAAAAAAGAAAAGAAAAAAAGAACACTTATGTCATTGGGAGAAGTTTTGTGTTTTGTAAATATTTCATCTTCTAATCCCCTTAAAATTTTCTTCCTCTCTTGTGTCTTTATTCACACAATAATTCCCTTGTAAATATGTGTTTCCATTTCCTTACATGTTTCATTTCAAAAAAAAAATTGTGTATTATTTTACCCATGATGATGTTTTACCCCTCTTCTCCAATATCTTAGACATTATATTCATACCATCCCATAGCCACAAAAAAACCCCTTAAAAAGACCTCTTGATTCTTATTCACTTTAGGATAGGTAATAGAAGCTAAGAGTTTTTTCAAACTCTAAGATTTAAACTTTTGGTTGGTGAAAGAGTGAACCTCTATAAATAAATTTTATTATCTTGAGAGGTGTAAGTTTTGAGTGTCCACATTTTCCATTTCTAAATTTGAGCATGAAAAAAGAGTTGTTTTTGGAACATTTTTTCTGTAATAATTTGAGGTGGAATTCAATATGGATGAGTGAAATAGTCTAAACCTCCCCAGAGGTTGTCATTCAGTGAGTTTTGGGGAATTTAATGTACTTTTATTTATGTAGTTTTGTAAATGTTATTGAAAAGTGTTAAAAAAAATCAAAAAAATCAAAATAAATAAATAAATAAATAAATAAAATTAAAATAAGAATAGGTTATGTCTTGGGTAGGTCAAAAATCACTCTTCCTCAACCTTTGATCTTGTTATAACTATTACAATTAGTGTTGTGAGGAGATCAATCATGGGTTGGGATATGAGTGTGAGATCTTTTTCAAGTTCAACTTTCGAAAAATGCAAAAAAAAGAAGAAAAAAGAAAAAAGAACACTTATGTCCTTGAGATAAGTTTTATATTTTGTGAATATTTCATCTTCTAATCCCCTTAAAATTTACTTCCTCACTTGTGTCTTTCTTCACACAATCAATCCCTTATAAATATGTGTTTCCATCTCCTTCCATGTTTTATTTCAAAAAAAAAAATTGTGCATTGTTTTACCCATGCTGATGATTTAGCCCTCTTCTCCTATCTCTTAGAAATTAAATTCATACCATCCCATAGCCACATAAAACCCTCTTAAAAATACCTATTGACTCTTTTGAATTTTAGAATAGAGAATGAAAGCTGAGATCTTTTTCAAAATCTAAGATTTTCATTTTTTGGTTGGTGAAAGAGTGAACCTCCATAAATGAATTTTATCTTCTTGAGAGGTGTGAGTTTTGAGTGTCCAAATTTTCCATTTCTAAATTTGAGCATGAAAAAAGATTTGTTTTTGGAAAATTGTTTCTGTAATAATTTTAGGTGGAATTCAATATGGATGAATGAAATAGTCTAAACCTCCCATAATTGGAGAAAACAAAATTTTAATATTTGATGGTGAGTGAAAATGATTTTGTCATGGTTTTATATTTCTTGTACACGAGGACATGAACACGACTAAGTGTGGGGGATTTGATATTATTAATATTTTCATAATTTATTATATACTACCTTTACTGATTTTATATTAAATATGCATAATTTTTGTGAAATATTAATGTTTAAATATTAATTATAATTTTTGAGCACTATTTCAATTCATCCAGATTCAAGTCAGTTTACTAGTTTAATAATAACTATCACCCTACTGATCCAAATTGTGTGGTTCCTATTATTTAGGATTCTTTATTCAATTTCCCACATATCATTAGAATGAATCATTGGCCAAATCTTCCATTTGAAGGGTCATATGGACCACACAAGAAGGCCCACATAATCTGTGAAGAAACTGGACCATCCATGAATATTAAATTACTGGGACCAATCCAGAAGTGAAAATTCATTCATTCTACTCAAACATTCATATAACAATTCAAGGATTCATGAATAAAAATTTAAAGGCCCAAATCAAAAAACAAGGTCCCAAATGAAGCTTTGAAGTCCAACTCACCATTCTGACTGGGAATTAAAATCAGAACACTATTCCAGAATTTTCTTCTGATTTAATCATCAAATTAGAATGGGATTTTTTAGTGTGAAATCTAAGATATGGGCGTCCAAATTGATAGAATAAATTATTTTTATTTTAGGGCATCTTTTAGTTCAAAAACCCATTCACATTTCATCCTTCGAAAAAGTGTTGATAAAAATGGACAGATGAAAACTGTTTAGTTAAATAGTCGTATCTTTGGGTACAAAAGTCCAATGGATGCCCCATTTTGCGGGATGAAATTAAACATCAGTATATACAACTTTTAATAAGATAATATCTCTATATTCAGCTTTTTGGATGGCCAAATTGGTGATGCAAGTGAAAGGAAAGATTTGGAATGAAAAAAGTCCACCTTCTTGGGCTATAAATACAACCCACTATTATACTTGCATTTGGTTGGAATTTTAGAAGAGAGGATCATACATTGGCACAACCAAATAATTGAAAAAGTCTTGGGAGGACCTTCCATACTTAAGTTTTTACTTTAGACACCCTTCCTCCTCTCTTTTTTTTCATTTACTTTTGTGTTCTTTGTTGTAATCTTGTAAGTCTTTGTTTTTGTAATTCTATTTTAATGAAAGTTTATTTTTCTTCATATATTATTCTCATCCACATTCTGTTAAATAATAGTAATGGTCTTAAAATAGTTTAAATACAGTAGAATCCCCTTCCCTTATTTTTCTTTCTCATTCAATCTAAAGTCAGTATTTAATTCCCTTTATCATTTGTGTGTGTGTTCGACACACCACTCTTTTCTTATCCCTTTATTTTTATTATCTTCTTAATTTATCATCATAATCATTATAACCATATTAATAATCATTTCAATGGATTAGTAAATCTCTCATTGGTGTGAGTTATAATTTAGGGATGTTAAGCGATTGATAGCTTTTTCTCAATGAGTATTCTTTGAATTAACATTGTGTATGTTGGACTTAACATGTCATGGATTAATGGTTTATTTTGTTTAACGAGTGGTTTACATGGATTATTAGAACCATAAATACACTACCATAAACAATATATGATTAATATTAGAACCCTAAGTTATGTTAAGGCTTGGATTAAATCCTTAACACTTGGGAATTCCAATCAATGTCAACTTGTGACTTGGGTGTTGATTTAATACAATATAAAGAAAAGCTCAAGGATATCACAAGATTAACTACCTAACGATGAACTCATCCCAATATTTATCAAATTTTTAAATCATTATTAATCAATCAATCATTTCAATTAATCTCTACAAACAAACCCCCCAATCAAAATACATTCAACTAAAAACATTTGACTATTAAAAAGTTTCATTACCAAGGATTCAACCCGAGTGCTTCTATACACATTAGCAGAGCATCGAAACCTTGAATGGTCAATATGTGACAATAGGCCATTCTTTCATGCTCCCTCAACTGTGTGTAGTGGTGAGGGCCATGCCTCTTCACTTGGGTTTCTTTAGCTTGATCTGGGTACAAGGTAATGATGACAGGACCTCTGGTGTTGGGCAATAGAGCTAGACCCAGTAAGATGTTCCCAATGGATCACATTCTCTTGGAAATACCATTAGGAATGGTAGAGTTGTTCTAAATGGAGTACATCTCTCGGATGGGTACCATCTAGAATTCCTGATCTTGTAGAGTGCGTTCTACTGGTTTTATGTTACGATTAGAGCCAACAAAGAGAATCCTATTGCTGGCTATGAGGTTGGAACCTCATGAGACTTAGTATCTAAGACAAGTATATTTGGGTGATTTTTGGGAGTCCTTGTGGTGTTGTAACATGTTGGGGTTGAAACCCTGGGTAGACCAAGATAGCTTATCATGTACAACTGAGGATGGTTTGAGATGTAGTTTGTCTCTCGATCGGGGTTACCTCTTGCTAGGCTGAGCAGACCATTTTTTTTTTCAGTTTCTCCCTTTTTCTTTTGGGATTTTGGGGTAACTACTGAGTATTTTTATAATCACCCCTATACTAGATTTTCCCGCACACATTTTTTTTCTTGTGAAGACCACATGACTTTCGATAGAGTCCACATATGACCCAAGGAAGGAAGAGCTTAGTGAGCTATAAAAACTAAGGTGTTTACCAAATCTTGGTTGAGGATATTTCCTACAGTTGCAGTTGATAGTGATCACCTCATTCTGAGCAGGTTGGATGCTTTTATAGTTTTCTTTGGTAGGATTTTTTCTCCCTTTTTTCACTTTCAGTACTTCTTTTGTACTCTAGTTGTGGAATATAGATGTATGCAAGCATTGGTTGATTTTGGTTTTTACATTTTAGCATTTTGTGAGCTTGGAGATGTGTGCATGGGTACATGTTCATAAAAAATGCCTCCCATGTTAGTGATATGCCTACTCAGCACTAGTCTCCATCCCCTAGCCTATTGAAGGTGGGCTTAGGGAGTTGTGGTCTGGGCCTCATCGGGTCGGGTCATGATAGAGTGGTATTAGAGGTGGTCAGTTCCACATTGGGACTGTAGTGTTGTGAGCTTGGTTTGGGTTGCATAGCGACAATTTTAGTATTTTTTGAGTTCATATCTTAGAAAATAGGTTCTAGTGTTGGTGTGGTGGCTGATATATCCATTCACCAGGACTCTGATAATCTTCTTTTCAAATCGGTACATTAGGACACGAGTCATTGAGAAATAAATGGTATATGCATCATATAGACTCGAGTTTTGGTTTTTCTTATCCTTCTTGAGTCTTCTCCTTATATATACTCTTTGACCATGGTACATCTTGATTCTATTTTAGGATGCCTCTATAAATACATACATACATGATTCTATAGTGTGATTATGATGAAAATTCACCCTGTGATGAGGCTTCAGTATAGGGCATTGATTCTGATGCATTTCATTTGGGTGGTCCACTAATAGTGCCACCGCCTGTAGAGTAGAAGGTTTTACCAGAAGCTTAGGATGAGGATGCATGTAGGATGAGTGCACTTCATAAGTTCTAGAGGAAGTAACCTCTGAGGTACCAGGGTGATCCAGACCCCCAGGTGGCAGATGACTGGCTTGAGGTAGTCACACGAGTTTTCTTCTTAGTGAGGACGCCTCCTGATTAGATGGTGATCCTATCAGTGAGCCTTCTATAGGGTTCAGCTGAGTGATGGTGGATTCTGGTGATACATTCTCATGATGAGGTGATTCTTACTTGGTAGGAGTTTGAGTGACTCTTCAAGGAAGAGTTTTACCCAGCCATGTTGAGATCAGTGCGTATCCAAGAGAATCTAAAACGTCAGTAGTGTAGCATGAAAGTGGAGGAGTTTTCAGTGAGGTTCACAAAATTTTCATGATACTCCTTGTATATGGTTCATGATCCATTCTTCAAATCACATACCTTCAATCAGGGCTTTCATCGGGAGATTAGGGTATCAGTGGTCCCACTGTGCATTCCCACATAAAATGGAGTGATGGAGTGAGCTATGGTGGCGTAAAGTTTCCTAGTATAGGAATGGGTGAATGCGACTTACAATAGTGGTCATGAGGCTGAGGCATTTGTAGGAGCTGGAAGACGATAGGTAATAGGATCCTGATGCAGGAGGCACACCCATGCCCCGACATAGATGCATGGGTCTGTAGAATAGTAGTAGTTTTGAGGTTTAGATCGGTCATAGGAGAGGTGGTGTTATGCTTGATAAGGATGGGGGCATCTCACTAGAGATTGTCTAACCCTCCGTGTTGCTGAGAGGAAGTCAGATGACGATCTGACTTGGAAGAGATAGCTCTTGGAGCAAGGAGTTCCTTAAGGTGGTAGATGATGCATAGGAACTATAAGGGTAGATGGAGGTGGCATGCCGTTCAGGGTGTTTCCACAACCACCCCTAAGTGGTCTTCATCAGGCTCAGGGAGTTGGAGGGCGTGGGTGAGGATATCTCCAGGTCATGGAGGCATTTAAACCAGAATCTCTGAGGATGAATAAAGGCACGCCTTATGTCCTTTCTACTTTATACTATAGCAATTGTTAGACACTGTTGTGGGTACTCTTTTATTTTTGCTCGTGCATAAATTTTAACCAAGGTGACCCAAGGCATTAGTAAAACCCCATGTTGGTAGTTGCGATAGAGGGACTAGTAAGACCCAATGCATGTTCAGGTAGCCATTTTTTCTATTAATACCCTCAGGTGTTTGGTGTCAGCTTTGTATGTGACATGCTCGAAGAGGATGTGGTGTAGTTTGATGTAGCTTTGAACTCATGAGGAAGAGAGACACCTTCCCCACTGAGATGTGTTTTTGTGACGTGATCAGAACTGTGCGTGGGAGTCAGTGCCACCCAAAGTGGACAGTATCGAGGTGTGGTGGAAGAGTTACTTATATTTTCATGTTTAGGGTGATGTTATGAGGTTAAGTGTCAAAGTAAGTCCTAGCCTTACCAGATGAGTTTTCTTACTCGACCTCTTTAGTTTGGTAGCCCTGAGAGAGGGAGATCCTTGCTTAAAATCATTATACAGAGGTAGAGTTAGACCCTATAATATTTCCACAGTGTGGATTGGTTACCTACCATCCATACTTAGCTAGGATTCCACTAGTGAGTGTATTAGTGTTTCTGTTTTGGTGAGATGTGTTACAGTTAGATGTTTGTAGACAAAGGGTCTGGTGAGATCCTATGTTTACTCTTGGGAAGCCCTGTTTTGTTCATGAATACCCTCACATGTTCAACATAAAAATTGAACAAAAAATGCTTGAGGAGGTTATTTTACAGTCTATCTATGGGTGGATGAGGATTATAGGGTTTCGTCAATATCTGTGTCAAGTTAGCAAGGTGGTGTACCGCTAGACCCCATGAATATAGATGGACTGTGGTGCTTGGTGCTTTCCCACCTATCATAGCTAAGGAAACATGTTCCTTTTTATTGCACAATGTTGGCCTAGTAGAATCTATATATAAGAGTGGTTTGATCTTGGCGTTTCCTCTGTTTGTGTGCTTGTAAATAGCATAAGAACCCTTGGTGAGCTCATTAGCATGGGATTCTAGTGGGGAGCTCTGTTTCTTCCCTGGTGCTTAAGCTTTCTCTTTTTGGAGATCAAAAGACCTAAGGTGGGGAGAATTTAATGAATCAGTTTTTTATCTAAAAAGATTTTGAAATATTTCAAAGAATATTTCTAGAGCTAGGCGTTGAGTTGGTGTGGGAAGCTAAGGCCCGTGGAGCCTCAGTGAAACGATTTTAAAAATATTAAATATTTTTTTATCACACATTCACAGTTTCAATTGAAACATAAATTAATCCTGTTTGGAGTCTCTAATCAGATTTATGAGACCGAAGTTGAGTCCGGAATGTCGGGTTTACCCTAAGTGTGACCTAAGGTCATCTACAGAAGTAGTTTTGATTGGGGGCCATTTTGGCGATGGGGCGTCATGAGGTGGATTAAATTAATTAATTGAATAATTAATTAAAAAAATAACCTAACCTCCCCACCCCCTCAATTGGTGTGCATGAAACAAAAAGTAAGAAAACATCCTCCTCCTTTCCTCCCTTTGGAGACGAATGAAAATAGAGTCGAATCCACACAATGAGGTGTCGTTGATCTCTATTTCTAAAGCATATCATCATCAGATCAAGAACCAGAATGATATGGGCATCATTCTTGATCTAAAGCTTTATCATTTAGCTAATGAGGTAGGCAAATTTTAATTTTTGGTCCTTATCCCCTTGTATATGCATTGTTTTAAGGTTCTAGAGCCCAATTACAATTGATAGAGATCCCTTCTAGGTAGATCTGTAGGGTTTAGGGTAAACTAGGGTGAATCAGAGGGGTTTTCAAGTGATTCTAGATTGGAATCACCATCTACACAGTGTGTAGTTCAGTGACACATTCAATGCAGCTCTTCCTATTCAGGAAAGATGAACATTTGTGACTACATTCCGTGCATAGGGGTTACAATCTATGTAGTGCCGTAAATCGTGTGACCATGGGACATGAATTGAGATATCCATGTGAAAAACATGGTTGTGTACTAACACACAACCAAGATACATGGAAATGAGGTTCTGTACATAGAAACGGACAAACTAAATGGGCAGGTGGAATTCTATCTTGAACACGTTGTGTAGTATGTGATGCATGACGTGTAAGGGACATGGTTGGCTGATCCGTGTAGAAAAGGAACATAGCCAGGGGCCGAGAGATGAGGGACACAACATGTACCTCCTATACATGCCATGTACCCCTACATGGGTTGGGACCTATGTAGACTAGATACACGGGTGGGTGCTCGGGTGGTCTCACATACCGTGTGTTCCCTGGTGCACACTGTGTACTACTAGGAGATCCTTTGGGGATTTTCCTCCTTCCGTATCTTCTTCTCTGGGACTCATATTCAGGCTTGCGATTAGTCCATCCTGAGAGGTTTTCTGCATATAATGATATGGTGGCCTCCGTTATGGATTATGAGACATCAGGTGGTGTAAATAAAACAAGACACTTGTGAAGTTGTATTGAGACGATGTTGAATATCGATGTGGTTCATATAGAGAGACTTTAGGAAAATTACTCCCCAGATAGACTAGGGTGAGGATTTTCCTTACCTCTTTTCTTAGGTAGATATGGGACTCCCCATGTCATGGCTATGGGTTCATTACATCTGGGTTGTTTCCTTTGGGGGTGTTACTCCCTTTATGAACTAGGGTGTGGGTTTACCCATGAAGTTTTTGAAGGTAGAGTAGGTACTCCCCTATTGGACCAGGGAGTGGGTCCTCTATTTGTGGAGTTAGTACTCCCCTATTGGACTAGGGCGTAAGTCCTCAATATATGATGTATAGATAGAGTGGGTACTCCCCTACCGAGTAGGGTGCAGTTCCTCTATTGTAGGAGTCAGTACTCCGTTGTCGTTCTAGGGCGCGAGTCCTCTATACGTATTGTTCTGGTAAAGTCAGTACTCTTCATCCGTGTTAGGAAGAGCATCCGCAATCCTGGGTTTAGTATTCCCCTACCGTGTTAGGGCATGGGTCCCCCATAACAAATGAGTTTGTAGAATTAGTACTCCCCTATCCTACCCGGGTGCAGGTCCTCTAGCCACTGAGTGGTACTCACCTACCAGGTTAGGGTGTAGGTCATCAAATCCATGGAGTGGTACTCCCCTGTCACATCAGGGTGGGGGTCCTCCATTCTCTGAGTAGTAACCCCCTTTTGAATCAAGGAACGGGTCATCACTTATTGAGTAGTACTCCCCCATCTCCGAGTAGAAGCGGGGAGTGGGTCCTCTATTGGAATTGGAGATCCCTCGACTATGGGATACCATTACGAGGAGTGGAACCCCACTTGATATGAATGATTCCTAGATAGGAGTTAGTGCTAACTTGATGAAATGAGGTGTGGTCCACTCCATATAGGAGCGACAGAGGTTTTGTGGGTTAGTTAGGAGCAGTACTCCCTTGATTGCGGGGCAGTGGTGAGGTGCGGGTCCCTCAATTCTCTCTTGTTAGAGAGGATTCACATAGTGCATAGTCTGGATAATTTCTCCCTCAACTGTGTAGAGTGGCGAGGGATATTCCTCTTCACTTGGGTTTCTTTAGCTTGCACTGGGTGCAAGGTAATGATGACAGCACCTCTGATGCTGGGAACTAGAGCTAGACATAGTAAGATGTTCCCGATGGAGCACTTTTTCTCACATGTACCATTAGGAATGGTAGAGTTATTCCTGATGGAGTGTATCTCTCAGATGAGTGCCATATGGGATGGTTGAGCTTGTGGAGTGTGTTCTCCTAGTTTTATGTTATGGTTAGAGCCTATGAAGAGAATCCTATTACTGGATATGATATTGGAACCTCATGAGACTTAGTATCTAAGATGAGTATATCTAGGTGATTTATGGGAGTTCTTGTGGTGTTGTCACATGTTGGGGTTGAAACCCTAGGTAGACCGAGCTGACTTGTCATGTACAGCCGAGGATGGTTCTAGATGGAGTTTCTCTCTTGATTGGGGTTCCCTCTGTCTAGGACAAGCAGACTATTTCCTTTTAGTTTTTCCCTTTTTGTTTTGGGGACTTTTGGGGTGCCTGCTAAGTATTTTTATACTCACCTTTGCATGGGCTTTGCCTGCACATGTTTTGTGTCTTGTGCATACCACAAGCCTTTCAATAGAGTCTATAAAGGACCCTAGGAAATTAGAGCTTAGTGAGATAGATAGACCGATGTGTTTATTGGAGCTTGGCTGAGGATCTTTCTAGCAGTTACAGTTTATGGAAACCCCCTTCTTCTGAGTAGGTTGGATGATTTTATAGTTTTCTTTGGTAGGCATTGTTTTTACCTTCTTTCACTTTCAATACTTTTATTGTACTCTGGTTATGGGATATAGATTTATGCATGCATTGGTTGCTTTTGGTTTTTACATTTTAGTATTTTGTGAGCTTGGAGATGTGTGTATGTGTATAGGTACATAGTAAATGCCTCCCATGTTAGTGATATGCCTACTCAGGGCTAGTCGCCAGCCCTTGAGCTATTAGAGGTGGGCTTGGGGAGTTGCGGCCTAGGCCTCGTTGGGTCGGGTCATGACATGTACATCCAATGACATCAAGTAAATTTCCAGGTAAATACCATTAAATTAGGATAATAAAGCATATAGTATTTACACTATATTGAAAAAGGTTATATGTTTCAGATAATATTTTCCCCAATCAATCAATGCATGGAATTGAGGTGAACCCTCTTCAATCATAGGAAGGAAATGTGTAGTGTTCATAGAGAAAAACATTTGAAGACAGATCATATTTATATAGAGTGGGTGATCAGGAAAGATAATGGTAGAGATGAATCATTCCTCTAAAAGAGAATGATGTTACATAATCCATCCAAAGAAATAAGGTGGATGGTATAATTTGAATAATTTAGTTTATAAAGTATAATACATGTCAAAGAATAATGACTTAGATAAAAACACTTTTTTTTGAATTTTTAGAAAAAACACTTTGGAAATAAGAAATATTCTCAATATTTTGAAAGAATTTTATAATAAATATTTTATAAAACTAGGAATAAAAATAATTTATTTGGAAACTATTAAAACCTAGAGATAATGTTTCATATAAAATGAAAAAGGAAACATAATGACATAGTCACATGTAAATGTTAAAAAGAGAATATTTTTACACTTTTATGAAAATGACCCATATAGAAAATGTTAAAAATTTATTTTAATTTTTTTAAAGAAGGTAAAGTTGTATAAAATAATATTATTAAATTATTAAGGCATATATATTGAAATTTTAAAAATAATACAATGAATATAGACACTAAAATTTGGAGCTTCCCAACCTTGAAGAAAAGATAAGGTCGATTTCACTTAGAAGAAACACTTTGGGTAAAAATATGAGTCAAAGGGAAACATGATTTTTATGGTACATGTAAAAAAACATTAATATATGAATAAAATTATGATATTTTTTAGAAATAACACAAATTCCCTAGATGGACTATCTTTTAAACACATTTTGACTTGAAAATAACATTCATAGAAAAACCCTTACAGTTTGAGTAACTTTTTAATCAAAAACACATTTTAAACTTTGGAATCTTTTGAATCAAAATACATTTAAAAGAGAAAATGATATTTCTCTTTAAAAACCCATAAATATGGTAAAACAAATTAATTAGGAATTAATTACACCATAATAAAGGTTTTATAGTTCATAATAATCAATATGTCCTAAGGGGTGAAATTTTGAGACAAGAAACCCTTACCTTGTTTCCCTGCTTAGTCGAATGCACTCAAAGATTACATATAAAAAAGTAATTATATTAATCACCCATTTTTAACCTTTTTAATATTTATAAACCTTTACAAAATTTATCATTATCTACATTTATATTAGTTGGTTATAATCTGTTTTCAATATCGGGTGTGAGTAATATTGATGGTTTTGAAATAGTTTTGTAATAACAATGTTGTTATTCATTACCCTCATAAATTTCATCATTCAAAAATCATAAACTATACCAAAATTTATGTTTTATTATTATTTATAATGTTATAATTTCATTATATGTGAGTTTTGTTTATGATCTTTAAATATGAATCTGGTGATGAGCATGTTTTGATGTTTCTTAGTGAACAAATGGCGTTTTCTTAAATAATGAGTTAAATTTTTATATTACCATTAAAGAACCAAAAAATATAATTATTTAATTATTTATATCACATATCACTATAAATTAAATTCCTATAGTAATCCATGATATAAATTTATAGCACTATTCAAGTAGGTGGTTAAATCAATCTAAATAAGAATATACCATAATTAATGGATGATTATGATTTTATTTCGTTATAATATCATTGTAAAAGAATAATAAAAATATTATTTAGTGTTTATTAGTTTTATAAGTCATAATTATAAATATGTATAATAATAATATAACCTATAATAAGTTATTTTATATATTAAAGAAAAGAAATCATTTTTTCTATTATAATGCTCTATTGGACTATTGAATTTACCATAATTGTTTATAGATCATATTGTTTATAGGTAGTAAAAATTGTCTCTAAAAAACCTTAATAATTTCATTAACATCATATTTATCCCTAAACCCATTCTCATTACCAGCCATGTTATGCGGTGATGAAAAGAAAAACAGAAATCAATTGTTCTATAGAGGCGGTAGTCCACATGTATGCATGGATGGTGATTTCATTTTCCATAGAATATATAAAAGGATTAATATGGTTTATAATTTAAGAATATAATATATTTCATAAATATTATACTTATATATTAAATTCACTATTATTACAATCCTTGTAAGGTGGTTAAGGAAAACGAAACATGTTGCATCGTGAAGGTGATAATTCGCACAACACACGAATAACTGTTTCTTTTTTTCTTAATAGAAAATGGAAATGTGGTTAATGCTTGTAACATAATTTTAATAATACAATATTATATTAATTATACTTTTTTAATAATTTTAAGATGTTTTGACTAAGTTTTAGGAAGAATAAGCATACATAAATAAATAAAAATGAGAAAGGAGAGGTTAGAAATTTATACCTCACTTCTTGGATTATCTCCTTTCCAAAGGGTGTTAAGCCCGTGAGGGATAGTATTTTGAGAATACCAGAACCTATTGAATATACCTAGGAATGTTTATAAAGTTTTGGGTAGATATTGGTCTGAATTAAGTGAGTTTTGGCATGGGGGTGAGGAGAAAAGTGCCCCTTTTATAAGTGAAAAGAGATGACATTTTTGTAAATACCCAAAAAAATTTAATAACGATATGTCACTCTCAAAGAAATTAGATAAAAAATTAGGAAATAATGGATAGGGGAATGTATAATATTTATTAAGGACTCAAAAAACCATTACCACACATGTTTTAAACATATTTTTGGTATTTCCTTTTTGGTTAAGTCATTATTAACCCTTTGGATTTTTATTGAGGAAACTATTTTTTACAAAATTAATTTATCCTTTATGATTTAAAAAATTGTTCCTTATTACATGATTTTTAAATAATTATTCAAAATTTGAAATCCATTTTATTTTATTAAATTTATAAAAGTGTTAAAAATTAATTTTAAAAAACTACATGTATAATTTCTTAAAAACATTGTTTTTAGAAAAATATCACGAATGTTATAAAATGTTAATTATTGGTTTGTAAACAAAATTAGATATTATTGAATTTATAATTTCACTTATAAAAAACTTATTTTTTTCAAGAAAAATATTTTCATAAATTTCCAAATCATACTTATAACTAACAATTCCATAAAATCCACTATATTTTTGAAAATGGTATATTGCACTATTCACCTTAAAATCAATATTTCTAGAAAAATACAAAATATTTATACTAATATAGTATTTTTATGATGAATCAAAAAATGAAGTTTATTTTTCAATTTAAAAATATAAAATATATACATTTAACATTTAAATAATATTATAAAGCATAGCGAAAAACTATTTTTATTAGAAAATAACTTTTTAAAAGACTAGTTGTTATTATTATTAGTCTTATAAAACACTAATATAACTATAATTAATCAATAGATATCATCATTTAAAATTAATATACTTATTTTTCTTTAATAAAATTTATATCACATAAAAATATAGATTCTTAAACACAATATTGAATTAAGTAAATTTGTATAAAATAAAATTTATAAAATATATTAATATATTTCATAATTCAGTTACTCCTATTCATACCTACCAATTCATTAAATAGTTTTAGAGGCCATATTTAATATTTATAATATATATATATATATACACCATGGTTTTTTTGAGTTTGGTGTTGTGTGTGGATAAAGATATCAAACATTTTTTACTTAATTAGATAAAAACATATATTAAAATCTCAGGTCGTTACATTCTACCCACCTTAAATAAATTTCTTCCTCAAAATTAAAATTATTAATCATTGGTGAAAGTATGTGAGGGTATTATTAACATAGTTATAATTTGAGATATAACTTCTAATATGATATCTACCTTACTCTCTTAAGCTATATCAAGTTACCTATCCTTACCCTGACAATAATAATCATTTATACAATCATATACCCCAGTATATATATGATATAATCATATATTCTCCATAACATACCTTTAAAAAAACCATTTAAATCTCCAAGACATTAAACCAAAACAAAATCATAAATTCCTCTAAAAATTAACTCTTATTTTCAACCACTAGTTCATAAAATCTCGCATTAGTCAATATATATCATAATAAAAAAAATGAGATAAAATTCACCAAAAATATCGTGGATCAATTTTTCATTAAATCAATAACAAATTCCAAGGCTATTAATACTATATATCTCACTTTATCAAAATAAATCAACCCTTTATTACCTCAACATCAAGCATATATTAAACTTAAGAGTTACATATACTCCAATCACGTGTTCTCTAATATTTATCCCAAAAAATATAACCTTGTCATAAAATCAATTTTCAAGGTTATTTATACCATTTAATATATATTTCCAAACCATTAAAGAAAAATTACCAAAGAAAAATATTTATATGTTTCACATAATTCACATGAATTTTAGAATATACCTGAATATCATTGATAAATATTACTCAGTAATGAAAATATCTAAGAGTATCAAGATTTAATTTCAATTATGATATAAACCTCACTTACTCAAAATTTCTATCATAATAGGAATAAAAAAAATATTATCAACCATTTAAGTATGCTCAAGCATAGTGGTTTCTAGATACATACCTTTCTTAGATTCATTTTTTGATCTTATTTCAACCAAATACTAAAACCCAAAATGGTTATCAATAAAATTAGAGTAAATGATCATATAAATATAAAAACTCAATCCTCATATTTATCCTCTTATTACACCTTCATTTAATTCTTTTATACATTCAATCCAATCAAATTTTCTTTAATATATTCTCTCTCATACTTCTTGCCTTAATCCATTAAATTAATTAGGAAATAAGTCCTTCATAATAGTTTATAAAGATAATGTGATTAACCAAATAATATCCCCCAGGAGTGTAAAACCATCTATGAAGTTATACCTCATTATCGTGCTCTAGGTGATTATTGAGTTAATACCCAATACACCATTTTTAAGGTTATTACCCCTAGGTATATTTTTATTAGAGCCTACATCCACTTATAGTATGTTGATAATGATGTTTTTTCTAGGAAAACCACACAATATCTACTTTACCAAAATTTCAATATGTTATCCTATACTTAGAATTATCCTTTATACCTATACCTAGGTTTTATTTAATAAAGTTTTCTTATATTAATCCCTAGAATATTATGTCAAATATCCTAAAGGGTTATCTATAACTTTGAATTTATAATCAACCTCAACTTATCAACCTTTGACAAAATTTCAAACTCCCAATTTATCCTCAACATATATCATCCTAATCTATAGATTTATCCAAACCCTACTCTAATACCAACAATAACAGCCTGCAGATATGGTTATATCATACACATAACTTAAAGTAAATATTTTATTACAACACATTCTCAATATCTTTTAATTTCATAATTTTAGAGAATAAGGATAAAACATTAACTAACAAAACCCATGTTCTTTGTATCAATTGTATATTTTTCCATTATGTATGATACAACTTAATCCATAATGATACTTCAAAATCTCTAAAAAATTCTTCATATAATAAAATATTCTATATATTTTATACTTTTATTATCCTCATAACCTCAGTAAATGGAAACATAATAAAAGGGGTGAGCTTAAATGCACAACAAGAGTTTTTATAATTAATAAGAATTAAATATCATTAGTGAGCATAAGATGACCATATAGGTATAATAAAGATACATAATAAACTTATTCCCAACAAATGATAGATCATACATCATGGAATAAGGCTTATCATAAAATAATACATGAATGAGTAAATAAATATGATCCATGAGATCATAACATAAGAATTAGAATAATAATAAAATAATGAAATAAATTTAAAATATTACATAAACATTATTATAGGGAAATATTATTTTTATGGGCCACACCATCATTGACCACACTTTCTAGAAACTGAAATTTACTCATAAATACCTATGTCATGATATATAAACTTTTAACCAATGAATTTGAGGGTGATATAGGACCACACCCATCATTTATACATAATTACATGTTCCACTTGAAAATTAATCTCTTATCACATAATAAATAACCCATGTAAATAAAGCAGGTTTTAGAAAACTTTCAAATAAAAATCATTCTATTTTTATAGCATAAAGAACCCACATAAATAAAATAGGTTTAATTTAACACAACATAAAGATCAGATGGAAATAAATTGGATTTTATATCATTTTAAAATGGATTCAAATAAGGAAATTATTAATAATTCCATCAAAAATAATAACATGATAAACCCATGAAAAATAAATGAGTATCCAATGACATTATGTAACTTTCTAGGTAAATACCATTTAATCAAGATAATAAAGAATATGGTATTTACACCATATAGATAAATTATATATGGTTAAGATGATAATTTCATCAATCAATTTATGCATAGAACCTATGTGAAAAAATTTCAATTAGAGGAAGTAAATTTAGAGTGTTCACAAAGAAAAACATTGAAATATACCTCATATTTATACATAGTGGATGATTAGTAAATATAAATGTAGTGATGGATCATTACTCCAAAAGAGAGGGATGTTAGATAATCCATACAAAGAAATTTTAATTGTATAATTTTAAGAGTTATCTTTATTAAGTATAAGATATGTCAATGAACAATGGATTAGATTAAAAACATTTTCTTTAAATTTTAGAAAAATCACTTTGCAATTAAGAAATATTCTTGAAATTTAGAAATAATTTTAAAAGAAATATTTTATAAAACTAGGATAAAAATAAATTATTTGTAAACCATAAAAATGTAGAGATAAAGTTTCATATAAAATGATAAAGGTGGTAAAATTACATGTTCTTATGTAAATATTAAAATGATAAGAATTTCACTCTTTGATGAAAACAACCCATATGAAAAATGTTAAAAATTTATTTTATTTTTTTAAAGAAGTTAATGTAATATAAAAACAACTTAATAAATTATTTAGGCATATATCAGGACATTTAAAAAACCATACAATGAATACATACATGGAAATAGGGAGGTTCCTGACTGAGGAAAATAGTTGGGGTTGGATTAACTTACAAGAAACACTTAGGGTAAAAAAAATGAGTCAAGGGGAAATTAAATTCTGAGGGGACATGTAAATCACCATGCATATTCAAAAAAAATGATGAGATGTTTTAGAAAGAACTAAAATTCTCTAAATATACTATCTTTAAAAAACAATATTGAATTGAAAATAATATTGGCCACAAAACCCTTATGACTGGAATAACATTTTATTAAAAAAATACCTTTCAACTTTGGAATCTTTTGAATAGAAAGAAATTTAAATATAAATTTAGATGGCTCTTAAAAACCTAATAAACATGTTTAAATAAATTCATTAGGTAGTGATCATACTATATTAAAGGTATCATGGTGAATAATAAGAAATGTGTTTCAAGGGGTGGAAATTTGAGATAAGAAATCCTTACCTTGTATCCCCGCTTAATAGAATGTACTCAAAGATACTATATAAAAAAATTAAATATATTAATCACACATTTAATAACTTTTTTCATATATATAACCCTTTAAACAATTCATTATTCTCTACATGTATATTAGTTAGTTATTATCTATTTTAGATATTAGCTGTAAGTAATCTTGATCGTTTTGAACTAGTTTCATAATAATGGCATTGTTCTTTATTATCCTCCAAAATTTATTTATTCCCAGATCATAAAATGTATTTAAATTTATGTTCTATAATTATTTATAATGTTATAATTTCATTATATGGGAGTTTTGTTTATGATCATTAAAGATGAATTTTGTGATAAGCATGTTTCGATGATTATTAGTGAATAATGGGTGTTTTCTTAAATAATGATATAAATTTTTATATTACCATTATAGAACCAAAATTAACTCATTATTTACTTATTTATATCATATATTACCAGAAATTAAATTATCATAGTCATCCATGATATAAATTTATAGCATTGTTCAAGTAAGTTGTTATACCAACCGAAACAAAAAACATACCATAATTAATAGATGATTATGAAGTGATTTAGTTGTAATATCATTATAAAATAAGAATAATGATATTATTTAGTATTTATTAGAGTTATATATAATAATTTTAAATAATTATAAGAACAAAATAACTTATATGACGTTATTTTATAATATGAAGAAATCATTTTTTTTCTTTTAGAACGCTCTTTTGGATGATTGAATTTACCACAGTTGTTTACTACTCATATTTTTTATAGGTTGTACAATTTGTATTTATAGAACCTTAATAATTTCATAAATATAATATTTATCCATTAAAACCATTATTATTACTATCCATATAAGGTAGTGATGAATAGAAAAATGGAAATCAATCGTTCTATGGAGGCGATAGTCCACACGTACATATGGATGATGATTTCATTTTACATATGATTGGAAAAAGAGTAATATGGTTTAAAATTTTAGAATATAAAATAATTCATATATATCATACTTATGTATTATATTACTTATTAAGACAGGATTTTTAATGCAGTGAAGGAAAATGAAACACATTGCATCGTGGAGGTGGTATTCTACACAATGGATGAATGTCCGTTTCATTTTTCTTAATAGAAAAAGGGAATGATGGTTGATGATTATAATATAGTTATAGTAACATAAAATTATAATATTAATACTTATATTATCATTTTTATATGGTGTAATGTACTTTAAGGAATAGTAAATGCACATAAATAAATATAAATGAGAAATAAGAGGTTAGAATTTTATACATCACTTCTTGGATTATCTTCTTTGTAAAGTGTGTTAATAATGTGAGGGATGGTATTTTGAGAAGACCAAAATATATTTAAGGTGTCTAGTAATGTTAAGTAGAGTTTGGTATGAATTAAGTGAGTTGTGGTGTGAGGGGAAGTGAGGAGAGGAGTTCCCCTTCTATAATTGAAAAGGGATAACATTTTTTAAAATACTCAAAAAAAATTTAATAAGGGAAGAAATATCAAGTAAATTAGCTCCAAAATTACAAAATAATGGAGCGGTTAATGGATAATCTTGAAAAATGCCTCAATAACCCATTCCCATACATGTTTCAAACATATTTTTGGTCATTTCTACTTTGTTAAATTATTTTTACCTATTTTGTTTTTTATTGAGGTAACTAGTTTTTAACAAAGTAATTTATCCTTTATGCCTGAAAATAAATTGGTCCTTATCAAATAATTTTGAACTAATTATTAAAAAGTTGAAATCAATTTTTTAATTCAATTTCTAAAAGTGATAAAAATTATTTTTAAAATATTAAATGTATAATATATTAAAAACATTTTTTAGAAAAATATCACTCGTGTTCTAAAATGTTAATTATAGATTTGTAAACTAAATTATATATATATATTTTAAATTTATAATATCACTTATAAAATATATAATTTATTGATAAAATAGTTTTTATAAATTTCCAAATCATACTTATAAAATAATAATTCCATAAAAGATATGATAATTGTGAAAACAATTTATTTCACTATTCACCTTAAAATCAATATTTCGAGAAAAATACCCAAAACTCATCCTAAGATTATATTTTTATTTTGAATAAAAAATGAAGTTTATTTTTTCAATTTAAAATTATTATATATATAAATTTAAATTTTAAATAAAATTATAAATCATAACGATAAACTGTTTTTATAGGCAAGTATCTTTTTAAAATACTAGTTATTCTTATTATTAATTTCTTAAAACACTAATAAAGCTAGAATTAATCAATAAATATAATCATTTAACAAAAATTTATTTAGTTTTATTTAATCAAATTTATATATAATAAAAATAGATTATTAAACATAATAATGAATTATGTAAATTTGTATAAAATAACCTAATATATATATATATATATATATATATTTCATAATTCAATTAATCATATTCATACCTATTAATTAAATCTATAATTTTAATGGAAATATTTAATATTTATAATATATATATATATATATATACACATATGGTGACTTTGTTTTAGTTCATTTTTGTGCATGGAGCAAGCTATTAAATATTTTTTTTACTTAATTAGAGGAAAAAATATATTAAAATCTTGGGTTGTTACATGATGCACACCCAATTTCAAATACCCATGCATTATAGTTAGAGAAATTGATCTCTATATCATTAACATTAAAAAAATCTACATGATTCTATTTGAGAACACTTCTCATTCCTAGATACTAATCTGTAACTATTTTATAGGTCGTACCTATTAATGATATAAAAATGATTATCAGGAAGTATTCCATGATATAAAAAAAATAAATATCAATGGGTGATTATCATATTTTATATATTTTTCATAAAGTACTTTAATTAAAGTGATACCACTAAAATCTTGACCCCATAAATCATATCTATTTAGTGAGTCATGATCCATATTTCATTATGACTTACACTGGGTATCATGTAAATAAGCTATGAATATTTAGGTAAGAAAACATCCCAATCATAATAGTTATGACCCTTAGATATTTGAGTAGGTAACTCTTTACCCAAATACATTATATAGACAAACCATGATATATTCATTGAGTATCCTTCCTAAGGGTTTTCTAGATAAGTGTAACCAAAAGAAAAATCCAAGAAAATGCTAATAAAGGACAATACATGGCCACCCAACTTTGGAATGATTTACTAAAGGATGTTTTAGTGTCATATATCATTTTTTTACTTACAAAAGATAATCCATGAGAACCTAGTTTCGGCATAACCAACCTGGTTAGATGATTGAGGTCTTGACAAGTGTCACTTTGGAAGGAATCTCACACTTAGTATTTACATAGTTTTTTTTTATTTTAGAAGTCTCACCAATTTAATATACATTATATACCTATTAAATTTATAACTCTTCCATATTATGTAATATTTATAGTCTCATTTGTATTCCCTTATGTATGCATGGTTTTAATAATTTATTTTTGGAATCTCTATTTCATTCACTAAATTAATATGTTCATAGTACATTAATGTGTATATCTTTAAATAACCCTCATGTTTATGTTACTCACACAAAAAGAGAAGAAAAATATATTCATACATATCCAAATTAATCTCATGTATAAGGTATATAGAATTTTAATGTAAATGCATAGAGCTATATGAGATTGATAAACTTCATATGAGTAATCCCAGATCCACATATTGCCAACCCCCACCATTCTAGAACAAGGAATAAACTTCCATGCAAATCAGAAGTCTGACCGAAATTCCTTATACCTAGGAATACTTGAATCAAGAGAAAATTAAATTCATAATACCTCTAACACATAATACAAAAAAAATATATTCAATAACTATTCTCAATATTACAACTTTTTAAAATAAACTAAGGTCAAGGTAGATGAATAACTAAATTTTATGGAGTCGCACTCAGCATGTCATGCACAGTTCTATATCCTAGAAGTATTTTATCTTATAAATGAAATCACACACATTATTCACATTATATAAACAATTTATAAAAATGAATAATATAAAGTAATAAATAATTAAATAAACATTTATTTAATATGTAAAACAAATGTAAAAATTAATTTTTGATTTAGGCTTGTAAAAAAACAATTTTAAAGTAAGCCTAAAACTTATCATTTATAAAAAATATATAAATTATAAGAATAAAATATTTATTTAAAATTATTAAACATTTTATATTATATATATATGAAAAATATTTTCCAGCTCTTAGCTAGCTGATTCAATTAATTGACCATATCTAGGATAACCATCCATGTTTAATGATATGATGGCTAAGAGTAGCAGTGGGTGTGAGTGTGGATCAATAAATGTAAGAGAGGAGTGTGGGGTGGTTCTAGTATATATTTAGATCCACTTGTAGGGTGTAATTATAGATTTATAGAGTGGGGATGATCCAATAGATTTTCATGAACACCTATAACACATATTTAGTAATGAACAAGTTCCATCCTAAGGAAAATTCCTATGTAGGAACAATTAGTAAGGCATTATTCATCCCTATGTATGTTGCAATTCACACTTCAATCGTTCATTATATATGAATGCCAAACCCATCTTATACACCCCATCTCATGCTACATCTATGTGAAGTACATGAAACACTCGTGTTACCACTAGATGCCACACTTAAACCGTCCTAACATCACAATGACACTCACCATACCACCAATCAGAGAAAAATGATGCTATGATTTTTCACAAAATTAATTAAAAGTAGTTCTATCTAATAAAATTCTTATGTTTCACCCTCTTTATCACGTTCATAGCTTAATGTGATTCCAATAATGGAGTAGGATTATTTATCATTACATTATCACATAATAAAAAGGGTGAAACGATAAAATATTAAAGTAGGGAGGCTCCAATATATTTTTACAATGATTATAGCGCATCCCAGGAAATGAACAAGCACCATCTCAAGGAAAAGTCTAATGTTTCATGTTATCAATAGGATATTATTCATCCTTGTGTATGTTTCAAGTCATGCTTTAACTGCATGTTTCATGCACATGATTCACTTATCATCTGCACCCATAGCTCATGATATATCTGTATGAAGTAATTGATATGATCAATTTACCTCTACATGCCATGATTAACCCATCCCAATATTATAATGACACTCATTATATCTTCAGGTAGAGAAAAATGGGTCTCTATTTTTCCACAACATACATTTCAAGTAGTGTTATCTACTAAAATTCCCATGTTTCTCCCTCTTTATCTTTTTAATAGATTAACGTGATTCCATAAATAGAGTATGAGCATTGATCATTACATTATGACATAACGAAAGGCTGAACTAGTAATGATGCATAAAATGAGTTCTTTAAAAACCAATCAATAAAACACAGTGATTCATCAAAGACAATGATTTTGATACCACTGAAATAAATATGGGGATCATCATATTATCCTAGGTATATAAGTAAACCCATAATATAAGTCGATATACCCTCAATAGGATCAAAACATGCATGAAAATGAAGAACACCAAAAAATAGAGCATAACTAAAACTTTGATTCAGAAACATTCATCATCTTCTTAGGTGGAGTATTGTTTGGTAATGATCACAAGAGAAATAAACATAGGTTTATTACCTCTATAAGTGATCCACTAGCTGAAGGATCCATGATTGTATCACGAGGGATATAAATGATAAAGGGGTGATATCATATTTGCTGAGGAATGATGAATAGTGTTTCGGGAAGAAAGGATATATAAAAAGATTTGCATGAAACTAATGATTATTAACACCATTCTCCTCACACACTAACGAGGGAACACATTCCATTTATATAGGCAGTGATCGATGATTTTCATAAATGGAGAGTATTTTTATGATATTTAATGCATTAAATTCATCACTTCCTAATAAATCCATTGAACTTATTCAATGTATATTCATGAATTGTTTAATCTATTCACAATGGATTAAAAATGGAGACCTCATTGGAGGGAGGTGGAAAATCCATGCACCCTCAGATTTCATTGTATGTAACTAGGGTATGTTAGTATTAACATAACCTCAAGTTCATTATTATGGATATATTAGAGCCAATTTATACTTAAGATATATGAATCATATGTATATAGTTTTAGTTCACTTCAAATAGTAAGTACACACGATCGGTTCATTCAATTAAATCAATCGGATATTGTTCTTACTTTTATTTTATCTCTCAAAATCATTATAAATGAAGTAAGAAGAGAGAAATTTTAGTAACAAGATACCAATTCAAATTATGGGCCTTATAATGGTTTAAATACCTAGGTTAAACTCTTTAAAAATTACATTTTATCCCTTAAAAATAGTTTACCCAAAAACCAACCTGTAACACCACTAATGACTTAGTTAATGCATAATAAGTATCAAAATTATTTTATCACTAACTTATGACACTATCATATGTAATGTGATGAAACATGATCCATTAACTCAGCCTGAACCTATTGTAATTATTAAAAAAAACCTTGAATTCATAACATTCACCAAGAAAAGTAATTTTTTCCTCATATTTAATTTTATACTTAAATAAATTGTGAATACCTTGAGAAATAAATTCAATCCTCAATATTATAAAAATTAATAATATATAATTGAATTAATTAATTAATTACTTGTGATCATTCACTCTCAGATGTTCTCTGGTCACAACACATGGGGACCACTTCATCCTAAACTCCAATTCATCTAAATTGATAGAACTTGTGGATAGACATTATGCGTGACCCTCTATGACCTTATCTCAATAATAGTGAATCAAATCCATAGACCAAGATATGTATCTTTCAATACATCATGAACTTTAAAGAGATAAGGATAATTCATAGTTATGATAACCTCCTATGAATAAATACCAAGTAATATGATCATTTTTTCTCTTGATATCTTATAAAGCTGGATGTATACATCATGATATCACCGTTAAATTATTTATTTATCTTTTTTTATTTTACTAGATGAACTTGACTTCATATTATATGACTATAGATTTACATAAGAAACCACCATACTATTCAAGTCTCCAAAAATATCTTCTTCCTCTTAGAAGAGAAAAATCATGTATTAATCATCCAATCAATGTCATTCCATCAATTATGCACCTGATTCAAGCTAACCCACCACAAACATAAATGTTATGGTTTTGTATTATATAAAAGCATGTTATCAAATTATAAACATTGATAATGGTATCAATTTGAGAGATTGATAGAGATAATTTTTTCAATAATTTTAATTTTAATTTCAATGTTTTAAATCACAAAAATATGATATTTTAAGGCTAATTATGATATTTTTAGGTTTTTGGAATGATTTGAGATTAATTGTGAAAATTATTTAATTTTAGAATTTTAAGTATTTTAAATCAGTTTTTTATTTTGGATATAACTTTTTCTAAACTAATATAAATTATGAAATTTAATTTTTAGGGTAATATACTTGATTTGTTACATTTCATTCAACTAGACCCAAAGCTTAATCAAATCTTAATAGGCCCAAAAGAAGCACACAATTCAGGCCTTTTAATCTATTCCTAGTTTTGGTGAATTTAAAATATGGGCCTATATCTCCCAAAGTACAAAACCAATGGAGCTAAAATTTTACATGGAGATATAAAAAATGATGATAATCAATCCATTAAATGATTTACACTTGATATTTTGGATATTTTAAGGTCATTGATGCATTGAGAACTAGCATAATGGAATTTAAACAATCTACAAGGTTAAAGTATTTCTTGAGTAAAACTGCCATAACTTTTTATAAACTAGTTCAAATAATATTAAATTTTTAGGGTAGATAGATGAGGTATAGGTAAATTTTTTTAATGAATTAAAATTTTCCAAATTCTTCCATTTAATGGGATAAAACACACAAAAATTTGGTGGACATATTTAGATCCAAAATATTTAACCCTCTTCCCTATAAATTTATACCACTACTCCCTCTCAAGGGGTTTTCTATTTCAGTTATACATTCTTAGAATATTAAGTGGAATTTTTATACTATAATAGTATTTTAAATATTTAATATATATTAGTCTTATCTTCCTTCCCTCTCCACTCTTCTCACTGTGAACTTCTATACTCATGATCATGAGTAACTAACCTGATGAATTTCCTAGGGGAGAAATCTAGTGTTCAATACAATACTTTCACATTGATGCTTAAAGTTTATTATTTTATTAGTTTTAATATGAGGTGGAATAGTATGTTCACATATATTATGGAGTGTTTTCATTAAGCTAATATTAAACTAATTTTAATACAATGAAGGTTCATTTTGGGTAATTATCTCCAGAGGATCTATTTTTCTTTATAAATCCATTCTATCTATATTCATTATATTTACATCTATATATTTTATTTTATGTTTTTCATTCCACATTATTAACCCCCATATTTTCATTGTTTTCATAGGTATATAATTAGGTGAATTACTAATAAAGGGTAATTGAACACAAAATATCATCAAGTGAGATGACCCAAATCAGGTACTATCTTGTACTAGAAAAAATAAATAATTTCTTTGGCTATATCCCATGATTGGTGTGTATTAAAACTTAGTTCAATTTTTTAGGGAGTGAAGTGGTCTCCAATAACCATTTTTACTCACATTTTTTGAATAAATTTATTTTATTTCATTAAATAAAACTAAAAAAAACTAAAAAACTTGTCCATGATGTATTTGAGTTGAAATTATTATGAATGGACTAACCACTCTTAGATTAAAAGAGTATAATAAGGATAGTTTCAAGGGATTAAATTACACATACAAGATATGAGGAACCTAGTGAAATGGTTTTCTATTTATATCCATACATCTCAATAGTGGTAACTAAAGTAAGAACCATAATAAGTGGAGGAAGAAGTAACCCCATTAATTTTTCAAGTTGAATAACCTGATGAGTCCTTGAATGAATTCAAAGAATATCCATTCAAATTTTCCCAACCATTTCCATAATAGGTATTTGAAAAAAACATGCCATCTGATATTCCTATGGGATATCAATATGATCTGGGTTAAATAATTGGTATCGATCATATGTTGTTGCTTTATACCATGATAACAGTTTCCATATTGATTTGATAGATAGTGTGACATCTATGACTTTCTTGGTTAGCATCTTTTTCTTGATGTAAATTGGTAAATAATGTAAAGATGAAATTAATTGTTTAATTAATGGGATAAAAGATAAATATGCATGTTTAACGAATCTTGTTGTTCTTGTTGTAATTTGATGATAATAAAATTGATATAGTATGCATGTTTAATAGAATTGGTTAATGAACCTGAATCATTTTTATTCTTGTTGATAAAGGAATTAATGTCATGTTAAATTAATTGTTTAATTAATTTATGATAGCTTGAGATATCTAGTTGTTTAGGTTTCCCATAGTTGGAACCTGTGATAATGAATCGGTTAACTGTTAATTCAAGATGGAATAAAGAACCAGTTGTATGATAAATATAATTACTTGTTGGTTCTGAGTTACTCGCTCACTTGTAAAGGCCAAGTGGATTATTATTGGATCTGTGAGAGATCATTATGTGTTAAGGATTAATGGCTTGTTTAGGGAAAAAATCCTAGTTATTATGTTGTTTGTTTCATGTTGGTTGTGTTGTGGTATGAGCCTAGGATAACTGAGCCTGGAGGGCTATTGGTTTATGTGGGGGAAGGGAGGCCCAATGGTTGTGGTAATAATTAATTCCTAGAGTGGAAATATGCATCGATTTATGTATGTGGGTGTTGGGGAGGACACCGGGGATGATGTAATGAGTGAAGATGGTCTTACCTATTGATATGAAAGTGGTTGTTATTGAATATGATGTTTGTTTATCTGCTTTAATTTCCTCACTTATAGAGGAAGATGGTCTTTCTTACCCTCCTTCCAAAATAGGCGAAGACACATGAGGTATTCCACATGCTTTCTGTGTTTATCTTCTCGAGGGTGGATGAGTCTATGCCTCTACTATAGGTGGTAAAGTCTCGACATGTAGTTCATCTACTCACCGTGTTGACACCCTTGCATTTGGTATCTTATAATGATTTATTAGAATACATAGAAATATAGAAAATGGTAATGTTGTTAAATAATTTAATAAATTATGTTTAACCCATGGGGTTGGAGCTTACTAGGATGTAATGAAGAGGTTGTGACTTTGAGAAGCCATGGACATGGGTTGGTTATTCCTAGAGGGCATGGATCTTGGTTGGAATGATAATTAAATGTAACGTGGAATTAATAATAGTTAATTAATAAATAAATAATTAACATAAAGTGAAACTGATAAAAATGGATAAACTAACTTAATATAGTTTTTTAAATGGTTGTGTTCTTATAGGATATCTAGTCTTAGCAGTGGTAACTGAGAGCCCGAGAGACGTTAGCTGTAGTTGAATCCGAGAATAGGTTTTTATCATAGTGTGGTTGTGAGCTATATTATATCATGTATTTTTTTGTTTCTATACCCCAACCATCCCAACGGTTAGGGAAACTAACACCCCGAGGATTCTGATCCCTGGGGGTGGGGGTTCCCCAACATCCTGGTGGGAGGATGGATGGATGACTACACCCTTTGACCCCAGTCTCTTCTCTTGGTAGTTACTTGTGCTAGTATGAACAATGGTTAATTTTCCCCATATTTTTGTGTATAGGGCTATAATGTCTTGTTGTTATTCACACACATATATTCTGGATATAGTTTTCTAAAGTATACTATAGGTTTAACATGTATAATTTGTGATGGCTTGAGGATACTTGATTTATGGGTTGTAATGGGTTGAGGTATAATACCCGATGTAAGATACATGCTATGAGAGATGTGGTGGCTCATAAAAACTACCTGGATACATTTGGTTGGGTGGTTTTTGTGGTGAGTTGCATGAGGTGCATGTTTTGGTGCTTCACCCAGGTGTCTGCGAGCAAGACTTTTTGGAGAGAGATGGTCAGGACGTGCGACGTTGGGGAAAAGAGGAAAACTAATGGGTAAGTGGTAGTGGGGTACCCTTTTAATTCTTTATTATATTATATACTCTTGTATAAGATACTTGGTGAGATTAACCATGGTGTGGCTGGGAACATAGTATACCTATTTAGGTGATGAGTTAGTTTCCCTTGTTGTTCACTGTTCTTTAGCATTCTTTCTTTACTTTTGAACGAGAGGATTCAAGGAGGATCCTAATGATTATACTTCTATACACAAACTATATATATATAGACTGTTTTTTAGGTCGCTTGGAGAAGGTTGGATGTTAGGCTGGTTACTACAATCTTGGGGTTGCAGGAGCTGTTCAAGATTTGTGGTCACTTCTGTTTTACTTTCTTTTGGTACTTACAGTTTTTTTCCTTTCAATTGTAGTCATTCTTGCATGAAATTTCATATGTTCACTTGAGTTTCTTTTACTTTTGGATTTGAGAAATATTTGGTTGGTATTTATCTTATCTCTATCTTTCAAATGTGTTCTATTAGAGGGTAATTCCTCCCATCTATGTGTTTACTATGCCCTCAGTGCTATTCTCCAACCCGAGGCCTACTAGAGGTGGGACTTAGGGGTCACTATCTCTCTCCTCCCATTACCAGCCTAGGAGGGGTACACTATGTGGAGAGGGTTTCATGATAGAGTGGTATCATAGGTTTGGTTGAGG
This sequence comes from Viscum album, assembly GCA_963277665.1. Lineage (NCBI taxonomy): Eukaryota > Viridiplantae > Streptophyta > Magnoliopsida > Santalales > Viscaceae > Viscum > Viscum album. Next base: position 778,553,852 of record OY728131.1, on the reverse strand, counting down.
GATAGGATGGATTTTGGAGTTAGGAATAGGTGAGGTTGCATGGGTTAGTAGGGAAATGATGTCAGATAAGTTTAGAAAGCACTGTAATCATGGAAGACATGCTTATACACAGGTATTTAGGCCCCCCCTGTGATCTGATGCACATACCTTTAAGTTTATAGTGGCTACTAAATGAAGTGATTCTGGTTTTAGGGTAGAGACCTAGAAAATGATCATTTATCATTATTCTTTTTTCCTATTTTTTAATGGGTGACCTTGGAATAGGTTAACCTAAAATGAATAAAATAAAACAATTAATTAATGTTAAAGTCTTCCATATTCCAGGTTTAGGAGCTCTAACTGTTTGTTATTTTTGTAGGTATGTCTCTATGTAACATCCCAAGTAAGTAATGAATAATAGATATTTTTATCTATGTCTATTTATGAATTAGATAGTGTTTTAGAGGCTTAAATGAGAATAAATCCAATCTTAAGCATGGAATACACTAACATTTTTAAAAGATTGTTTTACTGTCTTTTAATGGAAAACCATTTTTAAATCAAAATTTTGACAATTTTATAAGTTCTATTTGTAAAAATAAACATATTATTTATTATTGGGACATTGAAATTTACATGGGATAAATTTTTGGTATTTTTCTGACAATGTTCATTTTTTAATGAATAGTGAAAAATACTACATTTTACATCAAAACTGCTTTTTCATCTAATTTAATTATATGGTTATATTATCTTTTTAATTGGTCTTAAAATTTAATATGAATATATTTTTACCATTTAATCCAATGGTTGTCATTAATATTAATTTCAATTTCGAATTGGGTATAAACTAATGCCAAACTTTTTATAGATATTATTTCAAAAAAACCCGCTATTTGTTTTGAAAACGGGAATTATTTTTAAATTAATTATTGAAATTTCTGTGTTTGGAATTTGGTAAAATGGATTACATATTTGTAATCATAAGGTCCAAATTATGTAATCAATACTCTTTTGTTTTTGGACATTATGAATAGTAACGACGGTAATTATCTTTAATTATCTTGATTAATGAGTAATCGGGTAGTTAAGGATAATAAAATAATATCATAATAATACAAAATGACACCAAAATGTGTCCTAATTCTACTGGTTGTCTCATGGTCGACCATGGGATGCCTTGTGCCAAACTTGTGGACCCCATGGAATCACTTTTGTGGGAAAATTACTTTTTATCTTTTTATTTTTTAAAGAAAGTAAATATAATAAAGAATGTATCACCTGAGTAAAAGATTTTTACATTTGTCTAAATAGATTATATTATGAACTATAAATATTCATTGGAAATATAAAATTATTTCCTACATCATAGTATTTTTTTAATAATTTTTAGACATTAAATAAATTAAATTATTTATGACATCATGACGATGCACCAATTACCTCATTAATAAACGATTTAAATAAAATGAAAAGATAATGTAAAATGTAAGACCTACACTTGTCAAAAACCTATTGGATGGGTATATTTCGAATCCTTATCACCTTATCCTCGAATTATATCAATGTGGGACCTTTTAAATCCGAAACTCATTTTAAAATAAAGTAACATTTCTTTACTTTCCAAGAGTGACCCTCCTCTCCTCTTATAAAAGGACCCCACCACTACCTCCTTACCCACACTTCCAAATCCTTTGGATCATCCAAACCCTGACAATTTTGTCTCTCCACATCCCTCTATTACTCCTATAAACCTCACTTTGGGCAGAAGTCTTCCCAAGGAAGCCTTTGAGATCAAATCAAAGAGAGTTACCCGATTTTAAGGTAATGTCTTCACTTGTGTTCTTTTGTTTTATTTTGCTTATTCAAACCCATAAACTCTTTTTATTCATTTATTTTGTAACAAATAAAGTATATTAAATATACTAGGATGTTTTTATAAGAAGGATTCGAGCTTCACTTACACATACCTACATCTAATGGTTAAAGAACATATTGTTTCCGTGGACGGCGAATTTCTGCCTCCCGAAACGATGATTGTTCAACATTCTTCTAACACCATCAAAGGTGGACATTAAGATGAAACTATATTTATATATGATATATAATATGTTTATGTTTTCCTTAAGATTCTGTATTTTTTATTTTGGGCATACCTTTATGGTTTCCATTATGGGTAAACACGATATCTTCATTTAAGGAAGTGCGGACTACCGCCCCCTCAAAGTGATTTGATTCGTTAATACCATATGTGGGACGTATAAAGGATGGAGTTATGATATTATATATGGTATTATACTGGAATTATAATATACCTTTATATAATTATGATTCCATTCCATAAAATACGAAATAGAAATGAAAGTAGCGTTTATGCGTACGTACGGCTTACCGTCTCCATGAACGGTGCATTTCATTTCTTACCTCTAAATGATTATGTAATATTATAAATGCATGTATATACTGGATATATATTAAATATATGGCATCTAAATCATGAATATCATTCTTCAGATAATGGATATTTGACTACGTGAACGACTTGTAAATATAAGAAGTTCACTTTTGACTCAAGTACCAATGATCAAAAAAACAACCATTATTAACTTAAATAATTAAATAATGTTAATAACATGGTAATAAGTGATATAAAAGGAATAATTAACTTGAAAAAGGTTCTTAAGCAAGTATAAATTAACTCAAGTTTATTATTCAGGACATTAAAGAATGATTGAGTCAAGTCGGACCCGAGGTATGGGACTTCGTCTCATTCTCCTTTTATTGAGGCATATTTTGTTTTATACACAACCTTATTTTATACGGTGTATAAACCCCTTGAATTTTACGTTTATTCAAAAGGAATATTTTTTATATGATATGTTTTACTAAACGATAAAAGGGAATGTTTTTTTTGTTGTACGCCGTGACCATTATTTGGGTTTTGTCTTCCTCTACAAGCCATAACTTTTTTTTGAAATATAAATACCATGTTTTAATTTTCTTTTGTTTTGGTATTGAAAATGGTTTTGATATTGTTTTTATTATATCAATGTGTTATTGATATCTTGTGATTCAAATGTGGAAATGTTATGTTTCCTTTATGCATGTTTTATGTGATACGATTTATGTTATGGTTATTGGGCATTGTTTATGAAGACAGGTGGTTCTGTGATAAAATAAGGGCGGGTGAGCCCAATATAGCTCTCCAATGCATTGGGTAATGCGAAGGAGTTAAACGTTAAGGTTTCTCCCAAGAGATTTAGGGAATATACTGTGATGGGTATTCTGAACGTAACCAAGAGGGTTACTCCCTACCTAAGAATGTTATGAATGCCTCAAGTTACCTTTATGTCTTATGATTTCTATGATTTATTCATAATTTTGACGAGGTATGTTAAAGTGATTATGTTTTATGGGTAAAGTATTATTTAATTCTTATGTATATATGTACTCACATTTCCTTTCCATTTTTTTATATCCTTTACTGAGATTTTTATGCTCATCCCAAGTTTTTTTGAAATGTTTTTCACAGGTCAAGGGAAAGGTACATGATATGATGATAGTGTCAAGGAAGTGTCAAGAAAGAATCCATGTTTTATTTTAAATATGTTTCCGTTGATGGGAAAATTGAATACTATCTTTATGTAACCACTTTGTTTAAATGTGGAATGTAATGCAAGTTTTATGATATAATTCTATAAAACTCTAAACCTGAAAAGATCCTCAATGTGTAATCTTGTAATAACTAAATATTAAGTAAGGTTTAAGGCTGGGGCCTTATAGTTGGTATCAGAGGTCGGTTTAGATAACTTTAGGAGTTAGAATTCTATTAAATGATTATCCAATTTTTTTGTGTGGTCAAATTGAAATGATATAGAATTTGAAGATTACCATGTTGCTTCATCTAAGACATGTTTGTTCAGAATGGTTTTCCGCAGAGAAAACAGGGAAGCAGTGTTAGGAAGACATACAGAAGGAAATGACCTTCCGTATTAGCATCCTAAGATGGTCAGAATTGGAACTGAGCAGTTTGTTGTAGTAATGGCGTAGTTGAATCAAGCGATGAATGGTGGTGGTATCCATGCACGAGATCAGCCAGATCAACCATAGAGGAACATGTCAGTGGTGGAACATTTCATGAGAAAATATCCCCCATCATTCAGAGGATTATCTGACCCTGTGCTAGCTGAAGGGTGGATTAAAGCACTGGCGAAGATTTTTGATGTCATGGGGTGTTCAGACAATCAAAAGGTTATTCTTACTATTTACCGTTTGGAGGGTGAAGCAGATTAGTGGTGGTCGATGGTTAAAAATATCAGGGATGCTGATGAGATTGATGCTCTCGACTGGGATGAATTCAAAGGTATGTTTCTTGAGAAGTATTTTCCTAAGGCTGTTTGACTTAGGATGGAAAAACAATTCCTGGAATTGAGGCAAGAGGAGGAATCCGTGGCTGCCTATGAAGAAAGGTTCACTTGATTGGCAAGGTATGCTCCAAATTTTATTCGAGACCTTGATAGTAAAATCAATCGTTTTTACTCAGGATTGAAGCCAAAATATCAAAGGGATTTAGCTTCTATCGAGTTCAAGAGTTATGAAAAGCTTGTTCAATGTGCTGAGAAGGTGAAAACGGAGTTTTCCGATGATCAAGTGTTCTATAACAACCAACAGAAGAAGAGACCGAGGTGGCAGTAGAAAGGAAAGAATTATTCAAAGAAGTCTGATGGTAAGAAAACTAAGTTTCCAGTTTGTGATAAATATTGTAAAAGGCATGCTGGGGAATGTCTTCTGAATTCTGGAAAGTGCTACTGATGTGGTAAGATGGTACATAAGGCTCATAATTGCACTGAAAAATATCAGGGTGATGGTAAGACCAAATTTGATTTATAGTTAGTGAAATGTTTTAAGTGCAATGAGATGGGTCACTATGAAAATGAGTGTTCGACAAAGAGCGCGAGTGATGGGAAGTAGTTATACTATAAGCAGAAAGGGGTGGTGAAATCCTTTGCAACTAATTCAGCAGATTTTGGGCCATCAAACGAAGTTGTATCAGGTACTTTGTTTGTTTTTTCAGATTATACCAGTGTGTTGTTTGATTCGGGGTCTACATATTCCTTCATCTCTAAAAACTTTTCTAGTAAAATGGGAATACCATCTTAAGAAATGACTCCTGAACTTGTGGTAAAAACACCTGGAGGGAAATGTTGAGGCAAAAAGAATTTATAATAACCTTCCTATCCTTATCCGTGGAAAGAACCTACTTGAAAACCTTATTGTTTTACCTCTAGTAGAGTTTGATGTTATCCTGGGTATGGATTGGCTCTCTATTTACCATGCTAAGATTTAATGTAGAGATAAAGAAGTTTCTTTTCAGAAATACTTTCAGTTTGTGTACAAGAATGAACCCTTACTATTGATAACATATCAAGAGGCCGAGAAACTTGTAAAATATGGAAATGAATGTTACCTTTCACATATTGTTGAAAACAAGGGAACTATTCAGATTAATGATGTGCCATTGGAAAATGAGTATCCTGATGTTTTTCCTGATGAGTTTCCTGGAATAATACCAGATCAGGAAGTTGAATTTACTGTTGACTTAGTTCCTGATGCTAATCCAATTTCAAAACCACCTTATCGAATGGCTCAAATTGAACTTTTAGAGTTGAAGGAGCAATTGCAAGATTTATTAGAGAAAGGTTTCATTCAACCTAGCACATCACCATGGGGTGCTCCTATTTTATTTGTTAAAAATAAAGATGGTTCTATGAGACTTTGCATTGATTATAGAGCCTTGAATAACATCACTGTTAAGAACAAATATCCTTTGCCTCATATCGATGATTTGTTTGATCAGCTCCAGGGAGCTCAGTATTTTTCAAAGATTGACCTGAGATCGGGGTACCATCAGTTGAAGGTAAAGGAAGAAAATATTCCGAAGACCGCGTTTCGTACAAGATATGGCCATTATGAATTTGTAGTAATTCCTTTTGGGCTAACCAATGCACCTGTTGTATTCATGGACTTAAGGAATAGAATTTTCCATGATTTCTTGGATAAGTTTTTGGTTGTTTTCATTATGATATTTTGGTGTTTTCTAAAATTAAAGAGGATCATGAAAGATATTTAAGGATTATTTTGAAAACCTTGAAAGAAAATAAATTGTATGGGAAATTCAGAAAGTGTGAGTTTTGGTTGCAACAAATTTCTTTCCTTGGTCACATTGTTTCCAAAGATGGAATAACTGTTGATCCTGCAAAAACAAAGGTTGTGGAAGAATGGCCAAGACCCACAAATGTAACTGAGATTCACAGCTTCCTTGGTTTGGAAGACTATTACTGAAGGTTTGTTAGAAAATTTTCACGGTTATCTAGTCCAATGACTAAGCTAACTCGGAATGGTATTAAGTTTATCTGGACAAAATAATGTGATGATTGTTTTCAGGAGTTGAAAAGAAGATTGGTGAATGCTCGATTTTTGGCACTACCTTCCAGGAATGGGGAGTTTGTTATCTACAACGATGCTTCATTGAAAGGACTTGGTTGTGTCCTAATGCATAATGATCAGGTAATTTCTTATGCTTCATGACAGTTGAAAACTCATGAGGTAAATTACCTTACACATGATTTGGAATTAGCTGCTGTTGTTTTTGCTTTAAAAATTTGGATGCATCATTTGTATGGAGTAAAGTGTGAAATATATACCGATCACAAAAGTTTAAAGTATATATTCACTCAGAAATAATTGAACATGAGATAGAGGAGATGGCTAGAATTAATCAAGGATTATGATTGTACAATTCATTACCATTCGGGAAAAACAAATAAAGTGGATGATGCTTTGAGTCGAAAAAATAATGCTTTATTAACAATGTTTCATTTGGAATGTGATCCTTTGGTTAAGGATTTGATGAAATTTGGAATAGAAGTTGTTGGTGCAGGATGTCCTTCTGTTTTGTTTCAGGTATCAGTGAAATCTTATCTATCAGACAGAATCAAGCAAGCACACAAGCAAGACAGTGAGTTGTAGAAAAAGGTAGAGCTGGTTCAGAAGTGTAAGTTGCCTGAATTCAACATTGATAATGATTGTGTTTTGAGATTTGGGAAGAGATTGTGTGTACCTTGTGATTCACAGTTGAAGAGAGATTTGTTATGTGAAGCTCATAGTTCTCTGTTTTCAGTTCATCCTGGCAGTACTAAGATGTACAGAGATCTGCGGGAGTATTACTGGTGGGATGGAATGAAAAGAGATATTGCTGATTTTATAGTGAAGTGTTTGACTTGTCAACAGGTTAAAGCAGAGTGAAAGTTACTGAAAGGGATGCTTCATCCTTTACCATTTCTAGAGTGGAAATGGGAAAATATATCCATGGACTTCGTTGTAGGATTTCTGAAGACACCCTGAGGTAATAATGCAATCTGGGTTATTGTTGATCGCTTGACTAAATCTGCTCATTTCCTTTCTATACGAGATACTTTTCCCTAGATCAACTTTCTCGTTTGTATCTTAAAGAGATAGTCAGGTTACATGGAGTTCCCCTCTCCATTGTATCTGACCGTGATCCCAGGTTCACTTCTAACTTTTGGAAAGGCCTTCAGAAGTCGTTGGGTACTGAATTAAATTTTAGTATAGATTTTCATCCTCAATCAGATGGGCAGTCAGAACGAACGATCCAGACTTTGGAGGATATGCTACGTGCCTGTTCTATGGATTATCAGGGAAGTTGGGACCGACATCTTTCTTTGGTTGAGTTTTCTTATAATAACAGTTTTCATTCCAGTATACAGATGACACCATTTGAGGCGTTATATGGGAAGCGGTGTCGAACTCTAGCTTTCTGGGATGAAGTGGGTGAAAGGAAGCTGATGGGACCAGAATTGGTAGAAGAGTTGGCAGAAAAAGTTCACCTGATACAGAAACACATGAGAACAGCTCAGATCAGGCAGAAGAGTTATGCGGACAATATGAGGAAGGATCTCTCTTTTGAGGTAGGTGATCATGTTTTTCTCAAAGTATCACCGTGGAAAAGTGTGATGCGATTTGGTAAGAAAGGAAAGCTGAGTCCAAGGTTCATTGGACCATATGAAATTCTGGAGAGAGTTGGAACAGTTTCTTACCAAGTGGATTTACCTCCAAGTTTATCTCAGGTACATAATGTTTTTCATGTTTCAATGTTAAGGAAGTACATGCCAGATCCATCTCATGTTTTGAGTCCAGAGGTAGTTCGGCTGGAAGAGAACCTATATTATGAGGAACAACCGGTCCAGATTCTTGACCACGTGGAGTAAGTGTTATGGAATAAGGTGATTCATCAGTTAAAGGTTTTTTGGAAAAACCACATGATTGAAGAGGCAACATGAGAATCTGAAAATGCAATAAGGGATAAATACCCCCACTTATTCGATAAGTAAATAAATTGCGAGGACGCAATTTTCTAAAGGGGGGAAGGATGTAACATCCCAAGTAAGTAATGAATAATCGATATTTTTATCTATGTCTATTTATGAATTAGATAGTGTTTTAGAGGCTTAAATGAGAATAAATCCAATCTTAAGCATGGAATACACTAATATTTTTAAAAGATTGTTTTACTGCCTTTTGATGGTAAACCATTTTTAAATCAAAATTTTGAAAATTTTATAAGCTCTATTTGTCAAAATAAACATATTATTTATTATTGGGACATTGAAATTTACATGGGATAAATTTTTGGTATTTTTCTGACAATGTTCATTTTTTAATGAATAGTGAAAAATACTGCATTTTACATCAAAACTGCTTTTTCATCTAATTTAATTATATGGTTGGATTATCTTTTTAATTGGTCTTAAAGTGTAATCTGAATATATTTTTACCATTTAATACAATGGTGTTCATTAGGATTAATTTCACTTTGGAATTGGGCATAAACTAAGGCCAAACTGTTCATAGATATTGTTTAAAAAAAACCCGCTATTTGTTTTGAAAACGGGAATTATTTTTAAATTAATTATTGAAATTTATGTGTTTGGAATTTGGTAAAATTTATTACATATTTGGAATCAGAAGGTCCAAATTATGTAATCAAGACTCTTTTGTTTTTGGACATTATGAATAGTAACGACGGTAATTATCTTTAATTATCTTGATTAATGAGTAATCAGGTAGTTAAGGATAATAAAATAATATCATAATAATAAAAAATGACACCAACATGTGTCCTAATGATACTTGTTGTCTCATGGAAGACCATGGGATTCCTTATTCCAAACTTGTGTACCCCATGAAATCAATTTTGTGGGAAAATGACTTTTTATCTTTTTATTTTTTAAAGAAAGTAAATATAACAAAGAATGTATCACTTGAGAAAAACATTTTTAATATTGTCTAAATAGATGATATTATGGACTATAAATATTCATTTGAAATCTAAAAAGATTTCATACATCATAGTATTTTTTTCATAATTTTTAGACATTAAATAAATTAAATTATTTATGACATCATGATGATGCAAAGATTACCTCATTAATAAACGATTTAAATAAAATGAAAAGACAATGTAAAATATAAGACCTAAACTTGTCAAAAACCTATTGGATGGGTATATTTAGAACCCTTATCACCTTATACTCGAATTATATCAATGTGGGACCTTTTAAATCTGAAACTCATTTTAAAATAAAGTAACATTTCTTTACTTTTCAAGAGTGCCCCTCCTCTCCTCTTATAAAAGGCCCCCACCTCTACCTCCTTACCCACACTTCCAAAGCCTTCGGCTCAGAAAACCTCTGCCCATTTTGTCTCTCCACATCCCTCTCTTACTCCTAGAAGCCTCACTTTGGGCAGAAGTCTTCCCAAGGAAGCCTTTGAGATCAAATCAAAGAGAGTTACCCGATTTTAAGGTAATGTCTTCACTTGTGTTCTTTTGTTCTATTTTGCTTCTCCAACCTCATAAACTCTTTTTATTCATTTATTTTGTAACAACTACAGTATATTCAATATACTAGGATTTTGTTAGAAGAAGTATTCGAGCTGCACTTACACACACCTACATCTAATGGTTAAAGAAAATACTGTTTCCATGGATGACGGATTTCTGCCTCCTGAAACGATGATTGTTCAACATTCTTCTAACACATTCAAAGGTGGACATTAAGATGACACTATATTTATATATGATATATAATATGTTTATGTTTTCCTTAAGCTTCTGTATTTTTCATTTTGGGCATACCTTTATGGTTTCCATTATGGGTAAACGTGATATCTTCATTTAAGGAAGTGCGGACTATCGCCCCCTCAAAGTGATTTGATTCGTTAATACCATATGTGGGACGTATAAAGGATGGAGTTATGATATTATATATGATATTATACTGGAATTATAATATACCTTTATATAATTATGATTCCATTCCATAAAATACGAAATAGAAATGAAAGTAGCATTCATGCGTACGTACGGCTTACCGTCTCCATGAACGGTGAATTTCATTTCTTAACTCTAAATGATTATGAAATATTATAAATGTATGTATATACTAGATATATATGAAATATATGTCATCTAAATCATGAATATAATTCTTGAGATAATGGATATTTGACTACGTGAACAACTTGTAAATATAAGAAGTTCACTTTTGACTCAAGTACCAATGATCAACAAAACGACCATTATTAACTTAAATAATTACATAATGTTCATAACATGGTAATAAGTGATATAAAATCAATAATGAACTTGAAAAAGGTTCTTAAGCAAGTATAAATTAACTCAAGTTTATTATTCAGGACATTAAAGAACGACCGAGTCAAGTCGGACCCGAGGTATGGGACTTCGTCTCAATCTCCTTTCATTGAGGCATATTTTGTTTTATACACAACCTTCTTTTATACGATGTATAAACCCCTTGACTTTTACATTTATTCAAAAGGAATCTTTTTTATATGAAGTGTTTTACTAAATGACAAAATGGAATGTTTTTTTTGTCGTACGTGTGCGGCAACAACGACTTCTCCGCCGCCGTGACCATTATTTGGGTTTCAGATTCCTCTACAAGCCATAACTTTTTTTTGAAATATGAATACCATGTTTTACTTTTCTTTTGTTTTGGTATTGAAAATAGTTTTGATAATGTTTTTATTATATCAACGTGTTATTGATATCTTGTGATTGAAATGTGGAAATGTTATGTTTTCCTTTATGCATGTTTTATGTGATACGATTTATGTTATGGTTCTTGGGAATTGTTTATGAAGACGGGTGGTTCTGTGATAAACTAAGGGCGGGTGATCCCGATATAGCTCTCCAATGCATTGGGTAACATGAAGGAGTTAAACGTTAAGGATTCTCGGAAGAGATTTAGGGAATATACTGTGATGGGTATTCCGAACGTAACCAAGAGGGTTACTCCCTACCTAAGAATGTTATGAATGCCTCAAGTTACCTTTATGTCTTATGATTTCTATGATTTATTCATAATTTTGACGAGGTATGTTAAAGTTCTTATGTTTTATGGGTAAATTATAATTTCATTCTTATGTATATATGTACTCACATTTCCTTTCCATATTTTTATATCCCTTACTGAGCTTTTTATGCTCATCCCAAGTTTTTTCGAAATGTTTTTCACAGGTCAAGGGAAATGTATATGATATGATGATAGTGTCAAGGAAGTGTCAAGAAAGAATCCATGTTTTATTTTAAATATGTTTCCGTTGATGGGAAAATTGAATACTATCTTTATGTAACCACTTTGTTTAAATGTGTAATGTAATGAAAGTTTTATGATCTAATTCTCTAAAACTCTAAACCTGAAAAGATCCTCAATGTGCAATCTTGTAATAACTCAAGATTAAGTAAGGTTTAAGGCTGGGGCCTTATACTCTAGACCAAAATCCTTGTCAGGTTTGCATAGAATATGTCTAGAAGGTTGCACCAGAAGATCTTCGTAGAGTAGAGGTTGACGATGATGACACTTGGAGGAGGAAGCTTTAAGAATTTCAGAACCAGATTCTACAAAAGTATGAGGAATCTATTTCTGATGTGGTCACAAAAGACTGGTTGGAGGAGGTTAAGATGGATTTAAGTTCAATCCATGCTCGAAAGGAGAAATGGGTTTTGTTGGTTGTGACAATGCTACATGGGCAGTAGGGAAGTGGTGGTTCTTGTTCCTCGGGGATCGTAAGTAGTTGACAATATCTTGGGAGAAGTTTTGAGAGTAATTTAGAGAAAAGTTTCTTTCTTCAAATGTGATGGTGGTCAGTGTCTGTGAGATGCTTACCCTTTGGTAGGAGAGCTCTAGTGTGCGGGAGTTTAGGTTCTGTTTCAAGAATCTTCTATGATATGATTCATACCTATTTCTAGATGAGGAGTCTAGGACGAGGCATTTCAAGGAGGTATTGCATCCAGAGATCCATCTCCAGATCACTCCATTTATGCTGAAGATGTATCTTGAGGTGTTAGTGAGGGAGGAGGTCATCGAGAGGATGTTATCCAAAACTGGATCATCACAATAGGGGAGTCTTTAGGATTCCTCATGAAGCAGAGCTATGGTTTGGGGTTCCCAGTTTTTAGGTCAGAAGAGTTTCCGTTCATCCGGGGGTAGGTCCCAGCCCTCAGTGTCTCATTTCTCTAGGGGAAGTAGATCTTAGGACTATGCTAATGGATCAGGTGCTTGTTTTTCTTATTTATTACTAGTTCAACAACACTAAGAGTGCCCAAACTTTCTGAGAAGTCAACATACGTTAGGTGTTCTGCTTTAGGTTCCTCCGTTGAGGTAGTTCCAGCCGAGGCAAAGTATCAAGTCGCACTAGTTTTGGATCATCAGAGAGAAGATGGAGAAGGAAGACGATAGAACTGGGATGCTCCTCATACTCATAGAGAAGAGTTCATCCATAGAGGTGGTTTCCATCAGGTTCAGGGAGGCCTTAGAGTAGGTCATGGTCAACTTCATGGGTTAGCGTTGCTAGTGCCAGGTGAGCCAGACATTGTTCGAGGTTCCCTTTTCTTGTTTTCTACTTGGGTGTATTCCTTTTTTGATTCTGAAGTGATGAAATACTTCATATCAGCAACCCTTTTCCATGCGTTGGGACTTGACATAGAGAGGCTTCCATTGCCCTTGGCGTTGACTATTCTAGTTGGAGGCTGAATTGACTTGTTTGAAGTATGTAGAGATTATGAGCTAGTGTTGGGGAAGCATCAATCTTAGGGAGATTTACTATGTTTATGGATTCAACCATATGATGTCACCCTCATCATTTATTGGTTGTATTCAGTGCAGGATATTGTGGATTTTTTCCAGAGGTAGGTGGTGTTCTTTGATGCTGATAGAGAGCCATCATTATTTTTTGGTGAGTGGGACCCTCAGATGGGTCTGAGGAGTGTTCATTCCTTGTCATATTGATGGATGATATAATGTTGAGTTCATCATAAGTTCAACAATAAATGTTTCTCAGGGTTTTAGAAGAGTAACTTGATGTATTTTCATAAGAGGTTGTACCATTACTCCCTCGATGATAGATTGAGTTTGAGATCAACCTACAACTAAGCGTGTCTCCTATCTCAATGTCTCTATATAGGATGGTGCCTTATGAGTTGTAGGAGATACATATATAGCTCGATGGTCAGTCACAGTGTGGTTTTGTTTGGATGAGTGTGTCATCGTGGGGTGTACTAGTTTTGTTTGTGAAGAAGTATGACGACATTTTGTGGTTGTGTATTGATTATCGTCACTTGAACCAAGTGATAGTGAAGAACCACTATCCTCTTCTACGGATTGATGATTTGTTCTATCAACTAAAGGGTGAAATTTTGTTCTCAAAGATTAAATTGTGGTTAGGATATCATCTGATGCGTGTGAAGGATAAGGATATCCCAAAGACTACTTTCCATTGTTGTCATAGGAATTATGAGTTTATTGTGATGTCGTTCGGTGTGACTAATGCTCTAGATGTGTTCATAGGGTTGATTAATTCTATGTTCCATGAGTTCCTGGATAAGTTCATAGTGGTCTTCATTGACGAAATCCTTGTGTACTCTTCATTTGATGAGGAGCATGCAGAGCATCTACGTGTTGTTTTGGGAGTTTTTCATCATCAACAGTTGTTTGGTAAGTTGTATAAGTGTGAGTTTTGGGATCGAGAAGTCCATTTCTTGGGGCATGTTGTATCCCAGCAGGGAGTAGTTGTGGATCCATCAAAGATAGAATCAATTGTGTCCTAGCAAACCCCAAGGTAGTGGTAGAGGTGTGAAGTTTCCTTGGTCTTGTAGGCTATTACAGGAGGTTCATAGCCAATTTCTCTTGGGCTACAACTCCTCTAACAACATTGAACAGAAAGGATCAGGTGTTCATATGGATTGATTAGCATTAGGTGGATTTTGAGTATTTGAAAGAGAAGTTGGTCAGTGATCTGATTCTTTTTCTTCAAGTATAAGAAGTTCAACTTGAGGTTTTCTATGATGCTTCATGTCTGGGGTTATGCTGTGTTTTGATGCAGTAGAGATCAGTCATTTCTTATGGGTCCCAACAGTTACATCCCCATTAACATAACTATTCCACCCACAATATCAAGTTGGTGGAAGTGGTGTTTTCCCTGAAGTTGTGGAGACATTTCCTCATTGGTAAGTGTTTCATGGTCTTCACTGATCATAAGAGCCAACAATACATTTTCTCCATACATGACTTGAAATTGTGACATCATTAGTGGATAGAGTTCTTACAGGACTGTAACTTTGAAATTTAGTATACACATAGAAAGGGAAATGTTATAGTTGATGCGTTGAGCAGGAAGTCACATGTTGATGCAGTGCATGAATCTGGTGATTTCTAGAGAGTGATGGAAGAACTTTCAACATTACATATGGATATGGGAGAAGTTGGGGGTGGAGGTTGACTTTTCTAGATGATGGTGAAATCATCTCTAGTGTAGTAGGTATAAGATTTACAATTGTGGGATATTAAGGTGGAGGTTTAGAGAGACTGAGTTGTTTGTGGAGAGGCCCCTGATGATTATTCTGAGGATGAACAACATCAGGTGTTGTTTTAGGGAATACTTTTCATTACTTTAGCGATGCATGATATGGTTCTCATAGAGTTCCATAGTTCTTCCTTAGAGGTACATCTTGGCATGAAAAAGATGTATCAAGATTTAAGGAGTTAGTTTTGGTGGCCTGGATTGAAGCATTTAGTTGCAGGGTTTGTGTCTCGATACTTGGTCCGACAGAAGGTGAAGCCCGAGAACCGTGTTCCCAGTGGTTTTCTCCAGCCATTAGATGTTCCCTAGTAGATGTGGGAGGACATATTGATGGAATTTGTTACTAGTTTACCATGAGCTCAAGGAGGCTATGATGTTATATGGGTGGTATTGGATCATTTAATGAAATCATCCCACTTCATAGCAATCAAGGAGTTGAAATCAGTGGAGGTTTTGTTGAGGCAATATCTGGAGGAGGTTTTGAGACTCCACGGAGTCCTGAGGATGATAATTTCTGATTGAAATCCTCTTTTTACCTCCAGGGTGTGGAGAGGTCTCCAACATGATTTCAGTTCTCAACTATGCCTTAACACTGCTTTTCATCGGTAGATAGATGGTTATATAGAACAGACCATCCAAACTCTTGAAGACATGTTGTGATCTTATATCCTGGATATTGGAGGTTTGTGGATGAGGCACTTACCCTTGGTAGAGTTCACTTACAATATTAGTTTCCACTCCACCATTGGTATGGCGTCGTTTGAATCCTCGTATAGCCGAAATTTCCATTCTCCGTTGTGTTGGACTAGGTTCAGAGAGTCATCGATTCTTAGGATAGAACTAGTATAGAGTATGATAGATATGGTTAAAGTGATTCATGAGATAATGAAGGTAGCACAAGATCATCAAAATTCTTATTCCGATCATAGAAGGAGACCTTTGGAGTTTGGCATTGGGGATCACATGTTTCTGAAGGTGAATCCCCATTATGGTCATCAAAGGTTTGGTCATAGTAGTAATATTTCTACCTAGTTTGTTGGGCCTTTCAAGGTGTTGAATTATATTGGATCCATGGAATATCGGGTAGCACATCCCCCATAAATGAGATGGATACACAATTTTTCCATATGTTGTAGCTCCATCATTATCTTCATGATGACTCTTACGTCATCAATTGGGGTAAGATCGATGTTGATAATGATGCGACCTTCAAGGAGCGACCTATAGATATCTAAGATCATAAGTATAAGGTGTTGTGAGGGAATGATATACCCTTAGTCTGTGTCTTGTGGTGGAACTGTGTCGTGGATGAGAGTACTTGGGAACGTGAGTCACAAATATGTGCTTACTACCCCTAGCTATTTGATGCTTAGCTCTTATCTTATTATGTTGTCCCAATGGTGTTTTAATACCCTTTCTATTTATGAGATGAATCTCTCTTATTTCTTATTGTGGTATGATCTATTTTGAGAGTTATCTCCCCTGGGAGAGTGGTTAGGAACTGGTTTTATTTTTCATGTGGTTTTGTATTGTTTATTTGATGAAGCAGTTGAGATCCTTTGGAAGTGAGATCCTTGAGAGGTATCTCTAAGGGTGGTTATTTAGAACCCTTTTTCTGTTTTCTATCTGGGTTGATTTTGGATTATCGATGGCAAGAATAGTTTAAGAGGCATCTGATATAATATCCAGGACCTCTTCGGTCTATTCCTTTGTGAAAATATAGTGTTTGAGGTGTTCTAGGAGGTTAAAGTGACTTATTTCTAACACTTAGCCAAATTTCTAGTACTTTTAACAATGTTTCTAGGATAGTAGGTCATTTATCGGTAGGTCATCTATCAGTAAGTCATATATAGGTAGGTCATCTATCAGTAGGTCATCTATTAGTAGGTCATATATCTCTAGGTCATGTATCGGTAGGTCATCTATCAGTAGGTCATCTATTAATAGGTGTACATTGTTTCCAGAATGGTGAGTCACATCAGTGAGTTATGTTAGTGAGTCGCATCGGTGACTCACATCAATGACTCACATCGATGACTCACGTCGGTGAGTCATCGGTGAACAATGTTTCCAACATCCTACAGTTTCACCCCTTTGATGTTATTTTTGACATAAAATGAATTCAAAGCCTTATTTTAATGGATTTAAGGTCGATTCAAAGCCCATAACTCCTATCTTAATTTTCCCAAGGGTTTGAGTGCCTTTACTTAGTCAAACCGCATAGTCTTGATTAGATTTGCCTTTAATGAAAAATCTAAACTGTATCTAAACCACTGCTCCATTTAGATTTTCAAAAGGGATGAGATACCTTCCCCCCTTGTTCTTCCTTCTCCTTTATCATAGTGTGAGGCACCCCAAACCTTTTTTTTCATGGAGTTGTGTGATTGTTCTATCCTTGGATCATTTCCCCTTAGTGCTTTTCCTGCTGCATGCAACCAGGAAGTATCGATCCATCTTTGATATAAGGTATGTTATACCTCCATTATTCTAGATTCCTAAATATGTTTCCACCCATTTCTCCTTTCTATATGATGGAATGTGACCTCCATGTTTCTAATGGAGCTTTCCAGGGTGTTGGTTGATGCGGTTGTACTGCGGCGTCCTTAGGTGGATGCAATCATTGCGGGAGAGGTGATCGCGATCTGTTGTGTTGGAAAATTCTCATGCTAAGAACATCAGAAAAATTTTGAGGTAGGGTATTCAATGATTATCTATTTATTTACATGAAATCATAGAGTTACCATGGTTCAGCCCTTGAATTGCAATGGAATTGACCTAATAATTATATGAACTGAGTTAAAGAATTAGTATCAATCGTATACTATTTATTTATACCATGATAACAGTTTACCTCTTGATTTGCTAGATAGTGTGATATTTATGACTTACTTGGTTATCATATTTTTCTTGATGGAAATTGGTAAAGAACTTAAAGTCATAATTAATTGTTTAATTAATTGGCTAAAAGATAAAGAGGCATGTTTAATGAATCTGGTTGTTGTTGATGTAATTTGATGATAATCAAATTGATATAGTATGAATGTTTAATGGAATTGGTTAATGAACCTAAAACATGTTGATGTTTTTTGATAAAGGAATTAAAGGAATTTCAAATTAATTGTTTAATTAATTTATGATAGCTTGAGGTAGATAGTTGTTTAGGTTGACCATAGTTGGAACCTCTAATAAAGAATTTTTTAATTCAAGATGGAATAAGGAACTAGTTATATGATAAATATAACGTCGTGTTGTGTCTAAGTTACCCGATCGATTGTAAAGGCCAAGCGTCGTATGCTTAGAGTTGTGAGAGATCATTATGTGTGAAGGATGAATGCCTTATTTAGGGCCAAGAGCCTAGTTGCTATGTTGTTTGTTTCTTGCTACTTGTGTTGTGGTATGAGCCTAAGATAGCCGATCCCAGAGTGTTGTTGTTGTATGTGGGGGTAGGGAGGACCAATGGTTATAGTATAAATTAACACCTATAGTGGAAAGATGCATCAATTTATGCATATGGGTGTCGATGAGGACACTGGGGATGATGGAATGGGTAAAGCAGGGATTACTCGTTGATATGAAAGTGGTTCTTATTGAATATGATGTTTGTTTATCTAATTTAATTTCTCCACTACTTGAGGTAGATGGTCTTTATTACCCTCCTTCTAAAAGAGGCGAAGATGCATGGGGTATTCCACATGCTTTCCATGTTTATATTCTCAAGAATGGATGGGTCTACATTCCTACTATAGGTGGCAAAGACTCAACAGGTAGTTCATCTACTCACCATGTTGATCCCCTTTCATTTAGTAGATTAGAATGCTTTATTAGAAATAACTAGAAATATGGAAATTGGTAATTTTGTTAAATAAATTAATAAATGATGTTTAACCCATGGGGTTGTAGCTTGTTGGTATGCAATGCTGAGGTTGTGACTTTGAGAATCCGTGGATTGGGTTTGGTTATGCCTAGAGGGCATGGATCTTTCTTGGAATGATAATTAAATGTAATGTGGAATTGATAATGATTAATTAATAAAGAATTAATTAATGTAAATTTCAACTAATAAAGAGGTATAAAGTAACTTAATATATCTTTTTAAATGGTTGTGTACTTATAGGATATCTAGTCTTAGTGGAGACAGCCGGGAGTCTGAGAGACGTTAGCTGCAGTTGAGTATGAGACTAGGTTTTTCCCATAGTGTGGTTGTGAGCTATATTATATCATATAATTTTTGTGTTTCTATATGATACCCCACACTGTCGATTAGGGAAACTGACACCCTAGATATTCTGATCCCTAAGGGGGTGTTTTCACCAACATCCCGGTGGGAGGATGGATGACTGATTACCCCCCTTTACCCCACTCTCTTCTCTTGGTAGTTACTTGTGATGGTATGCATGATAGTTAGTTTTCCACATATATGTTTGTATAGGTCTTTAATGGATTTTGGTTATTCACAAACATATATTTTGGATATAGTTTCCTAAAGGCTACTATAGGTGTAATGTGTATAGGTTGTGATAGCTTGAGGATCCTTACTCGGTGTATGGGATGTAATGGATTGAGGTATAATACCTGATGTATGATACACAATATGTGATATGTGGTGGATCCTAGACACTTTTGGTTGTGTGGTTGTGGTGGTGAGTTTCTTGAGGTTCATGTTGTGGTGCTTTTCCCAGGTGTCTGCAGGCAAGCCTTTTTAGAGAGAGATTTTCAAGACGTGCGATGCTAGGGAAAAGTGACAAACCAGTGGGGAAGTGGTAGTAGGGTACCCTTGTCATTATTTATTAAATTATATAATTCTCTATGTGATACTTTTTGAGAGTATCCATGGTGAGGATGGGAAAATATTACACCTGTTTAGGTGAAGAGTTAGTTTCACATGTTGTTCACCGTGCTTTAGCATGCTTTCTTTACTTTTGCACGAGAGACTTTAGGGAGGATCCTAATGGGTATACTTTTATACTCACCATATATATATATATACACTAGTTTTTAGGTCGCTTGGAGCAGGTTATAGGTCAGGCTAGTTACTACTATCTTGGGGTTGCAGCAGCTATTCAGGCTTTGTGGTCACTGGCATTTTACTTTCTTTTAGTACTTGTAGTTTCTCCTTTTTAGTTGTAGTAGTTATTGTATGAAATTACATATGTGCACTTTTGATTATTTTAATTTGTGGTCTAATTAGGAGTTGGTTGGTGTCTATCTTATCTATCTCTTTCACACGTGTTCTCTTAGAGGGCAATACCTCCCATCTATGTGTTTACTATACCCACGGTGCTAGTCGCCAACCCGGGGGCCTACTTGAGGCGGGACTCAGTGGTCATTATCTCTCTCCTACCATTGGAAACCCAGGGGTAAAATTTTTGGAGAGAGGGTCATGACAATTTTTTTTTGATTTTTTTAGAAAACTTGGACATGGAATAAAAAGAATTTTGACTGAAGAGAGAAATAAAGTCAGCTTTTCTTAAAAACATTTTATCAATAATTTTAAGTAAAAAAGAGATTAAAAAGGTATTATTACTTGAAATGTTCATGAATATACCAAGGATAAGAAATTATATTGGGTTTAATATTGAAATATAAAACTATTCCCCCAAGGGAGACTTAAACATAAACTATCTCTAATAATGATGAGATTGTGAAAGAAACCCTTACCACTTTTATAAATTTTGAATCATAAGCCCCATGAAAGAAATAAATTCAAATAAAACTTTTAAATACCATAAATAATAAGTGATTCATGATATAAAATATCAAATAGGTAGTATATCACTACACAAAATAAATAATTGGTGAATATGGTATATGTCTCACAAAAGTAAAAGTGAGACGAGAAAACCTTACCTGAGGTCCTATTTCCCACGTACGTGTCTAAACCTCCTATATAATAAATATTGATTTATTATATATATATATATATATATATTAAATAAACATAATAATATATGTCATTAAATATATGATTTTTATAACTTTTATCACATGTTTATTAACAATTATCTATTAAAACACTATTCTGCATGTTAATTGCTTCATTTTTCACGTATGTTTTGGTTCAGTAGTTTTAAGTACTTGTACTTTGATCATGGTTCCATAATATTAAAAATTTTAAACATGATATAAATATCATATATAATCATAATATAAGTATTAATAATAGTCAATAAAAGTTATAAGTCAAAAAATGAGTTACATCATCCATGGAGATGGTAGACCGTGCATACGAATGAACGCTATTTTTATTTTTTGACAGATGGAATGAACGAAAGTTAAATAATATTTAAAATTAATAAAATTATAATTATATAATATATATAACATATATTAATTAAATAAATCCTTATTACCATCCTTGTCAAAATAAAATGGAAAACATATCACATTGCTATGTAGAGGTAGTAATCCACACGTACACACGAGCAATGTTATCATTTTTCAATAGATTGAAAGGAAAGATCGTAAAAGTGATATTATAATTTAATAAGTATAATTATGTTATAAATATAATATATATATATATATATATATACAAATTAAATCCATCATTATATATAACCTTGATAGGTGGTGATGGAAAACAAATTACACCGGTTTCCGATGTGGTAGTCTACCATACACACGATTAATGTTTTTGTTTCCCATTTAATGGATGAGGAGATGGATATAGATTATTTAATTAACATAATAGAATATAAGTATATGGTATATTATTATGTTATTATTTTATCATATTTTATAGAGATTTTAAGGAGTTAAAGTAAGAAATAAAGTGAAAATAGATGGTTAATAACTATACATATTCTTTAGACAACCTCTTTATGTTTATACCTAATGATTTCTTAGATTGGTTTTATGATAAAAACAATGAATCTAGTTAATATAGATGTATTTAATGAAGGTATTTATTCAATTATTGTCTTAAAAAAATTGATATTGTAGTGTGAATAGAAGAGAAGAGGATCTGTCCTTTTATAAGTTGGGGAGGGGACATTCTTAGAAATTACTTGGAAATTTCCCAAAAAATACAAAATGATAAAGTAATTCTAATAAAAAATGATTCCAAATGAACTTATATTATATGTTGGTATAGTATACGGTATAAATATATCCATAAAATAGGTTTTTTATAAGTTTAATCAGAAAATTACCCTTATATTTTAGTTTAACACCCTGGTAAACCCGTTTTAACCTTATCCACAATAATTAATTTATTATTTTCACTATTCATTATGAAAAAAAATTAAGTTGAACTTATTACCTAATATTAATTATTATTATTAAAAAAATGGAATCTATTTTAACAAATTAAATTCATAAAAGTGGCAGAATTTAATTTAAAATTAAATCTGCAGTCGCAACGAAAAAATGATTTTCCAAAGGAAAAGTTTTCACAAGTATAAAAAGCTTTTTATATTAAAATTGAACATATAATTGATTAAAATGAAATAAATTATATTAATTATAATATACTTGAAATAATTTAACTTTTAATTTTTTAAACATAATGAAACTTTGTAAATGCTTTAAACAAAAAGGCAGTTTTCACCAAAAATCTATATTTTTTACTATTCATCAAAAAAATAATATTTTCAGAAAATTATCAAAAAATAAATCTATGATAATTATGAGATTATGATTTAAAGAAATTATGTTTTTTTTCAAATAAATTTTCTAGAAGTGGAAAAAATTAATTTTAAAATAAGTGCGGAAAACGCGCCAAACCGTTTTTAGGCATAAAATGGATTTATTCTTATCTTATGGTTAAAAAAATATTAGATAAAGGGAAAAAAATTTTATTTAATATATAATAAATAAATATCATTAAAATAATTCACTAATAGTTACCAATTTAATTTATTAAGGTATAAACACATTGCGTGTATGAGAACACTTTTTTCGAACAATATTTCTTCTATTTTCAAATGATTTTTATTTTAAAATATGATCAATTGATAACCAATGAATTTTTTTATACATGTGCATAAAATATGTTTTTTTATAATTTAATTATTCATATTTATACCTGCCTATTTAATGACTAGGTTATAATAGTATACTATTTTAAGGTTCTTTTAGACTCGAGGTTGCATTTACCGCAAGTTATCGAAAGAAATGTTCTTATTTTAAAATATTAGGGTGTTTTATTTGCCTCAATTTCAATAAATTGAGTCCTCACAATTTGAATCTTGATCTTAGTAATAAAATGTTCATCATTTGAAAATAAATTTCATAAAATCCCACATCATAATAATGGTTAATAAAAATTCCTTTTGATAAGAGAGAAAAAAATCTACGAAGGTCATCTAGAATAACAAATAACTAGGTTTCCAAGTAGGAAAACATTAATGGGAATTGAAAATATAGACATGTAGGAAAATCATAAATAATTTTGGGGAGTGATATATTTCATTTATCAATATAAATTTAATGATCAAGAGAACATTAACGACCAAAAATCCATAAATATGTGATGGGTTAAAAGGCCATTAATTTGTAAAAAACAGGGATAAATGAATAATTTTTTTATTTCAAGATCCTTTTCCTAAATTTGAGGGATTATTTTAATATCATGATAGATAACACCATAATAATATACTTACTTGATATCTTTTTATTTCATTATCTTAATTTCATCCTTTAGTCATGCTTGGATCAATTTCCACTTCATTTCTTACTCCAAGAAATGAATACCCAAGATGATTTTTTTATATCTGAAGCATTAAAATTAACTTACAGATCATAAGATCTATAAAAGAGTGAAAATTACTTTTATATATCCCTAAATATTTACCAAAACCATAATTGTTAATGAAAGTTGTCCAATATAATAAATTAATCTCAAAAATCTCAACAGTACACCCAAAGTTACACTTATTCCATTCCATAAATGGTTAACCTTAAGACTCCTCCAAAATACATCTGAAAAAGTTAAAATCCAAAAATTGGAAATATTTGATTAAATATTGATAAAAAATCATATGTCATGTACCAAACACATGAATATGTTTATCATATATTCTCTTAAAACAAACGAATAACCCGAATCACCATAAAACCTTTATAAAATCATAGGTTATTGAGTATATTCCATGAATCCAAAAATACCATAAACTCCATAATAAATTGATTTTTCACAAAATCACAAAATATTTTCAAGGTCACCAATACTATACATTTTATTTCTTCAATGTTAATATTCTATTTATCCCAAATAAACATTATTAACTCAGTATTTATAAATTATTAAGGGTTATCTTTACCTTATTCATGTATTATCTAAAAATATCACCCTACCACTATATCACTTTTATTGGTTATCAATACCATTCAAAATATAATTTTAAATCCTTAATGAAAAAATACTGCAGTATAGTCCTTATATGTTTCATGATTATTGTAACCAGAATATAATTCATAAAATATTTCTAAAAAATGATTCTTTAATCCAAATACATAGGTACTTTATTCCATTTCAGTTGTAGTAATAATATAAGCTTGAACATGATCCCTTATCTTCTTCTGAGGTATATTACCTTAACTCTTGAGGAATTCATTTTCAAAGTTCCCCATATCCTTATAGTTGAAACACTAAACATTAAAGGTTTATTTATTACCCATTCATTATTGCACCTAATGGTTATTATATCCATGAAGAAAACTCCAACTACCTTCAAGAAAGTACCATGGTGTTTATTTCCACAATTATCACATGCAGAAAAATACTTATTTCTATTCTTACCCTTATCAATTTTTTTCTATTCCATCCTCTTCTTCTTTGATTTTTTTAAAATCCATAAGTATTGGAGAATTATTTCTCTATCTTGATAGAACATGATACTATATCCTCATACAATGAGAAAGTTTGGGAGACAATTACCCTTTGAAGGATTTAATTTATCCCATAAAATAAATGGTTAATCTTACTATTTGGATTTCATTTGTAGTCTACAACATGCCTTGATAACCTTATAAAGTTAGCTTCATACATAGCAATATTTTTCTCTTCCTTTTTTCTTAGACTCAATAATTGTCACACTATATCTTCTCATTGTTCGCAAGGAAAATATTTTTCCAAGAATATTACCTTAAAATCCTTACACTCTGTGTTTTATATTTCTTATTCATCCTTAGTGTTTTGAATCAAGGAACACCATTGATCCTCATCCTCTAAGACACAATAAACTAATATGAAAACCTTATCCCTTTCATTACTTCCTAAATTGAGAAATATATTCTCTAAGGAACTTATCCATTGCTCAAATATAAATGGATTTGTAGTACCATTAAAAAATAGAGTTTTATGACACATGAAGTTGTATAACATTGTTACAACACATTGTGTATTTTTAGGGTTATCAATACAGGAAAAGTTATTAGACATAACCTAAGTCAGCTGCCCAAATATAGTTATAATTTGACCAGTATTATCTCTAAATTAATTATCTTTCCTAGGAGGGAAATCCCTACATGGATTATGCGCACTAATAGAGTATACATTCTTTCCATTAGTTTATATTTCTAAATAATGAAATATAAAATACTAGATCATAAAATTATGAATCATCATGTATAATTTCAACTCTAGGGACACACTTAACAAAAATTGAAAAATTTATGC
This sequence comes from Viscum album, assembly GCA_963277665.1. Classification (NCBI taxonomy): domain Eukaryota; kingdom Viridiplantae; phylum Streptophyta; class Magnoliopsida; order Santalales; family Viscaceae; genus Viscum; species Viscum album. The sequence continues at coordinate 778,528,291 of OY728131.1, read as the reverse complement.
ATAACTAATCTCATAATCATAAAATAGGTATCTTTTATTCTCAATTCATAAAAATATTTTCAAATCCTTAATAATGGTTTTTAAAGAAAGTGTGAATTATACCAAACATATCCCTTGGTAGTGTCAAACTAGGTGTGTAGTAAGACCTGTTGTTATGCACCGAGTGACAATCGAGTCAAATCCCAATGCACCCTTTTCAAAGTTATTACAACTAGGTACATCTATTATAAATCCATATCCATTTTTAGTATTTATAAAGAGATGTATTTCTAATAAATACACATGATATCTACCTTACCAAAAATTTAGGATTTTATCCCATAATTAGGCTTATACCCAAATTCAATCACAAGGTTATATTATCTAACCTATGTTTTCTTAAATCTAGTTCCTAGTATTTCTACTAAAATCACTATGATACCAACTATAAATACCCTGACCCTAGTAACCTAGATTCATTGGTTACTTTATTACATTAACACTAGATATAAGGAATCACATCCCAAAGGTCCAAATAGTTAAGTGGTTTTAAAAGAGCAGATACATACTTAAATCTCATATTACAATTGAAATATTAAAATATAACATAAAATTTTCTTTGAGAAAACCATCATTCCCTTTAGAATATCCCTAAATATCAATCATAATATAAGTCCTAGAATCATATAGAAAGGAAAAATAATAAAGGGGTGAGATCTAACGCTTAATAAGGGTATGTGTACAACAAAATCTATCATAGAAAAATAAGGAATAATCAATATGGAAAGGTAAATAACTAAAAAAACTACATTTAATTTATAACTTGAATGTGAAGAATAATATGTTAGTAATAAATTATGATCAAATAATTCCATATAAATAATCACATGTTCATGAAACTTATCCATGAACACTCTAACTAATCAAATAATCACATAAATATCAATAACTAATCTCATAATGAGGGAATTCATCACATTAGACATTATAACCATACAATTAAAGCCTTGTTCCAACAAATATTACATAAATGGGTAAGGATTCAATCAGAAACCCAATTTAGTTATCCTTATGATACCCATCGATGCATCGAGGGTGTAACGTCCCAGTTCTGGGAGCCGTCCAGAGGTGCCCTGTATCCAGTTGGTCACATGGACTCAAGCACATTTCCCTAAATTACAAAGACTACTCACTAGTGGCGAGGGCCTTGAGTGTGATAGTAGAGAAACTATTCCCTCATTGGTAGAGTAAAGTAGTAGAAATAAACAGATAGAAATAGCAGAAGCAATAATAACATGCAATAGATAAACAATGGAAGACTGAAAGAAATAAGCAATTGGAGCACATATATAAATGATGCATGGTACATATGTCTAGGAAAATATCCAAACAAGTCACAATGATGGAATGTAGTACTAAACCAAAGCAAAAAAGAAAATAATGTAAACATCTCCACAGCATCGCAAGACTCAACTTGGTCTCATGCTCCCCAGATCCACAGTAATCAAGTACTTGAAGTAGAAGGGTGCTTGCCCTTATCTACACCTACAACAATATAATCTGTTTGGGCCCAAAAGCATGACCCAAATAGGGTGTGAGATAAATCCCAGTAGGCAACCACCCAAAGATCTATTTCTAATGGTCAATGAATATATTGGTAGGCAATAAGCAAAATGAAGTAGTAAACAAGGAATTACTCAAAAGTAAATAATCCCACTATTTCAAGTGAATTCATTTTCATATATCAAGTAAGGAGCTAAACAAAAACAAATAACCCTCTGGAAAGTACTCACAACCTAACCCCTTTGGTTCAACCAATCAAACACAAGCAACCCTCTGGGAAGTACTCACAGTCTAACCCCTCTGGTTCAGCTTTAGCAAAGACTCTCTGAGGAAGTACTCATCGTCAATTCCCCCTGTGGTCTCATATCAGTAACTATAGACACTCTGGGGAAGAACTCAACGTCCAATTCCCCATATGGTATCATAAAGAGGAAACTATAGACAATCTGAGGGAGCACAAAGTCCACCCCCCTATGGTCTCACAACGTAAAAAGTAAACAGACAATCTGGAGAAGTCCTCATTGTCCATTATCCTTATAGTCTACTACACCAGGTTCCCACAAACCTATGTAAGTCAATTGTGCACAAACGTTAAATGGCGTCCAAAGTAAACCTCATGAACTACTTGTCTAAATAGTTTACAACATATTACATCATGTCCGATAAAAGTCACTCCATTCTAAAAACACTATACATGGAAAACAAAGAATCCTAACAGGAAAAGCTAGACCAAATGGTCAATAATAAAGAATCATGTGAAAGTACATCCATATCATGAAAAAATAACCCTATTCACAGTCAAACAACCTCCACTCAGGCACACAAGGAATAATAGGTATTAACATGGCTAAAATCCCTAACCATGCAATACCCTGAATAAGGGTATTGGGAACTTTTGCACAAATAACTCAAAGACTAACTACTGAAAGACACAAACCACCTACCTCATCATTGTACATATGATATACGTGAACCTTAGGCCTTGGATCTCCCTAGAAAACTGTAGATCTATAAAAAATCTAAAAACTTTCAATTGAGGATATCTCATAAAATAGGAGAAATCATGAAACAAGGCTCTATAATAAGAAAGGTATTATCGTGGAAATTCCAACGCAATCAACAGTAGTCTATTCGGAGAATGGATGGTGAGTCGGGGGCTCAGAGAAGATCTGTCAGCCTCAGTCTCTCCTAGATGAGACGAGACGAGAAGAAGGTATTTTTATGAATGAGACGCGACCTTGATCTAATATAAAAAATAAATATAAAATTACATGGCGTGGATTTTAAAAGTACATGGTGTGTACTTACCTTTACCGGGCCCCACTTTAGGTGGCCTCTAGGTCACCCCACATGACCATGTACTTGGCCGTTACATGGCCAGTACACGGTCACCCGCGACAACCAGGTACCAGGTGTGTACTTATAAGTACACGACGTGTACTCCGAAAATTTCCAGAAACTCCTATTTTTCTAAAAAACAACCATAAATGAAAGACATACCTAAAAAGAAGATCCAGGTTCTTACAAACTTCCCCCATTAAAAAAATTCGTCTACGAATTTCCCTAACAAGGCAGTGTGGAAGGAGATTTCTCAAACACCTCCAACCACTATGATTGTATGTCAGCCTCCCTCTCCTAAGTCTCATCCTGCACTCACCTGTGCTTCCATAGCACTCGTACTAGAGGAACAGACTAGCTATGGATATCCCTCACACTGTGATCAACAATCCGAATAAGATGCTCCTCTAACAATGTGTCCACCTCCAACTCAACCTCCTCAGATTGAAAAACATGAGACGGGTCTGAGAAGTAACGTCAAAGCTGAGAAATGTGGAATACGTCGTGCATAGCCCAGTACCTCTGAGGTAACTACATCCAATAGGTAGCCAGAAAAACTCTATCCAAAACCTCAAATGGTCCAACATATCTCAGTAAGATCTTTCCCTATCTCCTAATCCTCCTGTGTCCCAATCTCGGCGTGACACATAGGAAAACCTGATCTCTAACCTCAAACTCCAGAGGTCATCTCTATCAATCAACATAAGAATTATGTCATGACTATGCAGTAGCCACCCTCTTCCTAATCAAATCTATCTGCTCTGTGGTCTCCTGAACAAGACGAGGTCCCGGTATAGTTGCCTCTCCTACCTCTAGCCAACATAGGGGTGATCGGCATGGCCTACCGTACAAAGACTCAAAAGGTGCCATCTGAATAGTTTCTTGAAAAATATTATTGTAGAAAACCTCCAAAAGAGGTATGTGATTCTCCCCAGAACATCCAAAATCTAGGACACATGCTCAGAGCTGGTCCTCCAACACCTATATCATTCGCTCGGACTGGACATCTGTTTGGGGATGGTAAGCTGTACTCAGAAGTACCTGTGTACCCAAAGCCCTCTATAGTCCCTTCCAGACTTGAGAAGTAAAATGGAAATCCCTATCTAAAACAATGGAGTGAGGAACCCCATATATATGTAAAATCTCCCAGATGTACAAACTTCCTAGCTCATCTACACTGAAGGTTTTCTTGATCATAAATAAGTGAGAAACCTTCATGAGTCTATTAATGAAAACCCATACTACGTCATTCCCTCTAGGAGAACTTGGTAATCCTATCACGAAGTCCATCGTGACATCATTCCACTTTCACTCAGGAATGGGTAACTGCTGCAAAATCCTTGCTGATCACTGATGCTCCGCCTTCACCTGCTGATAAGCAGAACACCTCATCACAAAACCAGCAACATCTCTCTTCATACCTGACCACCAATATTGACGGTGCAGATCTCGATACATCTTTGGTGAAACCAGGATGAACTACTCAAACTGAGGAATGAAAGTACCTCATCATCTCCCTGTGTATTTCTGATGACACCCATATGTGCCCATGAAAGCACAAGATCTCATCCTCGCTTATGGTCCATCCAGGAATAGGTTAATTTCTTGACACACTTTCCCATAGGACTAAGCCCTCCGAATTTGATAGCTTTCTCATTCTCACTCGATCAAGAAGAGTATAGGTAATAACTACTGAAGAAAGTAACATCCTCCCCTGTCTATCATGCACCTCCAAATGCATCTCAAAAAATAGAGCCATAAGTTTCCACTCACTACTGGCCTCCTGAACTACCTGTATTTGAGTCCTCCTGCTCAGCACATCAGCCACTGCGTTTCCTTTCACAGGCATGTAGGCAAGCTCAAAGTCAAAGGAATAAAGGTACTCAACCCACCTTCACTGTCTCAAGTTCAGGTCATGCTGAGTGATGATATACTTGAGAATTTTTTGTTTGGTAAAAACCAAAAAATACTCTCCCAGAAGATAATGTCTCCAACAGAATAAAGCATGAACAACTGTAGCCAACTTGAGATCATGCATCGGGTAATTCCTCTCACGTGGCTTCAATTTCTAAGACCCGTATGTAAAAACTTTTTCTCCCTGCATAAGCACTGCTCGCAGCCCAATACCTGATGCATTATAGTAAATAGTATATCTCTTGCCTGAATCTGAAAAAACTAGTATCAATACTAAAGTCAACCTCCCTTTCAGCACTTTAAAGGCTGAATCACAAGAATTTGACCACAAGTACTTCAAAACTTTCTTAGTCAGGCCTTTCAGTGATGCGAATAAGCATGAAAAGTCCTTTATAAAATGTATGTAGTAACCAGCTAGCCCTAGAAAACTCCATACTTCAAAGACGTTCTTCAGATTCTCCTAGGAAACTACTTCTCTCACTTTCTATGGGTCTACTGATACTCATATATATGAGATAACATGACCCAAGAAGTGAATTTAGTCCATCCAATAGTGTAATTTTGAGAGATTAACATACAATTGATGCTCTCTTAGTGTACTCAGAATGATCTCAAGATGGGTATAATGGTCGTGTCGAGTGTGATAGTACACCAAGATATCATCCATGAAGACTACCATGAAAGAATATAAGTATGGATGAAACACTCAGTTCATCAGTTCCGTGAAAATTTCTGGTGTGTTCATGAGACCGAACGACATAACCACATACTCCTATAGACTATACCTACTCCTAAAGGATGTAAGAGTTATATCTGATGGACTAACACACAACTAATGGTAACCAAATATCAAGTCAATCTTCGAGAACACCCAGTCTCCTCGAATCTAATCAAAGAGGTCATCAATCCTCGACAAGGGATATCGGTTCTTGATCGTAAACTGGTTAAGCTTTCGATAATCCACACAAAGTCTGAGGGTACCATCCACCTTCTTCGCAAAAAATACAAGTGAACCCCAATAAGAAGTATTGGGTCAGATGAAACCCTTTTCCTGTAACTCCTACAACTTCTTCTTGAGCTTCTTTAACTCTAGTGTAGCCATCCTATAAAGAGGAATGAACACCGATGCCGCTCCTGGAACAATATCAATAGAAAATTTCACCTCTTTCTCTGGGGGAAAACCTAAAATGTCCTCTGGAAAGACATCACCGAAACGATCAACCACTGGAGGAATGTCTAACTATGAAGTCCCCTGATTATCGAGATACATACTAGCAATCTGAGCTGTAACTCCTCCAAACCCATGATGCCCAGGTCCTTCTCTTCTTGGATGGACATCCCATTTTCCCTTATATAAGAACAAACTGCCCTCTGGTGATGTGAAACTCACCGTACAATGATAACAATTGACAACTACCTGAAAGGAAACTGACCAGTCCATCCCGATAATGACATCATAGCCTGTCATCTACATAGAGGTCCCATAATAAGTGAAACCCACCAAATTCAAGAGGGCACTCCTTGAATTGACGTACACTAGCTGTTCTTGTCCCCAACAGAGTTTCCAACATCAAGACATCATCAGAGTTAAAGATACAGAGCCTAAGGCTCTCTAAAATAGCAACAGATATGAAACTATGGGAAGCCCCTGTATCAAAAAATACAGAAGCTAAAAATGAGGCAACTAGGATTGTACCTCAAACTGTAGAGGGTCCAGGATCTTACTCTTGCTGGGTCTGCTCTACTGCAAAAGCCTGACCTGTACTACGACCCTGCGATCCTTGAACTGATCCACCATATGGCTGTCAAAAAACCTGTGTTAGACCACTGCGGCCACGACCTCCACTTCGGCCTGAATGTCCTAAAAAACTCCATTTCCTAAACTGATGAGAAAATGGTGGTCCTGATCTTGTACGAGGAGTCGACATAGAACCCCTATCACCAGCCACTGGTGATAAGATCTGACATAAGTGCTAAAGATGTCCCATCTTCCCACAAGATCGACACTCAACTGGGTCTCTTAGGAAATGTGACCTCGTATGACCACTCTTCCCGCACCGGTAGCACACCACCCAGCCACTAGAGGAAGTATTCTGCCTACTCAGATCTCCACACGTAGAATACCTACAATGCTTCCTTCTGTCATTCGGAGGGGTACCAACATTGAATGCCAAGCTGCCTTGTCTCGAAAATCCAAAATCCCTCATATTTCGCTCCGTGATCAGTTCCTGGTTGACTATAGAGGTGATGGAAGTCAGCCTGAAGATGTTCACCTAAGATCAAATGTTGTTCTTGAGACCATCCTCAAACTTCCTCATCATAAATAATTCATCACCTCCTAGAATGGGTTTGAATCACTACAACTCTATGAAGTGAGAAGAATACTCCATAACTGAAAGAGTACCCTACTTCAGAATCCTGAACTCTTGGGCTTGATCGACCCTCAAATTCTTTGAGTAGAAGTAATCATATAAGGCACGCTGGAACTCATCCCAATCCATAACCTACTGGCATCCAATCTGTGAGATCACATCCCACCATCTCTTGGTGGAATACTGAAGCATATACGTAGAGAGTTTCACCCTCCTCTATGGAGGCGTCTCTAAATGCTCTAAGATAGAAAGCATGGATTCTAACCATGACTCTGTAGCCTAAGGTCCTACATCCCTTGTGAAGGTTGGAAGATGCTGCTACTAGAAAAACCATGTCAAATCTACCATAGAATGGGCAGGATGTGGTACTCCCCGGAAGGTCTATATGAACCTCATAAAAACTTCTTGGAACTGTGCATCAACACCTGTGTCTGGAATAATGGTTGGTTCTAGGACGGGCATGTCTGGAGGATCTTCTGGTAGTACCAGATCAGCCATGTTCGATGTTTGATCACTGCCTTGCATCTGGCGTACAACCAGAGGACGTCTCAGTGGCATGACTCTGTAAGGTCAAGCACACACTTATCTCATGATTAAAAAGGATTGAAACTTAGAAGTTCAATAAGGGAACAAGAGAAAGAAATCATTCAATAATTATAATGGGTGGATACATGGCGTGTACAACTCCTACACATCTTTTTCCCTTAAGCTTTCATATGGGTGTGTACTTTTGCCTACCCAGGTCTTGTAACACCACATACACACAGTGTGTTTTCCTAACACATAGCATGTACTTGAATCCTCTTCCCCTGCTTGAGTTCTTCTACACGACTTAATCCACATGGTTCTCCTTGGTCAAGACTATATGGCGTGTTCATTCCAGACACAACATGTACTAGAAAAAACTTCACTGACCCATGTTGTTAGTCCCACGACCGGTTACATGGATAACCCTACATGGTGTTTTTATGCCAGACATAGTATGAACTAACTACCCAATATCCACCCGTGTCATTGGTCACACAGCTGAACACATGGTCTAAACACATGGCATGTACGTCTGGTACACGACGTGTTCCACCAAAGATTTCCCAACCCCGTGTCTCTACCCACACAACCAGTGACATGGTTAAAGACTACACAACGTGTACATATAGTACACGGTGTGTACATAAGAAAAATAGTTCGTTCCCAAACAGAAGGATACATGGCATGTATTCAGCAATACACACTGTGTATTCTGGGTTTTTCCAAACCGTAAGCCTCAAAAACTACTCCAGAACCCATAAAAACACTAAAATGAACATTAAAGTGTCAAATTCCAATCCGAGAGGGTCTATACTCCTCACGAATCAAAGTTTGGCATCTTATACATGTCATATACAAGCATAACAGTACAATCATCCACCAAATTCCAGTCCATGAGGGCCCATAAAACCTCAAGAACCAAAGTTTGATGTTCATTCAAACTAAAAATTACACAATTCAATATCCTATCAAATATTAAGTATTCTATCAAGGAATCTATCAAAACAGCATGCATATATAGCACAACATCTATCACAACAACATGCAATCAGTAATGCACCCTAAATGGCATAACAAGAATACATGACATGTTATCTTTAGCAAGTGACTATATGATACATGAGATGGAACACCCTCATCTCATCAGGTTGAAAAAGAAATAAAACCTCAATAATATCAACAATAAAAACACACAACATGTGAATCACCCAATGGTGAAATCAAATCAACTGTAATATTTGCAAAACCAGAAAACCATAATAATCGAGGTAAATTATCTTTTCCCTATACACAGGTTAGCTACTCCTAGGCACAATTTATTAACAACTACCTATTCCATCCTATCCCTGACTATAGGCTCCAAACAGTAAGTTAAGAAGAAAAGAATCTCTTTGATACCACTTTGTAACGTCCTGGTTTCAGGAGCCACCCAAAGGTGCCCTGTACCTGGTTGGTCACATGGCCTCAAGCGCATTTTACCAAATGCTAGAGACTGCTGACTAGTAGCGAGGGCCTTGGGTGTGATAGTGGGGAAACTATTCCCTCATTGGAAGAGTAAAGCAGCTAAAATAAACTAATATAAATAGTAGAAGCAGTAATAACATGCAATAGGTAAATAACGGAAGACTGAAAGAAATAAGCAGCTGGAGCACATAGATAAATGATACATGGTACATATGTATAGGAAAACAGCCAAATAAGTCACAATGCTGGAATATAGTACTACACAAAAGTACAAAAGAAAAGCAATTAAATAGCTCCACAGTATCACAAGCCTCAGCTTGGTCCCATGCTCCCCAGCTCCACAACAATCAAGTACCTAAAGTAGAAGGGCGATTTCCCTTATCTATACCTACAACAATATAATCTATTTGGGCCCAAAATCATGACTCAAACATGGTGTGAGATGAATCCCAGTATGGAACCACCAAAATATTTGTGCCTAATAGTCAGTGAATATATATGGCAGAAAATAAGCAAAATGAAGCAGTAAACAAGGAAGTACTCGAAAGTAAACGATTCTATTGTTTTAAGTGCATTCATTTTCATATATCAAGTAAGTATTTAGAAAAAATAACCCTATGGGAATTAATCACAGCCTAACCCCTCTGGTTCAACCAATCAAACATAAGCAACCCTTTGGGAAGTACTCACAATATAACGCCTCTAATTCAGTTTTAGCAAAGACTCTCTGAGGAAGCACTCACCATCAATTCCCCCTGTGGTCTTGTATCAGTAACTATAGACACTCTATAGAATCACTCAACATCCAATTACCCATGTGGTCTTATAATGAGAAAAATACAGACACTCTGAGGGAGTACAAAGTCCACCCCCCTATGGTCTCACACTATAAAAAGTAAACAGACACTGTGGAGAAGCCCTCAACGTCCATTCTCCCTTTGGTCTACTACAACTGGTTCCCAAAACCCTGTGTAAATAAATCGTGCACAAATGATAAATGGAATAAAAAGTAAACCTCAAAAAATACTTGGCTAAACAATCTATAGCATATCACAAAATGTTAGATAAAAGTCACTCCATCCTAACAACACTAGGCATGGAAAACAAAGTAGCCTAATAGGAAAATATAGACCAAACATTCAATAACAAATAAGCATGGGAAAGTACATCCATAGAATGAAAAAATAACCTTATTCACAACCAAACAACCTCTACTCAGGAACACAAGGCATAAAAGGTATAAACAGGGCTAAAATACCTAACCACGCAATACCCCAAATGAGGATATTAGGAACGTTTTCACATATAACTCAAAGAATAACTATGGAAAGGCACAAAACACCTACCTCAACACTATACAAATGATAGACATGAACTTCAGGCCTTGAATCTCCCTAGAATTCCATAGATCTATAAAAATGATAAAAATGTTCAACCGAGGATATCTTGTGAAAGAGGAGAAATTAGGAAATGAGGATCTAGAAGAAGGAAGGGATTATAGTGGCGATTCCAACGAAATCGACTGTGGTTGATTCAGAGAAGGGATGGAGAGTCGGGGGCTTGGAGAAGATCCATTGGCCTCGGTCTCTCTTGGATGAAACGATTCGAGAAGAAGGTATTTTTATGAATGAGACACGACCCCGATCTAATATAACAAATAAAAAAAAGCACACAGTGTGACTTTTAAAAGTACACGACTTGTACTTGCCTTTATTGGGCCCCGCTTTAGGCGATCTCTAGGTCACCCCACACGACCATGTACTCAGCCAGTACACGGTCACCCATTGAAACTGGGTACATGACGTGTACTTATAAGTACACGACGTGTAATCCTGAAATTTTCATAAACTCTGCTTTTTCTAAAAAACAACCAGAAATGAATGACACACCTGAAAAAAAGATCCTAGTTATTACAGAGGTGTTATATTGGGCCCCACCCATCATGTAATAAGTAAAATAAATTCCTTATATGAAAGGGGTTAAGTATAATCACTTAAAAATTAATATTGAAAAACTACCATAAAAATGATAACAATTTACCCAATCAATAAACATAATCAACATAATTTTTTTTATTGAAAACTAGTATAAAAAATGTTAATAAATTCCTCAATAAATAAACACAATCATAAACTGTCTATAATAATATGGAGAATAGTATCAAAATAGTACATCCCTAGTTACAATGATCATAAACCATATAAATAAATAATAATGATAGTATCATTAAAATAATTATTAATGGAGAATAAGGTAAAATGAGGGTTGTTGTTAGTGATGAATGTAAATACCATAAAATTATCATTAAAAACATTCTTGAAGAAAACACAATTTTCACTTTGAAAATAAATTTTAAAAACTAAAAATTTATAGAATATTAGAAAAAAATTTCTTTGAAAAGAACCTTGTAAAATTGTAAATGAATATTCAAAGAAATTATTTTTCATGGTGGAGGGAAATTTCTATTCATACCGAGTATGTTAAAACAAATATTCCTCTCACATTTTTGTAAGAAAATTCTAAAAGTAATTTGTTCCAAAAACAATAGGAATATTCCTTTTATTTTTTTTATAAAAATTCAAACATGGATAAAAATGTATTTTATTAATAATTTGGACAATTTTTAAAACATTTTTGAAAATATTTTTAGAAAGAATGTATATGGTAAAAATATATTTTCGACCGAAGAGATAAATAAATTCATCTTTTCTTAAAAACATTTTATCAATATTTTTAAGTACCAAATAGAAAAAATAGTACTATCACTTAAAAATTTCATGAATGAATAGAGAATAAGATAATATATTTGATTTAATATGGAAATATAAAACTATTCCAACCTAATGGAGACTTAAACATAAACAATCCTGAATAATAATGAGATTGTGAAATATACCCTTACCACTATAGTAACTTTTGAATCATAAGACCAATGAAAGAAATAAATTAAAATAAAAATTTTGAATACCATAAATAATAATAGATTCATGATATAAAATATCAAATGGTTATTATACAAACCACATAAAATAAATAAGTTATGAATATGACATATGTCTCATGTAAGTAAAAGTGAGATGATAAACCCATACCTCAGGTCCGATTTACTTTTTACATATACGAAACAATTTTAAAATTAATATAGACTTATCATAAATATATTACAGAAATATATTATACTATATTATACTATATATTATTTTCTTATAAATTTTTATCATCCATTTATTAACAACTCTATTAAAAACACTATTCTAAGTGAAAACTACTTTGTTTTTCAGGCATGTTTTGGTTTGGTAGTATAGGTAGTTGTACTTTAATCTACGTTAAACCATATAATAGTTTTACCCATGATATAAATATCACACACACACACACAGATATATATATATATATATATATTAATAATATAAGTATTCATAATATTATATAAAATTTATAGTTAAAAAAATGAGTTACATCATTCCTAAAGATGGTAGGTCGTACATGCGCATGAACGCTAATTTCATTTTTTTACGGATGAAACGAAATAAATTTAAATAAAATTAAACCTTTAAAAAATAATTATTATATCATATACATCATATATATTCATTAAATTTGTTCTTATTACCATCCATGTCAAAATAAAATGAAAACGTATCACATCACTATGTGGAGGTGGTAGTCCACACGTACGCACATGCGACGTTATCGTTTTCTAACATATTGTAAGGTAAGAAGTTATATGTGATATTATAATTGAAGAAGTATTATTATTTCATAAAAATAATTTATATACATTAAATCCATAATTATATCCATCCGTGAGAGGTGGTGATGGAAAATAAATCACAACGATTTGTGAGGCGGTGGTCCTCTATACACATGATCGATGATTTCATTTCATATTTGATGGAATAGGATATAAATATAAGTTATTAAATTAAAATAATAACTTATCATTATATGTGATATATTAGTTTTATTATTATAGAATATTTTATAGAGAGTTTAATGAGTTAAAGGAAGAAATAAAAAGAAAATGCATGATTAAGAATTATACATCTTCTTTAGAAAACCTCTTTAGGTTTATACCTAAAGCCTTACTATATTAATTTTATGATCAAAAAAATAACTCTAGTTAATGGGGATGTATGTAATGATGGTATTTGGGCAAGTATTGGCCGAAGAGGGGATCTTTAAGTGTGAAGAGGGGAGGAGAGGAGTTGTCCTTCTTGGATATTACTTGGAAATTTCCCAAAAGAATACAAAATGATAAAGTAATTACTAAGAAAAATGCACCAAAATGACCTTATATTAGAATTTGGTATAGTATAAGGTCTAAATATGGCCATATAATACAATTTTTACAAGTTTAATTAAAACAATTACCCTTATATTTTGATTTAACCCCTAGTAAACCCATTTTAACCGTAACCGCGATAATTAATTTTTACAGTTTTCACTATTAATTATGACCAAAAATCAAGTTTAACTTATTAAATAATATTAATTATTTTTATTATAAATATTGAATCTATTTTAATGAATTTAATTCACAGAATATATGTAATTTAATTTAAAATTAAACCAGTAGATATGATGAAAAAACGGGTTTCCAAAGGAAAAGTTTTCAAAAGTATAAAACATTTTTATAATAAAATTAAATATATAATTTATTAATATAACATAAATTAGATTAATTATAATATAATTTTACTATTTTTTTATTTTAATTAATTTTAAATAAAATGTAACTTTGTAAATAATTTAAATGAAAAGGCAGTTCTAAACAAAAATCCATATTTGTTTATTATTCATAAAAAAATAAGCTTTTAAGAAAATTATAAAAAAATAAATCTAAGATAATTTTGAAATTATTATTTAAAAAATTAAGTTTATTTTTTAAAATAAATATTCTAAAAATAGAAAAAAAATTAATTTTAAAATAAGTGCGCAAAACATTATGAAACCACTTTTTTAGAAAAATACAATTTAAGCATAAAAATGGATTTATTCTTATACAATGGCTAAAAAAATATTAGATGAATGGTAAGAAATTTTAATTAATATATAATATATGAATTTCATTAAAATAAATCACCAATAATGACCAATTTAATTTATTAATTTAAAAACACACTGTGCTCATAAGAACACTTTTTGAGAAAAAAATATTTCTTTTACTTTCAAATCATTTTTATTTTCATTTCTGATCAATTGATAACTAATGAATTTATTTTATACATGTGTAAAACATAAGTTTTTTATAATTTAGTTATTCATATTTATACCTGACAATTTAACAGACATGTTATTATGATTTACTATTTTACAGTTCTTTCAGACTCGGGGTTTCATTTATCACAAGCTATCAAATATAATGTTATTATTTTAAAATATTGGGGTGTTACATTCTCCCCAACTTTAATAAATTATTTCCTTACAATTTTAATATTGAACTTGGTAATCAATGTTTCATCATTTGAAAATAAATTTCATGAAATCCCACATCATAAGAAGGGTTAATAAAACTTCCTCTTGATAAGAGAGAAAAGAAAGTACAGAGGTCATCTAGAATAACACATAACTAGGTTTCCAAGTAGGAAAATATTAGTGGGAAGTAAAAATATATACATGTAGGAAAATCCTAAATAATTATGGAGAGTTATAAAGATCATTTGTCATAATAAATTAAATTATCAATAGAACATTAACGACCACAAAGATATAAATCTTTTGTGGGTGAAAAGACCATTTATTCATCATAAATAAAGGTTAAAGGATAATTTTTTTATGTCAAGATCATTTTCCTAAATTCTAGGTATTATTTTACTATCAAGATAGAGAACATAATAAAGTATACTTACTTGATAAATTTTTATTTTATAATCACAATTTCATCCTTTGGTTATGATTTGATCATTTTCCACTTCATTTCTTACTCCAAGAAATGAATATACAAGTTGAAAGTTTTATTCCTAAAGCACTAAAATTAAATTTTAATAGATTATAATTTCCATAAAAGTGATAAAGGTTCTTCTGTATGTCCCTAAATATTTACCAAAACCAAAATGGTGAGAATAAGTTATCCAATACAATAGAAAATATCTAAAATCTCAACATTACACCCAAAGTTATACTTAATCCATTCTATAAATAGTTAACCTTAAGACTCCTAGGAAATAAATCTGAAAAAATTTATGTCCCAAAATATGAAAGATTTGATTAAACATTTATCCCCAAAAAACATAAAGTAGATCATAATTTCACTCACTAAACATGTGAATACCTTGATCATATATTATATTAAAACACACTAATATCCTAAATCACCATAAAACCTTAATGAAATCATAGGATATTGAGCATATTCTATTAATCTAAAAATAGATTAAACTCCATAATAAAATAATTTTTCACCAAATCACTAACCATTTTCAATATCACCAAATACTACCCATTTTACTTCTTCAATATTAATATTATATTTATCCCAACTAAACATTATTTACTCGGAATTTGGAACATATTAAGGGCTATCCTTCCCTTATCCATGCATTCTCCAAAAATATCACCTTACCACTACAACACTTTTCTTGGATATCAGTACCATTGAACATATAATTTCAAATACTTAATGAAAAACTACTACAATAAAGTCCTTATACATTTCATGAT
Organism: Viscum album; assembly: GCA_963277665.1. Taxonomy (NCBI): domain Eukaryota; kingdom Viridiplantae; phylum Streptophyta; class Magnoliopsida; order Santalales; family Viscaceae; genus Viscum; species Viscum album. The sequence continues at coordinate 778,512,470 of OY728131.1, read as the reverse complement.
TCATATAACCATAATATCATCGATAAATACTTCTACAATATAATTATTCAATAAAAAAATACATAGGAACTTTATTCCATTACGGATGTAATAATAACAGAAGTTTGACCTTGATCTCTTAGCTTATTATGAGGTATATTCCCTTGTTTCTTGGAGAATTTACTTCCATAGTGCCCTATATCCTTATATTTGAAACACTAAACCTTAAATATTTCATTATTACCCTTGAATTCTCTCACCTATTGTTCATTCTATCCACACTTGAAGAAAACTATCATTCCCTTCAAGTACTAGGGTGTTTCTTTCAACAATTATAACATACTAGAAAATCCTTATTTCTATTCTTCCCCTTTTCTATTTTTTATTTTATTCCCTATTCTTCTCTTTCTTTCCTTTAAATCCATAAGGCTTGGAGAATTATTTCTCTATCTTGATAGCATATGATATTGTATCCTCATATGGCGAGAAAGTTTGGGAGACTGTTGTCCTTCTAAGGATTGAATTTATCCCATTAAAGAAATTATAAATCTTACTCTTTATATAACATATGTAGTCCAAAACATTATTTTATAACCTCATAAAGTTAGATTCATACTTAGAAATATTTTCCTCTTCCATTTTTCTTAGAATAAATAATTGTCTCTCCATATCTAGTCATTGTTCACAAGGAAAATATTTCTCCAAGAAGAGTACCTTAAAACCCTTCTACTCAATGTTTTATATTTCTTATTCATCTTTAGTGTTTTGAATCAATGACCAAAATTGATCCACATTCCATTAATGATGAAAACATTCCATAAAAACATTCTTTATTTCATTACTTCCCAAAGTGATAGATATATTCTCTAAGGAAATTATCCATCTCTCAGATAAAACTAGATTTATAGTCCCATTAAATGACGGAGTTTGCTGACACATGAAGTAGTATAACATTGTTACACCGCATTTTTTATCTATATACTACTTCATATTGGAAAGGTTATTAAAAATAACCTAATTCGCCTACCCTAATATAGTTATAATTTGATCAGCTCCAGCTCTAGCTTCATTATCTTTCCCATGAGGTAAATTCCTACATGTATTATGTGAATTGATAAGGTTTTCATTCCTTACAATAGAAACCATTTATAAACAATGTAATACACTATGTTAGATCATAAAATTATGAATCATAATGTATAATTTCAAAACTAGCGACACACTTAATATAAATTAAAAAATTTGTGCATATTTAATCTCATAATCGTAAACTGTGTATCTTTGGTTCTCAAGTTATAAAGATATTTTCAAATACTTAAAAATATTTTGTAAAGAAAGTTTGAATTGTCCCAAATATATACCCAAGGAGTGTCAAACTAGGTTTACAATAAGACCCATTATAATTCACCAGGTGATAATCAAGTCAAATCTCATTTCACCTTTTTTGGAAGTTATTACCCCTAGGTATATCTATTCCATAGACACATCCACTTATATTATCCATGAAAGGATGTATTTCTTATAAATACACATGATATCTACATTATGAAAACTTTAGTATGTTATCCCATACTTAGAATTGTCCTCAAAGTTAGTCATAGGGTTATGTTATCTAATATATGTTTTCCTAAATATAGTTCCCAAGATTTCTACCAAAATTCATCTGATACCAACTATAAAGACCCAAACCCTAGTATCATAGAGTCACTAGTTACTTTATTATATTAACAACAGATAAAAGTAATAAAATCCATAAGGACCTAATAGTTTTTTAGTCTTGGAAGATTAGATACATAGATGAATCTTATATTATAATTGAAGACTTAAAATACAACATATAATTTTCTTTGAGAACACCATTATTACCTTTAGCATATCCCTGTATATCAATCATAATACACTTCCTAACATCTCAAGGAAAGGAAACATAATAATGAGGTGAGCTCGAATGCTCAGTAAGGGTATGTATATAGTAGAATTTATCATAAAAAAATAAGGAATAATCAATATGATAAGGTAAATAACTAAAACACATACCATTTAATCGATAACTCGAACATGAATAATAATATGGTAGGAATAAATGATGATCAAATAATTCCATATAAATAATCACATGAGCATGAAACTTATCCATAATACTCTAATTAATCGAATAATCACATGGAAATCATTAATTAATCTCATAATAAGGTAATTAATAATGTCAAAAATCATAAACATATCATAATTTCCTTGTACTAAGATATATTACATAAATGGGAAAGGCTTCAGCTAGAAACCCAAGATATTTTTCCTCATGAGACCTACCGATGCATCAATGGGCTAGATCGGGACCCACCCATCACTTACTAAGTCTAATAAATTTATTATATGAAAGGGGAAAAACTAATCATGTAAACATTCATATTAAAAAACTAGAATACAAAATGTTAATAATTTCTCCAATAAATAAACACAATCAATGTAATTTTTTTATTGAAAACTAGCTTATGAAATGTTAATATTTTTTTTAAATCAATAAACATAATCATAAACTATTTAGAGTAATATGAAGAATGGTATTAAAATGGAACATACCTAGTCATAATGATCATAAAATATCTAGAGAAATTATAAGGATGGTATCATTAAAATAGATTCCCAATGGAGAATATGGTAAAATTAGTGTTTTTGTCATTGATGAATGTAAATACCATAAAAAACCATTAAAAACATTCTTGAAGAAAATACCATTTTCACTTTGAAAATAAATTTTAAAAAATAAAAATTTATAGAATATTAAGAAAAAAATTTATTTGAAAATAACCTTGTAATATTATAAAGTAAGATTAAAATAAATTATTTCTCACGATGACATACAAGTTCTGTTTATACCAAGTACATTAAAATAAAGATTCCTTTCACATTTTTGTAAGAAAAGTCAAAAAGTAAATTGTTTAGAAAATGATAGGAAGATTACATTTAATTTTTTTTTATAAAAATTAAAACATAGATAAAAATTTATTTAAAAATATCATTTAGATAATATTGAAAAAAAATTAAAAACATTTTTAGAAAACATGTATATTGTATAAAAAGGATTTTTGACCGAAGAGTGAAACTAATTTTTCTTTTCTTAAAACATTTTCTCAATCATCTTAAGTACCAAAAAGAGTAAAATAATAATATTAGTTGAAAATTTAATGAATAGAGAGAGTATGAGAAAATATATTGGGTTTAATATTTAAATATCAAACTATTACCCCCCATGGGAGACTTAAACATAAACAATTTTGAATAATGACGAGATTGTGAAATAAACTCTTACCACATTAGTGACTTTTGAATCTTATGCCCCATGAAAGAAATAAATTAAAATTAAACTTTTAAATACCATGAATAACAATTGATTCATGATATAACATATCAAATAGGTAGTATATAAACCTCACAAAAAAAATAAGTGGTGACTATGAAATATGTATCATGGAAGTAAAAGTGAGATGACAAACCCTTACTTTAGGTCTGATTTCCTTTGTACATGTCCAAAACTCTTTTATAATAAATATAGATTTATTATAAATATATTATTGAACCATAATAATATATATCATAACATATATGAATTTATTATAACTTTTTATCATGAATTTATTAAAAATTATTTATTAAGGACACTATTCTGGTTGATAAGTGCTTTGTTTTTCACATATGTTTTGGTTATGTAGTTTCGGTTCTTGTAATTTTATCATGGTTCCATAATCTTCAGAATTTTACCCATGATATTAATAATATATATATATATATTCATAATACAATTATTCATAATATTCTATAAAAGTTAGTGGTAGAAAAAATGAGTAACAACGTTCATTGAGATGGTAGATTGTACATACACATGAATGATGTTTTCATTTTCTTGATGGATGGAATAAAAGAAAGGTAAATAATATTTCAAATTTAAAGAATAATTATTATATCATATATATCATATATATTCATTAAATCTATCCTTATTACCATCCATGTCAAAATAAAATGAAAAACATATCATATCACTATGTGGAAGCAATATTCCACACGTACGCACGAACGATGATATAATTTTTCAATAGATTGGAAGGTAATAATGTAGACATGATATTATAATTTTATAAGTATAAAAATGTCATAAATATAATGTATATACATTAAATACATCATTACATTCATCCATGATAGGTGGTGATGGAAAATGAATTACATCGGTTCACGAGACGGTGGTTCACCATACACACGATCAACGATTTTGTTTACTATTTGTTTGAAGATGATATGAATACAAGTTATAAAATTAATATAATAACATCTTAGTATATGTTATATACTTTTTTTATTATTCTATCATAGTATATAGATATTTTAAGGAGTAAATTAAGAAATTAAATGAAAATGCATGGTTAAGAAATATAAATCTTATTTGGAAAACCTCTTTAGGTTTATACTTAATACCTTTCTAGGTTGGTTTTTTGATCAAACCAAGGAATCTAGGTCATGAGAAGGGGTGTAAGGATGGGATTTTGTTGATTATTATCTAAAAAAACTGGCTCTTTAAGTGTGGATAGAGGAGGATATAAGGTTTCCTTTTATAAGTGGGGGAGGGGACCTTCTTGGACATTACTTCAAATTTTTCCAAAATAATACAAAATGATAAAGCCATTCCCAAGAAAAATGATTCAAAATAACCATAATTAATTTTTGATGTTTTCACTATTCATTATGACAAAAAAATTTGACATTGTTAAATAATATTAATTATTATGATTACAAATATAAAATCCATTCTACCAAATTAAATTCATAGAAGTGGTGAAATTTAATTTAAAATTAAACCTGAGGACATGATGAAAACACTGTTTTCCATGGGAAATATTTTCATAAATATAAAAAGTTTTTATATTAAAATTGAATATATAATTGACTCTAATTAAATAAATTGGATTAATTATAATACAATTTAATTAATTTTACTTTTTAAATCATTTTAAACATAATGTCACTTTATAAATACTTTAAATGATAAGTCATTTTTCACTAAAAATCTGTATTTTTTTACTATTAATTGAAAATATAATATTTTTAGAAAATTATAAAAAATAACTCCAAGATAATTTTGAAATTATGATTTAAAAAATAAAAATAATTTTTTCAAATAAATATTCTAGAAATTAAAAATATTAATTTTAAAATAAGTGCGCAAAACACGACAAAATCGAAAATTAGAAAAATACAATTTTTAAGAATAAAAATGGATTTATTTTTATCCTATGGATTATAAAAATATTAGATTAATGTTAAATTTTTTATTGAATATATAATATATAAATTTAATTAAAATCATTCACCAATAGTTATAAATTTAATTTATTAATATAAAAACACATTGCACACATAAAAACATTTTTTTTGAAAAATATTTCTTTTACACTCAAATATTTTTTATTTTTATTTCTAATTAATTAATAACCAATTAATTTATATTATACATCTGTAAATGATATCTTTTTCATCCTTTAATTAATCCTATTCATATATTCCAGTTTAACAAATTGATTATAAAAATATACTATTTTATGGTTCTTTTAGACTCAGGGTTGCGTGTATCACAAGCTATAAAACATAATGTTCTTATTTTAAAATATTGGGATGTCACATTCACACAACCCATTGATACCCTAGGCAGAAGGTGTCTATCAGAAACTTATTAGTTGTCCCTTTCAACCCCATATATAAGAGTCTTGGGAAGATTATATCATTGAAGAAAATGAGTGTGGCCTTTATTTATTTTTTTAGGTTTGAAAGAATGGATAAATATTATGGAAAAAAGGTTTTGGATGATTGTTTACTCAATTTTTAGAGAAGACTTTTTCCCTCTAAAACCCTTCTATATTATAAATTACTCTCTTATATTATTTGGATAAAAGTTTTATAAAGTTGAAGAAATTTGGAAAATTTTGTTTTCTAAATCCATGCCATTATTTATGAAAAAATGGTCATGGTTCATGAAGTTTTTCATAGTCATGAAAAATTAAAAAAAAAACGGTTTTATAAAAGTTATAAAACCCTGTTGTAGTTAAATAAAAACATGAATATAGTACTTTCATGAAAATAAATCATTTTTATACGATTATTTTACATTATGGTTTACCTATAAAACACTCATGGTTAGTATTAAAATATAATTCCCATAAAAAAACCATGACATAGTTAATTGAAACTGTAGATCCCAGTGAACATGTGTGGAAACACTAAGAGGGGTGTGAATCAATGTGAATATATTTTACTAAATTCTTTTCTGTGAACCTCAACACCTATTAAGATGAATTTATGGAGTTTATAATACCCAACACTAAAAAAACATGAAAAAAACAAGAAAGAACAATAGAACACAATATTTTTACTAGGTTTACCCTAATTTTAGGTAACTACATTCTTTCTATGTTTGGTGAATTCCAAATCATAAATATCCACTAACATCATAAAGTGAATGAATTAATAAATATACCATACTTTATACCTTGAGTGTTGCCAAAAAATTATTTCTCCCTACAGTTTCCTCCTGATAGGTTTATATAGGATCCATCCTATTTACATTTAGGAATAAGAAATTATTTTCCTTATATTCTTGGTATTTTATTCTCCTTGAAAAATATCTTTATTAGTATTCTAGATATCATAAAATCAATTATTAAACCTTTCTGTGAAATATATAGAGTTCCAAAAATCTTTTAAGCACTCAAAAATTCCTCAATAAATAATCTACCAACCACCACCTTCTTAAATTACTTAAAATATTAAAAAATAGTATATTCTATCCCCCTTCTAAAAAATTGATATAGTAGGAAAAATTATATTTTATTCTTACTTACTCGATCCTTCAGATTTTCAAAAGTGATCCCAAAGTCAGTGGTTACTTTATTAAATTGGTACTATATATAAGTGATCACATCCTAAAGCAAAAAATAGTTTAGTAGTATTGAAAAACTAGATACATGATTGAATCTCACATTATACACTACTACAAAAATGGTAAAGGGAAGTACCACCTTATATCAGCGCAAAGAAAAAACCCCTAATAAAGAAACCCTGTATCAGTGCTAAAATTTTAGCGCTGATACAGGGACTCTTTATCAGTGCTAGAAAAGCGTTGATAACGAAACCCTGTATCAGCACTAAAATTTTAGCACTGATATAGGGTAACCTTTATCAGCGCTAAAAAATGGATGATAAAGAGACCCTTTATCAGTGCTAGAAAAGAGCTGATAAAGAAGGTCTATATCAGTTCTAAAATGTTAGCGCTCATACAGTAAGGATTTATCAGCGCTTTTTTAGCGCTGATAAAGAGTACCTTTATCAGTGCTAAAAAAGAACTGATAAAACCGTAGTCCCATATTTTATAAAATCGGTCACACAGTGTCCTAGTTTTATCACGACCTAAAGCTCTCGTGGTACTGAAACCCTGTGACTCCCCTCCGCTGCCCCCCAAGCTTCACATTACCGGACCTCTACCACCCCTATCTTCGCGTTGTCGTACCTCCGCCACCCTCGATCTTCGCGTTGCTGGACCTCCGCCTCCCTCGATCTTGGAGTTTCCAGAACAGGTGTGCAAAGTTTTTTTGGTCCCCTATTACACATACTCTTCTAAAAATTATGGTAATTTAATCCCAAGGATTTGATATATCTCATTGATGTGTATGGTTCATGAAAGTGTAAAACCATTGGTGTTATAGTTACACTTGTATGGGTAAAGAATGTAGAGAAGTAAATCATTTTCTTGATAGGTCTGGATTAAAGAGTAGAGGTGGATGGATCGAGGATGATCATTGAACATGTTCGAAACACTGGTTCCAAAACCATTCTGCCAAATATGTCCCTTCCAATATGTGTGACTAGGTAGTAGGAGATCCTATTTTTTCCATGTTCCATCACTATTTTTGAAACAGGGGAACCACCATCTATTGTTGGGGGTCCATTAGGGATTTCACTTAGGTGGGATGTAAGCCTATTTAGGCCATACACCATTACCATAGGAATACCATTCAGATTCAATAGGATTATGAGGATCCAAATTTAGGGAAACTCAAAAATTTAAGGAGGTGATGAGTATATTTTCAGGGTTTATTTGAACAATATATAGTTATTCCATCATGTGTTTGAATGCACTAAATAGGGGCACCATTTAGAAGGTGTTAGAAATGATCCCAAAGGGGAACAACCCTAAAAATGATCAATGGACTGGTTGGGCTAGAGATATTACTTTAAATAATCCATGCATATCTCCTATGATTGGGAATAAATTCATATGTAGTTATAAAAATAAGTGTGGTTGGAGACCAACACCAAGAGGGGGTTCTCTCTTGAGTGGGGGATAAAGGTATTACATAGTTTCACATCATGCAATGGGGACATGAACCATGTATGTTAACATCACGTGGAAAAGAATTTGGACATGAATTTTAATATCTTATGATTGTGATGAAGTTTTTGTAGTCTAAGGTCGAATAGATTTGACAAATATTTCACACAATTTCACATCAAGAAACAAGGTTATCAAGCTTCATAGATTAAATTCATATATCTTGGACTAAATGTCATATCATATTTATCATGTGAGGCATATTATGTACATGAAACTAGATAAGGCTACATTTTAACATCATGTTTTGAGGATTTCTAACATGAAACTATTCTACTGATCTTCCCATTCTATCTTCCTCATATCCGGACCTGTGGAAATCACATCCTATGAATAGTCTATGGGAATTTTATTAGAATTTGCACCCCTAAGAGTGTGATTAGAATTGGTAGATATATATATTTTATATTTTTAACCTAATAGTGGGAACAATACAATTGGGGCTTTCACCAAATGAGGAGACCAATAGGGTTTTTTGGAATCATCACATAATTTTCTCATGATGAATAATATTATTAATGCATAGGGTGTTTCTTATTTTTCACAGTAGGCATCATATGCTTGTAACATAGGGGGTGGATTTGTTACTTGGGCTATAGACAAAGGGTCAACACATCATTAAATATACTATTGGGGTTTGGAATAAATACACACATAGTTCTAACATAAATAATCCTATATTTATCATATAAATCATCTCATGTTTATCACATAGGGTAAGCCTATAGTTTCACATCATGCACTGCAGATGTTACCATATAATTTAACAACATATAAATAGGATGCTGTATTTTTAGTTCATATCCATATATCTCAGACTAAAGGGATGGTTTATTCATATGAAATATCTATTGAGAAACCTAGTATTGGTGGAAAGATTGATATGCTCATCATCTCTGGAGATCAATGAGTTTACACTATCCGAGTGAAGTTTATGAAAAATTTAAGGTCCTTCCTACTTGGATTCCAGTTTCACTAGATTCCTCCTAGGTATCCTCGATTCCCTTATATCCAACACCATGTCACCGTAAAGTAAGGAATGAAGGATAAACTTTTTCTTTAAGGACAACACCACCTGGTTCTAATGCATTTATAGGTCATCCAATTCTTGAACCCTATTTTTTTTGAGGGGTTCCCCCTTATTTCCTTCATGCTATCTAAGTGACTTTGTCTGGAAGTGCACTTGTATGGCATGATGCCCATACCACAAAGCTTTCTAGCCTTTCCACCCCTACCTCCATCTCTATCCTTCTCCCTCACTGAGGTTACTGACTGCTTCTCTGAAGTGGCCAGGCCCCTTCTTAGCAGTATTTGTTCTGTCTTCCTTGGCTCTGAGCCTGTCATCCAGCTCCAAATACTCATGGATCCCAAGAGAACTTCCTCACCAGCCCCCAAGTTTCATTACCCATCATTCCCTTACCCCTTTATATCCTCATCTCCCACTCATATGAAGCTTACCAACCAGAAGGGATTATGAACATGTTCAAAATCAAGGGACCTCAATGAGAGATCATCCTCCCACTTCAATAAGGCTACTAGCTCTAGATCCAATGCTAGAGGCCTATCCTACCCATCATTATTATCTTCATATCTAATGATCATGGTATTAGTGCCCATGTTAAATCAGACTTCCTCACCATAGAAATCAAAAATCATAATGTCATTGTTGTTGTTGTCAAATAACACAAAAAACCCTATAATAATCATAGAATTCTCCTGGAAGATTAAGTTTCATGGATTTCTACACTCTGACCCCTCCAATAGACACAAATGGGTATTTTGGCACAATAAATATGTTGTTGAGACTGTTCAATATTGAAATCAATTCATCACTTCCAAGGTGTCCAACGGTGACACCTCATTCCTTATGAATTTTGTTTTTGGAAGCTATGACCCTCTTCAAAGGGAATCTCTATGGAGTGAACAAAATACCTTTGATCCCGACCACCATCCATTGTTTGTTGGGGGTGACTTTAATGTTATTTCCAACCCAAAGGAAAGGAAAGGTAGAATCCCATTCCAGAGGAAGGCCATCATGGAGTTTGTTCAGTTCATGGCTGGGAAGGGCCTCATTGATCTCAGCTTCTCAGGTGACAGTTTCACCTGGTGCAACAACTGCAGGGGCTATCACCACTTGTGGAGTCTATTGGATAGGTGTCTAGACAACATGAAATCCAGTAACCTATTCTCAAATACCATGTTTTTCCATCTTGCTTGAGATATTTCGAACCACTCCCCCTCTTGGTTTCTATTTCTTCTTGGCATGATCATCAGGAACGGTTTCACTTCCACCCACAGTGGGTTAACATCCTAGGGTACCAGGACATGGTTTGTGAAATATGGAATGAACCCTTGTAGATGTATCGGGCCACCTTCAACCTTAGTGACCTGACCTTGAACCCGATATGTGCGTGTTCACCCCTTCCTCCTCAGGAACCTTCACCACCTGGGACTACTATCGCATATGGGCTCTTTCAGAGTATTTTATAGATGGAATGATACCTTGGGTTTATTGAATTATTAACACTAGTTTGAGATTTATGAGTGACTATATACTTATTATATTTTATTATTATTTCTTACAAACCACCACTTGAGTTGAGGAACCTGATTTAAATCCATATGGGTACTTTGGTTCTCATGTGGATATGGTTTTTTATGTGTTTGTGACATGTGTATGTGTGGATATATGGGTATTTAGGCATGATGATATTGAATGTAGGGCAGAGACCTAGGAGTGGTAGATGTATCATTCTTGATTATTCTTGTATTTGGACTGGGGTGATTTGAGGAAACTATAATGAATCTAAAGTAATTATATTTAATAAATTCCATATTGTAGAGATTATGAGAATCCTTTCTTTACTTATAGAGTTGGCTACTAGTTTTCATCCATATGTATTTTAGGTTGGTGAGGTATAAAAGGATGGACTAGTTTACCATTGAAGGGTTGAATTGATAGAGGAGGATGAGCCATAGAGGATGATGTCGTGTGAGTTTTACCATCTTTGACACAAGTGATTATCCCCGTGAACCCCTTTGTGTTTGGAAACTGTGTTGATTTTGATGGGGGGTCTATCCTGGTTTTGTTGATTTCCAAATCTTTATTGGAAATGGTTAGGATCTATTAATATCTATTTTTATAAGGAAGTGGTTCTCTTTTACTGTATTTGGAATTCTTGTTTTGTGTACTTGAACCATAAATACTAATATTTGAGATTCAAATAGGATGAAGATGAATAAATATTGGATGGATTCTAATTGTTTGACAATAGACTATGAGAACAAAGTGAAAGAGTTCATCAAGTTTGAAAAGGATCACGCAAAGGATCCTTCTCAAATCCTTTGTCCATGTTTACATTGTTGTTATTCTAGACTACTTACTCCAGAGGAGTTAGAAGAACATTTGATATGTCACAGAATAGATCAGAGTTATAAATGTTGGAATAAACATGGAGAAAAAGTGAATGTAGCTACTGGCTGGGATAAAACTACGTTTTATGGATCATCAAATATTAATACAAATATGAATAATTAAGAAGACCGTATGGAGGATATGATTACAGATGTCAATGACGATGAAGATCGCATTTAAGAAATGACAAAGACAATTGAAGATGAACTCCATGATTTCCCAAAATTGTTTGAGAAGTTAAAGAGTTATGAAAAGACTTCATTGAATGCTGGTTTCACTAAGTATACAACATTTTTAGTTGTACTGAAGTTGTATAAATTGAAATCAGTAAACTGATGGAGTGATGTCAGTTTTATAGAACTACTTTCTCTCTTGAATGACATGCTCCCGGAAGGTAATGAGCTCCCAAGACAGACATATAAATCTAAATGAATGCTACGCTTTATGGGTATGATTTCTGAAAGAATACATGCCTACCCGAAAGACTGTATATAGTTTTTCAAGGATAAAAAATCACTTACAGAATACCCAAAGTGTGGTGCTTCTTGATACAAGAAAGATGAATCCAATCCTACGAAAGTTGTATGGTACTTTCCAATCATTCCAAGGTTTAGGAATCTATATGTAAGTGAAGAAAATACAAGACAATTATCATGGAATGTAGATAAAAGAAATAAAGTTGGGAAATTATGTCATCCGACCGACTCTCCTCAATGAAAGAAAATTGATCATGAGTATCCTGAATTTCAAAAAGAGTTGAGAAACCTTTGTCTTGCGTTATCTACAGATGGAGTGAATCCTTTTGGTTTTCAAACAAGCACTCATAGTACATGGCATGTTATGTTGGTAAATTATAACTTGCCACCCTGGTTATGAATGAAGTGGAAATTCATCATGTTATCTATGCTTATATCAGGACCAAAACAACCAGGTAACGATATTGATGTTTATCTGGCTCCTTTGATCGAGGATTTAAAGTTATTGTGGGATTCAGGTGTTATGTTGTATGATGCTTATAAAAGTGAATACTTCACGTTGAGAGCAATGTTGTATGGGAAAATAAATGATTTCCCTTCTTATAGAAATTTTTTAGGCTATAGAATTAAAGGAACTCAAGGGTTTCCCATGTGTGAAGAAGATACACAATCAATTAGGTTGAAACATTCATCGAAATATGTGTTTCTAGGACATCGTAGATTTCTACCTCGTTGGCATAAGTACCGATCTTGGACGACATCATTCAATGGAAGTTCAGAACAACACGTAGCACCGTCTCCACTAATAGGTGATCAGCTGTTTGAGAGTGTAAAATTTGGGAACACTATTTTTGGTAAACCATTTTCGAAAAACCTTACGAAAATCAGTTGGAAAAAGTGATCAGTTTTTTTGAATTACCATACTGGAATTGTTTGTACATCAGACATTTTCTTGATGTGATGCATGTGGAAAAAAATGCTTGTGATAGTGTTATCAGAATGTTTCTAAATGCCCCTGAAAAAAAAGGATGTAATTAAGACAAGGTTGTACATGGTTGAAATGGGAATATGAGAAGAGTTGGCTCCCGTGAAGGGTGAAAATTGAATGTTTCTTCCTCGAGTTGCTTATACTATTTCTAGGGAGGAGAGATATCAGTTTTTCAACTTCTTCAATGATGTAAAGGTTCCAGAGGGTTATTCATCAAATATTAAGAACATTGTTTCAATGAATTATTTGAAGTTAAAAGGTTTAAAATCACATGACTTCCATGTTTTGATGTAAGATCTAATTCCTATAGATTTACGTTGTATTTTTTCCAAGAATGTTCATCATACGTTAACCAAACTTTGTTTCTTTTTCAAAGATATATGTAGCAAAGTTTTAGACCCGACGAAATTTCTAGCTATGGAAAAAGAAATTGTCATCATATTATGTAAATTATAAATGTTCTTCCCGCAAACATTCTTTGATATGATGGTTCATTTGATGATTCACTTGGTGAGAGAGATTCAACTTTTTGGTATTGTGCACTATAGATGGATGTATCCTGTTGAACGGTATATGAAGATTTTGAAAGGGTATGTCTAAAATCGAAGTCGGCCAGAGGGTTGTATAGTGGAGCGATATATTGTTGAGGAAGCCATTGAATTTTGTACCGAATAACTATATGATTTGTAAAGAATTGGTCTCCCAAAATCTCAACACACTGGACGCATTGAGGGTGAGTGAATTTTTGGAAGAGATGTTGTAACAATCAGTATTACAGATCGGGAGCAGGCCCACCTTTATGGTTTTCATAATAGTTGGGAGGTTTCTCCATATATTGAAACTCACAAAGAAATTATTATGCAGTTGAATCCATCAAGGGATGAAAAATGGTTATCAAATACACATAATCACCAATTTATAGGATGGTTTCAGGACCATATTTTTAAGCAGTTGGATGAAAATCCGAATTCAATTTCAGAACAACTTCGATGGCTATCCGCTGGACCAAGTGTGTATGTATTATCTTACAGTTGTTATGTAATTAATGGTTATACATTCTATACATATGAACATGATGAATATGGTACCATGAAAAATAGTGGAGTTACACTATTGGATGAAGCGATGCATGTTTCTGGTAGTAAGGATAAAAATTCAATTTATGAAAATATGTTATACTTTGGCATCATCAAACTAATATGGGAGTTGGATTATACGACAATCCAATTGCTGATTTTTCAATGAAAATGGGTTGATAACAATATTGGTGTTAAAATAAATGAATAAGGATTTGTGAAAGTTTATTTTAGTAAATAAGGGTAAAAAGATGAACAATTTATAATGGAATCACAAGAAGTACAATTTTTTTATGTTCCAGATCCCGCAAACCGAAAGTGGTCGATTGCTCTGTTATCTTCCAAAACTACTGAAGGTTCCGATGAAAATTTATTTGAGGACGATCCTTTCAGTGGTACATTACAATCATTTTGAAGCAGTCTCAATGTAGATGATGTTTTGTATGTTAGAGGAGACCACAATGAAGGGATTTGGATAATCGATAGAAGTTTCAAATCCCTTCAGCCTTTGAAAAAAAGAAAGAGAGTTAAATAAACAGGTTATATTTTGTTTGTAATATAGATCTTGTTATCTCATGTTATTATCTTATCATTATTGAATTTATGTAATCTAAATTAAATATTCAACCCCTTTTGCAGATATTGAATTCTGCACATTCTGGTGCTCCTAACCTTGAGGATGAACAAGTCTCTCAAGCTACTGCTGCTGCGGCTGCTGCTGCTCCTACTGCTGCTCCTGCTGTGGCTACTGCTGCTCCTACTGCTCCTAGTGTTGAGGTCCAAAAACCATCAGCACATGCTGTTGATACCATTTCAGATGAACATATAGATGATGTTGATATCGATGAAATGGTCGGGAATAAAGGACCGACGTCACAGAAAACACAGGTGCATCGTAGTTTGACGGTGTTAGCCAAAGTTCTTAAGGCGAAAAGCAAAGGCATCAAATTTGACATCAGATGGAATGCATGAGGCCAACATGTGAATCCCAATAAGGCTATGTTTAGTAGTTACATTGGATTTTTCACTCAGCAATGTGTGCCGATTGACATAGATTCATGGTACCATGTTGGGTCCGGGCTGAAGACTGTGATCTGGGAAGAAATTACGGTAACATTATGAATTTATTTCTTTAATTTACTAGAAAATAAAATAATGAAACAATGTCTTACTCTTCTCAATCTCCTACAGTGTACATTTATATTAGACGATTCACACAAGGACTATGTACTAAGTCTTGTAGGAAGGATTCATCGAGGTTTTCGCACTATTTTAACAAGATGTCACCTGAAATATTCCAAATGTAAAATAAACCCACACCCACCCATTGTCTACGCTCACCTGATATCCCAAGAAGCATGGGATGCATTTATTAGCCACCGTGGGGATGAGAAGTTTCAGGTACATTGTGGGTGATAATACGTTGTTTGAGGATACATGTATTCATCACTTTTATCGTCAATATTTCATTTATGGAACATCAAATCTATAATGAAAATAAGGAACGTGCATCAAAACCAACATAACCCTATTGTAAAGCAAGGATGGGGTGGGCTTCACAAGAAAATAAAATGGTACGTATTTTAACTTTATATAAATATTGTTTGGCGCCAATAAACAACATCATAATTATATTTCTATGTTTATATGTAGATTGATGAGTCTAAAACCAAAGACACTTCCATCCCACATCATGTGCTTTGGAAGGAGGCACGTGTGAATAAGGAAGGGAAGCTAGTAGACGAGGACACACAAAAAGTGTGGGAAATTTTTGTAAGTATGACACGACAATAAAAAGATTTGTTTTAAATTTCTATTACATAAAAATAATCAGTTATTTTCCGATATCCGAGAGTCACAGGAATCAGCTACTCTTGTAGCGGATGCAGACCTATTATCAATGGCTTTGAAGCAGCCAAAAAAATATGGTCATGTTAGAGGTGTGGGGTTTGGGGTGACACCCCGAGTATATTTTTAGAAGAATAAAAAATGGATGATAGAGATGAAACATTGAAACAAATGAGTGAAAAACTAACATCCCTTGAAGAACGATTGCAATGGCAGGGAGAGTTGCTAGTAACTTTTATGGGTGGGAAGCAAGGAGAAGACACAAATCAGGAATAACCAGTGCATGAAGATCACGCCCCACCCCCACCAGCTTTGAGGTGATCCATTCCCCTTAAAGAGCTGTCTTAGCAATGGTAATCAATATTCTAATAATTTTTCTCATGAAATGTGAATCAGACAAACACTGATACTTTTTCTGTACCGATATTATACAGGGTGATAATGATTGTGATTTATATCTGTCAACACCCACCTATCACCTTGTAGTGAGGGATACAATGTTCAATATCCCAGATGACACGCTGTATAATAGACCACTTTCGAAAGATCATCTAAAAGTGATGATTACTGTAGCTCATGATCCAAATGCAGAGCTATCTATTCCACTTGATGACGATGATATTCATACGGTCAAAAAGGCTATTGGGACATTCATTGCATGGCTGTCACAACTTATAAGAGTACATGAGGCCAAAGAGGTATTTATTTCCTTTTTTTAAGCTAAACCATTAACAATTAATGAAAAAAGGGTTTGAAAAAATGAATGTTATTATAAACAGAGAAAGGGAAGGGGGTGAAAAATGTTGGCTCAAAACCATCTAAAGGATCAACCAACCGATCCAAAGAAGATATTGAAAGAACAATAACACCACCTATTCTCTATCCACATTTACTAAAATTGAAGACTAATGTGGATACTAAGCTAAGAGGTGGTAGTAGTCATATAGTGGTTTTCGAAGAGAATATATACGGAGAGGAAATTCAAGATTTCATTTCTGCTGAAAATGTAAATGAGATCTATGAAAACTGTTGACTAGACATCATAGTTGTAAATATATATATGAGGTATATTTTCATGAATTGATTTTCTAAAATCTGATCTAATGTGTAAATCATGACTAAATGAATTTTATGTTGTTGACAGACGTATATATGAAAAAAAGTTGAAGGAATTTTCCCATGAGGAAAAATTTGGACTCGTTAGTCCTCATACCACATCATCACATCTAGCGAAATTAGAGACATCAAAAAAGAATGAAATAGAGAGGGGATTGATGAAAACATTTGAAAAGATTACAGATGATACTCTTCTCAATACCAACTATGCAGGGGTAAAACTCTACAATTAAAGCATATCAATTATATTTTCAGTTATTTTATTACTTATTCCTTTTTTTGTTTTTAGGAAACATTGGATGCTAATTGCGGTGAACTTGGATACTCCAATGATTTGTTTTCTGGATTCAAAGCAAGGATATCCATCAAACCGACCACACGTGATGGAGTTTGTGAATTTGTAAGACACTAAATCCTATGTTTTAGGTCCAAACATCAAGTAATATAATTTACATTATCTTTTACTGAGGATTCTGTTATGATAGGGTGGTGTATCAATATCGTCTAAAAAAGGAATGAGGACAAGGGCTAATCAGAAGGAGGCGAGCAAGTACTACGTATGAAAAAATATCAGGGTATATATAATAAAATTTCACTATCCAAACACATATCAACACAGGTTACTTATTCTCCTAATGATCAATTTTTTTGTAGTGTCCAAAACAAACAAACTATAATGACTGCGGTTATTATGATTGTAAATTTATGAAAGATAATGTTTTTCATCAACAAACTAGCATCCCTAAAGAGGTATTTTTAATAACAACTACTAGTTCGTTTAATTTATTTATTAATTCTTTATTTTTATATTTTGCAGTACTACTCTGACGGCCGAAAAGCCTCATTCTCACAAGATGATATAGATTTTTTCAGAAATTAATGGGCCACATACCTGATGGCAGATTGTACACAAATAGCATGAAGATCTGACTTGGGGACGTATACAATTGGCGGTCATTTTTGAGAGGGGTTAAAGGGATCAAAATATGACACATTGTTGTATGTAAATGTTCATAGGAAAATTGTAATTGTTATTAAATAAAACATCCTTTCTTCAATGAGTAAATTTCCTATTTTAATAGATGATATTCACCAACCACATGCAATAATGAAGAACCACTCAAAGTGTCTCTCTTTTTGTTAAAATGAACATATTTTTAAGTGAAAACAACAACTGATGTATGTAAATCCAAAAAAACGCATTCGGATTGTGTTGATCCTTTAAGAGAACGATCCATGGGTGCGTTGAGGATGTGTACGAGTCAACCCCACCTCAATACGAGGCACGGTGTGGCTGGTACCACTCAAAGGGTCTCTCTTTTGTTTAAAATGGACACAATTTTAAGTGAAAACAAAAAATAACCTAGGGAAATCCGACCAATCACATTCAGATTGTCATATAGGATAACAATCCATGGGTCCTTTGCGACGTGTACAAGTCAACCCTGACTCAATCCGAGGCACGGTTTGGCCGATATCACTCAAAGTGTCTCTCTTTTGTTTAAAATGGACACAATTTTAAGTGAAAACAACAACTAACCTACAAAAATCTGACCAAATGCATTAGGATTGTGTTGATACTATAGGAGAATGATCTATGGGTCCTTTGAGATGTGTATGAGTCAGACCTGCCTCAATATGAGGCACGGTGTGGCCGGTATCACTCAAAGTGTCTCTCTTTTGTTTAAAATGGACACAATTTTAACTAAAAACAACAAATGACCTACGAAAATATGACCAAAAGCATTCAGATTGTGTTTATACTATAGGAGAATTATCTATAAGTCCTTTGAGATGTGTAAAAGTCAACCTCGCCTCAATATGAGGCACGGTGTGGCCAGTATCACTCAAAGTGTCTCTCTTTTGTTTAAAATGGACACAATTTTAAGTGAAAACAACAACTGACCTATGGAAATATGACCAAACGCATTTGGATCATGTTGATACCTTAGGAGAATGATCCAGGGGTCATTTGTGATGCGTAGAAGTCAACCCAGCCTCAATCTGAGGCACAGTGTGGCCAGTATCACTCAAAGGGTCTCTCGTTTGTTTAAAATGGACACAATTTTAAGTGAAAACAACAACTGACGTACAGAAATATGAAAAAATGCATTAGGATTATGTTGATACTATAGGATAACGATCCATGGGTCATTTGCGATGTGTAATATTCAACATCGTCTCAATCCGAGGCATGGTGTGGACAGTATCACTCAAAGTGTCTCTCTTTTGTTTAAAATGGACACAATTTTAAGTGAAAACAACAAATGACCTACAAAAATTTGACCAAACTCATTTGGATTGTCTTGATCCTATAGGATAACAATCCATGGGTCCTTTTTAATATGTAAGAGTCAACTCCGCCTTAATCCGTGGCACAGTTTGGCCGGTATCACTCAAAGTGTCTCTCTTTTGTTTAAAATGGATACAATTTTAAGTGAAATCAACAACTGAGCTATGTAAATCTGACCAAACGCATTTAGATTGTGTTGATCATATACTAGAATGATCCATGGTTCCTTTTAGATGTTTATGAGTCAACTCTTCCTCAATATGAGACACTGTTTGGCCGGTATCACTCAAAGTGTCTCTCTTTCATTTAAAATGGATACAATTTTAAGTGAAAACAACAACTGACCTACAGAAATCTGACCAAACGCATTCTTATTGTGTTGATACTTTAGGAGAACAATAAATGGGTCCTTTGTGATGTGTATGTGTCAACCCCGCATCAATCCGATGCCCGGTGTGGCCGGTATCACACAAAGTGTCCCTCTTTTGTTTAAAATGGCTACAATTTTAAGTGAAAACAACAACTGACCTACATAAATCTGACAAAACACATTCGTATTGTGTTGATACTTTAGGAGAAAAATCCATGGGTCCTTTGAGATGTTTAAAAGTCAACCCCGTGTCAATCCGAGGCCCAGTGTGGTCGGTATCTCTCAAAATGTCTCTCTTTTGTTGAAAATGGACACAATTTTGAGTGAAAACAACAACTGACCTATGAAAATTTGACCAAATGCATTCGGATTATGTTGATCCTATAGGAGAATGATCCACGAGTCCTTTGTGATGTGTAAAATTCATCCCCACCTCAATCCGAGGCACGGTTTGTCCGGTACCACTCAAAGGGTCTCTCTTTTGTTTAAAATGGACAAATTTTTTAAGTGAAAACAACAACTGACCTATGGAAATCCAACCAAATGCATTCGGATTATATTGATCCTTTAGGAGAACGATCCACGAGTGTAGTGGGGACATGTATGAGTCAACCTAGCTTCAATACGAGGCATAGTGTGGCCGGTACCACTCAAAGGGTCTCTCTTTTGTTTAAAATGGACCCAATTTTAAGTGAAAACAACAATTGACCTATGAAAATTAAACCAAACGCATTCAGATTGTTTTTATACTATAGAATAATTATCCAAAGGTCCTTTTTGATGTGTATGAGTCATCCCTACCTCAATCTGAGGCACTGTGTGGCTGGTACCACTCAAAGGGTCTCTCTTTTATTTAAAATGAACAGATTTTTAAGTGAAAACAATAACTGAACTACATAAATCCAACAAAACACATTAGTATTGTATTTATCCTTTATAAGAACAATCCAAGGGTGCGTTGGAGAAGTGTACGAGTCAACCTCGCCCCAATCCGAGGCACGGTGTGGCCGGTATCACTCAAAGTGTCTCTCTTTTGTTTAAAATGGGCACAATTTTAAGTGAAAACAACAAATGACCTATGAAAATATGACCAAACACATTCATATTGTCTTGATCCTATAGGATAATGATCCATGGGTCCTTTTAGATGTGGATGAGTCAACCTATCCTCAATCCGAGGCACGGTTTGGCCGGTATCACTCAAAGTGTCTCTCATTTGTTTAAAATGGATACAATTTTACGTGAAAAAACAACTGACCTATGGAATTATGACCAAACACATTCGTATTGTGTTGATACTATAGGAGAACGATCCATGGGTTTTTTTAGACGTGTAAGAGTCAACCCCGCCTCAATCCGAGTCACAGTTTGGCCGGTATCACTCAAAGTGTCTCTCTTTTGTTTAAAATGGATACAATTTTAAGTGAAAACAACAACTGACCTACAGAAATCTGACCAAACACAGTTGGATTGTGTTTATCCTTTAGGAAAAAAATACATGGATCCTTTTCGACGTGTAAGAGTAAACCCCATGTCAATATGAGGCCCAGTGTGGCTGGTATCACTCAAAGTGTCTCTATTTTGTTTAAAATGGATACAATTTTAAGTGAAAACAAAAACTGAACTACAGAAATATGACCAAATGCATTCATATTGTTTTAATACTTTAGGATAAAAATCCATGTGTCCTTTTCCAATGTGTACAAGTCAACCCCGCATCAATCCTAGGCCCGGTGTGTCCAGTATCACTCAAAGTGTCTCTCTTTTGTTTAAAATGGACACAATTTTAAGTGAAAACAACAAATGACCTACGAAAATTAGACCAAAAGAATTTGGATTGTGTTGATTCTATAGGAGAATGATCCAAGAGTACTTTGGGATGTGTATGAGTCATCCCCACCTCAATCTGAGGCATGGTGTGGCCGATACCACTCAAAGGGTCTCTCTTTTGTTTAAAATGAACATATTTTTAAGTGAAAACAACAAATGACCTACGGAAATATGACTAAACACATTCAGACTGTATTGATACTTTAGGATAACGATCCATGGGTGCTTTGGGGACATGTAAGAGTCAACCCTGCCTCAATCCAAGGCACAGTGTGGCCAATACCACTCAAAGGGTCTCTCTTTTGTTTAAAATGGACATAATTTTAAGTCAAAGCAACAACTGACCTATGAAAATTGGACCAAACACATTTGGATTGTGTTGATATTATAGGAGAATGATCCAAAGGTCCTTTGTGATGCTTAAGAGTAATCTCTTCCTTAATCTGAGGCATGGTGTGTCCGGTACCACTCAAAGGGTCTCTCTTTTGTTTAAAATGGACAGATTTTTAAGTGAAAACAACAACTGAACTACAGAAATCCAAACAAACGCATTAGGATTGTATTGATCCTTTATGAGAACAATCCATGTGTGTATTGGGGATGTTTATGAGTCAACCATTCCTCAATCCAAGGCATGGTGTGGCTGGTACCACTCAAAGAGTCTCTTTTTTTTAAAATGAACACAATTTTAAGTGAAAACAACAACTGACATACTGAAATCTGAGAAAACACATTAAGATTGTCTTCATCCTTTAGGATAATGATTCATGGGTGCTTTTTGACATGTACGAGTCATTCCCGCCTCAATCCGAGGCACGATGTGGCCGATATCACTCAAAGGGTCTCTCGTTTGTTTAAAATGGACACAATTTTAAGTGAAAACAACAACTGACATACGGAAATCCAACCAAATGCCTTTGGATTGTTTTGATCCTATAGGAGAACTATCCAATAGTCTTTTGAGATGTGTATGAGTCAATACCTCCTTAATCCGAGGCAAGGTGTGGCCGGTATCACTCAAAGTGTCTCCCTTTTGTTTAAAATGGACACAATTTTAAGTGAAAACAACAACTGACCTACAACCTGAACACCCCCCACCCCTCTGGACACCCCCACCCCATGGAAATCCCCCTCAACCCCCTGGACACCCCCACCCCTTAGACATTCCCATGGATATCCCCCCCACCTCGGACAGCCCCCCCGGACACCCCACCCCCTGGACAACCACCACCCCCCTGGACGGCACCCCCACCCCTCCTAGACGCCACCCCACCACCTAGATAACCCCACCCCCATGGACACCCCCACCCATGTATGGCCACCACCACCCTCCTGGTCACCATCCCACCCCCTAGACACCCCATAGACAGCCCCCCCAACCTGGACACCCCCCTCCTTGGACACCACCCTACCCCCCTTGGACAGCCCCAACCTCTAGGACCGCCCCCACCCCCCGGACACCCCCACAACTAGAAATCCCTATCCTCCTAGACACCCCAATCCCACCCTCTTGGACACCACCCCACCCCCTTGGACAACCCCACCAACCCCCCGGACCTCCCTCAACCCCCCAGACACCCCCACCCCCTGGAAAGCCCCCCCGACACCCTGGACACCAGCCCACCCCCTGGACACCCCCATGGACAGCCCCCCCACCTGGACACCCCCACCCCCTGGACACCCCCACCCTCCTTGGACAACCCCTAATCTCCTGGACCTCCCCACCCCCCTGGACACCCCTTTCCCCCCAGACACCCCACCCCCCCGAACACCCCCACCCCCCTTAGACAGCCACCCCAAACCCCTAAACAGCCCCAAACCCCATGAATTCTGAATTGAATTCTTTATGTACTTAATTAACTTATTAATTATGTGTTAATGGTGTACGGGTATAATTTTTGTATGGGTATAATTGGTCTAATTATCTTATGAATTATGTGTTAATTTTGTATGGGTATACTTGGTCTAATTAGCTTATTGAGATGCTGAATTTTTTGCAGGTGTTTGGGTGTACTGCTGCATATTTTTTATAGCAGCAGACAAGGCATTTATCAGTGCTTTTTTAGAGCTGATAAAGGGAGCCTTTATCAGTGCTAAAAATCATAGATAAACTACAACTTTATCAGTTCTAAAAAAGCACTGATAAATGATCTATTTATCAACACTAAAAGAGTGCTGATAAAACACACATTTATCAGCACTCTTTTAGCGCTCATAAAGGGGTTTTTATTAGTTTTTTTTAGAATTGATAAAGGTGTAGTATATCAGCACTTTTTTAGCACTAATAAAGGCTCCATTTATCAGTGCTCAGTAAGCACTGATAAAGGGGACCCCTCTTTATCAGCGCTGAGATTTACAACGTTTTTTTAGCGCTGATAAAGCCCATTTTGAGCACTGATAAAGACCATTTTTGTAGTAGTGATAATTGAAAACTTAAAATACAACATATTAATTTATCTAGGAACACTAATTTTCCATTTATCATATCCTTAATTATCAATCATAAAACATTTCCTAACATCCTAGGGAAAGGAAACATAATAAATGGGTGAGATTAAATGCTTAGTAAGGGTATACACTCAGTGAAAGCTATCACAAATAGATAAGTCATAATAAATATGTAAAGATAAATATATGAAAACCTATTCCATTTAATAAATAATTTGAGAATAAATAATAGAATAGAAGGAATAAATGATGATAAAATAATTCTATATAAATAATCACATGAGATTGAAACTTATCCATGTAAATCATAGCTAATCAAATAACCACATGTACATCAATAACTAATCTGATAATGAAGAAATGCATAATTTTGTATATCATAAACATTCCATCAAGGTCTCATGCGAGGACATATTACATAAATGGGTAAAGCCTTAGCCAAATCCCCAAGATAAATTTTCTCATGAGACCTACTGATGCATAAAGAAGGAACCAACCATCACTTACTAAGTATAATGCATTACTCATTTGAAAGGGATGAAAAATAATCATTTTAAACATTTGTATTGAAAAACTATCATATGAAATGTTAATAATCCCTCAACTAATAAACATCATCATAAACCATTTAGAGTACTATGGATAATGATATCAAAATATTACACCCCTGATAAAATTAATCATAAACCATCCAAATAAATAATAATGATGATATCATTAAAATATATTCCTAGTGAAGCATAAGTAAAATGAGGGATATTATCACTGATGGATATAATTACCATAAAAATTTCATTGAAAAATTCTTGAGGAAAATACCATTTAACCTTGAAAATATATTTTATAAAATAAAAACTTCTAGAATATTAAGAAAAAATTTCTTTGAAAAAGAATCATAAAACATGTAAAGTAATCTTAAAATTAATGTGTAGTCATGATGGTGGGTAATTCTATACATGTTATATAAGTTAAAAAAAGATTCCTTTCATATTATTGTTAAAAGGTCAAAAAGTATGTAATTCAAAAAAAAGACAATAAAATTCCTTTAATTTTTTTGTAAAAATTAAAACATGGGTAACAATTGCTTTAATAAATCATTTTTAGGATGTTGAAAACATTTTTTATTTTTTTTACAAGACATGGATATGGAAGAAAAATTATTTTTGACCGAATAGATAAATAAAGTTAGATTTTCTTACAAACATTTTCTCAATAATTTTATGTACCAAAGAGAGGAAAATTGTATTATTACTTGAAAAGTTCATGAATAAATAGATTGAAATAAAATAGATTTATTTTAGGATAGAAATATCAAACAATTCTCCCAAGGGAGACATAAACATAAATAATCTTGAATAATGATGAGATTATGAAATAAACCATTACAAATTTGGTTACTTTTGAATCATAATCCCCCTGAAAGAATAAATTAAAATGAAAAATTAAATAACATTACTATAAAGGATTCATGATATAACATATAAAAGTAAATTATATACACTACTCAAAATAAATAAGTGGTGAGTATGGCATATGTCTCACAGAAGTAAAAGTGAGATGAGAAACCCTTACCTCAAGTCTGAATATTTTTGTATGTGTTCAAACCTCATATATAATAAATATATATTTATTATAAATATATCTTGGGATCATAATAATATATATCATACCATATATTATTTAATTATATCATTTTATCACCCTTTTATTAAGAATTCTTTATTAAAATCACTGTTGCAGGTGATATCTGCTTCATTTTTCAAGTATGTTTTGGTTCAATAGTTTTGGTTATTTTATATTGATTATAGTTAAAAAATATAAAGAATGTTAATAATGATATAATAATAATATATATTTATTATATACATATTTATAATCATTCATAAAAGTTACAGATAGAAAAATGAATTACACCGTTTATGGAGATGGTAGGACGTGCGTACGCATGAACGTAGTTTTCATTTTTCGATGGATGAAACACAAGAAAGGTAAATAATAATTCAAATTTATATAATAATTATTATATCATATATATAATATATATTAATTAAATATATCCTTATTATGATCCAAGTAAAACAGAAATGAAAAACAAATCACATCACTTCATGGAGGTGGTAGTCTACACGTACGCACAAGTGACGTTATCATTTTTCAATAGATTGAAAGGTAAGAATATAGATGTCAAATTATAATTAAATAAGTATAATTCTTTAATAATTATCATATATAAACATTAAACCCCTCATAATAACCATATTTTAAATATGGTGGTGGAAAATGAATTGTAGCGTTATGTGAAGACGGTAAGTTGTACGTACGCATGAGTGATACTTTCACTTACCATTTGATGAGAAAAAGGGTAGATAATGGCGATTTCATAATAATAATAACATTTAAGTAAATTAAAGATACTTAATTTATTATTTTATGATAAATATTATAGATTTAGAGGAGGTTATTAAGAAGTAAAAAGAAAGTGATTGGTTAAGGCGATTACCTCTTCTTTGAAAGAAATCCTTCAGATCTTCTCTTAAGAATCCTAGGGTTGGTCTTTTGGGAATATTAGAACCTATATAATGCATCTAAGGAAGTTTTAAAGGATTTTATGGTATTTTTTAGATATAATACTTAAATCAATGTAAATAAGTGAGGTAAGAGGTGTCCTTTTATAAGGTGATGGACACTTTTGGAATTTCTTAAAAAAATAAAAATATAATAAAATAATTCTCTAGAAAAATGATTCCAAATGGTCATGAGTTAAAATATAAGTTATTATAGTGTTTAAATTAGATCAAAAAATATAATTTTGATATGTTCAAGTGTTTTTTAAACCTTATCGTTTGGTTTAACCCCTTAATTAACACATCTTAACATTAACCATGATAATATATTTTTCACTCTTAAAGGGTTATAATTTTACATATAAGGTGAAAATAGGCTAACAAATGGATAAAATATTAAATTTTAAATAATTTAATGTTATCCTCCTTGATATATTTTAATATTTTTATGATTTTTAAATAATTTAATAAAATATTAATTTGATAAAATATCATTAATGTAAATTTTGACACTATTCATTTAATTTGACTTAAAATACATAAAGAAAAAGTTTTGATTTGAATATAATACTTTAAAAAAGAACTAATATTTTATAATAATATATAAAATTCATGTAACACTATAAATAATTCAAATTTTATTACTTTTAATATTTTTAAAATCTTTTATTATATTTTTCATTAATTGAAGAAATATTTTTTTGGCGTTTCATAAGCAATTAAGGTAATTATATAATTAATAAAAATTATAAATAAAATTAAATCATGAATATAATTTTATTAATCTCAAAATATACATTTATATTCATTCACAACTTTCTTTTTTCCCTATATGAACACAAAGTAGATATTTAAAATTAAGAGAGTGACATTTTGAAACTTTCTTTAATTTAAATATTATATTTGTCATTTTTATGGATAAGTGTCCTTTAAAAAAAATAAATTTCAAACAAAAATTAATAAGTATAAAATTAAATTCATCCAATAATAATTAATATGAAATATTATGACCTTATCATTTAGTTTTATCCTTGATTAACCTGATTTACCATTTACTGAGCTGATAAAGTTTACCACGATTACTATTCACATTAACAAAAAATAAAAGGGGTATATTTACCAAATTTTATCCTAAAAATTAAAATATGGAATAAATTTTTATGATTAAATTTAAATAAGTGGAAGTAATTAATTTAAAATCAAAATGTTAAATGCAATGAAATATATTTTTTAGAAAAATACCTTTTTATGTATAAAAATGTTTTTATACCAAATTAAACCATAAAATTGATTCTAATAAATTAATTGAATTATTAATAATACAATATATATAATTTTATCTTGAAATCATTTAAAAATAAAATGTTAATTTTTAAATACTTGAAAAAAATATTGTTTTTAATAAAAATCGGTATTTTTCACTATTAATTGGAAAATAAATATTTTCAAAAAAATCCAAGAATATTACCATAAGATAATTTTGATATTTGGATTTAAAAATTGATACTATTTTTATAAAATATAATTTATATAAATTCTAGAAATAAATTATAATATTTACTTACAAAAAGAAATAAAAATCATTTTTGAAGAAAACATATTTCTGAAAAAGAAAATAACTTTACTAAAAATATAGTACTTATTTCCTAAGAATTAATAAATTCATTTTTATTGAGTATGTACTTTATATATATTTCAAAATTCAGATAATACTATTTATTCCCTCTAATTCAATAGCTAGTTTTAACACTCATATTTAAATAATAATATTTTTTGGTTCGTTTAGGCTCGATGTTGCATATCGTATACGCTATCAAACATAGTTTTATTTTAAAATATTAGTGTGTTACAATGAACTCGTAAATATTATATTTTTCTCACTCTATAGTGAATTACTATAAGATTAATATCAATCATCTTTGACTCTCAGATATATAATATTTACTTTTCCAATCTCTAATAATATAAATAAACAAATTTCGATTCAAATATTGACAACATTTGTATTTATATTCCAACTCTTAATCTTACTCGTTACTAAAAAAACTATTAATAATAAGAACTATATGTTATATCTCAATCCATTGGATTATCTATCTTTATTTAACATATATTGACATCGTTTTTATTGAAAAAAATACAGTAATCTATATTCAATCTATTTGGCACTTCAACCCCCCTTTGGATTTATTGTTAATACCCACTAAGAATTCTAATTCAATATTTCTCAAAAAATCCTTATCCTTATCTCTTAACCTTATTTTTAATAATAAAAAAATCCTTAATAAAATACTTATCAATTAACCAATTTCAAGTCTACTTAAGTAATTTTAGTATAGAAAACAAGAGTTCCCCAACTATATCTATAACAAAAATGTATCCCTCAACACATGTAATTGGATCATTCAATTTCTCCCACATAAATTAAAAATATATTCTTTTAAAAACAAAGATAGTAAAATATGATACTCATACCTTAAGAATGAAATTTTCAAGATTTTCCAGATTCATTTGTTTCCTTGAAATATTTTAGAAGCTTCTTAACTCCTCTACCTCTCAATGGGTAAAATTCATCATTCCTTCATTATGGTTAATCCAATTTTTAGATAAAGACTTCAAGAATAGATACCGATTGTAGCATTGTAAGAGGAAACAACTTATAAATGTTAGCACAGTCTATGATGGATCAATCTCCTTATTGTAAGTTTCCACCACACTCTAGTTCTCCCCATGAATACATCACCTTCAATTCTCTATAAAGTAAAATAGAAAAATTGAAATAGGTAATAAAGTAAATTATCCATTATCTCTTTGGAGGGAGCAATAATTTTGATATTTGTTTCTCAACTTAAAAATTCATTTTATTTCAGATTTGAAATTGTGAGAACAGTTCATGCTTACTCAATTAATTTTCCAAGCAACAATCACTATAGAAAAAAGTGTATTTATCAAAAGTTGTTTAGTAATTTTTTTCAAAAACCAATCGAAGTTTGCAGCGGTTAAAATTTTCACTAAATCTAAAATGTTATTTTTTTAATTATTTATTTAATCTTACCAACTGCTTTTAAAAACACTGAGAAATAAATAATAATAAATAATTAATTTTAATTTTAATTATTTGGTAATAATTATTAGTGATTAATTATTTAATAATAATTATTTATTATTAATAATTATTTATTATTTAATATTTAAAGTTTTAATTAATCATTAATTATAAATTATTTGTAATTATTAGTTAGTAATTATTATTTTTTAAAATAAATTCTAAATTATTAATCAATAATTATTTAGTAATTATCAATCATTTAATTCTTAAATATTAATCGGTAATTATTAACTTTTAATTATTAATGTTTTCACGTATATAGTTATATTTAAATATATAAATGTATATTTATTTATAATTTATCAATATTTATATTTATTTATGTATATTTATGTGTGTATATATATATTTATATATATTTATGTTTATTAATATGTGTTTATATATATATATATATATTTATATGTATTTATACGTATTTATGTATATTATGAGGTTATATATATATTTATATATATTTATATTTAATTATATATATGCATATTTATATATATTTATATGTATTTATATATACTATTTGCGTATATATATATATATGTATTTGTATTTGTATGTGTTTATATATACATATATTTATATATAAATTCAATTATATTTAATTCTATATATGTTTATGTGTTTATATATATTTATGTAAATTCATTTATATTTATAGATATTTATATTTATTTTTGTATATTTATTTACATTTGTATATATTTGTATATATTTTTTGGTATATATATTTACATTTATATATATTTAAAAAATATTTATATGTATTTTCATATATTTATAAATTTATATATAACTATATTTATATAAATTTAAATAAAACTATATTTTTATATGTATCTATTTATAAATTATTAATATATATATATATGCATATATATATATTTATATTTATTATCTATATATATGTAATTATATTAAAGTTTGTTTAGTCACCATATGATGAACTTGATGGAGTAGTAAATACTTTACAGAATAACCAAAAGGTAAAGAGTTAAAATCTCATCCTACACATATTTATACCTAATCTCATAGTAATAAGTAATACATAATAAATAATAGATAATAGATAATAAATAATAAATAATACATAATAAATAATAAATAATATTTAAAAAAAATTAAAATGACGTTAGTTTTTAGTAGCGGTTCATAAAACCACCATGAAATGACTCATGATGGTTATTTAAAAGAATCTCAAAATGATTCATGACACTGTAATACATGAAAGTTTTGGAAAACTACTACGAATAATTTTACAGTGGTTTAAACCACTGCTAAATGCCAAAAAAAATCGTTGCTAAATAGATTTTTTAGCATAGTGAGTCACCTTGAGAAACATAGTCTTCTTTCTTATTTCAACCATATTTTTATATTAATATTTTTTTTCACATTAACTAATATAACGCATTCATTCCCTAATGATTGACTTATCTTTTTTAATATCTCTAAAATCTCTAGAAGTGCAATCATACATTTTCTAAGAATTTGTACAACTTTCTTGCATCTTCAATATAACTTCTCATGAGTATTTTCATTACCTTATTTTAGAAACGTCACATAAAATTTAAGTCTATTACTCTCATAAACCTTACAATCATCTTCTACCAAACCAATCCTCTTATTTGTTATTGGATCAATTCTTCTTCTTTTTTGGATTTCTTCCTCTAGTAACATTCATGGATTGTTTATAGAAATTCATGACATGATTTTTTCTCCCATAGTATAAGAATCTCCTAACTATCTTTGATTAATAATCATATTTAGTATTCTTGATCATATTCTATTCAAATATTTATTTTAACACATGCCCGAAGATAAAATCATCATTATTTTTTCTATTTATTTATAATCTTTTTTGGTATTTTTTCTTCAATAACATGTGAAACTTGATTAGAAGATTTAGAACATAATTTTTCATCCCAACGACCACTATTATTGAAATTTTAATATAATTGCTCCAAACTTTTTTTTTGATATACATATATTCTCACCTTTATTCTTTTATGAACTATGCCTCACCTCAACAGAATTTATTTTCAATTCCAAACTACCCCTTTAATATATTCCATTTATATCCATCAAAAATGGAAAAATTATGCAAATAATAAAGTGAATTATTCCCAAACATCCCACAAAACCAAAAATATATAATGAACCTTGATTTTTTTCCTTGAAACAAAATGAGAACAACATTAACACCTTGCTGTTTTAGGCCAAACAACCCTTCAATTGATCATATTTTGAAGAATCAATTTTCCTATTCTTACTCACATATACCTTTTATATATAGGTGTATTTTTCATTACTTTTCTTAACCCATATTTTTCTATAATCATACTTAAAACTAAAACTTTTTATATAATCAATTTTAGTGAAAACTAAATCTTCTGAAATAAAATTCATCTCCCCTTTTTATAAGCCTAAAACATGTATATCCCTAAAAAATTTCAAAACTTTTTTACCAATCAAATGAGTTATTTTTGGTTTAAAAATATCATTGGATTTCTTGATGGTAACACCTATTTTTCTTAGAAACTTGTAAAGATCCATATTGAAATTCTTCTAGATTTCTAAATTTTACTTTTATCTCAAGATAATTTAAATTTAGAGTGATTTTTTCATCTTTAAATGATTTTACTAATCATTAGAATTATCTTTTTATAATATTAACATACCTTTCTTTATCTTTATACATCTTACTCTTTTGATGCAATAATTTTTTCAACCCCCTTTATTCCTTTTTTTTATCTGAAATTGTGCATTCTTAATAGTACTGGTGAACTTTTGAATTTCTTCTAATGCATAGATTATTTCCTTAAGATCTTCATTATTATAAAATTTCTCATTAATTTATTTTCTAAATTCTTCTTAAGTATAAGATTATTTTTATTTATAGCATAATGAAAGTTGATCATCGATAATAACTTCTTTGATGGTTTTTTTCACAGCAGCATATTCTCAGCCAATACACTCTCTATCTCCCTTGTCTCTATCTTTAATTATGTATTTTCATCATATATATCCTTTATGAACTAATTATTAGAAATATAGGATATAACCATGGTTAAAAACCAATTCTATATCCCTTAAAACCATTTATATATGTTATAACCATGGTTTTATTAATGAAATGGTCCCACTGGAACCCTAATTGAGTTGGAAATAAAATTGAGATTTGACACTTGAAGCCCACCTCCAATAGGGAACAGACTGGTGATAAGAACCAAGGGTATACTCATACAATGGGAGGCGCCTACCTTATATATAAGCTATAATTTCTAAAAATATTAATGATATAGTCATCAATATATAATCTTTTAGTAAACAATGTGGGAATGAACACTTATATACAAGTTATCATCTACTAAATGCTTTATCATCTAACTGCATTTTAACACCGCCATTAATGATTTTGAGAACCACCTGATCAATATCATCATTTTCAAATCCTATATTTCTTACAAAACCCAAAAATTCATAAAGTGGTGAGAATTATAAATATTCAATAGTATCATATTTTGTAACTAATAAATGTCAACGAGAATTAAATATACTAAGTAAACATGTGCTCAGACTATTAGAGATATGAACTAGATCCATGAGATGGTTTTTCCTATACTGTATTATATGATAAAAATATATCATATGAAATGGAATATATTAACTAAATACAAATCAAATTATTTGGTTTAATCATATTTTAGGGGGATATGTTGGATATCACACCACTACCTTAGCCTGGTTATATTGTATGATATATTGTTATCACATAGGATGATATGGATCAATCATAGTGTATGTTTGGTGAGGAAATTAAACATTAATGTTCATGAATTTTCCATTCTTAACTATTATTAATAGATAACATATCATATTCTAAAACATTTGGGATAACACTTGGATGATGTGGTGTTATAAGAAGTTGAAACCATAAAATTACTCAAACATTTCATAACATTTGATTAAATTATATAGAGGCATGGGGATTGTAACCAAGGTTTATATAAATAGGCTAAAGTCCATAGAGATTCTTTTATTAATTCTATGTATTATCCCAAGTGAAGCTCTTTCTTTCCTCCTCCTTTATCTTCTAAGATACTAGTATATTATAGAGTGAAGAATAATATCACCTGAGTGTTGCGTGATTTGGTTCAGCCTATTAGTGCACCACAAAGAAGAGAGTTTGATGGCTACTGCTAAGGTATCTTCATCATGCGCATGATTAAAGATAGTGGTAGTGGATATCATTGGTGTAAGGTATGATTTATTCATTTTTTAATTACATATATTCAATTTCAATGCAGGATTATATTGGTATTTTGAGGTTTCTAATGTCTTTCACTACCTTGAATAAGTTTTTTTGACCCTTAAAATCCATTAAATGCTATCAAAGATTCACCATGTTTCACAATAATATAAATCACATTTAAAATGAAGAAAATTTGATATATTATTAGAGACATATTCCATAATATTAAGAATTATTATAGTTTTGTTCTAAAACTAATCATAAAACATGCGATGTTGTAGGAAATTATTTTATTGTTCCATATGATATAAGATATCATAGCCTCTAACATAGTACAATCCTTTAGTTTTTCATTATATCACAATGTATGATAGGGTAAGAGATAGGATAAGATGGAATTTATATTAACTGTTCATGCAGAATTAAATATAAAATCATATCATAAATCCAATATTTTTTCCAATCATAGAAAATGATTCTCAAGTGATTAATGATTAAAATCATGGTTTATGATAGTTACTTTTACATCTACCGCATGTCATAAGTTGTGATTTTAAAATTCAACATAGTTAACATGAAACAATGATGGGTTAATGTTATATAGTCTAGCATTGAGTTATTAGTATACTAGCCATTGAAACCTATTATAGACCATGTTATCAATCATAAATTACAATTGATAGCACCCAAAACGGTTTTTAGCATTATGGCTTATCAATCATAGATTGCAATTCATCACATATAATTATATATGATATATTAGAATTTTTTTTCCTCAACTTCAATTATTAATTGAATTCTATAATTTATAAATTGTTTATAAATTATAGAAAAAAAGTATTTTGAGATATTTATTTAATTAATAAAATATTTATAAATTAATTAATTATAATTTTTTTATAATTAATTATTAAATGTTTATGAATCATTCAACAAATAAATAAATATTATTAATTATTAATATTAAATATATTTTGATGTTATATGAATTTTCTTATAATTTGGATATAAATTATTTATATGGAAATTATACGTATAATTTAAAGTGTTTATAAATTAAAAAAAGGCCATCTTTAAAAGAGTTTATATTTTATATTCTGTGTTGATTCCACATTTTTTGGGAGGTTTGAAAAATAAAAAACCTAATATATTTGGAATATATTGAAGGTAATCAATTGAAGAGTGATTTAGTTGGAATTTAAAGAGAATCTCATGCATCCCCAATTTAATTGGTGGAAGATTGGTTATGTAAAGGGTTAAGTTAATCTAATATATCTTACTATAACTTATGGTAAATATCTTGAGAGATGAGTTTATTATGAGGAACCAGACCTAAAAATCTCCAAGAATATACTTAGTTAAAGAAGGGAAGAGTCTCTAGAGAATATAGAGGAGGCATCTCAATTCTAGTGATTTTCATGCTGAGATACTGAAAGTATGAGTTATAGTGAATGAAGTTATATACATATAATTTCTAGTGGTTTTAGTTATGCATTGGAGTGGAATTATACTTTATTAGAATTCTCTAAGGAATGTAATTTTTTTTCTAAATAAAATAGAATATACAATGATCTTTATTTTGTTGGTGGTGAAATCATTGTAACTAGTGGGAACCAATATAATCTTATTGGGAGAAATTTTGTGTAGGATGCACTATGAGTTTTGTATAATAATGATCCCAAACTACTGTAATTTATAAAAAAATTATCAATGGAGAATCTACACCTTGAGATAAAAAATTAAACATATAAAGGAGTAGGTTTTCCACATTGGGGATGATTCTTTTAAAAATATTGTGTGCATTTTTCTCACTTTTATTTCTTGTACACAGGTTATGATGAGTTTTCTATTTGTGTATATCATAACTCTCACAAGTTATAAAGGTTAATTTTAGGATATAAATTTTTTAAAAAGGGGCCATTGATTTAACCCCCCATATCAGTGGTCCAACCATTCATGGGAATCTCAAGTGGTATCAGAGCAAGCTTCCTTTATAATATCCATTTATTGAAGTTAGAGTATCTAAATTCCATTAACAATATAGTAATTCCTAATTTTAAAGATAACAATTTTCATAGATAGAAGAATAAAATGATGCCTTATCTACTTTCACTTGTCCTTGAAGTGATTGATGTAGCTACCATAGGGTTTACACCTAGAGAAAAAGATTATAATATGTCTTTTTCTAAAAAAAGGAACCATAAGTAAATGAAAAAGCTCATAATTCAATCATAAATTATTTGTTGGATTAATTATATTTAAATTTCAAGTGTCTCTAAACTGCTAAGGAGAGTTGGGATAAACTTAAGAGAATCTATAAAGGTAATGTTAAAGTAAAAAAAGAAAAACTCCAAATCTGACAGAGTAATTATAAATACTAAAATATGTCTAATAAAGAAACTATAAATGATTATTTTATAATCGTAAATGAAATTATTTACAACATCAATGTTTTTGGTAATACCTTAACAGATTCAAATATTGTGAAGAAGTTGATGATAAATTTTCTAGATAGATTTGATCCTAAAATTTCAAAATTAGAGTATTGAGATGATTTATCTTCATATGAGCTATAAAATAGCCTTATCACATATGAAATGAGGAAATAACTGAAATTTAAAAATAATTATAAGGAATACATGGATTTTGAATCCACAAAGAAACTTAAAGTCATTGATTCCAAAATGAGACTTATGGAGAATCACAATATGGTGATGATATAGAAGGAAGTATAAAAGAATAATGTCCCTCATATCAAGAAACATTAGAAGTGGTAAAAGAAAATATAAAGAAAAAATTATATTTAATTTTTTCATATATTGAGGAATAAGTAATTTAACTATAAATTTCCCTAAGAAAAAGAACATTGAATATAATGAGATAGAAGAAAAACCTTGAAATAAGAAGTGGGATAAAATTTCTAAGGAAGCTAAAAAACTAGTATAAGGTAAAAAGTGTTTCACCTAAAATAATAAGAGAAATATACTGATCAAGAAATAATAAAATAAATCATCACAATATGTATCATCTAATGAAGTAGTTTTGGATAAATTTGTGAAATTTATGGCACATGTTAAGTATTATGAAACTATAAGTGATGAAGAAGAATGAGGTGAAGAAACCTACATATAAAATCTATTAAAATAATAAATTAATGAATGTATTGAGAAAAATACTAAACTCAAGAATGATATATGAATTTTAAAAATGGAAGAAAAAAATAAATGTGAAGATAAAAAAGGAATTTATAAAGAGTAAAGATTCTTATCTTGAAAAAATTAAAGTCCTTATGTTTAGGGTATCATAGTAAGAAAATTAGTGAATTATATAGAAGTAAAACTTGAATATAAGGAATAATAGTTGATGAAAACATATTCATGGTGTCTTGAGGTTAAGAACACTTTAAAAATTTTGAAAAAATATTTTTACAAGGTAAAAAAATTTATAGCTATTTCATATTATATAGCGGAAGGAGTTGCCTCGACAAGAGAGGTAAAATATTATCCTACCAAGAATTATGAAAAATCAATTTCTACTAACTATATTGGCTTTTAAGCTAAAAATAAGAAACTTTGGAGTGAGAATAAAAATGAAATTGCTTTTATTAAACCAATGAAATCTAGGAACAACTTCCAGAAGAAAGTTACTTCACTCCATAAGTAAAAGAAAGTTATATATATCAATGTTATTCTACTAAAGTTATATAAAAAAACTTATATCAACCAAGATGGTAGAGGCTTGAATAATATTTTTGGGGTTGTGGAAACTATTGGTACATATCCTACAATTACTAAGATAACGTGCCTCTTCCAAGAAGAATACATTATTTGAGGGTGAGAGACTCTCAAAGAGAAGAAAATACTAATCATAAGTTGAGATATAATATTTCCCAGAAAGAGAACTCAGAAGTTAATAAATATGCAATGAAAAATCATTTTTACTACCTGGAAGAAACTCATGGAAGATATTATCAAACTAGCCACTATGGAGAAGGTTTCATGAAAACTATTCCTCTATAGGATTTATATACCAAATGAGAAAAATAAAATGGTAAAAAAAGGATAGATGAAAAGTATCTGATAATTGAAGTTACATTAAAATCCATTTATAAAGTAAAATCTTGGATACTTGATAAAAACTTTTATTCACATATGAGAGGTGATGTGAAAATTATGAGAAATTTTAAATATTATGATTGTTGTGATTTATGATTAGAATTTAAAATCTAATGTAGTTATATTTGTTGATACACTTAAGAACAACCTACTAAGTGTTAGTCAACTTTTTGATTATAAAAATAAAGTAGTTTTTTAGAGAAATTGTTATACCATTCGGTTCTAGAAGGATGGTAAATAGTTATAAAAGAAGTAAGAATCAGAGGCAACTTATTTTAAATAATCGATTCAAGTAATTAATTATATTTAAGATATAGAGATGAACATGAGTTATGGAATATAATAGTTGGACATCTTGGTCAAAAGAATATGAAAAAAAATTTAATGGAGGAATTGGTGAGAGATTTACCTCATTTGAGAGAAAAAATATACAAGGTTTATGAAACTTTTCAAAAAGGTAAGATGAAACTGGGAAGTCACTATAAAATAGATTTTTAGTCTAACCAACCACTTTAACTCATACATTTTGATGTTTTTAGAATATTGGGACATCAATCCATGAAGTTTTATCTATACTTTATCACCTTTATTGATAAATTCAGCTGGATGAATAGTTTTATGTTTATAAAACATAA
Source organism: Viscum album (assembly GCA_963277665.1). Taxonomy (NCBI): domain Eukaryota; kingdom Viridiplantae; phylum Streptophyta; class Magnoliopsida; order Santalales; family Viscaceae; genus Viscum; species Viscum album. The sequence continues at coordinate 778,473,525 of OY728131.1, read as the reverse complement.
ATATAAGGATGTGGATATGTTTAAATTATTTATAAGGAATAATAAGAAAGAAATTGGTTTATAAATTTGGAAGATAATGAAAAATAATGGAATTGAGTATAAATGAAACTATTTTGGATATCACATGTCAAAACATGGTATCTTTCATCAGTTTAGTGTTCCCTATACCCCTAAAAAAATTAGGGTTGTGGAAAGGAACAACTAAGTCTAACTAATATGGGGAAGACTATTCTTGCATATTATAAACTTCCAAAATTATTCTAGAGAGAAGTATTTCATATAGAAATAATTTTTTAAAATAGATGTTTATTGAAACTAAAATCAAGCATAAATCCTTATGAAAAGTGGTATAAAAAGAAATCCACATTGAAGCACTTCAAAATTTTTAGGAGCCCCTATTTAATAAAGAAAAAAATATGGCCTTAGGAAAATTCTATGAAAAGGTTGAGGATGGAATATTCTTAGATTTTTATCCAATGTAAGGATCTATAGATGTTGGAATAAAAGTCATCATAAGGTCATAGAGTCACGTGATGTTATGATTAATGAAAGTAATTCTAAGTTGGAAGAATAAATGAATGATGGTTTCAAATCATTAATGGAAGAGACTATTGTAATTTAAAAAACTTTTGATGAAATAGGAATAATAAATGAATCTCTTCTTGAAAAAGTGTGTTTTGATCAGTCCCATGATGAAGAAACTTTTGATGAAATAAAAAGGATAAAGTTTTATAAATTTCAAAATAACATTGAATAAAAAAATATCATTAGAAGAAAAAAGCACCAATCATAAAAAAGAGGTGACTAATCATTTAAAATCAAATGGAACTCATTTCTCATATTGAACCTTAGTCTATTATAAATAAAATCAAGTTTAGGTAATGGTTAAATGTGATAAATGAGGATTTATATCAAATCAAGAATAATGATACTAGGAACACGTCCCTAGACTGAAACATAAGAACATAATCAGAACTAAATGGGTGTTCTAGAACAATCTCAATGAAAAAGTGAGGTTTATAGAAATAAATCCAATATAGGTTTAAAAGTATACTAATAAGAATAATTTTTTAATTTTAAATAATATCTTCCCTCTATTTCAAGACTTAGAACTATTATAATATTCTTGGATATTGCGACACAATAGAATTATAAAATCTATTAGATGAATATAAAGTCCACTTTATTGAATAATGAAGTTATAGAAGAGGTTTTTGTTGAGATACCCAATGGTCACATGATTTATGAATATGGAATTAAGTTTTATAACCCAAGGAAATAATTTTATGAACTAAAGTAGTCCCCATAGTCTTGGTATTCCAAACACGATAATTATTTGAGGAAGTTGAACTTTTCTATAGGAAAAGTAGACAAAAACTTATATATCAAGGAAGATGTCATAGGCATAATTATTTTCATCATAAATGATGATGAAATAATATTATTTGTAGATATAGAAAAATATTATAAATAATTCTCAGAATAAAGGAAAATGAACTTTGAATTATCCATGATCAGTGGAATAAATTTACTCCCTTGACTACAAGTTTAATAAACTAAAAGTGATATATTACTTTCACTAGAAAAATATGACAAGTAACTTTTGAATAAATTTTTTATGGAGGAATAAAAGGTAGTTTCAATTCCCATCACTTTTAGTTTGACGATGAATAAAGATATAATAAGAAGAAGTTTAAATTTGAAGAAATTTTGGAAATTAATCCAAAGTTTGTTCTATACTAAAACATCAAGGATAAATATTTCATATACAGTTTCTTTATGTGAAATATATTAGAAAGATATTAAAAAAACACACTTTATGGATACTAATAGAATCCATAGTTATGTTATTAAAACATCAAACTTTATCTTTATGCCTAAAAGAGGAAGTGATTTTAATTTTCTTATATTTTTATATGCTTATTAGGATGGAGATTTTGATGATAAAAAATCAAAATCTGGAGGATATTTATTTTTAAGGAAAATTTATATAATCTGGAAAAGTAAGAAACAATGTTTGGTGACTTTTAGTAAAGTAAAATCATAATATATTTGTTCCACCTATGAATGTACTCAACTGATGTGGATGAATGTTCAGAGAGAAGATTTTAAGGTACATATTGAAAATCATTTGAAAATTACTTCCAATAATCAAAGTGAAACTGATATTTATAATAACCTAGTGCAGCATTATTGATCCAAACAAATAGATATCAAATATAATTTTATAATGGAGAAAGTTTCCATTAGAGAAGTGAAGTTGGGTATCTATCATCAATGGATAAAATTATTTACATTTTCACCAAAGTTTTATTGAGGGAAATATTTGAGGAATTAATGTTGAAGCTGCATATTCAACTTACCCCTCTCACTTAATGAAAATGTTGGATGTCCCCATTTTATTGTGGATTATGTTATCAAAGGGGGAGAGAGGTATAACTATTTGTTAAAGGGGGATACAAATCACCAGAAGTTAAAGTGATAAGAGGTACCAAAAGTTAAATTCCCTATATAGGATTAAATTATATAGTGACTAGAGGATGAAACTCTAACCATTAAATGTTTTGAAAGAAATATTGTAAATTAATGATTTAGGGGGAGTTATTACAAATAACATGAAAAATCATTTATTTTCATCATGAGATATAATTCTCTCAAAAAAATTAATTTATTCAATAGTGTGGTGTCAAGAATTTTCTCTTTGAGAATAGTTGTGGTTTGATGAAAAGTGAAATTGTGAGTAGAGAAAAGAGTTGAGTTATGTTTCCAAAAAAATATAAATGGATAGATTGAAGTTCCCTTAATATTATAAATGTTTTTAGTATTTTTCAACAAAAATTGAATGATTAATGATTATTTTCCTTAGATAAAATAATGTTTTTGATCTTTAACTATAGGTGAAGATGTATTTTCTATAGAACTGAAATTTGGAAATTTTGTGAGTTGACTAGAAAATATGAATATTGATATGTATTGGATATTTTAGTAGAATATGTACATGTTATGGTTATTTTATATCCATCTTCATATTATATGCTTTCTCCTAGGGTATAAAATTCAGTTTTACAAAATATTGAGTTCATGAAAGACAATATGCTTTTGGGAAATTTGAGGCACCTAGAAGCTACTAAATAAAATCTTAAAGCTAGTATGATTTAATGATAGAAGGGGTTAATATTTTTTGAAAATTTTGAAAAGACCTTAAAATTTATCCTTGAGAATATAGGTAAGGTGATTTTGGTGAAAACATGCATTGGGTGATGAGAGAACAAAAGGTTTTTATATACAAGTTCAATAGTTGGCCAGAATCATGAGGTATTGGTTAAAATTCAGAGGGTGATTTGGAAATTAAATTAGGAAATGCATGTATAGTTCATTCAAAGGATTATAGATCACACTTATAAAGAAATTTTGATCAAAGTTGAGTCAAATAAAGTAAAGAAAAGGGAATTAACCAAGGATTGTACACTATAAGACAAGCGTGCTTGTAAAGATTTGATGATTTATTATATGATTGGAAATTAAATCATCAGTAGATATAACCAAAATTACATGACCTGAACAATGATAAAAAATTTAATTCATCAGAAACAATTATGTTGTGAAAGAATTAGTTCAATGATGTAAATCTAATATTGAGAAATGTGATTAAATAAATGGATAAATATCACTGGGAGCACAATATTTATACTAGAGTCTATTTGAAGGTTCAAAGGTAGCGGGAGTTTTGAGTGCTTCCAAAGATAAAGGAATAAATGAAAGATGAAGAGTGATGATATAGTTTACTTTTATCTACAATCAAATAAATTTGGATTATTCTAATATGGATATTTAAATTTATAATATTCATGATGAAAATTTCACGATTCTTTTCATGAACCGTCCCAACAGGGACCTCCTAGTGGGAGATAATCCAAGCATGACTACCCCAAGCCTGGCTCTAATATACCAGGAGATGGGGACTAGTATCGAGTAGGTATAACACTTACATGGGAGGCCTTAGCCTAAGTTACCTGTGCACAAACACACACATCACCAGACCCATACCATGCTAAAATTAAAGTATAGTTGATACTAATGCATACATACATCTAAAACACAAAATTAGAATATGATAACAATGTTAGATAGAATAAAGGGACAAATACAATCCCACCACAACTAGAAAGAAGTACAACCTACTATAGTGCGGGGGATGCAGTCAAATATGACACCTTGTATGAACCACAATCCATCTAGCCTAATCTAAGATCCACCTTATCTTTGTCCACCAAGAAACCTGTTGAATATCCTATCATCTATATAATACATGACATGTATGATAAGTTCCCAAGAAGTAGTGATTATAAGAATACCCAGTAGGAAACTCTGAAATAACCAAACATAAGCATTGAGATATTATTCATCTCATCATAGGGGTATGTTAATAAAAATATGATACATACAATAAAACATATAGATATACTCATGATAGACACTAAGTATCAAGGTAAGGTCACAACCGCATTACCATCCTAAGATCCTGCTTGAGAGTTTAGAGAAACAGTCACTTGAGATAACTCACTTCACAGGTCTGATAGCACAGATGACATCCATCTGATATTTCTTGTTCATCAGGTCTCACCATAAGGAAGTTCACACTAGAAGTATGAATAGACTGATACATATATGGGGGATCATAAATAGGTTAGGGTATACCAAAAACCTAATCTTGATTAACCCACTATGTAGTGGATTGATTCTCATGTATGTTGGTCATGCTGATTCCTAGAACCCCATTAAGGGCATAAGATGATATAGGATTCCACCTTAGGCCTCACAAAGGTATTTTGGTAACCCTATATGAAACTAATCACTTAGAAAGGATTATAATCCAATGTTTAGGAAATAATTCCAAACTGTACCCTCATAAGTATGGATCTTGGGAAAAAACCCTAAGGAAATTAGTACACACTAAAAAGGATAGGGGTATCAAGCCATCCTAGAGAAATTACATGGCATGAACTAGTAGTACACGACATGTCTTCCCTACCATGGGTTTTCCTGTGTTCTCTAAACCGTGCTCATATACTCTAGGTCATTCCTATGAACACCTAGGTGGTTCCATGTACCTCCGGAAATTTCTATGTACTTATCAATGTCTAAGTACCAGGTCATGTACTTATACTCCACCCATGCCCATGTATCTGTTTGTGTCCCTACCCATGTATCCTTCATGATACATATCGAGCTTCTAGGGAAGAGTCACATGATGTGAGATATTTAATTTTCCATAGAAACCCTGGCACTGTAGCCAAGGGTTTCACATGGAATGTATCTATATATTACATGTAGTGTAATGTAGGATTTTAGAAACTTGTGGATCTTCTCTATGCATGCTCCTGATTATTATTTACCTTTGGATACACTGATGATATCACTCATAGATTGTGGATCTAATCTAGATGAGACTTTATGTAACTAGATATTCGATTCCAGTTGTCCAAATTGGCCGGGAAATGATATCCATCAATCTTTCCATCACCGTACATCAAATCAAGAAAACGGGGACCTCAAAACCGATCCAATCCAACTTCATTCATCCTTTACTGTTATTGAAACACGATCACATCCTTTATCACAAACCAATCCTAAAATATCAACCTGTTACGATAAAGAATTAATACATAATGATTGGATATTGGCTATTCATTGAACTGTGGGATAAATAAATTTTCCATGGTTAACATGTGAAGAAACGAGGGAGAAAATAAAAAACCAAAAATATGGAACAAACCTTTCTCATTTTGCCTCAATCCATTAACATTATAATGATGAATTAATTAATAAAAAAATAATCAAATCAAATGTAAAATAAATAAATCATCAATGCATGAATCAATTATTATTATTATAAATGATCCATATTTTACTTGGGATATAAAATAGGATTGATCTATAAAATAAAAAATTCTCACCTTGATATTGGATCGATCATTGATGAAGAATTATTCTAGGCTTTTGTCTTTTATGAGATCCACTGGTTCTGTTGGAACTTCGATTTATAATGCTCGATCCATCGTCTGTTGTTTGAGAATCCTCCAAGAATGATCCTCCAATGGATCCTTTCTAAAAACCTAGGGTTATGAAGATAAAACTATGTTTTGGCTATAAATTTATATTTATATAATTTTAATGAGGTTTATGATTTAATTAAATAATTAAATAAATATATTTAGTTTATTTAATTACTTATTCCATGGTGACACTCAAGAAAAACACCTGACACCAACCATGTTTATGTCACACCTAGGGTAAAAATGATGTTCGGAAATCAATGATGGGATCAAATTTCCCATCTAAGTACCTGTTCAAGAGTTATTCAAATATTTTAGAAAAAAATGTGCATGTGTTATATTAATATATTTAATATATTTATAATATCAATACTAAGATCACCGGGTCTCGAAACCCCTTTAATTTTTAGTTCTTAGATCTAAAAATATTACTTGATATATTCAAAATATTTACATGGAAAAATATCAATGTTACAATATACACACTTTGGTGCTCTTCTTTCTAAAAAAAATACTACTAAAAAAGATGTGGGTTATGAAATTGCATCTGGGTCTCCCGCTCCTAGGTTCTCTTCTAGAGATTCGTACGATGCCACCAAATAGGCACCCAGGGAATCACTCACCCAAAGAGATTCTTATCTTGCTTATTCTCAATCTGCACTGGGTACTCTGAAAAGGTAGCTCCATCTTCGATGTATAACTCACCCCAATTGATAAAATGCAATGATTAATAAAGATAAATTCTCTTCTATGACATATGGAAGATGTCACATACTCAGTCTAACTGTAGTGGTAGGTATAAGTGGTATGCCACCTCACCAACTCTACACAGTATCTAGAAACGTCTGATGTATCTTAGAGATAACATTCCACCTCAGCAAAATCTCTATAACCCACGTCTAGGTGAGACCTTTAGGAACATGTGGTATCCCTCCATGAAATCCAAAGGTCTCTTTCATCGGTACACATTATACTTATGATAGCTTTGTGTAGTCTTCATCCACTCTTTGATGATCTGAACCTTATCTATCATGGTTCGTACCAACTCTAGGCAAATGAGTGCTGATTCTCCTAGATTAGTCCAACATAACAGTGAACTATAGGGTCTCCTATATAATTACTTGAATGGTTACATACCTTTTTTATAATAGTATATGTTTTTTTATGAAAAAACCACCAAGGGTAGGTGATCCTTCCAACTATGACCAAAGTCCAACATGCAAGCTCGCAACATGTCCTCAATAACCTGAATGGTCTGCTAAATCTATTCATCTATCTAGGGGTGGAACACTATGATCAATCGAACTAAGTCCCAAAGGCCTCATGAAATCCTTTACATAATACGGAGTGAATGTATCATTACTATTTGAAATGATAATCAAGGTAACTCTATGGATCCTTACTATCCCCAATACATTTTGGTGTCACAATCTCTCTACTAAACTCTGATCTTGGATAGCTAGGAAGTGGTTTGACTTTCTGAGTCAGTCTAAGATCACCCAAATGAAATCATTTAATCGAGATGTATATGGAATAAATGTCATGGATTCCATAGATATACCATCCCACTTCCACTTTGCCACCTCAAGGGGTTAATCTAAACCCACTAGAACCTAGTTCTCAGCCCTCACCCATTGAAAAGTGAGGTATCAAGAGACAATTTTTTCTAAAAACTTATTTATCTCTAACCAAAAAAACCAACATCAAATGTCTTGGTACATATTTCTCACACCTGGATGTACCACTAAGGGGGATTTATGAAAATCCCACAACACCTCCTCATCTAATTTCACTGGTACCATTGTCCATCCTCTAAAAAGGATAACGTGCTACCAACCTTTAGAAACTTCATTAGCATAACATCAAGTGGAAATATAATTATGCATAGTATCATTGTCAATATATCCATGTTGGGATTCCATAACATGATATAGAAGTGGTGGGGTAAAAACCATTGACTGGAGGTAAGTTTCACCATCCTCATCCATAAGGGAAAACTATATTGAGGCTAACTACTTTGGCACCTCATTCAATAACAATGAACAAGATCTCCTACTAAGAGTATATTATACCATGTTCACTATCATGAGAGTATAGAATATCTTGAAGTCATAATCCTAGAGAAACCTATCTATCACCTCTATATCAAGTTAAGATCATTCTGTGAGAATATATACTTGAGACTCTTTTGGTTGGAATAGATGAAAAACCTCTCACCCATAAGGTAGTGTCACCACATATTTACTGAAAATACTACCACTACCAAATCACGAGAATGTGTCTTGTAGTTCGTCTTGCGAGGTTTCAATTTTTTGGATCCATAGGCAATCACCTCTCACATCTATATAAGAACATAACCAAGTTTGATCTTTGAATCTTCATAGAACACTAAGTACTCAACACCCTCCTATGGAAATATCAAGACGAGTTCTCTTATTAACCTATAAATCAACTGATGTAAATAATACTAACACCTTTCAATCCAAATTAAATTCTTCCCCTTTCAGATCAAAGTAGTCAAAGGTGCAGATATCCTGGAGAAATCAGGCATGAATCTTCTATAGTAGCTTCCAATCCAAGGAAGCTCCTCAACTCTATCACACTCTTGGGTGGATACCAAGATAACACTACCTCACAATTCAATGGGTCCACTAATATATTCTCTAAAATGATTATATTTCCTATAAAATAGAATTCTTGAATTAAGGACTGACACTATGAGAGTTTCCCATAAATCTGGGGCTCTTGGAGTAAGTCCAAGACCATCATCAAGTGTCTTGCTTGATCCTCCTCATATGATGAGAACAATAAGATTTTATCTATGAAGACCAAAAAAACTGTCTAATAAAGCTAAAATATCAAATTCATGAGTCCCATGATCATTAACAGGGTGTTCATCACACTGTTTCGCGCGGAATCCGAGGATGACCTCCTGGACGGGAGATTCAAACGTTCCGATCGGTTTCTAATGGATTTGTTCGTAGAACCGGAAACATCCAATGATTCCACATCCATTTGGACCTACTTTCCAAAGGCAGGCGCTCATTAGCTTGTGGGCTAATGAGGCTTAGGAATTTGCATTGGTCGAGAGGATGGGAGGTCGGACTCATCACACCTTTTTGAGGGGAATTATTTTCTACTCCGGGACTCTCTTTATAGATTTAAGTTAAGTTCGTGAATCCTTATTACATTACCAAGTATAAAATGAGCTTTCCTTTAGTTTTAACAATCAATGATTAAATATGAAAGAAATTTAGAGAATCTTTTATATGTATTCGAGGTTCTTCATCAATATAGAATCATCTATATTTGTTTAGAGATTCTTGGTCAATGGTATCCTTCAAAACATTTATATAAAAGTCTCTTGGTCATTTTGATGACCAGGCTGGTTTTAAAGCCACTCAGTGGGGCACTTGAAGTTTATCGTCATTCAGAAGGACAGAGATTATTTCAATGTTAGGATCGAACCCATAAATGGGCTACCTACGTATCCTTTGTTTTGAAAAAGGAATCAGAACCCACGTAGTTCGAGGAATGGGATATGATGTTTATGATTGATGGCTCAAAGATGAATGTCATAATTACTTTTACACTCTAAGCTCACGTGAGTCATGCTCGGTGTGAGAAACAAGAGGTATTGGTAAAATTTAGACAATTGTGCCATAAAAGATGCAATCATAAGAATTTGTTTTGGGGCTTATGTATAGATGATTGCCCAGATAGACGAAGGTTTAGTATTTACTTTTAGGGAGAAAATCCAAGAACAGGGTCCACAAAGTTATATGTGCTTCATGGAGATTTGAATACTCTAATCTTGGGGCTTACTCTTAAGGAGGATGCCCAAGTTAGGAGGGGACTTATGATTGGGTTTTATTCCTGAAAAGGAAACCCAAATCAAAGGTAATTTATGACTGGTTAAGAGAAATTTTAAGAGACTTGGGGCTTACTCCTAAGAAGGATGCCCAAGATTTATGACTAGGACCTATTCCTGAGAAGGAAGCCTAGGTTAGGGGACTTGGGGCTTACTCCTGAAAAGGAAGCCCAAGGTTATGACTGATTCTTATTCCTGAAAAGGAGACCCAGGTTAGAGATTAAGGTTTGGGGCTTACTCCTGAGGAGGATGCCCAAGATTAAAGGACTTGATTGGGGCTTATTCTTAAGAAAGATGCCCAGATCAAAGGTTTTTATAACTGGGGATTTATTCCTGAAAAGGAGACCCAGGTTAGGATTCTCTCATCTTAAAGGATGAGGTTGAAATGAATGAACTCTCAATCTTTGGTGACATAAAGATGTTTAAATCACTAGGTTTTGAGAGATATTTCACAGAATTCCTTTCAGATAAGGATGTCAAATCAAGAAATCATGCCATAAATGGCTTTGAAGAGTATCTTGAAGACTGAATCTTGAATAGGAAGGGTGAAATGGCTTAAGAGGGGAAAAAATGGGCAAGATGGGCACCCAAAAAGCTAGGGGCGCGCAAGTCTTGAAAGGCGCGCAAGTCCTGCGGCGGTGCGCAAGTATTGGTCGCGCAAGTATACTTGCGCGACATGAGGGGTACTTGCGCGATTTTCAACCAGTATTGAAATGCTTGAGCGACTCTTTATAAAACCCTTTACCATCCTCTTGAGGTTCTTCCAGAAGAGGGACGCGCAAGTTATATTGCAGGAATTAAGTAGGCGCGTAAGTGTTTGATAAGTTTCAACACTTAGGCCTTCCTTTTTCTCTTTAGATCTTCCGTTCTAGGTAAGAAATTACCTTAGAAGTGTTCCGGAAGCTTTGAGAAGAGACTTGGGCGTCGGGAGCTTCAATCCGAGTTTCTGGAAAAAAGATCCTCTCGAATGGAGGGCCCACAGGGTCTATTTATAGGCAAAAGAAGACCCCGGGCGGTTACCGGGCGGTTACCAGGCGGTTACCACATATGTCACGCAAGTCCCTTGCACGAACATGAGGAGTCGCGCAAGTATTGAGGCGGCGCGCAAGTGTACTTGCGCGACCAAGAGGGAACTTGCGCGATCTATGGGCAATGTTCTCCTTTTTTATCCCTTTGTCGATTTTTGATGTTTCTTCAAAGGATTAATCACTTTGAGCTCAGATATTCCCTTTTCCGATCTTTAGATTCTGTGACGAAAGGAGCGTCAACAAAAGTCCCCCCTCAGAGTTGGATCCGGAGAGAAAATGAGGATTTGACTCTGAGGAAATTGAATTCCTCAAAAGGAAAAGGGAGGGCGCGCAAGTCTTTCAGCGTCAGTGGGTGGCGCGCAAGTCTGCGTCGCGCAGGCTTTGAGCGCTCTGGGTGCGGCGTGCAGATAGGCCCCCTGGCCTATAAATATACCGCTTCCGGCCGTAGATGGCATCTGAAGTTCCGGATTTCTCGAGCTCTCGCCGCGCAAGTCTTCCTCGCCGCGCAAGTCTCTTGTTTTCACTGTTTCTTCGCTGCCGCGCTACTCTCAAGGTAATAGGGCTTGCGCGGTAATACTTGCGTGACCAAAACTTGCGCGGCACATGTATCACTTGCGCGACATCTCCATACTTGCGCGCCTTAATGCCTTAGCCATTTTTTTCAAATTCTTTCACAAATTTTATGAAAAATAAAACCCATTTAAGAGTTTAATTTATTCAACTCCTGTGCAGATTCAATGGCTCTTAGACCTGGATTAATTGATGAACTGGCTAGCAAGCGGATAGATGATATGATGAATATCATTGGCCCTGATTACTATACTGTCAAAAACAGCACTCTTCCAGATTTGGCTAAGTATCTGAAGAAATATCATCACGACTTTCCTCACTGCACTTACCTACCTTTGTATGGTCATGGTCATCTGCAAGAAGTCATTATTCCAGAAGTAAAGAATTATCTTCCATTTTCTTGGTTTCAGAATTATACCAATTTTGCTTCAGCAAATATCTCAGGCGGAGGATCATTTCAAACTGCTGGAACAGTGGAGAAGGCTTATGTGATGCATCATAGCCCTTGCACACTATATCTGAAAAAACATACACCTGAGCTTCAACCACATTGTCATCCTTCAATCTTCCGAAATGCTCAGATGGATCAATCTAAAGGCTGGAAGAAAAGTTTGGATTTCAGTCCTGGGGGAGGTGTGAAACCAACTTGGATGTGGGTATACTGGGTGCGACAGACTTGCGCAGAGTTTATTGAGGATCTAAAGAGAGCTTCAATATATGAGGCTGTTTGGGTTGGGCAAACATATATTTACAGACATGATATCTTCGTGCCAGAGATACTCAGCCATTGGAGTCCAGCGACTAATTCTTTCCACTTGACTCATGGAGAAGTAGGTATCAGTTTGTGGGATGTCCACAAGATTTCAGGAGCTCCAATCTTGGGCGATATGTATGATGAATTCATTCCTCCCAAGGTGACTTGGAATGATCCAGAGAAGACTCCTGCTTTGGCTCGAGAATTATTCAAAATATTTCACAAGCTCAAGAGTTCAGAGACCTCATTAACTCATTTCAGAAAAGATATCCATCCGGAAGAATGGATGAATGTGTTTCTTACTGAGAAGAAAGGGATGGAGCCAAAGGAAAAAGGATCCAAGAAAAATAAATCCAAGGATACCCGGCCCAGACGTCCTACCACTTGTCCAAAACCTGAGAAGAGAGGAGCTCCTGGCACATTCTGGCCAACTCTAGAAGCAGGAGAGTTTGAAAAATGGGGCTATGAAGTGAATCAAAGAATTCCAAAGAAAACTCGTCTGGCGGGTTTCTTGGCAATGTGGCTCAGTATTTATCTCTTGCCGGTCAGGGATTCGAAGGGAGGCGTTAGGCCAGGGACCTTCGTCGTTGCGGCCAAGTTGGCTGAGGGAAAAATGGTTGGGTTAGCTACCCCCATTTTAGCAAAGATTCACAGGAGTTTACTTCACGTCTTCCAGGGTAAATCTCCTTTAAGAATAGTGGGACCATTCCAGGTTTTGTGGGGATGGATCGCCACTCACTTCAGGACTTACAATGTACAGAATGGATTACAAATTCCTGGAAGCTCTTTCAGACCGTCAGTGCAAGCATTCTCTGGAATTTCTCCATTAGATGTCAATGGTTATGACATAAAAGTAAGACTAAGCATGTATAAGGAATTCAACTTCTTTCCTTATGGAAGTCCGCCATCTGGGCGGTTTGTTGATGATGGGAAAGCCCCTTTGGATTTGAGGGCATACATGCTAGCTTGCAGGGATGGCGTGTTAGTAGCCAGGATTGATGGAGAAATCATATGCGAGGCCTATGCTCCATATAGATTTGCACGCCAATTCAAATGTTTGCAACAGATTGTTGTATCCCCTCCAGTACATGTCAGGTTAGAGCAACATCCGATGGTTGCTCGACAACTATGGTTGCTGACATCAAGAGAGAAGACTGGGGCAGTATTTGATCTACCAGTTGAAAAAGCGGCACATTATCTGACTACATTTTATGCCGAACACTGGATAGCATCATACCCTAAAGGGATATTGAATCACCCTGTATATCAAGTGGGAAAGAGGAAGAGGACTGTAGAGAAAGAAACTCTTCCTCATGAAGGTGATGCTTCTCCTCCTGAAATAGGTTCAACAGACTCCTCCTCTAGAACTGATTCCTCGGATTATCATGATGGGGATGATGAGGCACAACCGGCAGCAAAGCGGTTTCGTGCCCGATATAATCCTCCGGCCAGAGTTAAAAGACCCACTCCATCAGCTCCTGGTGAGTTATTTGATTGTAATAACTTCAATCACTGCTACTTTATAAAGTAATAAGTCTCACTTTCTTATTCTCTATCTGTAGTTGCAGGAGTCGGGAAGAAATTAAAATAAAAAATTGTAGGACCTTCCTCACAGCCTTTATATCTAAGACCAGAGGCTGTTCAGCTATGGCAGAGCTTATACTATGATACTGAGACCGCCTGGCTGGATTTTTGTGAGGGCCTACAACTTCCTGGGATAGGATATCTTCTAGCTTCTAAAGACCTTCAATACGGAGATAACCCCAATGAAGTGCGAGCTTACATCAGAGAGCTGGAAATGCTCATATATGCCACTGATAATTCGGTTCCTATCACCAGGCGGGTGAAGGAAATGATTGATCGTGGCACCACTGAGGGGGCTGGTGGTTCTGGAGATGAGGAGTGGCAAGAGTACGTGGCTCCTGAAGATGTAAGTTTTCTTTCCTTATTTTCTTTGCAACTTGATTTCAGTTGAAGCTTTATTACTTAAGGAAGTTTTTTTCTTCATCTTGCAGCTTGCAAAGAAAGGGACCGGGGTTCCTTCGCCACAATATAGCCCTGGTGGTACTGCTGTTGGGGCTGCTGCTGATTCTCCTCGCGAACCAGGCGAGATATCTCCAGGCCAGCAGGCCATGAATGAGCCACTGGACATAGCCTTTCATTCGCCAATCCAAGTGCCAATAAAGGAGACAACTGAAACTCCAAAAAAACAAAAGAAGCCAAGGCAACGAAGGAGGAAATCCTTAGCTAAACGTTTCATTAGCAGTGGTAAGTCCTTCGAACAATCATGAGTTTATACCCATAATCATATGGTTACTCATATTTCTGAGGATTGCAGGGGCTTCTTCAATTTCCCCCTTGAGGGAAGGGACTGATCCTTCTTCAAAGGTCGTGGAGGGTGCTGTAGAACAACCACAGACTCAAGCTAACTTGGTTGCTCCTAGAGAAGAGCTACCATCCATTCCCAGTATCCCTCCCACTACTGAAGATGTTGTCCAGGGTCAGGGGTTGCAGGACATAAGTCAGCAAGAAGACGTAGCAAATGCTCCCACTGGTGAGACTAACCAAGATTCTGAAGTATCATTAGATGAAATGATGAATCAAGGAATGACTTTTGAAGAATTTTATGATCATGCTAGATTTTCATGTGATTTAGAAGACCTTGGGCATGAGTGTTACCCTTCGCCCAAATTTTTCTTTTTAAAAACAAAACATATTTCTAATCATGATGTAAAATAATATGCAGTTTCTTCCGTAGAAGCTACTGAACTTCCAATGCCCGAAGAGGGTGTGGACACTGATGTCAACCCTATCATTGCAGAAACATTAGCTCAAGTAGAGCTAAATCCAATAAACTCTCCTGAGACCCATCTTGAAAATCCTGTTGAAACCGGGAAAGATGGGGAGAAGTCTTCTCATGTTGCTGAACCACCATTGGGTAAGGGATAACAATATTTGTGATTGTACTTTATTTGAAAGACAATCCATTCTTTTGTTATCCTTTAAGATTCAACTAAAATATTTCAATTGATCATGTAGGGCCATCAACTGTAATGGCTAGATCCGGAGATGAGGCTTCAGCCTCTGCCCCAACGGGAATTGAAAGTGAAGAAGCCCAAGTCAGAGGGGAAAGAGCAGGACGAGGCACTTCCTTAAGCATGTTAATTCCAGATTACATACCCCCTTCTAACGAAGATGTTGAATCAGATCCAGAGATGCTCAAAGCGTTCAGCTTTTCACGATGTAAGGCATGGAACAACATATGGAACATCATATCGGGGGTGCCTTTAGAAGAGCTACCATCAAAAATTTCCCGATTGTCATCCCAATTTGTTATAATGGGACTTGGTGGTTTTGGGTATGAAAAGATCCATGCTGCGGTGAAACAGATTATTTTCAGGAGGGAGCAAATGCAGACAAGTCGCGAAGATTTGACCAGAGTGAAATTGTCAGTCAACATAGGCGAATTTGAGGCTGCGATATCCCAGGCTGAAGCTGATTATGCTGTCAAGATGAAGGATCTGAAGCAAAAAATCAAAGAAAAGGTCGTCCAGCAGGTGCAACTCCAGCAACAGTTAGATGCTGTTACTGGGGAACTTGATCATCTTAATAAATCATTGGATGAAACTCATATGAATGGCATGAAAACCATTGCAGATGCTAAGAAGGCACTTCAGCAAGCTGAAAAGAGTGAAGCTGGTCAAGTGCACGAGCTTCAAGTAACTGTTGATAAGGCTCAGGATGCTATACATCAAATGAAGACTTATGTTGACAATCTTCTGTAATTCTTGAAAAAGAGAAGAGATTCCAGTCTGTGGATGTCCTTCTAACTCTTGTGTATCAATGAAAAACACTTTTGTCTTCAATCATTTGTACTTGCATTCTTCCATTACCTGCTTCAAATTTACTTAAGCCAATGGGCTTAGTAAGCATAGTTTGATTTTTACTAGGATTATTACAAATAACCCTAAAAACTTTGAACCTTTTAACTGCTCAATATTACCTAAATCATACAAAAAAATGTATATTTAGTGAGCTGGAACTTGACTTTTATTCAGAGTTCCTTTGTCTTTTGTGTGGGCAGTTTAAAGTCATGCACGCCGGACATAAAGGGGCTAATGTTTAAGGTCGAAATAGCTTTGACCGAAAAATGGATTAAAATGGATTCAATTCCTTGACAATTTATCTGAAAACATATTTACCATACTCAAGTATGAGGGAAAAAAAATGTAAACTATGGCTTAAGAATATTTGAATATGAGGAATGATATGAAAAAGAGCTAAATAGCATTAGAAGAGGTAGTTTCCAAGAATGAAGTTACTATTATTTAACAAAACCCGTTAGGGGGTTGAAATATGCAGGGCCACCTATGGGCATTGGCTGCATAGTCAAATAAAATAGCATCTTTTGGCTGACAAGTCTGTTATGTGGACTGTTTATGCAAGGCCACCTATGGGCACGTGCTGCATAGTCAGGCAAAAGAACTCCCAGAAATTTACTTTCCTAGTGCTAAAAGTCAGTGAAAGTTTATGGAGATTCAAATTTTCTAAAGCATAGAGTTTGTTGTATGGAAAGAGGTACTTGAATATGGAGAAGATATTTCCAAACAAGAATATCAAAGAACTGGATGAATATCACTCCTACGAAGGTCTGACCCAAACGTAGGGAAGAAGAATAAACCATAGACTTGAATACTTTTAGATCATGAAAAAGGATATGGGACAAATACGTTAAGGATGGCTATTTTTGCGGATCCCTACATACTGTCGTTTAAGAAAAATAAGGACAAAAGAGGCATTCTTCCCAAGAATGAAGTTACTATTATTTAACAAACCCGTTAGGGGGTTGAAAACATGCAGGGCCACCTATGGGCATTGGCTGCATGGTCAAATAAATAGCATCTCTTGGCTGACAAGTCTGTTATGTGGACTGTTTATGCAAGGCCACCTATGGGCACGTGCTGCATAGTCAGGAAAAAGAATTCTCAGAAGTTTGACATTTTTGTGACTATAAGTCATGAAAAGGGTTATGAAGATCTGAAAATATTTAAGGTTAGGATTATAATACATAAAGATGGGTATTTTCCAATGTATATAGAGATACATAGGTCAATGAAAACCATAATCATGTTGTGGCTGGGTCCTGAATTGAAACTTGGACTTCACTACGTATCTCATAAGAATGGGAATCAAGCCATACGTAGTTCTTGAAATGCAGTTTAACGTCGTGCAGGACGAAAGTATGAGTGATCTTAGTTTAGGGTCATAGAATTCGGACCATAATAATGAATACACAGTGTGTGTTTTCATGAAGACTTTTCAGCCAAGGGACTGAAAGTGAAATTTGGGGTTAGGCCCAAAAGACTTGGGACTGGATTCGAGGGACACTCGAATGTTCCTACGTATCCCATAAGGATGGTAATCAAGTCCACGTAGTTCTAGATCTACCCTTTGTACAAATTTGGTTCGTACATGTGAAGGGTGAAAAGGGGACTTTAGTGCAATGATGGTTTTAACCTAAAATAAAAAGTTTAGGCATTACCATGTATGTACGTAGTCTTTTGAAAATGAAAACCATGATTGAAAAAAGAATCAATGTTAATAATGGTTCCTTCTCAAATGAGGAAATCAAAGAATATTGTAGTTTATTGTCATACCGGACAGAAGTGTTGTATAGTTTAACGTCATATAACAAGGACGAAAGTTAATCAATGTAAAGATATTGATTCCAAGGGCGGTTTCACAAATCATCATCATATGAGATGGTGGTGAAACGATGTGAAGAGATTGTTCTTTGGGCTTGAACCTTTGGGAGGTTGCCTACATACCCATCCTGGAGGGCAAGGATCAAAGTCCGTGTAGTTCAATTAAAGAATGAATCAATGATCAAGTTGTTCTTGTGGACAATGATCTAATAAAAAAAAATATTGTTGGGATTTACACATGGTTAGTGGCCCAAAGGGAGTGTTATGGTTGATGTTCGCTCTAAGCTCACGTGAGTCATACTCGGTGTGAGAAACAAGAGGTAATAACAACCTTAACGATGTACAGTTTAATGTCATGTAGGACATAAAAAAAAGGGACTTTCTGTACAGTTTAGCGTCATGTAGTTAAGACGATGGGGACAATATAGTTTAACGTCATATTGGACGAAAGGGGGATTGTGCAGTTTTAATGTCATGCTGGACTTTTGATGATTATATAGTTTAACGTCTTTCCGGACGTGAGGGACTTTTATACAGTTTAGCGTCATGTAGTTAGGACGTCACAGTTTAACGTCTTGCTGGACATATTTGCAAATAGTTTATGGTCATATACATGGACCAGGGATGATGCAGTTTAAAGTCATACGGGACCATTGCTGTATAGTTTAACGTCATATAGCAAGGACGAACTGGTGCTGTACAGTTTAAAGTCATGTAGCTAGGACTAAGGTGAACCAATATGAGGATATCAGTTCTGGGGAATTTTTTTTACAGTTTAATGTCATGCTGGACGATGAAGTGCCACACAGTTTAATGTCATGTTGCTAGGACACAATATAGTTTAATGTCATCTCGGACAAAATATAGTTTAATGTCATCTCGGACATATACAGTTTAGAGTCATGTAGGACATATTAGTAACCAATGTGACAGTTTAACGTCATGTGGACGATAAGGGAACTGACACAGTTTAACATCATGTTGACGATGAAAGTGCCACACAGTTTAATGTCATGTTGCTAGGACACAATATAGTTTAATGTCATCTCGGACAAAATATAGGAACTTCTATATAGTTTATTGTCATGTAGGACAAAATCAGGGACTATGCAGTTTAAAGTCTTGCAGTTAGGACTATTGGTGCTGCACAGTTTAGTGTCATGTTGCAGGGACATAAGTGCGAATAGTTTAAGGTCATATGCATGGACCGTACAGTTTATCGTCATGCTGGACGTATTATAGTTTAATGTCATCTCAGACAGAAGTGTGACACAGTTTAATGTCATGTTGGACGAAGTTGCAGTTTAAGGTCATACTGGACCATTGCTGTATGAACCAAATGTAAGAGTCTTGGTTCTGGGAACAATATTTTGTGTTTATACAAAATACTTCTTCAGAAATCTGGCATTAGTTGGAGTCGTGATGTGTTCTCCATCCATTGAGATTAGAGAATACGCTCCATTGGAGTAGACCTTATGTATTGAATAAGGTCCTTCCCATTTTGGTTCAAGCTTGGGAGGCTTCTTTCCTGGTATCATTGGTGTTCTGAGAACCAATACCAATTCTCCCTGAATGAATGAACGAAGACGAACTTTTTTGTTAAAAGCTCGTGCTATTCGATTCTGATAGATTTCCAAGTGGTGCAAAGTGCACAATCTCTTCTCATCTAATTGTTCCAATTCATTCAAACGCTTTTGGGATTGCTCATCTGTCGATAACTGATCACAAATGGCTATTCTGAGTGAGGGAAATTGAACTTCAATTGGCAAGACTGCTTCTGTTCCATATACCAATGAATATGGAGTAGACCGCGTTGCATTGCGAGTGGTAGTCCGATAAGCCCATAAAGCATGATAGAGTTTATCAGGCCATAACCTCTTATCTTTATCCACCATCTTTTGCAGTATATTTGAAAGAGTCTTGTTGAAGGCCTCTATCTGGCCATTAGCCGCTGCATGATATCGAGATGAATGGTTGGACTTAATGTTGTATTCTTGATACAATTTCTTTACCTCAGAAGAACAGAAGTTAGTGCCGTTGTCCGTCAATATGGTATGAGGGACACCAAATCTAGTAATGATGTTAGACTTGATGAAGCTAACAATGCATTTAGAACTGACTTCTTTGAGAGGTACTGCCTCTGCCCATTTGGAAAAGAAATCAGTAGCAGTAAGAATGTACTTAAACTGCTTGGCCGTAGCTGAAGGGTAAGGTCCTACCACATCCATTCCCCATGTGGAAAATGGCCATGAGTATTTAGCTGTATGAAGAAACTCTGGAGGTTTATGAATGAAGTTGGAATATACTTGGCATGAATGACACTTCTTTGTGAAATTAACACAATCTTGTATCATTGAAGGCAAGAAGTATCCAAGCCTTCGAATTTGATCAGACAATCTATGTCCAGACTGGTGGGCACCACAGACTCCTGCATGCACTTCTTTTATGACAGCCATTGTCTCTTCACCATCAATACATCTGAAGAGAACTCCATAAAAACCACGTTTGTAGAGAATTTTCTCGAGGTGGTTTGGACCATCATAAAGAGTAAAATTGACCACACGTCGCCGAATTTGTTCTCTCTCGGCTCTATCAGGTGGAAGTGTTCCATTTTGAAGGTATTCCCTGATAGGTGACATCCATCCTGTAGTATGACCATATGGTTCAGGAATGGGACTAATTTCATTAATTTCCTCTGTTCTGACTTGAACATAAGGTGAAATTGCACGACGGTGGGCAATACAGATGGTTGTCTCGTCCCGATTTGGATCTGCTAAAGCTGTGGCTATATTAGCCAGTGCGTCAGCTTGAGCATTTTGTGATCTTGGGACATAAGAAAATGTCGGTTCTGTAGGGAATTCCGACATTAACTCTCTGACGTAATCATACAAAGGGATTAATTCTTCTTTTCTGATGGCATAATCCACATTGATTTGTTTGATTACCAGGTCTGAATCACCTTTCACCTTTAAGTGATTCACTTGTGCTTGAAGCGCTAACTCCAAGCCTGCAATGAGAGCTTGGTATTCGGCTTCATTATTGGTACCACCTTCCCACAACAAAAAGGAATAAGGTAACACTGCCTTATCTGGAGAAATGAGCACAATTCCTAAACCAACTTTGTTGAATTTAGGATTTTCCATTTTCTTCCCTGTTGGACTTCTAGAAGCACCATCAAAATACATTTCCCATGTTTGAGGAATCTCTTGAATAGAAAAAACTTCCTCATCAGGGAGTTCGATATTTGAATACGTGTCTTCCACTGAAGGGTGTTCAGCCAGGAAATCAGCCAGAGCTTGGCCTTTAATTGCCTTTTGAGACACATACTGGATGTCGAACTGCTGTAGAATAACCGCCCACCTTGCCAGACGTCCTGTAAGCATTGGACGACTAAGGATGAATTTGAGTGGATTATTACGAGATACCAATTGGACCTCGTGATGTTGCAGGTAGTGTCTCAGTTTCTGAACTGCAAAGATTAATGCTAGGCAGCACTTTTCAATACTCGAATACCGGGTTTCTGCTTCAAGCATAGTTCTACTGAGATAGTAGAGACTATTTTCATTCCCAGCATCATTATTTTGAGCGAGAAAGGCACCCAATGATTGCTCTAAAGCTGTCACATAGAGGATAAGAGGCCTACCCTCAACAGGTGGCATGAGTACTGGTGGACTTAAGAGGTATTTCTTGAGAACATCAAATGCTTCTTGACATTCTTCAGTCCACTGGTAAGTGACTCCTTTCTTCAATAATTTGGTAAAAGGTAAACTTTTGCCTGCCAAATTGGAGATGAAACGCCGAATATAGGCTAAGTGTCCTTGAAGTCCTCTTAATTCTTTCAAATTCTGAGGAGGTGACATACCAAGGATTGATTTGGTCTTCTCAGGATCGACTTCAATACCACGATGGCGTACAACAAAGCCGAGGAATTTTCCTGAGGTTACCCCAAAAGCACATTTTAAGGGGTTCATCTTCAAATTATGTTGTCGAAGCTTGTGAAATATGATTTCCAAATCAGCCAAGTGATCAAAACGTTGTTTGGATTTAACCACCAAATCATCTACATAGCATTCAACAAATTTCCCTAGAAAAGGTTTGAAGATACGATGCATGGCGCGTTGATATGTTGCACCTGCATTCTTTAAACCAAAGGGCATCACCCGGTAACAAAACACACCTTGAGGAGCTCTGAAGGATGTATATTCCTCATCTTCTGGGGCCATTCGGATCTGATTATATCCAGAATATCCATCCATGAAAGAAAGTACTTCATAGCCAGCCGTCGCATCAATTAAGAGTTCTGTAATCGGAACTGGAAAATCATCTTTGGGACAATACCGATTAAGATCTCTGAAATCGATGCAAACCCTAATTTGTCCGTTCTTTTTATTTACTGGGACAATATTAGCCAACCACTTGGGATATTGAACTTCTCTGACGAAGTTAGCTTTGATAAGTTTATCCACTTCAGCCTCGATTTTGGAAGCATAGGTTTGGTGTGTTCTTCTCGCGGCTTGCTTGAATCCTCGATGTTCTTTTGGCAAACCCAAATGATGGGTGGCAACATCAGGATCAAGGCCAGGCATCTCTGTATAATTCCAAGCAAAAATATCTTTATTTTGCTTTAGAAAAGAAATATACATCTCTTGTTCTTCAAGGTTCATGGCCGCACTAATTAAAGTGGGGCGTGGATCTTTCTCTGTACCCAGATTTACTTCTCTGAGTTCATCCACAGTGGTAGAGATACCCTCTTCAAATGCTGGAATAGCATCTCTAAGATCTTCCTCTTCCTCTTCATCATGTGTTATTTATTCCATTTCTACTTGCAAAGTAGATGAAAAAAAGAAATTCTCATGATCATAAGAGATGTCAAAATTTTCACATTTTGAAGAAGAAGCTTCCATTTCCGACCCTATTGATGAAAAAGGGTCTTCTTTGGGAAATAAAGAGGAGATGATGGATTGAGAATCGACATCAACATTCAACTCTGGTGTTGCTATAACTTCTTCTGGCCTGATTAGCGAAGTATAGACTTGTTGGATTTCAGCAGACGAAATGAAAACGTCACCACTTATGCTTTCACCACTGCTTGGTAAGTTACCAATTTCTCCCATGTTGTCTGGCTCGATTGCCGTAATTGACATTATGGATCTTTCCATAAGAGTATTTTGATTTGGGCCTATTTTGTCAATTTGACTGATAGGTAACACATAATCTGTACTCACATGTGAAAATGGATTTATTGGAATTTTTTTCAAACCATATGGAGTATTAACTTTGGTAATTTCCTTCATTGTAGATTTTTCTCTTCCCTTCATGTGATAAAATTCCGCCTCAATGTATTGAGACTCACATGTTTTGAATGGGGCCTTATCACCATACAATGTTCCAACTTGATCATCGAAACAGTATTTGAGACATTGATGGTATGACGATGGAATAGCTGCATGCTGATGTAGCCAGGGTCTTCCAAGCAAGATATTGAAAGCTGAGTCTTGATCAACAATCATGAAATCCGAATTGGAAACAAGATCTCCAAACTGAGTTCTGAGCGTAACTTCTCCCAGTGGTTCTTGTTCATTTTTATCATATCCTTGCAACATCATGGTAGAAGGAGATAAATCAGATTCCGTGAGGCCCAATCGACGAAGTGTACGAATGGGCATGAGGTTGACTCCTGAACCATTGTCAATAAAAGCTCTTCGAACATCTATACCATTGACTTTGCCAGATAAGTACAAAGGTTTTATGTGCCCATGCACAACATCATCTTCATCTTTATCAGTAAAAGATATCACTGCATGACATTCTGCAGGATTATTCTCTATGTGATAAATTTCAGCTGCAGCAATTTCAGCTTCAAACTCCTGAGGACTTGACAAAGCTTCGATGAGTGCTTCCCGAAGATCTTTTGATAGATTCAAAGCATCCAAAATTGATAATTTGGCTGGTACTTGGGCCAAGTGTTTCAATATATCATACTTTTGATCTAGAGGCCTGCGTTTCCCAATGGGAATATGCGGTTTAGCAGGTACCTTGGAAGCAGATGCTTTGGAAGCTGATGCATCTTGTATTGAAGTTGGCAACATCTTTGGTTTTGGAAAATTAGACTGATTAGATCCATTTACTTGCTGAGATAAAGAAGATGGAACCTTTAATCGGTCTTCCAAAATAACTGTGCCGAAGCTGAGTTGGCCATTGGCAGAAGAACTTGCTTGTTAATTTTGAGCTCGCTGAAGGGCTCTACCACGAGTTTCTGCTGCATATACAGTGCTAGCAGGGGTAGAATTAGAGTAGTGGCTTCGGAAAGATCCACGTCTTCCCCTATATCCTGAACCTCTAGAACTTACTCGGGTTCCTTTATTTGATACAGGGAATTCAGGCTCATCAAGACTGGAATATGAATCTGTTAATTGAATCATATTAACAGAACCAAAGATTAACTCTTCGTCTGATAAAGACTCTGCCTGGTTAGCCTGTTTAGGCTGTGCCGTTTGGTGAGACGGTGCCCGTGGCTTTGAAGTAGATGGCATGAAATCTACCAGAGTCAAAGACAATTTAGGCTTTGATACATACTCATCTTCTTCTGATTCCTCTTTCTTCTTTGAATTGCGCTGCCCTTTTGAGGATTTGTCCTTTGATGGAGGCTTTACTGCAGCTTTTGTAGGAGACACAATTGGCTTCTTCAATTGTGTTCGCAAAATGGAATGGGTCCGATTAATTGTCTTTCTGACCATCCAATCATCATATTTTTTCGCAGTTTTGCTTTTGACTTCCTGCCACTCGCCTCCTTCCTCTGGATCTGTAGCGGTAATACACGCTACATGAGCTGAAGAACCCTTCAATTTGACTTGTCCCAAGTCGACCATCTTTTGTAGGAGGTCTTTAAAGACAAAACACTCCTGGATGGGATGTCCCAACATTTGATGAAAGGGACAATAATTGGGACGGTCTTCATCTCCTTCCTTGTTTGGTCTCTTCGGCACTGGTAATTGAACCAAATTATTTTCCAGAGCTGAAATGAAGTAACCAGGAACTTGCTCACTTCGGAAAGAGTATGTTTTACTCTTCATATCCTCAAATTGTTTTCGTCGTTGATCTTTTTGATCATTTGGACGAAACAGCCTTTGTTGTTGGCGTTCAGGAGGTGGAGCCCTTCGAGAAGATGAAGGTTTTGAAGTAGAAATAGGTACAGGTGCCTGTTTAAGCATAACTGTAGCAGTTTCTGCTTTACCCATTCTTCTTCCTGGAGCTGATGGAATTACACGAGATTTAACCTTAGCCTGCATAAGGGAATCTTCAATCTGTTGAGCGATTGAAGTAAGGTCTCGAAACCCTCCTGTGTATTTCACAGGGATCAATGGCGTGCGTAATTCGTCACGCAAATTTGCCACACAGATTGGCAACAATTCCTCCTGAGGGAGTGATAAACTCAAGGAATACGTTAATCCCTTCCAACGAGCAATGAAATCAGAGACTCTTTCATTCTCTCTTTGCTTACAGTTTGTAAGATCGAAAACTGTCGTTTTTGGCAAAATTGAGCTAAACTGAAGGAGAAATTTTTGACGAAGATCCTCCCATCCGATGACTGACCGGGATTGCAAGCTTGTATACCAGAAAAAGGCTGGTCCTTGCAAGGTTCGCACGAAGCATCTGAGTTTCACTGCTTCTTGCTGTTCTGGAGTTCCCATCATAGGATCACAACAAGATACGTAATGTGTCAAATGTTGTTCAGGGTCGCCTGATCCATTGAAAGTAGGAAAAATAGGGTTTCCAAAACTGGACGGAGGAGAAATTGAATCTACCCATTCAGGGTAAACTTTCTTTTCAGGTTGAACTTGCGCCCGTTTCCCTTCCATAGTTTCTAACCGAGCTGTTAATGACTCAATAGTAGTTATTAACTTTTGAGAAACGTCAGGTTGAACTTGGTTTTGGGTAGGTGCAATGAATGGAGCTTGGACAACCGTGGAGGTTGGTGCTGCAACTAATGGTAGTGCTGCCAACCGTTGTTGCGTTTGACCCGTAGGATTAGACCTCTGTGGGTGTACTGATAAAGGAGTATATTCCTGATCCATCTCAGTAGTTACAACAAATTCCTTCGGCTGTCGGACTTCAGCATTCTTAAGAAGAAGACTACTCTGAAGTAGTTCTGCATTCAACCTTTTTAATTCTTTCATCTCTTCCTCCTGTTGTGCAAACCTTTGCTCTAATGAGAGCGATTGACCTCCTTCAGAGGAAGGGTGAGAAGTAACCTGATTCTTTCCTTTCCCCTTATTGGATCCTTTTCGAAGAGGGGGAAGTGGGTTACTTGAAGGAATACCCAGATTTTGGGTAAGCCTTTGATTACGTGTGCGCACACCTTCTTCATTTAGGTCTATGTGCGCAACTTCTTGAGTAGGAACCTCTTCGTCTGATCCCTCTGATTGAGCCTCATCTGGTGAATCAGCAGCAACGGCAGTGATGACATTAATGGATGCATATTGCATGGAATCCTTTCTATCAGCATTTCTGTGATATTGTCTCCTTCTATGTACATGATAAGACATGGAATTCCGTTGACTTGATCCCTCAGGAATTTCTTGGAGAACCGTCACTTGGAGAGAATCTCCTGACATCTTGGCTCTTCGTTCCTCTTGAGGCTTATTCCCTAATCGAGAGAATACTGACTTTCTCTGAGGGAGGGATTGAATATTTGAAAAAGTCCCCAGTCCGGTGGACTGGGGGTGTTCCTGTTGCTTCCGCTCAACTCCTCGAATCCCATTCGTTGATTCTGAGGGTTGGGTTAGAGAAGTCCCCAGTCTGGCAAGCTGGGGTGTCTCTTGACATGCTATGTCTGAGATCTTTTTAAAATCTATCTTGATCTTGCGAATCTTAGTTCGGAAATTAGCTGGATGCATTAACCTGTATCCACTTTTATCACCTGGTTCAACAGACCGTTGGATGATTTCCGAAACTTCTGTCATTTGATGACGTGTTTGCTCCAGACGAGAGGCTTGTGCAATATTCTCGCCTGCTTGATGTAGGAGAAATTCAACAACCTGTTCTCTATATACTTGACTTTGAGAGGAACTAGTTGAAGCTTGATCTCGAGCAAGCTTTTGATTATGAACAAAGCCCATTGACTGTGGCCGGCCATGGGCAATAACATTGCATGAGACCATTTTCGGCGGGCTCTACTGACCGGAAAGCACTGTGAAATGTAGTGCTCCGTGAACACCCCGTCCTCTGATATGAACATTAGATGGGCATTGGAAATTAACTGACGCAATCTTCTTAGTGCGCCAAGGCATGAACGTTGAAGGGTTCTCTATTTCTTTTCAGCCTTCGGATACCGAGAGACTGATAGAGATGCCAAATCAATCTGGCGTTGTAACCCTTCTATTATCTTAAGATGATTTTCATATTCATCGTAAGATAATACCTTCTTCTTTAATTGACAAATAGTTTTCCATATGTTGAGACGAATATCATGGATTCCATCATCCGTCAACATCTTTGGAATGTCGTACTGGCAGTCAGCCAAAGGCCAAAACATGACTGGTACTTCACCTTTTGCCAGTTTTTCCTCATGTTCATCATTTCCTCTTTATCATTAAATGAAGATTCTTCTACCTGTTTGGACCAGAGTTGGTGTTTCCTTGTTGCTTCATCGGATTCAGCAAGATTGGTAGAGGAATCACTATTCATGCTGGAAGATGAATGACCCAGGGAAGGTTCGGAGAATAACCTGAACCCCAAGCTATCTTCTGATGGAGAAAGAGTTTCACCTGCCGATAGTAAAACTTCAGACATGACTGGTTTTACGTTTGCAAGTGCCTCGAGATAGGAGGGCTTTCTCGTCACTACATTGCCTTCTGAAGAATTTTCGAGACAATGTGAATCACTACTGCGGAGAGGACTTTCGCAGCGAAGTTCATCACCATGAGGAGGACCATCATGATGGGTTACAACAAAAGATGAGATCTCTTGCTCCTTGGTCTTCTGACCACACAGAGGTTCCTGTGGCTCTCATCTGAAGAAGAAACTTCAAGATTGACCGAATTTTCATGAAGCAAGTCTTCATGAGGAAGTGTCTGTTGAAGAACTTCTGGATTAATGTTCCTGTTATTGGGAACTGAGGGAGTAGAATCTTGAATTTCGACAGATAAATGTCTGAGGGCTTCAAGAACTCCAGCATCGAGCAAGGCCTTGTTGCAGATTGGCCTTTGATCTCCTGACTGTGCTGGGCAGATCTTTTTCTTAGATGCCTTCTTACTCGCTTTAGAAACCACTTGATGACGAAAGTGATTGCTCTGAGAAGGTGTATGTGCCTGATCAGAAAAGATGGTCAGGTTAGGCTGACGATCATCGCTCAAATCAGGTGTATGTGCCTGACTTGGTTGTCCATATGATATGGGGGAGTAGGCCCCACAACCCTCTTGGACTGGAACAGATGTGTGTGTCTGTTCCGGAGTGAATTGTTGATGTGTCACTCCACTGCTAGGGATAGATTTATGTGTCTGTCCCTGAGATGATGCTGAAGCTGTTATGATATCCTGGCAAGCATCCAGAATATGAGCAGGAATTTGCTTCTGCTCTTTCACCATTGACAAAATATGTTTGGTGACTTCAGCCGCCGGAATGGGGATATACGTCCATTCCGGGCTTGGAGTAGGTGTATGTGCCTGCTCCTGTCCTCCTTTTCCTGTCAGTGAATCCTGACAGTACTCAAGTGTGGAGGCAGAGAGTTTAGTCTGCCTCCTGTTTGTCGTCGGGGCTTTCCGACTGACTTCTCCGTGCGCTACCAAGCGAGACTGTTGGTAGGCTTGATTAGTATTAGCAGGTGTATGTGCCTGCTGATTACACTTCGCCAAACGCGGTTGACGAGATCCATCATATGTAGTCAGACAAGCCTGCTGACTAACTGGTGATGTATAAGCAGGTGTATGTTCCTGCCTATGGTACTCCGCCGGAATTGCCTGGCGGGATCGGCTTGATGCTGCCAGACGAGTCTGCTGGACAGCGGGATTAAAACGAACAGGTGTGTATGCCTGCTCGTTATTTGCCACCAAGTTAGGTTGGTGGACTTCTCCGGAGATGGCAGGGATGACAACCTGCCTATTGTTAACCGGATTCCGTCTCTGGCGATTCATCTTGCCTGCTCGGGTTCGAGGAACCTGAGCTGAATGCCTGGAGTTGGTACCCTCATCATGTTGAGGGCGCACTACCACACGAGTCTGGCAACGATTGTTGATGGGAGCCTTTGAGAAGGACTCCTGTCTTTTTGAATTAAGGTCCTGCGGGACCTGCTCATTCACTTCCTCGGAGTAAGGGAGTGAATGGAAATTGCGTTCCGGGGATAACGACCCAAAACGGTTGGAGACGGTAGTCAGCACCGCCTGCTTCTTGATTGCTGGTCGCCGTTGTCCGGACAACCAGGTAGAATTGTTAACTTGGAGGGCTTGACGAGCGGCCTCCAGAGTTGGGATAGTACCGTTGCGACGGTACTCCTTAACCAGTGCATTAGAAACACAGCGTTGAAGACGCTGAGTTGGTGATGTCATCCTCAGAGCGGATGACGTTCCAGCAGGAGTAGCAACATTGGTTTTCACAGCAGTAGACCTCACAGTAGAGGTGTTCCCAGCAGCAGTATTCACAGGGGTGAATTTAAGGAAAGCCATTTTTGTAGAAGATCTTGAAAAAAGAGTGCCTGTTCCATGTAACAGACATAATCAAGATGAATC
The DNA here is from genome assembly GCA_963277665.1 of Viscum album. Classification (NCBI taxonomy): domain Eukaryota; kingdom Viridiplantae; phylum Streptophyta; class Magnoliopsida; order Santalales; family Viscaceae; genus Viscum; species Viscum album. The sequence goes on along the minus strand of OY728131.1, from coordinate 778,443,818 downwards.
CGGCTACTGCATCTTGTGGATGATCATATGTCAATGATTGCCTTGTTGGCCCAAAGGGCCTAACAGATAAGAAGAACATCACTTTAACTTGGTTAAGGATTCACGTCGGGTTCACCATTTTTGTTTCGCGCGGAATCCGGGGATGACCTCCTGGACGGGAGATTCAAACGTTCCGATCGGTTTCTAACGGGTTTGTTCGTAGAACCGGAAACATCCAATGATTCCACATCCGTTTGGACCTACTTTCCAAAGGCAGGCGCATTGGTCGAGAGGATGGGAGGTCGGACTCATCACACCTTTTTGAGGGGAATTATTGTCTACTCCGGGACTCTCTTTATAGATTTAAGTTAAGTTCGTGAATCCTTATTACATTACCAAGTATAAAATGAGCTTTCCTTTAGTTTTAACAATTAATGATTAAATATGCAAGAAATTTAGAGAATCTTTTATATGTATTCGAGGTTCTTCATCAATATAGAATCATCTATATTTGTTTAGAGATTCTTGGTCAATGGTATCCTTCAAAACATTTATATAAAAGTCTCTTGGTCATTTTGATGACCAGGCTGGTTTTAAAGCCACTCAGTGGGGCACTTGAAGTTTATCGTCATTCAGAAGGACAGAGATTATTTCAATGTTGGGATCGAACCCATAAATGGGCTACCTACGTATCCTTTGTTTTGAAAAAGGAATCAGAACCCACGTAGTTCGAGGAATGAGATATGATGTTTTATGATTGATGGCTCAAAGATGAATGTCATAATTACTTTTACACTCTAAGCTCACGTGAGTCATGCTCGTTGTGAGAAACAAGAGGTATTGGTAAAATTTAGACAATTGTGCCATAAAAGATGCAATCATAAGAATTTGTTTTGGGGCTTATGTATAGATGACTGCCCAGATAGACGAAGGTTTAGGATTTACTTTTAGGGAGAAAATCCAAGAACAGGGTCCACAAAGTTATATGTGCTTCATGGAGATTTGAATACTCTAATCTTGGGGCTTACTCCTAAGGAGGATGCCCAAGTTAGGAGGGGACTTATGATTGGGTTTTATTCCTGAAAAGGAAACCCAAATCAAAGGTAATTTATGACTAGTTAAGAGAAATTTTAAGAGACTTGGGGCGTACTCCTAAGAAGGATGCCCAAGATTTATGACTAGGACTTATTCCTGAGAAGGAAGCCTAGGTTAGGGGACTTGGGGCTTACTCCTGAAAAGGAAGCCCAAGGTTATGACTGAGTCTTATTCCTGAAAAGGAGACCCAGGTTAGGGATTAAGGTTTGGGGCTTACTCCTGAGGAGGATGCCCAAGATTAAAGGACTTGATTGGGGCTTATTCTTAAGAAAGATGCCCAGATCAAAGGTTTTTATAACTGGGGATTTATTCCTGAAAAGGAGACCCAGGTTAGGATTCTCTCATCTTAAAGGATGAGGTTGAAATGAATGAACTCTCAATCTTTGGTGACATAAAGATGTTTAAATCACTAGGTTTTGAGAGATATTTCACAGAATTCCTTTCAGATAAGGATGTCAAATCAAGAAATCATGCCATAAATGGCTTTGAAGAGTATCTTGAAGACTGAATCTTGAATAGGAAGGGTGAAATGGCTTAAGAGGGGTAAAAATGGGCAAGATGGGCACCCAAAAAGCTAGGGGCGCGCAAGTCTTGAAAGGCGCGCAAGTCCTACGGCGGCGCGCAAGTATTGGTCGTGCAAGTATACTTGCGCGACATGAGGGGTACTTGCGCGATTTTCAACCAGTATTGAAATGCTTGAGCGACTCTTTATTAAACCCTTTACCATCCTCTTGAGGTTCTTCCAGAAGAGGGACGCGCAAGTTATATTGCAGGAATTAAGTAGGTGCGCAAGTGTTTGATAAGTTTCAACACTTAGGCCTTCCTTTTTCTCTTTAGATCTTCCGTTCTAGGTAAGAAATTACCTTAGAAGTGTTCCGGAAGCTTTGAGAAGAGACTTGGGAGTCGGGAGCTTCAATCCGAGTTTCTGGAAAAAAGATCCTCTCGAATGGGGGGCCCACAGGGTCTATTTATAGGCAAAAGAAGACCCCGGGCGGTTACCAGGCGGTTACCACATATGTCGCGCAAGTCCCTTGCACGAACATGAGGAGTCGCGCAAGTATTGAGGCGGCGCGCAAGTGTACTTGCGCGACCAAGAGGGAACTTGCGCGATCTATGGGCAATGTTCTCCTTTTTTATCCCTTTGTCGATTTTTGATGTTTCTTCAAAGGATTAATCACTTTGAGCTCAGATATTCCCTTTTCCGATCTTTAGATTCTGTAACGAAAGGAGCGTCAACACACACTGAAAGACATCACCAAGTAATCATAATGACTACAGTGACATCAAAATTCCATCTTCAGTATATCCTCATCCCGTAGTTGCTACTAGTGATTGACTGATTTGAGATCAATATTCAAGAACCATCACACCCCTCTCAGATGATCTATTATTTTTTTGATACTTATTAGTTTATACTTATTCTTTATGATCACTTGGTTGAAGCTATGGTAATCCACACACAACCTCAATCTCCCATATGCCTTCTTAGCGAACAACACCAGGGCTTCCTAGGGGGAAAATGGATCTCACAAAGACTTTTCTATTCATTAATATAATTTTAAACTCATCTATCTAAGATATATGGAATCCATCCGATATTCTAGCATAGATATCAGGCCATCCCTGAGTGTAATTCAACACATAAGTATATCTCTCGATAAAGAGGTAATCCTAGAATGTCCTCAGGAAAAACATTTCCAAACTCCTCTACCACTGCAAGAAACTAAAATCCAAGAGAATCTATTTCTCTAAGGGTAATAGTATCCAATTGGTGAGAAATCAGATGTATCCTCCTACTTATGAGCCCACCCTATTCTGTATGGGTTTCCTTCTCACCTAGGAAGTAAAAACTCATACCATCATTGTGAAGGCGCCACATCATCCACCTAAAATAATCTATTTGGGAATAAACTATTAAGAGACAATCCATGTATAATATGTATTAATATTTACTTATCACTACCACAAATATATCCCATGATAAAATATCTCCTCTAATTGTTAGATCACACTATCAACAAAAAGTGTGTGATCGCCGAGTCATCTTCGGTTGGGGTCTCCAAGTGTAAAGGTAGATCCAAGGGCTCAACCAGAATCTATAAAACCTAAACTAGGAATGTAATAAGAAAATAGTGAATCGTGCCTATGTCTATCAAAACTTAAGCTAAGGTATAAAATTATAATGACCCAAAATTTTATAAATAAAATTCCCCTTGTGATTGATTTAAATTCCCATCTATATATTATGGTTATAGAAAACATATAAAATAATTTGTTTTTTTGGAATATTATATCCTATAAAATTTAAATTTTTTTAAAGTATCATAACCATTGATAATATAGCCATTTAAAAGCGATCATATGATTATTATAATTATAGGGTTTTTATAAATCTAATTAAGATAGATAAAGGAAGTGATGACCTTGACCAGTAGGTTCATATCCTATGATAGAAATTTATCAAAGATTATAAGGGAGATAACATCTCTAAGATTTACCCCTGACCAATCCCAAACCGAGATCCAACAACTAAAGCTTAAACAAAACCATTTACAGGAGAAGTTCAAGCTTATCGAGATCATGGACAAAACCATGTATGCCGAACCACCCCATGAATATCTCACCATCACACACCTTACCCTTAGGAAATTTACTGGTGTAATAAAGGGATATGTATCGATACCCTAATAATATGAATATGTATATTTTATTTTCAATATAATAATGATTATATTTACTTCTTATTTTTGTTGCGTTATGAATGATCATGATTTTTGATATGATAGAAACAAAAATTATATTTGTGGGTAATATGAAATTTTGATTTAGAAATTACTTTTGATGAATTAATTAATTTTTGGAATAAATGATATTTTAATAAAATATTATTATTAAATAATAATATTATTTATAGTTGATAATATAATTTTACAAAGTCAAAAATAATTTTTATATGGTTCATAAAATAGTTATTATAAAAAAAACAATTATTTTTCAACAAATGAGGTTTTTGATTTAAAAGTATAGTTTATCATATTTATAGATTTATTTGGATAAAATAAATAATATGTTTTTTTATTCATAATGTCAAAATTACACAGTGGTTATTTTTTCATAATTTTCCAAGATAGTTGAATTTTCGGGCCAAAATTAAATACGCTATAAATTTACAGTGTGTATTATGACATCATAATGACCCAAAAGTGATGTACTATATTACATAAAATGTATACAAAAACAATATATATATTTTAACTTTAAAATAATTCATTTTTTATGTTTTTTATTAATTTTTTAAATTATTTATGAATAATCCAAAACCTTTATTATATTTTAATTTTTAAAAATTATTTCTTTATAAACACGACTCACTTCAACATCACTAAGGGTAATATTTTATTGAGTTAAGCCCTTGACATTATGAAATAACTAAAACCACTAATATTTGGTAGAAACCATGGGAAAAAATATTTTACGGTTTGTGGTTTGTATTACTTTATTATATAGAGTCCAAAACCTAAGTTTGAGAAATAATAAAAAAACTCCCCTCTATTTTCCTATAAAAACCCACCCAAAATCTCATTACTATTCACTCAAAAACATTTTATAATTTCCTTAATCTAACCTCCCTAATCTGTATTCCTCCTAAGGTTCCCCAAAACTCTCAAGAAGCTTCTCTAAATCTTTTTGGAATCACCCTTTCAAGGTAAGAGACCTCCCTCTCTTCTTTTCAATTCAAGCACCTTCTTTGTATTTATCCTTTTAAATCTTAATTGGTTTTGTTTTAATAACTTCATAAAGACCATTCTTATGTAAAATTTATTTCCTAATAATTATATATCATTTATCCCCTCTAATTATAGCATTTACCTAAATTGTTACTATGCTGAAATTTAATAAGGGATCCTCTCATTCTCCTCCTTATTCAAGCATATTATCTATTTTATGCCTTTTGATTTCAAATTACTAATGTTGAGATATGTTTTTACACATACCTATTAATTTAATTTTGATATCAAAATGATAATATAACCATTTTACTCATATTAAATGATTTTATGAATCTTTTAGTACTGATGTTATTCTGTTGAAATTTTACTATGTTTTTTCATGCCAAACGATTATATTGTGAATATACACACCTATTTCCACTCAATGGTATTGAAATATATGTACCTATACTTCATTTATTGTATAATTATATGTATTTAAAATAAAATACTTGATCATTGGGTTAAAAGTTATTAAATACATCCTTATACTATATGATATATGTGGGACACTTATGCTTGTACATGATATGAAAGCAACAAGTGCACACAAAATTATATAGCACTCCAATGAAATGGGTAGTGTTTTAGTTTCATGAGTCATCATATATGGGATTAGGGAGTGAAATTAATCCATCATGGTACTTTTTACAGCATTTTATTATGTCTTGGAGGTTATCATTGACCTATATTTATGATATGATGTTTAAAGCTATTACCACTTTCCCATGTTGCCTTTATTCTATCATGTTATATCATGCCTCTTTATTCATTTTTATGGTTATAACCCCTTTTATGTCCCATTTTAACAACTATTTTATAACATTTAATAATTTCTTCATGTTTTGATTTGTTTATTCCCTTACTGGGATTTATAGATCACCCCTTTCTTATGTATCTCCCCAGGTTATCCCATGCAGTTTTAAGAATGATGGAAAATTATGAGCATGTTTATTAAGTTTTAAATAATACCGATGTAACCCTATCTTAATTTGTTATTTAATGTACCTATTTACCCAAATAAACTAGGATTCTCAATCTTCTAGGTTTTATTTTTTATATTCTTATGTAATAAATCATGAATTAATGTGTAATAAAGGCAAGGGTTGCCATAGTTGGTATCAAAGGAAAGTCTAGTTATTTTTGGTATTATGAATAGGGATCTCTAGTGAAATAATTAGGTATAATACTAAACAAAATAAAACATCACTAAATTTTGGTAATGTATAGAGTAATAGGTTTCCAATTAAATACATCCCTTTCTAGATACTACAAGTGGATGTGGCTCTAGCACCGATGTACCTAGGGGTAATAATCTGGAAAAGGGTGCATTTATCTAGACTCAATTATCACCTGGTGCTTAAAAATGGGCCTTGATGCACACTTGGTTTGAAACTACATTGGGAAATGCTTTGGTAAATTCAAAATCTTATTAAAAACCATTATTAAGGGAACAAAAATTCCCATAAGAGTCTATGTTAGGAAATATATACTAGATAAAATATATTGAAGCCTATAAATTCATATGTAAATACATGTAATTTTGTAAAAAATACCTTTAATATTATTGGATTACTTTTTGTGTGTTTAATTGTTTAAAATTACTCATCCCTAATTTTTCTTTTATTTTAGACAATGGTTGGAAATATGAGGAACCAAGTAAATAACCAATATAAAGGAAAATGTGAAGACTATCCTAATGATATGCCTAACCTTATGGGAGCAGGAATCATGGAATTTGTGATGATACTCTCTCAGTTAACTCAGGTTCTAAATAGAAACATAAATCAGGAGGAATTCCCAAATCCGCTAAAGAAATAACAAGGTACAATTAAGACATTTATGTGACAAAGGCCTCTGAATTTCAAAGGATCATGTGATACCTTAATGGTAAACCAATGGATCAACTCAATTAAGAAGATATTCTCCATCATTAAATGCTTTAATAAAGATAATTTTATACTAGTAGTTTATTATATGAAAGGATAAGCAGACCAGTGTTAGAAATTGATCAATAATATGAATCCCAAGAAAGAGATATAAGCGATGGGGTGGAAGGAATTTTGGAAAATGTTTATCAAAAAATATTTATTTTCACTCTCCAACTTAAAATGGAAATATATTTACTTGAACTCAAGAAAAAATATGATGAATCTACCAGGATGTATAAGGTGAAATTTAAAATACTTTTATGATACACCTTCATATTTTTCTTTACCCCTAAATGAAAAGTTAACCACTTCTTTGGTGGGCTAAAACCGAGTCTATGAAAAGCCATATCAATTTGGGACTTTGACTACTATGAGGAAATTGTCTAATGTGCTCTCCAAGTCGAAATAGAAATAATTGAATCTTAGGGGTCTCACAAGTATAAGAAGTAGAAATTGGAGTTTCATTATGGTGGTGTGATGGAGAAATTTAATAGTGTTAAGAAATTTCAACATTACACTTGTCCAAAACATGGAATGAAGAACCCTAATAATCGCCTAAAGGGTAAAAGGAAATGATTTATGTGTGGGAAGGAAGGGAACCTTGATAGCAATTAACAATGGGAGAAACACCCTAATGTGATGGAGTCATAGAATTCTCCAGTCAATCCTCATTGTAACGTTCATCGCTGAAAACCTCTATGGCAGTAAGGGTGAGCTTATGCCATTACAAAATCTAAGGTTGATCCCAAAAATGAAGTGGTGATAGGTACGCTAGTTATTCATTCAATAATAGTGAACATACTTTTTGATTCCATTTCTATGCATTCCTTGATATCACACAAGTTTAGTAGAACTATTCAAACACCACCACAAAACATGGAAGTAGAGTATTTTGTGAAAATGGAAAATAAAAAAAATTATTGCATCCCAAGTATATAAATCCTCCCCTATAAAAATTTATGGGCTACACTTCCCAATTATCCACGTGATACCACCTTTAGTGTAATTTAATGCAATTATGGGTATGTATTGGCTTTAATTACATAGAGCCAACATAAATTACTGTGAAAAGGAAATCACTCTTCATATCACGAATCATCCGTTGATTTTTTACAAGTTCAAGGAGGAGGATAAATATTCTTTAGCACCAAAATATAAAGAATAGATATTATTCCCTACGATAAAAAATATCTTGATCAAATGATTGATTATAAGAAAAATATCTTCCTTGAGGGCATGCCCATTGTGAGGGAATACACTGATGTGTTTACTAAATAATTTCTTGGTCTTACTTCTAGTTGAGAGGTTGGATTTTCAATTGATATTATAAATGGGAATTTTACAATATCCAAGACTCTATATAAAATGGATATTGTGTAACTTGAGGAGATTAAGAAGAAACTATAGGTGAATCTAGATAAAGGGTTCATATGCGAAAGTACTATACCTTGGGGTGCACTAATCCTCTCCATCAAGAAGAAGGGTGGTTTAATGCACATTTTAATTGATTATCATGAGCTCAAAGAGATCATGATAAAGAACAACTATCCTATTCCATGAATTGATGAATTTTTTGATCAGATATATAGAGCCCAATAATTCTCCAAGGTGGATCTTTAATTGGGGTATTATTAAGTAATGATGGAGGAGGATATCCCCAATAAATCTTTCTATACAAGGTACATGCACTATGAGTTCACATTAATTCCATTCAGACTCACTAATTATCCAAATATATTCATGGAATTTATTAATATAGTCTTTATATATGACCTCAACAAATCTCTGGTGGTCTTTACAGAAGATATTCTAATATACTTCAAAATAAAGGAGGATCATGAGGAGCATCTGATCACTGTGATAAAGACCTCTTGAAAGAAGAATATTTATAAAAATTATAGAAAATGTGAGTTTTGGTTGAAGGAAGTTTTATTATTGGGGAACATTATCACAAGAAAAGGGATATACATAGACCCTTCAAAGATATAAGTAGTTAAATTATGAATGATTCTAACATCTGTGATAGATATCCACAGTTTCCTTGGACTAGATGGGTATTATCGACAATTTGTAAGAAATTAATCATGATTTTCAAACCATATAACCAAGATAACATGGAAGAGTCAAGATTTTATAGAATAATGAATATTAAGATATCCTTAGGGAGTTGAAAAATAGGCTTATCACTTCCCCTGCACTTATGCTACACACAAGTGGGGTACTTTTCGTGGCACACAAGAATGCTTTGAAGAGGGGCTTGGGATGTGTACTAATGCAGAATAAAAATGTGATAGCCTATACCTCAAGGAAATTTAAAGTTCATGAAAAAAACAACCCAACACATGATCTAAAGTTGGTTGGAGTAATATTCACATTGAAAATCTGGCATCATTATCTATTTTGAGAGAAGTGTGAAATATATACATATCGTAAGAGCCTCAAGTATATATTATCATAGAAAGAGTTGAATATGCAATAGTTAATATGGTTAGATCTGATTAAGGACTATAAATACTCAATACACTACCATCAAGGGAAAGAAAATAAAGTGGAAGATGATCTAAGTAGAAGGATCAAACAATTTTTTCATTGACAAGAATTAAGAAGGACTTGATCTTATTATACTTTAAAAGGATGTACCTAGGAATCATAAAGGAAGAAAAATCCTCAATCCTTTCACAAATGATTTCTTAACCATCCCTAATGAAGAAGATAAAGGATTCTCAAAGAGATTATGTGGAAATTCAAAAATAATATGAAATCTATAAGAAAATGGGAATCCTTTAAGTTTAAAATTAATGAGGAATAAGTTTTAATATTTAGGTCATGACTATGTGTACCATCAAATCCTATATTAAAGAATGAGTTGTTGGATGATGCACATAGTTTGGCCTTCTCCATCCATCCAGGGAGTATAAAGATGTATCAATATATTTGAGAACTCTATTTTTGGGACAATATGAATAAAAAGATCACAAAATATATATCAAGGTGTCTTGTATGTCAGTAAGTGAAGGATGAAATGGAAAAAATCCAAGGGGATGATGAAACCAATAACCATACCAACATGGAAATGGGAAAACATTACCACTGACTTTTTCACTAGTCTTAAAAATACATTAAGAAGAAATAATTCTATATGGGTTGTGGTGGATCATCTTTCAAATAATTTTCACTTCATTTCAATTCAATAGTACATCTCACTCAATCTACTTGAATGAATATACATTAGGGAATTTGTGAGGATTCATGGAACACCACTATCTATTGTATCTGATCAAGATCCCAAATTTACCTCCAAGTTTTGGAAGAGTTTCCAATATGGTATAAATATTTATATGAACTTCATTATGAATTATGAACCTCAAAATTATGGCTAATCTGAGCAGACTATCTAGACACTCGAGGACTTGTCGAGAGCATGCTCAATAGAATTAAAAGGAGGATGAGATCAACATCTTCCTCTGGTTGAGTTATCATACAATAATTTTTTCTAGTTAAACATAGAAATGGATCCTAATGAAGACATTTATGGTAAGAGATGTAGAACACCTGCATTCTAGGATGAAGTTGGTGAACAAAAAATACTAGGTCCTAAAATGGTCAAGGAAATGGTGTAAAGTTCAAGACCATTTAGTAGCACATATGGGCTGATTAGAGTCAATCAAAGTGATTTGGTGATAATCATTAATGAGACATGGAGTTTGAGGTTGGAGATAATGTATTCCTCAAAATATCTCTAGGGAATAAAATCATGAGATTTAGGAATAAGGTAAATCTTAGTTCAAGATAAATTAGTCCCATCGAGATCCTTGATCGCATCAGAGTAGTGGCCAATCAACTAGCACTCCCACCTAATCTATCTCAAGTTTATGATGTGTTCCATGTATCCCTATTGAGGAAGTACATACCATACCCCTAACATGTGATGAATCCAAAAGTGGTACCATTGGAGAATGGTCCTTTATATGAGGATAATATGATAAAGATCTTAGATCATAGAGACAAAGTTTTACGAAATAAGATAATGTATCTGGTGAAAATACTATAGAGAAACCAAAAGTTTGAAGAAGTGACATGGGAACCAGAGGAGGTGATAAAATAGAACTACCCTCATCTATTTCAGTGAATGTAATGAAAATTTCTTGGGTGAAATTTCTATATGGGGAAAATTGTAATGACCTAAACTTTTATAAATAAAATTCCATTTGTGATGGATTTAAATGATCTATTATGTATTTTGGTTATAAAAAAATATGCACTTTTTTTTGAAATATTATATCATAAAGAATTTAAAATATCATTAAAAATAATAACCATTGATAATATAGTTGTTGAATAATGATCATATTATTAGTATAAATATAGAGTTTTGATAAATCCAATTGACTCAAATAAAGAAAGTGATGCCCTTGACCAGTAGGATCATACCCTATGAAGCCCATTTATTAAAGCTTTCAAGGGAGATAAAATCACTGTGATTTTCCCTTGATGAATCCAAATACAATATCAAACAACAAAATCATGATTTAATTTTTTATGGTAGAATTTAAAGCTTATTGAGATAATGACCCAAGCTATGTATGTCGAACCACCCCTGAAAATATCACTATTACACACCTTACCCTTAGGGATTTTACTGGTGTAATAAATGTGTAAGTATCAAGAATATAATAAAATGAATATTTATATTTCATTTTTAATATAATAATGGTTATATTCAATTCTTATTGTTGTTACTTTATAAATGATTCTAATTTTGATACGATAAAAATACAAATTGTATTTTTGGATAATATGCAAATTCAACTAAAAAATTACTTTTGATGAACTAATAAAATTTTGAAATAAATTATATTTTAATAAATAATTATTAATAAATAATAATTATTATTTATAGTTTACAAAATAATTTTATAAAGTCAAAAATATTTTTTATAAGGTTTATAAAACTATTATTGTCAAAAAAACTAGTTTTTTTCAGTAAACATGGTTTTTGATTTAAAAGTGAAATTTATTATATTTAGATATTTATTTGAATAAAATAATTATTATATTTGGTTTCAGAAAATTGAAATTACCCAATGGTAATTTCTTTATAATTTTATAAGATAGTTAAATTTTCAGGAAAAAATTAAATACGATATAAATATACTGTGTGTATTATGACATCATAATGACCCAAAATTGATGTAATATATGCCATTAAATATATCCAAAACCAAATATTTATTTTTAATTTAAAATAATACGTTTTTAAGGTTATTTGGTTAATTTTATAAAGCCTTTTTGAATCCTCCAAAACCTATATTATATTTTAAGGTTTTAAAATTATTTCTTTATAAACATGAATCACTTCCACATCACCAAGGTTAATATTTTATTAAGTTTGTAACTTTTCATTATAAAACAATGAAAAAAAATTCTCTTTGGTAAAACCATGTGCAAAAATCATGTGAAGGTTTGTGGTTATGATTACTTTATTATATGGAGTCAAAAACCTAAGTTTGAGAAATAATAAAGATCTATCCTATCTTTTCCTATATAAACCCACCCAAGTTCCCATTACTATTCCCTAAAAAACCTTGTATGCTATCCTTACTATTTCCTTCCCTATCTATAGTACTCCCAAGGTTCCCCCAGGCTCTCAAGAAGCTTCTCCCAAGCTTTTGGAATCACCCTCTCAAGGTAAGGGACCTCTCTCTCTATACCATTTTCAATTAAAACACCTTATTTATATTTAGAATTTTTAATCTCAATTGGGTATGTTTTAATATATTTAAAAATAACCCTATAATATTTAATTTATTTCCTAATAATTATATATCATCTATCCCCTATCATTATAGCATTTACCTAAGCTATTACTATGCTGAAATTTCGTAAGAGATAATATCTTTCTCCACCTTATTCAGGAATCTTCTATATTTTATAGATTTTTATTTCCAATTAATAATGTTTTAATATGTTTTTCTATATATATATTACATTAATTTAGATATCTAAATGATAATAGACCCATTTTACTCTCATTAAACTATTTTATGAATCTTTAAGTACTGTCTTCATGTTGCCAAAATTTCACTATGATTTTTCATTTCAAACGATTGTTTCATGAATATCCACCCAAATTCCCACTCCAGGGTATTCAAATAGATGTAAATATACTTAATTAATTGGGTAATTACATGTATTTAACCCATAATACTTGATTTATGGGTTAAAAACGATTAAATACATCCTTATGTTGTATGATTTATGTGACACACTTATGCATGTACATGATATGGAAGTGACAGGTGCACCCAAAATTATATAGCACTCTAATGCATTGGGTAATGTTTTATTCTCATGATATGTCATGAATGGGATTAGGGAGTGAACCTAATACATTATAGGGATTTTCCACCATTTTATGATGTCTTCGAGTTTATCATTGACCTATATTTATGATTTAATTTTAAAAGTTGTTTCCACTTTCCCATGTTTCTTTATGTTATCATGATATATAACGCCTCTTTGTTCATGTATATGATTGTCACCCATTTTATGTCCCATTAAAATTCCTATTGTAGAATATATAATAATTTATTCATTTTATTCTTTTTTACTCCCTTACTAGGATTTATAGCTCACCGCTTTCTTATGTATGTCCCCAAGTTATCCCATGTAGTTTCAAGAAAGTTGGAAAATTATGAGAATGTTATAGAAGTTATCAATAATTATGATGTACCCACTATTTTAAGTTGTTATGTAATGTACCAAATCACCCAAATACACTAGGATTATCGATATTCTGGGTTTTATTATGTGTATTTTCATGCAATAAATCATGAATTAATGTGTAATAAAGACAAGGGTTGTCATAGAAAAGACACAAATCATACCAATAATCATCCTTGGAGCCTCTAGGCTATAGAACTCCACTAATTATAGCTTCACGTGCCCTTACCTACCAGATCCCTAAGCCTAGTGGGGACAACCTAGGGGTAGTGATGGCAACAAATCAAACCATCTACCACCTACAGTTTCTCTCCCTACTCCTCTGCTACATCCACTAACCTATGGACCTCCATAATCCTACTGCTACCTATGCCCAGGAATCCCATCCACTGTCTTTCAATTAGCTATTTGGAGGGTTATAAAATCTCATGGAAGATGTCCTAGACCATAAAAAGAGTAGAACCACCTCTCTCTAGGATGACTAGAACCATCCTGAGATCCCTGAACTGCAGAACTTCTATCCTTAGATCGCCTCCTAAAATGTCTCACATGTATGGATCCCTATGTCTGCCATCGACTAAAAATCTATCTACAAATAGAGCATTCTTCATCACCCCAACATAGATAGAGATTCATAAAGGTATCACAATAGCCCGAATGTCTCTATGTAATACTTTCTTGAAGGGTTGTTCCTAGAAGAACTAATCATAAACCATATCCATCGAGTATTTTGAGAAGTTAGTGAATCTCAGTGAATACTCAGCCATAATTTTTCTTAGCTACTGAAGCTACAAAAGCTCCTAGATGCGCACTTCCTAAAACATACCTAGAGAGAACCCCTCTCTGAAAATGTTCCCAAACTCCATCCATGAAAGTGCCATATCATTATATGACAAAGTCACCAAGACCCCCCATTTCTATGTGGATCCATAAAGAAGGCTCACCGCCATGACCACTATATGGTTTATAGGTGTCTTAATGATGCAAAAGATGTGCATAACTACCTCAAGATAGTACTCAGCTACCTAGGGGTCTATCTCACCCAGAATCCCGAGGGGTAACTATAATTGGAAATAATGATGTGCACTCAACCTACACGCCTCATCTACCAGTACTTCTAGTAAAAATACTGCTCAACGTGTAGAGGTATGGATGGAAAACTACCCAGAGGTATCACGTTTTGAACAAGTCCTTGTATCGAAGACTCATCATAAAGGGGATCATTCTTATGATCCTACTGCTAAATCCTAGCTTGAAATCATAATGGAGGAATCTTGAAATAAAAAATACATACCAAAATCAAGAGTATATCCAGAGAACTAACTCAATAAGGACATTGAACCAAAACCCAATACTACATGATGTATGTACTAATTATTTACCTATAACCAGAGATTACATGTACGGAGTCAACATGTAGGTAGTTAGAGTCCAAGTTAATGGATACGTTATCTTCCAAACCAACACTGGAGTCCCTAGATTGAAATTAGAACTTAAAAAAACTTAAACTAAAACCTAAACCAATTTCAAAACTAGAAAAAACTCTAAACTCTAGTCCAAATATAGAACTTTCTTTGGTACCAATTTTTCATGACCTATCCCTCTAGTTCCCTCTTGGATTGTGGTAAGCTATGTGTGACTACCCAAATCCCACCTATAATAGGCCTGGGGTTGGCGACTAATGCCGAGTAGGTATAACACTCACATAGGAAGCCTTAGCCTAAAGTACATGTAAAAACACACACATCACCAAACCTATAATATGCTGAAAGTAAAGTAAAACTGATACCAATTCATGAATATATATCTAGAACTCATATTCATAGTATGAAAATAATATTGGAAATCATAAATGGGAAAATAAAATCCCACCAAAACTAGAAATAAGTCCAACCTACTAGAGTGAGGGGACTGTATTCAAATGTTACGCCTAGTATAAATCATAGTCTGTCTATCCAAATTTAATCTTTATTTGCTCCTGGTCCACTAAGAACCCCATCAAACAACCTATCATCTACAAAAGACACAACATGTGTGGTCAGGTACCATGTAGGGGTGAGTATAAAAATACCCAACATGACACCATAAAATAAAAAACATAACCACAATGATAGTTGTCATCTATTCATAAGAGTATATATATAAAAATATGATACATATTTTAAAACATAAATATATACTAATTATATACACTATGTATCAAGGTAATGTCACAAATGCACTACCAGCCTAAGATCCCACTCAAGAGTTCATAGAAAAACTCACCCGGGAGAACTCAATCTGTAAATCTGATAGCACTGATGGAATCTATATGAGATTTCATGCTCATTGGGACTCACCATAAGGAAGTATATACTATAATTCTGTAGTGATCAATACAAAAATGGGGGATCATACCTAGGAACATTTGGTATATTGATAATCCAATTTGGATTAACCTAAAATGTAGGGGATTGACACTCATTTATATTGGTCACACCGATTCCTGGAACCCCACTTAGGGAAGAAGATGATGGATGATTCCACCTCAGACTCATGAAGGTATTCCAGTAACTCTATTCAAAACTAATCCCTTAGATAGAGTCATAATCCAATGTTTAAAATGTAATGCCAAATTGTACCCTCATAGGGATTGATCAAGGGAATATAACCTAAGGAAACTGATCCATGCTAAAGATGATAGGGGTAGGAAGTCATCCTTGAAAATGTGTATGGAATATAATGGTAGTACAAGGCATGTATTTACTGCCTCAAGTATTCCCATGTGCCCCATCCTATGACCATGTACTCCGGTTCATTCCCATGTACACCTGGCTATACCCATGGACCTCTAGCCATGCCCATGTACTTGGCCATGTTCAATTATCGGGCCATGCCAATGTACTCTACCTATGCCTGTGTACCTTCTCATGCGTGTGCCCATGTATCCTCCAAGATACACACAAAGCTATTAGGTAAGATTCACATGGTACTTGACATGTGACATATGACATGTGATATTTAATTTTCTGTAGAAACTCTAGTTCCATATCTAGTGGGCCCACATGTAATTTATCTTTAGATTACATTCTATATAACATTGGATTTACAAAAATTAATGGTATTTAAATATATATATTTATGCCAACGTTGCCTATGTATTTGATGCTGATCTCTCTTGTAGATTATGGATCTCATTTGGATGAGCCTTTCTGTCATTATAGATCCAATTCCAACTGTACAAATTGATTGAGAAACCATCGCCGTCGCCTGTTCCATCACTATATGTTAATTTTGAAAAATGGGAACCTCCTAATCAATATGATATTCCTACATTCATCCTCCATTATCATTGAACCATGATCAAAACCTAAACCAGAAACCTCTCCCATGGTATTGATCCATTATTCTGAATAATGGTTATACAATGATTGGATACCAGGTATTTGTTGAACCACAACCCAAATAAATTTATTATGATGAAGGTGCAAAGAAATGAGGGAGAAAATCACAAACTAAATAATGAGGAATAAACATCAACCATTGTTTAGTTTGGAATCGATCTGTTTTCATTAGAATTAAATAATAATTTACCAACAAATCATCAAATCAACTATAAAATAAATCAAGCATCGATGTGGGAATCAATTCTTGTTAGTGAAATTGATCCATGTTTTACAAGAAATAGTAAAATGGGGTGAATCAAAAAAAATAAAAATGTGATACCTTGATATTGGATCGATCATTTATGAATAGTGGTTTATGGCCATTATGGTTAATGAGATTCATTGGTTCTATTGGTGCTCTGATTTCCAATCCTTGATCTCCTGTCGGTCATTTGAGAGTCCTCTAAGAATGATCCTCTGACAAATCCTCTCTCAAAACTCTAGATTATGAGATTAACCCTACATTTTGGCAATAAAATTATATTTATAAAGTTTTAATTAGGTTTAGTATTTAATTAAATAATTAAATAAATATATTTAATTTATTTATTACTTCACCCATGGTGGCTCTTAAGAAAAACGCCTGATGTCAACCAAGGTTATGTCATGCCTAGGATAAAACCCACATTACAGACTCAACGATGGCCTTAGGTTTTTCATATGAGTCCCCTTTCAAGAGTTATTCCACTATTTTAGGAAAATTATGCATGTGTGATATCAATATATTTAATATATTTATAAATCAATACCACGCTCACTGAGCCTTAGAATCTTACACCGTCTTAGCGACTAACACCAAAAATATTAATTGATATATTCCAAATTCTTACATGGAAAAAACAGGGATGTTAAAATTATAGATAAAATTTTAAGATTATTTTAAGATTATTGTAAATACCCAATCCCTAGTAGCCCATATTTGGTGGTTATTTTATTATATTGGCATTAGATACAAGAATCACATCCTGAAGGACCGAATAGTTTAGTAGTCTTGGTAAACAGGATACATACTTGAATCTTACATTACAGTTGAAAACTTAAAATAAAACATTTTATTTTCTTTTATTATACCATTATTACATTTATCATATCTCAATATATCAATCATTATACACTTACTGGTATCTTGAGGAAACAAAATATAAGAAAAGGTCAAGCTTATTTTCTTAGTAAGGGTATGTGTACATCAGAAGCTATCATGAAAAAATAAGGAATAATAAATATAGAATGGTAAATAATTGAAACACATTCCATTTAATCAATAACATGAACATGAATAATATTATGGTAGGAATAATTGATGATAAAATAATTCCATATAAATAATCACTTGATCTTTAAACTTATCCATGGATATTTTAATAAATCTAATAATCACATAGACACCAATTAATAATATCACAATGAGAGAATGTATAATGAAATAAATTATAAACAAAACATAAAAGACTTGTGACCATAAATATTACATAAATAGGTATGGACACAATAAAAGAACCTAGACTGGTTTTCGTCATGAGACCTACTAATGCATCGAGGAGCTATAGTGGCCCCCACCCATCACTTACTAAGTCCAATGCATTCCTCATATGAAAGGGGAGAAACATAATCACATAAACATTTGTATTAAAAAACTAGTATATGAAATGTAAATGATTTTACCAATAAATAAAAATAATCAATAGAAACAATCATATTTGTAACTGGCATAGGGAATGTTAAAAATTTCTTCAATCAATAAACATAATCTTAAACGTCTAGAATAATTTTGAGAATGGTATCGAAATAGTACATCCCCAATAGAATTGATCATAAACCATCCAAATAAATAATAATGATGAAATAATTACAACATATTACCAATTAATAATAATTAAAATGAGGATTTTTTTGTTGATAAATGTAAATACCATAAAAATTCTATTAAAAACATTCTTGAGTAAAATATTCTTTTCACTTTGAAAATCATTTTTAAGAACTAACAATTTCCAGAATATTAGAATTTTTTTTAAAAAAAGAACCTTGTAAAATTGATAAGGTTGTTTTAAAACAATGATTTTTTATGATGGTGCTTAATTATGTACATTCCATTAATTTTTTTTATAAAACATAGATTTTAAAGAAAAAGTATTTTCAATCAACGAGGGAAATAAGCTTAGATTTTATTAAAAAAATTCTCAATAATTTTATGTACCAAAGAGAGAAAAGTGGTTAAAAATTTCATGAATAATAAGAGTAGAAGAAAATATATTTGGTTTAATATAGAAATATCAAACTATTCCCTTAATTTATACTTAAATATAAACAATCATAAATAATTATGAGATTATGAAATAAACCCTTACCACTTTGTTAACTTTTGGATCATAAGCCCCGTAAAAGAAATAACATAAAATGAAACTTTAAATGGCATGAATATAAAGAGATTCATGATTTAATATATCAAATTAGAATTATATACATCACACAAAATTAATAATGGGTGAATATGGAATATGTCTCACAGAAGTAAAAGTGAGATGAGAAACCCTTACAATTATCATAATGTTGAATTGAGAATAAATCAATGTATCAATTATGAGTATAAAATAAAAATCCACATAAAATAAATGGAAATAAAAAATAATATAATCAAAATTAATTACACACATAATATTATAATATCTAAGACAATGAATAATTAATATAACCCAATGAAAAGAAATTAGGTTATGAAACTCTTTACCACTTGGTTACTTTTATGTCGAATAGCCTTGGATGAAAGAATTAAAATTGAAACTTAAATTCCCATAAATTATTATGTATTAATAATATTAAATTTAAATTGTTATTATATAAACCATATAAAATAAATTAGGTGCATAACAACAAAATATGCTAAAATGAAGAAAAATTGAGATGAAGTCCCATACTATAGGTCTGATTTCCTTTGTACATGTTCAAACCACATATATAATAAATATAGATTTATTTTATATATATTATATAACAATAATCATATTTATAATACCATATATGATTTTATTATAACTTTTTATCACCTATTTATTAACAATTCTTTATTAAAAAAACTATTCTAGGTGATAACTACTTTGTTTTTCATGTATGTTTTGGTTCAACAGTTTCGGTCCCCATAATTTGATCATGGTTTAATAATATATATAATGTGACACATTATATAAATATAACATATATTCATAATATAAGTATCCATAATACTAATAGGTAGAAAAATGAGTTACACCATTCATGGAGACGGTATGTCGTACGTACGCATGAACGATGTTTTAATTTTTTTGACAGATGGAATGAAAGAAAGGTAAATAATATTTAACCTTTATATAATCATTATTATATTATATAAATCATATATATTAATTAAATATATTCTTATTACCATCTATGTCAAAATAAAATGAAAAAAATTTCACATCACTTTGTTGAGGCAGTAGTCTACACGTACGCACGAACGATGTTATTATTTTTTAAAGGATTGGAAGGTAAGAAGGTATATGTGATATTATAATTCTTGAAGTGTTATTATGTCATAAATATATTATATATAAATTAAACCTATCATTATATCCATCCATTATAGGTGATGATGGAAAAAGAATTACATCCGTTCGTGAGGTGGTAGTCCGTCGTACACATGATCGATGGTTTCGTTTCCCATTTGATGGAAGAGGAGATGGTTATAGGTTTTTCTATTAACATAATAAAATATAATTATATGGAAGATACTAGTTTTATTATTTTATTATAGTCTATATATATTTTAATGAGTTAAAGGAAGAAATAAAATGAAAATGAATAGTTAAGAACTGTACCTCTTCTTTAAACAACCTCTTTATGTATATACCTAAAGCCTTCATAGATTGGTTTTATGATCAAAATAAGAACTCTATGTAATGAGGATGAATTTAAGGAAAGTATTTGGGAAAGTATGTTCTGAAAAAAAGGACTCTTTAAGTGTGCAGAGGATAGAAGAGGAGGTGTCCTTTTATAAGTGAGAGAGGGTACCTTCTTGGAAATTACATGGAAATTTTCCAAAAGAATACAAAATGATAAAGTGATTCCCAAAAAATATTCTTAAAAATGAAATTATATTAAAATTTGAGATATCATATGGTATAAATATTTCCATATAATATTTTTTTTCAAGTTTATTTGAAAAAATTACCCTTATCTTTTGGTTTAACACCCGAAAAACCCGTTTTAACCTTAACAATTTTAATTAATTTTTATTATTTTCACTATTCATTATTAAAAAAATCATGTTGAAATTATTATATAATATTAATTATTTTTATTCAAAATATGGAATTTATTTTTCTAAATTAAATTCATGTAAGTGACATAATTTAAATAAAAGTTAAACTCGAAAAAACGAAGAAAAACTAGTTTTCCAAATGAAAAGTTTTCATAATTATAAAAAAATTATATTAAAACTGAACATATAATTTATCATAATTACATAAATTAGATTAATTATAATTTAATTTAACTAATTTTACTTATAATTTTTTTTAAAACTTAATGGATCTTTGTAAATGCTTTAAAAGAAAAGAAAAATTTCAATAAAAATCAGTATTTTCACTATTTATCAAAAAATTAATCCTTTCAGAAAATTATCAAAAAACCACTCTAATATAATTTTTATATTTAAATTTAAAAAATTAATTTTATTTTTTTCAAATATATTTTCTAAAATTAGTAAAAATTAAATTTAAAAATAAGTACACAAAACGCGATGAAACCTCTTTTTAGAAAAACCCCATTTTAAACAGAAAACTAGATTTATTGTTATCCCATGCATAGAAAATATTTTAGTGGAATGATAATTTTTTTTGATTTAATATAAAATATATAAATTTCATTAAAATTATTCAAAAATAATTATTAATTTAATTTATTAATATAAAAACACATTGTGTGCATGAAAATAATTCTTGATAAAAAATATTTCTTTCATACTCAAATTATTTTTATTTTAATTTCTAATCAAATTATAACCAATAAATTTATTTATAAATTTGTAAAATATATAATTTTTATAATGTAGTTAGTCTTATTCATACTCAACAATTTAATGGTTGGGTTATAATGGTATACTATTTTATGATTCTATTAGACTCTAGGTTGTGTGTATCACAAGACATAAAAAAGATTGAATTTATTTAAAAGAAAATACATATTGTAAAGTATTGGGGTGTTATATTTTACCAAGATTAAATAAATTTCTCCCTAAAAATTCTATTTTGGTCATTAAAGGTCAAAATTCTTCTAAAAACCCAAATCGTGAAAGGGTTAATAAAACTTCTTCTTGATAAGAGAGAAATGGAAGTACAAAAGTCATCTCTAATAACACATAACTTGGTTTCCAAGTAGAAAAACATCAATAGGATGTAAAAGTATGGGTATTGAATAAAATCATAAATAATTATAGAGTGTGATAGAGATAATTGATCATAAGAAAGTTAATTTTCAAGAGAAAGTCAATAACCACAAATCTATAAATCTGTGTTGGGTGAAAAGACCATTGATTCATCATAAATAAAGGTAAATGTATAAATTTTTTATTCCGAGATCCTTTTCCTAAATTTAATGGATTATTTTATTATAAAGATAAGAGACACTAAAAAATATACTTATTTGATATACTTTTATTTCATAAACACAATTTCATCCATTGGTTATGATTCGACCAACTTCCACTTCATTTCTTACTCTAAGAAATGAATATCCAAGATGATTTTTTTATACATGAAGAACTAAAATTAAATTTTAGTGGATCATATAATCCACAAGAGAATAATTAATTATTTCTCTTATATATACTAGAAAAATGGTTAGTGAAATGCAAGACAATACCCAAAATGAATAAAACTTCATATGAAAATATAACACATTATTCTCCAAAATTTGATAATAAAACCAGAGGCTTGAAATATATAATTCCATAAATAAATAACCATTCATCCCAATTAACCTCAAAATTAAATAATAAATTAACCTTAACATTTATCTCATAATCTTCAAATTACACCAACAAATACATAATAACATTCTTACCAAATAATCCTTTATGTTAAACCTAATGGTTATACATACCTCAACCCAATAAAATATCTCCAAAAATATCATTAATCATTTAAAAATACCAAAAAAAATAGATCCAATAATATTATCCCCAAAATCAACTTAATCTTTATCCATCAAATCATTTAAAAAAATCATACTAACCAGGACATCATGTAGGCCAGTGGTAGGAACTGCACCCTTATTTCTCATTAGTTGTAGTTTCAAGCCCCACAACATTTCCATATGTGACAAGTTATAATTTTTACTAAAAACATATTAATATAATTCTTATAAAATTCTTAAAATTCTGATAAATTTTTTCAAAAATAACATTAATCATAAAATCACCTTTTAACTATTAGGTTTTTCTATACAACTTATTTTTCCAAAAAATAGATAATATTAACCCTAAAGGTTATCAATACTTTTAAAATTATGTCTACAAAATGTTAAGGAATTTTTAATCAAAAACCTTTTCACTAAAACCCATACTAATCTCAAGTGTTATATCACCATAAATGTCTCCACACATACTATTAATCATCTTGAAATTCTATCACTTAAAACCTTAAAAGGGGTGTCTAATACATTGAAATTATGATCAACCTTAAACTCATAATCCCATAATGGTATCCATAATGATTAAGTTAATATTATATGAAGAAATATATTCTTATAAAAATTAACACAATCCTTATATGTTTTATGATTCTTATAACCAAAATACCATTAATAAAAATACATCTATAACATAATTATTAGATCCCAATCTATAAATATTTCAACCCTTTTACTTAAGTAATTGGTATAACATAGGTCATCCTTTGAATAGGAGTTAAAATTTAAAATAGGTCACTGAGTCAAATAATTCCCAAGTTCTCCACATTTAAGGCAATGAATTATAAATGGATTAACAGGATGATATTTACTTCCTCCCATCGTACACTTTATTTTTCCTTAGTAATTCATTGATTTATTCCCTTATTTTTTACACATAAAAAATTTTCCTGTTCCTTTGAGGCATTATCCTAGGCGTATCTTTACACATTTTTGACATGAAGGAAATTGAGCCTTCTTTACTCCATGGTCTCCACCACCTGATCTCCCATTAAACTCCATTTTTCTCATCTTTGGTGATTCTGTGAGTTGGATAATGTATAGGTTGTTAATCATATATTGTGATAACTGATTAGTCATAATCATGATATCTTTTACTCCAATCATAATTCTATTTGTTTGCTCATAATGACCACATTTTACATCACATTCAACATTGACATGATACCTTTAGGTTTCAACCATTGATTAAGACCAAAAATAATTATATCAGAAAAATAATCATAGTGGGAAACTAAATAATAATTTATAGGATTTCTAAATCATGAAATATTCTTTTCAATCTAAGAAACCTTAGTTTTAACCTAGTTCATTCGTTGTCATTATCTATTCAAATCCTTTATGATGGTTTGTTAAGAAAATGTGAATTAACCCAAGCATATCCCTTGAGAGTGTCAAATTAGGTGTGCACAAAGGTCCATTTTGCGCATTTAGTGGCAATCGAGTTAAATAACAATGCACAATTTTTATAGTTATTACCCCTCAGTACAATTGTACTGGATTCACATCTAATTTTAGTATCCATACATGGATGTAATTGGTTGGAAATCTATATAATCACTACCTTACTAAAATTTTAGGAGGTTATACTATATGTTGAATTATACTTTAAGTCAATCATAGGGCTATGTTATCTTATATATGTTTTCCTAAATCTAGTTCCAAAGGTTTATACTAAAATTATTTTGATACCCATTGTAAATACCCCAAACCTAGTATCCCAGAGTCAGTGGTTACTTTATTAAATTAACACTAAATATAGAGAATTCCATCCGGAAGGACAAAATAGTTTATTAGTCTTGGTAAACTTGAAAAAAACTTGAATGTCACATTACTATTGAAAACATAATTTATAACATATTATTTTATTTGATTACACTATTATCACCTTTAACATATCTATGCATATCAATCAAAATACACTTTATGGAATCCTCAAGAAAGAAAACATAAGAAAGGGGTGGTCTCAGATGCCCAGTAAGGGTATGTGTACAAAATAAGATATCATAAACAAATAAAGAATAATAAATCTAGAAAGGTAAATAAATAAAACACATTCCTTTTAATCCATAACTTGAATATGTAGAATAATATTCTAGGAATAAATGATGATCAAATAATTCCATATAAATAATAACATGAGCTTGAAACTTATCTATGGATATTATAACTAATCAAATAATCATATGGATATAAATAACTAATCTTATAATGAGGGAATACATAAGGATAAATGACATAAATATACTATCAAGGATTTTTTCCAAGAAATATTTCATAAATGGTTAACAAATCAATGAAAAACCTAGTCTAGTTTGTCTCATGGGACCTCTCAATGCATCAAGGGTCCATAGCAGTCCATGCCCATCACTTACTATATCCAATGAATTCCTCATATGAAAGGGGAGAAATATAATCATGTAAAATTTTATTGAAAAACTATCATATGAAAGATTAATAATTTCCCTAATCAATAAACATAATAAATATAGACATTGATATTGGAAAGTAGCATATGGAATATTAAAATTTTCTCTAATCAATAAATAAAATCATAACCCACCCAGAGTAATATGGATAATGTTACCAAATTAGTACATCCCCATTCAAACTGGTCATAAACCATCTAGATAAATGATAAGTATGGTATCATTATAACATATTCCCAATTAATCATAAGTAAAATGAGGATTTTTTCATTGATAAATAGAAATG
This sequence comes from Viscum album, assembly GCA_963277665.1. Taxonomy (NCBI): domain Eukaryota; kingdom Viridiplantae; phylum Streptophyta; class Magnoliopsida; order Santalales; family Viscaceae; genus Viscum; species Viscum album. The sequence continues at coordinate 778,417,979 of OY728131.1, read as the reverse complement.
CCATAAAAATTACATTAAAAACATTCTTGAGAAAAATATTAATTTCACTTTGAAAATCATTTTTAATAATTAAAAATTTCTAGAATATTAGGACAAAAAATTTATTAAAAAAGAACCTTTTAAAACCGTAAAGGAATCTTCAAAGTAATAAGTGGTTATAATGGTGGGTAATTTTGTACATGACATTAAAAAATAATTTTTTATTTTTTTAGAAAACATGGATTTTGAAGAAAAAAGGATTTTAGAAAGATGAGGGAAATAAGGTCATATTTTATTAGAAACATTTTCTCAATAATTTTAAGTGTAAAATACCATCCTAACTGACCATTAAACCAATAGCTAGGTTAGTGACCACATGGACTCAAGTGCACCTACCCATGCACTATAGGTTGTCGAATAAAAATGAGGGTCTAATGACGGTACATTGGGGAGAATATACCCTCATAATCAGAGTAACAAAATGATATAATAAATAAGGAATAAATCTAACAAACAATAGAAGAAGTAGTAATAATAAATGAAAAGTATTGGAAGATAAATAAAATACTTGATAAGGATAGAAAATGGATAACACCAAAAATAAGCACATGCATGCATGTCCAAATGAAACTATAATTAAAAGAAGGAAAAATATAGTAGGTAATATAATACAAACAAATACATGATAAAAGAAAAGAATAAAAAACCCCAAGGGAGATCTCCATGAGAATCATGAGTACTACATCAGTCACATTCTCTAAAGCTTCCATGTTCAATGCACAACATAAGAAATAATCCATAGAACTGCAAACATGAGGTCTTCTCAGGTACCCTAGTACAATGGTAGCCTATGATGGGTGTGAGATATACTTAGTAGTCCACCACCAATGATGTCTAAACCTGATCCAGCCTATGAGTATAAATATAATAGTGTGTAGGGATAGTAATAAATGGAAGATAAATAAATAAATAAACATAACAAATTGGGTTCAGTTTCCTTGAAGACACCTGGACGACTATACCTACTTCGACCCATACCGAAATACCTCTGAATATAAAATATATATAGAGATCTATACATATATATTCACTATATACATAGTGAAATTTATAGCTATATATATGGATACATAGTATTATCTAGGACCTGCGGTGTAACTCAGGTATCCATGCATAATACTACTCATAATAACAATAGGAGTCTCATAATAATTAAATAACATTGGGCATGTATTATCTCAATAATACTCTATAAATCTCATTAATTTTAATGCTCACAAATACCCATATTTGTTTTACTAATGATATTACTTTAAGTGTATTTCAAGAAATTAATATTCTTTATAATCCTTATTTTGGAATTATATTCAAGATTATTATTCGTGTGGGATATTCATCAAAGTGTTCAAAATGCTCTTAAGAATATTCTGGAAACACTGTTCATACCATACATAAAAGAAGGAAATGTATGAAACAAACCCTACATTTGTATTAAACCTTATGTTGAAAGATCATCATGTATAGTTAATCAAAACTATGTTGAGAGAATCACATAGATAAATAAACTTACATTTGGATGGAACCTTATGTTTGAAAAAGAGAAAAAGTATGGTTAAAGAACCCTATGTAAGTATGGAACCCTACGTTTGAGAAACAAACATATGGATCATCAACCTTAATTTTTTGATCAACCTTACATTTTTAACCCTATTTTCAGAGAATGAACGCTACGAAGTTGAACCCTACGTTTGGTATTTTTTTAGTTTTGTGAAGGAACCCTGCATTTGACTTTTCAACATCAAAGATTTGAATTTTATGATTTTATCAGAGTTTCATGCAATGGTATTTGTGGAATATTAGGCCAATTTAAATCTAGTTTTGAAATGATTCAAAGATCGTTATGATTGATTCAAATAATCATATTAATTAGAGAAATTATCTTCTATTATTAAGAGAAGTTATGATTACTCTGAGCTGCCTTATGAATTTGAATTATCACAATTTATCAGGAAATTTTCATGGATTTGGAATTGAAAAGTAGGATCTCTGCTTTATTTATTCTATCAATGTATTTTTTCAATATATATATGTGTATGACTCAAAGAAGTAGTGATATGCTGATCCACATATTTTGACACATTTTTCACTATTAAAACTACATTCTTGTGAAGATCTTTTATAGATCTACTACAACAATCGACCATACTCTTTTTTCTACAAAAGAGGCTACATTTTGGAGATATACGTGTTATAAATCTTGTATTTTCTATAAGTCTGATATTGCTAATTGTTGATGCTTTTATTTAAAGATGTATTGCAACATGATGGTTTTAGAACTATTCTTTCTTGAAGAAACTATTTTTTGAAGAAGAAGAACTATCTACTGTCAGTTGCTGTTACAACTATGAAGTTCAATTGAAACCTTTTTAATCAATATCTTTTTGTTTAGAGTTTCAACTACTTGTACTCAGTTATGGTGGAGTATCATCTTCTCGATCTAAGATGTGGATATTCGGTTCTCTGTTAAAGAACTGAAAGCCTATGTTTTTAGCCTTATTTGTAAAGGTGTCAGCTGCCTGCATTCAGTTGTGGATTGGTCTTATGATATGGGGATCTAACTAGAGAAATTCATCAAACTCATAGAGAGAGTAATTGGTAGAGTAGACTAGGGGATATTTATGCCCCAAACCACTATAAACAGCCATGTTCTATATTTCTATTTTATTTGCTACTCATAATTTCATACAGAATATAAACATTGCTTATCCTCATAATTTATAGTTGACATCAAAAGGCAGAATTGTGAAAGGATTTGAAAAGACAAAATTCACCCCCTCTTATATATATTATTATATTATGACATAACAAATAAGAGATGTCATACTTAAGGATATAAATCAATTTAGACTATCATGTATAGTATCATAAATAACAAAAAGTTGGGTTATACACAACCTCCTAATTAAGGGGGCATAGAACGTCATGCCCAACAACCCAAGTGATGTGAACGTCATTCCAACATCCTCGATCAAGGGGGCATGAAACATCATGGATAATAACCCTACTCGAGGTCCCTTTATTAATTAAATAATATATGGTAATCCGTTTTCCCTATGATCCATTTTCTCGACGTTCCATAAAGTGGAAACCAACATCTCTCAAGGTTCATTGGATCCTTTTAATATAATTTATTTAACATTTTGAAATAGGACATGTGTTCAACCATTCCATTAATACATTTTATTTATAAATAAAAATAGAGTCCATGTTTATAAATATTCTATAACATAAACCAAGAATGCACAATATGGGTATGCTCATCTATCAACATAATTATAATTAATATAGGCCATGTTAAACTAAAAGTGTTATAGATAGGTGAGATTTCCATAAAAGTTAACACCATACATGAAAGAGGTATAAAATAGTCCATGGTAACATGAATACCACACACAAATCGACAAGCTAATTCAATAAGTTAATGTGTCAACCCCTTAGGCAGTGGTTCAATCACTATGATATAATATAATGGAGTTCCAGATCCTAACACATTCCCATGAGTCAACTCATTAAAATTTTATAATATATCACACCTCAATGAGGGGATTTATTAGAAAACAATTAAATAATTAAAGTAATTCAATTTATACACCCTTATGGGTAGTCAAAACTTGAGGTCCATGACCATCAACAATTCTAATTAAATATACAAGGGCTACTAGAATTTGGTCATTAGGTTCAAAAAATTAAATTTCATATTTAAGAGGCCTCGCGCAAAAATAACAGCACATAACACAATGAAATAATTTATAAATCAATTAATATTTGAGGAAAAAACTATAGAACACCTATCTTATACCAAGGATAGTCCACATATCTAATATTTACGCTTGAATTAAGATGGTTCAAGAGAAAATGAAGAAATTAAAAAATGACTTGAAAATAGGGTGAATCAAATCACATGAATACAAAAAAATATGAGAGAAGATAAATGAATAAAGGTGGAAGGAGAAGTTATAGACTCACCTACATGCTTCCAACATGATGAGAGATACTCAAAATGGACATCGGTTGGAGTTTATCTTTTGATACCTACTATTGGAGAGGAGGATATCCATGTGGGGTTCTGTGTGAGGATGGCAAGAGGAGAAATGAGAGAGAAAGAATTAAAATCCTAGAGGGAAAGAATAGGAATTTTACCCCATTTAAGGAGGTGCATGGTTTGGCCTCATAGTTGGCCAAACTATGTGCCACCCATGATTTAGACACTTCCTTGGAAGGGAACTCACATATTACATGCTCACGGTTTGAGAAACCATGCTCCAATTATGTGTTTCTCCTCTAATAAGAACTTATAATTAGGTATATTCCCATGTGGATCCTCTCACATTGTGAGACCAAACTGTGTGAGACCTCCAGCTTCACTGTATCAGCCTCACAGTTTCACTTGGACGACCACATGGATTTTGATAAACTGTCTGCCCCTACCATCCTTCTCTAGATATGAGATTTCATGGTCTGACACTCCTAAAACTCGATGTAATACTTAAGTCATCTATTGGGCCTTAATCCATGCCTAAAAAACACATTTGAGCTTTCGAACTCTTGAAATTTTATTATGAAGATTGGTTTATGATTTAGTCCATCTACCAAACTGAAAATTCAAGCTTCTTGGAAAAATTTAAACCCGACCCAAAACATAGGGTGCTAGAATCTACCCACCTTAGAACTTATCCTCCCTGAGAAGACTTAGGGAAACTATGAAGACAAAAATTTCCATACTTAGGCTCTGAATTATCATTCAAATGGTCCTATTTCATTTCCAAATGCCCAACTCACTTCCAAGTATCCCCTTAAACATAAGGTGCATAAGCTATTAAAATTGAGTCAATGCTTGAATTTATAGATAAAGCACCGAGACAACACTAACATGAGCCCATCAAACTAAAGGCATGATCACATTTTCCTATCCCTAATCACTCATCCTATGGAACTCCCCACCATAGGTTCTTCTATTTAAAGGTTAACTCTATGCCATAATACCTCCATCATTAGAACTCTCTATTCCAACATGCCCCTATAATTCTAACGATGCTCCTGGAATGATCCTTAGATTTAACGAATGGTCAAGCCTGTTTTTCATGAAAATACTCAGCTAAATTGCACTACACTCATCTCATCCCAAGAATGTATTAGAAATAGTCTCTGAATCGATCATACTTATTCCATTAAGAGGACATAAGCTAAGCCAATTTTGGCTGAAAATTCTAAAAAATGATCAAACTATGTGGCCAACATAACACAACCCAAAACACAATGCATTATCTTAAGGATTTTTACATTTACTTCAAAAACATCCATCGAATCTCATACCTGACTTCCTGTGACGTCTCAAGACAAAATGTCTATTTATGTTTTCATGCCCCAACATGAACATGGGTGCCTAATCGATCCAAAAAACATGGATCTTCATCCTTAAAACGTATCAATGAGCCTAATTGATGTTTTGGTAGCCTCAAAATCATCAAATATAGTCCTAGGAGATCATTCAAGGAAATCCATACTCCGAAGTTCACAAGTGATACATTAGTGCAAAGCTAAAACATATATATATCAAGAACCTTGATTGAGCTTTAAAAAATCCAAGACAAGAACTGGATGGTGTCCATGTGTCCATCCAAATCATTCTAACCTGAAAACCCATGAATCACTCAGGATGAACCATGCCTCTAAACTTACCATGCGACATAAGCGTAACTCCTATGGAGTTTACTCACCAATCCCAATAATGTTTAAATTTAGCGCGGTGTATAAATGATGTTCTCTTAGTGTATCTTAGATGACATCAAGATAGGGGACATGATCATCACTAAGACAAGAGTAAAATAAGAGGATATAAATAATTAGCAAGAAGACCCGAGAAAATTCCATCATCTCCAATATGAAGTTCTTGGTACAGTTTCAAACCAAATGTGCCAAACCGCATATAGGAAGTTCAGTCGAACCGCTCAGACCAACTTCTTTTGAAAGAGATTTAATTCACTTGCTGACATATCTTCATTACCCAACAATAATGCCCTTATCACTCTAGGTATCCTATGATCACTCCAGGACAATCACTGAAGTCTATTCCTATATAATATTATTCACAAAGGTTTATTACATAACCAACCATCCCATCATTATGCTTACTTATATGATATGACATAATTTATACTCACCATCCTTGAGAGAATTTAAAATAATCACTGAACATTTCCAAATGATCATTCATGGTTGTATTCCTTCCACTTGGAAGGACACGTTTTAAAAAAATTGACACAAAACTCCATGCTTTAGAAGTTTCATAGTCATTAGATTTACTGGAAAGGGAACTCATCCCAAGAAACACACTCCATCGACCACTGAACATCAGTCCTAGAGGTGGAAAATACACTTTTACTGCGTTCTAAAATGAAAAGGAGAAGGAATCTTGCCACTTAAAAGTGCTCTAGATTAGAATTACCCTAGATGTACACATAAAACTCCTCCCTAGTTATGTCCATGTATGAAATAGAATTATGCGTAAAAGACAACTAACCCAACTGGTGGTGTCATGACACTCAACCCTTTTACAATATCATCCCATGCATTGGGACAAGTTAGATTTACTTTAACGCCCAGGTCACTCTATCTCAGAGATGACCAATGATCAGGCATAGTAGATCAAGGCTCAAATGATTACCATTGAATCCATATGGTTCACTATACCTTTTTAAGAAACTTGAAGAGTATTGCATGTATCAATGCATACTACCCTGAGATCTCATGAATATAATGAAACATCATTAATATCATCCATATAATTATCATCCCAATGCATCTCAGTATCCAAAGACCCATAAAAATAACTAGATCATAGTTGTATTATCTCTTAAGACTATAAAATAGGATGAAGACCTCCTGAGTCATCCAACATTAAAAAGGAATAATAAGAAGAATGGTCACATGACCTACTAAGCATCTAACCATTACCTAGGCATTCCTATCCTACTGGAATCGAGCATTACATGATGCTCACACCCGTAAAAAAAATAAAACTATCGAATGACCACCAATCTAGACAAAGGATTCATTTTAGAAACTAAATAGTTCTACTTAGGAAAAAAGGAACCTGAATAGAACCCCACATATGGAATGATTCAAAATCATTTGGAAAGGTTTTAATGTTCAGAGGTCCCTACCTAACTTGGGATATCCCCTTACAAAAATAGGAAGCAAAGACCTTATATCTAGGTCATGTTGAAGAGATCACTAGGCTCTACCACCTATCCTTTATGTTCAACACAAACTCAGAAAAGTTATGAAATCCTACGGGAAATGATCACATTCCCGTTCTAAGTCAAGCTCAGAGAATCATGTAAAACTTTCCTTTCAAGTGGGATAAAACTAACAACACCACTTAAGGTTCCATTTTAGGTCAATATATTAATTCAATTTTAAAATTTTAAGTGTCTAAAGTCTAAATTTAACATCAAGTACCAGTTATATGGAAAACCATACTTAACACATTGTTTAACTAATTCCATGAGTCGCATAAGAATTTTTTTATCAAACTTCCTCTTATAAATTATTTATTTTACTTACATACTATCACAATTTGGAAATTTATCACATAAAATAATTTTTAATAATCATTTATATATCCACAAGATTTCAGAATTGGATTATTTAAGGAAAATATAAATTCCAATCTATAGAGGAAAACACCCTTTAGGTTGCAATTAACATTTTAATTAACCAATTTCTCATATAAATATTGACCAAAAGTAGATAATAATAATTTTTATAAATTAAAAATAGGACTACTTAAGAAGATCCTGCTGTAAATATATATGTGAAACTATATAAGTGACTAAAAACACTTAAAATATCCATCCATATATAACATAAACACACCCCCATGGGGGTAAATATGAAGGTATAATAAAAGAAAGGTGACCTACAAGGGTCCCGGTCATATCCAACCTAGGTCGATAAACCACAACAGTTAATTTAATAGTTAAAATTTCAGAACACCCATAGTGGTTTATCTCATATGAAATATTACCTAACTAAACTACTTGGGGTCTTGTTGTGCATTTAGTAATTAAGTCTTACAGGTTTCCATGCCCAAGTAATAGAGGCACAATCCCTCATAAAGAATACCGATTCATTTAAAAGTCAAAATTTGACATATTTTAAATTCATAAAATTATCTCTAGGTATATAATCTGATAATTTTTTTTTAAATTATATTAGTAACCATTTCCAAATTTATAAATTTCCTATACACTTTATAAATTGCTAATTGGATCCCATTTAACTAAAACTAACATGTTTCAACCCATGTAACCAATGGTTTATGGATAAACATGTCATAATTGGATAGTTAAGGTTCCATCATCAATCTATATGGTAAAAAACATTTAGGTTGATAAAGATAATTTAATAACCAATTGTACATAAATATTATAACTGCATTCTATCAAAATTAGTAAGTACAAGGAAACAAAGTATTTAATTAACTAATCATGTTAAACAAATAAATATGCTAAATAATCATGCAGCATGGAAAAATAATCAAATAAACATGTTATATAGATAAACATTCTAGATAAATCATTGAATCATGGAATATCCCTCAAAGAACATGCCACTATATAAGCAAAAAACCATAGAAGCATAATATATAAGTTAGGAAATTAAGATAAATAAATCATACAAGCATATTTTATAGGAAAACATACTAAATAAATCACACATTATGTTATATAAAAAATACTGATAATAAAGTATATAAATAGGGATAAAACTAAGAATGTTACTAAAATACCTAACATGGTATATAACAGGCATGCTAAAAACCCACACGACACATCAACAAGTCTCAAATAGACTAACAATGAAATCTACATGGCATGACATATGCATGGAATGTGAATCTCTATGTTCCTATAATGATGAATGCAATTCTAATCTCTTACCATACTAGGACAAGGGTAAAATACCATAAATCTCATAAATTAGTAGTAGCTGAAAGTATGCCAGTCCTTTGAGGTGAAATCATAATCAACTATAACAATGAAAAAAATGAAAAACAATCCCATCCCAGCCACTTGGATACTTCCCCATGCATGGGTTGATCACTCTAATACATAACTATTTACCAAGTATTGAAACATTCATAGTCTCCTATCTACCATCCCCAAATAGTAAGAAAAAGGAAAAGAAAAGCCTTTGATGTCACGTTGTAACATCCTAGCCCGATTGGCCATTAAACTAGTAGCCTGACTGATCACCACATAGCCTCAAGAATGCCTACCTATATTCTAGAGGCTGCCGACTAGCAACAAGGGTCTAGTGATGGTACGATGGATATAATATACCCTCATGACCAGAGTCACACAATGATATAAGAGATAATGAAAAAATCTAACAAACAACAATGGAAGTAGTAATAATAAATAACAAGAAACATAAGATAAATAAAATAGATGATAAGGATAAGAAATGTCAAATTCCAAAAATAAGTACATGCATGCTTTTCCAGATGACACTAGAAGTACAAGCAGAAAAAAGTAGGTAGTATAATACATACAAATACATGAAAACAGAAAAGAATAAAAATCCCTAAGGGAAATCTCCATGATCATATTGAGTACTAGCTTAGTCCTATGCTCTAGATATCCCATGTATAATGCACAACACAAGAAATAATCCATGGAATTGTGAATATGAGGTATTATCAGCTGACCTAGTGTAATGGTGTCTTGAGAAGGGTGTTAGATATACCCAGTAGGCCACCAACAATAGTGACTAAAGCTGATCTATTCCATGAGTATAAATATTTTAGTGTGCAATGATAGTAATAAACAGAAGATATATTAATAAATAAACATAACAAGTTGTTATTAGGTTCCTCTAGGAAACTTGAATGACCTTACCTGCTTTGGACCATGCTAAAATACCTTTGAATATAATATATATATATAGATATATACATATATATGCACTATAGATATTGAGACATTTATATACATATATATAAATACATAATATGAGCTAGGACCTGAGGTGTAACTCAGGTGTCCATATTTAATACTACTCATAATAATAATAGAAGTCTTATAATAATTAAATAAGGGATGTAATTCCTGAGGATTAGAATCAATTTAGGCTTCCATAAAGAGTATCATTAATAACAATGAGGTGGGTTATAACCAACCTCCTAATCAAGGGAGTGTGGAACATCATGCCCAACAACCCAAGTTATGTGAACATCATACCAACATCCTTGACTAGGGAGGTGTGACATGTCATGGCCAAAAAACATAACCAATGTCATTTTATTCATTAAAAAAGATAAGGTTATTCATTTTCTCTAGGACCCCTTAGCCCGATGGTCCATAAAAAGGAAATTGGCATCACTCAAGGTGCATTAGATCCTTTTAATATAATTCATTTAATATTTATAATTAGGCCATGTGTTCAACCATGCCATTAATAAATTCCATTTATAAATAAAAATAGAGGCAATGTTAATAAAAATTCCATAACATAAACCAATAATGCATAATAGGTCCATGCCCATCTATCATATCAATTATAATTAAAAGAGTTCATGTTCAACTAAAAGTGTTTGGGTCAAGTGAACTAACCATAACAGTTAAAACCATACATGAAATAGGTATAAAATAGTTGATGCTAACTTGAATACAATACATTAATCAACAAGTTCATTAAATAAGAGAATGTGTTAACCCATTAGGTAGTGGTTTGAACACTAGGAGATAATATAATAGTGTCACATATTACCACATTCCCATAAATCAACCCATTAAAATTTTATTAGATTTCACACCTCAATGAGAGGTTTTATTTGAAAAAAAATTATTATTTAAAGGCATTCAAGGGACACACCCTTATGGGTTTTTAAAAAGTGAGGTCCATGAACATCAATAATTACAATTAAATATAAAAAACTATTAGAATTTGGGAGTTATTTTCTACAAATTAAATTTCACATTTAAGATGTTCCCCACAAAAATACTGATTCATAAAACAATGACGTACTTTATAAATTAATGCAACTTTATGGGAAAAACTATATACCACCTACTTTTACCTAGGATGGTCCACATGTTCAATATAAAGGCTTGAATCAAGTCGATTCAAGAGAAAAATATTAAATAGTCAAACACCATTAAAATAGGCCAAATCATCTCGCATAAAGATAACTCCAGAAGCAAGAAAATAAATGAATAAAGAAAAATATATGATTTTTAGAGTCACTGATATGCTTCCAATATGACGATAGGTGCTCAAAATAGACACCGGTTGGAGGAGATCTCTCCATACATAGGAGAGAAGAGGAGGAGATCTACATGGGGTGCTGGATATAGATGGGAGGAGGAGAAATGAGGGAGAAATAATTAAAAGGCTAGAGGAAAAAATGGTAATTTTACCCCATTTAATGAGGTGCATGGTTTGGCTACACAGTTGTCCAAACTTTTCACCAACTATGCTTTATCCACTACCCAAGAAGGGGACTCTCACGATTCATGTGCATGGTTTGAGAAACTATTAACCAACCATGAGTTCCTCACCTTTTAATAACCTTAAATTAGGCATACTTCCTTGTTGATAATCTATCACAGTTAGAAAATTCTATGTGAGACCTCCAGATCTACTAGATAAGTCACACAGTTTCACTTGGAGGCCCATACAGTTTTTGAAAAACCATGTGCCCCTGTCAGCCTTCTTTGCATTTGAGGTTTCAGGGTCCAATTATCCTAAAACATTACAAAACACTTGATGGATGTCTTGGGCCTTGAAAAAAGTCTAAAAAATACATGTTATCATTCCAACTCTCTACATTTCAATATGAATCTTGTTTTATGATTTGATCCTTCAACCAAATTGAAAATTCAAGATTCTTTAGAAAAATTTCAACCCGATCCGAAAAACAGGATGCTACATTAAGTACCAAAGAGATATAAGTTGTACTATTACTTAAAAAGTTCAAGAATAAATAGAGTAGAATAAAATATATTTTTTTAAGAAATAAATATCAAAATACCCCCCAATAGAGACTTCAAAATAAACAATCCTGAATAATGAAGAGATTATGAAATAAAGCCTCACCACTTTAGTAAATTTTGGATCATAAGACCCTTGAAATAAATAACTTAAAATGAAAATTTAAATTACATGAGGATAAAATATTCATGATGTAACATATCAGAGGGGAATTATATAAACCACATAAAATAAATAAGTGGCGAATATGGTATATGTCACTAATGTAGAAAACATTTACCACGTCAGCTTTTTTTTAAGTAAGTTATTTATAAGTGACATAAAAAATTCTTATATTTAATTTTTTACATCGGTTATAAAATAACCGATGTAAAAAAATTGAGTGTTGATTTTTCATGTTAGTTATAAAATAACAGATGTGAAAAATCAATTTACACACTGTATAACGTCTATTATTTTATAAGCGATGTAAAAATGTGTTTATCACGTCAGTTATAAAACAAATGATGTGATAAATAAAATTAAAAAAACATTTTATCATGTTGGTTATTAAATAACTGATGTGATAAATCATTTAAAAAATTTATCAAGCCTCGTATTGTGTCATTGTGTATTTTTTGATCGGGTGACTGTGACTCATCTCTCTTGCATGAAAAACCTAGAAACGATTCTTTAAACTCATGCCCTCAAACCTTGTTTTTACAGCATCATTCATAATCTTTATTATCACCAGATCTATCAGATCGAATCACAACACTCATGTAAGCCTCACATGCCTCGACTTCATTCGTTATTTTTCGCGGATTCCCTACCTTTACGTTTTGCGATTTATTTTTTTAAAATATGGAAATATCTTGGATTCTTTCCTAATTTTATCGTTATTAGACACGGTTTTTATTATCCTTGATCTACAATCATTGGGAATTAAGCTCCATGTTACTTTGGTTAGCTGTTTCTATATTTAAATATGAAATCAACATATGGATATCATGGATACATTAATTATATACTATATCACCCTTGTCATTTTATATAACACATTAATTTTTTTGGTTATTCCAACTTAGAAAAAAAGAATTTATATTTTCCTAGGTGTTTTATGATGAATATATACTCAATATTCTTGTAGGAGTTTATCCATTTATTTATTTAATTATTTTCCTATATGGTCAGGTTGTATATAGTACATATTTTATGATGAATGCTAATATATATTAGAATATAGTATATTGATGCATGGTTGCTTATTTATTTATCACTTCATTTGTTAACTATTTATTTTTATCTAAGTATCCCCCAAAACAAACTGTTAACATACCTTGAATAGGATATTTTCACCACCTTCCACAATCTAGGTTCCTCTTAAGGACTTTACTTTGAGTGTAATATAAATCCATTTTAAAAAGTGGCTCAGAACCTAACAATATCAACTTAACAATCAATTAAATTTCAACAATACACAATACTATTTTCTAAAAAAAACTTAATAAGAATGATAAAACTCATATATGTGACCATCAAGATTACATGAAATGAAGAAAATATTTTATTTCTGAAAAAAATATCTTTATAATTTTTAAATACAAACATATATTTTTATATTATATTTTAAAATTATATTACTTTTAAATTATTTCATATTTCATATAAATATAAAACTATTATATCTAACTATATTTTCTTTTTAAAATTATTTCTATGCATTACTTTTTTAAATACGCATATAATTGTTTTATATTTCAAAATTATTTTACATTCAAATTATGATATATTTAATGTAAATATAAAATTGGATTATCTTAACAAGATGTATAATTTTGATATTTGTTATAGGTAATAATGATTCAAAGTTGGATTATGGAACATTAATTGAGTAATGAATATGTGGAAGGTGTTAATGTATTTTTGGAATTTTCTAAATGAAATGTTCCAAGAAATGACATGTTTTTATATCCATGCTTGAAATGTTTGAATATAAAGAAGTTGAAAAGTAGAGAGATAAAATATCATCTGATTTTTCATGGTTTTAATCTGAGTTACAACCCTTGGATTTGGAATGGTGAAACTGGACAGAATTTCAGATCTACTGATGATGATGATTTAAAAGATGGTAACTCTAATGAAATTGAATAAATGATTCGTGATATTATAGAAAAACAACTTGAGATAGAACTGATAGTCTAGCATCTATATGGTAATGCTGAAAAACTATTATATCCTGGTTGTATGGATGGAGTGACATGAGTTTTATAGAGCTGCTACAATTGTTGAAATACATTCTTCTAAAAGACAATGATCTTACAGATTCACATTATAAGCCCAAGAAAATATTACGCCCAATGGGATTGGGATACATGAAAATTAATTCTTATTTGAATGAATCTATGATATATAGGAAGGAATATGATTTTTTTTCAGAGTGTCCTAAATATATGATATCATGGTATAAGTTGAAAGAAAAATCACAAGATGATGTAGAGATTATAGAGATCCCTACTAATGTATTTTGACATCTTCCTATAATTCATCATTTGAAACATTTATTTGCTAATTCACATGATGAAAAAAAGGATAAGATGGAATGTTGGTGAGTGGATATGTGATGGAAAAATATGTCATCCATCTGATTGTCCACAGTGGAAGAAAATTCATGAGAAATATACTACATTCAGAAATGAAATTATAAATCTTAGACTTGTATTGTGAACAAATGGAATGAATCTATATCAAAGCCTCAATAGTACACATAGTTCATGGCCTATTTTATTGGTAATTTACAACCTATCTCTTGAAGTTTTTATGAAGTGAAACTATGTCATGTTGTGAATAATGATATCTAGTCCAAATCAACCCAGAAATGATATTGATGTTTTCTTATCACCATTGATTGATTATTTGAAACTTTTATGGGAGGATGGTATTAGAGTGTATGATTCTTATAAAATGGAATATTTTCAACTGCATACAGTGCTTATGTTCACTATAAATGACTTCCCAGCGTAAGAAAATATGTCTAGATACACTGTTATGGGGCATAAAGTGTGTTCAATTTTCAAACAACAAACTTCATGTTATCAATTTCATCATGGGAGGAAAAAGTATACATAGTTCATCGATAGTTTTGGATTATGGATCACTCTTATAGAATACTAGAAAAGGAATTTAATGGATCACAAGAATTTGATACTACTCCAAAACCTTTATCCATGGATGAGTATTTTGAGAGGGTGCAAAAACTTGAAGTGACATTAGGAAAGACACATAAGTATGGTAATGATAGGCATATTTGGAAGAAAAGGTCAATATTTTTCGAGCTACCATATTGGATATATCATGAAGTGAAATATAATATTAATGTCATGCACGTGGAGAAGAATATCTGTGAAAGTTTGATTAGAAAATTGTTAGATATTAAAGGAAAGACTAAAGATGAGTTGAATGAAAGATTGGACATACTATCAATGGGAATATGTTTGGAGTTAGCTCCCACTCTAAATATAAGGTGAACATTTCTTCCCTCGGATTTTCATAAATTATCCAAGAGGGAGAAAATTAGCCTTTTTCAGTGTCTTCATGATATCAAAGTTCCATAAATATATTCTTCAAATGTAAATTTTTTTGTCTCTTTGAAGGATTTGAAGTTGATAAGTATGAAATAGCACGATTGTCACGTAATGATGCAACAACTTCTACCAGTTTCATTGTGTGAAATATTACCCATCTGTTTGAGAAAGACTATCATAAAGGTGTGTTATTTTTTCAATTAAATTTTTAATAAGGTGATTGATGTGGATGCTTTAAACATTTTGGAAAAGGATGAAATTTATATACTTTTTCAATTGGAAATTTATTTTACTCCATATTTTTTTTGATATAATGGTGAATTTAATGGTTCATATGGTTTGAGAAATAAAGCTTTGTGGACCGATATATCTTCCTTAGATGCATCCTTTTGAAAGGTATATGAAAATATTAAAGGGGTATGTGGAGAATCCATATCAACCTGAAGCCTCCATTGTTGAAAATTTTATTTCTGAGGAGATTTTGGAGTTTTTTACGAGCTACTTGTCTGTGGTGGAGCACATTGGTTTTCCTCCATCTCACCATAAATGAGTTAATAATGAGGGAAAGAGGATTCATGGCTTAAAAATAAAATCGTTGTCACCTAAACAGATGAAGAAGGTACATTTGTACATATTGAACAACGCAGTTAATTATCAATCGTATATCACATTGCATATTAATGAATTGAAATAATTTCATCCAAAAAAGAAAGAAATGTGTATTTTGAATGAGAATAACAAAACATTTTTTCCATGGTTTAAAAAGACCCTACTTGGTAGTTAAGATGCATCTGAGACATTAAGATGGTTAGTGGGTGGTCCAAGTGTAAATATGATAACATGTTTTGAGTATGACATTAATGGATTTACATTTCATACAAAAGCTCAAGACAATAGAAGAGCAATTAAGAATAGCGTGGTATTGGTGTTTACAAAAGCAATGCATTTTTCGAGTTCTAAAGACAAAAACCCAATTTTTTCATCAAGTGCATATTATGGAGTCATTAAAGAAATATGGGAGGTTGATTAATTTAAAATTAAAGTTCTTGTATTTAACTGAAAATGGTTTATCGGTAACAACAGTGTCAGACATGATGAATTTGGAATGAAATTTTTTAATATGAATAGATCGGAAGACATAACTGATTCTTTTATAATAGCAACACTTGCAAAACAGATTTTCTATGTTGTTGATCAATCAGATATACAGTGGTCTATTGTTTTATATGAAAAAAATATTTTGGTGAGGATCAACATGATGGTGATTCTAATTTATGTGATATCCCTACTTCCATATAAAGATTAGCATAAAAAATGATGAGCATGTTGTTGACATGGTTTGTGCCATAAGGAACGATCATGACGAAGGAATTTGGGAAAAAAATCCATTTGTACATTCCTAATATTATAGGTAACATACTTTTATTTCTTGTTTATATTTATTAATTTTTTAAAATGTTAGATATTGTAATTTTTTTCTTTATTAAAACACGTATTAAAACTAATAAGTTTAAATATTTATTTATTTTAGTTTTTTTGTTTAGTTTACCATGTTTATCATTATGTAACTTATATATTTATTAATTTTTTGAATGAAAATTAATTTATAATGTTTACCATGTTTACTTTGTTTACCAGAGTTTACAATGTTTACCATTACGTAAATTATATATTTATTGATTTTTTTAATGATAATTACTTTACCATTTTTACCATGTTTACCTTGTTTACTATGCTTACCTTGCTTACCATGATTACCATGCTTACCATTCTTACCATTCTTACCATGATTAAAATGTTTACCATGTTTAATATTAAAAAACTTAGTTTAGTTTTTCATTTTTTGTTTACATTAGTATGGTAATATTTGAATTTGTATATTTGTGAAGTAATGTTTGATTTTTTTATTTTAATTATAATTACAGATCAATCAGTTGATCAACCACATAATTCTAGATATGAAAATTATAATCATATGTCTGGGGAGGAACATTCACATGCTCTTTTTGATGTTTCCCAATCTTCTTCATGTGCTTCCACAATGGAAAAAAAGAGTTCAATAGTTGGTAAACGTGGCAACACACATTTACCAAAACTATCACTTTCCCATAGTCAGGACTAGAGGATAGTCGTATAGTTTGATGAGAATGAAATTCATAGAGGTCCAAATGAAAAATATTTTAAGATTTTGTATCAACTCAGGGTAAAAGAAATATAAGAATTTTTTATAATGATTAGAAAAGTATGGATAAAGTGATAGTATCATAGTTGTCAGAGACAATTTTGGCAAGATCTTTTTCTATTGTTTGACTAATATTTAAATATTTATAGTATAATATTTTTTCCAACTTTTTTTTAGATGAAATTTGATATTTCTAACACTAGAGGAGTCAGGAAGAAATGTTTATTGATGGATGATATGAGATGGATGGATTTCAAATCAACTCTCACTTATGATTTCTTTTTTAGTCATAGGCAACATGATATTCCATGTTATATATCTATACTTTTATTGATGAAGACACATGGAAACAATTTGTTGAAAGTTGAAGAAAAGAATCATTTTTGGTAAGTGCAATGTAAAATTTTATAATTTTTATTATATTAATGATCTTATTAATGTTTTGTTAATGATTTATTATTCTTAATTTATAGAAAACAAGGATATCTCATCAGGAGATCCAATCTAAAAATGTATACCCTCATAGTTTATCTTAGGGAGGGTATACTTTATTGGAAGAAAAAATAATGGAGAAAAAATAAAAAAACTTAGAGCTGAGTCTTCAAGATCTAGAGAGGTTTCCTCTCTATCCCCTCCATCTAGACATGAAAAATGGAAGAGGGATCAGATGGGAAAAAAGGGCAATATCTTAAGGAATAACCGAGGACTGTAGCTGAGAAGATTATAAGATATTTATTTTATTTATTTAAGTTAATTATATTTTTTATATAATTTGAAACACTATAGAATTTTTTAATTAATTCATATAGGATTCTATTGAGGAGAAGAGCATAGAGGGGGTATTTATATCTACTGGGAGGAAAGATATTTTATATTTATCATTGGGAAAGCCCGAACATCCAGGTCATGTATGAGGATACCCGACGGGTGTATTAGTAAGAAAAGCATTGCCACATTATTCAAATTCTTCCATTGAGGGTTTTTATAAAGAAAATAGAATCTTTATAGGCTGAAGTTCATAATATTAATGTGACGATTGAGTAAAAGATCAGATCATCGGTACAACCTATGTTTGCAGACATGCAAAGACAATTTTAGACTGCAGCTCCCACTCCTCCACCTCCACCTGCAGACCACATTTTTTATCCTCCACCTCTTCCAGTAGCTCCCACTTCCCCACCTCCAGACCCCATTATTTATCCGCCACATCATCCTACAGACCCCATTTTTTATCCTACTCCTACACCCCCTCTTCCATAGCTTCCTAGTTATTGTGAGTTGTATGTTGATGATCCTCACCATAATATAGTTGCATATAGGATGATATATTATATAGAAGATACATTTCATCATCAACAGTTAGCGGTAGAGAATCATAGGGTCACTTTACAAGATATTAAAAATATATCAGCTTGAGTACTATTACCTACAGATGAGATGAAGACAGTTGGACAAAGTATCAACCACTTTTTAGTTTGGCCATCCAGACTTCTGCGACCCATTACCATAGAGGTATGTGTATGTTATATCTTTTATTTAATTTTTTTTATTAAATTTGTTTTAACAATTGAAAGTTAATATATTTATCCATTTATTTATAGGAATACTTTAATGGTAAATAAATACTGTATAAGAAAATACAAAGACAAATGGCTATGACATCAGATACCGATTCTAACAGTCTTAATAGATTGTCATGATATTTGAATTTGTTGGAGGATCATTATAAATTCCCAATGGAAGATCATGTTTTTTGTATGTAAAATAGATGTGGGGATTATGAAAAATTATTTCATGGATCTTATTACTAGAGATAAGTTGGGCATCAACATGGTGTAAATTTATTCCATGTAAGTCTTAACACAACTCTTTCCCTACGTTAAATTTATAAAAAATGTATAATTATGTATGTTTTGTATTATATATCTTTATAAAATGTGTGAGAAGAATGAGAAGACATATGTATATGGATTCATGGACCCACAATTGATTTCCTCTGAAGCGCATGAATTAGACAAGGAATAAAGAATAATTTATATTGCTGATAGATTTGAACAAAATATAATCATGTAGTGTTGGATGATTCCTTTTTATGAGAGGTATTAAACCTACATCTCCCAAAGTGTTCTTTATATTTTAACATAAAACCACTAACCTTAATTTTTTTATATCAGAGACCTTTGCATGTTATGTGTTTTTTGTTCAAGGGAGAAAACAATTTATTGGATATTCTCTGTCCATGTAGATGTGCGAAATTTTTTTAAGAATTTATTTGAAAAGTAGGTTTAAATTTATTAATATTTTTTTTATATTATAATGAATTTTAAATTAATATCATTGATTTTATTTTATAATAAGGTATGGGACTACTTTCTAAAAACTGTAAAGAAAAGAGTGCCAATATCAAATATGTAAAATTAATGGTAAATATCTATTTATAATTTGTACATTTTAGATGCATTACATAAAAATGATATTTTGAATCGACAAAATCATTTAAATAGAAATTTAATAAACAAAAAGGTGTCATTTAATTGGGATATTATATGTTAAGATTTATATATGAAATATTTACAAGTGGAACAATTTTGAAGTTTGACGAGGTTAGATTTCCTTATAAACTTTTCCGTAATATTTCACTTGATTTATTCATTATACATGTTAACTAATTACTTTTTATTTTTAGCTATTTTATGAACCTCAAACTTATAGTTCTCAATAGTTAAAACACATACAAGTGGAAAAGTAAAATTATTTTACAATTTTGATTGGATTTTAGTTTGTTTGTAGTGTAAAATGTAATTTTCAATCTTGTAATTTTGAATGTGTTTTTGGTAGTTTTTTGGTTGGATTTAGGTTTGTTTTAGTTGATATTTTATGTTTTAAATGTTTTAAATGTGAATTTTTAATTTTTGTGTGGATTATTCTTGTTTCAGTCTAGTTCTACTTGTTTATCTGGTATGTTTTTTGTCTGGTTTTGGTTTGATTCTGCTTGTTTTAGGTCTTCTTCGGTAGTGCAGAGGAATGGTTTCATGATTTTTTTTAAAAAAATTTGTTTTTACGTCGTTTATTTTATAACTCGAATAAAAATGCTTGGGTAATGGTTTTCCACATCAGTTATCTAAAAATTGATGCGGTATCATGTTTTTTACATCTTTTATTTAATAACCGATGTAAAAAACATCATCCTGAATCATTTTCCACATCTGTTATAAAGTATCTGACATTGTATAATTTTTTTAATATTGGTTATTTAATAACCAATGTAAAAAACACCATCCCAAATAATTTTTCACACTAGTTATTAAAAAACTGAAGCAAAAAATTCTTCGGTGTTGTGGTTTTTGACATCAGTTATTTAATAATTGACATGGTTAATTGTTTAAAATGTCGGTTATTAAATAAAAGATGTGGAAGATTATTTATTATGTTGGTTATTTAATCAATAACATAAAAAAGCTACATCTAGAACCATTTTGTGAAATCAGTTATTAAATAACTGACGTAATAAATTATCTACCACGTCAGTTATTTAATAAATGACGTAAAAAATCAGTTCCATTATAGATTTACAATGTTAGTTTTTTTATAGACAATGTAAAAAATATATTTATAAAGTCACCTTTAATTATGTTAGCTAAAAATCAATGTAATAAATAAAAAAACAACGCTAAAAATGTTTTCTGCACTAGTGTGTCTCATGGAAGAAAAAGTGAGATGAGAAACCCTCATAATGATCATAATCATGATGTGAGAATTAATCAATGAATTGATCATGTGTGTCAAATTTAAATCCACATAATTTTTTTGAAATAAAACATAAGATAATAAAAATTCATTATATGCATAATCTTATAATATCATTGAAAATAAAGAAGTAGTATAACCTAATAAAAAGAAATTGAGTTATGAAATTCTTTACCACTTGGTAACTTTCAAGTAGAATCACCTTGGATGAAATAATTCAAATTTAAACTTAAATTAAAATGAATTATGAAGGATTAATTATATTAAATTTAAAATGGGTGGTATATAAACTATATAAAATAAATTAGGTGCATAATAATAAAATATTCCTCAATGAAGGAAAATTGAGACGAAGTCCCTTACCCTAGGTCTGATTTCCTTCTTACATGTCGAAAAATCATGTATAATAAATACAGTTTTATTATAAATATATTAAATAATTTTAATTGTATATATAATACCATATATATATATTTTATAAATTTTTATCCCCATTTTATTAACAATTCTTTATTAAAAACACTATTTTGGGTGATAACTGTTTTTTTCACTTATGTTTTGGTTTAATAGTTTTGATACATGTAATTTGACCATGGTTACATCATCTGAAAAATTTTACCCATTATAAAAATATTATATATATATATTCATAATATAATTATTCATAATATTCTATAAAAGTTATAGGTATACAAATGAGTTACATTGTTCATAGAGATGGTAGGCCGCACGTACGCATGAACCCTATTTTAATTTTTTAACAGATGGAATGAAAGAAAGGTAAATGATGTTTCACCTTTAAAAAATAATTATTATATAATATATATATATATATATTATATATAATCATTAAATTTATTTTTATTACCATTCATATCAAAATAAAATTAAAAACATTTCACATCACTTCGTAGAGGTGGTAGTCTACATGTACAAACGAGCAACATTATCATTTTCCAATGGATTGAAAGGTAAGATGGTATATGTGATATTGTAATTAAAGAAGTGTAATTATGTCCTAAATATAATATATATAAATTAAATCCATAATTATATCCATATGTTATAGGTGGTTATTGAAAAAAATTATATCTGTTTGCGAGGTGGTAGTCCTCCGTACACATGATTGACAGTTTTGTTTCCCATTTGATAGAATAGAAGATGGATATAGTTTATGTAATTAATATAAAAGTATACATGACATAATTTTTATATAATTTTAACATATTTTATGGAGATTTTTTGGATTTAATGGAAGAAATAAAATGAAAACACATGGTTAAGAGCTATACCTCTTCTTCAGATAACCTCTTGAGGTTTATACCTAAAACCTTCCTACATTGGTTTTTTGATAAAAAATGACTCTAGGTCATGAGTAGGGATTTAATTAAGGTATTTCAGAAATTATTCTCTAAAAAAGGGTCTCCTTAAGTGTGTAAGGGAAAGGAGAGTAGGTGTTCTTTTAAAAGTGGGTGAGGGGGCCTTCTTAAAAATTACTAGAAACTTTCCAAAAAACAATACAAAATAATAAACACATTACCAAGCAAAAATTCTGCCAAATAACCTTATAGTAAAAGTTAATATAGTATAAAGTTTAAATATGTACATATAATATTATTTTGACAGGTTTAATTGAAAAAATTTCTCTTATCTTTTGGCATAATCCCCCAGTAAACCCATTTTAACCTTAATCGCAATAATTAATTTTTAATATTTTCACTATTCATTATGACAAAAAATTAAGTTGGAATTATTATATAATTTTATTTATAATTATTATAAATATGGAATCTATTTTTTAAAATTAAATTCACAAAATTGGCAGAATTTAATTTAAAGTTAAACCCGTAGATGTGACGAAAAAATGGTTTTGCAAAGGAAACGTTTTTGTAAGTATAACAATTTGTATATTAAAACTGAACATATAATTTATCAAAATTATATAAATTAGATTAATTATAATATAATTGAACTAATTTAACTTTTAAAATACTTTAAAACAAAATATAAATTTTTAAATTTGTTAATTAAAAAGGCTGTTTTCAATAAAAATCATTATTTTTCACTATTCTAGAAAAAATTAATATTTTTAGAAAATTATTGATAATTAACTCTAAGATAAATTTTAAATGAATATTTAAAAACTTAAATATGAATTTTCAAATAAATTTTCTAAAATTGGTAATAATTAATTTTAAAAATAAGTACGTAAAACAAGACAAAATGGTTTTTTAGAAAAATACATTTTCAAGAATAAAATTGGATTTATTATTATCTCATGATTAGAAAAAATATTAGATGAATGATAAATTTTTTATTGAATATATAATATATAAATTTTATTAAAATCATTAACCAATAGTTATTAAATTAATTTATTTAGATCAAATCACATTACATGCATAAAAATTATTTTTGAGAAAAAACATTTCTTTTACCCTAAAATGATTTTAATTTTCATCTATAATCAATTGATAAAAAATAAATTTATTTAAAAAATTTTAAAACATAAAAGTTTCATAATTTATTTAGTCTTATTCATACCCACCAATTTAATATCTATCTTATGGCAATATACTATTTAACATTACCTTCAGACTTGGGGTTTCTTATATCGCAAGCTATAAAAGATATTGAATTTATTTAAAAGGAAATATATATCGTAAAGTTTCAATGTTTTTCAATTATTTATTCTTAGTTTTGAAATATATTTAAAAAATTCAAAACTAGATATCTTTGAAAGATATTGAAGGTATACAACCAAAGAGCGAGTTAGTGGGAGTTTCAAATCGAAGCTTGTGCAATCCCCAATTTTATTTGAAGAAGATTGGTTATATAAAGGGGTGAGTTTATTTTGAAGATGTTTCTGAAACTTCTACATAAGATATTGAGATATGAGTTTATTATAAGGAACCAAACATGAAAATATTAAATAATACATTAATTATAAGAAGGTAATACTCTCCTAAGAATGCACAGTTGATGAAGAGGAATCTAAATTCTCGAGGATTGCATGTTGAGATACTGAAATCTTGATTTTCAATGATTGAACTTCCAAAACATATAATTTTTAGTGGTTTTAGTTATGTGTAGGAACATAATACTACTTTATTGGAAGTCTTGAAGGATGGCCTACATTTCATGCCAAAGAAATTGGAATATACAAAAATCATTCTCTTATTAGTGGTGGAATCATTGTAACTATTTGGAACTAATTTAATCTTACTGAGAGATTTTTTTTGCGGGATGAATTGTGAGGTTTGTATAATAACAATCCCATACCATTGTAATTGATAAAAAAATTATTAGATGAAAATCAATGTCTTGGGATAAAAAACCAAACGTAGTAATGAGTGGGTTTCCAAATTTGGGGCTAAACCTAGTAAATATCATGTTTGTGTTCTCCCTCTTTTATTTACCACATACGAGTGAGAGTGAGTTTTCTATTTTAGAAGAACACAACTCTAACAAGTTACCATAGTTAATTCAAGGATACCATAAACTATAAAAACCAGTAACTAATTCAAGCCCCCTTATCAGTAGTCCAACCATTCCAATGAATCTCATTATGGATTGTTCATAATATTTAATTTGAAATGTTCAAATTAAAGGCCTTATTAGAAAAATTATTTAAACCATATCAAAAGGAGTTTTGATAGTTGATAAAATTAAGGTTGAAATAATAATAAATATGTTATATTTAGATCATGTAATTTTTTTACATAATATAATTAGAACATAACATGTTTATATATTTTATTTAATATCATATATTTAAGTAGAATTCTATAGAAAAGGATAATATGAAGGAGTTCATATTAGAAATAAATATGAAGTATTTATATTTATATAATTATGGAATGTCTATAATAAATGGACAAATTATAAAGAATATATAATTTCTTTATTTATGAATTGTTTATAAATAGTTTATCACATGTTTAAATATTTGAATCATTCATTTATTTACCTTATTCCCTGCTTTATTCATGAATATCACTATTCAATTATGAATGTGAGTATATTTTAGTTGAAAGTATTAAATTGATTTCATAAATTTTCATACATTAATATAAGGACTTACATGAAGATAGGTTTTGGCAAATCATCATATGAACAATGCAAAAAAAGAAACCCATAATAATGCACGATCTATCATCTACAGAACCAACATGTAAAATGAAGAAAATAAATAAAAATTCTACTTAAAATGAATTGAATTAATTATTACTATCTTTGATAAATTTAAATTGATTGAGATCCCTGAGAGATAACCAAATTATTTTCTCCTCCACATGCATTACACTGACCACTAGGATCCTCATACAATATGATAGGACCCACAGAAACCAAAGGAGTTCTAGTGACTTCTTTAGGAAAACAAATGGTGATAAATATGAAATTAATCTTAAATTATGGTTTGAAAGTGTATCACTCTTACAATAGAGGGATTATATCCCTTTGTGTGGACTCTCTTCATTCAATTAATAGAGTCAAGCATCGACTACCATTAATTAGAAGCTAGCATGCATTTCAATAATGCATGAACAATTTTTAAGGCCCCAAACTTAAACATTACATAATCTTGAGTTAAGTTAAGAATTTACATTCATTCACTTTGAGGACCATTTTAGGTTTATATTTTTAGATAATTAGGCCCTAACTATTATATAACAACTCAAAATATTACATAGTAAACACTTCTATTCACTATCCATTTAAAAAAAATAAAACTCCTTAAAATAAAACATGATTTGGTTTTCTTGATAAAAATATTCTTATCATTCATCTTGAAATCCACATTTATCTTGACCATCCTTACACCCTATGAAAACATTTTAAAAAATTGGGATGAGCATAAAAAGCTCAGCAAGGGAAATAATATAAGGAAAGAAAACGTTAGTCCATTAATACTTATAAACCCATGAAATCCTAATTTTCACCCATAAAACATGATCTCTTTAACATAACTCAAGAAATCATAAGATTCCTTAAAAAATCATAGAAATCATAAGTCATAAAGGTAAATTTTGGAATCTATATCTTTCTTATAGTTTATCTTTGACAGCTACATAAGGGGTAACCTTCAGGGCAACGTTTAGAATACCCATCATAATATATTTCATAAATCTATTAGGAGAAACCTTATCATTTAACTCTGTCTTATTACCCATTGAATTGGAGAGATATCAGAATCTCACCTAACCATAGTTTTTCACTGAACCACCTGTATACATAATCAATTCCCAAAAACCATAATATAATTATAATACATTAACAAGCATAAAGTAAAAATAAAATTTCCACATTGCAATCACAAGATATCATTTCAAGATATTAACATAATCAATCCCTTCTCAAAACCATTTTCAATACCAAAATGCATGAAAATAGAATATGGTATTTATTTTCCTTTTAAAAACATTAAGGCTTGTAGAGGAAGCCAAATACCCAATAATGGTAACGGTGGTAGAAAAGTCGATGTCACCGTATTCCTTAAAAACATTCATTTTATAATTAATAAAATTTTTATTATAAAAAATATTCATTTTTAAAACCTTTGGATGAAATTATAAGTAAAATTTGTTGATTATACATCGTATAAAAGAATGTGGTGTATTACATTAAAATATACCTCAATGAAAGGAGATTGAGACGAAGTCCCTTACCTTGAGTACGACTCGTCACGTACAATCTTTATATTTCTGAATAATAAAATTAGGTTAATTTAAAATTACTTGAAAACATTTTTCAAGTTTATTATTCCTTTTATATCACTTATTACCATGTTATAATAGTTACATAATTATTTAAGTTCATATCGGATGTTTAGTCGATATTCGGTACTTGAGTCAAAAATGAACTTGGATTGATGTCAATAGTCTATGTAGTCATAAGTACATCATCTTAAGAATAGTATTCATGAAATAAACATAAATTTTATAAATTAATAATAATTTTTAAATAAAACCATTAATCATGGTTATGAAAAATGAACAACTATATAATCATGGAGACGGTAGGCCGTGCATACATATGAGTAACATTTTCCATTTTTCATTGATCACTATAGAAATAAGGTAATTATTATTTTATATTTACAGAATGATCATAATATTATTAAAATTATAATAATAATTTAAATATACTTATATATATATCATTAAATTGATGTGGTGAATAAAAATGATTCACATTGCTTCGTGGAGGTGATAATTCACACGTATGCACAGATGACGTTATCGTTTTTATGTGCATAAAAGGTAAGAAAATAAATTAAACATTATTATTTTAAAATGATAAATATGACATTAATATCATATACAAACATTTATTCCATAATTATAACAAGTCTTGATAGGTGGTAATAAAAAATGAACTATATCAGTTAGTGAGGCGGTAGTCCGCTGTACACATGAACGAAATGTTCATTTCCCATTTGATGAAATTGGAGATGGGTTTAAGTGATGATATTAAAATAATAACATCTCAGTATATTTATAATAATATATTTATTATTTCATCTTAGAAGAATGATATTTAAAGGTAGTGTAAGAAGAAATAAAATAAAAAAACTTAAAAAAATGACACCTCTTCTTCGGCTGATCACCTTTGAAGAACACCTTAACACCTCTAAGAAGGGTGTTCTGCCTAAAATAAGGCTCAAGAAAGTGGGGAGGTATTATAGGAAGAAATTTAGTCCAAGATTTTCTAAACCAAATGGTTCTTGAGGTGTTAGTGTTAGAGAAGAGTGGGTACCTTTTTATAGAAGAGGGGAGGGGAACCCTTGAAAAATCTAAAAATATTAAATTAATATAATTTTTTTAATCCAAATGAATCCAACATGAGATATATCGAAGATAGTATGAGGATAGTTAAAAATTATCTTTTCCAATAATTTTTATACATGTATTTATTTTATTTTAAAACTTATCTTTTTAGTTTACTCTTAATTAATCTCTTTTAATTTTCATTGTGGTAACAACATTTTAAATATTAAGAGGCTATAAATTATACTTATATGGGGTAAATTTCCTATAATTGGACACTTTAGGAACTTTTAGACCTTATCATAGTCACATTGTAGTTTTAAAATATTTTTATCATTTTTAAATAATTTAATTAATTATTATTTTTATAAAATATCAATTATGTCAATTTTGATACTATTTATTTTGTTGAATTTAAATAAAACCCAAACAGAGAGATAAATTTGAAAAAAAACATTAAATAGACTTATAACAAGTCATAGTCACCTATAAAAATCATGGATGACATCAAATATTTCAAATTATATTTATTTTAATATTTTTAGTATCATTTATTTGATTCTTCATTTAAAAAATCTATTATTGCATCATCATTGTTTCATAATTAAATTTAAATATTTATTTCCTAAAAATTATAAATAAATTACCATGATATAGGTAGAATTTTTATATTTATAATGACTATTTATAGACTAAGATATCCCTTATATAGCACCATATTGAATTATTTTAGTAATAAGAGACAAGTTTATGATATTTTTATTTTTAATTTAAATAAAATGTTATTAATGTCATAATCACACCCAAATGGCTTAAAAGGACATAATTTCAGCCCAAGTATTGTATTTGTTTTACGTAACTTATACAATAATATTAGGAAAAGTTTTAGGGTAGTTTTATTGTATTATAATAGTATTTTTACCCTTTTTTTACCCGACATACCTTTCATCGTGGTAAATAAACACTAGTACAGAATACATTTTTAGCGTCAGTTTTTTTTTTATTTTTTACATCATGTTTTAGCTACCATTATTAAAGGATAAATTATAAATATTTTTTTATGTTGGTTTTAAAAAAACCAAAGTTGTAAATCTATAGTGGAACCGATTTTTTACATCAGTTATTAAATAACCGACGTGGTGGATAATTTATTACGTGAGTTACTTAATAACTGACTTTTCAAAATGGTTCAAGATGTAGCTTTTTTACATTGGTTATTATATAACTGACATAATAAATAATCTACCATGCCGATTATTGAATAACAGACATTATAAAAAAAATTACCACGTTAGTCATTAAATAACTAATGTCAAAAAACACGACTCCAAATTATTTTTGACATCGGTTTCTTAATAACCGTTGTGAAAAATTATTTGGGAATATTTTTTCTACATTGGTTATTAAATAACGGACATCGAAAACATTATACAACATCAGTTATTTTGTAACTGACATAGAAAATGATTCAGGATGATTTTTTTATGTCGGTTATTAAATAACCGATGTAAAAACATGATTCCACGTCGATTTTTAAATAACCAACGTAAAAACCAATTTTTTTTAAAAAACTCATGAAACCATTCCTCTACCCCACTGAAGATTAACTAAAACAAGAAGAACCATACTAAAACCATATTGGAAACCAGACGAAAAACAGACAAGAAAAACAAGTAGAACAAGACCGAAACAAGAAGAACCATCTGTAAAATTAATCATTCACATTTATAAAATTTAAAAATTACAATATCAACTAAAATAAAACCTATATCCAACCGAACAAATAATAAATACACATTTACAATTACAACATTCAAAATTACATTTTACACTACAAACAAATTAAAATCCAATAAAACCTATAAAATAATTTGACGATTCTACTTATAAGTGTTTAAACTCTTGATCACTATAAGGTTGAGGGTCATCAAATAGATACAAATTAAAAGGAAAGTAGTTAAAATGTATAATTAATAAATGAAATGAAATATTATGGAAAATTTTATGAGGAAATATAACCTTTTCAAACTTTAAAATTGTTCCAATTGTAATTATTTCATACATAAATCTTAACATATAATATCCACATTCGATGATACCTTGTTGTTTATGACATTTCTGTTTAAATGATTTTTTCAATTCCAAATATAATTTTATGTAATACATCCAAAATATACAAATTATAAATGCATATTTACCTTTACTTTTACATATTTGATCTTGGCACTCTTTTTATTTGTGGTTTTTCAAAAGTATGCCCATCCCCAATTAGAAAATAATAAGAATAAGATAAATTTAAATTTAATTATAATATAAACAACTATTAAGAAATTAAAACCTAATTTTCCAACATATTATTAAAATTTTCTTGCACATCTCCTTAGAGAGAGCATATCCAATAAAGTGTTTTTCCCTTGGATAAAAAACACCTAACATCCAATGGTCTCTGATATGAAAGAAAATTTAAGGTTAATGGTTTTTATGTTAAAAGATAAAGAAAAATTCATGAGATATATGTTTCATACCTCTCAAAAAAATAAATCATCCAACACTACATGATTTTATTCTCTTAAAATCTTTCAACAATATAAATTGTTCTTTGTTCCTCATCTAATGCGTGCGCTTCAGGGGAAATAAACTACAGGTCTATGAATCCATATAAATATATCTTCTCATTCTTATCACACATGTTATAAAGATACCTAATAAAAAATAGACATAAGTATATATTTTTAATAAATTTAACATAGGGAAAGAGTTGTGTTAAGACCTACTTGGAAAAAAATTTCACCACATTGATGCCCAACTTATCTCCAGTAATAAGCTCTATGATATAATATTTCATAATCCCCACATCTATTGCATGTGCACAAACATGATCTTCCATTGGGAACGTATAATGAGTTGCCAACAAATTTGAAAATATTGACAATATTTCAAGATATCTAGAATCTGTATCTGATGTCATATCCATTTATCTTTGTTGTTTCATATATTGTATTTATTTACCTTTAAAGTATTCTAGTGAATAAATAGATAAATATATTAAATTTCAAATGTTAAAAAAAATTATTAAAAAATCAAATAAAAGATATAACATACACATACCTCTATGGTAATGGGTCGTAGAAGTCTAGATAGCCAAACTAAAAAGTGGATGATACTTTGTCCAACTATCATCACCTTATCTGTAGGTAATGATACTCGAGCTGATATATCTATAATATCTTGCACAGTGACCCTATACTGATCTACCTCTATCTATTGATGATGAAATGTATCTTCTATATAATATATCATCTCATATGCAACTATATGATGGTGAGGATCATCAACATACAACTCTAAAAAACTAAGAAGCTGTAAAGGAGGGGGTGTAGTAGTAGGATAAAAAATAGGGTCCATAGTATAATGTGGAGGATAAATAATGGGGTCTAGAGATGGGGGTGTGGGAGCTGCTAGCAGAGGTGGAGGATAAAAAATGGGGTCTGCAGGAGGAGGTGGAGGAGTGAGAGATGCAGTCTAAAATTGTATTTAGATGTCTTCAAACATTGACTGTACCGAAACTCTGATCTTTTCCTCCATCATCGCATTAATAATATTAACTTCAGCCTCTAAATATGTTTTTTTATAAATACCCTCAATAGAAGAAGCTAAAGAACGTGGAAACATGTTTCTTACCGATAAACTTGTCGGGTATCCTCATATACGAACTGGGTGTTTGGGATTTCCCAATGTTGCATATAAAATATCTTGACTCATAGTAGTTGTAAATACCCCTATCTACTCTTCTCCTAAATATAATCCTATATGAATTAATTGAAAAATTATTCAGTGTTTCAAAGTATATAAAAAGAGAATTAACTTAAATAAATTAAATAAATATCTTACAATCTTCTCAGCTATGATCCTCGATTCTTCCATAAGATATTACCCTTTTTTACCATTTGATCTATCTTGGGATGGAGAGAAAACCTCTCTAGATATTGAAGACTCAACTCTAGGTTTTTGTAAATTTTCCAAAATTATTTGTTCTTCCAGTAAGGTATACCCTCCTTGTGATAAATTATGAGGGTATACATTTTTAGATTGTATCTTCTGATGATATCCCCTTGTTTTATGTAAATTAAGAATAAAAAATCATTAAAAATCATTAATAAGACTATTAATATAAAAAAAATTATAAAATTTTACATTTCACTTAGTAAAAATGATTCTTTTTTTATACTTTAAAGAAATTATTTTCATGTGTCTACATCTATAAAATGGTATATATGACATGGATTATCATGTTTCCTATGAGGAAAAATGAAATCAGATGTGAGGGTTTATTTGAAATCCCTCCATCTCCTAGCATCCATTGATAAACATTTCTTCTCGACTCCTCTAGTGTCAAGAATATCAAATTTCATATAATAACGAAGAGGGAAAACATATTATACTTTAAACATTTAAATATTAGTCAAACAATAGAAAAAAATCTTACCAAAACTATCTCCCACAACTGAGATAGTGTCTCTTTGTCCACACTTTTCAAATTATTATACAAAATGATTACTTTATTTTTACCTTGAATTGATACAAAAATCTTAAAATATTTTGCATTTGGACCTCTATGAATATCATTTTCATCAAACTCTATGACTATCCTCTGGTCTTGGATATGGGAAAGTGATAGTTTTGGTAAATGTGTGTGGCCACATTTACCAACTCTTGAACTCTTCTATGACATTGTGGGAGCACATGAAGAAGATTGGGGAACATCAAGAAGAGCATGTGAACGTTTCTCCCCATACGTATGATCATGATGCTCATCTCTAGAATTATGGGGTTGATCAACTGATTGATCTGTCAATATCCTTAAAATTAAAAAGGAAAACATTATTTCACAAATATACAAATTTAAATATTATAATACTAATGTAAATAAAAAATGAAAAACTGAACTAAGTTATGTAATAGTAAAAATGGTAAGCATAGTAATCATGGTAAGCATTGTAATAATGGTAAGCATAGTAAGTATGGTAAGCATGGTAAACATGGTAAACATGGTAAACATAGTAAACATGGTAAACAAGGTAATGTAATTTTCATTCAACAAAATCAATAAATATATAAGTTACATAATTCTAAACATGGTAAACCATGGTAAACATGGTAAAGTAATTCTCATTCAACAAAATCAATAATTATATAAGTTACGTAATGGTTAACATGGTAAACTAAACAAAATAAAACTAAAATAAACAAACATTCCTACTTATTAGTTTTAATACTCATTTTAATAAATAAAAAATTACAATATCTAACATTTTATGAAATTAATAAATGTAAATGAGAAATAAAAATATGTTACATACAATATTAGGAATGCACAAATGGATTGTTTTCCCAAATTCCTTCATCATGATCAATCCTTATGGAATAAACCATGTTAACAACATGATCATCATTATTTTCTTCTAATCTTTCCATAGAAATATGGATCTCACATAAATAAACATCTTCATCAAGGTGATCCTCACCAACATATTGTTTTTATCCTTGTAAAAAAATAGACTACTGCATATCTAATTGATCAAAAACATATAAAATCTCTTTTGCATGTGTTTCCATTATAAAAGAATCAGTTGTGTCTTCCAATCTATTCTTATTAACATCTGTCATTCCAAATTCATAATGTTTAACACTGTTGTAACTGATAAACCATTTAATGATAAACACAAGAACTTTAATTTTTAAAGTAATCAACCTAATATATTTCTTCAATGACTCCATAATAGACACATGATGCAGAAATTGGGTTTTTTATTTAGAACTCGAAAAATTCATTACTTCTGCAAACACTAATAACCCACTATTATGAATTTCTCTTCTATTGTCCTGAGATTTCGTATAGAATGTATAATAATTAATGTCATAACAGGACCATGTTATCACATTTAAAATTGGACCACCCACTAACCATATTAATGGATCTAATGTATATGATCTACAAAGAAGGAACTTTTTAAACCATGGAAAAAATGTTTTGCTATGCACATTCAAAATCCATATTTCTTTCTTCTTTGGATGACATTCTTTCAACTCATTAATATGAAATGTGATATATATGGTTGAGAATAATATATGTTATTCAAGATGTATAAATTAACCTTCTTCATCTGTTCAGCTGACAACGATTTGAGTTTAATACCATGAATCCCATTTTCCTCATTATTAACTTGCTCATGGTGAGATGGAAGCAAACCAATGTGCTCCGCTATAGATAAGTACCTCGTAAAAAACTCCAAAACCTCCTCAGAAATAAACTTTTAAAAAATAGAGGCTTTAAGTCAATATTGATTCTTAATATACCCCTTCAATATTTTTGTATACCTTTCAAAAGGATACATCCAACGAAGATATACAGGTCCACAAATATTTATTTCTCGAACAAGATGAACCATTAAATACACTATTATATCAAGAAAAGATGGAGGAAAATACATTTACAATTAAAAAAGTATAAAAATTGCATCCTTTTCCAGAATGTTGAAAGTATCCACATCAATCACCTTATTAAAAATTGAATTGAAAAAATAACACACCTTCATGATAGTCTTTCTAACACGGATGGGAAATATTCTACGCAATGCAACTGATATAAGTTGTTGCATCATGATGTGACAATCATGATATTTCATACCTGTTAACTTCAAATCCTTCAAAGAGACAAATTTTTTTACATTTGAAGAATAACCTTGCAGAATTTTGATATCATGAAGACATTGGAAAAAATCTAATTTTCTCCCTCTTGGATATTTTATGACAATCCAGGAGAAGAAATGTTCACCTTCCATCAAGAGTGGGACCTAACTTCAAACATATTCCCATTGATAGTATGTCTAATTTTGCATTCAGACCATCTTTAGTATTTCCGTTAATATCTAACAATTTTCTAATAAAAATATCACATATATTCTTCTCCACATGCATGACATCAATATTATGTTTTACTTTATGATATCTCTAATATGGTAGCTTAAAAAATATTGACATTTTCTTCTAAATATATCTATCATTACCAGATTTATGTGTCTTTCCTAATGTCACATCAAGCTTTTTCACCCTATCAAAATAATCATTAGTGGATAAAAGTTTTGGAGAAATATTAAATTCTTGTGAGCTATTGAATGACTTTTTAATCTTATATAAGAGTGATTTATAGGTAAAAACTTTCGATGACCCATGTATACTATTTTTCTCCCATGATTTAATTGACAATATGAAGTCATTTGTTTGAAAATTTGACATGTTTTATGCCCCTTAAAAGTGTATCCAGACAAATTTACATATTCTATGAAGTCATTTATAGTGTATATAATCACTGCATGCAGTTGAAAATATTCCATTTTATAAGAATCATACACCCTAATACCATCCTCTTATAAAAGTTTCAAATCATCAATTAATGGTGAAAAGAAAACATCAATATCATTTCTGGGTTGCTTTGGACCAGATATCATGATACTCAACATGACATATTTTCACTTTATACAAACTTCAAGAGATAGGTTGTAAATTACCAATAAAACAGGTCATGAACTATCTGTGCTACTGAGGCTTCGATATGGGTTCATTCTATCTGTGCACAACCCAAGTCTGAGATTTCTAATTTCATTTTCGAATTTAGGATATTGTTCATAAATTTTCTTCTATTGTAGAAAATCAACTGGATAAAGGATTTTTACATCACATATCTACTCATTAGTATGCCATATCAACCTTTTTTCATCATGTGAATTATCAAATAAACATTTCAAACAAGGAATTTTAAGAGGATACCAAAATACCTTGGTAGGGATATCTATAATGTCTACATCAACCTATGATTTTTCTTTCAACTTATACCATGATATCCCACATTTAGGACACTTTAATGATCTAATAATAGAGGATCCAAACCTACAGGTACCATCCCTTTCTTGGAAATTATGTAGGGAGAATTCCTCTGGTAGGATTAAGTTAGTTTTCAAAAAGTATGTGGTTTACTTTAGTGTTGTACCCAGGTAAACTTGGGGTTTCTCACTTTTAATTAAAAGAGTTTTCATAATAAAAAAATAACTTTTAGGCCAAGCCATTGCCATTGGGAATAATATCTTCTTGTCCTAATAATGTGAATCTAGAAGATCATTGTCTTTTGGAATAATGTCTTTCAACAATTATAGCAACTCTGTAAAACTCCTATCACTCCATCCATGTTTCACCTTCAAGTTAGTCAATCTTAACACCATTGATAAGATCGTAAAATTCATACAACTAGGATATAGTGGTTTTTCAGCATCACTGTATAGATTCCCAACTATCAGTTCTATCTCAATTTGTTTTATTGCAATATCACAAATCATTTCTTTAATTTCATCAGAGTTACTATCTTACAAATCATCATCATTAGTAGATCTGGCATTCTATCCAATTTAACCATGCCAAATCTAGAGTATGTAACTCGAATTAAAACCATGAAAAATCATATAATCTTTGATCTCTATACTTTTAAACTTTTTCATATTCAAATATTTCAGGCATGGACAGAAAAACATGTCATTTCTTGGAACATTTCATTTAGAAAATTCCAAAAAGGCATCAACACCTTCCTCATATTCATTACTCATTCGATGTTCCATAATCGAAATTAGACTCATTATTAACTATAAATAGTATCAAAATTATACATCTTGTTAAGATAATCCAATTTTACATCTATATGAAATATATCATAATTTTAATGTAAAATAATTTTAAATTATAAATCCATTATATACAGATTTGAAAAAGATATGCATGAAAATAATTTTAAAAAGAAAATATAGTTAGATATAATAGTTTTATATTTATATGAAATATGACATAATTTGAAAGTAACACAATCTATAAATATAATATAGAACAAATATACGTGTATTTGAAAATTATAAAGATATTGTTTTTGAGTAAAAAAATATTTTCTTTATTTCAGGTAATTTTTATGGTCACATATATGAGTTTTCAAGGGTTCCCCTCCCATATTCTAGAAAAAGGTACCCACTCTTCTCTAATACTCACACTTTAAGAACCATTTGGTTTAGAAAATATTGGCCTAAATCCCTTCCTATAATACCTCCCAACTTTCTTGAGCCTTATTTTAGACAGAACACCCTTCTTAGAGGTGTTAAGGTGTTCTTCAAAGGTGATCAACTGAAGAAGAGGTATCATTTTTTAAGTGTTTTTATTTTATTACTTTTTACACTACCTTTAAATATCATTCTTATAAGATGAAATAATAAATATATTATTATAAATATATTGAGATGTTATTATTTTAATATCATCACCTAAACCCATCTCTAATTTCATCAAATGGGAAATGAATATTTCGTTGGTGTGAACAGCGGACTACCACCTCACTAACTGATATAGTTCATTTTTCATTAACTCCTATCAAGACATGTTATAATGATGGAATAAATGTTTATATATGATATTAATTTCATATTTATTATTTTAAAATAATAATATTTCATTTATTGTCTTACCTTCTATGCTTATAAAAATGACAACGTCGTTCGTGCCTACGTGTGAATTATCATCTCTATGAAGCAATGTGAATCATTTTTATTCACCAGATCACTTTCATGATATATAAGTATATTTAAATTATTATTATAAAGTTAATAATTTTATGATCATTCTGTAAAGATAAAATAATAATTACCTTATTTCTATAATGATCAATGAAAAATGGAAAATGTTACTAATATGTACGCACGACCTACCGTCTCCATGATTATAACATTGTTCATTTTTAATAACCATAATTAATGGTTTGATTTAAAAATTATGATTAATGTATAAAATTGATGATTATTTCTTGAATACTATTATGAAGATGATGTACTTATGACCACATAGACTGTTGACATCATTCCAAGTTCATTTTTGACTCAAGTACCGAATACCAACTAAACATCCGATATGAACTTAAATAATTATGTAACTATTATAACATGGTAATAAGTGATATAAAAGGAATAATAAACTTGAAAATTTTTATCAAGTAATTAGAAATTAACCTAATTTTATTATTCATAAATATAAAGATTGTACGTGACGAGTTGTACTCAAGGTAAGGGACTCCATCTCAATCTCCTTTCATTGATACATATTTTAATGTAATACACCACCTACTTTTATATGGTGTATAATCAACCCATTTTAATTATAATTTCATTCAAAGGTTTTCAAAAGGAATATTTTTTATAATAAACATTTTACTAAATTATAAATGGAATGTTTTTAAGGAATACATTGACATCGACTTTTCTACCACCGTTACCATTATTTAATATTTGGCTTCCTCTACAAGACTTAATGTTTTTAAATGGAAAATAAATAACATATTCCATTTTAATTAATTTTGGTATTGAAAATGGTTTTTATAAGGGATTGATTATGTCAATATCTTGAAATGATATCTTGTAATTGCAATGTGGAAATGTTATTTTTCCTTTATTCTTGTTAATGTGTTATAATTATATTATGGTTTTTGGGCATTGATTATGTATACGGGTGGTTCTGTGATAAACTGAGGTTAGGTTAGCTTTTTATAGCTCTCCAATGCATTGGGTAATAAGACAGAGTTAAATGATAAGGTTTCTCCTAAAAGATTTATGAAATATATTATGAAATGTATTCCAAACGTAGCCATAAAGGTTACCCCTTATGTAGCTATAAAAGCTAAAATGCAAGAAAGATATAGATTCCAAAAGTTACCAATATTACTTATGATTTCTATGATTTTTTAAGGAATGTTATGATTTTATAATTTATGTTAAAGAGCTTATGTTTTATGGGTGAAAAGTATGATTTCATGGGTTTATAAGTATTAATGGACTATTATTTTATTTCCTTATATTACTTCCCTTACTGAGCTTTTTGTGCTCATCCCATGTTTTTGAAATGTTTTCAAAGGGTGCAAGGATGGGTAAGATAAATATGGATTTCAAGATGAATTATAAGAATATTTTTATCATGAAAACTAAATCATGTTTTATTTTAAGGAGTTTTATTTTGTGAAACAAATGGATAGTGAATATAAGTGTTTACTTTGTAATATTTTGAGTTGTTATGTAATAATTATGGACTAATTCTCTAAAAATATAAACCTAAAAGATCCTCAAAGTGAATGAATGTAAATTCTTAACTTAACTCAAGATTATGTAATGTTTATGTTTGGGGACTTATAAATGGTTCATGTATTATTGAAATGCATGCTAGCTTCTAATTAATGGTAGTCGATGCTTGACTCTATTCATTGAATGAAGAGATTCAACATAAAGCGATATAATCCCTCTATTGTTAGAGTGATACACTTACAAACCATAATTTAAGATTACTTTCACATTGATCACAATTTGTCTTCCTAAACAAGTCACTAGAACTCCTTTGGTTTCTGTGGGTCCTATCATATTGTATGAGGATCCTAGTGGTCGGTGTAACACATGTGGAGGAGAAAATAATTTGGTTATCACTCAGTGACCTCAATAAATTTTAATCTATCAAAGAGAGGAATACTGAATTCAATTAATTTAAAGTAGGTTTTTTATTTATTTTCTTCATTTTACATGTTGGTTCTATTGATGACAGATCGTGAATTATTATGGGTTTATTTTGTTGCATTGTTCATATGATGATTTGTCAAAACCTATATTCTTTTAACTCCTTATATTAATGTATGAAAATTTAAGAATTTAATTTAATACTTTCAACTGAAACATACACACATTCATAATTGAATAGTCATATTCCTGAATAAAGTAGGGAATAAAGTAAATAAATGAATGATTCAAATATTTAAACATGTGATAAACTATCTATAAACAATTCATAAATAAATAAATTATATATTCTTTATAATTTATCCATTTATTATAGACATTACATAATTATATAAATATAAACAATTTATATTTATTTCTAATATGAACTACTTCATATTATCCTTTTATATGGCATTTTACTTAAATATATGATATTAAATAAAATATATAAACATGTCATATTCTAATTATATTATGTAAAAAATTTACATGATCTAAATATAAAATACATAATATTATTTTAACCTTAATTTTCTCAACTATCAAAACTCCTTTTGACATGGTTTAAATAATTTCTCTTATAAGGCCTTTATTTTGAACATTTCAAATTAAATATTATGAACAATCCATAATGAGATTCATTGGAATGGATGAACTACTGATAAGGGGGGTTTGAATCAGTGACTTATTTTTATAATTTATGGTCTCCTTGAATTAACAATGGTAACTTGTTATAGTTGTGTTCTTCTAAAATAGAAAACTCACCCTCACTCGTATGTGATAAATAAAAGAGAGAGAAACACAAACATGATATTTACTAGGTTTAGCCCCATATTTGGAAACCCACTCATTGATATGTTTGGTTTTTATCCCAAGACATTGATTTTCCTCTAATAATTTTTTTATTAATTACAATGGTGTGGGATTGTTATTATACAAACCCCACAATTCATCCTGCAAAAAATATCTCTCAGTAAGATTAAATTGGTTCCAAATAGTTACAATGATTCCACCACTAATAAGAGAATGATTTTTATATATTCCAGTTTCTTCGACATGAAATGTAGGCTATACTTCAAGAATTATAATAAAGTAGGATTATGTTTCTACGCATAACTAAAACCACTAAAAATTATTTGTTTTGGAAGTTCAATCATTGTAACTCATGATTTCAGTATCTCAACATGAAATCCTTGAGAATTTAGATGCCTCTTCATTAACTGTGCATTCTTAGGGGAGTATTACCTTCTTATAATTAATGGTTTTTTTAATATTTTCATGTTTGGTTCCTTATAATAAACTAATATCTCAATATATTATGTAGAAGTTTCAGAAACATCATCAAAATAATCTCACCCCTTTATTTAACCAATCTTCTTGAAATAAAATTGAGGATTGCACAAGCTTCAATTTAAAACTCCCACTAACTTGCTCTTTGGTTGAATACCTTCAATATATTTCAAAGATATCTAGTTTTGAATTTTTCAAATATATTTCAAAACTAATAATCAATAATTGAAAAATTTGAAACTTTACGATATATATTTCCTTTTATATAAATTCATTATCTTTTATAGCTTGCGATACAAGCAACCCCAAGTCTAAAGGTAATGTTAAATAGTATATTGTTGTAAGATAGATATTAAATTGGTGGGTATGAATAGGACTAAATAAATTATGAAAATTTTATGTTTTAAAGATTTTTAAAAAAATTTATTTTTTATCAATTGATTATAGATGAAAATGAAAATCATTTTAGGGTAAAAGAAATGTTTTTTCTCAAAAATAATTTTTATGCGTGTAATGTGTTTTTATCTTAATAAATTAATTTAATAACTATTGGTTAATGATTTTAATAAAATTTATATATTATATATTCAATAAATTTTTTTATCATTCATCTAATATTTTCTTCTAATCATGAGATAATAATAAAACCAGTTTTATTCTTAAAAATGTATTTAAAAAAAAAACAGTTTTGTCGTGTTTGGCATACTTATTTTTAAAATTAATTTTTACCAATTTCAGAAAATTTATTTGAAAATTAATATTTAATTTTTTAAATATTCATTTAAAAATTATCTTTGATATAATTATCCATAATTTTCTAAAAATATTAATTTTTCCTTAAATAGTGAAAAATACCGATTTTTATTGAAAAAAACCTTTTTATTTAAAACATGTAAAAAGTTATATTTTGTATTAAATTATTTTAAAATTGAAATTATTTCAATTATATTATAATTAATCCAATTTATATAATTTTTATAAATTATATTTCTAATTTTAATATACAAATTTTTATACTTACAAAAACTTTTTCTTTGGAAAACCATTTTTTCGTCGCATCTACAGGTTTAACTTTAAATTAAATTATGCCAATTTTGTGAATTGTATTTTAAAAAATTTATTCCATATTTATAATAATTATTATTAAAATTATATTCTTATTTCAGCTTAAAATTTTTTCTTAATCAATAGCGAAAATAGTAAAAATTAATTATTGCGATTAAGGTTAAAATGGGTTTATTGGTGGATTATGCCAAAAAATAAGAGAAATTTTGCCAATTAAACTTGTCAAAATAATATTATATGTACATATTTAAACTTTATACTATATTAACTTTTAATATAAGGTTATTTGGAAGAATTTTTCTTGGGAATGTGTTTATTATTTTGTATTGTTTTTTGGAAAGTTTCTAGTAATATCTAAGAAGGTCCCCTCCCCCGCTTTTAAAAGAACACATACTCTCCTTTCCCTTCCACACTTAAAGAGAGAATTTTTTAGAAAATAATTTCCTAAATACCTTAATTAAATCCCTACTCATGACCTAGAGTCATTTTTTTTATCAAAAGACCAATCTAGGAAGGTTTTAGGTATAAATCTCAAGAGGTTATCTGAAGAAGAGGTATAGTTATTAACAATATGTTTTCATTTTATTTATCTCATTAACTCCTAAAAATATCCATAAAATATGATAAAATTATATAAAAATTATGCCCCATATAATTTTATTTTATTAATTACATAAACTATATCCATCTTCTATTCCATCAAATGGGAAACAAAACTATCAATCATGTGTACGGAGGACTACCACCTCACAAACCGATATAATTTTTTTCAATAACCACCTATAAAATATGGATATAATTATGTATTTAATGTATATATATTATATCTAGGACATAATTACAATTCTGTAATTATAATATCACATATACTATCTTACCTTTAAATCCATTGGAAAATGATAATGTTGCTCGTGTGTACATGTGAACTACCGCCTCCACGAAGTGATGTGAAATGTTTTTAATTTTATTTTGATATTAATGGTAATAAAGATAAATTTAATTATTATATATGATATATATATATATACTATATAATAATGATTTTCTAAAGGTGAAATATTATTTACCTTTCTTTTATTCCATCTGTCAAAAAATTAAAATAGGGTTCATGCGTACGTGCGGCCTACCATCTCCATGAATAGTGTAACTCATTTTTATACCTCTAACTTTTATAGGATATTATGAATAGTTATATTATGAATATATATATATAATATTTATATAATGGGTAAAATTTTTCAGATGATGTAACCATGGTCAAATTACAAGTATCAAAACTACAAAACCAAAACATAAGTGAAAAAACAGTTATCACCCAAAATAGTGTTTTTAATAAAGAATTGTTAATAAAATGGAGATAAAAAGTTATAAAAAAGAATATATGGTATGATATATACTATTAAAATTATTTAATATATTTATAATAAAACTATATTTATTATACATGATTTTTAGACATGTACGAAGGAAATCAGACTTAGGGTAAGGGACTTCATCTCAATTTTCCTTCATTGAGCAATATTTTATTATTATGCACATAATTTATTTTATATAGTGTATATACTACCCATTTTAAATTTAATATAATTAGTCATTCATAATTCATTGTAATTTAAGTTTAAATTTGAATTATTTCATCCAAGGTGATTTTACTTGAAATTTACCAAGTGGTAAAGAATTTCATAACTCAATTTCTTTTTATTAGGTTATACTACTTATTCATTTTCTTTGATATTATAATATTATGTATATAATGAATTTTTATTATCTTATGTTTTATTTACAAAATATTATGTGGATTTAAATTTGGCACACATGATCACTTCATTGATTAATTTTGACATCAACATTATGATCATTGTGAGGGTTTCTCATCTCACTTTTTCTTCTATGATACACACTAGTGCAGAAAACATTTTTAATGTTGTGTTTTTATTTTTTTACATTGATTTTTAGTTGACGTTATTAAAGATGACTTTATAAATATATTTTTTACATTGGTTATAAAAAAACATATGTTGTAAATCTATAGTAGAACTGATTTTTTACGTCATTTATTAAATAACCGACATGGTAGATAATTTATTACATCAGTTATTTAATAACCAATGTTACAAAATGGTTACAGATGTAGTTTTTTACGTCATTTATTAAATAACTGACCTAATAAACAATCTACCACATCGGTTATTTAATAACTGATGTTATAAAAAATTAACCACATAGATTATTAAATAACTGATGTCAAAAACCACAACTCCGAAGAATTTTTTACTTCATTTTTTT
The DNA here is from genome assembly GCA_963277665.1 of Viscum album. NCBI lineage: Eukaryota > Viridiplantae > Streptophyta > Magnoliopsida > Santalales > Viscaceae > Viscum > Viscum album. The sequence goes on along the minus strand of OY728131.1, from coordinate 778,373,419 downwards.
AATAACTGATGTGAAAAATTCTTTGAGATGATTTTTTTTACATTATTTATTAAATAACCAATGTAAAAAACATTATACAATGTTATATACTTTATAACCGATGTGGAAAATGATTCAGGATGATGTTTTTTTCATCGGTTATTAAATAAAAGATGTAAAAAACATGATACCACATCGATTTTTAGATAACTAATGTGGAAAAAAATCACCCAATCATTTTTTATGCCAGTTATAAAATAAACAACGTAAAAACCAATTTTTTTTAAAAAAAATCATGAAACCATTCCTCTGCACTACCGAAGAAGACCTAAAACAAGCAGAACCAAACCAAACCAGACCAAAAACATACTAAAAAAACAATTAGAACTAGACTGAAATAAGAAGAATCAACACCAAAATTAAACATTCACATTTTTAACATTTAAAACACAAAATATCAACTAAAAAAAACCTAAATCTCACCAAACAAATACCCAAAACACATTTAAAATTACAACATTCAAAATTATAGTTTACACTACAAACAATATAAAATCCAATCAAAACTATAAAATAATTTGACCTTTCCACTTGTAATTGTTTGACCTCCTGAGCACTATAATGTTGAGGTTCATAAAATAGCTAAAAATAAAAAGTATATTAGTTAACATGTATAATTAATAAATCAAATAAAATATTACATAAAATTTTATAAGGAAATCTAACATCGTCAAACATCAAAATTGTTCCACTTGTAATTATTTCATATATAAATATTAACATATAATATCCCAATTCAATGAAACCTTGTTGTTTATGAAATTTATATTTAAATGAGTTTGTCGATTCAAAATATCATTTTTATGTAATGCATCTAAAATATACAAATTATAAATAGATATTTACCATTACTTTTACATATTTGATCTTAGCACTCTTTTTCTTTGTGGTTTTTAAAAAGTATCCCCATCCTTTATTATAAAATAAAATGAATGATATTAATTTAAAATTCATTAAAATATAAACAACTATTAAGAAATTGAAACCTACTTTTCCAACAAATTCTTAAAATTTTCTCGCACATCTCTATGTAGAGAGCATATCCAATAAATTGTTTTCTCCCTTGAACAAAAAACACATAACATCCAAAGGTCTCTAATATAAACGAAAATTTAAGGTTATTGGTTTTATGCTAAATGATAAAGAACACTTTGTGAGATGTAGGTTTCATACCTCTCACAAAAAGGAATCATCCAACACTATGTGATTATATTTTGTTCAAATCTATCAGAAATATAAATTGTTCTTTATTCTTCATCTAATTCATGCGCTTTAGGGGAAATCAACTATGGGTCCATGAATCCATATACATATGTCTTCTCATTATTCTCACACATATTATAAAAATACCTAATACAAAACATACATAAGTATAAAATTTTTATAAATTTAACGTAGGGAAAGAGTTGTGTTAATACTTACATGGAAATTTTTTTCACCATGTTGATGCCCAACTTATCACTACTAACAAGATCCATGGCATAACTTTTCATAATCCCCAAATCTATTTCACATCAACAAACATGATCTTCCATTGGGAATGTATAATAAGCTGCCAAAAAATTCGAATATCTTTACAATTTGTCAAGACTGCTAGAATCTGTATATGATGTCATAGCCATTTATCTTTGTTATTTTCTATACAGTATTTCTTTAACTTTAAAGTATTCCTATAAATAAATAGATAAATATATTAACTTTCAAGTGTTAAAACAAATTTAATACAAAAATTAAATAAAAGATATAACATACACATACATCTATAGTAATGGGTCGCAGAGGTCTGGATGGACAAACTAAAAAGTGGTTGATACTTTGTCTAACTGTCGTCATATCATTTATAGGTAATGGTACTCAAGATGATATATTTATAATATCTTGTACATTGACCCTATGCTGCTCTACTGCTAACTGTTTATGATGAAATGTATCTCCTACATAATATATCATCCTATATGAAACTATATGATTGTGAGGATCATCAACATACAACTCACAATAACTAGGAAGCTATAGAGGAGGGGGTATAAAAGTAGGATAAAAAATGGGGTCTACAAGATGATTTGGAGGATAAATAATGGGGTCTAGATGTGGGGGAGTGGGAGATACTGGCAGAGGTGGAGGATAAAAAATGCGGTCTGTAGGCGGAGGTGGAGGAGTGGGAGCTGCGGTCTGAAATTGTTTTTGCATGTCTGCAAACATATACTGTAACGAGGCTCTGATCTTTTACTCAATTGTCACATTAATATTATGAACTTCAGCCTCTAAAGATTCTATTTTTTTTATAAATACCCTCAATGGAAGAATTTGAATAATGGGGCAACACGTTTCTTACGAATACACCCGTCAGGTATCCTCATATATTACCTGGGTGTTCAGGCTTTCCCAATGCTGCTTATAAAATATCTTGCCTCCCAGTAGCTGTAAATACCCCCTCTGTTCTCTACTCCTCATTAGAATCCTATATTAATTAATTGAAAAATTCTGTAATGTTTCAGACTATATAAAAAAGATAATTAACTTAAACAAATTAAATAAATATCTTACAATATTCTCATCTACAATCATCTATTATTCCTAAAGATATTACCCTTTTCCCCCATCTGACCCCTCTTCCATTTTTCATGTCTAGATAGAGGGGATGGAGAGGAAACCTCTCTAGAGATTGAAGACTCATCTCTAAGTTTTTTTATTTTTTTTCTCCATTATCTGTTCTTCCAATAAAGTATACCCTCCCCAAGATAAACTATGAGGGTATACATTTTTATATTGGATCTCCTGTTGAGATATCCTTGTTTTCTGTAAATTAAGAATATGAAATCATCAAAAAAACATTAATAAGATCATTAATATAATAAAAATTATAAAATTTTACATTGAACTTACCAAAAATGATTCTTTTCTTCGACTTTCAACAAATTGTTTCCATGTGTCTTCATCAATAAATGGATATATATATATGACATGGATTATCATGTTGCCTATGACCAAAAATGAAATTAGAAGTGAGGGTTGATTTAAAATCCCTCCATCTTCTATCATCCATCGATTAACATTTATTCCTGACTCCTCTAGTGTTAGGAATATCAAATGTCATCTGATAAAGAAAAAAGGAAAACATATTATAATATAAATATTTAAATATTAGTCAAACAATAGAAAAAGATCTTGCCAAAATTGTCTCCAACAACTATGATAGTGTCTCTTTGTCTATATTTTCCTATCATTATAAAAACAATTTACTGTTATTTTACCTTTAGTTGATACAAACTCTTAAAATATTTTTTATTTGGACATATATGAATTTCATTCTCATCAAAATCTACGACTATCCTCTGGTCTTGGCTATGGGAAAGTGATAGTTTTGGTAAACGTGTGCTGCCACATTTACCAACTATTGAACTCTTCTTTGCCATTATAGAAGCACATAAAGAATATTGGGGAACATCAAAAAGATCATGTGAATGATCCCAAGATATATGATTATGATGCTCATCTCTAGAATTATGTGGTTGATCAACTGATTGATATGTAATTATACTTAAAATCAAAAAATAAAACATTAGTTCATAAATTTAAAAATTCAAATATTACAATACTAATGTAAAAAAAAATGAAAAACTAAACTAAGTTTTTTAATAGTAAACATGGTAAACATGTTAAGCATGGTAATCATGGTAAGAATGGTAATCCTGGTAAGCATGTTAAGCATAGCAAACATGGTAAACATGGTAAACATGGTAAAGTAATTGTCTTTCAACAAAATAAATAAATATATAATTTACGTAATGGTAAACATTGTAAACTCTGGTAAACATAGTAAACGTGGAAGACATTGAAAAGTAATTTTAATTCAAAAAAATCAATAAATATATAAGTTACCTAATGGTAAATATGGTAAACTAAACAAAAAAACTAAAATAAATAAATATTTCTACTTATTAGTTTTAATATGCATTTTAATAAAGAAAAAAATTACAATATTTAGCATTTTGAAAAATTAATAAATGTAAAAAAGAAATAAAAGTATGTTACCTATATTATTAGGAACGTACAAATGGATTATTTTCCCAAATTTCTTCGTCGTGATTGTTCCTTATGGAACAAACCATGTCAACAACATGCTCATCATTTTTTGCTAATCTTTCCATAGAAGTAGGAATCTCACATAAATTAGCATCATCATCAAGTTGATCCTCACCAACATATTTTTTTTTCTTACAAAACAATAGACTAATGTATATATGATTGATCAACAACATAGAAAATTTACTTTGCAAGTGTTGCTATTATAAAAGAATCAACTATGTCTTTCAATATATTCATATTAAAAAATTTCATTCGAAATTCATCATGTCTGACACTGTTGTTACTGATAAACCATTTTTAGTTAAACACAAGAACTTTAATTTTAAATTAATCAACCTCACATATTTCATTAATGAATCCATAATATGCACTTGATGGGAAAACTGGGTTTTTTCTTTAGAACTCAAAAAATGCATTGATTCTGTAAACACCAATACCCCACTATTCTGAATTGCACTTCTGTTGTCTTGAGCTTTTGTATGAAATGTATATCCATTAATGTCATACTCATTCTATGTTATCATATTTAAACTCAGACCACCCAATAACCATCTTAATTTCTTGGATGCATCTGATCTACCAAGCTGGGACTTTTTAAACCATGGAATTTTTTTTGTTATGCTCATTCAAAATCCACATTTATTTCTTCTTTGGATGAAATTGTTTCAACTCATTAATATTAAATGTGATATATGATTGAGAACTAGTTATTCAAGATGTATAAATGTACCTTCTTCATCTATTTAGCTGAAAAAGATTTTACTTTTAAACCATGAATCCTCTTTCCCTCATTATTAGCTCATTTATGGTGAGATAGAGGAAAACCAATGTGCTCCACCATAGACAAGTAGCTCGTACAAAACTCCACAATCTCCTTAGAAATTAACTTTTCAATAATGGAGGCTTCATGTTGATATATATTCTTAACATAACCCTTTAATATTTTCATATACCTTTCAAAATGATATATCCAATAAAGATATATAGGTCCACACAACTTTATTTCTCAAAACAGATGAACCATTAAATTCACCATTATATCAAAAAATATGGAGTAAAATAAATTTCTAATTGAAAAAGTATAATTTTTTTATCCTTTTCAAAAATGTTCAAATCATTCACATCAATCACCTTATTACAAATTTAATTGAAACAATTACACACATTTATGATAGCCTTTCTCAGATAGATGGGTAATATTTCACACAATGAAATTGGTAGAAGTTGTTGCATCATGACGTGGCAATCATGCTATTTCATACCTATCAACTTCAAATCCTTCAAAGAGACAAAAATTTTTACATTTGAAGAATATCATTGTGGCACTTTGATATCATGAAGACACTGAAAAAAGATAATTTTCTCCCTCTTGGATAATGTATGACAAGCCAAGGGAAGAAATGTTCGCCTTATATCAGGAGTGAGAGCTAACTCCAAACATATTCCCATTGATAGTATTTCTAATATTTCATACAACCCATCTTTAGTCTCTCCTTTAATATCTAACAATTTTTCAATCAAAATTTCACAAATATTCTTCTCCATGTGCATGACATCAATATTATGTTTCACTTCATGATATATTTAATATGGTAGCTCAAAAAATATTTACCTTTTCTTCCAAATATTCCTATCATTACCATATTTATGTGTCTTTACTAATGTCACTTCATGGTTTTTTACCCTCTCAAAATACTCATCCGTGTATAAAGGTTTTGGAGTAATATTAAATTCTTGTGAGCTATTGAATGTCTTTTTTAGTCTTCTATAAGACTGACCCATAAGCCAAAACTATCAATGACCTATGTATACTTTTTTCCTCCCATGATTCAATTGAAAATATGAAGTCTGTTGTTCGCAAATTGGACACACTTTATTCCCCAAAACAGTGCATCCAGAAAAATTTTATTACGCTGGGAAGTCAGTTATAGTGAACATAAGCACTGTATGCTGTTTAAAATATTCCATTTTATAAGAATCATACACCCTAATACCATACTCCCATAAAAGTTTCAAATCATCAATCAATAGTGACAGTAAAACATTAATATCATTTCTGGGTTGCTTCGGACTAGATATCATTATTCACAATATGACATATTTGCACTTCATAAAAACTTCAAGAGATAGGTTGTAAATTACCAATAAAATAGGCCATGAACTATGTGTACTACTAAGGCTATGATATAGATTCATTTCATCTGTGTACAACCCAAGTCTGAGATTTTTAATTTCATTTCTGAATGTAGTATATTTCTCATCAATTTTCTTCCATTGTGGACAATCAGCTGGATGACATATTTTTCCATCACATATCCACTCACCAACATTCCATATTATCCTTTTTTGCGTCATGTGAATTAACAAATAAATGTTTCAAATGATGAATTATAGGAAGATTCCAAAATACATTGTATGGATCTCTGTAATCTCTACATCATCTTGTGATTTTTCTTTCAACTTATAGCATGATATCCCACATTTAGGACACTTTGAAAAAAATTCATATTCCTTCCTATAAATCATAGATTCATTCATATAGGAATCTATTTTCATGTATCCCTATCTCATTGGGCATAATATTGTCTTAAACATATAATGTGAATTTGGAAGATCGTTGTATTTTGGAAGAATGTGTTTCAACAATTATAGCAGCTCTATAAAACTCATGTCACTCCATCCATATTTCTCCTTCAGGTTAATCAATATTAACATTGCCGATAAAACTATATAATCCATACAACCAGGATACAATGGTTTTTCAGCATTACCATATAGATGCTCAACTATCAGTTTTATCTCAAGTTGTTTTTCTGTAATATCACGAATCATTTCTTCAATTTCATTGGAGTTACCATCTTGTAAATCATCATCCTCAGTTGATCTAAAATTCTATCCATTTTCACCATTCCAAATATAAGGGTTGTAACTCAGATTAAAACCATGAAAAATCAGATGATTTTTGATCTCTCTACTTTTCAACTTCTTCATATTCAAACATTTCAGGCATGGATATAAAAACATGTCATTTCTTGGAACATTTCGTTTAGAAAATTTAAAAAGGAATTAACACCTTTCTCATATTCATTACTCAATTGATGTTTCATAATCCAACTTTGAATCATTATTACCTATAACAAATATCAAAATTATACATCTTGTTAAGATAATCCAATTTTATATTTATATTAAATATATCATAATTTGAATGTAAAATAATTTTGAAATATAAAACAATTATATGCGTATTTAAAAAAGATATGAATAGAAATAGTTTTAAAAAGAAAATATAGTTAGATATAACAGTTTTATATTTATATGAAATATGAAATAATTTAAAAGTAACATAATTTTGAAACATAATATAAAAAAAATATATGCGTATTTAAAAATTATAAAGATATTTTTTTTGAGAAATAAAATATTTTCTTCATTTCATTTAATTTTGATGGTCACATATATGAGTTTTATCATTCTTATTAAGTTTTTGTGGAAAATTGTATTGTGTATGGTTGAAATTTAATTGAGTGGTAAGTTGATATTATTAGGTTTTGAGCCACTTTTTTAAATGGATTTATATTAGACTCAAAGTACAGGCCTTAAGAGGGACCTAGATTGGGGATGGTGGTGCAAATATCCCATTCAAGGTATGTTGACAAGTTGTTTTGGGGGATAATTAGCTAAAAATAAATAGTTAACAAATGAAGTGATAAATAAATAAGCAACCCTGAATCAACATACTATGTTATAATATATACTATTAGTCAGTATAAAATATGTACTACATATAACCTGACCATATAAGAAAAGAATTAAATAAACAAATGGATGAACTCCTATAGGATGGATTAGTATATATTCATCACAAAAAACCTAGGCAAATATGACTTATTTTTTTTTAAGTCAGAATAACCAAAAAATTTAACATGTTATATAAAATGACAAGGGTGCTATGGTATATAACCAATGTCTCCATGATATCCATATGGGAATTTCATTTTTAAATATGGAAACAACTAACCAAATTAACATAAAGCTTAATTTCCATCAATTTCATATCAATGATAAGAAAAACCATGTCCAATAATGATAACATTAGGAAAGAATCCAAGATATTACAATATTTTAAAAAAAGAAATCACAAAATGTAATGGTAGGTAATTCATGAAAAATAATGAAAGAAATCGAGGTCTGTGAGGCTTTCTTGAGTGTTGAAAGTCAATCTGATAGATTCATTGATAATAAAGATGATGATCGATGCTGGGAAAACAAGGTTGGAGGGCATTAGTATGAAGAATCGTTTCTAAGTTTTCCACATGAGAGAGACGAGTCATAGTCACCTGATTGAAAAATACACAATGACACAATATGGGGATAGATAAAAATTTTAAATGATTTATCACATTAGTTATTTAATTATTATGTGGTAAAATATATTTTTTATTACATTTATCATGTTTTTTATTTTATAACTGACATGATAAACACATTTTCACATCGATTATTTTATAACCGATGTGAAAAATTAACACTCAATTTTTTTACGTTGGTTGTTTTATAACCAACATAAAAAAAATAAAATATCAGTATTTTTTACATTGGATATAATATAGCTGACATTATAAATCATCTTTTATAGCTTTTCACATCAGTTATAAATAATTTACGTAAAAAATGCCGACATGGAAAATGTTTTCTGCACTAGTGAAAATACTAAAGTTACTATTCACAAAAATTATTTTGATCCTATTGGAATTTTTTTTTCATATTGAGTACAACCATGTATGTCTATTTTTGAGAATTCAATTAATATAAGTGGTTAAATTTGGTTTAACACAAATCATTTTGATAGATTGATAAAATGTGTTTTTTAAGTAAAACATTCAATAGTTCACATTGTTTTTATTTTTAATATTAATTTGGAATTTCTTCCAATTAATTAAATTAGATTAACTAATAAAAAATTAATCTAATTATACCTTAAAAACATGTAAAATTATAATCTAACAATATAAATAAATTAGACGAAAAGGCAGTTTTGAACGAAAGTGCAATATTTTTCACTATTCATTAAAAAATGAATATTATCAAAAAATACAAAAAATTCAATAAAAGTATATTTTGATGTCCCGATTCTGAATAATAAGTTTATTTATTTTTCAAATAAAACATATATAAGTGACAAAAACTATATTTAAAATGTATTCTCCATCAAAAGGTGATAAAACTATATTTTTAGAAAAACACTCATTTTATCCGTAAAATTGTATTTGTTAATATATAATGTTTAGAAAAAACATAAGATGAATCTAAAAATTACATTTAATTAATATTTCAATAATATAATCCAAAAAGAGTGATTTTATTATTTTATAAAAAAAATTATTCACATTTAAATATTTTTTTATAAAAATAACTCCTTTATATTCAATTGGTTTTTAGTTTCATTTCAAGTTAATTTGGTAACCAATGAATAATTATACAAACATGTGTAAACCATAGTTTACATTATTCGTTTGATCCATTATAATGTCTAAGTGATAACTACCATATTAAATAATAATATTTAGTTTTTTCGGTTAAGCTTGATGTGGTGTATCATGTACGCTACCGAACATTGTGTTTTCTTTTAAAAACATAGGATGTTACATTCTCCCCCCTTTTGGAAATTTCATCCTTGCATTTTGAATTTGGGGTCGGTAACTAAGGTAAGACTCTTCAAAATACCTTTATTTCAATCCCACATCGGAAAAAGGATTAATAAAACTTTAACTTTAAAATAAAGAAAGGATAGTACGAAGGTCACCTGAGATAACACATACTAGGATTACATGTTGGAAAACATGGATATAGAAGAAAATCTGACCATCATGTTCTGATATATAGGGTAAAAATATTTTCTTGAAAAAAATTTAACAATAAAAAAGATATAAATTTGTGATGGGTTAAATGGTATTTGAGTTCGTAGTAAAAAGAGTAAAAAAGAAAACATTTTTGTTTTAAGATCTTTTTCATAAATTTGAGGAATTATTTTACTTCCTTGACTAAGAAAATTAGGAAATATACGTAATTGAAAATTATAATTTCTTCCTTTAATCAATTTCCACCATAAAATCATCTTTTTCACTAAATGATGAGCATTCAAGATGAATCAAATTCTATAGAATCACATAATCCACAAAATATTAACTATCTGTTAATCCTATCATGAAACATTAACCAAAACAAAAAATTTGGGGTAAAAAAAGATAATTCCCCAAAAAGGATAATCCTTTATAATAATAAATACTAATTTTAATCTCCAAAATTCAATAGTAATACCCAAAGTTCCAAATAGACCATTCAATAAATAACTATCCTTAAAATTCCTTAAAATAACCCAAACTAAGATTGAAACCCAAAATTTAGAAGAATTTAATCACATAGTCTTCCCGGATACATTTTAATATTTTTCTCCAAATAACATAATTCACTCTTAATGTCTCATACCAAAAAGTAATTTCCAAATCACATATTCTCCATGATATGTTAATCATTTCCATAAATAACCCAAATCTCTATAAGTCCATAATAAAAACATAGATTCTTGCAAAATAAAATTCAACCATTACTCTACAAATAAAATCCTATAGTATTATATTTCCCTTAGGCACATAGGGTTCCCAAAATAGTGAACGTATTCTAAAATAACATTTATCACTCAATTAAAAAATCATTTTCAAATACCAAGGATATCCATTTGATAAAACAAAAGTTACCAAAATCAAATTATTCTTATTCCATCAACAATTTTAACTAAAAAAATTAAGTCATACTAACCAGGGAATTCACGTAGAACAATGGTAAGTGATACACCCTTGTCTCCATTCAGTTGTGGGTTCGATCCCCATGACCTTTCCGGATGTGACGGGCTGTCACCCATCCTGCAGGTTGTCCTTTTTATAAAACTATATCATTATTATAAAATACTCCCAATATGAGATAAAATCCTCAAAAATAACCATAAAATGTTTTAACCTTAAATGTTGTCTTATACCTCTCATTTTCATCCCAACTCATAATGACCTCAATATCTTAATTCTTGAAGTCATATATATATTGAAATTCTTTTCACCTCCAAATGATTTAATAAAACTATTACCAAAATAAATAACATCATACCTTGATCATGGGTTCCACCTAGTTTCATCTTTATTTTTTTCACATAGATAGAAGGTCCATCCATTTAAATAATGATTTAGAGATTCTTCAAAATTACTTGCTTCCTTTTTCCAAATACACCTTGTATAACTTGGGTTATATGAGTGTTCGTAGAGAAATAGTTTTGGAAATTAATCTTTTATGACATATATTTTCAAAACATCAGATAAGACTTGATTTTTATAAAACATTCATACTAAGTTTGAGTTGAAACTTTCAATCAATGGTCCTTTTAAAATACCATAAGTATGTGATAAAATACTATATTCTAAAAAATATATAAATAGGTTGTGCAAGGGTATTTTTCTTTATAATATTTTTTAAAATCATAATATGCTTCATAATCTTGTAATAAGGTGAAATATCTAAAAATTCATTGATAATATTAATTTTTTTTTTAAAATATGAGAATATTTAGAAAATAATATTTTATTAAAAACAACCCATGTTTCACAATGGTATTGAGGTATAGTGGAGGTGTTTGATATCTCGAACAACTGCTTATAAGTGAGTAGTATATTAGAAAAAGTTTATGAATCATACATACATGACTTTGCAATAATTATTGAAATAAAGTCATTAGAAAGAGACAATAATGTTATTTGAGATCCTCCTCCATCCATTTTTAACCTAGTTTTCCTTGATCTGAAAAAGTTATAGAACAAGGATTTAACCAAAATAATAGACATAGAATGTTACCATATGTTTAACCAAAAATCCTAATCCCTAAAGCTATCTAAAACTTTCCTTTGATACTAATTATAAGGCTGAAAACTTAAACAATACATAATCTTGAGTTAAGTTAATAATTTACATTCATTCACTTTGAGGATATTTTTAGGTTTATAGTTTTAGAGAATTATTCTATAATTATTATATAACAACTAAAAATATTACAAATTAAACACTTCTATCCACTATCTATTTTTTTTCACAAAATAAAACTCCTTAAAATAAAACATGATTTATTTTTATTGATAAAAAAATTATTATCATTCATATTGACGTACAACTTTCTCTTACCAATCCTTACACCTTGTGATTTTTTTTAAAAACTTGGGATAAGCACAAAAATATTAGTAAGGGAAATAAGATAAGGAAAGAAAACGTTAGTCCATTAATACTTATAAACCCATGAAATCATACTTTTCACCCATAAAAAATAATATCTTTAACATAACTTATAAAATCATAAGATTCCTTAAAAAAGCATAGAAATCACAAGTCATAAAGGTAACTTTTGGAATCCATATATTACTTATATTGTAGCTTTTACAACTACATAAGGGGTAACCTTTAGGGCTACGTTTAGAATACCCATCATAAAATATTCCATAAACATCTTAGGAGAAACCTTATCATTTAACACCGTATTATTACCCAATGCATTGGATAGCTATCATGGGATAACCCTCCCTTGGTTTATCATGGAACCTACAATAAACATAAGCAATTCCTAAGAAAAATAATATAATCATAACACATTAACAAGCATAAAAGAAAAATAACATTTCCACATTACAATCACAAGATATAAATTCAAGATATTAAAATAATCAATCCCTTATCAAAACCATTTGAAAAACCAAAATACATGAAAATGGAGTATGGTATTTATTTTCCTTTTTAAAACATTAAGGCTTGTAGAGGAAGCCAAATACCAAATAATGGTCATGATGGAGAAAAATTCAGTTTTACTATATACCTAAAAAAAATTTGTTTTATCATTTAGTAAAATGATTCATATAAAAAAGAATCATTTTGAAAACCATTGAATTAAATTATAATTAAAATAGGTTTATTATACATCGTATAAAAGAAGGTGGTGTATTATATTAAAATATGCATCAATGAAAGGAGATTGAGATGATGTCCTTTACCTTGAGTACAACTCATCACGTACAATATTTGTATTCCTAAATAATAAACTTAGGTTAATTTATAATTTATTGAGAACATTTTCAAGTTTAATATTCTTTTTATATCACTTATTACAATGTTATAATAATTACCTAATTATTTAAGTTTATATCGGATGTTTAGTCGATATTTGGTACTTGAGTCGAAAATGAACTTGGATCGATGTAAATAGTCCATGTGGTCATAATTACATCATCTCAAAAATAGTATTCATTAAATAATCATAAATTTTATACATTAATCATACTTTTTAAATCAAACTATTAAATATGGTTATGAAAAATTAACAATGTTATAATCATGGAGACGGTAGGCTGTACGCACGCATGAGTAACGTTTTCCATTTTTCATTGATCATTATGGAAATAAGGTAATTATAATTTTATATTTCCAGAATTATCATAATATTATTAACATCATAAAAATAATTTAAATATAATTATATATATCATACAAGTGACGTGGTGAATAAAAATGATTCATATCTCTTCTTGGAGGTGATGGTTCAAACCTACGTACGAACGACGTTATCATTTTTATGTGCATGGAAGGTAAGAAAATAATTGAAATATTATTCTTTTAAAATGATAAATATGTCATTAATATAAAATATAAACATTTATTACATCATTATAACCAGTATTGATAGACGACAATGAAAAAAAACTATATTGGTTTACTTGGCGGTAGTCCGCTGTACACACAAACGAAATGTTCATTTTCCATTTGATAAAATTAGAGATGGATTTAGGTGATGATTTTTAAATAATAACATCTCAATATATTAATAATATGGCATTTATTATTTCATCTTAAAATAATAAGATTTAAGGGAAGTGGAAGAAGAAATAAAATAGAAACACTTAAAAAACGATACATCTTCTTCAGTAGATCACCATTAAAGAACACCTTAACAACTCTAAGAAGGGTGTTATGCCTAAAAAAAGGCCTCTAGAAAGTGGGGATGGATTATAAGAAGGGTTTTAGGAATATAGTCTCTTAAAAAATGAAACATGAAGTGTGAGTATAAGAGAAGAGTGGGTACCTTTTTATTAGAGAGGGGAGGGGCACCCTTGGAAACTCTTAAAATATAAAATTAATATAAATTATTTTTTAATCCAAATGGATCCAAATTGAAATATGTATAAGATAATATGACTATAGTTAGAAATAATCTCATATAATAATTTTTATACATGTATTTAATTTATTTTAAACCTTAGATTTTCAGTTTACCGTTAATTATTCTCTTTTAATTTTAATTGTGGTAACAACATTTTTAAAAAATATAAGGATATAAATTTTAGTTATTTGGAGTCAATTTCCCATAATTGGGCACTTAACTAACTTTTAGAGATTATAATAGTAACTTTGTGATTTTAAAAGATCTTTATTATTTTTAAATAATTTAATAAATTTTTATTTTTATAAAATATAAATTATGTCAATTTTGACACTATTTATTTTATTAAATTTAAATAATATCCAAATAGAGAGATAACTTCGAAAACAATAATTTAATAGACTTATTAAATGTCATAGTAACCTATAAAATGTGTGGATGGCATCAAATATTTCAAATTTTATTTACTTTAATATTATTATTACCATTTATTTGATTCTTCCTTTAAAAAATCAATTATTGAATCATTATTTTTTCTTAATTAAATTGTAATATTTAGTTCCTAAAAATAATAAATAAATTACCATGATGTAGGTAATATTTTTATATTTCTAATTATTATTTATAGTTGAATATATCACTTATATAACACTATATTAAAATTATTTTAGTAATAGGAGACATATTTACGATATTTTTATTTTTTACTTTAAATAAAATGTTATTAGTGTCATAATCACAACCAAGTGGCTTAAAAAGGAAAAAATTTAGGCCCAAGTACTGTATTGGTCAGAAATAACTCATTAAAAAATATTAGTACAAGTGTTAGAATAGTGTTATATTATTATAATATTATTTTTACCCATGTTTACCTGATTTATCTTTCACCATGGTAAATAAAATACTAAAGTTACTATTCACAAAAAATTATTTTGATCATATTGGACAAAATTTTACATAATGAGTACAAATTTTTATGTATGTTTTTGAAAATTCAATTTACAGAAGTGGTTAAATCTAGTTTAACACCAATCTCGTTGATTGATCGAGAAAACAAGTTTTTTAAGTAAAACATTCAAAAGTTCACATTGTTTTTTCTATTTAATCTCAATTTGAAACTTCATACAATGAATTAAAGTGTATTAAATAATAAAAAATTCATCTAATTATACCTTAAAAACATGTAAAAGGATAATCTAACAATATAAATAAATTAGATGAAAATGCTGTATGGATATATCATAATATATGATTTTCATCACATGCATATTATAGCCTACAACACAAGTTATATCATACAATATTATATCCTTATTTAATGAATTTTTAAAAATATCCCACTTTCATTAAAACCCCATAAGGACTTTATGCTAAACTTTATAAATCTTTTTGAACCCATTTAAACTATTTTGGATATGGTTTATCAAAATGTATTAATTTGGGATTTTTTTCCAAAACTTAATCCTTATCCTAATGCATAACTATGTGACCCTATGAGCCTTTTTATTATTGAAAATATATAAGAAATATTGATTTTATCGATGTAATCAAAGAATGACATCAAGTAAAGCATCAGTTCTATTCAAGATACAAAGGGGTCTAGTGTGATCTTGAACAATTATACTCATATCTCTATATGACCATGTCCACCATAAGTTATATCATATAAATTTTATATATACCTATATAATCCCATTTTACATGACATCGAGTGACCACTAGACAAAAAATATGTCATTCTAGTATAGGACATATCGCACATTCATTATTCTATAAAATAAACTAACCAGATTAATGAATAAATCATATTTCGTTCATCTAAAAAATGAGAATATCACATTACCCCCATCCAAGTATTCGAGTACATCACATGTCACTCAACTAAGAATGACCATGAACTTCTCTATTTTAACTCAGTTATGGTCCAAAATATCTTTAACTTATCATATGTGTGCAAAAATTCCATCTTGGTTGAGCTGCAACTGATGATATGATCATTAACATGACCAACCATCTTCAAACTACCTAAGCCTCAAGGATTTTGTAATAAAGTTATCAAAATATAAAGGTTCTCATGATAAGTATCTCTAAAAACTTTGGTAATGGGGATTCATAATAAACATACACCCCTAAACATGTTAATGACTGTATCACATTCCACGTGATATAATTTGGTAGTGCAGTATAGATAACAAGTCTCAACTTGTAACCTCATGAGTCTAATATTTTTATATTAAATGAAAATATTTGTATTTTTATAAGATTCCACTCAAGATAATCTTCACATATCATCACAACCGATAATACTCTATGATTATTATTAATTAGGGACAACTCAAAGTCATACATTGAGGGGATATTATCATTCTATTTTCCATGTAATATAAATACAGCACACATGTAATATAATTTTACTGGGATTATAATCATGAAATTTTACATGTGGAAATTTCCATGATAGGAGGTTATGATTATAAACTCTCCAATTGAAATTATACATGTTATATGTGTCATTTGATATCCTTATCCGCAGGGGTGTGTATTGATTCATTGAATTAAGATTATTATTAATGTATTTCATGTATCATATACTTTGATATATTGATGGAAATCATGATAAAATATTTCATGAATTAACCCTGATAACACATCACTCTAGGCACCCGTTCTATTCTCTGACATGACCTAAAGGGCATTCCTGATCCATATGGGTTGAAGATAAGTGCATGGGAATATAATAATACAATTTAAGAACAATTTCAAGATAAATAAAGACAAATAAAATGAATCAAATTAAACGAATTGGAAGCATATAAACAAGTTTATAAAGACTAGATAGGCTAGAAACTGAACTGCAATAAAAAATCATCACTCCAAACATAAATGTAATGTAGATGAAAAACAAATCAAGGAGACGATGCATAGAAATCCATGAAAATAAAATAAAATAGTAGGACTATCACAACCAATATATTAGATTTCTACAGACACCTATCACCTCCCAAGTTATCTTCCCTTAGCTAGCCTAGGAACAAACCCACAAATAAAGGATAAATAATGAATTTACTCCAAAAGAAAAACATTTAAAACTGTATACAACGATTGGTGTAGACGGGGTGTGAGAAAAAAGAACCCAGTTGGATACCATCAAGGAGTCTTTGTAGTTTCTATAATTAAGAAATTGAAAAATGATAGAATAAAAAATAATAAAAATAGTGCATGATATTTCAATACTTTTACAAGGAATAAAGATAACAAGCATGGTAAAGGTTCTAAAAGTTGGAAGCACTAAACCAGTTTTCATGAAAACATTTAATTAAAACCATCCTTTTTATTTCTTAAAAACAATACAAGATAGTTATGTTGGAAAACTAGACAAAAACCCTTGTTATCCAAATACCATTTTTTTTCCATTGAAAATCCTTGAAAACTGTTTCACAAGTTTAAACTGATAAATAGAAAATAAAGTTGAGATAACACCACATATCCAAGATAATGATATGAATATGTCAATGGTTAATCAAGGTAATCATAATATATAATAAAAGTAGGATAATTCAAATCCATATTTCAAGGATCTCAAATATCATATAATTGTGGTGTCTTAAGGGAAAACTTGAATATAATAAGAATGAAGGATAATAAAATAACAAATGTGTAAAATAATTTATCAAGTAATAAGTGTCATGGGTAAGTTACTATATATGGTAATTAGATGACCCTAGACATAATACCCATTTATCATTATTGACTAAAAACATATGTCAAGTCTAGCCAACACAATCCCAATGATTCTATGCACACCTACTTCCTCATGGAGCTTCCCCTAGTATGGAACCTCATCATTTAAGGGAACACTAGGCAGGTTGTGAGCCAACTAACACAACATAAATCTGGGTCTCTCATATAGATATTGAAGTTCCAATGACCAATGTGAGAAAGATAATGTGTTAAAAATAAATAGATATCACACTTAGGATCAATACAAGAACCAACATGAATAATCAATAGTTTATAACATCAAAATTCCACATCTCACCAACACCTACAACTTCCTCAGATTAAGTAGACCCTATATAGATAAATCAAAGGATAATAGTAATCAAATCACCCTTTAGGGTTCATGGAAGATATCAGAAGCAATTATTAAGAATCATAAGAGAGATTCCAATATCACAAATTAAGAGAGTATACTTTTAAAGTTCCAACATGGACTTAACAAAATAAGACCAGAGACACCAATCTATTCTCCACTTTTAAAAGAGAATTATTTAAATTACTTTAAATAATTAAAACCAATTTAAATCAATTAGAATAATTTCTAAATAATAATTTAGAAAAAATTCAAGAAAGAATAATCAAAACCAGCTTATAAATCATTTCTATTTCATTAAAAAATCTATAAAACACAAACATCCATTTCCAATTCAATATCAAATAAAAAAGGGTTAAAATAGTTTATAAACTAGGAATTAATTTGGAATAATTCATTAAAACAATTTTTAATTCAATTGGAACTAGAATTCATGGTTTTAAAATAATAAAACAATTCATAAAATTTTATAAAAAATTACATTTTTATGCACAAAGATATCGATGCCTCTAAGGAACCATTATTTATACAAGATTTAATATAAAATAAACTCTCTCTCTCACACACAAAAAGATATATATATATATATATCAAGAAAAAACTTGAATAAAAAAATTTAGCAACAATATTGAAACACCTAACTCATAATAACTAGAATCATACCCCAAACCAATTGGAACATGTTTCATCCAATGGGAAACATCTAAACAAGAGAGAGAACTTGAGAGAAGTAAGAAATGATCCTAAAACCAAGAACAAAAAATAAATCTTAGATCCAATGAGTCCCTTGGATATGATGGTCTGTAGTAATAAATAATCAAGAGGAATAAGAGAGATCTAAGTCTAGAAGGAGTTATACCTATCGATAAAAAACACCATAATGAGAGGAACTTAGATCCACTAATAATTGAGGTTTGGAGAGATAAAATAATCAAAGTGTACTCCCAAAGTTTATTTGGGTAAAGGGATAGGAAGAGAAAATAAAATAGGGGGTCTGAGTAAAAAATGTAACCCTTTACCTTACTAAAACAGAGTCCAGTGATGCCATCGACTGGCCGATAGTGAAAAACTGGTTAGCCAGTGGATTTATAGGAAGTGTTTTATCGATTTTAAAGCCCACCAGCTAGCCATTAGATATCTATTAGCTATCAACAATGACACAATAACTATAGAAAAATTTCTGTAGCCTCTGACATGCCCACCGACTGGCTGGTGGCTCTCACCGGTGAGCCCCTTGACCACCTATGGCACTATTAGCTACAGGTTTAGTTCCACACCTCCTCCAAACTTGTTATTCATCTTCTGACCATAGAAAAAATAACAAAAAAGGATGAAAAAACAACTCAAAAGATAAAAAAGAATAAAGAAATTCCTATACTTAAATAATATAGATGGGTATTACAATTATCCCCATCATATCTCTTTCAACCCCGAAAAATAAAATAAAAAAGAAATGAAACGAGATGACCAAACCAACTCACACTTAGAGGTAGGTCAGGAAATAAAATAAGAATCACCAAAATAGAAACCAATAGACACAACATCCATATGATTAACACTCAAAAATTCCTAAAGTCTATAAGATGGATATTTCAAGACCACTAAATGTCTCCCAAACAGAACACGAAATAAAATACAATTAAAGAAACCTAATAGAAGAACTAGATACCTGAAATTGGTCTCCCCATCATTTAAATATTCTCCATAATGGTGCAACAAGAGGAGAAGTATCCTCAAAGGAAACAAATTTTAAACCAAGATACAATAATAAACTACCAACCATGATGAACCATTTGATAGTTGGAATTTAACTCTAATGTAAATGCAAAAGTAATATCATTTAAACAATTATTGAATAAATAATGCCTCATGATAAAACAACGATCTCCAAAGAATAAAAAACCCACAAAAAACTAGTATCTCTATTTTAGGTTGATATATGAGGATGAACTAGGATACTAATCATAAAGAATAAGACTAAATGTGATCCTATCAAACTAGACAATGACATACATAAGGGCCCAGTATAAGAAGAACCCTCTCAGTACTAGTTATATTAATACACACCCAAGATCTATCCTAGTTTAATTATAGCGGGTGAGGATCAACAAGTTCTGCACACAAGTCAATTATATAAATTTCAATATATTTACATCCCAAAACATAGATATGTTCCCAACACAAAATTCCATTCCATCCATAGTAGAGGTTTTTTTTAAGTATTTAAAAACCATTTAGGATGAAGTCTAAAATCATTCTTAATAGAAAATAGACAAGGAGTAATTGAAGATATCACAAGAAAACATATCCACCAATAAGAAAAAAATATCACAAATAACACTAACCACAATCCATAAGAGAGCTTCCAAAAAGATCCCAAAACAATCTATAAAGGATCCCAAAATAAAAAAGTCACCTAATAAATGATTACACTTGAAACTTCCTCTTTTGGGAACCCATCTTACGAAATATACAAAGGTAACCCAAGTAGACACACCAGAAACAAGTCCTTAGATCTTTTACACAAGATTAATTCAAATAACCAGGTGTCCTACATTGGAAGCACACAAGATGAATTTTATTTCCACAATAAGGATGAAATTTCTTAAACATGTCCTCCATTTTATCATGCATGACATATTCACCTAAACCAACCATGGAAGAGTCATCACGAACTCATGGTTGTTTCATTATATTTTATTCAACTAATAAGAACCTTAGAGAAAATTTAGATACGTGGTCATATAGATCTATGATATTATAGTTCCAAGGTCTAGGTGAAGGGACACTTTGAAACATGTATACTTAAGGGAATCATCACTAATAATATTTAGTGAGTATCATAATAAACTTGAAAATTTATAGTCATAATCCTAAACCAATCATTCTCCTTGATTGATACTCATGATATTAGAGACATTATCCTCATTAAAATCCTAAGTATATATCCATTGAATAAATACCGACTTGAAGAATTCACAAGACATTCTTTCATGAAAGTAGAAAGGGAACACAACTTTCTACCACTCTCAACTAGGTCTTTCAAATAAGGGGATGAAAGACATTACCTTTAGAGGTTTATGTGTCTTTATAGAATAAAAGGTTTCATTAATTTCTTATATCCACATCATTTACTTAAGAGAACCCTATTCACCTATGTAAAATGATGGAAAATGATTCAACTCAATTTAGAGTTAGGGTAGAGTTGGTAACAAGAGACAATAATTATAGATGATGGGAAGGATCATCTTTTAGATTAGCCTAATTAATGTAATTCTCACTCTTCATTGAAAAATTTAGGGTAGAAATTTATAGTAATTAAGAAACATAGGATAAATCAATTAACACATTATAATTTAGACCAAGCACACTAATATAGACTAAACCCAAATAAAACACATTTCAATCATTTTTATTTTAAAAAAATTCTGTTAAAACCATAGTTTCTCCCCTTTTATAAAAATACACCACAATTCTAAAAATATTTTTGCAACCTTTATTTCCAAAAAAATTCCAAAATTCTATTTTAAAAAAACTTCCACCAAAAAATTGTATCCTTCCTTTCAAAAAACCCTTTTAGTTTATGCTTTAAATTATTATTTTTCTTTCAAAAACAATACAAACAATTCTCACCCTTATTTAAGAAAAATATAAAGTATATATATATAATTAAAAAAATAGTATTCCAAACACACACTAAACAATAGTTTAAAAAATTTACCAAGGTAACTAGTTTAAAATTTACTTAAATTCGTAAATTTTGTTTTCTAAATATAAATCACAACTCAAAAAATCAAGTAATTAATTTCAATTTAAAAAAATTATGTAATTAATCCCAAGAAAAAGTTAAACACCATTGGAATTAAAATTTAAAAGGAAAGGAAAAAACATCAAGCCCATGGTAAAATAGAACCACCCACAACTTTTCTATACAAGATGGTGATCCATGCATTAGTTGTTTATTCACAATTTAATCAGTTTCCAAAGGAACCACATGGTTTCCACATGGTTTACCAAACTCAATGGGAAAACCATATACCCTTGTTCACCTTTCCATTCAACCCAAAAACTCATGGAAGACTCCCAAATTCATTGAAAATCTAATTGGAAATCAAAATATCATTCAAAATAAGAAAAAATATAACTCAAAATAAAGAATCAAGTCCCCACTTTCCTTGAAAACTCATGTTTTATCATGAAGGGTAGTGATTAGAAATCCATTTGTAATCTACCTCCTAAGTCCATACATGTTTCTAATATCTTTTCACCCATAAAACACCCAAATTTCATAATTGATATCAAGGAATAACTCAATAATTTAGGTTATAACTAACTAAACCTAACCTCCCCATGATACCATTTTTCCTGAAATATCATGGATAATCCCTCAGTTCAAACTAGTCTGTGACATGGCTTAAAGGGAATTCTTGATCCCCACAGGCTAGTGATAAGCACCTGGACATCTAAGAATACAATTGGGAATGATTTAATTCCAAATAATGATAAATATAAGTAATAAAAGTAAATATAGTATTATAATATAAAAATTCCATAAATACAAGCATGCCAAAAATAAATTACAATAAGAAATCATTGCTTGAAAAATTAAATTATTCCAGATGAAATCCAGATCAAAGAGATGATACGTAGACATCCATGAATATAAAAGAAAATAATATAACTTTAACAACCTATCTTCTTATTTCCCATGACCACCTACCATAACCTAAGTCACCTTCCCTCATCTAACTGAGACACGAACCCACAAATAAAGGATAAATAATGACTAAGCTCCTGAAATAAACCCTAAAAAATGGCATAAACTGATTTTTGTAAACAGGGTGTGAGAAAAAGTGTATATTAGGATCCCAATAAAGAGTATATATTGTTTATAATATTAATCAACTCAAATATGTTTGAATTAAAATATAATAAAAAATAATTCATGATATTTAAAGTCTCTTATATGGTATAAAGATAAAAAGTATGCCAAAGGTTTTCAAAGATGGAAGAAATAAAATCAGTTTTCATAAATTTTTTTTAAAAAAACTATACCTTTTATTTTTTGAAAACAAAAAAAGATATTTTTATTGGAAAATAATATAAAAAAACTTTTTATAAAAATAGAATTTTTTTCTTTTGAAAATCCTTGAAAATAATTTCACAAGTTAAAACCAATGGAAATAAAGAAAGTTGAGATAACAAAACATATCAAATATAGCATTATAAATATGTCAATGGTGAATCAAGGTAATGAGAATATATAATAAGAGTAATATAATTCGACTTCATATTTCAAGGATCATAAATAGAATATAAAAGTGGTCTCTTAAGGGAATAAGAGAATATAATAAGAATATAGGATAATATAATAATACCTATGTACAATTAACAATCAAGAAGTAAGTTTCATGGGTAAGTTCCTAGGTATGGTAGTGAGACAAATGTTGATAGAATATCCATAAATCATGATTTATTTCTATCACATGTCAAGTCTAACTAGCATAAACCTAATTATTCCATGCAAAACTGCTTCCTAGAGGCACTTCTCCTGGTTTGGGAACTCATCCTCTAGGGGAACACTAGTCCAGGTGTGATTCAATTAGTAAAGCATAAATCTAGGTCTCTCATTTAGATAACCATGTTCCCATGACCAATTTTAGAAAGATAGTGAGTCAATAATAAACAAATCACACTTGGGATCAATACATGCATCAACATGCATAATAAGCAGTTCAAAATATCATAATTCCACATCTCACCCTCACATCATACTTACTCACATTAAGAAACCCCCATCTAGATCAATACAAGAATAATGGTAACCATACCCCCTCTAGGTTTTAAAAAACATATCAAAAGAAATGATAAAGTGGCACAAGAGATATTCCAATCACACACATCAGAAGATGATACTATTAAAGTGAAAACTATTCCTTAATAACACTATTTCAGAAAAATTGATCCCTTTTTAATTTTTGAAAGATAATTATTTAAATTACTATAAATGATAAAAAACTATTTCCATTAGTGAAAATAATTTCCAAATAACCATTTTGAATAATTTTAAGAAATCATAATCAAAATTGACTTATAAACCATTTCTCTTTCATTAAAAAAATCAAAAAAAAAACATCCATGTCCAATGAAATATCCAAGAAAAATGGGGTTAAAATAGTTTATAAAGCTGAAATTAATTTAGAATGGGTTATTAAAACAATTTATTAATCAATTTAAACTAGAACCAATTATTTAAAAATAATAAAACAATTCAAAACATTTTAGGAAAAATTCCATTTTCATGTAAAAATATATTGATTCCTCCAAGTCACCAGTTTTTATAAAAGATTAAATATAAAATAAATTAATAGATATCAAGAAACACATGAATCAAAAAACATAATAATAACATAGAAACACCTACCTCAGAAAACCTAAAATTAAACTGTAACCCAATCAGAATGTGTCACCTAGGATGGAAAATTACCATACAAGGGAGATAAATATTGAGAGAAGTAATAAATGATCCTAAAATTATGAGACCACATATAAAATATTATATCTAATGAAGCCGTTGTATGTCATCACCTTTAATAAGAAATAATCAAGAGGAATTAGAGTGATTGAAGTAAAAAAGGAGTTATACTTACCAATAAATAACCACTGTAATGAGAAACACTTTTATTCACTAAGAATTAAGGTTGAGAGAGAAAAAATCATTTAAGATAATTCCCAAGGTTTGTATGGGTTGATCTAGGGTTTATAGGGAGGAAGTGTAAATAAAATAGGTGGTTTAAAGGATAAATTACAACCTTTATCTTACTAAAACCATATGAAATAACACCACCAATTGGCCGGTGGTGACTAACTGGATAGTTGACAACTATAATAGAAGTGTTGTAGCCATTTCATAGCCCAACAACTGCCCAGTAGCTCTTAATAGTTAGCAGGTGGCTATATCATAATTTTTGTAGCCACTTCCAAGCCCACTAGTTGGCAAGTAGCTATCATCATGTAGTTGGTGGACCACCTACAACTTCTCCAGTTATCGGTTCAACTCTACACCTACTCCAAATTTCTAGGTAATATTATAACCCATCAAAAAAATAGAAAAAAGGATGGAAAACAAGGTGGAGGGAAAAAATAAAATATTCCTTTAGTTGAAGGTGATACCAATATGTCACAAAATGTGTTCAAGGTGAGGTAGGATATGTCGGGGTTATCATAAGTGATATAAATTAATTAAATAATTAAATAAAGGATTTTTATCTTCTGAGTTATGGAAGATGATATCTTTATCCATTTTATTGAAATGGAACTATCTTATTAAATCCACGGAAATGGTAATTCATCACTAACTTCATTTCAAAGAGTTAATGAAATATAAATCAATCATATAGGTTGATTAAATAAACTATGTAACTTGATGAGATATTAAGACAAAGTGATTATATTACATAATAATCAATCATATGAGGTTGTTTTCCTTATGACATCAACTTATTTATCTATTGGTGACATGATGTATTTCTAGATGCTAATATGGGAATTTAGTAAAGATCAACTAATACCATTGAGAAAGAGGCCTAGAGTGCCACAAACTAAGTATATTCATTATTTTAGTTAAATTATATTTTAATTTAACAGTTAGAATAAATATTAGTCTTGAATTGTGTTTTAATAATTATTCAATTTAAGTTGATTTCATAAATTCAATAATTAGTTATTCGAGTTTAGAATTTATGTTAGTTGAATATTAAATAAAAATTATTTTTGAGTTAGAAAATTTAATATTTACTTATATCTTATTTATTATTCATAAGGTAATAAATAAATATTTATTTATTCAATAGTTAGTGAATAGATTAAAATAAATATTTATCTAGTTATGTGAATATTAAAAATTTATTTATTTTCTATTTAGTGAATATAATATTTATTTATTGAATGAATGGATGATATAAATATATTTATTTATCTAAATACATATTTATTATTCAAGGTTTGATAAATTTTGAGGATAATTAAGTGGCCAAGTTAAGCTTTCCATGGAAATGATATATTTTATTCAATATCATTTAAATACATATTGATTGATTGATTTAATAAATGAAATTTAAATATTCATGATCTATATCATGTCATGGAATATAATAATAATAATAATAATAATAATAATAATAATATTATTATTATTTTATTTTAGGTTTATTTAGGACAAAAAATTATTTAAGGGATGCTATGAAATAACTATTTTTAACCATAAGTATACAATATGAATTATTCATTTTTAGAGGATAGTGAAAATTTTGTGAACAATGAATTCTCCTAGGTAATTCTATCAACTATAAAAGATCTAGAGAGAACTTCTCAAGAATTAACTCAAGATTGAGAGACAATTCTTTCCCTCCCTCTCAATAATGAGAGAGAAAGAGAAAGAATTCATCAAGTATGATAGAATTAATATCATGATCAATGAAGAATGTAACAAGGTGTTTGGTACCTCTTCAATATAACCTAAGATACCAATAGTCAAATTATTAGATTCATAGATCATATGTGGATAGTGCTAGAGGAATTATAATTTAGATTCTCTACCATAATGATGATATGATAAGAGAAAAAACTAATCAATAAAAAAATGAAAAAATTATCAAGATGAGTTAATTATTGTTTTTAATTAATTATAAATTATAAATGAAAAGGTCCTCTTTATGAAGAATCAAGGGTTTCCTTTAGTTATTTGAAGAAACTAGCAAAAAACATTATTGTATAAGGGCCTATCCTCTTTTTCTATGCCTCAGTACCTTCAAGTGGTATCATAATGGCCACATAAAAATTTATAATTATTTATTATTTGGTTGATATATTTATACTTATTTAGTAATAATTAATTTATAGTTTTTTTTCTTAATCTAAATTTCTAGATGACATGTTTTTTTAGTTCATATGATAAAGAATAGGCCAAGAACAACTAAAGAATGCTCAAAGATCCCATCTAGAGGCGCTGATGATTCTAGATACAAGACATGGTTACATGGTGTGTAATTGAACATGTACCCTTGGTCAAACTCAAAAGCATGGGCCAGGATAATCATGACACATCATGTAGGGATTGGTATATAGTTTGTAATTATACCTCGTGTATTGACCACTAGTTGGAATACGGTACAACATTTAGCTAGTGCATAAATTGTGTAACCCCACATAGTTTTACTTGCATTAATCATGGAATTAATGTGTTCAAAGTATAAAATGTGTGCCTAAATAGAAACACCATGTAATACATGATTTTTCATGCAAGTTTCATGCTGATTCCTTAGGTTTCCAACACAGATGACCAATAATGAATTACATGTGTGTAGTTGGATGTACACACCCTATAAATTTTTATAACTCATGTAAGGTATATATTGAGATAATCATGTAATATGATTAAACATAAAGAATAATTTAATTAATTAAAGTAAAATTGAACTACATAACATGAAGCTATCATACACGCTCTGTGAGAAATATTTTCTCATGAATTACATACTGAGTGATTTCGAATGGTCATGTGGAATTAATAGGTTTAATAATTATTTTCTATGTAACTATTAAAGTAAATGATGTGAATGGTCATCATATATATCATATACTTCATGGGTATCACTAGTGATACACATCATATATATTAAAGACATACTGTGTGGTCATACATGTTATAAAAGCTACACGAATGACCAATGGAACAACACACTATGTAATATCGTGACACATTTTATAGGTATACATGAAATGTGATTACATATTATATGACATGGACTATATACAATGTTAGTTACACACCCTGTCAAGTGATGGTACACACCGTGTGCCACATCCCGACCTTTATTTACTTTTTATTTTGTTTATTTATGGGTTTTTACCTTATACTCTTCTTTTCTTATGATTTTGAGGAGTTTTAGAGGGATTGGGAGAGGTATATAAACTGTAAAACATATACTATAGTAGTTCACATCATTAAATATTGTTTCACATTGTGAATCATTTTTACATAACTCTAATAGGTACCATATTTAATCCTTTTAATTTCTATGAAGCATCCATTCATCACATGAAATTGGGATTTCACAACATGATTGTTTAGGATGAATGCTTATTAATTACATTAATAATGATTCACACTATGAATATGGTCAACCTGATTTTAATTTTAGGGATTTTACAACTTTTCCCTGGCTCGAAGTTAACTATTTTGGGGGAATTTCCTCTCGTTCAACACCCAAGACACCCAAAAACACCTATTTGGTTTCTCTCCTTATCTATGGAGGATCATTTGAGTCTCTTAAAGTATTGAGGTTATCTCTTCAAGGTAAGATCTTCTATTATGATGACTTTATGCTTCTATCAACCATAACCATAGAAATCCATGGTGGGTGAATCTCATATATATGGTTGTTCTTAATTAGTGGATTGGATGTGTTAGGGTTTTCTTGGGTCCCTCTTTGTTTTGTAAGGTTTACTAGGTTTTTTCATGGTAGATTACCTCCATATTCATTGAGAGTGAGGATATTTGAGGTATGTATCCCATTCATATCTCTTTAATATGAAATATATGATTAATCATGCTTTTATAGTGTGTTTTAGATGTATTTAAATGTTTTTGATAATATTTTGATAGCTATATCAAAAGATTATTGATTTATTTAGTTTTCAACAAATTAGAAAAATTGGGTTTTATATGAATTGGTATTAAATATTTTTAAAGGTTTAAGACATTGTTTTATAAATTTAAATGTATGGTTGGATATTGATAATTATTCTTGAAATTGTGCATGATGTTGATTTCCCAAATGATGGTAAAAGTGTTTTCTTCTAAAGATCTTGTGTGTTAGAAATTTTTAGAATTTATTTGAAAACTAGTTCTTATTAAAGTGAGATGATTTTATAATGGTTTATTAATGTCCTGGAAATTCTTTGAATGACTCAACATTTTGAGTGGATTTTTGAAAGCTCTATTTGACACTTTTTAATGGTGTATTTAAAAATAAAAACCCATAGGATATTTAATTTTATATGTGATTAGAAGTAATGTTTTTTGAATTCTATGTAAACAATGTACCTTTATAGGAAATTTGACATTTATTTTTTTTATTATATAAATAGGATGTTCCTATGTGGGTTTTCAAAGGTGAAGGTGAGTTAAAAAATTGTTTTTTGATATGATTGTATGGTATTATTATTACTTCGAAATGATTACCTCTATTTATATGTCATGGGAAGAATTGTTTGTATAGATGGGAAGTCTGGAATATATGAACACTAATTATGAATTATGATCTTGGTAGTGACCCTAGATGGGACTAAGGATAACCTATGGGATGTTTCCCCTTAATTAGGCAAGGAAAGATAAAAAATGAGTGTTTGGGAAGGTTGATTTGTATTTAATTATTTTTCAATATGCATAAATTACTTCATTTATGATCATGTTATTTATATACTAGATCATTCCACTTTACCTCCTAGGATTCCATGGCGACATTATATTTTCTAAATTGTGTATATATCTAGCTATTTTTGAAATGGTATTTTGACCTATTTCAAAGATTTCTATAAAATTAATTTAAATAAATTTTATGAATGATTTTGTTAAAGGAAATAAATTTTGGTTTATTTAGAAATAAACTTAGTGCTGTGAAGTGGGGTGTTTTTCAAAGGAAAAAATTTGATACTTATTTTAAATGATAAAAAATGGAAACCTATTTTATACCACTATTTCGAACTAGAATGTTATATATTTACTTTTAAAGTGCTATGTATTGGGTTAAAATGTAGAGACCTACTAGGTTTTTTAGATTATAACTATATATTATAGGTTAGAAAGCCACTAAAATATAGAAGATGTTTGTGGATCTCTTGGATTATGTTTGGTGGAGGTTTAAGTGGTCTTTCCTCACTTGGACATAGAGAATTGATTCAAATAGTCTTATTGTATTTTTTCCTTATTTGAAGTTGTACCATCCATAAGAATTGTAATATTGGATATTTTATTATAAAATTTTACATATTATATTGTATTTCTTAGTTTATTTCCCTTTTTTATCATTATCCTTTTTTTGATTATTTATTCTTATTTTTGGGAAAATCATTTCCAATGCATTCTTATTGATGAACATGTGCTTGTTACTATCCTACATTGATCGGGAATTCCCTTCAGGCCATACCATGAGCTGGCTCAGGTACATAGTTTAGGGGTGACTTGATTTGGTTCGTAAAAAATTAGTATCAAAGGAGCATGGTCATATTATTTCAAAAATTATAGTAGGAATGAGTTAGAATCATTATAATTTGAGTGGTAAATCATGATTAGGTTCCTGGTAATTATCTTTTATGATGAGACCTGAGTGTCCAAGATTTTTTGAGATGAGTCCTCCTTATGATTGAGCTTGGTTATAAGTTGTTTTGAGAATTTTGGCCATATAGTTTTAGTGGTTTGTGAGTTTTCATGGAAATTGGGAGGAACTCAGGGGGTTACGGTACCTATAAAAGGTTTGGAAAACCATGTGCAGAAAATGTGAAATAAGTGACTTTCATTTCAATTATTATGGTTAATATATTCTTAGACACGCTGTGTTGTTAGTCCTTGTCTGGTTTCGAGTTTCCAGGATCTCTTAATTTTTAATTTTTTTGGATTTTTAGCTATTCCCATTTTCATTATGATTTGGTTATGATGTATCTTAGTATTCTATGAGAGTTTACATTGTCTGGGGTTAAATTGGAATGGAAAATTTAAATTGGAAAGTTATATTTTTTTGAAAAGTAGATGGTTTTAATGAAAAAAATATTGGGAATACTTTCAAAATGAGATTCAATTTTGGAAATACATTAAAAATTTTTTGTATTCAAAATTATGATTAATTTTGGTAAAAGTTGCAAAATATTTTGAATTTAAAATGATGGTTGGTTTTCGAAAAATTTGATAATACCATATGAATAAGGGGTAATTTTAATTATTTTCAATGTTTTCATGGGTTGCTAAGAAAATTCAACTGAAATATTTTAAAGGGGTTAAGTTGAAAGTACTTAAAAAATATATGGTTTTGAACTATTTTAATGTTAAGAGTGTTTTATAAAAATATGAAAATGTGTTTAAATTCTTTCTTAAATAGTTAAATTCCCTATTTATTGAAATGAGTTTCAAAAAATCTTTTGGGAAAACATGTTCATTTAAATAAATGAAGTTATTTTTGATATGAGTTTTGATAAAACCCTCTTGGTTTAAGGAGGTGAATTTATTTCACATTTTCAAGGAAATAAATATTTGTATTGTTGGTATTTACATGATTTTTTTAAAGTGTTAAATTTTATATTTATTTAATTCATGTTTTGATATTGATAATTGATCTATTTTATGTCCATGGGGTCTATGTTTTGGAGCCTTTTTTTCTATTATTAGTGTTTCTTGATTTAGAATACATCCACTTTAAGATTTAATGTACTATTTGGTTGATAAATATATTCGTGGGATAATTGTCCTATTTTCTCCAATATCAAAGCTTCGTCTTCTTCCTATCTTTCCCCATTGTGTGGATTACATTCAAGAGTTATGGAATCCAAATTATTCTTATTTATCTATGAAACAAGATTATTGGGAAGCAATGATATGTCTACTAAGGTTTGATGATATTTTTATTCATCTTGAGCATCATTAAATGTTTAAGGTTATGTTTGAAACCAATATGCTAGAGGGTTTGGGTAAGAATTGGTGGATGTCTATTATTTATACTAAGACATAGAAGGACCATTATTGTGAAAGTTTCAAGGAATAATTCAATCAATAATTATTTCCAAATTCAAGAAAGGTACCAAAGGATATTAAATTATCTGTCCTCTAGCAAAGAGATAAAATGGTGTTGGAGTATGCACATAATTTTTTTGAGTTAGTTCCATAAATTATTGATCTAGATTCCAATTATTCCTTAATGAATTGGTGTTTTGGAGAAGGTCTTTAACTAGAAGTATCATGGTATGTGTCTTTCTTTATCCTTTACTCCTATGGAGTAGTGGTCAAATAGGCCATCAAAGTTTAAGAAGTCTTGGATAGAGCACAAGAGGTGTTGGAGGTTTCTCATATTCCAAGGTGTTGTGGAGAAATCTCTAGAAAGGGAAAAAGGAAGAATGCCAAGTCAGACCTTATAATTGTTGGTCTAAAAACCCCATCTTGTTTATTATCAATGGTTTCTTCTAGGATAAGACACTTGTTTTGGTATCAATGTATAAATGTAGGACATACGATAGCTACTTTTCATGAATCTCAAAAAACCTGTCAATATTGCAGTTATTTAGGTCTTCAAAAAGGTTCATTAATGGGTTTACTCACAATAAATTTATAGATAAATATATTCCTTATAAATATTATAGTATTAAACCTTTTGAGCCTAATGAAAATTTTAATACTTTTAGATTTGTTTTGATGTAATATGTTTCCTTGAGTTTTAATTGTGTTGTTAGGGGCTGTGTTTTGGTTGATTTTGGAGTTTTAGTGATTATTTTTTTGGAATTTCTACTATCATTGATAGATTTTTTATTAGTTTTATAAGAATAAAGTTTATAAATATATTCAATGATCTTTATATTGTATTAATTTTCTAGATTTTTTTGAGATGTACTTGAATATATGGGGTTATATGAATCAGTTTGGGAAAGGAGATGGATTAATTGGAATGATGAATCATTTTAGGTGATTCATGTTTATTTATCTCTCTTATTTGATATCTTGATTATCCCATTTGGAATGTTGGTTTCTTTGGGAATGACTTTTCCTCTATGATTTATCATTATTCTCTTGGATTGGTGTTATGTGGGACTTGTGTTGGACCACTTCTTTTGAATGGTTATGCATAGGAAAGCTTGGGAAAGTGATGGGGAGAAAAAAATATAGTGTTAGGTATGATATAATGTTTGAGTAGATTCACCAGGATCTAGTGTTCTAGAGGCATGATCTCGGGCAACCCTTACTCTACACAAGGATAGACTATATATTTCTTATTAAGTCATGATTATTTTTGAGTCATTTTGAATTGTTATCCATTGACCTATTTCAGGATTTATATCATTTTATTTTCTTAAAGCGATATTATTTTTAGGTATATTGATTGAGTGTGATGTTTTAGAATGCATCAAGTCATGTTTTGATAAACTGATTAAGGAATTTTCATCTGGATATGAAGGATGAGAAGTTAGTGAAACTTATTTAGATATCCCTCCATATTTATTGAGTTTTTTCCCTTTTTGAGTTTTTAGGAAATGTTAGAAGTTTGTGAAGGACTAATGTATTATTTGAATTCTATAGTGGGGAGACCACCGTTACTGAGTCTCTCATATCAAATAGTTGTCTCACTCTCTTTCACATTTACTGATAAGTTTTTCTTGTTGGACCTTGAATCAAATCATGGTGTCCATTTTCCATGTGAATTCCTTATTGTTTTATAATCTAGTAAAGATGTTATTTCTTGAACCTATTATTTGGTTTCATCCATGGTTTAGAGTGTTAATTATTTTCTTTGGACTTGTTTTTTTGGATTAAACCTTTTTCCATTCTTTTCATGGAATTGTTTTCAGATCATCTTCATTTATTTATTTTCCTAGTTTAAAATCACTTTCAATTTTCACCTTTGAGAGTTAAATGTTTAGAGTTTCTTAGGTTTTAGTTTAGTGCTTGGATTTGAATATTTTTCTTTTTTAGGAAGAATCCATTCAAGATATGAAAGGGGATTTTATGACATGATTATTTGGGATGAATAACTATTCATGCCCACATGAATAATGATTCACATAAAAAATATGGTCAACCCAATTTTAATTGAAATTTTTTATCACTTTTCCTCGGCTCAAGGTTAATCCATTAGGGGGTTATTTATCTCATTTGATGCCTACAACTCCCAACAACACAACTTTAGTTTCTCTCCACCTCCATGGAAGATACTTCAAGCCTATTTGAGTATTGATGTTAGTTCTTAAAGTTTATATATCCTCTTGTGTTTTCTTTATTAATATATCTTCCATAAAACTAGAAATACATTGAGGCTGAATATTAGATCTAGGGTTGTTCTTAATTAGGGATTTGGATCTGTTAGGGTTCACTTGGAACCCTCTTAGTTTCATAAGTATTCTTGGGTTATGTCATTGTTAATTACCTATATAGTCATTTCAACTGATAATATTTGAGGTTGATGACCCATACATCTCTCTTTATGATTAAATATATGATTTCTTATGCTTTCATAATGGGTTTTAAATGTCATTTAATGTTTACACTTATATTTTGGTAGCTATATCAAAGGATGATGGATTTCTTGAGTTTTCAACAAATGAGAAAATGGTTTTTTCATTATAATTGATCTTAAATCTATTTTAAAGGTTTAAGACCTTGGTTTGGAATATAAAATTCCTTATTGGATCTTGATACTTATTATTGAAATTGTTTACGATGGTGATTTACAGAATGATTAGAAAAGTGTTGTTTTCTAAAGATTTATTGTGATGGTCCTTTTGAGAAATTCTTTAAAAAATAGTACTTATTAATGAGTGATGATTTGAAAATGGTTTATTAATGGATTAAATTTATTTTAACGACTCATCATTTTGAGTGGAATTTGGAAAGAACTATTTACAACTTTTAATAGTTTATTAGAAAATGAAAACCCATAAGACATGCTCTTTTATATGTGATTAGAATTAATGGTTGTTGAAATACATGTAATGAATTTAACTTTAGAGGGAAGTTGGATTATATTATTATGATTTGATAATGGGGATGTTCCTATATTGGTGTTTGGAGGTAAAGGTGAGTTAGATTGTTGTTTTTTATATGATTATATGCTATGATTATTAATTTTAAATGCTCACATCAATTTATATTCCATAGAAAGTCTTGGTTATAATAGTCAGATTTCTAGGTATGCATGCTCACTAGTTATAAATTATGATCTTCCTAATAGACCTATGTGGGACTTAGGTTAACCTATGAGATGTTTTACCTTGGTTAGGTCATGTAGGGAAAGATCTGGTGTTTGGGAAGGTTGAATGGTGTGTAATTATTTTCTGGTGTATATGATTTTCTTCAATGATCACTACAAAAAATGTAATTTAGTGATGTTTTTTTAAAAACATCCCTAATTTTTAAATGTGGTGATTCTTTCCTGAAAACACCGATAAATTAGTGATGCTTCCTGAAATCATCGCTAAATTAGAAATGTTTCTTGAAAAAATGTCTATAAATTAGCAACGATTTGTCAAAGCATCGCTAAATTAGAAATGCTTCTAAAAGCATCGCTAAATAAGCGATGCTTCCAAAAAACTTTTCGAAATTAGCGACACTTTCTGGAAAGAAAAGCTAAATTAGGGACAATTCTTGAAAGGCATCAATAAATTAGAGACACTTATTCAAAAGCATCGCTAAATTAGCGACACTTCATGACAAGAATCACTAAATGAACAAAGCTTTGTGAAAAGCGTCATTAAATTAGCGATGATTCATGAAAAGCGTCACTAAATTAGCAACACTTCGTGATAAACGTCGCTAAATTAGTGACGCTTCCTAAAAAGTTTTGTGAAATTAGGGACGACTCCTGAAAAACGTCGCTAAATTAGAAACATTATATATATATATATATATATTGATACATGTATATAAACACACATATATATATATACACACATTCATATATATATAAATATGAATATATATATATACATATATTTATATATAAAAAACATATATATTTTAAATTTAGTCACTTTTTTGGAAAATGTGGCTATTTTAGTGACATTTTTACTGATGTTCTAAAATATGAATAATTATATATACATATTTGTATATGTATATATATATATATATTTATAATTATATATATGCATACATACACCTATATATTTACACACACACATATATCAACATATATACATATATACATATAAACACACACACACACACACATATATATTAATATAAAAATATAAAATATATACATATATATATGAAGACACACACACACATATAATATAAACACACACACAGACATATATATATATATATATAATATTATAAATATATAAATTAACATAAAATACAAACATATATATATATATATATATACATACATATAATATAAAACATAAACCCCCCCACACACAAATATATATATATATATATATATAATATAATATAAACATATAAATAAATATAACATAATATAAACATATATATACATATATAGACAAAAAATATAAAATATAAATTAATATATGTATATATATATATAATATTAACTTTTAAATATTGAAATGTATATATATATATAACATAATATAATTAAATATTTTAAATTTAGTCATGTTTTAAAAAAAACATGACTATTTTAGTAACATTTGCACTAGTATTTTAAAAGTGGCTAATTATATGTGTGTAGACACACACACACACACACATAAAAATATATATTAATATAAACATATATGTATATTAATATAAACATAATATATATATATATAATATAAATACACACACACACATATAATATAATATAAACACACACACACAGATATATATATATATATATATATATTAATGTAAATAAATATATATATGTAGTTGGGGTTTGACTTAGTGGTAAGCACCCTATAATCCTACATGAAAAATGGGAGTTCAAAACCCATTGGGCATAGGTACTGTAGCAATACTATAGTGGTACTGTAGTAGCGACGGTACTACCGTACTATAGTGGCGACAGAGCACTGTAGCAGCGACTGTACTGTACAACTACTGTACCTGGTGAGTTACTATTCACAAAATGTGCATTGGGCCAAAAATTGAGCCTACGGGCTATGTAATGGTCTACAAGCCCAATGGGCCTTTGGAATATGTAATGGGTCTCCCTCTACACAGTTATAAAGAGGTCTTTGTTTTGCTTTAATAATAAAATGAGGCTTCATCCCCAACCTTTAAATATATATATATATATACATATATATTATTTTTTGAAATACTGAAAAATATATATATATATATATATATACACACATAAGAAAATAAATTTATATACCAGTAATTTGAATGGGCTAGTTACCAGGGGTACTTCCCAATTTACGATAGGTTGACGGTTCGATTCCCACAAAATTAATTTTACCTAGGTGGGAGGGATGCGAGACCAAGCTAGACAGGATGGGACATGGTGGTGCGGTGGAGCAGGTGAGAACTGGATGCCGGTACTGGAAGGGAGAGGGACAATGAAGAGTACTAGAGAGAAGAGGGGATGGGGGACGGTGACCGGAAAATGAAGGAGACTAGACAGGACAGTGAGGTGGCATGATTACTAGAGAAGAGAGGAGCTGGAGAGTACTGGAGGTGGGGACAGAGGATAGTGTGGGAACTGGATGGTATATGAGAACCCATTGTGTGTTTTTATTATTATAAAAAATATATAAAATTCTAAAAAAAAATAAATTTCAAAAAATAAAATACAACAGTTTGCCGAAAATGTCAGTAAATGACATGTAATTTCACAATTTTTATTTACCAACATTTCTAGAAAGCATTGGCAAATAATGTTTCGCTAATTAAAAACACCTTAAAACATCACAAATTTAGTGAGCTTTATTTACTGATGTTTATAGAAAATATTGGAAAATAAGGTGTCTCTAATTAGAAACATTTATAAGCATTGCTAAATTATTTATATTTTAAATCATCATTAAATTAGTGACACCTCATTTAGCGATGTTTTGGAGAAATTTTAGTAAATGAATTAGAAAAGTTTTAAAACATCGCTAACGCAAAAACAACTTGCTAATTAGCATTTTTTTGTAGTGGATGACCATATTATCTCTTTACTAGATAATTCCCCTTGAGAACCTAGGATTCTATAAATATATTATATTTTATAAATTATGGATATATATGGTTATTGGTGAAATTGTATTTTTATCTCTTTAAAGGTTTTCCATAAAACTATTTTATCTAAAATTTATAAATTATTTTGTTAAAGAATATAAATTTTGTTTTATTTGTAAGGAATCTTGGTTTTTTGAAGTTGGATGTTTTCCAAATGAAAACTATCTTATACCTTGTTAAATGAGAAAAATGTGGAAACCTACTTTATACTTATATTTTTAAATTACTATATTATAGATTTACTTTTGAAGTGTTATGCATTGGGTCAGAGTATGTAGACCTATTGTTATTTTTACCTGATTCCTATATATTATAGGTTAGTAGGAAACTCAGATGTAGTGGATGTTTTTGGATATCTGAGTTTGATTTTGGTAGTGGTGAAAGCGATGTTTCCTTACTTTCACATAGAGACTTGATTCTGGTGGTTTGTATATATTTTTCATTGTTAGTTTTACCAACCATAAAACTTTTAATCTTGTATCTTTTATCATGTTTTATTATTATTTATATTTGAGTTCCTAGTTTATTTACCTTTTTATTATTGTTCTTCTACTTCTTTATTATTATTATCTTTTTTGATAAATCATTATCAATGAGTTCTTATTGATGCACAAGCACTTGTCGCCAACCTTTGGGGATAATGAATGCCCTTTAGGCCTTGTTATAAACTGGATAAGGTACTTTGTTCATGGGTGAAAAGGGTTGGTTCATGACATAGTGTAATAGTTAAACACCATAAATGTTTTTAATCATTAGTATAAGGGAAAAAATTGCATCTCCTCCAGTACATTCCATGTTTGTTAAATTTCAGACTGAATTTAAATCTGACTAGGAGGGTACACACAATGTTCCCAGTTAGTACACATCGTGTACTAAATTATTTTAAATTAAAATTAATTTATTTAAAATTATAGAGGATGAGAATATTAGGGAATATTTGTAAATATAATTAATATTAAAAATTAATAAATTAATAATATTTTTAATTTATTAATTTGAAAATTTTTTCTTAATAAATAATGAAATGAAAAAATTATAGCAAGTTTAAATGCATAGTTGTTTCATGTAGTGGATCATCATGAGATTTATCAACCTATGTATATGTTAGTATTCTATTTAATTTAATTATTTATTTCATGGGTTTTTATAATACATTTATTATTAAATTAAATATGATGTTCTATATATCATCTCTTCATCCTTATTATGTATGGGCTTACATGTCCATGGTTTATTTTATGTAACCTAAACCCATGTTATCCCTCACCTATGAGTGAGTAAGCATGTGTTAAAGAAGAAGATCCCAGTCAGAGGAGATGGTTCAAGACTAAGCTGAGGTAAAACCCACAAGGGGGATACACATGTTGAAAGTGAAATATTGTGACTCGTTTTAGGTATCAACTCAAGGAGTTATTCCTATAGGGTCAAGGGTTAGTTATCTTTTACTTAATAAAATAACTAATGATTAAAATACCATGATTATGTAACATGTTTGTTTTATGTTATCTAGTGCATGTTTATTTATTTAGTTATATGAAAACTATTTATTTTATGTTTTAAAATGATCACATAAAGTTAATTAATAAAAAATCATGCAAGAGGAAATAAAATAAAAAGATTATACATAAATTATTTTTATATAAATTCTTGTTTATACTATGTGGGATAAAATAAATAATATTTATTAATAAGATAAATAAAATCTCTCATGAAAATATTAAGTCAGAAAACCTTTTATATCTTCTGCATTAATATATACCCATAAATAAAGTACTGGTCTAGCTATAATTAGTGAAACTTTTCAATTATCGGGGAGCCTTAACAAATATAATGGGATGAATTAATCAAATTAGTATTAAGTGTAATTACCATAGTCTATTTAATATAATTTGTAGGAAAGTGTTGAGAAAATAAAAGCTTGAAATTTTAGGATTGGGGAGTCCACTCAATTGATCAAGGAACTATAGTTTAATGCATTTGGAAAGACTATCAACCTAAATTCCTTTGAGTAATTTTCATGGTCATTTTATAGGTCATGATAAGGGAAATATGAGTTCTTTCCACTAGAATATTCTCTTGACAAGATATTCCAAACCCATTGGTGAGGTCTATTAGGATTTGATAAAATAACAGGAGACTAATAAAATAAAATTTATTACATCATACCTATTAATCAAGATAAATTACTAAGATTGACTTTTATTTTTTTGTAGAAAATGGCAAGTGAAAGAATGATAATACTGCAATCATTCCGAAAATAGTCCATTTCTTCACCAACATAAATTTCCATGAGCGGTACAATCATTTATTCATTACCTATTCTATAGGAAAATTTATATTATGTATTGTGACCCTTATTCATGATCAACCACCCTAGTGAGAGAGTGAGAGTGAAAAGGAATCCTATAAGAGATACACAAAGGATTCTTAAAATGTCCATTATATCATGTTATTAGCTATGTATCCAAAGATGAAGATACAATATAAGGACATGGATTCTTACAGTATGATTACTTATCTCCTAGAACATGAAAAATAGAAATAGTTTCTTAATATAATTGAGACCTTCACTACATTATACTAATGTAAACTAGAATATAGGTACCTCGATGGTGATCTTAAATTCAAGATGTTGAAATAAATTGTACAGTTAGTTAATTTTGGCTTCCATATGGATAATAAATTGTCCATTAATATTATATTATCATGTTTATCACCAATAATTTCCATATTCATCAATAATTAAAGGATGTAAAGTATGGATAATCCACTTTGGAATCTTTTAATATGATTATCTAGAAAAATAAAGATTTTTGGGAACATGTTCTTCACCCAATATGAAGAATGAGGTTAAAGAAAAGTTTAAAAATCCCATGACAAGTTAAAAACTGATGGAACCTTTAAAATGTATTTCAAATAGACAAAATATTATGAGATAAGGAAATAAACAAGAGTCTATTTGCTTCACATTTTTCAAGGATGGTCACAATAATATAAACAACAATTAATTGAATAAGAAACATGAAATAGCTCATAATTCATGCATATTTATCATTTCATGTAATATTTTTGTTTCAATTCTTGGGTATTAAATACAATATGGGATTCATAGGTTTATATTCAAATATAGGAACTGAGTAAGTTATGAAAGATTATAATAAGTAAGGTGAAGTCTCTAAGTAACTAAAAGTGGGTGATTACTAAGTGATCAAAGAGAAGCACATGAGTTTATATTTCCAAGTGGATTGATTCTAGTAAAACTAATTTTTTATTTTGAGTGTCACTAAAACATTTATCTTAATGTCCAGTTCTAGACATGATAAGAAATTACTTCATATATAAAATGAATATTGTTATGAAAATTTATACTTAATAGTTTATTAATACTTGAATCATAAATATCCAATATCAAAAATCAATGATTAATATAAAATATAAGAATCATACCCAGTTTTGGTAAGATAATTCATTTTCAAGTAATACAAAAAGTAGTTGTCAAGGATATACCAAGTCAATTATTTAGGCTATATAGAGATAAAACCATTAGGTATTTGAAATACTTACTTACTAAATTTTATAAAAATAAATATTTAGATATTAAAGGTATATCCATGAAGATTATAGAATTACTTCAATAAGACCATGCAAACTATTCTAAGGTAAAGATAGAGATAAATTCATTTAATCCATGGGATTCTTTCAAGATATTTGAGGAAGGTAAAGTGGAAGTAATGAATACACTTAGTGAAATATATTAGATCTTTTAGGTGGAATTATCATAGAATATATTAACCAAGAATTTATCAATTATTAAAATATATAGTGAAGCTATTCCTAAACCCACATTAACTTATATAGTTCAAAGACATGATGATAGTACAAAGAAGATAGACGA
The DNA here is from genome assembly GCA_963277665.1 of Viscum album. Taxonomy (NCBI): domain Eukaryota; kingdom Viridiplantae; phylum Streptophyta; class Magnoliopsida; order Santalales; family Viscaceae; genus Viscum; species Viscum album. The sequence continues at coordinate 778,331,124 of OY728131.1, read as the reverse complement.
AGAGTCTTATATGTATTACACGCCTTCCATCATCCCTTTTAAGACATTTTCCCCAAATATAAGTATAATAACTAACCATATACCAACTATATTGATTAATGGATATCATATAAGTTTCAATATGATGGAAATCCATTATGTCACAACCTCATGTTTTTATGAGAATCATTTGTTAAAGAATATTTATCTACAAACTTACATCAAATAAAACACTATGTGCATCTTAGTTAATTATACTATAACTACTAAGTATATTACCATCCCTAATATAAGAATTTATTAATACAGAGAGACTATATTTATATAATATAGAATCACATATATTTTTCGATAGTGGGATAAGTATAGGATCCATGAGCACACAAGTTGGCATGGGAACACTAGAATCCAAAAGACTTAGTAGGAGGAGTTATTCTAGAGACACATATTACATAGGAAAGTTAGGACCAAAGGGGTGATTTTAAATTCACAAAGATATGTGATATATTATTTAATAAAAATAAAAAATCATACCTAGAACCGTTAAATGAAAACATGATATAATTAGAATGCTCATATGAATTCAAAGATAGATTCCATTTATCAAAATTCCAGTTCTATATTTCATTTTTTTTAATTTGATGTAAAAAATATTTGTTGGTATTCAATAAGTAACTAGGCATGGAAGGTATAATTTGGTACCAATAAATTCTAATTGGTAATTAAAGGTTTCAAGTGATGTATACACATTACCTATGATGAAACATTTTCATCAATCATCATGATAAATCCATTATAATTCTATATATCATAAGAGCCTTCTATGATTATTATACAAGGATATTAGATATAAAGTACGTATTCATTTAATGAAACCCTATTAAAGTTGGAATATGAAACAACCATAAGGGTTGGTGATAGAAAAGAACAGAAATAAGAAATGTATGTTGGATAAATCCATTTTTGGATTAAATCAAGCATCCTGATCATATCATTTTTATTTGATGAAGCCATAATAGTTTCATTTTATTAAGAATAAATGTGTGCATGGTGCCTATAATAGGTCATAAGGAGGAATATAGTTTTATAATTCAGATATGCAGATAATATATGGAAAACAAATTTTTAGTCTTATAGTTAATTTTGGATAAAGAATTTCTCCATGATGACTTAAAGTATAAAGCCAACTTCCAGAGAACAAGATCTACATACAAAAATATACAGGATTTATTATATCAAGTCATAATATACACATTCAAAAGGTATTTATTTATTATGTGTAAGTAAAGGAGGGAAATATCTAACAAAATTAGATTAAATACACATGATTGCTGTTAGAAATTTTTAAGAGTACTTGATAAAGTATAATGGATGAGCCCCTAGTATTTAGAGTTGTAGAAATTCTTGTTTTCAAGGAGATACATATCTAGTTTTTACCCTTAGATTAGTTTGACCCAACATCTCAATAAGGCTACGGTAATAATAAAGAAAAATTTATTACATCCAATGGTTGCTATTTCTAAAAAAACCGAGTATGTTGTAGCTTTTGATGCAACATAAGAAGTGGTTTAATAAAATTTTATTCTAGTTTACGGTTTCATCCAAGATATCAAGTTTATAAAAAAGGGAAAAAGGTATATACTTGGTGATATCACCTCTTGATGGATTTTATCAAAGTGGAGAGGTATTAGTTATTATAATATACATAATAGGAAGTGTAAAGACAAACAACTATAGCCATACCTCGATAAAAGTATGTTTAATTTTTTAAAGTTTTCATGACCATTAGAAATTGGATGTAGTATAAGTGGGAGTCTGTTAGAATTGGTTGCTTATATATACTTGAATTTATAATTTGAATTACTATAATTTTCAAAGACTTGAATATTAATAAATATTTTATTATATTGTTTCCGATACGCCCCCATATTTGTAAGAATTTTTGACTCAGTACAGAATTATTTTTTAAAGGAAGGAATTCAATGGGACTTTACGAGTGATAGTTTGGGATGAACATTGGTTGATAGGAAAGGTGATCAGGCTTATCTCACCCTTTTTTGGTGGAATTATTATGTACTCTAGGACTCTCTTAAATATTTAAGACAAATTCATGAATCTTTCCTAGTAATAACATTACTACTAGTTATAACCATTAAATTTATTATCAATCAACATGTATTGATGAGAACATATATATAAATTATAGGTTCTCTATATTTATTTTATTTTTTAGTGATTCTACTGTTTAAATCTTCATAACTTGGTTCTTTGAAATTTATCACCATCTAGGGAGGCAGTAGGGGTTTCAATATTGGGATTAGGCCTATAACAAAAGAATCATATATATCCCAACAAAGGAAATCAAGAACCACATAGTTTAGTTCCACTTAGTAGGAGACATAATTATTTTCAAGGTCATTGACAAGTACCAATGTGGTTACTTTTAAAGTTATGAAACCATGACCCAATGAAGTTCCTTTTAAGGGAATGCGTTAAGGTCCTATTGAAGTTATTTTTAATAACACACATATAGGTCCCAGTGGAGTTCATATTAGGTTATTTTACTAGTAACTGTGATTGTTTACATATTAAAAATTAGAGTGGTGCCTTTTTTATACTAGTTAATAGGAATAAAAATCCACATAGTTTGATTTGAATAGTTTGAGGTCATGTGACAAGACCGATCCATTCTATTTAACTTCATACAGTAGGATTTCATACCATGGAGTTTAAGGTTATAAAACTAAGACTACTAGGTGAAGGGGAATAACAATGGTTGGTGTGAGAATTATGATGGGAAATCCATTTTGGTTTACTATGTTTGTAGGTAATTAAATAGGAGAGGGTATGGTTGGATTCACATGAAATATGACCTATTGAGGAATATTGGTTCACAGGGAATATAACCAATTGAGGAAGGATAGATCATAGGGAATACACCTCAATAATGAAGGATGGATCATATTAAATACAACTCCTTAAGGAAGGATGGATCATAGGTAATATGACCCATTAAGGTAGGATACAATCAAAAGGATTATGTACCATTGAGGAAGGAAGGATGGAATCATGGAGAATATATCTCAATGAGAAATAATATGGGAATTACACTTAATAGGAGGCCTTGAACTTTCTTGGGAGTAGGAGGGATACATGTGGGGATTATTCCTATGCTACCTAGAGGTGTTTAACCTAGTATATTAATTAAGTGAAGGTAGGTTTTAGGGATCACACCTAGTTAGAGGCCCATTATATATCCCTAGACCAGTGAGTGGAATAATTCACTACTAAAAAATAAGGTTTTATTAGTTCTAGAAAACACTTTTAAGAGTTCTAAAAACCACTTTTAACAGTGCTAGAAAATCGCTATTAATCGTAGTGAATATTGGGGGGGGGGGTCTCCTTTATCAGTGCTCAAAAAAGTTCTGATAAAAGGGTCTTTTATCAGTGCTTTTTTTAGCCTTGATAAAAGGGTTCTTTTATCAGTGCTTTTTTTAGTGCTAATAAAAGTCAAAAAAAAATTAAAAAATCTAAAAGGAATATATAATCCAAGGATCTTTTAACAGAACTTGACCTCTTCTTTTATCAACATTTCCCCCCCTTTTATCAGTGTTTCCCCCCCTTTTATCAGTGTTAGGTGGAGCCCCCACCCTCTCACTGCACGCTGTAGTTGCCCGCGCAACGCCCTCCCCTTAAAAGTGCTATCCTGTTGCACTTTCTGTTCGCAACCCTACTCCCACTAGAACTCATACACCAGACCCCCCCTGCATGCCTACACCTTTACCACTAATCAAATTAGTTTTTTTTCCATTTAATGATATATCTATTTATATATATATAGTTATATTTATTCGTATATTAATATAGACTCATATTAATATAAATTTTTTTAGTTATATTAATATATATATATATATTCATATATTAATATATATATATATATATTAATATATATATATATTTAGTTATAATTTTTTATCCGTATATTTATTTGTATATTAATATATTTTTAAAAGATTAATTTTAAATACATTTATTAAATATGTTTTCTAATGTGTGTTTATAAATAAATAAATAAATGTATAAATAACTAAATAAATAAATAAGTAAATAAATACATATATACAGCACACACAGACACAAATATTTACAAATAAATACATATATATGTGTATCTGAAAATCCATGGAATGTTAAAAAGACCATAACTTCTAATCCAGAATTCCATTTCAACTCTAAAACCAGTCAAATAGAATAACATGAAACAATCTTCGATATGATATGTGGTACAAGCTTAACAAATATCCAGATCAGAAGTTATAGCCGTTTGAATGTTAAAATGACCATAACTTCTAATCCAGGAGTCCGTTTCAGATCCACAACTAGTAAAATAGAATAAAATGAAACAATATTCAATATTATATGTGGTACAGGCCAAGAAAACATTCAGATCAGAAGTTATAGCTTTTTGAATGTTAAAAAATCAGGGTATCCCGACAAAAAACTTAGTTTTGGAGGCCTTCTGGGACTTTTGGGCCTCGATATAACCTTCATTGGGTTCAATCGGATTACAAGGGTGTAGATCTCATCACAAGTTTCGATTTGATATGTGGTAAAGCTCAAATGGACACTCGGATCAAAAGTTATGACCATTTGAAGTTTGAGTTGCATTTTCTTCTTATTTTTGATCTTTTATTGTTATTTTATTATTATTTTTATTTTCAAACTGTTATTAAATTACTATTACTCGATAAAAATTACAAAAGTATTAATTAAAAATATTTTTAAAAATATTTTACAATCCTCTTTTACTAAATAATTTATACATTATTTTTAGATTTAGATTTATCCTTATCTAAAAAATATTTAAAAAATACATATTATATTAATATCAATATAAAATAGAAATATATATTTATATATTAATATATGATTTTTAATGTTTTTTTAATTTATCTTTTATTAGCGCTTTTATAAAAGCACTGATAGGGGGGTCTTTATCAGTGATTTTATAAAAGCGCTGATAAAGGGGGTCACCTTTAACAATGCTAGTAAAAAAGTGCTGATAAAAGGTCACTTTTATCAGTACTTTTTAGAAGTTTTAAAATTACACCTTTATCAATGCTTTTCTTGGTGCTGATAAAGGTACCCCTTTATCAGCGCTTATTTACTAACACTGTTAAAGGGGCAGCACTTCCCTTGCCCCGTTTTGTTGTAGTGTAAAGAGGTCTACTTGACACTTTAGCTAACAAGATGCTTGATATAGTGAAACCAATATGAGCTCTATGAGCCAAGGGAGGTTCTACTAGTATCCTTATGATAGGGACTCTCATTATCAAGGTAATATATGATACTAAACACCCCTAGGATTCTATTAGTCTTGGAGGAAAACCTGAGTAAGATCTATTATCAAAGGAATACATGATCAAATGGGTAGAAACTGAGGTGGATAACCTAGTAATAAATCTCAAGAGGCCACAAGGGATGTATGAAAGGATGGGAACCTAGGTAGGGGACCTGTACAGGTATGGTACCTAGGTAGGAGACCTAGAAAAATGTGCAGTCAATTATAGAGTTAGGGGGAATATCATACCCTAGTATAAGGACTAGGGTGAACTAGAACACTAGTAGGTGACTTGGGTAAATGGTCTCCTTAGTCATGGGGAATGGTCAAAGACTCACCCTAGTATGAGTTAGGGTGAAACACTACCCTTATATAAAGTTAGGGTAAGGTTTCACCCTAGAACGGGTTAGGGAAACGTGTTTTCTTTGTGTAGGGTAGGGTGAAGTTTCACCCTAATATAGGGTAGGATGAAGTGTCACTTTGGTATACGGTAGAGGGAAGTGTTAAACTGGTATATGGAAGGGAAAAGTGTTTCCCTAGTTGAAGGCCTAACTGAAGTCTCTCCCTATTGGTGTGTCCATGGGATGGCGGTTCTTCTCCCTAGTCCATAATGATCACATAGAAAGTGGTGTTTCATGAAGTTTCTATATTAAATTCTTTAGATGATACAATCAACCTAAATTTACATTAATTAACTTAGGTTTTGACTTAATAAATCACTTGAAAGGAAAGTATAGACTTGGGTGGGGTATGTAGATGGTTAGGATCATCTGAGTCTCTTTCTGTTTGGGGTCCCCATTCATCTTCTTATTCTCTTCTCTCCATGTATTTACAAAATGGCATGTATGGTGGCAGGTGGTATTCATAGAAAGAATATATTAGGGTACAATGTTAGGTGGGTAATCACTCTCAAACCCTAGTGAGATGAGGCACCTCATGATTATTAATGGATTGGGGGTGTAAGTTGGGTACACATATTGACTTCACAAAAATAGGCTTGGATATGGAGTTGGAGACCCATGCATGAAGGAAACTTGAGCACACACTAGGAGATCGAGTCAAAGATACCTTGATTTTCTCTTATATTTTAGGTCTAAGTGACCTAGAAATGTGCATGGGATTGTGACTATTGATGATTCCCTTTACTAGAATTCCCCCCGCCCTGAATGAAGTATCCATCATTCAAAAAAGAATTACTTATAAACCCCCCAATAATTGGATCTGATCAATATAAATGGGATCAAATTATGAAGTCTATATGGATTTTCATAAACTCAACATCAAATGAGGGACCATGCACTTAGGTTGGATGGTCAGCATACCAAGCACACCGGTACCTGGGAACATGATGTGTGCTAGCACATGGGTGACAAATTCAAATCCTCTATAAATAATGGTAGACCACTTGACTTCTATGCATCATTTTGACCTGAGTGAAACATGAAATTTTTCACTCTATTTTTTTTATCAATTCAGTCACTTTACTCAGGTTGAATATACCATTCTAATTTGATCAAATTTTAGTTATTTAACATAGGAATGATGATATTATTATGACATTCACACCTTGGTGAAAGATCTTGGGAAGAGGGGGAAAACTAAAGACACCTAAGCAAAGCTATATGAGAAAACAATTGCATGTGATTTTTTTTCCTTTTTTAATTTTTCACTCTATTGTATTTATGCTTATCTCACTTTTATTTTAAAGGTTCTTTCATTTTTATTCAATACAACTAATGTTTTTGTGTTTCTTACTTGTAGAAAAATATAGACCACACTTTGAACATGGTTCTAGACATTGAGGCCGCAACCCCCATTAGCTTATTGATCTTAGTTTTCAATTATGGATATTCCATCTAGTATAGGCGACACATGTTTTCTCTTATAAAATTAATACAACATACTAACTTGAAATATCTGACATCAAATTTAATTTTATTGTATGGTTATTTCCTTCTAACAAACATGGATATCTCAAGTCCAAATTCTAATATTCTAGATTCCTAGATCATAGGGTACACCCATTTAGGGAGTGCCAATATATCATCCATGATTCATATATCAATTATTGATAGTTTACCACCACATATATATTAAACCACTATACGGATACCCTAAATAACTATGCTTCTATATAACTATGCTTCTATATCATCCATGAATCAACCATATACCAACTCTAAGACTGGATAGAAGATTGAGACCTATATACCATCGGTAGTGTTAATCCCTAGAATATGTGGGCATACAAGGATCACTAGTCATGTGTTAAGTTTGAGAATTATTTTAATAAGGTAAAAATATATAAAGCCACTTGGATTTCATAGACCCAGATATATAATATCTAAGACCTCCTTCCTGACCTACTTCATTTTTAGAGCCCTTGGATGAATATGTTCCACCTAGTTTAGAGAGAAATGGAGATTAGTATGTGGGACATATACAAGGTATTTAAGGAACCCATTATCTGATCTATGTATGATTAATTCATTCCCTTAAAGGTTTCTTGGAGAGATATTTGGTGAACACCCACATTAGATCAAGTGTTATTAAGAGAATACATCAATTCTATAAAAAAAGACCCCTATACACAGATGTATATCAACTTTGAGATATGGATGGAATTTTGAACAGTTTCATGTGGGGATGTACTAACTTCAAGATACCCGATGGGAATCCCATATATTAAAAAATGGGTAATCATAGGAATTTATTAGATAGAGTTAGAGTGAGGCCTCTATGAGGAGTGATACTTTAACATCAACCAAAAAATCCATTGTTAAACTCATCTAACTGAATTCCACACCATGTCGTTTAGTGGGAACTTGATTCTAGTCCACGATTTTCATAACATAGTATGATCGAGTACCTTTTTGGTGATGAATTAGTTGGTATAAGAGAGGCCTATCGATCTAGTAGTATTGGTTTTAGATAAAATACACAAGTTCTTGTCTCATATATATAAGGTAAGTACCCATTATATATATCTGAGCCCTTTAATGTTATGTGGGATAGGTAGTAGTAAACTTTTAAAAGTGAAAGATCCTAGATAATAGTCAGATTCAATGATATAGATTTAATACATTTATACAATATGTATATAGTATTAAGAATCTATCATTGAAGGATGAAAAGGGTTCTAAGAACCTAAGTTTTCACTCGAAGTTCAAATTTATTCCTTTTAGAAATCCTTCCACTGACACAATAAAATATTATGGTAATGATAACTATGAAGTGTGTTCATACAAGATGTCCATGAAAGATAACATTCTGGTGACCTATAATGACTATGATATTGTTTTCAAGGCTTATAAACCATATTGATTTTCAAATCAATTATAGTTCAATAAAAATCAATTAGTAGTTTTATTGATAGATATTTGTATAGAGAAACACCCAATGGTGTAATGGTAATTATGGGTAATGATATCCTAGGAAAACACTCAGACCGAGATCAGGTTTCATTCAATGAATGTGTTCATCGGTATGATACCAGGGTGTAACCAAGCTTGAAAATCATCATATATCAACAAGATACTAGGGAATATAATTCCTAGAGTTATAATATACTTGTACTTGGAGAGAGGAAAAGGGTACATAGGAAGTCCTATAATAAAGGGATAACTGGTGAAGTTTCCAAGACATTGGATCAACCCCACCCATAAGTTTTTGATAAACTCACATTAAAGAGAAAATTTATTAGGAGTTAGAGCCATGATGGTCCATCCAACAATAATTGGATTTTGTTTAGAATGAAAATGATAGAGGATCCTAAGTCTTCTTCATAACCCCAAAGAGGGTTTCTTGATACTTCCTCATATTACTTGTATCCATAGGATGTACACATTTGGTTGGGGTAGCTACTGACTACTAATGTTGTGGGGTTATGGACTTTCTTATAGAGCGACATCCATATACCCCAACTTGGAAATGTTAAGATGCCTCTAAACCTAGAATTCAATATCAATCCCAATAAATCTAGCAAGAAAATTTGGGAGTTGAAGATTCTAATATATGTTAATGATAACCAATTCCCAATCACAGGGTAGGTGTCAGATATGAAAGACTAAGGTACCAATGAAGGGGTAATTAATTGGTTTACTGATGAGAAATGATATGAAATCACCAATCCCAAAGATTTACAACCATATTTATCTAGAGAAATTATCTAAAAAAGACCATATACTACTCTATATTTGATCACACACCCACTAAATGAAAATATACATTCCATGAACATTATCTCTGATGAAAGAGTCTAATTTATGAATCTGATTCTATATTATCATTTGGGTAGTGGAAAAAAACTTCTTTTGGTTGTAGAATCTTAATTCTCCAAGAGGTATCCTTAAAAACTGAGTCCAATATATGTTAATAGAGAGTATCAAGATTCTCTCTCACTCTTCACTATGAAAGGAGCTACACCGATGGTAAATGGAATTTTGACCACATATATTTCGAACACCCATGATGGTTGGGAAGTGGATATCTCAGGTATAATAATTGAGTGTAATTATTATATTTTGTATCAACCTGTTTACTTTTCTTCCCATGGAAGAGCTAATTACACTTCTTAAATTTTCAACTATAATGAAATATCTATTAGTAGTAATAGATGTCCCTACCTCCTTGGTTGAATTCAAAGACTTCAAAGAGGAACTAAATTAGAGTAAGTTTTCCTTTCTTATGTCTATCCAATTATTTCCTTGTATAACATACTAATTTCAACTCTGATATCACATAGCTCTATCTATATAAAATATAACTATTTTGATAAATTAATGACATATTATATTCATATTTCCTCTTTTTATAGAGAAATAGTTGGCCCAAAAGTTAAAATTGGTGGATTTATTTAGTATGGATAAAGTGGACCTTGAATGTTCCTCAAAATGTTTTACTCTCCAAGGAATTTTTGCTTTATAAATTGATGGGGATACCACCATGGTAGGGTGTCAGGATTCACTAGCTGATCAATCCATAATAAGAGGATAATACACTCTTGTGGTGTAAAATGATATAATGATAATAACTAATGAAGTTCATATTATGGAAATAAAGGAACCACCAAGGTGACACATATATGACACCATTAGAGGAAACATAACCAGATGAAGAAGCTTATACTCTAGTGGAAACGAGTGAGTATCTATAACTCATTATTCTAACTTTTGTATCCACCAACCAATGTATATATATTTTATATCACCTATAACACTACCGTTTCAAGTGGAATATCTTTCTAAAGAGGCTTCCATCCCAATATTCATCTACCAAAATGCATAGAGATTGGGAAAATTTTAGTACTGATGGGATCATAAGGTAATGATGACATGATCCCCTTGAGTGACTTGGTTCTAGAGTATATATCAGTTTATAGAAGAGATTCTAAGTTAGACTAAGAGTTTTTGAATTTTTAGTAAGCTTCATGGAGGTATATATGAAATGGTATTTAGAATCTGATCTACAAAACCCACATAAAGGGTCTATATAAGAAACTCTATAGGATTAATCACATCTTCATGAACTTAGGATACAATGAGTACAATTATTGGTCTATCTATACCATCATTAATGATATCATCTATTAAAATCAATTAGAGAATATGTCCTAACCCCACCTCACCTGGATAAAGTTAGTAGAACACCTATAAATATCAAAACTACAACACTTCAAGAAAAATCCCATTTCATGGAGGTGATGTTAGAGTAACAATGATTGACTAAGGAAGAGACCATAGTCATGGAACAACTCTTAAAAGTTAAGTTCACCCAAAGGATGATTTAAGGAACACCTGTAGGCTAATTCACTACAACATAAATCGCCTTTAGCGGTGGTCTTTTAGCGGCGATTTACAAAACCACCGCTACCCCCCCCATTTGTTGTAGTGCGACACTTCCCCCAAACACCCGACCCCAACCCCCCTTCTTCCTACAACCCCCATGACCCCAACTTCTCCCCCCAACCCCCGTGAGCCCCAAACCCTAGATTGTCTCCCCACCCATGCCACCAGTGACAGTTATCGCCGCCCATCAGCACTCCTCACCGCCCATCGCCGCTGACCCCCAAAGCCCTAGATCACCTCCCCACTGCTGGTCCTAACTCATGCCACTTCTGGATGCTTCCCACCACCCCTCCACACACCTCGCCACCCATCGCTGCTATTTAATACCTTTTTCTCCCCTCTACACAGGTTCGTATACCATTATAGTGCGGTTGTGGTATGATTTTGGGTTGGTTTATTTAAAGTTGGTTGAATCATACTTCTTTATTTTCAATATTTATTATTGTGGTATGTTCTTACATTTATAGGCTCCCATTGGGGTGCGGATTCATGTGGTTTCAATAATGTTCATCTATGATTAGGATCTTAATTTACCTCCCAATAGTAGAATATTTTGTAGCATGTTTTTTTCATTATTTTTTCTAAGTAGTACTTTTCATCCTAGGATGGATGGTCAGATAGAGAGAGTGATCCTAATATTAATTGATGTATTGGAGATGTTTATTCTTGATTTTATAGGTTCTTGGGTGAATCATTTTCCTTTGGTTGAGTTTTACTATGATAATAACTATTGATTAACCATTGGTAAAACTCTATTTAAATAATTGTATGAGTGTTCTTACATATCTCTAATATGTTGGAACAAGGTTAGAGAGTTAATTAATCTCAGACCAAATTTGGTGAAGAGAATGATAAAGAAGGTGTATCTGTTCTATGAGAAAATAAAATATGCTCAAGACCATTATGTGATGGACCAGGGTATAGAGTTGTTTAAGTGGGATGTGTTTGAACCAGTGAAAAATAATTCATTTCTCTTTTTATGATTTCTTGAAAAATAAACCTAATTTACCTATTAGAGTGAGAAAACTCATTGCTTAACTCACACAAACTATGGTAACAAAATATAAAAAGACACTTGATATAAAAGTTTCACCACCCAAATTTACAATTTAACCCTTGGCATGATCCATAATCACCTAAGCCTATATGATCCACTAGAATCACCATTATGGATGCAATGAGAAGGGTATATCTTTAACTTGTATTATAACATTAACAACAATTTCATCTCCCAAAATATCTCATTATTGTCTTGAAATTTAATAAAATATGAATTATCCTTTTCCTTTATTTATCATTTTCATGTTGTAGGTTTTATACCATGAATAAGGACCACCCCATGGGTGAGTTTCCTTGAATGGCCCTTTAGGTATTTATGCCTTGGACACCCCTTGAGGTGTTCCTTTATCCCTTGCATGGGTTGTTGAAAATGGATTTTGTTATAGAAGGAATTGAAATGTTGTTATATTGTAATTTAATTGGTTAAAGGGTATGGGATGGATGACTTGATCCTTGACCCATGTATTCCATTCCTGTCTAAGCTTGTTTCCTTTGCATTACCTTTCCCATGTGAGTAAAGTAGAGGCCATTAATTTAATTGATGTAATTGGATTTAATTTCTATAATTTTTTATTTTCCCATGTGATTAATAATATAATTAATCTATGTGATAACTTTAATGTATTACTATGATTGTTATATTAAAAATGGCCATGTGAGTATTTTAATGGACCTTGAATTACTAGCCCTTGTTATTTATGTTGAAACCATGCTATGTAATGGATTGACTAAGAATGGGAATATTGTTACCATAATATTTCCATGTTAGTTAAATGATGTTAAATCCATGTATTAGTTCCTTATGCTTGTAATGCTTGTTATGAATTATGACCACGTGATTAAATGGAAGGACAATCCCTTGTGGTTGGTCCTCGATCAAGTTATGCATTTTATGTGAGATATATTAAATGCCTTTGGTTTTGACCTTGGAATGTTAAGTGACTTTTTTCAATAAAATGGTATTGGATAAATGATAAATAGCCTTAGGTAATACATGGATTCAAATTAGAATTCCATGGATGGAATCATGTGACTATTTACCTTTATACCTTGACTGATACATGGATTTACCTTATAAGGACATTGATAGACTCAATGGTTAATGTGATATTTTCATGAGTGATACATGGATCCAAATGAGATATTCTATAAAAAACTCATTAAGACTTGAATTATATGTCGACAGATACTTGGAATTTGAATGGATTACCAAGGACAGACATAAAGGGAATTATTTATATGTCATGAGTGATGCTTGGGGTTTCCTTAGAGGACAATTAAGGACAGACTCATATGTCATTGAATTTATACCAAATCTAGAGACATACATGGGTTCATGAGATATTCTCCATGGATGGGCTTGTAGAGTGAATGTTGATTACTCCTGGGCCACATGGATGCTTACAAATGGATGCTTCAACTTTCCATTTCTAATTCACATGGTCCACATGATCTCTTACTAGTAACACCCTGAAAAGAGTTTACAAATGGATGCTTAAACTTTCCCTTTCTACATTTCACAATAACATCCAATTAAAACCATGTATTCTAATCAATTTCCATTTCCATAGTAAGACTTCACAACCATGCCAAGACAGTCCACATTATGACCAATAGAAACAAAGAAGATAACCCAACCTCTATATTTCCAAAAAGACATGTATTTTTTATATCCTTGTCATTCCACTTATACCTACCCACTAATGGGTAAAATAATACATTGTATAATTATATATCTACTTAGATACTAAAAGGAAAATATCACAGGGCCAACTATAATTTCTTTCTGATAGAGGTCCACATTATAATTCAACCCCCATTGATGTTCCATGATCCACCCCAGATCTAAAAAACTTAATCACACACAGGGTCACAATATGTTGCTACCCATAACACTTCACTATTATACCCCACATGTTCTAAAATTATCAACCCTAGACCATACCCAACTCTTTGAATCCTAATTTAAGGATACTAATTTAAGGTAAGAGTTTGTTTCCATTTCATATTCCTAACTTCTATTCAATTATTATATGATTTATCAAGCCCTTACCTTAGTGATATCAAAGTTATGGAATCATCAGTTTGTCCATCTGTTTTGGTGGAGCATGAAATAAAAAAAACTACAGGGATGAGATCCTTTTTCTCGTCTTCTTTTATGGATCTTTTTAATTTGTATGATTTGATTTTCTAGTGGGCGATTTACCATATGTATTTATATAGGAAAACCTTATGTAACATATTTATATATTTTTTCAACTAGTATATATGAATCTATTTCCCTATTTAGTAGTAACTATGTGTTTTAATTTTTTTTAATATTGTGTAGGCACATTGTGATATACATGGATAAAAGATGGATCACATTATTGAGGAACACACCTCAGTATGTTAATGGTTTGAAGGAGTTTTTAGATTTTGAAATTTATAATCGATCCATTGAAGGAAGAATAAGATTTCCATGTCATAAAAGTAAATTTAGAAGATATTTGAAGAGAGATGAAGTTTATGAACATTTAATACTGAAGCAATTCCATGTTCAATATTTGTGTTGGATTTGGCATGGAGAATCACACATTATTGAAAGGTTTAGCACTAATGTTAATCCACAGAATGAGCTTTCAACTTCATCGACAATGAAAAATGAAATGAAGAACCTCACAAATGATGCATTCAGTACTGTAAGACACCAATATCAACATCAAAACATTACAGAACAACCAGATGAGGGTGATACAAATTGAAATGTGACAAGTGATGTTTTTGAGACTATAACACAACTAGATCGAGATTGTAACATATCATTGGATCCTCATCTTGATTATGTGGAGACAAATGTAAGAAAAAAATTCACTGAGTAAAATAAGTTTCATGATTTAGTTGATGATAGAAATAAAGAGTTGTATAGTAGATGTTTGAAATATTCAAAGCTTTATTTTCTACTAAAGTTGTATCATATCAAATGTTTAAGTTGAATTACAAATAAGGCAATGTCCATGATATTGGAATTGTTGCGTGATGCATTTCCTGAAGCAAAAATCCCCGAGTATTTTTAGGATATGAAAAATGTTGTTAATAGGCTTCGTCTGAATTATACAAAAATACATGCGTGTCCCAATGATTGTATGTTTTATTAATGAGAGGATTCAAGTAGATAGAATTGAAAAAAATGTTCTTCTTATAGATGGTAGTCAATGGGTGATGTTGGAAGTTTGAATCAACATACTTTCATGAAGAAGATTAAAAGGAACACCCCTAAAAAGTTTTTCATTACTTTCCTTTAAATCCTTGATTCTAAAGATTATTCATGTCATCGAAAACCGCTAAACACATGAAGTTGAATTCTGTAGATAATAAAAATGATGGGTTAATGAGACATCCAAAAGATTCACAATCATGGAAGACATATGACTCATTACATCCAGATTTATCAGATGATCCTAGGAATGTTTGATTGGGATTGGCTACTAATGGATTCAACCCATTTGGGACTTTGAGTACCAGTTATAACATTTGGCCAGTTGTTTTGATCCCTTATAATTTTCCTCTATATATGTGTATGAAACAAACATCTTTTATCATTTCAATGATTATTCCTGGAAAACAAATGAATGGAAATGATATTGATGTATACTTGTAGTATTTTATTGAATAATTAAAGGAGTTATGGAGCAATGGTGTTGAGAAATTTGATGCTTCTTCTAAAACAATGTTCAAAATGCATGCTGCTTTAATGTGGAGCATTAGTGACTTCCCTGGGCTAGGAAATTTATTTTATTGGAACATTTACATGGGTTAGGATTGTCCTATTTGTAACTTTGATTTTTAGACCAAATGGATACCTCACAGTAGAAAATGGTTCTTCTTGTGACATCGAAGATTTCTCGATGCATCTTATAGATTTTGGCTGAACTAATAAAAATTTAACAATTTCATTAATCATAGTACACCTCCAAAATTGTAAACTGGTTTTAAAATATTGAAACAACTTGAAAATTTTGAAACCAAATTTGATAAGGTTCATAATTTTACTGATAGTAGGAAACCGGTTCAAAGTGCATCGTTAAGTGAAATTAGAATGCAACAATGGAAGACAAAAAAGTATATTCTTTAAAATTATCTATTGGGAAATTAATTTGTTATGGCATAATCTTGATGTGATGCCTATTGAGAAGAATGTCTATGGAAATTTGATTTTCACATTGCTTAATGAGCATGGAAAGTCAAAGGATCATGTCAATGCTCACAAATACTTACAAGTAATGAACATAAAACATGATCTCTGGCTAGATAAGAATGAAAAGTATACTCCGACAATGTTTTCAATGAAAATAGGGATAAAGATACATTCCTTCGAATTTTAAAGAATATGAAGGTATCTAATGGGTATTCAAGTAACATCTCAAGGTGTATTGACTTGAATAATCATAAGTTACATGGATTGAAAAGTCACAATTCGCATATTTTGTTACAATAGTTACTACCATTGGCGCTGCATACATTATTACCTAAAAAAGTTATTATTGTTGTACTCAAATTCTGCACATTTTTCAGACAACTATGTAAGAAATCTCTACATCCATTTCAACTTGATATCCTCCAGGAGATATTTTTATTGACCCTTTGTGCAATGGATATGATCTTTCCTTTGTCTTTTTTTACTGTCATGATGCATTTAACTGTGCATTTGGTTGAAGATGCTAAATTAGGAGGCCCCGTTCATTATCGATAGATGTATCCAATTGAGAGGTATTTTATTTATATATTTTTCAGTTTAGTAAAAAAAATTTCACACTTAATTAAATTCATATTTATGTTTATTTTATTTCACAGATATCTTGGGCATTTGAAATCATACATCAGAAATAAAGCTCAACCAGAAGGTTCTATTGCTGAAGGCTATTTGGATGAGGAGTTCCTTATCATTTGTTCAAGATACTTGGATAATATTGAGACAAAATTTAATCAAGTTGGATTTCTTGAAGACACATCGACTCAATCACAAATACATCATAAATAAAAAATATTTCATGCTATTGGTCGATCAGTTGGGAGGGCCTTAAATGTGACACTAACAGAATTGGAATTATTACAGGCACCTTGTAACATCCCAAAAAAATAAAGAATATGAAATTTTCATATATTTTTGATTTAAATATTAATTTTATTTTAAAATGGATGCTATGTTTGATAGCGTTCCCGATACGCAACAATGGGTTTCTTTGAATTCTTACGTTGCACACAACGTTGGGTCATACTGAAAAATATTAATATAATTTTAAATTGTAGTTAACTCCTTGCCATTGTATTAGTGGGAATGGACATAACTAACCACAATATGAATATACATGTTTGTTAAATGTTTTTACATTTATCCAATAAATTTTAGAGGCTTAAAATAAGAAGGAATATGATTTTAAGCATACAAACTCTAATATTCATTAAAAGGTCGATTTACCACCTTTTGATAGAGAACCCTATTTAAATCTATTTCAGTCACTTTTATATATTATATTTGACAAAATTTAATTCTTCTTTAGAATCGGGGAATCAAAATTTAATTTGGTTAATTTTTTAGTATTTTTCTGATAAAATTATTTTTTTAATGAATAAGTGAAAAATACTGTATTTTAATTCAAAAATGCCTTTTAATCTAATTTATTTATATAGTTAGATTATCTTTTTAATTGTTTTTAAAGTTTAATTAGATTATATTTTTACCATTTAATCTAATTTTGGTCATTTTAAGTAATTTCAATTTGAAATTGGACATAAAAAAGCGTCAATCTTTTGATAGTTATTATTTCATAAAAACATGCTTTTTTGTTTTGACAGCGGGAATTAATTTTAAATTAAAATTTTTACACTTCTATGTTTTTAATTTAGAAAAATGGATTCCATATTTGGAATTAGGAGGTCAAAATTGTTTAAATAGGTAACTTTTATTTTTAGATGAATATTTATTTCAGTAAATATTTTATTTACCATGGTTAAAGGGTAAATCTGGTAAATAAGGGTAAAAAAATATTATAATATTAATATAAAATTAACCAAATTTTTTTCCTAATACTATTTTTTAGTAAATTTATGACCATGGGCATATTTGGGTCGATTTTGTGACCCCATGGAGCCACTTAAGAGTGGTAATGACACTTTATATTAATTAAATTAATGTAAAGACAAAAATGACATAAACAAATATCTTTTAGTAAATCATTTTTACGTATGGTTATATAAGTTATCCTTTCTACTATATATATTATTTGTAAAGATAAAACAATTTCCTACATCATGGTATTTGTTTTATAATTTTTATATATCAAATAAAGAAAATTATTTATGACACAATAATGATGAAGTGTTTACCACATTAATAAATGATTTAAAAAAATAAGATTATAAAGATTAAATAAATATCCAAAACCTAGCCAATTATTATTGGATGATTTTATTTCGACCATGAGTCATCTTATATTTTACTTTAATATGTTTTGGACATTTAGAAACCAAATATAATTATATAATAAAATAATATTTTCACACTTTCCTAAATAGCCTCTCCGCCCCCTTATAAAAAGCCCTCACTTATAACCCATTCCTTACACTTCTCAAGCCCCTTGGATCATCCAAACTCTACCAAATTAATCTCTATACACCCCTATCTTCCTATTATAAGTCTTTCCATAGGAAAAAGCACTTAAAGAAACCCTTTTCATTCAAACCAAAGAGAGTTACCCGATTTAAAGGCAACATCTTCTCTTAAGTTCTTTTGTTATATTTTACTTCTCCAACCCCCTAAACTCATTTTATTACTTTCTTTTATAAAAACACAAGTATAATAAATGTACTAGAATGTTTTTATGAGGATTATTCTAACTACACTTACACACACCTCCATCTAATGGGTAAATAACATACTGTTTCTGTGGATGACAAACTAACGCCTCACGAAACGATGATTGTTCAATTATCTACTACTGCCTCTTATGGTGGCCATTATGATGGAACTGTATTTATATATTATATATATTATTTTTATGTTTTATTTAGGCTAATGTATTTTTAATTAATAGCATACCTTTATGGTTTTCATTATGAGTAAACACGATAATTTCATTTGAAGAAGGGCAAACTACCGCCCCCACAAAGTGATATGACTCGTTCATACCATACGTGGGAAGTATAAAATATGGAGTTACTGAAATTATATATGATATTATACTGGAATTATAATATAACTATGTATCATTATTTTTTCATTCAATTAGAATACTAAATAGAAATCCAAAGTAGCGTTCATGCGTACAGACAGCTTACTGTCTCCAGGAACGGTGCATTTCTTTTCTTATCTCAAAATGTTATGTATTTTTATAAATACATATATATTGGATATATATGATATATATGATATATAAATAATTAATATCATTCAGGAGATAATGGAATCTTGACCACATGGAAAACTTGTAATTATAAGGAGTTCATTTTTGAGTCAAGTACCAAATATCGACAAAATGACCATTATTAAGTTAAATGATTACATAATGTTTATAACATGGTAATAAGTGATATAAAATAAATAATAGACTTTAAAATGGATTCTTAATAAATTATAAATTAACTTAAGTTTATTATTCAGGAAGAATAAGGAACAAACAAGTCAAGTCGGACAACGTGGTAAGGGGTTTCTTATCTCACTTTTAATTCTGTGAGATTTCCACTGTTCATCACTTATTTATTGCATGTGGTGTATTTTATAATGCCATTTGATATATATTATCATGATTTCTTTACATTCATGTTATTCTATGATTAATTTGGTGGTTATTAACTTTTTTCCATATAACTTGATTGATTACAACATGGTAAGGGGTTTTCATCTCACTTTTATTCCCGTGAGATTCATGCTATATTTTCCACTATTTCCTTTTGTGTGGTGGATGTACTACCCATGATTGTATTATTTGTGTAATATAATTTAATTTATGGGTATTTATATCTTCATTTAATTATCCTTATTCAATGTGGCCTATGTTTCATAAGTTACCAAATCAGTAAGAGAACCTTTCACCCTCATTTTTTTAAAAGACTTCATTTATGTTATGTATTTTAATTTCCACTTTCTTGTGTTGGGATATATTATTATTAATACTTATTTCGGTACATTTTGTGTCCATGTGATGATAGAACCTTTTCTCTATCATCAACTCATTTTCATAATTTTAAAGTGACGCCTTTAGGCTGTCTAATTTCTATAAGAGAACTTCTTAACCTAATTTCAATTATTTGGGTTAAACTTATAATTATTGATTATGTCATTATATGAATATTTGTGAATGTCTTATGATTTTTTTACACTTAATATCCACTTATATTGGTTTTATAATTATTTTTCACACATAATTATGTCATTGATTTGTCTTTAATCTCAGTATATGATCTTTTCAAGGGACTTTGTCTCAATTTACATTCCATTGAATATGATTTATTATTATACAACAATTCACTTTTACATGGTGTATATATTTCCCTTTGACATATTATATCATGAATCTCTCTATTATCATGACATTATAAGATTTTATTTATGTTATTCCTCAATTTTTTTTTATCCAAGCGTCTCTCATTTTGTTAAAAACTCTTAAACTAAAATATAATTTTAAATGTTTTAAAGATTTAATATTATAAATCATTCTCATTAATGTCCAGGTTTTCAAAATGGTTTTAAGGATTTATTTATAAATATATTAATGTTTTAAAATTATAATTTCTTTAAATTTTTCAAAGTGGTATGGGTCACTTTTATTCAAAAATATCTTTTTTAAATGTTTTAAATGGTTTTGAAAATGGTTTGATAAAGCTTGATTATGTCTAAATATTGAAATGATATGTTGTGATTGTAATGTGGAAATGTTATCTTTCCTTTATTCTTGATTTATGTGATATGAATATGTTATGATTATTGGGAATTGTTTATGTATATGGTTGGTTCTATGATAAACTTAGGGCCGGTGAACCCGAGATAGATCTCTAATACATTGGGAAACGTGACAGAGGTAAATGTTAATTTTTCTCCTAAGAGATTTAGGGAATATAATGTGATGGGTATTCTAAATGTGACTCTCTATATAGCTATGATAGATACAATGTAAGTATGTTATGAATGCCATAAGTTACCTTTATGATTTATGATTTCTGTGTGTTATTCATAAATCTTATGATTTCTTAAGGTATGTTTTGATTGAAAAGTATTGGTTTCATTGATTTGTATTTATTGATGGGATAATGTTTTCCTTCCTTATTTTATAACCCTTACTGAGATTTGTATTCTCATCCCAAGTTTTTGAAATGTTTTCCACATGAATTAAAGATTAATAGGGTCAAGGATGGGATCAAGGAAATGTAATGTTGTTTAAAACATGGAACTAGACACGTTTCTTTTTAAGAGTTTTTCTTTTGTCAAAAAATTTAAAACTGAGTAGAAGTGTGTACTATGTAATTTTTGAGATGTAATGTAATAGTTGTGGCCAAATTCTATAAAACTCTAAAACTGAAAAGATCCCCCATGTGAATTATTCATTTAATTCAAAATTATTTAATGTTTAAGGAAGAGTCCTTATAGTGGGTATCAGAGGCCGGTTTAGATAAATTTAGAGGTTAGGATGTTCTTTAAGCATAAGTGACATTACCATAATGTTTAGGACTATAGAAAGATTAATATTTATTTTAGATAAAGTGAATAAGATTAAGATAACATGAATAAGTATATCTTAGTATATACCCTCCTCATAAGATATTATATAATGATTTTACTGATATTCTCACACTAACATTTTTGGTTTTAGTAAATGGCTGGGTCTAGCATGCACTAAAGTAACAGTGGATGTGACGAAAACTGTGATGGTTTTTTGAATGAGCAACTGAATGAAATGGGAGCTGTAATGAGAACTTGTGTGGTTATTCTCAACCAACTATTTGGAGTCATGATTGACCACCTAAACCTCAGTGATTTTTATATGGCATCGTATATGTGAGAAACAAATCCATACGAAAGTTTAGGTCATAATCATAAAGGTAAGTATGTTGAAAAACCTATGTGTTAAGGATGTGAAAAGAAACACCTAGGAAAATGCTTCAAAGGGGCAAAAAGATGCTATAAATGTGGTAATGAGGGTCATAAATTTAGAACCTTCCATAGAAAAAGGAAGTGTCCAATTGACTATAGGAAAGGGAAATAAGTTCTTTCTAAAGGATAAATTGAATGTTTTATATGTGGTGCTCATGTTCATTATATAAATAGATGTCCTATGAAGAAGGTTTAGGAATGAGATCAGCAGGATCATAAAAATATATGTTTACCAATTCCTAATGCCATTCCAATTGAAGATGAGGAAAATAAAAATGACCAATGAAAGGTATGAATTATTTCATAACTAATGTTTTGACATTATTGAATCTTAGGATATGATTCATGATTTTGTTTGTAGTAAAGAAGTATTTTAGAATATGTTGTAAAGGAATGGTTAATGGATCATGAAGAACGTTGAATGAGTAAGAAGTAAACGTATAAGGGATTCGAGTGTTATGGTATATTTTAGGATGGTGAAATGCTTAAAAGTATTAAGGAACTTTTGATGATGGGATTACATTAGAAGACTTTTTATAGTATGTGTAACCCTGAAGTTTGATATATGAATTTTTTTCAAGGAATAATTATCTTTTCTTTTGTGGAGTAATGGTTGAAATATTATTTTGGAATAATATATATTTTTATTGTAGACATAAGGTGATTATGGTTATTTATGGAAATGATTAACCTATCTTAGAGAATATGTGATTAGGTTAATTACTTTTCAATATGAGACTTTAAAAGTAAGTGATGTTATTTGGAGATAAATGTTAAGATTTATCTTAAAAGACTATGTGATTAAATCTTTCTGACATTTGGGTTTCAATCTTAGTTTTGATTACTTTGAATAATTTTATGGACAATTGTTTATTGAATGGTCTTTGTTAAACTTTGGGTATTGTTTGAGAAATTTTGGAGATTAAGCGTAGTTTTTTTGTAAAAGATTATCCTTTTTGGGGATTATCTGATCATCTACTAAACAATTTTGGTTTTGGTTCATGTTTAAAGATAGGGGAAATATATAGTTCATCTTTTATGGATTATGTGATACTCTAGAAGTTGATTCTAGTTCTTTTAATGTGAAAAATTCAGTTTGAATACTCATCATTTGGAGAAAAGATGAGTTTGTGGTAGAAATTTAGTAAAGAATGAAAGTCTTCATGAAAAGTAAGTAAGTTTCCTTATGTTTTTAGTTAAGCTCATAAATAAATTATTTAACTTTATGATAAGTAACTTAAAACAAAAACATTGTCTATTAACTATTCCTATGGGGGAATCAAAGACCATTTAACCCATCACAAGTTTGTGATTTTTTGGTGGTTAACTTTCTCCTAATCATGTTTTCTATCACTCTTCATATGAAACTTGATGGTTTGTTTTCTACTCCATATCCATGTTTTCATGGAATCCTAGTATCTTTTGTTTCAGGTGAACTTTGTACTTCTCTTTCTTTCTTTTAATGTGATTTTTTTATTGACTCTTCTTGTAATGTGGTACTTTTAATGAAGTTTCCAAGCCCAATTTTAAAATTGCGAGGATGCAATTTTAAAAAGGGGGGAAGGATGTATCATCCCAAGAAAATAAAGAATATGAAATTTTCATATATTTGTGATTTAAATATTAATTTTATTTTAAAAGGTATATTATGTTCGATTGCATACCTGATACGCAACAACAGATTTCTTTGAAATCATACGTTGCACACAATGTTGGGTCATACTAAAAAATAATAATATAATTTTAAATGGTAGTTAACACCTAGCTGTTGTATTGGTGGGAATGGAAATAAATAACTGCAATATAAATATACATTTTTGTTAAATGTTTTTAGATTTATCCAATAAATTTTAGAGGCTTAAAATAAGAAAGAATCTGTTTTTAATTATAAATACTCTAATATTCATTAAAAGGTCGATTTACCGCCTTTTGATGGTGAACCATATTTAAATATATTTTTGGTCACTTTTATATATTCTATTTAACAAAATATAATTCTTCTTTAGAATCGGGGCATCAAAATTTACTTTGGGTAAATTTTTAGTATTTTTATGATAAAATTATTTTTTTAATGAATAAGTGAAAAATACTGTATTTTAATTCAAAAATTCCTTTTAATATAATTTATTTATATGTTTAAATTATCTTTTTAAATTATTTTAAAACTTTAATTAGATTATCTTTTTACCATTTAATCCAATTTTGTTCATTGGAAGTAATTTCACTTTGAAATTGGACATAAAAAACTGTCAATCTACTAATAGTTATTATTTCTTAAAAACACACTTTTTGTTTTGACAACGAGAATTAATTTTAAGTTAATTTCTACCACATATGTGATTTGAATTTCGAAAAATGGATTCCATATTTGGAATTATGAGGTCCAAATTGTGTAAATAGGTAACTTTTATTTTTAGACATTATGAATATTTACTTCAGTAAATATTTTATTTACCATGGTTAAAGGGTAAATCTGGTAAATAAGGGTAAACAAATATTATTATAATAATATAAAATTACCCTAACATGTGTACTAATCCTATTGGTTAATAAATTTCCTACCCTGTGAATCTTTGGTTTGAATTCGCGACCCCATGTAGCCACATAAGAGTGATAATGACACTTTTTATTAATTAATTTAATGTAAAGACAAAAATGACTTAAACAAATATCTTTTCGTAAATAAACTTTTACATAAGGATATATAAGTTATATTTTATACTATAATATTTATTTGGAAATCTAAAAATATTTCATACATCATGGTATTTTTTTTATAATTTTTAGACATCAAATAAATAAAATTATTTATGACACAATAATGATGCTGCGTTTATCTCATTAATAAACGATTTAAATAAATAAGATTATAAATATTAAAATAATATTCAAAACCTGTACAATTATTATTGGATGATTTTATTTCGACCATGTGTCATGTTATCTTCGACTTTAATATGTTTTGGAAATTTATAAATTAAAAATCGTTATATAATAAAATAATATTTTCACACTTTCCAAAAGAGCCCCTCCTCCCCCTTATAAAAATCCCTCACTTCTAACCCATTACTTACATTTCTCAAGCCCCTTGGATCATCAAAAATCTTCCAAATTAATCTCCCTATATTTCTATAATCCTCATAGAAGCCATACCTTAGGCCAAAGGCACTTCAAGAAACCCTTTTGGTTCAAACCAAAGGGAGTTACCCGATTTAAAGGTAACGTCTTCTCTTAAGTTCTTTTATTTTATTTTACTTCTACAACCCCCTAATATCTTTTTATTCCTTTATTTTATAAAAACACCAGTATCCTCAATATACTAGGATGTTTTTATTAGGATTATTCTAACTACACTTACACACACCTCCATCTAATGGGTAAAGAACATACTGTTTCTGTGGATGGAAAACTAACGCCTCACAAAACAATGATTGTTTAATTATCTCCTACTGCCTCTTATGGTGGCCATTATGATGGAAATTTATTTATATATTATATATATTATGTTTATATTTTCTTTATTCTTCTGTATTTTTAATTAATAGTATACCTTTATGGTTTCCACTATGAGTAAATGCGAAAATTTTATTTGAGGAAGTGCGGACAACCGCCCCCTCAAACTGATATGACCCGTTCATACCATATGTGGGAAGTATAAAGGATGGAGTTATTGAAAATAAATATGATATTATACTGGAATTATAATATTACTATGTATCCTTAAGTTTTCATTCAATTAAAATACAAAATAGAAATGAAAGTAGCGTTCATGCGTACGTACGACTTACCGTCTCCATGAATGGTGCATTTCTTTTCTTATCTCAAAATGTTATGTATTGTTGTAAACACATATATATACCAGATATATATGATATATATGAAATATAAATTATTAATATCATTCTATAGATAATGGAATCTTGACCACATGGACAACTTGTAATTATAAGGTGCTCATTTTTTACTCAAATACCAAATATCGACAAAACGACCATTATTAACTTAAATGATTACATAATGTTTATAACATGGTAATAAGTAATATAAAATGAATAATAAATTTTAAAAAGTATTCTTAATCAAGAATAAATTTACTTAAGTTTATTATTCAGGAAGAACCAGGAACAAACAAGTAAAGTCAGAGAATGTGCTAAGGGGTTTCTTATCTCACTTTTAATTTCATGAGATTTCCATTGTTCGTCACTTATTTATTGCATGTGGTGTATTTTGTACTTCCATTTGATATATATTATAATTATTTTATTTATATTCATGGTATTCTGTGATTCATTTGGTGGTTATTAACATTTTTTCATACAACTCGATTGATTACAACGTGGTAAGGGGTTTTCATCTCACATTTATTCCGTGAGATTCATGCTATATTTTCCACTATTTCCTTTTGTGTGGTGGATTTACTTCCCATTATTGAATTATTTGTGTAATATACTTTAATTTATGTCTATTTACATCTTCATTTAATTATACTTCTTTAATGTGGCATATGTTTTGTAAGTTACCAAATCGGTAAGGGAACCTTTCACCCTCGTCTTTTTTAAATGACTTAATTTATGTTATGTCTTTTAATTTACACTTTATTGTGTAGGGATATGTTATTATAAATCCTTATTTCTATAAATTTTGTGTCCATGTGATGATATAACCTTTTCTCTCTCATCAACTCATTTTCTTAATTTTAAAGTGATGTTGTTAGGCTGTCTAATTTCTCTAAGATAACTTCTTAACCCAATTTAAATTCATTGGGTTAAACTTATACTTCCTGATTATGTCATTCTATGAATATGTGAGAATTTCCTATGATTGTTTTACACTTAATATCCACTTATATTGGGTGTATAATTATTTTTCACACATAATTATGTCATTGATTTGTCCTTAATCTAAGGATATGATCTTTACAAGGGACTTTGTCTCATTTTACATTCCATTGAATATTATTTATTTTTATACACCAATTCACTTTTATATAGTGTATATACTGCCATTTGATGTATTATATCATGAATTTATCTATTATCATGATATTATAAGCTTTGATTGATGTTATTCCTCAATTGTTTGTATTCAAGCGTCTCTCATTTTGTTAAAAACACTTTAACTAAAATATCATTTTAAATGTTTTTAAGATTTAATATTATAACACTTTCTCATTAATGTCCATGTTCTCAAAATAGTTTTAAGGATTTATTTATACAGATATTAATGTTTTAAAATTATAATTCCTTTAAAAGTTTCAAAGTGGTATGGGACACTTTGATTCAAAAATATCTTTTTTAAATGTTTTAAATCGTTTTGAAAATGGTTTGATAAAGCATTGATTGTGTCTATATATTGAAATGATATGTTGTGATTTAAATGTGAAAATTTTATCTTTCCTTTATTCTTGATTTATGTGATATGAATATGTTATGATTATTGGGCATTGTTTACGTATACAGGTGGTTCCGTGATAAACCTAGGGTGGGTGAGCCCGAGATAGCTCTCCAATGTATTAGGTAACGTGACGGAGGTAAACGTTAATGTTTCTCATAAAAGATTTAGGGAATATACTATGATGGTTATTCCAAATGTGACTCCCTATATAGTTGTGATAGCTATAATGTATGTATTTTATGAATTCTATAAGTTACTTTTATGATTTATGATTTTTGTGTGTTATTCATAAATATTATGATTTCATAAGGTATGTTATGATTGAATAGTATTGGTTTCATGGATTTTTATTTATTGATGGGATAATATTTTTCTTCCTTATATTATAACCCTTACATAGCTTTTTATGCTCATCCCAAGTTTTTGAAATGTTTTTCACAGGACTTAAAGATGAATAGGGTCAAAGACGGGATCAAGGAAAAGTCATGCTGTCTAAAACATGGAACTAGACATGTTTCTTTTTAAGAGTTTATTTTTTCAAAAAATTGGAAACTGAGTAGAAGTGTCTACTTTTTAATTTTTGAGGTGTAATGTAATAGTTATGGACTAATTCTCTATAACTCTAAACCTGAAAATATCTTCCATGTAAATTATTCATTTAATTCAAGATTATGTAATGATTAAGGTTCGGTCCTTATACACATAAATATGTGCTGCTAAATAGTGAAATTCCAGATCAATTTATTGAAGAGTTGAGTATACAAACAAAGAGACAAACAAGAGGCTGAACATGAAATGAGAAAGATATAATGAATGCTGTTAATAAAGAGCTTGTAGAATTGTTTGAACAACATGTAAGTTCATAAATATTGAAATAAATAAAAATATTAGTTTGACCCATATATTTTGAAAATATAAAAAAGTATATTTCTTTTTTTTTGGATCATGAATACTAATACTCGAGCAATGTTTTTAGAATATTTAATGTTTCTTGCTCGAGTTCCTCTAAAAGAAGTTAGAATGTTTGACACTTACAAAGTGAATGACTTTAGATTTATTATAGTCGATCGAGAAGAGGGTTTGAAAACACAGAATAGTGTTATATTTACATTTGTTCAAGTGAGATACTATGGAAATCTGAATGATATTATTGAATTAAACTACCACATGCATTTTTCAGTTGGTTTATTCAAATGTAATTGGGTCGATATTATCAGAGGTGTTAAAAGATATTCCTTGCAATTTACTTCTGTGAACTTCTCTCTCTTAATGGATGTTGGTTATCGTGAACTGCATGATCCATATATCTTATCATCACAATAAAAAATTGTATATTATGTGAATGATGTTGTGGATGAAGGGTGGAGTATAGTTTCTCACATAATACAAAGAGATTTGTATGATATGGGTGATGAATTGGAAGATTGGACCTCTGAAATTGAATCTCATCTACAACAAGAAGCAAAATTATTTGTCCATCATGATATTGAAAATATTAGTCTAGCAAGGATGAATGAAGTGGATGAAGTAATAGAGCAGGAAAATGAAATGATTGAAGGGTAAAATGATTGTATGTACCGTTATTTATTCATTCAGCAACCACTTATTTCATTTGTGAAGCCATTCATTATCATTGTTATGTATATTTTGTTTGTTAGTACCGGGCATCTATTATCATTTTTAATATTTTATTCTGCATAATTTTTTTGAAATATATGTTCTAAACTTAATTTTATTTGATTAAATGATAATAATTCCAAGGAGGAAGCGATATACTGTTTCATCCACTATTGCGACAGATGATGATCCATCTGTCTCCCTACCTACAACATCTGAGCCACTAGCTACCTGCCCCTACACCATCTCCCCCTATACCATGTCTCACACCCTCTGTGAGAATCCCTTTATAAGCTGAATTGTCGACTCCCCCTTTAGCAACCTCACCAGTGGGGTGGAAACACGCCACTTCTAGTTCATCACGGGTATACTGGAGGATCACTTTTATTGGTACAAATTTTAATATAAATAAATTTATTGCACTTTTTTTATACTAATTATTTGTTCATTAAAGATGAAAAAATGCAACTGTGGAGAAAAATATAAAAATTTCAGATGTGTGGAATATTAATGGAGAGAATATAGTTGTCCCATTTGATTCATTTGGGGTCTCTACAGATGACGTCGTGGGATTACTTGTCCAAATTCTAGGCCAGCTGGTAGCAGAGCCTATTTCCCTTCCTATTTCTTATGATGATTGGAGAAAAATGCCTCCAAGTTGGAAAAATGAATTTTTCGATTCCCAAATACAGGTAATTTTAATGCATTATGGTGTAATTTAATTTCATGTTACTAATATGTTCAAAATGAATTTCTCTATATAGATGTTTTTCCACTTTACAGTTGCTGATGTGATAGCATGAAAGTGGATGTTGAAAAATCTTGGTAAGAAATGTAAAGACTTCAAATGGAGTTTGTGGAGTGATGTCAATGATACTTTATTGACCGTCCAAAAAATGCATGAGAAGCTACCTAATGGGGTACCCAAAGAATAGTGGAAAGTTTCTGTTGAAAGAAATCCTGATGAGAAGCAGATGGTATTTAAATATATATTATTATATTAACCTCATTTTAAATTTATACATCTATATAAAGAGAATATAAAATTGAATACATTACTATTAAATTGCATTTTATTTATTTTAGAATATCTCAAGAAAGATTGTATCAAGCCGGGCTAAGCAAGGAAACCCTCACACTGTGGCGTAAAAAAGCTTTTCTAGAAGCCAATCGACTCTGGTAATATTTTCATTAGTTTAACTATTTATAAGACAATATTATCTATTTAATATATTAAATTTTTGATTTATCTTTGTTTAATGCAATCACAGAGTTTAGGGCACGAAGCATCCCGAACTGAAGTGTGGTTGGATGTTCACAAAAAATCTGATTGAAGTTTTGTTAATGAGCCTGCCAAAGAAGTTGGGGTATGAACTTATTTTTTAATTATAATAAATTATTATTAGTTTCTACTATGTTAATATATATTGATATTTTATTTATAGGTAAAAATTAATGAACTATGGGATGCTAATCCTGGGCAGTCTTACTCAGTCTCTTAGGATGAACCGATTGCTAACGTCTTTGGGAAGGAGCATACTAGTAGAGTGTGCAGGATGGGTTTGGGACCCATACCATCTGAGGTCTTTGGCTGGACACTGAATATTTCAACTGTATTTACTCCTGGTTGTAGTTAGTCCATACCTGGAGATGCTCATGGAGATATTTCTTCTCTACGAAACACAGTTCAAGACTAGGGGCTCAGATATCCGCTTTGCAGAAAGTGTTGACCGATATATATCAGCAGATGAGTAGATATTCCCCTAGTGGTATTGAATTGATTGGCAGTGAGAACGTAAATTGAAAAAATTAAAAATCATTTAGTTTGGAAAATTTTATTGGTTTTAAGTTTAAATATAAATATTCAACACTATTTAATTTTCAATATAATGTTCTTACAGATGGTAGCAAGAAGTGGAGATGGAGGTGGAGAGGGTGACGATATGTGTTCATCATCAGACCATGATTAGTTGTATTGTTGATATATTAGACAAATATGGTAACAATCAGTTTGTATATGTATCATGTGTGGAACATAGTTTCCACCAAAAATTTTCATGACCTTACATTTTCTTGGTTTCTCATGTTTCCTTTTATGTATTTTATTTATTTATGATGTTTCTTTTTATGACTTGATTTCTTGAGTGTGGTATGCACCATATATTTCTATTATTTATTATGATGATTCATTTTATATTATTCATTTTTCCTAAATTTATTAGGTTTGTCAGCCCTAGGTGAAAATCCCACTTCAAAGCATTATATGATCTCATAAACTCATCTCTCATGGAATATGTGACTATATCCATGCTATGAACTATAAACACTCCATTTATATCAAAATTCAATACTAAAATAGTTTCACATTCTTCCAAACTATCACACATCATGATGCATTCCAGAACAATATTCTAACTTGTCTTTACTTGTTTAACCAATGAAGACATTATCTCTAAGGATACCCACATTGATTCCCCTAAACCCTCAACTACACCCACCAACTCATCTTACAGTGAAGATAAGATATTTTATTCAACTAATGATATCAGTTCTCCCATATCCTACATTTTCTAGCCAAATTAATTTACCACTACATTTCCATTTCTAACATTTAAAAATATTGAACATCAAAATTTTATACTTTCCCTGGTATTCATGATACTCTTGGTATTTTCTACTTTCCCTGAGACTCATTTCTCTCTATTCTTCTTTATTTGAATAGGAGATTCTAGCACATTGTTAATGAATGAATATTCTCATTTGGTAAATTGTGTACTAGCAATTATTTTTTCCTCTATTTCGAGACACATATATTTCAAGGTAAATGATTCATGATCATATCTAACTATGTTCCAACTATTCCCCACCAAGTATCCTTCTTCAACCAAGCCACATGGTTTTCTAGGGATAACCACATTGTTTCCCATTACGTTGTTCCTATCATGCAACCATTTAGAGGCTTCTATAAAGCTTAAAACCCAAAAACAAACAACCAAAGAATTCACCCAATAAAATAATATCTCAGAAACAATTAAAGAAGGGTAGAATGTAAGGCTTAAGGCCCCTGGAAAACATCAAGTCATTATAATCTCCCCCTCTGAGGATTTATCATCCTTGAGTAGTGCCTCTTTATTTCACAACTAAAAAACTAGGGCTATTGAGATCGCATATCATATTATCACTTGTAAGACTCTTCATGCGTATGATCATGCTCCCATATTACTCTAACAAGTTACATCATATTTCTTCAAAAAAAAATTCTCACTACAGTCCATGATTCACATTGAGCGCTCCACAAATGCCAGGTAAGGCTCCAACTAAAATTCTTCATAGTTGATCACATAATTTTGATCAAGAATGTACAACTAAATATAAGAGACATGTAAAACATCACACAATCCTTGATATTATGGAGGAAATTACAAATATAATTCCACTATCATGACACTCTTGATAATCCCGAACATCCCCATAAACTTTTATTCCATCATCCTTTGCTTCTTCAATAATTGATTCCCTAATTTAGGAGTATTCTATAATAAAACTCAGAAACCCACAATGAATTCCATGTGTTGCCTCCTACCATTTTCATATGTTCTATATTTTAAATGAGAAGTGATTAAATGCTTCTTGATCTAGTAAAATGTCACTAATGCCCCTAAAATCACGAACGACGCACAACAACTAACTCCCATCCTAATGATAACATATTAGTGAGTGAAACATCCAACCATAAAGAGCATCAAAATGTGTCATTTGAATTGAATTATGGTTTTATTTGTATGTGAACTCAACCAAGGATTGGATATCAACCCAAGTTCCTTGAAAGTATAATATGATGAAAATCATTATGCAATGTAATTTTTGTTATAATTGTTTTCCAAAATAATAAAATCTGGATTTTTTACTACTACATTCTTAATTATAATTTGATGGAAATAAATTGATGTCTAATACATGTTTATATAAATTGTTCATCAATATGTAAATTGAATTGGATAAAGAAAATGAAGTTAAAAATCATGTTTTTTTAATATTAGAGGCATATTATTGTGAATTTATTCGTTAAATTTTATTTAAACAAGAATATTTTATGGTGGAAATTTTAGTTAATTTATATTTTCAATATTAGTAACTCGTCATAAATAAATTGATCAATCCAAGACTTTAATTGAACAATTAGTTTGATAAAGATAATTTTATGGTGTTGAGTAAGACCATTTTATTATGATGGATGGATTTTTATTTTAGGGACTAGATTCCATATTGACTATATTTGATGTTTATTGTCTTCTTATTTCTCCGGATGTAAGCCTTTATATATTATGTTTTGTGATCTTGGGATGGATTTTGGTTAATGTGGTATGGGTAGGGAGGCCTGAGTTTTTTGAGTAGTTATCACCAATGACAGTGGGATGCATGTTGATATGAATGGTTATGTCAGGGCTGGAACTGGTATAGATGGAATAGGTTGAACCTAGGCTTGGAATTGTTTTCATGAAATAAGACATACATGCTTGTTTATAATTTTGTTTAAAGGTCTAATGGCCATGTGATATGTTTATATACATTCCTTTACCCACTGAATGATGCATTTGGTTGTTCTTAGTTAAGAATCTCTTTTCATATTAACTGTAGTATGTATTATGTTGGTCTTTTGGTATTCTTGGAAGGGTATTTTTTAGGGCACTGGTATAGGGGATGCAGAAACTGCTTCTTCTTTTTTTGGTAAATATGTTTTTAGCGGTGGTTTTAATCGCTGCTAAATGTCTGTATTTTCCTATTAGCGATTGTTCTAACCACCACTACAGTCTTAAATTTAGTGTTGGTTCTAACTGTTTCTATAGTTCCCCTTATTCCGCATGCATTTTGTAGCGTTTATAATGTTTTTAGTGGCGGTTTTAACTATTGCTAAAAAATAAGCCCATGACTAGAAAAACTGCCTCTAAAAACATTATAACCACCGCAAAATGCGCCAAATATGACAGTTCCCATAAACTGCTACTAAACTACTTTAACTGCCGCCAATAGTTTCCGGACACACAATTTAGTGGCTGTTTTTGGAAATAGCGGCAGAAGCATATAGCGGTGGTTTAAACCACTACCATATCCAAAAGTAACCATAGTGAAATTGTAATTTTCCTATAGTGATTGAAGATTCCTAAAGTAGAGAAATATACGCTACTATCAAATTTAAAGAGTTATAACCTACTAAGGAAGATAAAGATGTAAATCTGGCTGAACATCAACATCATATCGATGAGTCCAAATTATCAATCAATTAAATTCACATCTTAGTAGAGAATATTCTGAAACATTTCTCCACTTGTAACTTCCTACTTTTCCCTTGTTTTGAGAGATAAAGGGTTACTCCAACTTTGTAGATACACTGATTATTCTTTTTTAAAGGAATAAAAAGACTTATTTTTTACATTAAAATATTATCAATCTTCTTTATTATATTGATAGTCAATCCACAATAATACATGTAAATTATAAAGACTAATATCAAGAATTATTGAACACACATGAAAATTTTAAAAAGTGTACCAATTAAATAATAACTTTTAAATTCCTGAGTCAAATATAAAATATAAAATATGTGAATAAATCCATCATCCCTTAAATATATATGCTCTAAAAAATATAGGTGGGATAGATATGACAGCACATATACCATCATCATAAATATAGGTAAGTCATACAAAATAAAGGACTGAAAAATACCTCCCAGATGTGTGCTCATAAATAAATATAGGTAGGCCAAATATTATATCAAATTTTTCATCAGCATAAGACATGTCTTTCCCATTTAGATGAATTCCTCATGAATGTGTTCTCCCAGATGGATATATATTTTCCAAATACGGAGTCACATTTTCCGTCACCCAAGGTTTAGTTTAGTCTATTTAGATATGCGATTATTAACCGACTCAACATAATGAAAATCATAAAGGGGGATTTTAGATTGAGAATTAAAATGTTCAAAAGGGACCAAAAACCCTAAAATCAAACTTTTAATCATGTTACACAAGTCACTTAAACTAATATGTGAGGAACATGAGGGATCTATATCTTTTTACTTAGTTAATAGATATAAAAAGAATGGATTTAATTTTTCTAGGGTTATATGCTGGACCCTACAATATCTATTTATTTTCTTTTATTTTGTCCCAATTTTTTTATTAAGATGTGCATGAGGAGAGGATTAGCGGTCATGAATTCATCTTTTTACTAGGCCTCCCTCTATGGGTTTTTAACCTTAAAAGTTTTTACCTCTTCATTTTTTTAAATGCTCAAAATTTTTTTAGGATATACGAGGTGAATGCATAGTGAGCAGAGACCCGACGTTCACTTTGGATTCCATTTATAGGTTTTTATCCTTATAAGTACTAAATATATTTCCTTTGGAAGTTTAAGATCTTGTAATCCAGAATAGTGAGACACAAATTTATTTTAGATAGCTTTGATCAAAATATCAGTTTGTTTACCTAACAACAAGGGCATAGATAACCTGATATAAATTGACTCCCAATGACACTAATATATATATATATATAAATACATGAAAGTGTATATTGTTTAAGGCTAGAGTGTTTAGAAAAATGGTTAGAGGTTGTGATAACCCATATGGGACTCAAGAGCTAGGAGTGCTCTAACACCTTTTGAATAAGGAATGAAAATGTGGTAAATCATAACTTGAGATATTTCAGTCCGTAAATAAAGGGATGAAATAAGAATGAAATGGATGAATATTATTGAAATTCAAATTATGGGTTATATGAAAATATTTTCAAGGGAACATAAGTTTAGAGGACCTTCTCCTTGGGATGACATATTCCTCTTATTGGTAGTTCTAAATATGGAAACATGAATATCATTACTAGGAAAAGGTGTCATTTAGAGTCGAATACACTCATTACCAATATCCATAAAAGGTTTCTAATGATCCAAACACTCAAGAAATGAAGTGTGATATATGTAATAAGATATTGAAATGCTGATTAGAACATTCTAGCCCCAGGATAACCAAGATTAATATATTATGGAATGTTAAACAGGGAGAGGAAATGGATGATGAAACATGACTGGGTATGAGATATATGACACAGATTCTACTAAGTTTCCTATGAAAATAGGAATAAATCTATGCATAATTATAATATAGGAAATTTTACTACTCTATTATAGGCTCTAAACTAGAAGAGACTTCATGGATACACCCAGGATAATGCTCTGTTGTGTATTTGGGGTAGGAAACCTAATGTAAGTACAAGAATCGTAAACACTAGGACATATTTATTAAGAAAGGGGAATTTTATCCTAGTATAGACTTATGGATATACACCATATGACAATATACCTTACATGGATCTAGATCACATGTAAGGAAAATTAGGTTATATCATATAGACTATCCTAATTTGTTTAACTTGTAGGGTAGACAAAATGTCATGCAGTTTAACTTCTTGTGAAGAGGAATGGTACAAAATTCAGTTTAAGGTCATATGATAAGGATCTATTCCAATTAGTTTAGAGTATTGTAGATTGGAATTAAATGTCATGAAGTTTAAGGTTTTATGATGATATCCTTTATGCATGGGATTTATACAGATCTAGCTCATGTTTAGGGGAAAATAGAATGGTCCCATCCCAATGCAAGGCCATCATAAAGGTCCTGATGTAAGTTATGGAGAACCCTTACACTCAGATGATATGGGGACAATACTTGAAATCCAATAATTAAAATATATCCAATAATAATAGGGATTGATTCAAATATTGTTCTGTTATAGTTTCTAAGAGGAGTGTCTCAAATAAATTCATTTTATTCTTCACAAAAGAGGCATACCTATATAAAGAGATGGGGTAGAGGAACATGATGTCATAATATTGATATGAAAATGGGTACAATGGATAGGTGTGTCACATTAATAGAATTTGGATCCAATTGAATAATTGTATAATGGGATGTATAAATTATAACATGATATATTTTAATTGAGAAATTATGGGATGGAAAAGACATGTTAAGGATAAACATTGACCAATATTCAAATTATGGGTTCCATGGAAGTATTGTTGGGGAAACATGGGGTTAGAGGACCTTCTCTTTAAGATGAAATATGCCTTTGTTTGGAAGTGTTAGATAAGTTGACATGAATATAATTACCAATAAAAGGTGTCCTTTTGAAGTTCAATTCACTCTTAACTAGTAGCGATGAAAGGTTCATGATGATTCAAACACTAAAAATTGAATTATATTTTATATAGAAAATGAATAATAAAGAAGGGTTTAAGAACCCTAAAGGCCATGTCACCATGTATTTAACATACTATCAGGGTAAAAATATATGATATATTATGGGTTGATTATATGACCACCTTAATGGGAGCATTCACATGGTGTGAAGAGAAAAAAATTTCTTGAGTGAAAATATACATATTACATTGCTTAATCTCAAGTAAAATGAGAAAAATATTCACTGTAACATTTTTCTAGACCAATGGGTACAACGAAAATGAATTTACTTTTTCTATGGCTATATAGTGGGCCTACATTATTTGTGCCTATTTCACCTTGAAATCTATCTCTTATCTAAGCCATGGAAGGGGATAAATTATCGAGCAGAGACTTAAATTTTTACTAGGATGAATTTTATGAGTTTTTAACATGACCAGACATCGTAAATATTTAAATTTTAGTTGAAAATCATGAAAATTTTAACATAAAAGGATTGAGTTTAAATTCATATATATTTGACCACAAACAACTAAAGTTTAAGGATATATAGCTTTAAACAAATGTGAGGTGACATGCTTAACGACATAGAATGAGGTAACTTGATTTAAGTAATATATTTATCCCCAAACACTATAGATAAACTCTAAGGATAGGATACTAAACTACCTATGGTTATGGGAGACATGCAATACATAATCTTGAGCAATGATATGTCATCCTAGCATTGAGTCTAACATATAAAGACTCAATCTAAATTTAAAAACCACACCCTAGGATAATGGATTGAATTTTATAGAAATTAATGGCTAGTCTTGGAGTAAGAGATTCCATATATCAATATATACCAATTGAAAACATTAATAAAGATACACATAGTTATGGGAGCCACTATATAAATCAAGATAATGTTAAAGGATTAAATGATAATGGATTCATCTTGAGGTTAGTGCAACACCCTGAGATTTTAAAATTTGATCAAGAATATAAAATATTGAGTCTTTACATTATATTTCCTATTTTAAATAAATTTGATAAATTATATAGCTTTAAATGCTTGAAACACTGAGTTTATACCGTGTTACATGCAACAAAAAGTTTCATTGAAATCTTATGTTACACACAAGATCGAGTTTTACTAAACAATAATGTACTATTTATATTATTTTTTAATATTATATTTATAGTCTAGCCATTGGAATGGTGAGAATGAATAATATTAACTAAATTATGAAAATATATATTTTAAAAAGACATCTATTTTTTATCTATTGATTATAAATAATAATATGAATCATTTAAAATAAAAAGAAATGTTTTCTAAAAAATAATATTTTTGTAAAAGACAGTTTAATCGTGTTTGGCACACATAATTTAAAACTATTTATTAGCAATTTTAAAAAATTTATTTGAAAAAATGAACATAATTTGTTAAATTATAATACCAATATTATCTTAGGGTGAATTTTTTGGATTTTCCAAGGGAAGTTTCATTTTTTATAAAAAGTGAAAAATACTGGATTTTAATTGAAAAATGAATTTTAATCTAAATAATATATAATATTAAATAATATTTTTAATTGGTTTTAAAGTCACATTAGTTTAATTTTCAATATTTAAATTGAATGTAGGTCATTGGAATTATTTAATATTGAATTTTGATAATAAAACCTTGTATACTTTTGAACATTTTCACTTTAAAAACCCACTTTCTCGTCATGTCTGCGAGATTAATTTTAAATTAATTTCTACGAATTATTTGAATTGGATTTGAAAAAAGGTACTCCATATTTTAAATTAGAATAATTTATAATTTATCTTATGTTAAACTTATGTTTTTACCATAATTATTAGTGAAAATAGTTAAAATTAATTATAGTGATTAAGGTAAAAACGAGTTTACTTAGTGGTTAAACATAGAATATAAGGTGTAAGCATGGCCCAAAAATTATAAATTTTTTTATAAACATATTTTGAACTTATAAATTATATTATATATAATTTATTTTTTTTGGATCCTAGTTACATGACAAAAACATGGGTGGAATTCACTCTTTCAAAAAATTATAAGTGTGTTACTCACCTCACTTATAAAGGCCTCCCCCTCTCATCTCCACTTCACACATTCAAACGGTTTTTTTCATGAAATAGATAAAAAAATAAGTCCAAATATTTCCTATACTCATATTATAAGAATTATTTTGGGAATAAATCCCACACAGGAGGGGTTTACTGCAAACCAAAGGAAGATACCTGAAGAAAAGGCAACGTTATCCAATAACATCTTTATTTTACTTCTTTCTCCAACTAATTAAATTTTTATTATACCATGATAATGTAATAAAATAAATATCTCCCATATAAGGGGATTTTTCTGTAATAATGGAATGACCTAGAACTATCTCAACATCCATCAAATGGGTTACGCAATCATCGTTCATGTATACAGCGGACTACTGCCTCGTGAATCGATATCGTTTGTTTCCATTTACACTCTCAAGATTGGGTATGATGATGGATATAAAGTTTATAGATTTTATTTAAAACATAATAATACCTCTGGAGTTATTATATGACATGTATATTTATATATTCTATTCCATAAGAGACTAGATAACATCGCTCATGTGTTTGGTGGACTGCTGCCTCGCGAAGTGATGTGATTCGTCT
Source organism: Viscum album (assembly GCA_963277665.1). Lineage (NCBI taxonomy): Eukaryota > Viridiplantae > Streptophyta > Magnoliopsida > Santalales > Viscaceae > Viscum > Viscum album. The sequence continues at coordinate 778,290,847 of OY728131.1, read as the reverse complement.
ATCATTGACACTTTACATATAAGGTGATAAAAAAAGTTAATGATTATATATGATATAAATTACATAATTATTATATTGATGAAATATTTAAAATTCTTTAAGTATAATATTTTTCATTTTATTTCTTTCATTTTCAGTAACATAAAGATGATAACATCGTTCATGTACGTGTGGAGCACCGCCTTCACAAAGCGACATAACTATCTTTTCATCACCAAAACTCATATATGAAATGTATAAGTATATAATATGATAATATGATATTATTATAATTCTATAAATGAAAAATATTACTTAACTTTTTCCTATAATGATTGGTGAAAAATGAAAATGTTACTCATGCGTACGTACGACCTACCATCTCCACAACCGTAACACACTAAATTTTTCATAACCATCATTCATAATTGGTTTTAAAGGTATAATTAATGTATAAATATGATAATATTTTAATTATTATTATTTATATGATTAAACCCTATAATATGTGCAATAAGCATATATATAATGACAAAACATGCTTAAGAAAACATGACAATTAGCACCCGAAATGAAGAAAATAATGAAATATTATTGATGAAAAAGTGATAAGATGTTATAAAAGTATCATATATTATATCATAAATTTTAAAATTATTTATAAATAATTTAATAAAATTTTTAAAACTATTATACAAGCGGTTAAATAACATTTAATTAATAGGAAGCATAAGGTAATAGATTTTATCTCAATTTACATTTCATTGAGCCTTATTTTTTATTTTACACCAATTCAATTTTATGTAGTGTATATAATTTTCATTTGACATGTAATATCATGATTAATTCATAATTAATGGTATTTTAATTTCCAATTTTAATTATGACATTCAAGGGGATTCGACTTGAAAATTACAAAGGGGTAAAAGTTATTATAAAATCTCACTTTCTTTTTTGATTATTAACTTTCTCTTAAAAAATATATTCATCATAATCATTTTTCATTTAACATTACATTTTTATTAAATATAATTATTCCTGTGTAATGGATATGATTATTTCCTAAACCATATACCATTTTTACATACAGTTTTTACTTTTACGGTTATTTGATTAATAGGGGAAATAGTGATAAATCCATATCATTTACTCAATACAGATATTTGATAAGGCACATTATTTTTGAATTAAATAAATTGGTCAATATAGGAGTAATTATTTGGATTAGTATGACATGGGTTGGGGACCAGTTAATGTAATCCCCTCAATGAATTATTATTCTCATGAGGTGAATCAGATAGCCAAATCAGATAGGTTTTTACCTAATATGTTTTAAACCGTCTTGTGAAAGGTCTAGATGGTAAAGGTATCATTTACCTAGGAAACATAAAGTCCAATAATTAAGAATTTAATTAATTTATAATTCATATATTATTATTATCCATGATATTTTATCTATTAAATTATCTATAGATGCATTTAATTCTAAGTTTATTGATTAAATGACATTTGTTTTAATTATTTACCTTGCCATATTGATTGTTACTTATCTCACCATGATAGAAAAGTTATTTAAATGGAATGTGTGTTCAGTTATATAACTTCCCATGTTGATTATACTTATTTATATATGATAGATTCCACTATACTTAACCCTTAATGTGTAACACCCTAAGATTTCATATTGCGTTATTTCTTCAAAGTAATTCAATAACTTGCACTACACGTAACACTCAGTTCAAGCGCACCACAACTTACCAAAATAGCCGTTCAAAAGCGGTTATGAATAATATTAACTGAATTTTGAAATTTATATAATCCTTATAATTTTATAATCAATATTATGAGTTTCTTAGACATAATTTAAGAACAAATTCATTTTTTTCAGATGAAAGATGTATTTTTCAAAAAATGCAATTTTACCGCCTTTTAATGGAGAACCTTTTTTAAATCCAATATTTGAAACTTTTATATATTAAATTTGACAAAATAAACTTCTTCTTTATAATTGGGACATAAGAATTTAGTTCCAATAAATTTTTGGTGTTTTTCTGATAACTTTCATATTTGGGTGAATAGTGGAAAATACTATATTTTAACTGAAAAAAACTTTTGAATCAAAATAATTTGTAGTGATGAATTATAAATTTTAATGGTTTTGAAGTATAATTAGATTATAATTTTACCATTTAATCTGATGAAGGTCACTGTAAGTAATTTAATTTTGAAATTGGACATAAACATGTGTCAATATTTGATAGTTATTATTTCATAAAAATACGTTTTTTGGTTTTGACAACGGGAATTAATATTAAATTAATAAATGAAAATTCTATGTTTTGAATTTGGTAAAATAGAATTCATTTTTGAATTCGGATTATTAAAATTATCTTAGGTTGAATTTTTGGTATTTATCTAAAAACTTTCAATTTTTGATGAATAGTGAAAAACACTGAGTTATTGTTTAAAACTGACATTTTATTTAAAAAATTATTTATTTTATTTAAATTTATTTTAGGTCAAAATAGATAGATAATACCTATATAATTTCAATTTAATTAATTATATTTATTTTATAATAAGTTTAGATATATAAAAATTTTATTGAACTTTTCACCGTCTTTTACCCACCTCTTAGGAGAATTTGCAAATTTGCATAAAACTTAATTTTACCGCCTCTGTGAGTTGAATTTCAAAAATCCGAGAGACACTATTAACCTCAGTAAGTAAAATGTGGTTCAATAAGATGAAAATAATTTTTGGTGAATAGTAACTTTTGACTTTTATTTACCGCGATTAAAGGTAAATAGGGAAATTCAAGGTAAAAAGTAAATTGTAATAATTTAAAATTACTTTAACACATATCCTAACATTATTTGATGAGTAATGTCCAATCATTGGAATTATTGGATCGATTTTGGGACCCCATGGAGCCACTCATCAATGATAATGACACTTTAGATTAATTAATTTAAAGTAAAGGCAAAATTGACATAAAAAAAAATCTTTTAGTAATTAATTTTTATATGGTGTTATATAAATAATATTTTTGACTATAAATATTCATTGAAAATTTAAAACAATTTTCTACATCATGATAGTTTTTTTATAATTTTTAGACATCGTATAAATTAAATTATTTATGACACAATAATGATGCAGTATTTACCTCATTAATAAATGATTTAAATAAATTAGATTATAAATATTAAAATATTATCCAAAACATGTAAAATTATTATTGAATGATTTAATTTCGACCATGAGTCATCTTATCTTCTACCCTAATGATTTTTGGACCTTTAAAAACCGAATATCATTATATAATAAAATAATATTTTCACACTTTCCTAAAGAGCCCCTCATCCCCCTTATAAAAGAAGACCACTTATAACCAATTTATCACACCTCTCAATCCTTTAAGCTCATCCAAACTCTTCCAAATTAATATCTCTACATCCCTATCATCCTCCTAGAAGCCTTACCTTAGGCAGAAGGCACTTCAAGTAGTCCTTTTGGTTCAAACCAAAGAAAGTTACCCAAATTAAAGGTAATCGTTTCTCTTAACTTCTTCTCTTTTATTTTACTTATCCAACCCCTAAAATCTTTTTAGTAATTTCTTTTATAACAAAAGAAGTTTCCTCAATATACTAGGATGTTGTTATGAGAAGTATTTGAACTACACTTACACACACATCCATATAATGGGTGAAGAACATAATGTTTCTGTGGATGGAAAACTAACGCCTCACGAAATGATGATTATTCAATTACCTTCTATCACCTCTCATGGTTGCCATTATGATGGAACTATATTTATATATGATATATATTATGGTTATTTTTCCTTCATTCTTCTGTATTTTTCTTTTATAGCATACCTTAATGGTTTTCATTATGGGTAAACATGATAATTTCATTTGAGGAAGTATGGACTACCGCCCCCTCAAAGAGATATGACTCGTTAATACCATATGTGGGATGTATAAAGGATGGAGTTAATGATATTATATATTATATTATACTAGAATTATAATATTCCTATGTATAATTATGTTTTAATACTATTAAAATAAGAAATAGAAATGAAAGTAGCATTTATACGTACGTATGACTTACCGTCTCCATGAACAGTGCATTTCATTTCTTACTCCAAAATGATATTTACTGTTATAAATACATGTATATACTGAATATATATGATATATATTATATATAAATCATGAATATCATTCTGGATATAATTAACTTTTTACCATGTGAACAACTTGTAACCATAAGGTGTTTATTTTTGACTCAAGTTCCGAATATCGACAAAATGAACGTTTTTAACTTAAATGATTACATAATGTTTATAACATGCTAATAAGTGATATAAAAGAAATAATAAACTGGAAAAAAGTTCTTAAGAAATTAGAAATTTACTTTAGTTTATTATTCAGGATATTGAAGAAAGAACAGGTCAAGTCGGACATGAGGTAAAGGGTTTCTTATCTCACTTTTAATTCCGTGAGATTTCAATTGTTCACCACTAATTTATTGCATGTGGTGTATTGTATACTTCCATTTGATATATATTATCATGATTCACTTTATATTCATGATATTTTGTGATTCATTTGGTTGTTATTGACTATTGTTCATACGACTCGAATGATTACAACGAGGTAAGGGTTAATTTCATAATCCCTTTATTATCCGGGATTGTTTTTACGTAAGTATCTACTGGGACCTCTTTATCATCCACATCCATGTTTCTTAAAAATGTATTTCAAAAAAATTCTTACTATTTTATAGACTATGGGTTAAAGTCATTTATACCCTTGTTTGACTTTTATAAGATGTTTATAAAGTAATCTTTCTATCATTTTCCAAACAAGTTATTTTATAACCTTTTTGACAAATTAAGGTAAGAATGTTTTTTTAACTTATACAGCGGGTGTGGCTATTTTCCTCTGTTATAATATCGTCAAAGATTCCCTTACAAGATTATAAGAATAATTTCAAAATAAATGTTTACTTCATAATTATGTGACTATTAAATGATTTCAAAATAGAAAGATATATTTCTCTAAAAAGGTTTTGATTTCATCTATGTCAACATCTTTTGATGGATTTTAAGTTTATTTGAAGTTGATTTATTATGATACAAAAATTTCATATTGTATTGAAGGTTTTGTGATATGTTTGACTATGTATATGATATTCATATTCCATTCATGGTTTATGGTTAAAGTATTGACATTTTGTATGATAGTTTTAATATGAATGTTTATGTTATATTTCAAACTCTTCTTAAGATGAATGTGTTGGACTAGTATGTTCCGGGTTGGGGACTGGTAAAAGTAAGCCCTACTGGTTGGGGTCCAGTTACAGCAGACCCTCTGGGTTAGAGTCAAGTTATAGAGGCTCTCCGGGTTGGAGTCTGGTTACAAAGGCTCTCCAGGTTATAGTTCGGTTATAGAGGCTCTCTGGGATGGAGTCCTGTTATAGAGGCTCTCCGGGTTGGGGTCCGGTTACAGTTAGACCCTAGGTCCTGGAATGAGGTCTTGACATAGAAATTAAAGTCTGGTACTATAAATTCCCTCATTATGAAAATAATATTGATGGTTCATGTGCTCATTCGACTAGTATAATACCCATGATTTTGTTTTATTTTGGAATTATTTACATAACTCATATTCCTTCCATAAAAGTATTCATGTTTTTTATTAGTAAAGGAATGTGGTTTCAATTATTCGCCATACTTAATATTTATGTTATCCTCTACTGTATTTCTTACCCTTACTGAGCATTTGAGCTCACCCCTTTCTATGTTTTACTTTTCCTAGGATTTTAAGAAGTGTATTGTGATTGATATGCAAGGTTAAGATAACGGAATAAAGGCATTCATAAAGGATTATTTATGTTGTGTTGTATGTTATAAAGTGTAATGTAACATTCATGTATGTAATCTATTTTCCAAGACTACTAAACTGATCGGTCCTTCGCGAATTTATTCCTTGTAATCATGAAAATGTATTAAAATAATGCACTAACTCTGGGTAACTGGGGTCGGGGTGTTACCTAATGAGCATTTGAGCTCACTCTTATTTTTTTCCTTTCCCTAGGGTATTAAGAAGAATTCATGGAAAGAGTTTTAAGGATGATGAGTTGTTAATTTTTTTATTCTTTTTTTATTTCTTAATGTAAAATGGGTATCATGAATGTATCTAGTTTATTAAAAATAATAAACTAATATATCCTTTGGGATTTTAATTTTGTATCTATACCCATGTAATATAGTAAGACACCAGGTTTGGGCTACTGGGGTTGGGGTCGTTAAAGTTCATATCAGAGAATGTTTAGTAGAAATCTTTGGAACTAGATGTAGGAAAACATAGATTATGCAACATAACCCTATAATATACTTTGAGGATAAGTATATAAGAACATATTAATGTTTTTAGGGTAAATATTATATGTTTTTTTTCCTAGAAATACATTTATGTATATATATTACAAGTGGACATGGTTCTGACACAAAGGTATATAGGGGTAATAACTCCAAAAAAGGCGCATCAGGCTTTACTCAAGCATTACCTAGTACCCAAAAATGGACCTTACTACACACATGGTTTGAAACTCTTAGGGGATATGTTTAAGACAATTCCCATTTTCTTTACAAACAATTATGAAGGATTTGAAAAAAAGATATCTCCAAAGGAACCGAGTTTATGATTTTTGAATTTATAATGTATAAATTTTAATTTAGGATTAGTGTTACAACATATTTGGAATTATACAGGATTCATAATCTTTTGAGACAATATATTATATTCCATTATTTATATGTGGATCCTGGAAGGAATAAATGTATCAATACTCATGGGAAATGTAGAAGTTTTCTTGGAGAGGAAGTTGATATAGCTGGTATTGGAGGTCATAATGTTATGGATATATTAAGGAATATTAATTAGGTTATGACACATAACTTTTCTCAGATGGATAAACCTATTTCACATCAAGATTAGATAATGTTGGTTTACTTTATGCAATATAGGCTACCATAATTTAGAGGTACTTCTAATATAATGATAGCTGATCAATGGATTAAGTCTTTGTAAAAGATATTTATAGCATTGGGATGTAGTGAAATGTAAAATGTTACACTTGTAGTGTATTTTCTTGATGGAGATGCTGATCAAGGGTTGTCAATGATTAGAATACTAGGGAGGAAGAGGAAATATAACTCACGTAATGGAAATATTTTAAGGAATCATTCCTTGAAAAATATTTCCCTTTTGAGAAAATAACTGAGATAAAGATAAATTTCATTAGTTTAAAAAAGAATAAAAAGAAAGTGTTATAGAGTATAAAGATACCTTCACAAGGTTATAGAGGTATTATATAGATTACATAAACAACATGAAATGTAAGATTGACCATTTATTTAAATGGATTAAGCTAACTATCAAAAGGGAACTAATCTCTCCAAATTTTTATTCATATGATAAAATTGTTTTATGTGCTATCAAGACTGAGAAATGATTTTCCATGTCTTATGGATTCAAAGGGAATCAAGAGAAGAAGAGGATGGAAAAGAAAATGAAATATAGAGGGAATAAGGGAAAAATGATTTTCCCACATGTGATAAATGTGTAAATAATCACCCATATAAATGATTGAAGGGATTAAGAGTTTTTTATATGTGCGGAGAGAAGGGTCACCAAGAAAAATAAATTAAAGCAAAGAAAGAAAAAACTGTTATTAAGTGTTTCAAATATAAGGATACAAGGCACTATGAAAATGAATGATCCAAGAGTTAAGGGAATATACCTCAAAATAAGGCAAGGGATCAAGGATAATCTTATAATATTGATATATTTGAAGTGTAATGATTAATGTGATTATGTATTTAGATCCTTGTATTTTTTTGTAAATGTATTTTATTTATAATATTATGGTTATAAGAATTATGAAATGTATAAGGATGATACTACAATATTATTTCTTAAAGGATCTGAAAGCATTTTGTTGACCTCACTTGTTTTGATAATCTCAATTATGTCTCAATATGCTTTGATAATCCCAAATAATATTTATCCTTATAATAATTATTCGTTCAATCTATGAAATCATATTATTATGTTGACAAAAATATCAAAATAATCATTGAAATATATTAATCGATGTTTATTTATGTTATACATGCTTTGAAATAATTCTAACTCAATCTGGATATGATTTTCATAGAACAGATAAGTGTTAAGCTTGTGAGTCACTGATACAGACCTACCAATGGAGTAAGTCACCAATATACAGAAAGGTCCACCGATAAAAATAGCTACCGATAAGGCTAAGTATGATGGTACAGAAGTCTACCTGTATGCACAAGTCGATTGATACAGACCTACTTGTACATAGTCTACCAATAAGTAAAGGTCACTAATAGACCAAGATTCCTGTGGCACAAGGTCACTGGCACATAGTTTCCGATACAAGATACCGATACAAATAGACAGACAGACAACTACCGATATGAAGTCCACTGATACAACTACACTACTATCGATACAGAAAGATACCGACAGATAGGTACCGCTACAAAGTCTACCAATACAAGAATTCCACCAGTACAAAAGAGCTACCGATAGAAGGAGATACCGATAGAAGGAGATACCGATAGAAAGAGCTACCGATACATAGAGCTATTGTTATAAAGATTAATAGCTACCGACACAAGACATACTGACTCAAGTCCATCGAGACAAGATCACTGATACTGAAAGCTACCGATTGAAATCAATCACAGTTTCTCTAAACTCTATTTCTATTTGTTTATTTAGAAATGGTAATATTTGATGTTTTTAATGCATATTCTATTAATTAATGATATTTGTTGGCATGTCAAGAACCGTACCTCATACCTATAAAAAGGTAATAATTACTATTGTCGGAGCTCAAGATATATATAAGGGAACCTCGAAAACAACCAGAAAAAGGACAAGTGTCAATCAGTCTTTCCATGCACATATGAGATAATCTTCTGGAGCTACAAAAGGTCTTAGATGCATAGAATAAGAAGGAATAATACACTCTGAATCTATAGAACCTGATCATTCAAGGAAGTACAGAGCTTCAACGAGTTCACCTACACTCAACCTGATCAAGCTGATCAACCTGGACCTGGAAATCAAATTAAAAAACGACACTCTGTTTTTCTTGACAAAAACCAGAGAAGGACTCAAAGCTTCATCTACATCAATCCAATGAGTCCAGAGCTTCACTCAAAATGCATAGATCATTCTAAACTCATCTCTATTTGTTTAGATCTATCGTATTTCATTTATTTACATTTTGAGCAGTGTGTGTGCTCTGTATTTTTAGGTACACACTGTCTCCTATGCTAAATTGGAGGATGTATAAATCCTCACTCAATATTTACCTTACTCTATTGTATCCCACTGTGGATAGTGGTAGAGGTAAAGTGTGACCTGGATAGCCTATGTGCTATTGTTTTGTTTTCCCATGTAGAACTATGGTAGAAGTCTTAGTACCTGGACAGTCTTTGTACTATTGTTTACCTTGATCCAGGATGTAGATCATAGTTTATATAAACTGTTTGAGAGGACTAAGTCTCCACTTGAGACTGAAACTATTAGGTTATATCTTCTGTGCATCTTATTTTTATTTTAATTTATTTTCTATTCCACTGCTAAGTTCTTTGAAATTAAAATTTGTTTTAAAGTAACTCTGACAGTTAAACTAGCAAGTTTTTATAACTTTTGTTATCCAGTAAGTTAGTTTCAAAAGTTACTTAATCCTCAGATTGAGTTAACTGAGAAATAATCAATCTCTTCAGAAACTAATTGAAAAATTACATTCTTTATAAATTCACTACAATTTAGCTTATTATTTAGTTTGGGGGATTTTAATAGAAATCATTTTAACAGAAATTTTTAATTGGAACTTAATTCACCCCCTCTTGAGTATCCACTCTGACCAACATTTGGTATCAAAGGATTGTTTCTTTATAAAGGATTTCCAAATACTTTGTTTTTCAACTATTATTTTAGTTGTATCTTCAAGATCTTAAATTTCTGTTAGTTCTAAATTTTATCTCATTAAAAATATCTACTAAAATCTAATTATGGATAATAGACTAAAAGGTGAATCTACCAACAAGCCACCTTTCTTTAATGGTGTTAATTATTCCCAATGGAAACAGAAAATGAAAATTCATTTAGAAAGTATGAGATTTGATATCTGAACTGCTATAGAGATTTAGTATAAGATTCTAGAAACTGAAAGAAGTACTTGGGATGAACCTATGAAAACTACTTACAATAATAATTGTAAAGCAATGAATGCTTTGTAATGTTCTTTTGGAGATGAAGAATTTAATCGAATATCTTCTTGTAAGACTACTTATAAAATCTGGGATACTTTGGCAATTTCCCATGAGGGAACAACTAATGTTAAGGAAATGAGATTGAATACCCACACTATTAAGTATGATAATTTTAAAATGAAGCCTGATTAACCTATTTCTGACATGTATCTCAGGTTCAATAAAATTGTAAATACAATGAGCTCACTTGGAAAAGCTGTTCCTACAAAAGAACAAATCATGAGGATACTAAGATGTCTACCAGAGAGATGGATAGGCACATCAGTTTCAATAAGAGTGTCATGTGATATAATTTCACTACCTATTAAAGAGTTAATTGGTAAGTTGATGATGTATGAAGAAGAGAAAAAGGTAAACAAAGAGGAAGATAATGAACCAAAGAGGAAGTCAGTGGAATTTAAGTCTACTACCTCAAAGAGCAAGGACATGGAGAAAGTTCACAAACCTACTGAAAGCTTAACAAGTGGATGTTCAAATTCTGATAGTGATGAAGATATGGCTCAAATAGCCAGGAAATTCAAGAAATTCTATTGGAAGATTTTTTTTTTCAGAAAACCAAATTATAAAGGTAAGTATGACCAATGAGGTAATTGGAAGAAAGATTAAAAGAAAGCTGATAAGGATGATGAGATAGTGTGTTATGAACAAAAAAGGAAAGGACTCAATAAGGCTGACGGTTCAAAATTGAAGTTCAAGAAGAAATATGATTATAAGGAAAAAAATATAAGAAAGCTATGACGAAAACATGGAGTGATTTAGAAGACATCACACACGAGTTTGAGGTTTCTAATTCTGAAAAGAATCACGCCAACATGTGTTTTATGACTAATACTTCTGAGGTACCTATTTCCCCAATGCTGAATAATTATTATTCTGGGAACTAAAGTGATTCAAATAGTGATGATAATATGTTTAAAGCTGAATTATTTGAATACTGTAATATGTTAGAAGATACTTACAATGAGCTGAAGGATAAGTACAAATCATTAAAGAAACAGTATGCCTTGTCCAGTACTGTTAAATATAATCTTAGTATAGAAAAGGAAAAGAATGATCAACTATTAAAGGAGAACACCCAAATTAAATTTTCTAATGAGAAAAATAGAATAGATCTGGAGAAGTTCACTAATGGAAATAACACTCTTACAAAAATGCTAGGGAAAAAAGTTTCACCAAAGTATACTACTGGTTTAGGCTATCAGCCTGGACAGAGACAAATTACAAAGAATATATTTATTCATAAATCTGTCTAGTATGTTGCTAGTTCTAGTTTTAGAAACTCTTATGTCTCAACCAGCTATTCATAGAGTTACAGATCAAACACATTTTATCTTTCAAAGTATGTTGAGTCTATTGATTATATGAAACCCATAAGACAAATCTGGGTACCAAAAGTTTTGCTTGCTAACCTATCTGGATCCAAGATAATATGGGTACCAAAATTATTTTCTATTTAAACCTATTTTTTAGGAGACTTTCTTGAAGAGTTATTGTAGTAAGACATGGTAATTGGATAGTGGATGTTCAAGACACATGAAAAGAGATTTTTCATGCTTCACGAGCTTAATCAAGTTTGATGGAGGACATGTCACCTTTGGTGATAATTCAAAAGGAAAAATCCTCAGCTTAGGCCAGATTGGTAACACTGATTCAGTTTTAATTTCTAAAGTATTATTTGTTGATGGATTAAAATACAACCTGTTAATTATTTATTAGTTGTGTGATGATGGTTTCAATGTTAAATTTGAAAATGATGCTTGCAATGTTTCTGATTTTAAAATTGATTTGGTATTTACTGCCTTGAGAAATGAAAATGTTTATGCTGTAGATTTAAATTATTTAGCCAAACAAAAGGTTACTTGTTTAAATTATTTTCATAAAGAGTCTTGGCTATGGAACAGAAGATTAGGACACTACAATGTTCATTCACTTAAGAAACTGACTAAGAAAAATTTAGTTAGAGACCTACCTCAAATAAAATTCCCATCAGACAACGTTTTTACTCCCTGCCAAAATGGAAAACAACATAAAGTTTCATTCAAATTAAAGAAATAAGTTTCAACTTCTCAACCTCTCGAGTTAGATCACATGGACTTGTTCCGACCTTCTAGAGTTTCTAGTTTGAATTGGAAGCACTGTGTCTATGTCTTAGTAGATGACTTTTTTAGATATACTTTGGAATAATTTTTAGCTCAAAAAAGTGAAGCTTGCTCTTATTTTACGAAATATTTCAAGTCTGTAGAGAACCTTAGTGGACTTAAGATTATGACCTTGAGAAGTGATCATGGTCTTGAGTTTGAAAATCATGAATTTAAATCATACTGCTCACAAAATGGATACAATCATAATTTATCTTCCCATAGGACACCTCAACAGAATGGTGTAGTAGAAAGAAGAAATAGAACCCTTCAAGAAATTGAAATAACTATGCTCAATGAATATGATTTACCCGTTTATTTTTATACTGAAGCTATGAATACAAATTTTTATATTATAAATAGAGTCTTGATTATACCTATTCTTAAAAATACCCCTTATGAATTGTGGAATAATAGGAAGCCTAAAGTTAGTTACTTCAGAGTCTTAGGTTGCAAAGTTTTTATTCTCAATACTAAGGATAATATTAATAAGTTTTCTTCTAAAAGTGATGAGGGAATCTTTCTAGGTTACTCTATAACCAGTAAATCTTATAGAGTCTTTAACAAAAGAACCAAATGTGTGGAAGAATCTGTTCACATCAAATTTGATGAAACTGATCCGCAGGAACCTAAGTCTTCTCTTGAAAATCTTGAAGAAGATATATCTATTCTGGACCTTAATGATAAAATTAGTGAACCTGTTGTAAAGACAAACAGTTCTAGAAATATTCCAAAATCTGCTTCTGGTGAACCCGAGCATAGAGAAGAACCTGAAATTTCTAGTCCTACCTTTACTAGATCTACTAGAATTCTAAATAACCATCATTTATATGCTGTTGTAGGTAATCATGATAGAGGGACACAGACTAGAGCTTCTCTAAGAAGCCAGGTTGAACATCAAGCCTTTCTTTCAGAGTTAGAACATAAAAATATCAATGACGCAATCAATGATGAATTTTGAGTAATGGATATGCAAGAAGAATTAAATCAATTTGAAAGAAACAATGTCTGGGAATTAGTTGACAGACCTAAGGATACTTTGACCATAGGCACTAAATGGGATTTTAGAAACAAAGTTGATGAATCAGAAAATATCATTAGAAACAAAGCAAGGATAGTCGCATAAGGGTATAGTCTAGAGGAAGGAATAGACTACGAGGAAACCTTTTCACATGTAGCTAGATTAGAAGCTATTAGGATTCTAATTGCCTATTCTGCTCATATGAATTTCAAGTTATATTAAATGGATGTTAAAAGTGCTTTTCTAAATGCTTTTATAATTGAAGATGTTTTTGTTTAACAACCGCCTAGATTTATTAATACTCTTTTTCTAAATCAAGTTTTTAAGCTTTCTAAAGCTTTATATAGTTTAAAACAAGCCCCATGAGCTTGGTATGATAGAATTATTAGTTTTCTTATTTCAAAATGTTTTTTAAATTAATTTCTGATCCAACTCTCTTTACTAAAATAATTTCCAAAGATGTTTTGACAGTGCAAATCTATGTTGATGATATTATTTTTGGATCTTCTAAAAATTCTTTATGTACTAATTTTTCAAGAGTATGAAAAATGAATTTGAAATGAGTTTAATGGGAGAACTCAAATATTTTCTTGGATTTCAAGTTTTTCAAAATGAAAATGGTATTATTTTAAATCAAAGTAAATATAAAAAGGATCTTTTAAAGCGCTTTGGTTTGGATAGTATTAAGGAAAGTGATACACCTATGAGTAAGTTGTAAGTCAGATGCTGATGAAACTAGAAAACCAGTAGATCAAACCAACTACAGAGGTATGATTTGAAGTTTACTTTATCTTACTGCTAGTCGACCTGATATTATGTTTAATATGTGTATGTGTGAAAGATTTCAAGCTAATCCAAAAGAGTCACACTTTCTTTCCGTTAAAATAATTTTCAAGTATCTTAAACATACTGCTAACTTAAGATTTTTTTATCCAAAAGGAAAATCATTCAATCTAATAAGTTATTCAGATGATGACTTTACTGGTTGAAAGTTAGATAGAAAGAGAACTTCTGGAACATGTAATATTCTAGGTAAGTCCCTGATATGTTGGTGTAGTAAAAAGCAGAACTCTGTTGCATTGACTACTGCTGAAGCAGAATATATTTCTGCTGGTAGTTTCTGTGCACAAATTCTGTAGATGAAACATACATTATTAGACTACGAATATCAGTCTAGACATGTATCTATAAACTCTGACAACACTAGTGCAATTATAATCTCAAAGAATTTTGTATCTCACTCTAGGACCAAACACATTGATATAAGGCACCAGTTTTTGAGAGATCATTACAAAAAGGGGGATATTATTCTTGAATTTATAGGTACTGAATATCAATTGGCTGACATATTCACCAAACCTTTAAGTTCAGATAGGTTAAGTTACATTAGACATGAGTTAGGAATGATAGACTTTGTAAGTTAGCCAAATCGTCACCATTAGCCAAATCCTCACCATTAGCCAAATCCTCACTGTTAGTCAAATCATCACCATTATCCAAATACTCACCATTAGCCAGAACCTCACTATTATACCTCACTAGTATGAACCTCACTATTATACCTCACTAGTATGAACCTCACTGTTATACCTCACTGGTATGAACCTCACTGTTATACCTCACCAATAAAAATACCTCACCATTAGGAATCCTCATCAGTATGTATTAGCGCTAGGTTTGCATTGTTTTTAAAATTCTGTATCTTTAGCTGCCGGAATTTGTATCATCTATACTATACTTATTATTATTTATTTATTTATTATGTGATTCCTAAATGATAAAACATAAGTCTTGAACTCATTTCAAACCACCTAAAATCCTTTACCTTCAAGCCTTAGATCCCAAACCTTTGTTTCTCTCAAACCCTAAGCCTCACGATTTACAGAATGGCAAGAGTGAAGTGGCCATCAGTCAGCAAAAAGGATGATGAGCTGAATGCAAAGAGACTAAAAGGAGAGTCTAATAGTGGTAGTGAAGCGAAGAAACCTAAAAATGCACACCTCATCCAAAGGGAAATAGTAGTTTAGAAAGAGCTTTTGTGGAATGGTTGATGACTGGTAAGTCTTTAGTACTAGAATTGCTAGAAGATCAGAAATGGGTAGAGAGATTCTCGAATAACAATGGTCCTTATTATCCGAAGCTAGTGAAAGAATTATATGAGTTTGTTCATTTTGAGAAATCAGAAGTTGAGAATAGAATGATATCAGTAGTGAATGGCAGGAAAATATTCTTTTCTTCTATTGAGTGGGCTGAGTGCCTGCGAGTTCCACATGAGGGAGAGTTTGGATATTTCTCGAAATCAGTACCTCCTACTAGTAACATATTTGAATATGAATCTTCCTTGAAATAACTAACATGACATGGAACACCAAGAAAAGTAGTTTCTACATAAATGGATGGAGAGAACCAGTTACTTTTCAAGTTCATCCAACATGTGCTAAGTCCAAGAAGAGGGGACTTTGCAAATTTTAAGCACCAAGATATTTATTTGTTGCATTTGATGAGGCTTGGTGTCAAGGTAAATTTGGGCAGGCTTCTGATTATTTAAATTGAATATATGACCAGGCCAAAATCAAAAACGAATGCTCTATTAATTACAAAGATGATTTCCTTGATGATTAATGTAAGAGGTGTGGCTAAGTCTCAGGATGAGACTGTGGTTATGAAAGAAAACTTTTGTATTACCAAAACTATTTGTAAATACATGAAGATCAATTGGAATCCAGAGAAAATGGAATGGTTCGGTGATAAAGGGAAGCTGTATGATATGTTTAATCTTATGGATCATCCTTCTAGGCCTAAGGATGTAAGGAATCCAGGTCTAGGACCTGATGAAGAGAAACCTCAGTATAATGATGATACTGATGAAGAGGATACCTCTATAGCTGATAGAAGGGATCCGAAATTGCCTCTAAGTCATGTTGTTGAAGTTGTATCATCTGGAAAGGAAAGAGTGTTGGGAGTAAGCAATGAAGAAGCCCCTATTGATGAGGAAGACCAGCCTGCTCCAGATAATGAGGAAGAATAAGAATCTTAAACAGAAGCATCTGTTTCTGCCTGCTTGAGTCTCAATCAACTGATTGGGCACTCATCAATGCCAACTGAGGAAAATGTTGAAGTAGAAATACCTTCACCTATTCCGGAGGATCTTCATATTGTTTAATTAGAGATGGTTGTGGAGGATTCTTCTGAGGAAGACCGAGTTTCTGAGGATGCTATTACTATATAGGAGAATGCACCCATTGAGGGGGAGCATCCTACTAGATTTGGCAATGTTTTAGTAGCTAATGAGATTGAAGACTAGGAATAAGAACCAGGTTTTATAGTTTTTGGGATGGACTATCCTGATTCTGAAGATGAGACACCCATCAATAGACCACAAGTTAACTATGATATCCTTCCTGAGTTTTTACCTGGGGATGTAGTAATAAAAGATGATCTAGACCAGTTGAAGTCTGATCTTAAGACCTAGTTTATGGAAGAGATAAAAAGAATGGAAAATTATTTAATATCATCCATTCAATCTATTATGAATGAATATGTGGCTAGTGTTGTGTTAGAAAGAGAACCTGTAGTTGTGCCTAAAAATCTGGTTACTAAGGCTGATCTTGAATCTTTAAAAGCTGAGTTGAAGGAGACTTGAAATGCATCTGTTGCAGACTTAAAAAACTATTTTATTGAATAGATGAGAAATATGGAAAAATCTTTAGAAATATCTCTTGGGTGTATGGTGTGAGGCCCTATGACAAAGATGATGAGTGAGATAAGAGTATATCATACTCAGATTGAGAGCTGGACATGAGCTGTTGTTTCCTTGAAGCAGTCTATTGCTTCTTTAACTACCTTGAGTAGTTCTCAAGCTCAAATGAATGCTGATATAAATTACATTAAAGGAGTAATAAGTCAATTTGTGGATGTCTTTGAAGCTATTAAGAATCCTGTCAAAAAGCATGTAAACACCCAGGATTTGGTTGTCCAGAAGATGATAAGCAACTTGACCCAATCATTCAAGGAGACTGTAGCATTCACTGTTAAACCTATTGCTTTATCCAGTGCTTTAGTAGATTTTGATCAGTTTAGAAATGTTTTGAAAGAGGAGCTTGGTTAGGCCCGTACCCATACCTCATCTGACTCTCAAGTGCAGTCTCCCACAAGAAATATAAGAATGTTTGTTCAAGAGAATATGAGAGATGCTACTATTTCTTAGAAAGAAATCAAGAATAAGATTGATCTATACTTTCAGAATGTTTATACAAAGAATCAGCTCAACAACCATTTCAATCTTATTTTAGAGAACATGAAACTACCTCCAGTCACTCAAGATTTCAGAGAACAAGTGAGCAAGCTTAGGTAGTTGACTCCTGCTCTAGAAAAGTTTATAGAGAACAAGGAAAACTTTAACTCTACTATAGAGATAGGAAGAGGAATCATTATGGAATTTAGGAATCTATTACTTCCATTTTTTCATGTAGACAGTTCTCCTATCATTGCACCTCCAGCTCTGCCTGCCTCTGTTCAGTATGCCTCCATTCCTCAGATGACACCGGCTCAAGCTATCAGAATCTTGACACCATTGATTACTCCGAGAAGTACCCACTACAGACCAGGAACAGTCTCTGTTGCTCAACCTCCAGTAGTGCTTTCTGGAATTCCCAAGCCTTCTACTGAAGCTACCTAGACTGAGTCTACCTCCAAACCTAAATCCAAATACAAAGTGTACATTCAGGAGGTGTATTGATTAGTGGCCAGGAAATTTGATAGGAATCACTTGTACTCTTTTTGTCTCATTTTTTTTATTTCTATGTACCTTTTTTCCCCAAGAAATCTATCCAGGATCTTATTATCTTTCATCTTCTGTTACTTCACTCTTCCTTTCTTTCCACCATTTTTCTAATCACAAAGGGGGAGAAATAATATAAAGGGAGAGAAATATGAGAAATATGAGAAATATGAGCATAATATATATATATATATATATATATGAGCTTAAAATATTCTACCTATGGTACATTTATTTTATAATTTTATCTATGGTACAATTGTCTTATTGCTTTACCTCTGATACATTTAAAATCTCACATTTAAAATGTCATTACTCACACTGAGGAATACAAACCATTGTATTTTATACTGATACATTAATGATTATTTTTGGATTATAATATCATAATTTTTGATTATCAAAAAGGGGGATATTGTTGACCTCACAAGTTTTGATAATCTCAATTATGTCTCAATATGATTTGATAATCCCAAATAATATTTATCCTTATAATAATTATTTGTTCAATCTAGGACATCATATTATTATGTGGAAAAAAATATCAAAATAATCATTGGTATATGTTAATCAATGTTTATCTATGTTATACATGCTTTAAAATAATTCTAACTCAATCTAGATATGATTTGCAAAGAACAGATAAGTGTTAAGCTTGTGAGTCACTGATACAGACCTACCGATAGAGTAAGTCACCGATATACAGAAAGGTCCACCGATACAAACAACTACTAATAAGGCTAAGTACGCTGGTACAGAAGTATACCGGTATGCACAAGTCGACTGATACAAACCTACCTGTACATATTCTACCAATAAGTAAAGGTCACCGATAGACCAAGCTTCCTGTAACACAAGGTCACTGGTACATAGTTACCGATACAAGCTACCGATACAAACAGACAGAAAGACAACTACCGATATGAAGTCCACCGATACAACTACACAGCTACCGATATAGATAGACACTGACACATAGATACTACTACAAAGTCTACTGATACAACAATTCCACTAGTACAAAAGATATACCGATAGAAGGAGCTACCGATAGAAGGAGATACCGATAGAAAGAGCTACCGATACATAGAGATACTGTTATAAAGTGTGACAACTACTGAAATAAGACATACTGACTCAAGTCCACTGATACAAGCGCACTGATACTGAAATCAATCGATGGAAATTAGTCACTGTTTATCTAAACTCTATTTCTATTTGTTTATTTAGAAACGGTCATATTTGATGTTTTTAATGCATATTCTATTAATTAATGATAGTTGTTGGCATGTCAGGAACCATACCTCGTACCTATAAAAAGGTAATAATTCCTATTACCGGAATTGAAGATATATATAAGGGAACCTAAAAAACAACCAAAAAAAGTACAAGTGTCAATCAATCTTTCCATGCACATACAAGACAATATTCTGGAGCTACACAAGGTCTTTGATGCATAGAAGACGAATGAAGAATACACTCTAAATGTGTAGAACCTGATCATTCAAGGAAGTAAAGAGCTTCAAAAAATTCACCTACACTCAACCTAATAAATCTGATCAACCTGGACCTGAAAATCAAATACAAAAACAACACTCTATTTTTCTTGACAAAAACCAGAGAAGGACTCAAATCTTCATCTGCATCAATCCAAGGAGTCCAGATCTTCACTCAAAACACATAGAGCATTGTAAACTCATCTCAATTTATTTAGATCTATTGTGTTTCATTTATTTACATTTTAAGAAGTGTGTGTGCTCTGTATTTTTAGACACACACTGTATCTTGTGATAAACTGGAGGATTTATAAATCCTCACTCAATCTTTCCCTTACTCTCTTGTATCCCACTGTGAATAGTGGTAGAGGTCAAGTGTGACCTAGATAGCCTGTGTGCTATTGTTTTGTTTTCCCACTTAGAACTGTGGTAGAGGTATTAGTACCTGGACAGTCTTTGTACTATTGTTTACCCCGATCTAGGGTGTAGATCGTAGTTTATATAAACTTTTTGAGAGGACTAAGTCTCGGCTTGAGACTGAACCTATTAGGTTATATCTGTTGTGCATCTTATTTTTAGTTTAAGTTATTTTCTATTCCACTGCAAAGTTCTTTTAAATTCAAATCTGTTTTAAAGTAACTTTGATAGTTTAAATAGGAAGTGTTTATAACTTCTATTAGCCAGTAATTTAGTTTTAAAAGTTACTTAATCCTCATATTGAGTTAACTAAGAAATAACAAATCTCTTGAGAAACTAATTTAAAACTTACATTCTTTATAAAGTCACTACAATTTTTCTTATTATTTAGTTTGGGGGTTTTAATAGAAATCATTTTAACAGAAATTTTTAATTGGAACTCAATTTACCCCCCTCTTGAGTATCTACTCCATCCAACACATTTATTGAATGGTACCAAAAAAAGTGATTCAGTAACAAGTTAAACTTCTTGAAAAACACATGATTGAGGTAAAGATAACCCTAAATATGTTCCTAATTTTGTAATAATGGTGTTGGGATAGAAATGGATGATATTTGTAAAGTAAATTGGATAGTGCTGAATACTTGAGAACTTATTATTGATTTGTCGACAAAGTGGTTTATACTATCATTGATGGAGTTTAAAACATATTTTTATTTAAAGAATATATCCAATAATCTATGTTTCACTTAAGTAATGAGGAAGAATGTATGTTTTCAATAAGGTTTTATAGTTATTAAAGTTATTACCATGTTTCAATATATCACATGATGAAATTATTCACATGCTTGGATTATGATGATTAAGAGATACTTCATATAATTTGAGGGATTAATGGTAAGTTAATTTTTGAAATTCAGTGACCTTATTTATAATTTTTTGAATTTTGATCATTTTAAAGGGTCATAAAGTTAACAATTTATAAAATGGTTTAAGCTATCCCTTGGAAGAGGTTTTAGAGATTAATGTATTACTTCACCATATGAAGATTTATTTATATTGGATAGCTTATGTTATATATATTGGTTTTGGAAAATAGTTTGAGATAGAAAGAAATACTTGTCACTCTTTCGATCCATCAATTGAATTTTAGTGCTTCATGCATAAAAAAAGTCATTTTTGGATATTAATTTCTTGGAGTAAGGGGTGAATTAGAAATTTTGCAAGGCACAAAAAAGGATAAAATTGTTCTTATGAAATAGAAATGTATCAAGTAAATATATTTATTTACATAGATTGAAATAATTACTTTACTCTAGGAAAATAGTATTGGACAAAAAAAGTTTTCCTATTATAATCATTTTTGATGATATCAATGAACCTTTTCACACATTTGGTTTATATTTTTTTGGTCATTAACTTTCTATTGAACATTTTCTATATTAATATCCCTTAGTATTTGGGTGTTATTTTTCTCTTCAATGTCTATGTTTTCATTTCCCACTTATGTTATTTTATATGCAAACCTAGTCATGTAATTATTCTAGATAATTTTTATACTTCAGTTTATCTCTTTTTTAAGAGGATTTTTTAATAACTCTTTTTAAGATGTGGGTTTCATCAAAATAATTTTTAAATTTCAATCCATTGTTTCTAAGATAAAGTTTAAATTTTGAGGATTAAACTTATTTAAGGTGGTATGAATGTAACACCTAGAGAATTTAAAATATGAACATCATATTCAATGGATTGTATGACACACAACACCAAGCGTAAAAAGGAATATAACATCCTAACACTATACAATATATTTACTATTTTAAATAAATTCAACACATTCTATAGATTTTAATTCACACAATAATGATTTTATATTTTGTTAAATGTGACAAAAAGTTTCTTCCAAGTATTACATTACACATAGGTCTGAGTTTTAATGAACAAAAATATACTATTAGTATTATTATTTAATACTATAGTTATATTATAGACATTGGAATGGAAGGAATTAATAAAATTAACTAAATTATGAAAATATATATTTTACAAACACATTTACTAGTTATATATTAATTATACATAATAATAAGAATAATTTAAAAGAAAAATAAATCTTTTCTGAAAATAGTTTTTTTATAAAATATGGTTTAATCGTGCTTAACACAAAAACTATAAAATTAATTTTTACCACTTTTAGAAAATTTATTTGAAAAAATAAAAATAATTTATTAAATTATAAAAACAAAATTATATTAGGATGATTTTTTGGTATTTTTTTGAGAAGCTTCATTTTTTGATGAATAGTGAAAAATACAGAATTTTAATTGAAAACCGCCTTTTCATATAAATAATTTATAATATTAAATTATATTTTGAATTTATTTTAATGTTAAAATTGTTTAATTATAAATATATAAATCCAATTTAGGTAATTGGAATAATTTTCATGTTGAATTTTGATATAAAAATTCTGTAAACTTTTGAACATTTTCACTTTAAAAACCCACTTTTTCATCACACTTGTGGGATTAATTTAAATTAAATACTTCCACTTATGCGAATTGAATATTTAAAAATGGATTTATTATTTTTTATAAACATAATTTATAATTTCTAATAAGGTTAAACTATTTTGTACCATAATTATTAGTGAAAACAGTTAAAATTAATTACAGTGATAAAGGTAAAAATGTGTTTACTTAATAGTTAAAATTAGAATATAGGGTGTAAGAATGACCTAAAAATTGACCAAAACACATTTTATGGCAATTTTTAGTCCTTATAACTTCTATTATATATAATAAATCATTATTTGGTCCTGTTAAAATGAAAAAAGTATAGGTGGAATTCACTCTTTTAAAAAATAACAAGTGTGCCACTCACCTCACTTATAAAAGGCCTTCGCTATTTTCACCACTTAACACCTTAAAAAAACTTTTGTTTAAACAATAAATGACCAAATAACTCCCAAAATTCCATATAATAATTCTATAAGCCTTAGTTTGGGTATAAATACATCCTAGTAAGGGTTTACTGCAAACCAAAGGAAGATACCCGAAGAAGAGGTAAGGTTCTCCAACAAGAATTTTTATTTTACTTATTTCTACACCTCATTAAATTTTTATTATAACATGATGATATAATAACTTAAGTATATTACATATAATGGGTTGTTTTATAATAATTTAATTACCTGAAACCATCTCTAATTCCATCAAATGGGTTACAAAATCATTGTTCATGTGTATGAAGGACTACCGCATCGTGAATTGATGTCATTCATTTTTTCATTTCCACCTTCCAAGGTTGGGTATGATGATATATATAAAGTTTATATATGATATTTATCATATAATTATAAATTTTGAGTAATTAGGTAATATATATCTTATTATATTACATTTTTCATGAGACACGATAATGGTGCTCGTGTGTACGATGAACTACTGCCTCACGAAGCGATCCGATTTGTCTTTCCCTAACACTTTACATAGAAGGTAATAAGGTTAAATATAATGATTATATATGGTATAAATTAAATAATTATGATATTAATGAAATATTTATAATTATTTAAAGATAATATATATCATTTTATTTCTTTCCTTTTCACTCATGTAAAGATGATAACATCGTTTGTATACATGTGGACCATCACCTTCACGAAGCGATGTGACTCTATTTTCATAAACACTCCACATGGATGAAATATATAAGTATATAATATGATATTAATGATACTATTTTAATTATTTAAAGGTAAAACATTACTTACCTAATTTACATAATTATCGTTGAAAAATAGAAACATTACTCATGCGTATGTATGACATACTGTCTCCAAGATCGCAATGCAACTCATTTTTCATGAACATAATTCATAATTTATTTTAAAAGTATAACCAATGTATAAATATTATATTTATTTCATGATTATTATTATAGAGAAGTTTAAACTCTATAATATATAAAATAACGAGATATTTAATAACAAAACAAGCATAAGAAAACAAGGCAATTAACATCTAAAATGATAAAAATAATTAAATATTATTAACGAATGGGTGATAAGATGTTATAATAGTATCATATATGATATAATAAATATTAATAATATTATTTAATAAGTTAATAACATGTTTAAAACCACTATACATGATGTTAAATCATGTTCAACCAAAAGGAATCATAAGGGAATGGATTTAATCTCAATTTACATTCCATTAATACTTATTTGTTATTATAAACCAATTCACTTTTATGAGTTGTGTATACTTACCATTTTAAATTAAATATAATCATTAATTCATAATTCATGGTATTTTAAGTTCCAATTGGAATTATGTCATCCATAGGGATTTTACTTGAAGTTTAACAAGTGGTAAAAGTTATTATGAAATATCACTTTCTTTTTGTGATTATTAACTTTATCTTTAAAAACTCAATTTATTTTAATAATTTTGCTTTGGAAATTTTACTTCTCTTAAATATCAATATAATTGTGTAATGGATATGCTTATTTCTTAAAATTTATTCCTTTTTTATATACATTTTTTACTTTAAAATTTATTTTATTAAGTGGAGAAATATTGATAAATCCATATCCTTTACTCCATATGGATATTTGATATGTAACATTATTTATGGATTAAATAGATTATTCAATATGTGAGGAATGATTTGGACTATCTTGACATATCTTGGGTATCAGTTAATGTATTCCCTTCAATGTATCAGTAGTCTCATGAGATGAATCAGTTGGCCAAATCAGATAATTTTTTACCCAATATGTTTTAAACCGTCTTATGAAAGGTCTTGATGGAAAAGGTATCATGTACCTAGAAAAAATTTTATCTAATAATTAATCATTCACTTCATTTAGAATTCAGTTATTATTATTATCCATGAGAATTTTTCTATGATATTATCTATGTATTAATTTAATTACCAGTTTATTTATTAAATGACATGTGTTTTTAGTTATTTACCTTTCTATATTGATTCTTCCTTATCTCACTATGATAGTAAAGTTATTTGAATG
This sequence comes from Viscum album, assembly GCA_963277665.1. NCBI lineage: Eukaryota > Viridiplantae > Streptophyta > Magnoliopsida > Santalales > Viscaceae > Viscum > Viscum album. The sequence continues at coordinate 778,265,581 of OY728131.1, read as the reverse complement.
TCATATGTGTTCAATTATATAGCTTTCCATTTTGATTATACATATTGATTCATGATATATTCCACTGTACATAACCCTTACGGAGCATTTGAGCTCACCCATATTTTGTTTCCTTTCCCCAAGGCATGAAGAATAATTTTTAGAATGATTTTTAAGGATGCATATGATTTAATTTTGTTATGATTTATTTTCTATTTCCCAATGTAAAATGGGTATCATGTATGTATATATTTTTCCAAAACTACTAAACTGATCGATCCTTTGGGGTTTGAATTATGTATATACCAATGTAATGTTGCAATACAACGTTTCTGGGATACTAGGGTTGGTTCATTATAGATAGGCTATGTGATTGAATCAACATGAATTAAAACACATCTGGGAACTTAGGCTAAATATAGTAGAGTATATGGCTAGACACGAGTTATGACTATTGGGTGATACTATGTATCCTTAGATGATATGAATCAGGACACACAAAGTTCTAATATGATGGAATTATTTAAACTGGTTTAGGATTAGAACCATGAGAAGCTTAATGGTTAAACATAATATAGGAGATTAGAGTCTATATATATTATATTCTAATGCATGGAGGCTGTAGTAAATCAACCATGGATAAGGAGGCCATACACCAGGGGCATTCAATGGAAAGTGATATTCCATGGCTGGGTCTAAGATTTTCAATCTAGACATTACTATATATCCTATAAGAATATTAATCAAGCCATACATAGTTCTTATTAATATATCCTCTATACAGATTAGGGTAATGTGTTTGGGGAAAATTTCAACAACTTCATCTTAATGTAGGGACATTGAGAAACCTGACTTGAATGAGGGGGAATAAACACTAGGGCGGAGAGAAGTTTGAAGTTGATGAGATTTATAGCTAGTCTTAGGATATGAGATCCAAGTGTCACTACATATCAAAAAATAAAACAAATCATACGTAGTTCTAATATGGGATCCCCTATACAGATACTATACATGTTTAAAAGAGAAATGGAAAAGTGTATAGATTCCTTGGTGAGAGTAGAGGGTAAAATATTACATGAATTGGAAATATCTCATTACTAAATCAAAAATGGGTATGGGGATGGATATTGTAGCTAGGCATGAGATATGAGATCTAAGTGTCACTATATATCCTAAGTTAAAATGAATCAATCCACATGTAGTTATAATAAAATAAATGTTATCCCAATATAGAGTCCACTATGGATCGACCTGATGTGATTGAGAAGATCGTACACTGTAATGGGTTAGATATTAACGAAATTCATGGATGGGACTAAGAATATTGTTATTTTAATCCTTATATATTTTTATGTAATGAGAATAAATCCACAAATAGTTTTTATAAAAGAGAAATTTACTATCATAGGTCAGGAAAACCATGAAATTAAGGTTTACCAAGGCAGTTTTATCCATTAAATTCTTATGAATAGGAAACCCTCATGTAGATCAATCTATCATTTGGGGTGTTTATGATTTGAGGTCACATGGAATAAACCTCTATGAAAATATTAAGGAACTTCTAGTTAGACTATATATCATGCAGTTTGAATTCATGTGATAAGGACATAAAATTTGCGTGGATCTAGATCATGTGAAAAATAAAGTGGATTTATATTAGTGTCGAGTTAGCAGAAAGAACCTGGTGTGAATGAGGAGAAATTAGACATCATGATGAAACATAATTTGATTACTATAAAACTTATGACTAGGTCCATGATAGGAAATATAGAAATTTATATATATCCAACAGTAACTGGAATCTAGACATATATAGTTATTATAATATGAAGACATTTTACCTCAGTGTAGAATGATGGATGGAGAAAAGCATGACTTAATTTGTTTTACATGGATATGAATCTAATGTAAGGAAAACTGGTCTAACAAAGGGGACATCATATATAGTTTGAAAGGACATGTATGGTGGAACACATGTCATTTATTTTATCATCGCATGATTAAGACTTATACATTTTATAGTTTATGGTAATACGATAAGGACCTATTTCAAGTAGTTTAGAGTCATGTAAAATAATCTTTATACTCTAAAATTTACCATTATACTACTTGTATGAGTGAACCTAATGCGACTTTATACAAAATACATGTTGATGAACCTTTCATTAGTAGTGGTCATGATATACTCACCATCCATTGTGATCGAGGAATTGGAACCATTGGAGTAGAACATATATATGGAATAAGGTCCTTCCCGTTTTGGATCTAGTTTCATAGGTTTCTTTACAATTATTATGGGAATTATTAGGGCCAATACCAATTCTCCCTAGATGAGTGATCATAGGTGAACATTATTGTTTAATGTTCACACAACTCAATTATGATGGATATATAGGTTGTTAAGTGTTCATATCATTTTCATGTTAAGTAACTCCAACCAATCCAACTAAATATGATATTGTTAATTTTCAAAAAATTTATTGAAGTTAGTAATGAAAAGTGAGGAAATTTAAATCTTAACATAAGTAAATGACTTAATCCTATAAACAAGATACTAGGGGGTCACTTGTTTAATATTATAGTTTGTGGTGTGATAATTAAATATAGCATAAAAGATATTTTCTAGCCAAAATTTATTTTCCTTGTCCACTATTTTCTAAAGGATATTAGACAACGTTTTGTTAAATTCCTATATCTATCCATTGGATACTACATGATACTAGGGTGAATGATCATACTGGACATTATACTGTTGATATAACTGATTCAATTTAGAAGCATTAATATTGGTGTCGTTATTCTCCAATATTGTTTGAAGGACACTAAATCTAGTAATGATATCAGACATCCGGAAATTGATGATAGAATTTATTCTAAATTTCTTGAGATATATTGATTCAACCCACTTGGAGAAGAAATTTATGATAATAAGAATAACTTGAACTCTCTATTTTTTGATGAGGATATAGACTCGTGAAATATATTCAACACAAGAAAAATGAGTAAGAATGCTTTTAGGTGTGAAAACATTTATGAGTTTTATAGATAAAGTTTTCAAGAATATAAAAAGTATAACACTTCTTCATGAACATCATGTTTTTGTGAATAATTGATTCCCATATGTATCCATGTATACTATTTTTGATGGAAGAGCATGGATCTTAACTGGTGAGGGTCGTAGGTTATAATATGGACATCTTATATAACAATGAGGGTATTTACCTCTTTGATACATCTAAGGAGAACTCCATAAAAACCTCATTTATAGCAAAATTTATAGAAATTCAGGCCATCATAAAGGATTTATTTTACCACCTACCACCAGATCTATTCCTTCATCGATCAATCTAGTGGTAGAATTCATTTTTATATGTATTATATTATAGAGGATATCCATCCAACCACAATATCAACTAGAAAGGGTATGGGGTCACCATGATAATGGGTAGAATTGAAATTTTTGATTTATTATATACCAATACTAATGAATAGAGATACCACCCTAATATGTGTGATGAGAATGAGTATCTACTCCTGGTCTAGATCTTCCAGGGTCATAACTTCATTGTCTAGAGTATCATATTAGGTTTTCTGTGAGCACAGAATATGAGACAATACTAGTTCTGAGGGGAATTTGACCATCAACCCCTATACATAATCATGCAAGGGAATTAGTTCTTCCTTATTTATGGCATAATAACTATTTATATTCTTGATTACCAACTTCTAATTATATTTTATATTCAATTGGTTCACTAGTATCTGTAAGTACAACTCTAATTCTTTAATAAGGGAAAGAAATAATACCTCATTATTGGTACATCTCTCAAACACTATAAAGGAATAAGGAAGAACTAATTTTTTGGAGTGAAGAATACAATCCCCAAGATGACTCAATTAAGCTTCAATTTTTCCATATTTCTAGCTATTGGACCTCCAAAGGAACTATAGAAGTACATCTATGATGGCTAAGAGGTTTCCTAGATGGTAAATACTTATTTAGTAGGAGGTTTCATATACAATATAAACGTCTCTAGGATGGGGTGCACTATGAATAAATTTTCCAACTCTTACCCTTTGATAGTATTCTAGGACATGAACTGGATATAAAATTATCACATAATGACCACCAACTATGCTAAATTCCTAGTCAAAATTGGATAAATGAGGATGTATTTGAGTGAATCAACATGAGATATTATATGGAATATGTGGTAATATACATAATGTATCAGTTTATGCACTACAAAGATCAATTCAAGGAAATTATTTTAAATATCAAATTATCAGTTCTCAGTATCCAAAATTATTCTACTAAGATAATATAAGTTATCCTCTTTTACCATACCACTCGTCTAATAAAGTAGGGAGTTATAAAATCACTCCAAGGTTTCAACATATAGGATGAATGGATTCCCTTCTATAGTTGTCATCAAGACCAGTGGATATGGTTGATACTTATTGAGATCATTAAAGTATTAATAACAATCCCCTTCCTACTAGTAGGTAAGACTTTTCTTCATTATCCTTATAAAGGGAAAACATGACCACCTACCTCAAAAGAACGTTCTTTACTCCTTCTATATTCATAAATTTTCTGACTTCTTTAAGCTTTCCTCATGTGTTGTTGGATCATATTTAGCTTATCAGCCATATCCTATACTAATTATCATCCCATCAACTTCCTTTCCCCAAATTCACCCCAAAATGATGGATTTTGATAGCGCTTTCCATATAATGCCTAAAAAGGCTCCATATGTATATTGTAATAAAAACTATTATTATAAGAAAACACAAATAAAGAAATATGTTGATCCTAACTTCCTTGGTAATCCATCGAACAAGGTTGAAGCATATCCTTCAATGTTTGAATTGTTCATTCTGACTATACATCAAATTTAGGATGAAAGGTTGTGATGAAATTTAATTTAGTTCCCAAAGACGTCTGAAGGTCTTTCCAAAAGTTAGAAGTGAACCCAGGATCACAGTTAGATACAATAGATAGAGGGAATCCATGAAACCTTACAATATATTTGAGGTACAATAGAGAAAGATGATCTAGATAGAGAGTATCTTGAATAGAAAGAAAATGAACATATTTAGTCAACTAGTTAGTAATAATGCAAATCACATTGTTACCTTGAGATTTCATTGGTAGTCCAACCACAAAGTCCATGGATATATTTTCCCATTTTCACTTTGATACTGCAAAAGGATGAAGCATCCCATTTTTTTTCTTTTTCTATAATTTAACCTATTTATAAGTCAAATATTTCATTGTAAAATAAAAAATATCTCTTTTAATTTCATCCCACTAGTAATACTCCTGAAGGTATCTATAAATTTTAGTGCTTCCATGATGAACTAAAAATGGAGAACTATGAGCTTTTCTTAGCAATTCTTTCTTCATTTAGAAATCACAATGCACACATATTATCTTTCCAAATCTCATGAAACAATATTTATCAACATTAAATTCAGATAATTAACCTTTTTTATCCAATTCTATTTTTTTGTAACTCATGATATTCCCTTCTCACTAGATTAATTCTATCCGAAAGAGACGATTTCATTGAAACCTAAAAAAATAGATGAATTTACTACACCAAAAATTTCCATGAAAACATTCATCAAATCATTAACCAAGAGGTGATTTTCCCAACATAACATGGTTAATGTAGCATGGTGTTTTCAACTAAAGTCATCCAACACTTTTTCTGATTTTTTAGAATGGTATTTTATCGTGAAATCATAATCCTTTATCTATTCCAGCCATATTCTTTGTCTCATGTTCAATTACTTTTGAGTAAATGTATACAAAGAAATTTTATGGTCAACATATATTTCGTATTTTTTTCCATGTAAGTAATGTCTCCAGATTTTTAAAGTGAAAACCACAACTGATTATTCCAAATCATGTGTGGGATAATTAAATTCACAAGGTTTCACTTGTCTTGAAGCATAAGAAATTACCTAATCGTTGTTCATCAGAACACAACCAAGTATCTTTAATGAATCATCATTGTAGATAAAAAAAGCACCATATCTAAAAGGCATGGATAAAACTGGATCATTCTCCAATATTATTTTCAGTTCCATAAAATGAACATCACAATCTTCTGTCCAAATATATTTTTACCCGTTTTGTGTTAACTTAGTTAGTAGGCTAGATAATCGTGCAAAGGTTTTCACAAAACTTCAATAATATCCTATTAATCCAAGAAAAATATGAATATCAATAATATTTTGGGTATTTTACATTCATAAAAAACTTTTGTTTTGGCAGGATCAACTATTATTCCATCATTATTTAGAATTTGGAAAAGAAAATAAATCTATTGAAACCAAAAACAAATTTTCTAAATTTCCTGTATAACTTATTTTATTTATGTTCTTGAAAAAAATACTTATATGTTTTTCATGATCCTCATAATGTTTTGAATAAACCAAAATATCATCAATAAAAACAATAATAAACTTTTCCAAATATTCATGGAAATTTATATTCATAAGATCCATAAATATAGTAGGTGATTTTTTAAAACCAAAGGGATTAACACTAAAATATTTTGGACTATTTCTAAGAATATCAAAAAATAGATTAAATCAAATTAAAATAAAATTAGAATTGAAAAACTAGCTAGGTTGGAAAGAGTCTAGAGAGAAGCATCAATTTAATGCTGAAGTGCCACTCTACTTGCCTCTTCTATTTCTGCCTTGAGATAAAGTGTCTCAACCTATTTAATTCACTCTTAAACCATCTTTAGAGATATTTCTAGTGAGTATGATGACTTTGAATGGTCATATATCAATAAATCTATGATTTCCTCACATGTCCATATTTTTTCAGTCTAAACATCCATCTTGGATTTTTGTTTAGACATCAATTGGAAACCATTTACCCAATGCCTTTGTCACCTCCTCCATCTACTCTAGAAGAGGAGCCTCATCAGAAAAATCGCACAAGTCCCTCTCATTGGAGGCCAAATACCTTTAGGTCTGAACAATTTGTTTCATGATTTAATATAACAGATGGCAATCAAAGCCATCAGGCCCAAATCATTGAATAACTAATGAAGGTGTTACTATTGTTCATGAAATTATTTTGAAAGAGTCTTAGTTAAAAAGAAATGAATCTGCTACCAGATCATCCTATGTTATGTCAGATATTCTCAAATTGATGGGATAGGCATACCAGAAGGATGAATAACTAGTTGAGTTTTCAAGGAAGTAGGAGAGGAGGCTACATATATCACCACATCAATAGAATAATCATTGACTTCTTATGTTGGGGGTTTGATTTCATCAATGGATTCACTCCTGCTATTGGGATAATTATCGTCTGGATGAGGGAACTTCCTCGAAGTCATGCCTATGTCCTGAATCAAATCCATCATTTCCACAGATAGAGGAGTAGGTGAGAAAAAAGGCCTATCCACATGATGAATAAACCATTTTAGTATACCATCCTAGTAAGAAGCTACCCAATCATGGACATAATCCTAGGCACAAAATGTGGGAGCATTAGAAGGCAGAATAATGTTCTCAACATCTATATCTTTACATGCCAGCATCATAAAAAACTAGTGGATGATCCCATGATTCTGATCTCCTCATAAACCATCCAATGGAAGATACAGAGACAACTTGGGCATAGGTGAACTAAATAGAGAACTAATAAGGTGTATAGGGATCACAGATGATCATCTCATCCATACAAGCTGCAAGAACCTCATCCCAAAGAGAAATCATATAAGAACTTTCATCAATGGGACCACTTCCATTATCAATAATCGGCCCTTTCGGTTCATGATAAGGGGTTAAATCAAAGAAATTAGATAAAATCAATGCATATATAACCTATATAAGGCTTATAGACATATCCACAACCCCATATAGGTTCATAATCCTTGGATGAGATAAAGCATCATGGGTTTTATTTGAACTATAGTACTCATAGCAATGTAAATGCTCCCATATCCAATACAATAAAGATTAGAAAGGACCACTGATCCTATAGGTGATGCTTCCTTGTTGAATGTGGACTAGGAGTAGGTAATGGTGTGTAAGTACTAGCACTTCCAAATCAAGGCGTTGTCCTTACGCTAGCCGCACTTCCATCACTAACGTGCTAACACAGATACCTAAATTCACATCCCCAGTCAGGAATACTCATCCATTCAAAAACATGGCCATAAAGCTCACCATCCTAAGGCTCTAAGAGATACATGGGTTCACTTGGTACCCCCATGAATTATAGTACCCATCTTCCAAAATGGCCCAATACAAACCAACATTATCATGAACTTTCTAGTAAGGGAACCGATAGGGGAATATGGAAGTTGTCCTAAATTTGCTGTGGTAGAGGAAGATGCCAACATATTCCATGAAGGAGATAAGAAATCATAAATTCAACTCTGTTATTAGATTATACTTCACAATGAATAGAATTTAAAATTCTATAACTCTAGTTTTCAAGGGATCATCCCAGATATCTACAGTAGGGAGGAACTCATCATACATCTCTCTGAGAGGGGGAATCCCACCTAGTTAGTAGAGGTCCCATATGCTAATTCCCACATCACCATGGGAGTGGTTCTAGTGAAGAAAAATCTGATCAGTACATGAAAGAGATAAGGCTGAAGGTAGAAAATAAACCAGGAGATCCATACTGCCTCCTAGAGATGGACCATATATAACTGATCAGCAAACTCTATGCAGCATTGTCTGACCTAGAAGGGACATGCCCATTTATTTGAATTTTTTTGGATGGTATGAGATTCCATTTTGACCTACATAAACTACATAGGTTGTTCAAATATTAGTATAATATACTTGAGTAATTATGAGAAATAGGTTATTGAGTGATATCACAACCATCTTGACCCAAGGGAGAGTTTTCCAACAAATATGACAAACCCCAGGATTGAGATAGAACCATCTGGACTTTTTTAAAAATTTTAATATGAATATTATGAGAAACAGTTGACACATAGTGATATAAGAGATTGATATCTGAGAATTATCAAATCATAGTTCATAGTTGGATTAAACGGGTGCCTGAGCATAAATGGTCTTACAGAGCGGTTCTCACAGAATGAGATTGTGATGATGTCTCACAATCAGATCTCATGGAATGGTCTAACAATAAAAAAATGAAATGGAATCAGGGTGAGGTAAATATATTATTAATCATTGATTTAAGCCTCCCACTTCTCCCCTAGATATAGGGAATTCTGCATAGTAACAAAGGTCATAGGAAGACAAAATGTCTCCCAAGACACTAGTTCACGAGATCACCAATGTATCAGGAGAGAATTTACATTCCTAATAATTGATAACTTTTTCCCATGGGAATCACTCCTGGGTAGGGGGAATTTTTTGGAGCCCACCAAATAAGAATCATAAAATTAACAAGTGAAAAAAAACCAAAATATTTGTATTATTTCCCCTGCAATAGAAAAGGGTGAATAAGATGGATGAGTCTCAATGATCACGTGAGCCTCTAAGGGATATATAATATTCAGAATACAATGAGGTCATGTGAAGAAAAAATGATTAGTGGATAAACTAAAAAAGGTCCCACATGAGTCCCATAAAAAATACCTTCTTCTCCCATGATGGCACCCCAGAAAATCGCTAGTCATGTAGTGGAAGCCGGATAAGATCCCCTAGGTAACACAACTTATCAACTTGTGGATTCTAACTAACCATATGAATTTCCTTAAAAAATCGATTGAAAACATGCAAAAAGGGATCCTATTGTGGTCATAAAATTTACGTGACACATCATCAATGGGGATGATTTTTATTTATATCATCCAAGAAAACTCGCAAGATCCCCATATTTTCATAAAACACACAAAATCAAATAAATTAGAGCCAGTGGAAGCCTCTCATGGATATAAATTTCATACAAAGTTCTCCAAGAGATTCATAAGACACTGTGACACCCCAATGACATGTTTTCCTTATCTCGTGAAAGCCCACTGGCTTGTCATCATTGCAATGCGAAGGGCCTCAGCTACACCGACGAAAATTTAAGATCCCCCTTTGTCTCTTTAAGGAAAAGTAGATGAAAATTTCTATGAAATTCTTGAATATTTCCATAAAAAATTTATTGGTCATGTAATGCATCCCCAATAAGGAGAGTATTGTCTCTATGAAATTACTCATTCAATCTAGTGTGACTCCCAGACTTTGTAAAATAAACAAAAGAAATGAAACGGAGAGGAGGTGGGAGTCTATCTTAGTTTTAAAATTCTTGTGGTGTGATATGGATGTATGCAGTGTGGTCGCACAAGGATCCTCATCCAGATAGACTGATATCATGAAGGTCCATTAACAAGATGACCTTATCTCATGGAACATCACAAACAAGTCACCTAGGAACATGAAAAGGCCTTTCAACATGAATTCTAAAATTGAAAAGGAACAATGAAATACCAAACTAATAAAATAAATCCCCTTTTAATGTCCAAGATATTAAGCATGAACCCATTAATTGGAAATAATATAATAAAGGAGGTGTTGACGAGATGAACTCATGAAATTTTTTAATCCAGAAATGCCCTGAGATTGATCCATGGTAAGGACTCATGAATGCGCATGATGCCAAATCCATTCACATACTCCATCTAGGATTCACGTGATATGAACTATGAATAGTGGATAAAAAATGAGGAATCAAGGCATATAAATCTCCTAACCCAGCCTCATAGAAGGGGTTTGATTTTTCGCATCCAGAAGCACCGACACACTGAAGCACCTGAGTAGATTTCTCAAAGCGGATAATCTCGGGATAGATATGGTTTCCATATGGTAAGATACTATTGAACAGATGGAGTGATCATGGAAAAAGCATAGTCACTTCACGAGATCACTCATAGATCATGTGAAGGGCTTATGGCAGGAGACATTAAGAACATTTATCATATCAACTATATCACATGAGACTTAATGAAATATAACACTAAAAACATAAGTCATTCACGATAAAATAATAGAACAAAGAAAAATGAATGAGATAATTATGAAAAGAAAATATGTGATTATCCTTATGTTCTTAACTTAAACCATTCAGGACACTCAATAGAACCTAGAAATGTCACCTAGATATCACGATGTCTATTTGGATCATACGAAGTCCTTTGGACATGTTAAAGAAATTCACATGGTGCCCCTGGGAATGCCACCCAAGTCTTGTGAAGACCTTCAAGATTTCCATTTAAACATCATGATGTCCTTTAGGCATGCCTACTGACTCATATAAAGATACTAGTACGTGTTAGCCGAGTCTCGTGATAGCATCTAGAAATGTTGGCTGGCTCTTGAGATGCCATCAGTGTACACCATCCAGGTCTCACACTAACCTCTATAAATGTCAGCTCGAACATGCGACACCCTTAAAGACATGTCACACTATCCCCCATAATGCCTTATATGTGTGTAAGCCATCTCTTATGATGAAACCAGGAAAGTCAACTAGATCCTGCGACACCCTCTAGACATGTCAGAAGGGTTCATGTGATGAATCATGGGACAAAACACCTGGGTCTCTCGATGTCCTCTAGTCATGTCTACCTCAATCATGTGAGAAAACATAGACATTCCATCCAATATATACAACATCCCCCATACGAGTCAACTGAATTGTGCAATTGACTTAAGACATGTCAGGAAGACATTCTCCGATATGTCAGGCAGACAATCAAGGTATGTCTAGAAGATAGGCAAATAATGTCATGCAGGAAAACATGCCATATCATATGGGAATCCCAAGACATGAAACAATTGTTCATCCTTAGTGTGTAGGACCCAAATATAAGGGAAATCACAACATGTAATCACTGATCAATTGAATTATGTTGAATCTAATTCCTACTATAACTGGGATACGTTGGATTCCTTCCTAAGGTTTGAGAATAATATTAAACACCCCAGAGGATGTTCCAAAACATAATTTCAACACCCATAATTAATGAGATTGATCAATTTTTCTCCCTTGTTTCTCATACCAAGAATATATCATGAGGGATTTGGGAGTTGTAATTATCATATCATTTTCACCATAATCATCTACAAAGATAAGGTCATCCTCATAGTGTGAGTCCTGATCAGCAACATAATATGATATTTCCCATACATAGAGAAATATCATCATGTAAGCCTCAATCATTTAAACTATGAGAAATCTGATTCCTTGATATAACCAGGATATATAGAAATACTTCTTATGGCACTAGATCTATGATAAAACATCCCAATGGTAGTCCTAGTACATAATCAATGCATCTATATGCAATGAGGCTGATCACTTACAATCCCTTGTTTCTCACACTGATCATATATCATGTGGTATGAAATAGTTATAAGGAACACTTAATTGGAATCATAAGTCTCCTATAGTAAGGGAAATCTTATTATGTAAGCCCAGATGAGTGGCATGATATAAACATCCCCTATATGAGGACATCTATCTTTAGTCCAATCCCAAGGGCCTGATCGAACTATTATAAATCTTATTACTGCAATAATAAGTATACTTTGGATGTCTACTCGATAATTGAGATCAGATATCTAGTGTCTAAGTGCCCAAACATATGTTCTATCCATAAGATGTTAAACTACCCGGGTTTAACGAACTATGTGGGTTTTTATTTCTGTAATAACCGAGATACATAGGATGACACATAATGTCCCAATCGCCTCCTCAAAATATTAACTGCCTCCTAGCATGGTAGAAAATTCTGATGTACTTGGTTATATGGATTCTGCACATAATAAGATACCCATTACTGGGGATATATATGAACAACCCTGGATTCATACATATGAATTCACTAATGAGATCCACTTTTTCAGAACATAAAATAGACTTAACTGATAAATCATTTTGTTAGGGTAATCGGTCCCATACCAAGATTAAGAAGATATTCACAAACATATCTTAAATCTATAAGAGAAACCTAGAGTATGCAGCAATTCCCCCCAAAAAGTGTGTGATGAGCCTGACCTACCATCCTCTCAACCAATGTGAGTCCCAAATCATCACTGGGTCTGAAACCCTAGTTGGTCACCATCTTTTGGAAAGTTGGACCGTACCTAGTTATGAATGAGGGAAATTTTGGGATTTTCTATTGAGAATGGTAGTGGTGAACCAATTTTAATGATTGTTCATGAAATGAACCACTCAAAATCAACTATTGGGATGAACCAGGCATAACAAGTATTCATCTCTTCATCATCAAAATAGTCACATAATAGAGATGATAGTTCATACATATGCACGAGTAATATTTCCAATTTTCAATGGACATAACTAAATAAAGGTAAAAGGAAATTAAACTTCCTGAAATAATTATTATATATTAAATTATATATATATATATATAATGAATCTATATATATTACCATCTATTTAAATTTGAAATTAAAATCAAATCACATCGCTTCATAGAGGTGGTAGTCCTCAGGTACACACAAGTGACATTATAGTTTCCCAATAGAGGAGAAGGTAATATGGTACATAAGATCATTTAATTATAGAATCATAATTATAACATAAATATATTATATAATAATTAAATCCATCATAATAACTAATCACGAAATTTGGGTATGGAAAATGAATCATATCGCTACATGGATGTGATAGTCCACACATACATATGAGACAATTCATTTATTTTAAATTTGTTGGAAAGGAGGTGGTAAATGAATATATAATGATCACAATAGGATATTATTATATTCAAGATAATAGATTAAATATTTTATTATGGATATATCATATTTAGAAAAAGTTTATGAAGAAATAAACTTCGAATGGGTCTAGTAATGTGGTTACCAGTTCTTTTAGATGCCCCCTTTAGAATAAACCTTTAGCATTCTTAGGATGGTCATAGGGTAAGACTAAAAGATTAATAATTAAGGGAAGGAATATAATAAGGTTTTTGTATAACTCTTCAAAGAGTTAAAATGATCAATTTTTTTGAATAATGGAAGAGAAGAGGTTTCATTTTATGTGTTTGGGGAGCAACACACATGGAATTACATAAAAATATTTAAATAAAATAAGTCCACTTTCATTTGAAACTGGAAGAAAATGGAAAATACATAATATTTAGGATAAGATATGGCAAACGTATCTTCAACCAAATAGATTTTTACAAGTTCAATTGGCACATATACACATATCTCTTAATATAACCCCTGATAAACCAATTTACGTGGAATTATGACCAAAAGATAAAGTATCCTCATTAAAAATATGTAAATGATTATCCCAAATATTTAATATAATTTATAAAATTATAATCCTATAATTATTATAAATTTATTTTAAATTAAGCATGAAAAACACAATGAAAACCATTTCCAAAAAAATGTTATTTAATCATAAAACTAGATTTTTTTCATTCCATTCTTAGTAAAAACCATTAAATGAATGTTAAAAAAAGTTATTGAAAATATTATATATACATTTAATTAAAATATTTCATTAATAGTGGTTAATTTAATTTATTATGATAATCCTGTTTCCTAGAAAAAGCTATTTTTTTGAATAACATCTCTTTTTACCTTCAAATTCTTATATTTTCATTTATAACCAATTAATATCCAATGAATTAGTTTTCTAAATACCTAAAAAATATTTTTTTTTCAATTTTATTTTTTTATGAATTAATTTCTAAATATCATGAAAAATCAATTAAATTAAACATACATGATAAAAAAATGCTCACAAAAAAATATTTTAAAATAGTTCTTTAGGATCACTAGTACTTACTAAGTGAATTAGAAATTTTTTTTTATAATTATATTACATATATATAACATATAATTTTATTTTTATTATAATGTATAAATATCATTCACATAATTTTAGTATTGTGTGTAATGAAATCCATCAAACACATTAAATTTATTGAGGAAAAAATTATATCATAAAATTTCAGGGTGTTACATTCTACCCCCTTATAAGAAATTCTCCCTTGAAATTACATAACATGGATACAAATAAATTAGGGTAATTATACTTCATCACATCCTTGGGTTCTCACATAGCTTCATCAAAATTATTATTTCTCCACAAAACTCTAACCATGTTAGTGGTCTAGTTCTGTATAAATTTATCTCTTTAATCCAAAATCTCCAATATTTGTTCCTAATTAGAGATATCCTACTCCAATGGTATGATCTATAAATTCAGTATATGTGAAGGATCATGTATATAATTCCTCTAGAAAGAAACATGGAAGAAATCAAGAACATGATATATATTTGGTGGGAGTTCCAAGTGATAAGAAACTATCCTCATATGATAAATAATTTCTAAGGAACTAATATATCAAGGGAAAAACTTCCCCTTTATTTAAAATCACATAACCTTATTCCATATAGATATTTTTAAAAAATCCTTAACACAGTTTTTACATAAGATCTAAACAATAATTGTAAATATAACTTTTTTTCTCAACTTTAGGAAAATTTGATAAGCTACTGAATGGATCTAATAATTTTAATGATTTACCCAGCTAACTCAGGTTCTAGTAGCATTCTTTCTCCACCTTCAAACCCATGTGTAGAGTTCTACACTTCCTACTATAAATGTGTTCATAAATATCCATCTTAATGTTCAAATGAAAGATTTTATTTTCAGACAACTTGAACATATATAGATATTTATACCAAAAACCTTTGAAATTTAAATAATATTCTATAAAAAAATCTTCTAGGGATTTAATTGGATTATAATATTGACTATATATATATATGAGGTTGATATATAGTGCTATTTCTCAATAGCATATTCAACACATACTGAAGAATTATCCATAATATTGATGTAAACCTTGGATCCTAGTTGAATACAATATAATGTTGTACTCTATGAAAACTTACCACTTCTATAATTTATATTATATAATTCTGATCAAGTGATAAATCATTCTTAATTTCAATTAAATATACCAAATTCATTTGGATATTGAGAATATCCAAAATAAAATTATGTTCATTAGATGTTTTGGGGAGTCTAGTGAAGAAATACATGGCGATACTTTCCCATTTCGATTCTGGATTAAGAAATTGTTATAGCATACACTTATAATTTTATCTCCCAACATTAAATTTCTGAAAAACTTGGCATCAAGATACATACTCTGAAATATCACGTTCTATAATTCCATAAAAAAATACTCCTACATGTAATTATTTATCTCTATAATTCCAAGATGAATAGAGAATTATGAGCTCCAAATATTCTAATAGATCATTCTTAAAATATGGCATTTATAGGGAATATAATCACTTTATCATTATAAAATAATCATGGTTGAATATAGAAACACTTCTTACCTTATTTTGCAGTCCCTTATCTACCTTCTGCACATTCTTAATTATCACATGGTTGGATGGTTGAACATTCATCTTTGAAAGATAACATATACATTTTATCCTCATTATTTCAATAACTATCTTATAATAATCCATAAATATTGGATTCCGTTTAATCCTCAACATGGAAAAACTAGCATGGAATTTCTGACTCAGAGCATCATCCTCCTTGTTCACCTTCCCATGGTGGTAATATTTTGAGATATCATAATATTTAATCAAACATAACCACATCCTTTAGATCATAATCACACATTTTTATATTAATATATACATCATCATATTTTGATATATATATATATATATCACACTTTTAAGAATAAATATAATTTCTTCATATTTTTAATGAAAAATTTACCGATGCCAGATCCAAATCATTTGTTAGGTAATTTTTCTCATTAATTTTTAATTGGTATGGGGAATACTATATTTTCATGTCATTCTGAATGAGGAAACATGTTATCCCCTTATTTAATGTATCAATATTGATCAGAAACCCTTATCTACTACATGTTATTTTTAGTAAAGGTTTTCTGAATAACCATCTTTTTATCTCTTTGAAATTCTCATTACATTTTTGTTCCCTATTGAACTTGGATACATTAAATGTCATTTTTTACTAGATTACATAATTTTGAGAAATCTCTCAAAAAGAAACTCAAGTATCTATCCAAACCAAGATAACCATAGATCTCAATTACTATAGTCGGTCTAGGAAATTATTCAATAATGTCCTTCTTTGAAGCATCTACTGATATACCCTCACATGAGATTATATAAACCATGAATGAAACCTTTTATAATAATAATTCAGAATTATAGAATATTGGATATAGTTTCTTCATCCTTAGGGACTTCAACGTAATATTAAAATGATATTCATTATCTTTATTGATATTTTAATATACAAGAATATCATCTATAAAGACTACCACAATTTGATCAAGGTAATATCTACAGAATCAATTAATTTAATCCATGAATATATTAGGGGTATTAGTAAGTATATATGGAATCACTATAAATTAATATTGTTTGTACCATATATAGAAAGAATTATCAGTTATTTATTCTCTTTTAAACCTCAATTGATAGTATCTAGAACAAAATTCAAATTTGTAAAAGTATTGATCTCATCGTAGTTGATCAAACCAATATTCGACATGGGGTAAAGAATAAACATTCTTGATAATTATCTTATAATGTTCTCAATAATCAATGTATATCCACATTTATTTGTATTTATTCTTAATAAAATTAAAAAATCCATCCTTTGTGGATGATGTAGAGAATATGAATCTCCTATCAAGATTATCCTAGAGTATCTTCCTCAATCCCTATAACTCAATTTGGTCATTCTCTACAGAGTCCTTCAAATAGGTGTTTCATAGTGTATGAGTTCTTTTAAAAAATTAACACAATTATTCAAGCAATGACTTGGAATGTATTCTAGAAATATATCATCATATTATTTACCAATATTCATATCTCTAATGTTGTGTTTCAACCCAACAATTTCAGATACATATTCCTCATAAATATTTAGTAAGACCCATAAAATGGGATTAATTTAAATCAAAATATCTTGTTCAACCTCAATAACTTTAGCTTATCATTGGTTAATTTATAATATAAAATGTGATTTCATTATTCTATAAATTTGTTTTCAATATTTATATATAGAGATAATCAAATATCAAAATCACATGAAATCCCACTAAAAGAATAATAATTATATTTTCATAGGGGACACTCTTACAAACATAGACATGTCATCATCAACTCTGGAGTCATTGATAAGTATTCCTTAACCATAGTGATCTAGTTTAGTGTTTTACAAAGTATAGACCATTCCTTAGTCTTAGAGTGGGACCATTTATTATGGTTTTGAATTAGATAACACCTAAGTTCACCACATATAATAAATTGAACATTAAATGGTACCTTAGGATGTAATTTATTTCCTTCCATAAAAACATTCATTTTTTACTTTGAAATTACTTTCTCTATGACCATATTTTAAACACATAAATCAATATAAATTTTTATGATATATTCACATGTGTGAATCTTCCCACATTATTGACATATAAGAAATTGAATCTTCTTCCCTCCATAGTCTATATAACCAAAACATTCCAAAAACACTAATTTTCTCTTATTTGATGATTTAGGGAACTCACCTATATTAAGGTTGTTTCACATAATTTTAGATATCCAATTATGAATAATAACAAGATTTTTGATTCTAAACCCTACTTCATTTGGTTACTAATGATGATAGAAATTTCATTATCCATCACATTTATTGTTCACATGATATCTATAGGTCCATCGGTGGAATAAAACTAAAAATAATGGTATGATAAATAATAAACATAGTTAGAACTCATATAATAACGAAACATAATTCATACGATGCTTAAATTATGTCACCTTATTTTTAAACTATGACACATTAGGTTTAACCTAGGCTATCTATGATAATTATAAACTCAAATCCTTTAAAATGGATAATAAATAAATTTCTAATTAACCAAAGAATATCCCTCGAGAGTTTATTTCTTATTGCGCAGTACTAAGTTTACTCATCATGAACTAGTGATGAACAAATTAATACCCAATCAACCCTTTGAGATTTTTAACCCCTCAGTGCATATATTCCATAGATAAATCAACATGATAGTATCCAAACAAGGATGTATTTTATAGAAAAAACACACAATCTCTAATTTACAAAATCATTGGGATATTATCATATACAAAGAAGTGTCCCTTAGGTTGTCAATTTTTTTATTCCTATTATCTAAAAATAACTAAACCCTATTATGATACAAAGTGATGCAACCCAAACATAACATACATCAATATTATATTGTTTTAGATGAATATTAAATAAATTTCAAAATTATACATGACTTTAACATACCTACCCTTACCATTTCCTTAGGAAGGTGTTGTGATATTACTTGTCCTTAGGTTACATCCCTATGACACTAAACACTTTAAATAATTTCCAAGGGCTTCAACAATTGTTTGGTGATGATTTTCCCTTAGAAAATCATCCAAACCAAGTATAAAATAACCAAAAACCCACTAAATGATGTATGAGAACAAAATGTACAACCCTATAAATACCAACTGAAAAAACTAGACTATAACCAATCATAAAATCAGAGTACAATGAATAAACGAAACCCAATATCAGACTATAAATCAGAAGACAAAACCAAAAAATCTCTAAGACTCTGAATACATAAACTCCACAGATCCCAATAATTTCCAAGCACTAACTACATAGGATATCCCAAATTTTTCATAATACACAACTAAATAAATTAGATACCTTTATTTTACCTGTGTCTCTATATACAATATCTGCAAATGTATAAAAGTTCTCATGTAGGCGGTGAGTAATTAAACCTCACAGATTTTTCCCAAATGAATTTCCTACTCCTGACACTATGATAGAAAATGTTAGAACATTTATATAAAACAATTTATATAAAATTTTTTATATAGCTTATATGAAAACCAATATAATTTCAAATTAAAATATTTTTTTACAAAAAACCAATTTCCAAACCAATAATTATTTCCAAGACAAACCATTATTCCAAGGAAATAAAACAAACAAGTCAATCAACTCCTTTTCAAATCCATTTATAATAACCCATTACATTTCACACAACCAAAGACACACACAATAAATATTGGAGTTAGAGTTGATAGTAGAACTTCATGTCCATAACCCATCCCTTTTATAGTGGCACATTAGGACCATTATCCATAATAATAAATTCATGGCTAACCAGTAATTCCAAAATTCATTTCAACCAATTGTTCTAAACCATTTAAATCCATTTAAATAAAAAATACCTTTTATTAAAAACCATTCCATAAAACCATTTCAATCCATTTCAATAAAGAATACGTTTTTATTGAAAATTTTTTCCATGAATCAAACAAAGTCATATTTTAAGATCATTTTTTTAAAACCATGAATGAAATTGAACATTTCACCAAAACAACCAATTTTAAAAAACCTACCCCAAAAAATGCTATATAAAAAATTTCAAATCAATTTAAATATATAAAAAAATCAATCAATTTGAAAGGAAGCATTCAAGTTATAATAAGAGGAGTCAAGAGTGAAGATAGTTACCTCACAAATTTAGCAAAAATGAAGAATGTCAATAATTATTCAAAAAACACAAATTATAACTTCCATAACCCATCTTATAACTTGTTCCCTATCGTACAAAAAACCATATATCAATATTATTTTCATCACAAAACCTGGATATATCCCCAATGGATTATATACAAGAATAAAAGAGAGGGAAGAAGAAGAAAACTAAGGGAAAAAACCAAGAATGGGAATTTACCAAGAAATACAGCCCCTAACACACCATGATTTGGCAAAATATCACTTCTGGATTGAATGAAAAGTTCTCTTCAGCCTTTGGAGGGAGGGGAATTTGATTTAGGGTTGTATTAAGTGGAAACAGGACCATTAATGGAGAAAACCAAGTTATATCCAATATTTTCTAATCTAAATTTTTACAGTGCACTATTAGGGTGCAATGTTAGGAAAACCATGTGCTAACCATACATGTGACTCTTCCTCAATAATCACCTCATGTGATTGGATTTCACATTTAGACAAACTATGAACCAACCATAAAGAATAACTATAACCTAAAAAGAATTGATTCACCTTACTATATACACGTTTTGGCCATACCATGTTCCTAACTATGTACCTACATAGATCCCACTATTTAATTTTATATGGTTTCCAAGAGGTTTTTCCAAGATTCAACTATCATGAAGAAATTGTGAACCTCCCAAAAATCTTAACAAAACTCCAAAACTCCTCCAAACATTCCCATAAATAACCCAAACACAATATATACATAAAATAAAAAACCCAAGGGTTACTTAATTGAAACTAGAAGAGCTATTTTCTTCCCACCATTGGCATTTTTGTTCTAAAAAATTAGAAAACCACAATTTCCCTAAAATATTTTAGGCCATTTAATGATCATTTCCTTTTCTTTTTCTCAATTTTCTTCATAAATCCAACCATGCTTCCGTAAAACCCACACTAGACTGATTTTCCCCATGAAGGACTTTCTCCTTCATATCCAAAATCTGTACTGACTCATAAACCAATGATGTATCTATATCTTTCTCAATGTGATCCCATCGAATCACATTTTCATTATCTAGCTAATACTTATTCAATTGAGATTCATTAAACTCATTACGCACAAAACTAATCCTTGGTGGAAAATCTAAAAAATATTCCCCTTAACCTACATGTTTAAGTATCTCAAAATTTCCCAAGAATCTAAGAGGTAACATTACCTACCTTGTAAAATGATGACACGTAATCCTTAGAGATATTATCAAGAACACATGATCACTCACCTCAAAAGACAATGGAAATCGATGGTAATTTA
This sequence comes from Viscum album, assembly GCA_963277665.1. NCBI lineage: Eukaryota > Viridiplantae > Streptophyta > Magnoliopsida > Santalales > Viscaceae > Viscum > Viscum album. Next base: position 778,243,733 of record OY728131.1, on the reverse strand, counting down.
CATATGATTTCTATAGACTCTAATACTTCTCTATTCTTTTCCTAGTCAACTGAATCCTCTCTGTTATCTCTTGGACAAGGATTAGTCCAACTAGTGAAGTATCCACTATTTCCACCAAACAATGTGTAGAGTACCAGGACTCATATAAAATGTATTAAAATGGGCTGTATGCATTGAGGTTTGAAAACAATTACCATAAGAGAACCCCACTAAATTTATGTTCTCCTACCACGATCTACGAAAATCCATTATACAATCCTAAAGAATTTTTTTCAATGTTTTTATCATCCTTTCAGATTTTATGTCCATATAATGATGATATTTCATACTCATAGTTAAGTGAGTCCCAATGGATTACTATAAGGATTTTCAGAAATGAGACGTAAGCCTTAGATCTCTATTAGATACCATCGAAACTGGTATTCCATACCTCTTAACCAATTTTCGAATATATATTTTAGATAAAACCACTACCATATGAGATTCATTAATAGGGATGAAAAGGGATTACATTATGATCCAATAAACCATGACCCATATAGAATCATGTTTCCAAAACATTATTGGGATACCAATCACAAAATCCATGGCTATATTCTTTGATTTCCATATTGGAATAGGTAACAGATGCAACATACTGGCTGGTCACTGGTACTCTTCAATAAACTACTGATAGGTGAGGCATCTCATAACAAACTTAGACACTTTTCTTTCCATGAATACTCACCAAAATATTTCTTTCATTAACTTCTACATATTCTGTATTCCAAGGTGAATATCCCACTTTGAATGGTGGGAAGCATGAAGAATCTATTCCTCACAAACCAAATTTATGTCCATCTGTTCTCTAAACCAAAAAACTAAAATCCCATCCATCTTCCATCCCCCAAAAGTATCATGTCCAATGAGTTTTGACCTTATATCAATACATAATTAATCAGTTGTATATGCCTCCATAACCTTTTCCCCTAAAGAGAGAACAAAATAAATTGGAAAGAAAACTAAAACACTACCTCAGCCTAAAAAAACGAAGTGTTTGTCGGCTATCACCGACATCAACTGACATAGATCTAAAGACTCTTTTATAGATGAGAATTTGAATTTATACGTAATTAATTTTCTATAGAATTTCATTTAACATATGTATACATCAAGTTAATGTTTAAATTTTGGAGATAATTGATACATTATATTTGTCTCATATTCAAATCCCTTTGTGAGAAAATATGCTTCTAGCTCTTATGATTCATAAACAAAATATATTTCCCACCAAAGAGGTAATAACTCCATATTTACAAATTATGGAATACAAAAGATAATTCCAAAACATATTTTGGATATTTATTCTCATGAAACCATTGTTATTGTGATCCATAAAAAACAACATGATATCTCTTCATGAGAACACACCCTGACCTAGGTCCCAAAACATAACAATACACCATGTACCCTTGTCCCGATTTTGGAAAAATCTAGATCGATGTTGATGTAAGGAGAACCTTTATCTCTTGAAAATATTTTTAACATTAAAAATTCCATTGAAATTAAACATTATTATTTATGAAATATATCATTGGTGAATCTAGTCATGAAAATTCCAAAACAAAGTGTTGGTAATCACTAGCTAAGCCAAGGAAACAACATATCCCAAAGTCATTCTTTGGCGGTTTCCAAGAGATAAAAGCATAAATCTTTTGTGGATCCACAGAAACAACTCTTTTATAAATTACATGGATAAGTAAACATACCTATTGTATAAAAAATACACACTTTTATGTTTAGAATAAAATTGAGGATCGATCAAGATTCCCAACACTATCTCAATGTGATTCTCATGCTCAGACCTTATCCATGAATACACCAATTTTATTCCACAAACACCACCAAAAAGAATCCACATACCTTTGAAATATCAAATTTGTGAATTCCATATATACTATTGGTTCATTTATAATACTAAAAGGAATAAGAAAATACTCATAATGGACATATCTACTTCTAAAATGTGGTTTTGGAATAACTTCCTTCTGAACTCAAAATTTTTGATGTTCTAATCGCAATTCAATTTTATAAAACCATTAGGATCCACTCAATTGATCAAATAGATAACCAATTCATGGAATTTGATACATATTCATTATCATATCTTGTTTAATCTTATTATAATACACAAAAAACTAAATATTTTCATATGCCTTTTTTACAAAAAACTAATGCTTCCCACAAATACATACTAGGACAAATGAACCCTTTTCTTTATAACTCTTTCATCTGGAGATTAAATTCCCTTAATTAAAATAGTTCCATATGATAAAAAGGAATGGAAATAGTACTGGTACTTGGTAAGAGATCAATCATAAACTCCACTTCTCTTTTGGGTGGGAACCCTGATAAATTCTCAGGGAAAACATTTGGAAATTGATCAAATGATTCTTGAAAATAACTATTCCCGATTTCATCCATTGATGAAAAGGTAAAAGCTTAAAAATTGTACATGATAGTTCTAACTACTAGTGCCATCAAGCCATCCTCACCCACCTTTAAATTTAAACCTCCTTTAATGATATGCTCTACACCATCATTAATCGTAAAACTAACCTTTTACATATAAAAATAAGAGTGAGCTTTGAACATAGTAAACCAACCCATTTCCAAGATTATTTTATATAAATATTTCTTAATATAGATAAATACCATACCAACGCACCTCCATAAATAGTTATGGAACATGTTTTTTACATAAATGCTCAACATTCTCTTGGGACAAGAGGATTTTTAAATTCCAAAATAGATGGCATCATCTCAAAATAAAAACATTGAATATCAATAACCTGAAAAAAATTAATGAATGGGATAAACCCATATCAAAAAAATATTTCATAAGGGTAGAATTAAAATTAATCACACCTCCCACCATCGATGGTCTAGATTGGTTGTCCACAATCTCTTTCTCATCACCATAAAATTGCTTACTCACTATAATTTTTTCTTTATTTCCATGTTGAGATTATCCTTATTGAGGAGTCAATGTATTACTATAATCACTATGGATTCCTCTATTCTCTTGATGATAGGTATTCTTTTTCCCTCATTCCATTGAAGTTGATGATGTGTTCAAAATATGAGAGTTTTCCCCAAAAATTGATCTTAGAGCACTATAATAATAACACTAAATATTCCCTATCTAGTTGAAATTGTGACATTCTATAGTAGGTTCCCTACAATCCCACTTCATGTGATTAAGATATCCACGCTAAAAACATCCTGGTTTACTCTGGATCTTTGGAGGAAGATTCTATGATCCAGCTATCTGATTCTGAGTCATTCTACTACTTTGGAAATATGTGTCCCTATTCTAATTATGCACAACATTATAGTTCCCACAATTACCCATAGGTATCAACATGATTACTCTAATCATATCTCTAGTGTTGTATCTTTCTACCACAATCTCCCTATTGACCATCTCTATATAATTTGTTTTAAAATTAATTTTAATCTTTGAGTGAATATCTAGACTCATCCCTAATTAAAAAATGTGTACCTTGAAGGATGAAATTGCAGCAACATTAGCTTTAAAATGGAATAAATTCTAGAATTTATCTTTTTATTCAGTCATTGACAGGTTCTCCTACTTCAATAGGAAAAATTCAATCATTATAAAAATTATAAATGTGTGTGGATTTTTTTTGAACAATTCATCAAAATACTCCGATGCAATTCATTGGTTTAATTTAACATCGATTTCTAAATCCCACCACTGGAGTGAAAGATCCTCCAACATGTATGTTTCAAACATGACTTCCAACTCTAGTGGGGTGCCTTGTAAATAAAATATTCAATTCATATTATTTATCCATAACTCTTCTTTCTATGGTTTCAAATCACATCGAATGATGGATGGATTATACTTCTAGAACTAAACATAATGATCCAATTATCTTGGTCTATCCCTTTGATTCCCTCTATCCATAGCTTGTAACGCTTAGACTATACTTTTAATGAGCTATTGGTTCACCTTTGGATTAGGTGAAACCACTTTCTCAGCTACCACTTTTAGTTAGTTTCTTCTATACGTACTAGGTGTCATTTTCTATAACCAAAGAAAAACCTTGTAAGTATCACAATCTAGGGACCGAAGTCTTAACAACTTCAAATTTACCACATCAAAAATAACATAAAAACACTTTCCCAAAATCTCACACTTTCCACATCCAATGCCATTTTTGAAAATTCCACCATGATTTTGAAAATAAAACCATTTTCAACATATCAACTCCATAACTTCTCAAAATCTAATTTTTGAAAACAATTTAATTTTTTTTTCAAAAAATAACTCCTTTTCACAAAATCATAATTCATTACTAAAAATGGAATATATACTCTTAGTGGGAATTCATTTCAATAAATGCATGTCATTATCTTCTCATCAGTTAAACCCATGACGATTATATTACAACTCTTATAGGCCTCTCAAAACACTTGTGTACCCAAGTCCCTAATAACATGAAGTTTAACATAAATAGGTTATATTCACCTTCTTATTATCTATATTTTAAGTCCTAATGATCCTAATTTTTACTGAAATTCTATCTCAAGGACTAAACAAGAATTAATTATCAACTCCCAGATTCATAGACCCATACCATTTGATGCAAAAAAAAGATGGTCTGGACAAGAACAATACTATTTATAACATTCTACCCCTTTCCATTGACTTTGGAAGGATGCGGGATATTACTTGGTCATAGGTGACACCCTTAAGAAACTAAAAGATGAGAATAAATTAAAATTGATTCAAAAAATAGTTGGGGGATTATTTTACCTTAAAAACAACCAAACCAAATATACAATAACCAAATCACCACTATATAATTCATGAGGACAATGTATACAACTCATGAAATACCAATTGACAATGAACCAAACTGAAACCAATCATAAAATCATCCTAAAATGAGAAAAAACCAATATCAGATTATGAATTAGAAGAAAAAACCAAAAAAGATCAAAGAATCCACAGATATAAACACCAAATTTCTCAATAATCTCCAAGATCCATCTCCACAAGACAACCCAATGTTTTAATATGCACCACCAAATAAATGAGATACCTTCTTTTACCTATATATCAAATTAAAATATCTATAAACACACTAATGTGGCCATGTTTTGGGTGAGTATCAAAACCTAGAAGTTTTTTCCCAAATTATTTCCCTACTCATACCACTAGGATAGAAGAAGTTAGCACATTTAGATAATAAATCTATATAAAACAATTTAAATATTTTATCTCAAAACCAAAAACATTTATAATCAAAAAAGATTTTTCCAAAAAACCAATTTTTTAATGATCCATTTTTTTCAAGCCAAACAAGTCTTCCATGGAAAGAAACCAAGCAAGTCATTCAACCTATTTCTCAAATCTATTTGGCATAACCAATTCCATTTCAGAAAACCACACACACAGACCCTCAAGCTCGGTGTTACCAATAATGGTGGAACTTAACATCCATAACCCATTCATTTGATGGTGGTACATCAAAACCATTATCCACCCCATTCAATTCATGCCTAACCATTAATGACAAAACTCATGTCAACCAATTGTTCCAAACCATTTCAATCCATTTCAATAAAATTCCAGTTTTTTGAATACCCTTCCACCAAACCATTTAAATTAAATTCAACAAAACATCCATTTTATTCAAAACATTTTCCATGAATAAAAGAAAGTCATACTTTAAAATTATGATTTTAAATCCACAAATACAATTACCCTTTCTTCCAAAACAACAAATTTAAACAAACCATCACCGAATATGGATATTTCCAGCTTTCCAAATCAATTTCACATTTAAAATTAAACAAGTCAATCAATTTGATATCAATCCATAATGTTTCATTAAGATGAGTCGATAGAGAAGCCACTTACCTCAAAACTTAGGTCAAAACAAATAATGAAAAAAATTATTCAACAAAGTTATATTTTTTCTTCAAAACCTAGATTAGATATTGTTCCCTATCATCCATATAAATATATATCAAAATTATTGGAATCACACAACATGGATCTTTTCCCAATAGATTAGATCTATTAATCTATAAGAGAAAAGAAGAAGTAAACTAAGAAAATACACCAAGAATGAGAACTTACAAAAGAATATGGCCTCTAATGTACCCAGATTTTCTAACAGATCACTCCTAGATTGAAGGAAAAGGTCTCAAAATCATTGAGAGGGAGGGGAATTCGAGTTGGGGTGGTATTAGGGAAAACAAAGACAATTAAGTGGGAAAAACAAGTAACATCCGAAATCTTTGGATCTAACATTGAAATATTCATAGTTATGGCATACAGTTAGAAACACTCTATACTAACCATGCACATGTCTCAACCTCAAGAAACACCTCACATGATTGGCTCACATAGTTGGAAAAGACTTGTGCCAACCATGCAGAAGCCCTATAACCCAAAAAACAATGGATTATCTTGGGTGAATGCATATTTTGAAAAAAAAACATGCACATAAATGTGAGCCTACCTAGAGACTAATGTTTCACGTTGATTGATTTACTAAAGGTGTGGCATGATTTCTAATAACCTTGATCAAATCATAACCTCTAGAAAAGCCCCCAACACACTCCAAAACTCCCCCAATCCTTCCCAAACATAACCCAAAAACATTATATACATAAAATACATAAATTAAGTGTTACTTATTTAAAACCTGGGGTGCTATATGACCATATAAAATAAATATTTAGTGTATTTTTTGGCTAGGTACATAATATAATTATTTTATAAATGATATTAAATAAATATCACATTTATTTTCATATTAAAACCCCTATAAACATATCATAATTATTACCATCCATCAAAAACTTGGAGGGAAAAAAGGATATTGAGTGAATTTAGATCCTCACTAATGTTAAATAAGGGAGACATCAATATCATGAGAGAATATTACAGTCATCAGTGTATGGTTACATAATTAAGTGGTTTTTCTTAGCATAAAATATTCAAACCCATAAAATACTATATCATAAACTCCAAAATCATGTAATATCTAGAATCATGATTAATATGGGTGTCAAAGTAGGGATAAACATTTGAGACCCATAACATTATCATGTGGTATTACAAGAATAATAAATCATAATCTTTAAAACATAGTTATTTATAATCATTTCCATTTATAATATTATGAGTGTATCTATAACTAATCACACTTATGCATCAAAATGTAAAAAAAGCTATTCACAATCTGGTCCATACATAATCTTGTGAGAATAGATAGATGTAATCACACTCATACATCAAAATGTGTACATATATATATGAAATAATGTCTAAAATCATTATTGTTATATCATGATATATCTATATCAAATTACAAAATTCACTTGAAAACTTCAGTTGATCCATTTGTATAATAAAAACAAAACATATGTGTGCCATTTCATCGTAGCATAACTTGTAGAAAAGAATCTCATTTCATAAATGTTTCATCAATACATAATCATAAGACATACATAGAAATAAAATAGATTATATCATTAGCTAATGACCACAATAAATCCTATGAAACATTAAATTATGATGATATAGATAAAAAATACCTTTAAAAGTTTATTTTATATTTTCTTTGAAAATATAGAAAACTATATTTTTCCTCTAGTATTTAAGAATTTTTTTATGAATATTTAGAAAAATAATTTCTTTTAAAATAATGATAGAAAAATTGAAAGGATGATTCAATTACAATAAATATCATGATATATGGAAAATATATTTTTATAGTAAATAATACAATCAAAATTCTATTCACAGTTTTGGAAAAATTCTCAAAGTACCTCATTTAGAAAAATGAAAAGATGACTATTTTTAGACAATTTATTAAATATTAATATATGTAAAAAATTATTTTAATTCAAAATTGTATAATATTTTAAAAATTAAGGTAAATTTTTTAGTTTAAATAAATTCATGGAAGAATAAGATTCACTACCGAAGGGGAAGTAAAGTCAATTTTTCTTAATAATTTTTGATCATTTTAAGTACTAATGAAAGGAAAATGATACTATTTAAAGAAAATAATAATAAATAAAGTATGATAATAAAATATAATAGTTTGATATATATTTTTCATATAATTTTCCTCAATTGATATTTAACATTGACAATTCCGAAAAGAAAGTGATTGTTATATAAATCTCTTACTACTTTGGTAACTTTTGTATCGTACCCCCTTGAATGAAGTAATATCCAATGGAAATTTAAATAAAATAAATATAAATATATTCATAATATTAAATATAATAGGTTTTTTATATACACCACATTATGGAAACAAGTTGTTAATAGGGAACATGTCTCACAAATATAAAAGTGAGATGAGAAACCCTACCTCAAATCTAACCTGATTCATAAGTACTCAAACCTATTTTATAATAAATTTATATTAATTAAAATTATATAAAAAATATACTCATAAATATAATTCCATAAATTGTTTAGTAATATTATATTATCAATCGTTCATTAATAATATTTCATTTTCATCATTTTTGGGTGTTAACTGCTTCGCTTTTCAGGTATTTTTCAATTCTACAGTTATGGTCCTTGCACTATGATCACGGTACATCATATCATAAACATTAATCATGTAATAAGTATCACATTTATTAGTTTTTTTTACAATTCTATAAACATTCATATTAATTAGTTATGAAAAATGAACTACAACACTTCGCAGAGATGGTAGTCTGTACGTACACACTAGTGATGTTTCCACATTTCAATGGATGGAAAAAAGAATGTTAAATAATAATTCAAATTTCTTGAATCATTAATAAATCATATATATATATAATATTTATTAAATTTATAATTTTTTATCCATTTAAATAGGAAATTAAAATTTAATCACAACACTTTGTGAAGGTGGTACTCCACATGTACGCACGAGGGACATTATCATTTCTCGACGGATGACAAGGTAATAAGGTTGATAAAATATTACTATTATAGAAGAATAATAATTTGATAAATATAATAATTTAACATTAAATCCATCATAATAATCTTCCATGAAATATAGTGATGAAAAATGAATCATATCATTATGTGGTGGTGGTGGTCCACATGTAAGCTCAAGCGATACTTTCATTTCCCATTTGATGGAAATGATGTGAAAAATGGTTTTCACATAATCATAAGAATATATAAGTATATTTATGATATTGTATTAGGTTTTTTAGGATGTATACAAAATATTTATAGAAAATATAAGGATAAATAAAAATTTAAAGAGGTGGGTTAGGAGATTACTACTTCATTGAGACATATCATCTGGCTTACACCACTAGAATTATTAGAATGTAATTAGGTTAAGAACAGAAGATCAAGAAAGAATGGAAGGAATATAGGAATGTTTTTAAGTCTTTCCCAACATATAATGCTAAAATTTTGTGAATAAGGGAGGATAATAGGTTCTATTTTATAAGTTAAGGGAGCGACACACATAGAATCAAATAAAATATTTAAATAATATAAGATCATAATTATGCGAGAGTTGACGAAAATGGACATTAATTTGAAGGTAGGATCTAATTAGGTAGAAATATCTTCAATAAATACAATTTATTCAATATTATGTGTCTTTTCTACCATCATCTATTAGTTTACCCCCCCCCCCCCGACACACACACAGTAAACCCATTTTAACCTTATCTATGGTAATTGTTTTTTAATATTTTCCCTATTGATTATTAAAAAAAATGAATGTGGTCACATTAAATAATTTGAAACTTATGATTCAAAATATTGAATCGATAATTATCAAATTAAAGTCTCATAAGTGCAAGAAATTCATTTCAAAATAAGTTCACAAAATGAAACAATAATCATTTTTAGATAATTGTGTTTTAAGAATAAAACTCAATTTATTCTTATTCAGTGACTATTAAACATAATTAGACGAATGTTAAAAAATTTGATGAAATATATAAACTATGAATTTAATTAATTTCATTCATCAATAATGATTAATTATATATATTAAGATAAACACATTAGGTGCATAAAATCATTTTTTTCAAAAACATATCTTTTTTCCTTTAACAATTTTAATTTCATTTATAATCAATTAATAACCAATTAATTCATTTACTACCATTTTCAAAAAAAATTAAGTATAATATTATGAATTATTTTAAATTTAATATAAAATATCTTTTAGATAAAACATATATTATAAAAAAATTCGTATAAACATAATATTTACAAATAGTTCTTTTGGATCAATATTGTTTTCTAAGTGACGTTGATGTGAATTTTAATAAATATATTTCAATAAAATAACGAATAATGTTCTTTATATTATAATTTTTAAAAATTATTGACATAAATTTTGTATTCTAAGTGAGTAAATATACCAAATCCATTAAATTTATTAAGAAAAATATATCATAGAATATTTGGGGGTTATAATTTTCATCATGCATCAACAACAATATTATCAAAAAGGACATCACCCAACTAAAATTTTAATGTTAATAATTTATTTTACATTAAATAAATATAGTTTGTATGGATTTTTACATTATCATTATTGATATTCATACAATCCAAATTTTCTAAAACAATGTAAATAAAATTATCATATACTAAATTATTCATAAATTATATAATTAAATATTTAAATAATACTCAAGATTAAAATATTCATGTGATATTTGATACTCATTCATCCCATATTCTCTCCTATTTTTATGCATAAACACACCATAAATTGATAGTATTTTTTTTATCCTTTTAGAAAATTTGTGCATAAAATGTATTTGAGAATAAATTGGGTATGTTTTCAAATAAACCATTCCAATTAAAAGACATAACCCATGTCAATTTTTAATAGTAAATGAATAAAAAAGGCACTTAATATCTAGCAATCAAGCTACATTTTGTTTAATGGTTATTTTTCAACTAATGTTGTAATAAGAAATTTCAATAACAGGGCCCACCCTAAGACTATTTGTGACATTCATGGTGTGGAAGAAAATGGACCACTATGTATTATATTACCCTGAACCTTATTAATGGTTTTTTTTATTTTGGTACATTTATATAAAAAATTTTGTACATACACCACTCAAGATATATTTTGAAACATTAAACTGATTTTGAATTTTTTTTGAATTATTCTGATTAATCACTCTATAAACTTAAAATTTAAAATAATGTTATTAAACATTTTAAATCGAACTCATAAACTCACCCATATCATGAATTCTCAATCAAACACATTAAATTTTATAAAAATAATATATCTTTTCCTTTATTTATAATATCCTTATAATTTATTTTTTAAATTAAGGAATAATGTAAATCCAAAATAACATGTCTCATAATTAGGTAGTTATAACATAGTTCACATGGATACCCAACAACATATTTACACCCACAAATATACGGTAATGTGTATACAATATAGTTATGTTTTCAAAAATACATTTAATGAATTGTAACAATAAAAAAATGAGGAAAAGTAATGGAAGTTAAACACTCCCCTATAGTGAGTGATACTCCTTCCTTTGTCAGTGGGTTGGGGTTCTCCTCCTCTTCTTCTTCCATGAGATTAGAATTCCAATAAATATGACGGAGGCACTTAAAGAATAGGGTATTTATTTAAACTAAATAAAATAGAAAATTCAAATAAAAATAATGAATGTTAAGAAATAGAAAATTCTTAAATTTTTTATCCAACATCATAAGAGTTATTAATTTTAAATCCCTTTATCCATGATCTATTAAAAATTTATCACAAGTATAATAGGGGATGTTTCTTCTTTATATAAAACAAAAAAGATTCAGTTTTTCTACCACACATCAAAGTGGAGGTGATTTCCTCATCATGTTTCCTATGGTCTTTACAACATCTATACACTTTCTGTATAGATTCCCCCTTTTCTTACCTTATTTAAAAATCAACTCCCATAATTATATCGGGTATTATGGTATCATTATTTATTTATTATTTCTCATATATTTGATCTACAACAGTACAATTTTATAGAAAATCAATTCTATTCTATTACATTATTAATATTTAAATATATATATATATTAGATTAGATTATGGGAGCACGTTATTCCAATTTGACTTCCCTCCTTGCATAGACCTCTTTGATTTTCCCAATAATATTAATTATTTTTCTCTATATTTGTTACAAATATCCATTGTGCTATTCATATTCATGTTTTAGTTACCTTTGTCTTAACCCATTGAATCAAAAAATTGGGTATCCATTTATTATTCAAATTGATCATTTATTCTCTTATATATCATCCTCCTAATATTCACATTCTTCATAAAAGAAATATAAATAGTGAAATATAAAATTTTGTGTAATGAAGAAAAAAAGTACATAAAAAATCAATATTATCCACATAAGAGTTAAATGAGTATTTAAATTGAATAAAAAACCATTATATTATTGTTTTTTGGTTTTTTATATGTCCTTTAATGATTTTAATTTTTTTAATGATTTAATGATTTTTCCTATAATACAATGACTCAAGATTATTGAATATATTCTCTTTAATAATTTATATTTGATTGATAGCTCGAAATGAACAGAACAAAAAGATTAATTGGTTAATGATTTTTTAAAATCTAAAATAAATTAAAATATTACACAGTTAATTTAAATTGAGAAAATAAATTACATTGTAAAAATTTCAAATTCGTGGCAGGAAATTTGATTAATTCTTGAAAAAACATTTTTGAATAGTTTTGTTTATTTTTTAATATATTATATTTTAAATAATTTTGAGGAAATATATTAGTAAAATATTATTGATAAATTGAGGTTATAAATAAGAAAAATCAATTATTGATATTCCTAAAATGATTAGGTGATAATAAGGAATACTATTCTGATAATTCTTGGTTAAAAGGAAACTTTTTGTTTAAAATCGTTGATTTATTTATATTTATTTTTATTTAAATGATAATTTTTCTTCATTTAGTTTTTAGAATTTTGGAATAATATTTTTAATATGTGTATCAACATTAATTATCATTCAAATATTTACTAAATTTTTGGTAAAAATTATGATAAAATCATTCAACGGTAAAATGAGATATTTTTCATAAACTAGTTTTTTATACACAATGTATTTTTATATTAATAAATTAAATTAACTAATATTAGTAAATTATTTTAATAAATTATTTATATAATAAGTATTTAATAAAATATATTAATATTCATTTAATGTTTTTTACTAGGTCGGGAATAAGAATAATATAATTTTATGCTTAAAAAAAGTTTTTTTCTTCAATAACGGGTTTTACACATTTTCTATGATGTCATTAGAATTAATTTCAACCACCAATAAGAATTTACTATTTTTAAATATATTTCATATTTCCAATCATAAAAATCAATATGAGGTAATTATTTCAAATTAAGTTTTAGAAATTATGAAAAGTCTCTATGGTAAAATATCTTGTATCTCTGGTAAGGGTTAAATGGGTTAGACCAGGGGTTAAACTAAGATATAAATATCTAATTTTAGCTATGAATTTTATAAATATGATCAGTTTTTTTATTTAGTTCTTAAAATATCCAAAATAGTATTTTATTTACATTTTCTACCACTTTCCCAAGAAAATTACTATTTATTATTTTAATGTTTAGAGTCTCTACAATGGTGTCATTCCCCACACTTATAAAATGATTCATCCTCTTTTCACTTATCCACACCAATTTTAGACATTTTATAAATCTATATATACCAAAATACTTCCCAAAAACCCATATCTTTTTCCTAGAGTCTCTGTTTTTTTCTAAAATAATCTTTAAGTATTCTTGAAGGTGTTTTTTCAAAAGAGATTATCCAACATATAGGTATATGTTTTTACTGTTCTTTTAAATGTCTCATTATTTAGGAAACATCTAAAAATATTCCATTATAATCATAAAAAAATTAAATCATTATATTTACTATAATTAATTTTTTTATTCTAATGGTAATACCATTTTTTATCTCTTTTCCATGTAATAGAAAATGAAAGCATCGCTCATGCATACGTGTGGGGTACCACCTCCATGAAGTGATTAAATTAATTTTTAATCACCACCTATAAAGTATGGTAATATTGATGTATTAACTAAATATATGTTATATTTATAACATAATTATAATTATTGAAATATTTATTATTATTTACCATCTTTTATGTCTACCCATTTTAAAATAATTACATCACACATACGTATGTATGAACTACATTGTCCATAAAGTGATATAATTCATTTTTCATCACCGTATTACATCGATAGTTATAAAATTTTATATAATGAATAGATATAACATTTATTAATTGATTAATAATATAGAGATGATTAAAACATGACCTAATGCATGGATCAAAATCATTGAACAAAAAAATACATGGAAAACAAAATAGTTGACACCTGTATATTTATTTTAATAATGAATTATTAATCCATGGGTAGTTAATAATTTATAAGAGAATTATATGTAGTAATATAAATATTATTAGGGTTTTGTTATATATTTACAACAATTATATCTTTATTATATAGGATTTAGAGTGCATATGATGAAAGTTCCTAAATGAGTTAAGGATTTATGTTACAAACTCACTTATTTTTTGAATTGATTATGTTTCAATTTTCATTATATAAAATTTTATATTAATTATTTACTAAAAATTATATATTCTCCTTTCCTATAGTTATTTCTAATATTTTCAAGTATTATAAGCATTTTCCCCCTCTTTGATACTGGAAAATATATAAATACTGATTTTAATAAAGGTAGACCTTATTTATCATTTTTGGTTAAAAATATTTATCTTCCATATCAACGTTTGTAAATTTTTATAGAAATAATTATATACATATTAATTATTGATAAATGTGTTTTTATAAAACCATATAAATTCATGAAAGAAGACTAAAATAAATATTTTCACATATTTTTTGTATGACTTGCTATAAACTTTCAGTAAAATTAATAAAAAAATATTTATTAATGTTTATTAATTGAATATATTTTCCGAAAATTATGAACATTATTCATTAAAAATAATCCTTTACAAATTTTTATGGTTTTTAAAAAAAATCATATTTCCATTTTTAGAGAATTTTTAATTTAAAAATGTTATAAAGAAAGAATATTTTTTTTATTTTTCAAAGCATTCATAAAATGATTTTATGAAAGTATTCCTCATATATGTCAACATATTTAAAGTATTGTTATGTATTGATGGGGATAAGGTTTTATGATACCATCCACTTTATTTCCTGAGATGGATTATGATGATAATTTTTTAATCATGATTCATGAAACTAGTTTCTTACTCACACCTTAATTGAACTATGAAAAAAATTATGAATACCCTTATGTTCTTGAGGTATATGTATGAATGATTTATTATTATTTGATGGGTGCGTATTTTATATACCACTAATTATTTGGGTAATGTTTTATATATCATAATATAAATGGGGATCATGAGAGGTTATCCCAATCCCAATAGGGTTCAAAGAAGATTATCTGAATCCCAATAGGGTATATGGGCGGTTGATCAAAGCTTATAAAGGTGCACTGATAGTCATACCAATCCAAATATGTGATGTATATCATGGTGGGTGTACTTTATATATTATTACTATTTTTATTGTAAATAGGAGTAAACCCAATACGCTGTAATACTTTTTCCACTATGTTTATGGGAATGGGGACTGAATCCACTATGGGACTCTATCCACTTCGATAGACTTTATAGTGAGCCTTGACTATGAAAACGATTTTCTATGATTATATTTATAAATAACTTTATTCCAAAAACATTGGTATTATGATTATGATGTTCTCTATTAGGTAATTATTAATTATTGATGATTCCACACTCTAATGTCACATGATTTTTTTACAAAGAATATTGTTGTGACCGAGGATTATTGGTATATAACATACTGGGTACGATTTTTTATTGTAGGGTCATTTTCTCATACCCTTAATCTTATATTTTTATCACTTATTATCATCAATTTATATCTTCAATGTTTAACCTTACAATGTATATGATATCAACCATTCTTATGTTTCAATTTCCTATGTTTAGGAAGAGTTATTTTCAAATGGTAATTTTTAATAAGGGTTATATGTGAGAAGATATATTTAAGATATGTTAATGATATTTAATTAATTATTCTTATTATATATATTGTATCCAAGGGAAAAATATGTTATGAATATATGTAATTTAATATTGTGAGATTTATTGAATAATCATATAAAATGAGGTATTATTTATATAAGTGATTCATTGGTCAACTCAGTTTGTTTCAGAGTAAGGTTTAATTATTTTTGGATTTAAAGTTATGGTAAATGAGAGGATAAAACCTATGAAAATTCATGATAAACCAAAGTGGTATAGGATGAACTAAAAATTTCATTTGATGAAAATAAGTTGTCATAATTTTGGGAATCATAAGAAATAATTTCATTTTTATTTGATTACTCACTTTTAGTATTGATTATTGATTTTTACCCTAAACATTTTAGTTTTACCTGATAGATGTGATGAGAAGTAATTGTGTTAAAGATGAATGTGGTAGCCAAAAAAATATTCTTCCTCATGTGAAATTGGTTGGAATTGAAGCTATCATTAAAAATCATATAGTTATGTTCCCCAAAATCTATCAATATATGAATGGTAACATGATTCACAATGAATTTCAAAATTTATAAAAGGGTGAAAAACTCATCATTGAGTATTTTATAAATAAGCTTCAACAATAATTAATTGGGTCCTCTATTATAATTATTGATAAAAAATGGATCAATTCCATAGAATAAATATTACTCATTCTCTAGTGCTTAGACCATGAGAAGGTTGTTTTTTATATATATCATATGAAGTTGAATCTAATCAATGGTGGAATATTATCAAGAATACGAGGAAAGTGTAAGAAGTTGACTCCATGGCATGGGAACACTTTACAAAGGTATTTTTTATTAATTATTTTCCTTTAAATATTCATACTAGAGTGGATAGGTAATTAATATAAATAAAGTATAAGGAATATTAATCCATTGGCACCTATGAGGATATTTTCACAAGAAATTCAAGGTATAATTTTGGTTTTATCATCAACCATGAATGAAAAATTGATATATTTTTCCTGTATTAAAACCACATCTCTGAAAGGCATTGTATATTATAGATTATTATTACTATAAAGATGTTTTTGATGTGATATCAAGGAAAATATATAGATTAGAGGCTCTCATTGTTCTCATAGTTTTGGGGATATGATGAAGAAATGTATTTTATGATGATTAAAATAATAAAACCATGATGAAAAAAAACTAATATTCCACTATGCCAAAAACATTAAAAGTAGAATAGGGTAAATTTTATTCAAGGAAAAGTTAAGAGATTAAATTTTGGAAGAGAAGGTAATCGAGAACATGAATGCTGAAGTGATGTGATGATATTATCCAAAGAAATAAATGGGGAGAAAACTAACCCAAATGTTGAAACTATACTCCAATTCTATAAAATAATAGAGCATAAAAAATAACCTAACTAATGCATTTATGAAATTGTTAATAATGAAAATTTTCAACAATAACCTCCTAATCAAAAGGACATAGGTAAGAATTCTATAATCACAGTTGCTGAAGCATCTCATGAAAATAAAGTGGTGAAAGGTATAGTTTTCATAAACTCTATAACTTAAAATGTATTGTTTTATTCAATTTTTACCCAAACTTTTATATGTGAATAATTTTATAAGAGTATCAAATTACCACCTGAATAGTTATATGTTAACTTATTAGTGAATACACCCAATGGTATGATGAATTCATTGTATGTTTATAGATCCTCTTTAATAAATTTTTATCTGAATATGATTCCTAAAAATACTTTTATCCTCCATATAATATAATTTTATGTGATTTTGGGCATGGAAAGACTCTCTATATATAAATCACATGACAATTACTAAGGATCAGAAATCATATTTTCTATTTGGAATCAACCTATGATCAACTATTAGTGTGTGGATAAACTTGAACATACAATGGAACTTAATTATATTATATGGGTTTTACTAACAATTAATGAGTGGTATTTATCTCAAATGATTAGGGAGAAACTCAACACTGAAGATATTATTATTTTTTGGGGGAGATGATGATGTATTTTATGAGTAGTTTCTTAGTTTTCCCTCAAATTGTAATGTTAAGTTTTAAATAGAACTCATACCTGATGCAATGTTTATTTTAAAGACTCTTTATAGAGGGTAACAAATTGAGTTATATGAATTAAATTAGAAACTATAGGAGAATATATTAAAAATATTCACACACCCTAGTTTATTATCATGGATTGTGCATATTTTTGTTAAGAAAAATGATGTGTCAT
The DNA here is from genome assembly GCA_963277665.1 of Viscum album. Classification (NCBI taxonomy): domain Eukaryota; kingdom Viridiplantae; phylum Streptophyta; class Magnoliopsida; order Santalales; family Viscaceae; genus Viscum; species Viscum album. The sequence continues at coordinate 778,225,254 of OY728131.1, read as the reverse complement.
TACTTCTTTGAATTTATTATTAGAAACTTAAAATGATTACTTAGAGGATAAAGTATTTTTTACAAAATATTGATATCTTGTTTGATCATCTCGGAGGTGTAAAATACTTTAAAATGATTGGAATTTGATCTGTATATTATTAGTTATGGGTAAAAAATGAGGATATAAACAAAACAGATTACATATTATGCTTATAATTTATGAATTTATAATGACTCAATTTGGACTTACTAATACCCTCATTATATTCATGAATATAATGAATATATTCTTTATAGATTACATCTATCAATTTTTATTAGCATTTATAGATGATATTCCTATATATTTAAAGATAATGAAATATCATTAATATCATTTTATGATTGTGATAAATATATTGAGAAAGGATCAGTTTTTTTTCTTTTAAATTAAGATTTTTTGAATTCTAGGTACATAAAGTATCATTCTTGAGTCACATACATGAGAGGGAATATTAGTGAATCCTTAAAAGGTGGATGTTTTTGAGAAATGTCTCATACTGACCACTATGACTGATATCCATTGTTTTTATAGAATGTATGGGTAATATCAACTCTTTGGGAGAAATTTATCACTACTATAAAATTAATTTTCTAAGATGATAGGCGAGAGACCCAAGTTCCTTTTGATATATGAATGTGAAGAAAATTTAATAGAGGTTAAGTGAAGTTTTTTCCATGAATCTTTACTTACAATACCCTTATTAAACCCCAATATTTTATGGTATGTATATTTTTAAATTTAATATCTTTGATATCTTACATTTTACGCTACACCAAGCTTAAACCAACCATGATAAAGTATTAATATTATTATTTAAAATGAAAATTTATCATGGTAGTTAAATTTGTAGTTATGAAAAGGATTGGCTAACTTATGAAAATAGATTATTAAATTTTTTGGTTACCAATAAAATATAAATATATATAAAACCTACATAATATAAATAAAATGTTTTTGAAAAAACTATTTAAATGTGCACAAGTGTGTTTTATACTAATAAAAAAAACAAATAACACTTAGTGGATTATATTAATGTAATATATATATAATAAATTCAATATAATTTTTAACATTCATACTATGTGTTTTCTAGATAATATATAAAAACAAATCAAATTTTATGCATAGAAGAAGTATTTTTCTAAAAAGATAGTTTTATCACCTTCTCATGACACAGTTGTTTTAAACATAGTTTTTGACACTAATAAAAATTATGTTTCAAAAAATATAATTCTTTTTTTAAATTTTAATATAAAATTTACTTTGGTTTATTTTCTTGTGTTTTTCTAATAAGTTTCATGTTTTGATGAATTGAGATAAAATATTGCATTTTAATTGAAAAATTATTTCTCATCTAAATAATTTATAGGGTTAAATTTTATTATTGATTAATTTTTAATGTATAATTAGATCTATTTTATATCATTTAATATAATGTATGTCCCTATAATCAATCTCCCATTCAAACTGGATGTAAAAATAATTCAACCTTATGAAGGTTTTCACTTTAAAATCCAGTTTTCTAATTTTATCAACAAGATTATTTTTAAATTAATTACCACATATTCTATATTTTGAATTTTGAAAGATAAATTCCATATTTTAAATCAGTGGGTCAAAATTATGTAAATAGTTTTCTTTTATTTTTTGGAAGATGAATATTAAATATTTTAATAATTTAATTACCACATTTATGGGTAAATCAGGTAATTATGGGTGAAAATAATATTATAAATACTAGAATATTATCCCAACACTTGTCCAAATTTTATTTGATGATTGGGTATTAAAAAAAAATAATATTTTTACATGAGTATAACCTTTGGAATCCACTCATACGAGAGTATTACATTTATTATATTTTATTTAAAGATAAGTTAAAGATGTCATTCTCATATTTTTAATAACTATATCATTTTTAATGCGTGGTTATACTAAAGATATATTTGACTGTAAAGAGAAATTTGAAATATAAAATGTTTCTCTTCATCATTGTAATTTATTTTTAAATTTTATGATATAAATAATTACCTTAATGTCTTACACAATGACGATGCATTAATTATTCAATTAATAAAAATATCAAATAAATGATAATAAAAATATTAAAATTAATATAATATTAAATAATTAATGTCATACAAGAATTTTATAGATGACCTAAATAAATTAAGGATGTATTAAAGGTTTTTTTATATTTTCTTAAATATTTATACATAAAAAAATCATGAAATGAATTGTGTCAATATTGACATTAATGATACTTTAACACAAATAATATTATATTAATTGATAAAAAATTCATAAAAATATAAATTGTGACCAAATGATTTGAATAAGGTTAAAAATTTCATAAATAACTCATTTATGGTCATTTTTTTAAATTTATAGAAATTATATTAACCCTCAAACTGTAAATTACAAGATATCATGGTAAGAATTAAAAAGGTTAAATAAGGGTTAAAGATAAAAGATAAGGACTAAACAAATTGAAAACCTATCTAATTTTTATTGGATGAGGATATTTAAACCCAATATGATCTTATATTCTAAATTAATAAGTTAAAAAACTTTTTTATTTAAAAATTAAATCACATTAATTTATTATTTTGAATATTTCCAAGAGTGCCCCTCCCCTCTATTAGAAAAGGGTAACTCTTCTTATCCTTTATTCACACTTCAAAACCTGTTTTGTTTAGAAAAAACCTTCACAAATATCCTCCAAAAATTCCTAACTTTATCTTAGAATCCTTAATTTGGGAGAAAAATCCAACCAGTGATGTCCTTTTGTGAAAATAATAAGGAGATACCCAATGAAGAGGTAATGTTCCTCAACAAACGTTTTTTGTTTTATTTGTTACTTAAAACCCCTTAAATAATTTTAATTTCATATTTATATAAAAAATTATTATACTAAATATAATTAAATTTTGTTAAATTTTGTTTTTACATACACTTACACCCAATTCCATCTAATGGGAAATGAACTTACCGTTATTGTGTATGAAAAACTATCGCCTCACGAAACGATATTGTTCGTTTTTTTCATTTACTACCTATCATGGTTTGTAATTACGATGGAAAAAATATTTTTATATGATATACCCAGTATTTATTATTATTTTATTCTGTAATTATTATATAACACACACCTTTAGGATTTTCATTTTTTGTAAATACGATAGCTTCCTTTGTGGACGTGTGGACTGCCGCCTCCTCAAAATTATGTGATTCATTAACAATATACATGGTATGTATTAATGATTATATTAATAAAAATATATGACATATATTAGATAAATTTTGAACTATAATTATAATATACATCATTTAATTTTCATTATGTTAATGTGACAAAGAAATGGAAGTATCGTTCATGCGTACGTATGGTCTACCATCTCCATGAACGGTGCATTTCATTTTCTATCTCTAAATTTAATGGATTATAATAAATACATATGTAATGAATATATATGATATTTGAAACATGGTTTAAATTATTTATACAATTAAATAGTTATCTAATTTATAGTAACAACAAGTAACAAGTCAAAAACGAATCGAAATACTAGGCAATTAACACCCAAAATAGTGAAAATAATGGAAGATTGTAAACAAATGGGTAATGAGATATTATAAGAAGTTAATATATGATATTATAAATATTATTATGGTTATTTTATAATTTAATAACATTATTTAAATAATTATATATGATGTTGAAGAATTTTCATTCGAAGGAAAGAATAATGTACGGGATTTCCTCATCTTGCTCTTACGCCTGTGATATTTATTCCTTATTCACCACTTATTTCTTGAATGTGGTGTATGTATAATACCATTTAAAATATCCTATAATTAATATTATTTTCTCAATATAAATAAATGTTTTATTTTATAACTATTAACTTTATGGGTTATACTATTTAACTGATTATAAGTGGTAATAGATTTCTTAATTCACTTTTCATTCATTAGGTTAAGCATCTATTCCATTGATTACATCATTATAAGGTTATGTGTGAAATTAATTTTGATTATATCCTATTATATTTAATTTTTTATGTGTATTTATAGATAATACACATACTTGATCCATTTTATTAACAATATAATCTTTTTAAGGGATCTTTGTCTCACTTTTGTTTCTGTGGGGCACATGTATTATACACTACTTGTTTCTTTGGTGTGTTACATATAACACTCATGAATGCATTTTTTTGAATATTATTTTTATTATTATAGTATTATAATATTAAAATAATTTTCTTTATTTTCAGGGAATATGATTCTACTAATTATAAAGTGGCAAGGGTTTATTTCACAATCTCATTGTTTTTTCAGGATTTGTTTTTGTTTAAGACTCCATTGGGGAATATTTATCTTCCATGTTAGTGTTTTATTAAAATATTTTTTTTACTATTATCCAATTATTTTTTAACATCATTTTTACTCCTTTTTGACTTGTTACAATAATCTTTAAAGTGAATCTTCTAGCTGTTTTCTAAAACAATGTAATTTATGATTTTTCTTACAAAAGCAAAAGGAATGTTTTTTAACTTATAAGGACTGAAATGAATTTCCTACTATCATTTTTATGTAATTATATAAATATTCATTTAAATTTTTATAGGGTTATTTTCAAATAAAATAATTTTTTTTAAAATGTGTGTCCTTTTAAATAAACTATTACAAAGTGGTAAGGGATTTCATCTCAATTTCATTTCATTGAGGCAAATTGTAATGTTAAACACGTAGATTAATTTATATTGTGTATATTATTCCCATTTACATAATATATAATGATTCATTTTATTCTCATAATATTATAAGTTACATTTAACATTAATCATCGATGGGGATTATTATTCAAATATTTTAAAGTGGTATCGTAAAATTTGTAAATTTTAATGATTATTTTCATCAGGAAAGTTTTTTAGCGATATTTAGGTGGTATTTACATTCATAAAAAAACATGTTTTTAATTATCATACACTATAGAATTATTAATAAATCTATATTATTTATTTAATATGGATGTTTGATGATAAAAAACATTGTTTATTAATTAATTCAATTATTTGATATATGAGGATTGCATTGTTGTCACGAAACAACCTAGGTCGACCCTGAACCAGTCACCTGAGCTAATATGTGGCATGGCCCGAAGGGAATTCTAGATCCCCATGGGATGAAAACTAGTGCTAGGTATCAATAGGGTAACCAAAAGGAATGACTTTTCCCAATTTTAATAATCAAACTGAATAGCCAAAAATATGAATAAATAAATTCAATATCCAAACTAAATTTATATTATATAAATTTAAAAATAAAAAAACTAAAAAATAAGACCCAAACCAAACATAAAGACCACAACAACTCCATATGTCCTGGGGGTCACTCTCCAACACCAAAATTGACAATCACACATAGTAATAAAAATTAATATGTAACTCATACCACAAGGTGAAAATAAGAAAGAAATATAGGTGTGAGTATTAAAACTCACTAGGTATACCCAAAAAATTATATTCCCCATAAAATTACTATAAAATAAAAGAAACAAAAAATTTAAGTTTTAAATACAAATTATATAAAAGTAATTCTTTCAACACATTTTCCACTTTAAAACCAATATATGACCTTTTTCTCTTTTTTATCCTGAAATTCCATTTCTTTTCCAAGAAATTTATATTTATCATTTTTCAAGGGGAAAGTGATTATTTCAATCCATAATGAAATAAGTTAGTTTAACAAATTTATACTTTAAAACATTTCCCATAATCCTTTGAAATAAAACCCACCACATTCCAAATAAATACCACACACATGGAAACATCAAGATAATCATAGAATAAGTGCATCAAAAAATAAGCCCCCAAAAGAAACCAATTGACAAGTATATCAATAATCACTGCAGAAAACTAAGTGCCAATATATATAAGAGAAATCCTAGGTTATTATGAATAATAAAAAACATACTAATATATGTTGACTCATCCTAGAAAACATACCTCACTCGATGAAATAATAATTCCATAACACACTTGACCACACCCCACATGGCACAAATTGAGGGGTCCAATACCATATTAATAAAACTCAATATATCCTCGTCTTATGGGAAAATAGCTAATGTATAACCTACATAGTGAAAAAATCATTCTCAAAAGATTTAATATCTATTCCAGGTTCCCAATGACATTATGTAAAGAAGATGGTGAGCCATTTGATTAAAACTGAGCATCCAATCACATACACATATATAATAATTAACATAACATGCATCACCTAAATCACCCAAAGGACTAATATCTTTCCATCCAACTCATATATCACAAAAGAGTCCATACTAAGGATCTCCCATTTTATCACTGAGTAAATGAGTCATGAGGATTATACAATGAGGAAATCCCACCCATATAAAATAAACTCAATAAGAGTATTACCCAAGGAGGGTTTCAATGATAAAAATTTTCATCACTTTTATCAATGTCTCAAACCAGCCTCAAAATCATTCCACAAAACCATTATTTATCAAATAACCAAATCAACTTTTAAAAGAGATATGAACAAACCATTTTCTATTTTAAAATCATTTTAAAAATTGAAATCACAAATTCAATCCAAATCCATTTTCATTAAAATGATAAACGAGCTTTTAACCACCAACACATGCCAATTTATTCTTAAAACAAAAATATGCCTTCCTTTTAAATAAAAAACCACATTAAAAAACCCATTTATATAACCAAAATCATCAATCCATATATCATAAATATATTCACAAATCCAAACCATTGTTTGGATATCAAAAATCACATGAAAAATCCAACAAAGAATTTTATCTAACACGTGTGTGCAATATTTAACAAAAAAATGTCATTTATCACATAATAAGGGGGAAATAACTACTTTTCACACTAAACAAGCATTTTAATCACAAAAAATCATTATTTAACATATAAAGGAGGTGTGAAATACATGAAATGAATGATTCTTAAATAAAATGGCAAGCGTAAATGAAACCTACCTGAATATCATGGTGCTTCAACAATGCACCCCAGAAATCCCACCACGAAGGTTCCAAGAGTCAAGATCTACAAAAAGAAACCCTAAACACAGAAATCCACAAATATTAACCAAGGGAAACATGAACCCTATATCCAAATGACCATGTTAGAAAGATATATCAAGAGAATGTAGAAGGATAAGAAAGAGGGAGATGAGAAGAGAAGGGTTACCTCGAATAAGTAACCCAAAACCTTGAAGAAAACATAGATTCACACCATAGGAGAGGAAGAGAGGCTCGGAGAGAAAGGTATGGTCTCCCTTTGGGTCTCACAAACCCATAGAGGGGGATAATGGACAATTTAGGGTTAAAATCATGTAAGGGTAGTTTGAGAATTTCTAATTTTTAAGATCTAGGTAGATCACATGGTTTGGTAGTATGATTTACCAATCCTTTTTCCATATGTACGCCCCTTTCGAGACACACCTGGGCACCTACATAGTTTGGATGCACGGTTCCCAAACTGTGTTCCAACCCTACTAAACACCACTATCCTGAGATAGAAACTATCTGATAGGTTGGTATGGAGTATGAAATACTACTCTATACCAATATTAGGATAACAATAGCATCTAATATGCACAATATACAAGGGGGAGAGGGGGGGGGGGTGAATTGTATACTTTAAAAATTTCTTAAGGAAATTTTGTATAAAAAAAATTCACCACACCTCTAATAAAAAATTACCTTATTAGAGAAATATAATGTTCTTAAGTATAAATCTTAAGAAACTTTTCTTACAAAGATATTCTACCACAAGATGTATAAAATCTCTTACAATTAGAGATAAAAGTTAGAAAGTTTATAAAAAATAAAAGTTCCTAACTTTTACAAAGCCGAAAAAATTTACAATATTATTTTAACCCAAAGAGAAGGGTATCCAACAAACATGGATATAGGTCCCTTGTTTTATACTTAAAAGAAAGTCTGTCTTACCCAAACATGGGTAAGACCTTGATCCTAATATTTCTATCTATCTTGCTATCCCCACAATCCATCAATTTGTAAGGAAATTGGCACCTATGACTTCACAACCCAATGTCTCTGATTTTAAGGAAATCACACCTCTTTACGAAGCAATTCTAGACAAACCAAATTTTGAACAAGCCATTCAAACATTCTACATGAAGCTTAAGAGTTTATAAGATCCTCTCACTCTATAGAAATTCACTTTTAGATAGATGAACTCTAAAATGAAAGTGTGTGAACTCGTGAACTGATGCGAATCTCATCATCTGAGGTCCTGTTTATAGTTTTTAAAAACTACTGGTCAGTTCCACTCCAACGGTCATATTTCCTTAAATCTTGGAGGGACTTGGACACGTGGAAAAAATACAATAGTTAGTTTATAACATAAAAAAAACATCGTTTTATATAACCAACCATGAATATAAATATCTTACACCTTAAGTGAAAGGAACTTGGAATCTGATAAAATTGAAATGATATAAAAGTAATTAAAAGATTTGGAATTATAAGGAAATAAAGATTTGAATAATAAATTATGGAATTATGAATTTTGGAATGGATTTTTATAAACTCAGAACGAGTAAATCATAAGAAAATATTTTATGAAAACTTGGTTTTACAAATTTCAGTACTGGTATCATGATTTACAACATGAAAGAATAAAACCGGTATAAGGATTTTGGTATAGGGATTTCCGGTATCGGTATGATAAATATTTCTTAAGGAACTTCAGTACCGTTAACCAGGAATTCGGAGTTTAAGAACCTTAGAAAACAGAAATACTGAAAATCTAAGTATAAGGAAAATATGATACCAGATTTCATTCAATATGGAAATCAGTATCGCAGTGAAAATAGAGAATGAGAAACAGTGTCTTGAGGAATTCCAGTATGGTATAACCATGAAAAATTTTTTGGAACCTTAAGAACTTTTTTGGTATGGTAAAACAGATTTCTAAAAACCTTAATAAAAATATATTTAACTAAAAAGTCTAAAGAAATTTTGGTTATAAGGAAATTTATGTAAGTGCAAGAAAATGTATGGAAGTGTAAGGAAAATATATTTACGAAGAATGTGTTTATTATTTTCAAAACAAAATCTTAAGGAATGGAGAGGTCTTATAGACCTAACAATCTCCCCCTTTTGGGAAAGAACAAATAACATTGAAAAATTTGACAAATGAAAGAAATAAATTCTTAGAGTTAGAAATACTTATCTCCCCCCTTATGTGTATGACTTAGGGTAAATTATTCTTCCCTTATGTAGAAGATCTTAGAGTACAGAAATCTCCCCCTTAGATATATATTATTTTATTTGGAGAGACTCCCCCTTATATGTAGAACTCTTCCTTATATATGAAGGTTAGGAAATTTATTTTTCCTTAGATTTCACCCTAAGGAAATTTTTTCCTTTTAAAAATTTTATTCCTTTAACTTCTCCCTTTGATAGAATTATCCCCCTTTGTGATTTTCAAAAAGGAATGGAGAGGGACCTGTAAGGTTAGAAAGAAATATACACAAGACAAACAATATAAAAGATTTGAAAGGAATTATGTTTTACATGGAAGAAAATACAACAAAAATTCAGTATAGGAAAAACATATCAACACTCATTTTTATTCTTTGAAAGAAGATTTTTCCCCAAGGACTTAATCTTTTTCACCTCCTTGTGATCTTCTTGAAGCTTCTTTATCAAGGCCTCTTGCTCAACTACCTTCTTCTCCAAATCCTGGATCTGGAATTCTTGGAACCAATTCTTATCTTCATGCACTTTGATCACATCCCCTTGTGAATCTGATATCTTCACAAGACCAGTAGATATCCCTTTCTAATAATTAACAACTTCAGTTATGGTATTCATTTGATCAAGAATACTTTTACCTTTATTTTTCCTCACAGCCAACTCACTTGCAAATTTCTATAAGAGAGAATTCCAGATTTTGGTCAGCTCATTTTCTATATCATTGAAAGCTCCCTTGTTGATTCCATGAAGTTTGAGAATTGTAGAGATTTATATGATAAGGTTCAGGTCCGGCTCATCACTTTATGACATAAAACTTTATGTTCTTTGTAATCAATTAGAAGATTATTATGATAGTCTTCACCTTTCACCACCATGTCCATCAGCATAGATTTTGAATACATCTTTTGGTTTAAGGTATCCCACATTATTTGGCTCCGAGAATTTATGTTAGCAAGTACCAGAATGGTACTTACTAATTTCCTTAACAAAATTTTTACAAAGTCATCACCCATAGATGACAAGGAATCAGAGTCAGATTCTTCTTTATTAACCTTTGGAGCAGAGGATTCCAGATTCTCAAGATTTTGAGGAGAGTCGGCATCAGAAGGGGCAACCATAATGTATTTCCCTTTATCAACTTTCAGCACTGTAGAGGGTTTGGAACCCTGAGGGACTTCCTTATTTTCTATAGCCTTGTCATCTCTAGATGGTCCTTTAATCTCTTCTTCTTCTCTCTCTTCTTCACTTCCAGTATCACTATTCTCAGATTCATGGATTTCATCTTCATCTTCGGTTACATAAATATCTTCTTCTACCTCTTCTAATTCTTCAAATTCGGTCTCAACTTATTATTCTTCTTCTTCCTCGGTAGAAACTCTCAGGGTTGTAACATAATCATCAACTTGTCTAATCACATCAATTTCTTCTTCTTTAATTATTTCATCCTATTCCTGTTCTTCTACTTGTGGTTCCGAAACAGGTTCTAGTATAACTACAGGTTTCTTCGCCTTCTTAGGTTTCATAGTGAAATCTGGTACTAGTAGCTTCTGAGAGGATTTTTCTACTCCCTTCAACAAGTATTGTATAATCTCTGTCTCAGTTCTCTTTTTTATGCTTATTCTCCTTAGATTCCTTCTCTAAAACATCAGTGGTTTGAGTCTTCAATGCCTTAACCTCTGCTGAATTCACCCCAAAGGTTTGATCCCCTTCCTTCCTAGATTCAGCTAACTTCCTCCAGCCAGTTACGATATCATCCGAGTAAGCCTTCGGTTTCCTTATCATTGGTGGAAATGAAGCCTGACCTACTAAGATATGATCATCATGAGAGACCTCATTCATCTTTTTATTCTTCACAAAACTTTTAGAAGATTCTAGTACTGAATTTTTCAGTGCCGCTTTGGTTGATTCTGGAATATCTTCCTTCAATACTGGTTTTTGAATTTCTGGTGTCACAATTTCATCAAACTTCTTAATGTCCGGATTGTATGAAAGTTTCATTCTTTTCAGCGTATATTCACTTAGAAACAAAATCATTCAAGGATTTAAAGTTTACTTGCATAAAATTTTAATTTCGGCTAAAACTATAACAACTATCCTTGAGATAGTGGAATAGTACATCAGGATTTGGGATTTGATGGTACCGTCTTTCAAAACATTAATCATAAGAAAAACACACTTAACAAAATTAACCTTCCTAATTTTGATGAGAAAGTCCAATAAGATAATTTCACACATCTTTAAGGAATATTTATCCCCATTCCTTGGAATAAAGAACCCCTGCATCCATAATGCTACCAACCTATGGTCTATTGACAAGTGTGCAAGCTTTGGAGTCTTAAGTCCCTTGATGTTGAGACTTTCTAAAGCATGATTCTTTTCAAAAGAACCTTCCATATCCAGAATTTTGTAAGAACCTATGAGGGCCTATCCTACATAGGGAATCTTCAGGAAGTCGGATGCTTTCCAGTATGAAACAATGTAAGATTTTTCATAAGCCTTAAACGTGAAAAACTCCTTGTCATCTTTCTCAAAGAAATTGACAGTCATAAAATTGTATGACTAGCTCTGGATATATAGGATCTTGTAACTTGTACTTTTCTATACAAGTACACTCCCACTGATTACATTTGATTATATGAGAGATGATGGAATTATGCCGATTGTAAAAGTCTGAACATACAAGTCTCCACTGAAATATCATCTTGTCTTTATTCTCATTGACTGCCATCTGGTCAGAACTACCTGACATTCGGATCTGTAATAAATCTCCGATGAAATCCAGAATGACAAACTCTGAAGTAGTAAAACTTCTACTTGAAGGCTTGAGGAACCAGTGGTTTCCTCATGAAGTGGGGTAGACCTTATATAGACAAACTACGACCTTTCAACTTCCATAAGGAAATTAAACGACTGGGATTTTCCCAAAACGATCTAATGGTTGAGGATAGTTGAAAAGATATATCCATACCAAAATTTTTAGGTTTTAGAAAACTAAAAGTCAGATTCTAAGGAAATATGAATCTGAAGAAAAATTTATTAATGGAAATAAATACCAACAAATAGAATTGTATAAAAATAACTAAGGGGTAAGAAAAATGTATGTTCAATGAATCTATGAAGAAATTATCGGTATCGAAGAAAAAACTTCGTGGGGTTAGGAAAAATAGACACTGTAAATTTGACTCTGATAACTATAAATCCAGAAATATGGATTCCAAGAATTTTGATTCTAGGATTTTTAAAACAGATACTGAATTTTTTTTAAACTCACTGATTTTGAAAGAAAGAAATTTTTTTATGGAAAACAAAATTTTTAAAATTTTTAAACATATGTACTCCCTATGAATTTAGGAGTAATTTAATGTTATGAGATGGTTAATAAAGAAGTAGATATGAATGATTATCTTACAAAAATAATTCCTAGCTTCTGTTTAATATATTCACATCTATCAGATGGTAATAGTTTGGTAAATATATCAGCAAATTGTTATTGCATTCTGATGAATTGAAGAATTATATCTCCTTTGAGTGTGTGATCCCTAAGAAAGTGATGCCTAATATCTATGTACTTAGCACGAGAGTGATGTGATGTGTTTTTGATTAGGGATATGGCACTAGTGTCATCATACAAGATTTGAGTTTTGGTAAAACTCATGCTATATTTTGTGAGTGTGTGTTTCATCCACAACACTTGATCACAACAACTTCTAGCTGCTACATATTCTGTTTCAACAATGAAAAGTGCTATAGAATGTTGTTTTTTACAAGACCAAGAAACTAACGAATCTCCTAGGAAATGAAAAGTTTCAGATGTACTCTTTCAATTCATTTTACAACTAACAAAATCAGCATCCAAAAATCTTTTTATTTCAAAAACATTTCCATAAGAATAAAATAGTCCTAAATCCAAGGTTCATTTTAAGTAGAGAAAAATTCTTTTCACAACCTTAATATGGGATTCCTTAGGATTTTATTGATATCTTGTACATATGAAAATATAAAACATTAAGTTGGGTTGACTTGCTATTATGTAAAGTAAACTTCCTATTATTCCTCTATGAGATGTTTGATCCACAGGTTTCCCTGCTTCATCAATATCAAGAGTATTAGAAGTTCCAATAGGAGTACTTATACTCTTAGTGTTATCATACCCAAACTTTTTAAGAAGACCTTTGATGTACTTATGTTTAGATATATAGGTTCCTTCTAGTTTTTGAGAAATTTGAAAACCAAGAAAGAATGTTAACTCACCCATCATACTCATCTAAAACTCATACTTCATAAGATCCACAAAGGAATCTATTAAGGATTGTTGAGTTGATACAAATATAATGTCATCAACATATATTTTTACAATTAAAATATCTTTATTATCTTTATTTATAATTTTTTTTGGATCTGTAGTTCCCTTATAATAGTTGTTTTGAAGTAAAAATCTTGTAAGTCTATCATACCAAGCTCTAGGGGCTTGTGTAAGGCCATATAAAGCTTTGGTAAGTGTATATACATGATTAGGATCTTTTTAATCTTAAAAACCAAGAGGTTGGTCTTTATAGAATTCTTCCTATACATATCCATTAAGGAAATCACACTTCACATCCATTTGATAAAGTTTAAAATTATAGAATGCTGCAATTTCTAGAAGAATTCAAATAGATTTAAGTCTTTCTACTAGTGCATAGGTTTCTTCATAGTCTATCCCTTCTTGTTGGTTATAACCTCTGGAAAATAATCTTTCTTTATTTCTAACTATAATCCTGTTTTCATAACATTTATTTATGAAGACCCATTTTACACCAATAACAGATGTATCCTTAGGTCTCTCAACCAAGGTCCATACTTGATTCCTTACAAAATCATAGAGTTCATCATGCATAGCCTTTATCTAATATTCATCACCTAAGGCTTCTTCAGGAGTCTTTGGCTTGAATTGGGAAAGAAAAGAAACATGTTCAATTTCATTCCTTAAGGAACTTCTAGTCCTCATAGGTTGATTGACATCTCCTATGACATTATCAGTAGGATGATTTCTAAGTAACAACTGATTATGGTTTTGTAAAACTTGATCATCAACATAAGGTATAAAATATTCAAGGGTAAACGTTTCAAGAATATTTTTGTGAAATTTTCCTCAGAATAATCTTCAACTATAGATTTTTGATCATTTTTAGAAAATATATCTGGAGGATTTAAAATAGGTTGTTTGACAACAAAAGGATCAGTTTCAACAAATTTAACATGCACTATTTCCTCTATAGTACAAGTGTTTTTATTGGAAACCTTATAAGCCTTAGAGTTAGTAGAATAGCCTAAGAAAATTCCTTCATTAGATTTTGGTGCAAATTTGTGTAATTTATCCATAGTATTACGGATAAAAACTTTAGAACCAAAAACCTTGAAGTAATAAACTTTTGGTTTTCGACCAGTCTATAGCTCATAAAAAGTTTTATTAAGAAAAGGTCTTATCAAAACTCGATTTATAGTATAATAGGAAGTAATTATAGCTTCATCCCAAAAGCGTTTTGCTATATAATATTCACTCAACATGGTTACGGTTATCTCTTGAAGAATTCAGTTTCTTCTTTTAACAACAATATTTTGTTGAGGAGTTCTAGGTGCTGAGAAATTGTGAGTAATGCCTTTCTTACTACAAAAAGTTTCAAAATCCAAATTTACAAACTCACCACCATGATCGCTATGAATAGTTATAAATGGTAGGTTTTTCTCATTTTTTACTTGAGCTTGAAAAGTTCTAAGATAAGAAAAGGCTTCATATTTTCTTGCTAGAAAATAGACCCAATAGTATCAAGTGTAGTCATCAACAAGAACAAATACATAATATTTTCCTCCAATACTTCCAGTTTGTGTAGGACCAAATAAATCCATATACACTAAGTTTAGGGCATTAGATGTTGAAACTTAACTAATAGATTTAAATCTAGATTTGTGTTTCCTGCCAAATTAAAAAGGGTCAAAAACATTTGAAGATTCAAAACTTAGAACCGGTAGATCCTTAACTAATCCTTTCTTTGAGATATTACTAAATTTCTTAAAGTTGTAGTGTCCTAACCTTCTATGCCAAAACCAAGATTGATCTTCAATTGCACTTAAGAAAGGAATATCTTGACTTCTTAAGTCTTCTAAGTTCAGAGTGTAGACATTCACATGCATATGGGCAGTAAGAATATATTCGTCCTTGGAATTGTGAACTAAACACTTACCATTCCTAAAATTAACAAGGTAACCTTCATCAAATAATTGACTTATTCTTATAAGGCTGTTCTTAATTCCATTAAAAAATAATATATTAGAAATTAAAATTTTTTCAAGAAGAATGATATTACCTATACCGATAATCTCTCCTTGAGAATTATACCCAAAGGTTACTTTTCCACCTTTAGTTTTGACAATATTATGAAAATATATTTTGTTACCAATCATATGATAGGAACATCCACTATCCACATACCATATATTGTTGGTAAATTCTTCATTTTCCTAAAAAAAAAGTTAGATCTTCGGGATCCAAATAGGTTTGGATCTGGGGTTAGATAATAAAATTTTAAGAACCCACATTTGTTTGAAAAAATAAGGCTTGTGG
Organism: Viscum album; assembly: GCA_963277665.1. Classification (NCBI taxonomy): domain Eukaryota; kingdom Viridiplantae; phylum Streptophyta; class Magnoliopsida; order Santalales; family Viscaceae; genus Viscum; species Viscum album. The sequence continues at coordinate 778,209,346 of OY728131.1, read as the reverse complement.
AAACCTAGATATTGAATTCTGTTTAAGGAACAAGTTTTCCTCTAATGTCCTCCACTTTGAAATTTTGTACAGAATGGGGCTTTGGATGGAATAAAATAGTTATTTTTCAAAATAGGTTTTCTGTGAGTATAACCTACTCTAGAATTATTTCCGTGAGGTCAGATTTGGTAATTGATCTTGTCAAATTTTTCTTTACCAGAAGTAAAATTGGAAAGAAGTTTCTTAAGGGAAAATATTTCAGATTTTAGTCTTATGACTAAATTCCTATCCTTAGGAATAATTTCCTTAGAGTTTTATTTTTCCTCAAAAACACTTATTTTTGAAATAGCATTCTTATGACCTTTAGAAAGTTTTTCCTTTTCAGAATTTACTTCCATAAGGTCTTTAGAAAGTTTTTCTTGGAGCTCATCCTTATCTTCAAGATCTCTAGTGAGATTTGAAATCTATTTTGTAAGAACATCTTCTCTAGTATTTTCCTTGTCTATTTTCTTAGAAATTTTATAATTTTTTGCTTCTAACGACTTTTCAAATATAGATACATCTTCATACGAAGGTATTTCTTAATTATCTAAAGATGAAGTATATTCATCAGAAGTAATATCTTCAGGATAATAATTCTTATCAAGAGATAAATTTGTTAAAGCCTTGGCAGAGAGTACCTTGGACATAAGACAAGTATTTGGAAAATAAGTAGTAGTAGTGAAACCAATATTATTCTATACTGATGAATCATATTCAAAAGATTCACTTTCAGAAGAGTCTCGACAACTAGCACTCTAAGGAAATCTGGGTGACTTTCCTGTTCTCATCAATTGCTGTCCTCTTGGACTCCCATTCATTAGGCATGGTGTCTATGATCTTGTCAATAAGTATTTCATCATCAAGATATTTTATACCATAGACTGTAATCTATTCACAATATTCATGAACCTTTGCTGAACTTTGCTTATGGGTTCTATATAAGGAAAGCTAAATCTATGATATTCAGCTCTCAATATAGCTCTTCTTGTCTCTATAACTTTAGATGTTCCAAAATGTGTAACTTACAATTTCTTCCAGATACTATTTGCAGCTTAAAATGAAGATATTTGACTATAGATATTCTTATTCATGGAACATATCAATGTATTTCTGACTCTGAAATTAGCTTGATATTCTGCTCCCTCCAGATTAGTAAAAGTTCTCAATTCCTTATCAAGAATCTTATAATCTCCTATCTTCATCAGGTAGTTGTCAACTCTAGTATTAATAGTGAAAGTTTTCATATTATCTCTCCAGTACTCATAATAAATTCCATAAAAAATAGGTGGTCTGGTAGGATTTAAATTGTCCAAAGAACCAATATGCATGGATCCCGCCATAGTAAAAAAATATACCTTTCTTTGACAAAAAGTTTAGTTGTAGTGCTTGAAAAAAATATAGAGTTATTAAAGAAAACTTTAAGAAAAGTTGTAAATTCTAATAAAAATAAGAACTAGATTTTCTCTAAAAAAACATTTGAGTATGGACTTGTGAGTCTGAAATTTTGATTCCGAAAATATAAAGAAGAAGATGATTTCTCTTCTGAATCTAATCATGAGATTAATTCAGATTGAACCAACACTCTGAAACAAATTAATAAATTGATTCAGAGTATGAGGAAACCTCCTTTGATACTAATTAATAGGTTGGTATGGAGTATAAAGTACTACTCTATAACAATATTAGGATCTCAATAGCACTGAATACTCACAATATACAAGAGGGGGGAGGGGGGTGAATTGTATACTTTAAAAAATTTTAAGGAAATTTTCTATAAAAAAATTCACAACACCTTTAATAAGAAATTACCTTCTTAGAGAAATATAAAGTTATTAAGTCTAAATCTTAAGAATCTTTTCTTACAAATAGATTCTACAACAAAGCATATATAATCTCTTACAATTAGAGATACATGTTAGAAAGTTTATACAAAAATAAAACTTCATAACTTTTACAAAGCAGATGAAATTTACAATATTCTTTTAATCGAAAGAGGAGGGTATCCAACAACCTTAGATAAAGGTCTCTTGTTTTATACTTATAAGAAATCATCTCTTACCAAAACTTGGGTAAGCCATCAATCCTAAGATCAGTATCTGTGTTTCTATCCCCGCAAGCCATCGATTTGTAAGGAAATCGAAACCTATGACTTTGCAACCTGAAGTCACTGATTTTATGGAAAAAACACCTCTCTATGAAGTAATTCTCCATGAAGCAATGTTTGAAAAATCCATTCAAACTTTCTGCATGAATCCTGAGAGTTTATAAGAGCCTCTTACTCTAGAGAAATTAACTTTTAGAGAGATGAACTCTAAAATTCAAGGTGTGAACTCGTGAACTGATGTGGATCTCATCATCTAAGGACCTATTTATAGATTTAAAAAACTACTGGTCGGTTCCACTCCAATGGTCATATTTCCTTAAATCTTGGAGGGACTTGGACATGTGGAAAACATACAATGGTTAGTTTATAACAGAAACAAAAACATTGTTTTATATAACCAACCATGAATATAAAGATCTTACACCTTAAGTGTTAGGAACTTGGAATCCAATAAAATTGAAATGAAATTAAAGTAATTAAAAGATTTGGAATTCTAAGGAAATAATGCTTTGAATAATAAATTACGGAATTATGAATTTCAGAATGGATTTTTATAAACTCTTAATGAGTAAAGAATAAGAAAATATTTTATGAAAACTCGGTTCTACAAATTTCGGTAGCAGTATCATGATTTATGGCATGACAGAATAAAACTGGTATAAGGATTTCGGTATAGGGTTTTCTGGTATCGGTTTGACAAATCTGTCTTAAGGAAATTTAGTACAGATAACTAAGAATTCAGAGTTTAATAACTTTAGAAAACCAAAATACTGGAAATCTAAGTATCAGGAAATTATGATACCATATTTTATTCAAGATGGAAATCAACATCGTAGTGAAAATAGAGAATAAGAAATAGTGTCATAAGGAATTCCGGTATGGTATAACCATGATCGGAATTTTGGAACCTTAGGAAACTTTCTGGTATGGTAAAACAGGTTTCAAAATACATTAATAAAAATATATTTCTCTCAAAAGTCTAAAGAAATATTGGTTATAAGGAAATTTATGTAAGTTCAAGGAAATGTATGGAAGTGTAAGGAAAATATATTTACAAAGAAGGTGTTTGTGATTTAAAAAAAAGCTTAAGGAATGGAGTGGTCTTATAGACCTAACAATCCCCACACACATTCAATATGGTTTAACACACTATTAACAAGCTATTCTCTATGATCTACCACCAACATTTAATCTTCATAGTTACCTAGGCTGATCTACACAGTTTCCAAAACATTGCGCCAACTGTGCGCATGCTACTACCAAAATCAAAACTCAAATTTTCACCAAAAAACCATGTGTAAAATGAGAAATAACCATGGGGTAAAAACTAAATAAAAGAACACATAAAAATATAAACTTATCACATATGGAAATCCAGATAAAAGTTGAGGTTCAAAATGGAAAGAAGAAAAGGTCAAATGTAAAATATTGAGTGTGGCATTTGTACTAGTATAACATGGGTTATGGAAAATTTAAAGTAGGCCCCTCAATGAATCGATAGTCTCATGAGATGAAATTAGTTGGAGAAAATCCCTTAGATCTTGTTTCCAAGAAGAATAGATTGGTTATGACACATATATTTAAACTATCTTGTGAAAAGTCTTGATATTAGTACGCTAAACCATCTTATGAAAGATCTTAATAGTAAATATATCATGTCCATGAGAAACATGACATCTAATAATTAATAATTTCCATCATTTAGTTTCAGTTATTTTTATCCATGAGATTGTTTCTTTTATATTATCTATGGATGCATTTAATTCTTAGGGTTTTTATTAAATGACAGGTGTTTCTGTTATTTACCTTACCATATTGATTATGCCTTATTAAGTTATTTGAATGTCATATGTTTTAAGTTATTGACATTTCTATATATATTTATTCTCATTGATTTATTATTTCTTCCATTGTACTTACCCTTATAGAGAATCTGATTTCACCCTTATATTTTTTCTTTCCCCAAGAATAGAAGAAGTGTACTAGGAAAGATATGCAATAATACTCTAGATGGGATAACGTTGTCCTCAAAATAAAAAATTATGTTGTAACTAGATTATTCGTTTTTAATACAGGACTCATGTATGTATATATCTTACCAAAGCTATTAAATTGATTGGTACTTCGGGCTTCATTTCATTATAATCATTCCAATGTAATTATATTAAACATCTGATCTAGGCTTACTAGGTTTGGGTCACTATAGTAGGTATCAGAAGTAGTCTAGTAGAAACCTTGGAAATTAGATTTATGAAAATATGGATTAGGTAACACAACCTATTGGTTTAGTATTTGTAAAAAAATATTTAAGGAATAATTCCTTTTCATTTTATTGACCTATGTTTAATGGTAAGTATAACCATAGTGTTTATATGATCTTTATATTTAAGGTAACGATGGGTATTCATATTAGTGGGAATAAAAAATAAAATGTATGAGATAACCATAGTGGTTAAAAAAATTCTTTTATATTGAATATATTTATGTTATTTTTGAGGATTCTTGTCACATTATTGGATAATATAAATATAGTTTTGAAAAAAAAACAATATCGCGACCCTTTGATAACCCTTCAAATACAAAAATACTATAGGGTTTGAACCCAGAACTGAAGTGAGACAATGGTTTAGTTCCTACCACTAGCCTACGTGATGTCCTAGTAAGAATGATTTTTTTTGTTAAAATAGCTAATAGATAAAGTTTATTTTTATTTTAGGGACATTTATTTTATCAAATGGATAACCTTGGAATTGGAAAATGATTTGGTGATTACTTGAATAATTTTATTTCATAAGATGTTATCTATTTTTGGAATACTATAAGAATGAGGTAAATAGAATATTATTAGGAATAATGGTTGAATTTTATTTTGAAGTCAAATATGATTTTATTGGGGACTTATTGTGATTCATGTTATTTAAGAAAATGGTTATCATATCTTGGAGATTATGTGATTTAGGAAATTAAATTTTTAGTACGAGACATTAAGAGTGATTGATATTATTTGAAATACTATATGATTAAATACTTCTGATTTATGGGTATCAATCATAGTCTTGAATATTTTTGAGGAAGGATAGTTATTTACTGAATGATCTATGTGGAACCTTGGGTATTATATTTGAATTTCGGAGATTAATGTTTTTTTTCATCATATAAATGTTTATTATTTTTATGGAATTATCTCATCTTATCATAACCTTTTTTGAATTGTTTAATATATAATGATGGGAGGAATATATAGTTATCATTTTATGTATTTTATGATTCATAGAAATTGATACCCTCTCTTCATACATGATAAATTAATTTTAAATTTTCATCATTTGGAGAAAAAGATGTGTTTATGGTGGAAATTTATTAACAAATGAATCACTACATGTAATGTATGTATGTTTCCTTATGTTCTTGGTATATGAAATAAATTAATTCCACAACGCTATAAAAAATATTTTAGAACAAAAATTTTATTTGTTTACTTCTATCAATGTCCTTTTAACCCATCACATATTTATGGTTTTGTGATGGTTAACATTCCCATGATCATGTTCTCTATCACTATTTATTAGTCATATAGAGTTAATTTTCTCTTACATGTCTATATTTTTTTACATATAATTATAGTATATGTTATCTCAGGAGAACTTCATACTTTCCCTTCCTTCTTCTTAGGTGGAAGTTTCATTAATACTTTTTCCAACATGGGTTTTCAATAAAGGTAATTTGAAAATTCAAACATTAGTTACCAAGCCTGAATTCAAAAATTATAAGGTTAAAATTTATTAAAGGATGTGAGAATGTAACACCCAAATATTTTATGGTATTTATGTTTCTAAATTTAGTCTCTTAAATAGATTACATTTCACCCAACACTAAGATTAAATGAACCACCAATATACTATTTATATAGTTATTTAAAATGAAATTATCTCTCAGCAGTTAAATTTGATGTTTTGAATTAGAATGACTAACTTATGAAATTATATTATGGAATTAATTAGATACAAATTAAATATAAATAAATATAAAAACTAATTTAATATAAAGAAATCATTTTTATAAAAAATATTTAAATGCACACAAGTGTTTTTTATACCAATAAAATAAAAAAATCTCACTTTTTGGATTATATTAATGTAATATATATATATATATATAATATGTTCAATATAATTTTTACAATTTATCCTCTATGTTTTCTACACAATATATAATAACAAATCCAATTTTATACGTAAAATAAGTATTTTTTCTGAAGTTTTAGTTTTATCGCCTTTTGATGGTGTACTTATTTTAAACCTAGTTTTTACACTTTTATAAATTATATTTGAAAAAATAAGCTTATTCTTTTAAATAGGAATATAAAAATTTACTTTTGTAAATTTTTTTATACTTTTCTGATAAGTTCCATGTTTTGATGAATTGTGACATACTATTGCATTTTAATTGAAATCATCTTTTTCTTCAAAATAATTTTTAATGTTAAATTATATTTTTAATTCATTTTAAATTATTATTAGATAAATTTAAAATCATTTAATCCAATTTATTTTTTTGGAAGCAATTTCACATTGAAATTGGATATAGAAATATTTCAAACTTTTGAATGTTTTCACTTTAAAAACCCGTTTTCTTGTTCCGTTAATGAGATTAATTTTAAAATAATTACTGAAACATCTTTGTTTTGAATTTTAAAATATATATTTCATATTTAGAATAATTTGGTAGAAATTATATAAATATGTTTTGTTTTATTTTATGGTATATGAATAACAAATCTAGTAATATTTTAATTACCACGATTAGGGGTAAATCCGGTATTTGTGGGTAAAAATAATATTATATTGACTAAAAAAGTAACCTAAAACCTGTCAAAGTTCCATAAGATGAGTGGGTGTTGACCAAAATAATTCTTGGGGAATTATTATAACCTTTGGAAGCCACTTAAGTGATGTTATGAAATTTATTATATTTTATTTAAAGATAAGTTAATGTTGTCATACTAATATTTTCAGTAAATATATCATTTTTAATATAGGATTATAGAGTATATATATTTTAATATAAATATATATTTGAAAATTGAAATGTTTATATTCATCACAATAATAAATATTTAATTATTTGGAAATAAATAAGTTTCTAAAAGGCTTACACAATGAAGATGCAATTATTCATTAATTAATAGAAATATCAAATAAATGAGATTAAATGTTTTAAAATAAATACAATTTCAGATAATTAATATCATCCACTAATTTAATAGATGAAATATAAATATTATTTATTAATTAAATGTTTATTTTGAATTTATATTGTGTATTGATATTTTTAAAAAAAATCAAGAAATAAATAGCGTCAAAATTGATATTGATGATACTTTAAATAAAATAGTATTTTATTAAATGATTTAAAATTCATAAAAATATAAAATTTTCAAAATTATTGGGATAAGGTTAAAAATTTCATCCATGACTCATTTATGGTTATTTTGGAAATTTATAGTGATTAAATTATCTCTCAAAGTGTAAATAAAATGATATTGCGGTAAAAATTAAAAAGGTTAAATATGGGTTAAAGAAGACAATAATTATTAAGATAATAGTAAAAACATATCTAAATTTTATTGGATTAATATATTTAGTTAAAATATTTTCCTATATTCAAAATTAATATCTTTTCATCCATTTTTATGATATAATTAATTTATATTGATTTAATATTTTGAAAATTTCCAAGAGTGGCCCTCCCCTCTCTTATAAAAGGAACATCATTTTATCCTTTATTAAAACATAAGAACTTATTTTTATCATCAATGAACTATTTAAATATCATATAAAAATACAACCATTCATCTTATATTCATTAATTTGGGAATAATTTCTACAAAATAATTCCTTTTGTGAAAATCAAAAAGAGATACCCAAAGAAGTTGTATCATTCATCAAAAAACATTTTTTTATTTCTTCCTTAAACCCCACTAATTTTTATGATTTCATGTTTATATAATTTTTTTTTATAATAAATAAACTAAGATTTATTTTTATATTAAGGGTTTGACCTAAAATTACACACACTTCCATCTAATGGGCAACGAATATACAGTTCTTGTTTACGCTGAACTACCACCTCATGAAACGATTTTGGTCATTTTTCGTTTAACAGCTCTCATAGTTTGGAATTATGATGGAAAATATATTTTTATATTATTTATATGGTATTTGTGATATAATTATTATTTTTGAATTATCATATAACACACACCTTCATGCTTTCTATTTTGTGTAAATATGATAACTTCATTTGTGGACGTGTGAACTACCACCTCCTTAAAATGATATGATTCATTCACACTATACATGGAATATATTAAGGATTATTTTAATAAATATATGTTACATATATGAAATTAATATTAAAATTTTATTTTAATATACATAATTTATATTTTATTATTTTAATACGACAATGAAATGGAAGTAACGTTCATTCATACATACATATAACCATATCCATGAATGATGCAATTTGTTTTCTATATAAAAATTTAAGGGATTATTTAAAATACAAATTTAATAATTATATAATATATTTAAATAATGTTTTATGTTATGGATATAAGTAAATCACGAGCCAACAAGTAACAAGTGAAAACATACTAAAAAACAAGGCAATTAACAACCAAAATTGTGAAAATAATGGAAGATTGTTAACAAATGAGTAATGAGATATTATAAGAAGTTAATATATGATATTTTAAATATAATTAATGTTCTTTCATAAGTTAATAAATGTTTAAAAAATATTATATAGGAGTTTAAATAATATTCAACTAATGGAAAGAACAAGGTAAGGGTTCTTCTCATATCCCTATTACTTCTGTGAGATATATGCACTATTCACCAATTATTTCTTAAATGTGTTGTCTATATTCTTCCATTTTATATATAATATCATTAATATCATTATATGCATGTTAAAAAATGCTTAATTTTATAATTAATACTTTTATGAGGAATAATATTCTATTTATTACAAGTGGCATGATATTTCGTAACACAATGTTTATTCATTAAGTTAAAATTATATTTCATTGAATATATCATGTTAAGGTTATGTGTTAAATTATTTTTTATTATATAATATTATATTTAAAATTATTTTTTATATATTTACATCTAATAAACATACTTGATCCATTTGATTAATGATATAATCTTTATAAGGGAACTTTTTCTCACTTTTATTTCTCTGAGAGACATGACTTATACACTACTTATTTCTTTTGTGTGGTGTATATACCACCCAATAATGTATATTATTTTTGTTATTCTTAATATTATGGTATTTTCATATCCAAATAATTTTATTTCTTTAATGGTTATGTAATTATACTGATTATAAAGTTAGAAGGGGTTATTTAAAAATCTCATCCTTTATCGAGATTATTTGGTTTTAAGTATCCACTAGGGAATATAAATATTCAATTTTAGTATTTTATAATAATGTTTTAATTTTTTTTAATATTCTATTATTATTTTTTAAATTCATTTCTACTTATTTTTGACTTTTTTCCAAATTATTTAAAAGACATATTTCTCTCATTTTCCAAAACATGGTACTGTATGACATTTCTTACAAAAGTATAAGAAATGTTTTTTAACTTATATGTCATGAAAGTAATTTAATACCTCTATATTTCCCTAATGTTTTATAGTATCATTTAAAAATTTATAATATTATTTCAAAGAAAATATTTTCTTTTAAAAATATGCACCCTTTTAAAGAAATTATTACAAATTGGTATGGGATTTTGTGTCAATTTAATTTCACTAAGGCGTATTTTAATGTTATGTGCATAGTTTATTTTGTATGGTCTATATAATATTCAGTGAAATGTTATATAAAAAATATTTTTATTTTCATGAAATTATATATTTCAATTAATTATATTAATTCATGGGTATTATAATTAAAATGTTTAAATGTGGTATGAGACACTTTGGAATATTTAAATATTATTTTCCCCCAGAATGTTTTTAATGGACTTTAGTGGTATTTTCATTCATCAACATCAAAAAAATTGTTTTTACTTATCCTCCACTATTGAGTTATTGATAAATACAAATTATTTATTCAATATAGATATTTTATGATAAGGAACATTTTTTATTAATTAAATTGATTACTCGATATATGAGGATTGATTTAGAATTGTATGAATGGGTTGGGGACCATTTAATATAATCCCCTAATTGCATCGGTATTCTCATGAGATGAAATTATTTAGAGGAAAACCCTTATAGTTTGTTTCCAAGCATAATAGACGAGTTTCTACCCACATATTTAAATTTTCTTTTGAAATAACTTGATAGTATTAAGCTAAACCATCTTTTGAAAGGACTTGACAGTAAAGGTATCATCTTTTTGGGAAGGAAGATATCCAATAATTAAGAATTGGATTCATTTTTATGAAGTTATTATTATCAATGAGATTATTTCATTGACATTATTGATATATTCATTTCATTATCATATTATTTATTAAATGGAATGTGTTTCAGTTATTTACCTTTCCATTATGACTTATCCAGTTATTTGAATGACATGTGTTTTTAGTTATTGAAATTTATATATAAATTTATTCTAATTGATTTTTTAATGCTTCTATTTTACTTACCCTTATTGATCATTTGAGATCACACTTATTTGGTTTCATTCCCTTAGAATCCAAAAAGAGTACTAGGAATGATATACAAGGTATACTAGATAGTATAAAGTTATCCTTAAAAGAAAAAAATATATTGTAATTAGAGTATTAATTTGTAATACAAGACTCATGTATGTATCTGATTTACAAAGGATAATAAATTTATTGGTAATTTAGGCTGAATTTCCTTGTAATCATGTCAATGTAATGGTATTAGACACCAACTCTAGGCTTATTAGGGCCATGTCACTTCAACCTTATAATGGGAAATGGTATGTAAAATCAAGTGATGTATCATTGATGTGACTTAGATTTTATATAATTTATATTGAGATATTAGTATCATATGCCTCATGAAAATTGAATTTTTACATGAAAAAGATGATGAATAATGATTTAGAGTTAGAAATGGTAATTTTTTATTTGAAAATATAGAGGAATTTACTTTATATATAAATATATGATTATATAAGGATCATAATAGCTAGAATTATATATAGGAATAGAATGATTTTATTATATACTAAGGGATATTTTTGAGGTTGATTAATGTTTATTAATTATAAATATATTACCTCCCTGAGAAGGTAAACAAGGTGGATGATTCTCTATGTTGAAATAATTATGACACCTTGTCCATGATGATAATTGAAATAGTTGTAATAATTATTGATTTTGAAATTATTGAACATGAAATAATATGGAAAGGGGGAAATCAAATCTTACAGAAATGAGTGTTCAACCATTTATTCAAGAGAAGATTAAATAGAAATGGAAAGAATATGTGAAGAGGTAAAATAGGGTATGGATTATTCTAGAGTTCAACCATGATCATAATGAAATGATAAGATTTAGGGACTAGATATGTGTCCCTTGAATATTATAATTTAATTAGGATCTAATAAATAAATCACATAGGTCATCATTATCTACTCAAAAAGGAAGCATAAATATGTATAGAATTCTAAAAAATATTATATAATGATATAAAGTTTTATATTCCATAGTATGTATCTTGATGCTTGGTATGATAACAAGTTAAGGATGAACAATAAATTTAAAAGGGTATGATGCAACCATTACCCATACATTTATAGAAATGGAAATAAACATCATAAATTCCATCACAGGACTCCCTAAAACATCTAAATACCATAATTCCATTTGGTTTGTACTTGATCTCCAAATGAATTCGTTATATTTTATTACTATCAAAGAATATTTCTTTTTTGATCAAAATTTTAGGATATGCATTATGAAATTGGTAAGGTACAATAGAGTACCCTTCTCAATCATATATGATCTAGATTGATGGATTACCATGGAGTAATTGATAATTATTCAGGAATGATAGAATATAGAGATAAACGTATCACAAAATATCATCCTTAGACATATATTTAGTTTTAAAGGACCATTAAAACACTAAAAGATATTATGTGAGCTTGATCTATGGATTACAAAAGTATTTATGATCCACAAATTCATATAATAAAATTTTTATATGAAAATTGATTTCATTTGAGAACTTTTATGGATAATTATTAAAATATTTATTTCTAGAAGTGTAAAAAAAAAATTTTCTTGTATAAACATGGAGAATGAATGCAATTTAGACCCGATCTGGTAGTGGAATTGGAAGATAATGTTTGATCTATTTACTAGGACATTAGAGTAGCTACAAGTTGATATAAATGCTTTATTATCAATTGATAGAGTGATATAGAGTTTGAAGCTGCTGATAAGGCATTACTATAAATATCTACTTAGAAGAATGTAATGATATTTGTAATGAAGGTGAAGTTGAGCCATATATATATATATATATATATATATATATCGATCCCAATCAGATTCCTGATTATATGAGGATGGTTGAATATCCCTTAGAACTTCCACTAAACCTCTCCCAAGTTCATTGCATGTTTTGTGTATTTATTTTGAGGAAATACATAACATATCCTTTACATGTTATTAACATAAGGGATGTATAGATGGGGAATAATCTTTTATATGATGATTAGAAGATAGATATTATAGATCGAAGAGATAAAGTGTTATATAACAAGACCACTCACATGTTAAATATTATATAGAAAAATCATAAATTTGAGAAAGTTGTATAAGGACTATACTATGTGATGTGGTAAAGTATACTCATTTGTTTCCATTATAATAATGGAATGTTCAGGGTGAAATTCATTTATGGGTGTTGAATGCAATAACCTGTTATTCGAGAATACATTCTCTTAAAAATATTTAGGGTAGTTGATACCTTGTGATACATGAAACACTGAACATAAGTGAATAACGAATTTTTAAAATACAAATTGAATTAATCCATTATATAGTTAAATATAATTTTTAAAATAAATGTATTTTTAAAAGGATCAAATTCACTTAAGGAAATATCATTAATTATTAAGAAACGGGTTTTGAAATATTTTGTTGAATTATAAATTTTTGATGAATTTAATACATTCAAGGAATATTGTAAAAATAATTATTGATAATTTGAACATATAATTATTATAATCAATTAATGATATCCATGAAATGGTTAAGTAATTATAAGGGAAACTAGTATAATAATTCACATTTGAGTATAAATATTTTTCTTAAATAAATCGTTTTATTCATATATGCTTTAATTTAAAATTAAATTTATATTAATTTGAGTATTAAAATAATAGAATATTGTTTTTTATATATTTAAAAAATGAATGATTAATCATATTTTTTTATTTATTAGTTATAAATGGAGATAAAATCATTTGAAGGAAAAATAATATATTTATCCTAAAATTGTTTTTATGTGCATAATTTATTTTTATATTAATAACTTTAAATGATCACAATTGGTAAATGATATTAATGATTTTTTTGATAATATTTCCAATAAAATAAATTATCATTCATCTAATATTGTTTTTAGGAATGATATTAGAATAAAATAATTTTTATTCTTAAAAATACATTTTTTCCAAAAAAAAATTTATGAGTTTGATATGATAATATTAGAATGAATTTATTCTAAAAAAATGAATTTAATAATTTAAAAACGATCCCATATTTATAATATAAATATTCATTATTAGGTAATATTTTCAATATAGTTTATCTATAATTAGTATTTACCATGGTAAAAATATTTTCACCATAATAAGGGTTAAAAGGGTTAACGATGGGGTTAAACTAAGAGATAAGGGAACTATTATCACTAAAACTTGTCTAAATATGATATTTTGATTCTATAAAATCCATACCATGTCATATATTTCAATATTTTTTCATCTTATTCCACTTTCCCATCTAATTATCTTTTTTTTATTTTAATGTTTAGGGTATTTACATGGGTTCCAAACTCCTCAATTATAAAAGGGAAGCACCACTTCCCACCTATCTATAGATATGAGCACCTTAGATTGACCAAGATCTACCCAAGTTACCTACCAAAATACTTATAAAAATCCTAGGGGTTATTTTATTCCCAAAATACCCATCTAGGAATACTAAATTAGTTTTTTAAATATAGATTATCCAGTGAAGATGTATATATTCTTACAGAGTAGTTACAACTTCATTTCTTCTTGAGACTTCTCCAAATATTCCATAAACAAATTAAAATAAAAACATTAGTGTCTTTAATACACAATTTTTTTTAATATAAACATAAAAAAATTTCTATCTAATTTCCATCTAATAGAAAATGAAAGTGTCCCCCATACTTGAATGTGGACTAACACCTCTATGAAGATATGTAGTCATTTTTTATCCACAACTCTCAAGGATTTTTATAAATATGGATTTAATTAATATATATTTTATTTAAAACAAAATTTTAATACTATAAACATAAATTTGTTTTTACCTTTATTTATATTCATTAATTGATAAATTAATACACCACACATGTGTATGTAACATTCCAAGTAAATAATGAATAATATATATTTTTATCTATGTCTATTAATGAATTAGATAGTGTTTTAGAGTCTTAAAATGAAAATAAATCCAATCTTAAGCATGGAATACACTAATATTTTTAAAAGATTGTTTTACTGCCTTTTGATGTCAAACCATTTTTAAATCTATCTTTTGAAAATTTTATAAGCTATTTTTGTCAAAATAAACCTATTCTTTATGATTGGGACACCAAAATTTACTTTCTGTGAATTTTTGGTATTTTTCTGACAATGTTCATTTTTTAATGAATAGTGAAAAGTACTGCATTTTACATCAAAACTGCTTTTTAATATAATTTATTTATATGATTAGATTATCTTTTGAATTGGTTTTAAGGTGAAATTAGAATATATTTTTACAATTTAATCCAATAGTGGTCATTGGAATTAATTTCACTTTGAAATTGGACTTAAACTAGTGTCAATCTTTTGATACTTAAGTTTCATAAAAACACGCTATTTGTCATGACAATGGGAATTAATTATTAAATTAATTAATGTAACTTATATGATTTGAATTTTTTAAAATAGGCATCAATTTTTAATTCATAATATCAAATATAGCTTAGTGTGAAGTTTTGGTATTTTTCGGAAAAACTTCAATTTTTGATGAATAGTGAAACCACTAAGTGGTAGTTAAAGAAACTGATTTTTCGTTTAAATGAAACTTTGCCACTTCTATGATTTTATTTTTAAAAATCCGACATACATGGTTGTCATTAATAACTAAAATGTGGTTCAATGAGATTAAAATAATTTTTTGGTGAATAGTAACTTTTAAGTTTTTAATCGCGATTAGAGGTAATTAGTGTAATTTAAGGTAAAAATAATGTTTTAATAATATGAGATGAGCTTGACACATGTCCAAAACCTATTGTATGGGTGGATTTCGAACCCTTATCACCTTACCATCGAATTATATCAATGTGGGACCTTTTGAATCCAAAACTCATTTTAAAATAAAGTAACATTTCTTTACTTTCCAAGAGTGCCCCTCCTCTCCTCTTATAAAAGGCCCCCACCTCTACCTCCTTACCCTCACTACCAAAGCCTTTGGCTCGGCCAACCCCTACCCATTTTTTCTCTCCACTTCCCTCTCTTACTTCTTGAAGCCTCACATTGGGCAGAAGTCTTCCCAAGGAAGCCTTTGAGCTCAAACCAAAGGGAGTTACTGGATTTTAAGGTAATGTCTTCACTTGAGTCCTTTTGTTTTATTTTGCTTCTCCAACCCCCTAAACTCTTTTTATTAATTTCTTTTGTAAAAAATCCAGTATCTAAAATATACTAGGATGTTTTTTTAAGAAGTATTCGAGCTACACTTACACACACCTACATCTAATGGTTAAAGAACATACTGTTTCCGTGGATGGCGAATTTCTGCCTCCCAAAACGATGATTGTTCAACATTTTTTAACACCTTCAAAGGTGGCCATTAAAATGAAATTATATTTATATATGATATATAATATGTTTATGTTTTCCTTATGCTTCTGTATTTTTCATTTTGGGCATACCTTTATGGTTTCCATTATGGGTAAACACGATATCTTCATTTAAGGAAGTGCGGACTACCGCCCCCTCAAAGTGATTTGATTTGTTAAATACCATATGTGGGACGTATAAAGGATGGAGTTATGATATTATATATGATATTACGTTGGAATTATAATATACCTTTATATCATTATGATTCCATTCTATAAAATACGAAATAGAAATGAAAGTAGCGTTCATGCGTACGTACGACTTACCGTCTCCATGAATGGTGCATTTCATTTATTACCTCTAAATGATTATGTAATATTATAAATGCATGTATATACTGGATATATATGATATATATGATATATACATCATGATTATAATTCTAGATATAATGGATACATGAACAACTTGTAATTATAAAGGGTTTATTTTTGACTCAAGTAATAATGATCCTTAAAACGATGGTTATTAACATAAATAATTACATAGTGTTCATGAAATGTCAATAAGTGATATAAAAGGAATAATGAACTTGAAAAAGGTTCTTAAACAAGTAGAAATTAACTCAAGTTTATTATCCAGGAGATTAAAGAACGACCGAGTCAAGTCGGACCCGAGGTATGGGACTTCGTCTCAATCTCCTTTCATTGAGGCATATTTTATTTTATACAAAACATTCTTTTATACGGTGTATAAACCCCATTGAAATTTATGTTTATCCAAAAAGAATATTTTTTATACGAATCATTTTACTAAATGACAAAAGGGAATGTTTTTGTCATATGTATGCAGCGACAACGACTTCTCCGCCACCGTGACCATTATTTGAGTTTCGGCTTCCTCTACAAGCCATACCTTTTTTTAAAAAGAAAAATAAATACCATGTTTTAACTTTCTTTTGTTTTGGTATTGAAAATGGTTTTCATAATGTTTTTATATCAATGTTTTGTATTGATATCTTGTGATTGAAAGGTGGAAATGTTATGTTTCCTATATGCATGTTTTATGTGATACGATTATGTTGAGGTTCTTGGGCATTATTATGAAGACGGGTGGTTCCGTGATAAACTAAGGGTGTGTGAGCCCGATATAGCTCTCCAATTCATTGGGTAACGTGAAGGAGTGAAATGTTAAGGTTTCTCTGAAGAGATTTAGGGAATATATTATGATGGGTATTCCAAACGTAACCAAGAGGGTTACTCTCTACGTAAGAATGTTATGAATGTCTCAAGTTACCTTTATATCTTATGATTTCTATGATTTATTCATTATTTGATGAGGTATGTTAAAGTGATTATGTTTTATGGGTAAAGTATGATTTCATTCTTATGTATATATGAACTTATGTTTCCTTTCCATATTTTTGATAACCCATACTGAGCTTTTTATGCTCATCCCAAGTTTTTTGAAATGTTTTTCACAGGTCAAGGGAAAGGTAAATGATATGATGATAGTGTCAAGGAAGTGTCAAGAAATAATCCATGTTTTATTTTAAATATGTTCCTTTGATGGGAAAAAATGAATACTATCTTTATGTAACCACTTTGTTTAAATGTGGAATGTAATGCAGGTTTTATGATCTAATTCTCTAAAACTCTAAACCTGAAAAGATCCTCAATGTGTAATCTTGTAATAACTCAAGATTAAGTAAGGTTTAAGGCTGGGTCCTTATAGTGTATGTTCGTATTACCATCACCATAAAGTGATTTAATTCATTTCTCTTCACTTCCTTACATGTATGGTTCTAAAAGTATATATAATTAATAAATTTTTTATTTATGAAATATTTAATATTCTTGAGATTATGGAACCATTTACTAGGTGAAATTATTAGAATCACCAAAATGAAAGATACATGAAAAACAAAACAATTGACAAATGCATATTGATTTTAAAAAATAATTGTAAATAAACGGGTAATTGTATATTTATAAGGTAATGATATATAATAATATATATATATTATTACTGTTGTTTATAAATTTATAATAAAAATAAATTTATTATAAATTATGTTAGATTATATACATATTATGTTCAGACATGAGGTAAGGGTTTATATTTCCATCTCGCATTCTATCAGGATAGTTTATATTTCAATATTCATTATAATCAATTTAATGTCATTCCATTCAAAAAACAAATATATTTCTATTTCCTCTAGTAATTTTTGAGAATTCAATTTTTTTTCAATATTTACTCACTTTGACACTAAAAAATACATAAATAATGTTTTTAAGAAAAGTAGACCTTATTTATCCATTTTGGTTAGGAATCCATTTCTTAGATATCCATGTTATTAAAAATTATTTATAGTAGTTTTTTTATTTTTAATTGATTTATAGTGATATTTTTCTTCTACCTTTTACATTAATCATAAATTATTCAAATAAATATTTTCAATCATTTTTCATATGACTCACTTTTTCCATTTTCCAAATGTAAGAAAATATTGTTTTTTAACATTTACGGATTTCCCGCATTTTCATACCATCATAACCATTATTTTTTAATCAATAATTCTTTATAATTTTCCATGAATATAAAAATAAAATCATATTCTCATTTTTCATGGAAATATTAAATTTTATATGTTACAAAAAATGATACTTTTTATTATTTTTCAAAAAATCATACTAAAACTTTTATAAAAATATATTTCACCTATGATAATATAATTTACGGGTTTTTATTCCTTGTTAAGGATATTATTTTATGATACCAACCACTTAACTTCTCAATATGTATTATGATGATGATTTTTCAATGATGTTTTAAGAAACCCATTTCATTCTCATGGGTTATATTGTTTTGAGCCCAAAATGGTGAAGGAGAGGTTTTTACAAGACCAATAAGGTACACATATGATTATCCAAACCCCAAATGGGAACATGGGAGGTTATCCCAATCCCATGAAGGTGCACTGGCTATTAAAAAAACCCTAATAGAGATGAATGTTATAGTGAGTATCCTTTTTATAAGATTATTATCATTACGGAAAGCGGTAGTGGGAATAATCCACCATGGGACTCTATCCACTATTTTTATGGGAATGGTGAGTGAACCCAATTCATTATGGGACTCTTACCATTATGATAGTCTTGGTAGTGATAAATGACTAAGGAAATGATTTTCTATTATTATATTTACTATAAAATTTTATACTATAAACTTATTTATTCTTCTTATAATATTCCTACATGGATCATGATTGATTATTTAAGATTCCAAACTCTTATGAATCAAGTATTTTGTTATGAAAAATAAAATTTCCATGACTCATTATTTATGGGCTATGAGGTTTTGGGTGAAATATTTTATAGAAATATCACGTTCTTATACCCTTATAATTACCATATTCTCACTTATGATAATTAATTAATATCACTAATGTTTACCCTTATTGAGAATCTGGTCTCACCCACTAACATCTTTCCATTTCCCAAGTCATCAATAAAGCTTATAATCATAAAATTTATAAGAAGGGTAATATGTTAAAAAATTGTGTGGGATATACTGATTATATCTCATTAAATAAGTTGATTATATATTTAATCTACAATGGTGATAAACCTTTACAGTCCTTATGTGTTTATTATAGTGAGTTGAATTTAATATTTATCTAAAATGATGAAATATTTATATAAGTGGTACTCGAGTAACCTAACATAAACACTTGTGATACATTGTTATGTCTTCGAAAATGGTTCCAAAAAGTTCATATAATTGTTTCAAGATTATAAAAACATCTAAAATAAATTTAAAACTGTTTATGATTTTTTTATTTTTCATTATTCTTGAATATTATATTTTCAAATAATATATATTTTTTAGTTAATTACATGAATAAACCAATTACCCTATCCCTAAAAATATTTCTATATGTAGTAACCCTAGTTTTATGTAAGTAACACTTTATTCAGTATTTTTAAGTATATAAATAATATGGGTGAAGTTTGGGAGGGCATGGGGAACTTTTCTAGTGTTTTTGGGGCTTTTATATAGGTGCATGGTTGGTGAACGGTTTGGGAAAACCATACAACACCTATAGGAAAACGTGCACAATAAAACTGTGGCTAAAGGGAAGGTTCACGGGAGGCACACATTTTTCCCAAACCATGTAAAATATTAGGAGAAACCGTGACATGTTGGGAATATGTTGGTAGTGATCCTTAGAATGGTTCGCACATAGTTTGTTAACTGTGCGAGCTAACCATGTGAGGTCTCCCTTAAAGCATAAGAAGGAACATTACTAGAACATGGTTTTCCTAATTGTGCAACTAAACAATACACAGGTTAAAAGTTAGATCCTTAAATTGTTGATCTAACACGTTTTCACCTCTAAATTATTATTTTCCCAAAAAACGTCCCTAACTCAATATTCTTCTTTCACAATGGTTGGTGAACATATCCCCTTCAAATTATAAGTGATTTGGAGACGTTATTTGGTGTTTTGAAGCTGAATCTTCATGATAAGTGATTTTTATTGGTTGTTCTTGGTTATTTTTATTAGATCATATTCTCTACCCCTCTTATTTTCTTAGATATAGTTCCATTTTTGTTATATCTATGATAGTTAATGCCAAATATGATTATATATAGCTTGGTTTATGTTAGGGGAATAGAACTATAGAGGGTTCATGGAGATTTAACCTAGTTTGCTAGAAGTTCTTCATGTCATTCTTTATTCTCATCTTAAAACCTAAGGTAGTTGGATTCACTCACAAATCCTATATTTATATCCTTAAGTATTAGTTTAAATTGGTTAATTTTCTAATTTTTTGTTATAAAATTTGGTTGCAAATAATGGTTGAAACCCTCTTTAGTTATATTTCGGTATTGGGTGGTTTTTTGGAAATTGGTTGTGCAAGTAATTTGGTTTCTTGATTTTAAAATGTTTATTTTAAAATTTGGATTTTATGGAATTGTGGTAAATGGATTAATAAAAGAATTTTCAATAAAATGGATGGTTTTATTTAAATTAATTCAGATGGATGGTTTGAATTGGTTTGTTGGAAGGTTATCAATAAAAGAACAATTTTATTGAAATGGGTGAAATTGTTGTTTTGGTATTAGTTTGGAATAATGGTTGTGTTTTTTCATGTGAATTAGGACATAGAAGGGAAATGAGTCTCCCAAATCATTAAAGAGATGGATAAGGGTCATAGATCTCCCCCATCAAATCCCATTTGGGGTCGGATATGGGTAAGAAGTCTTCCCCATCATTATTGGGATGGATAAGGGTCAGGGATTTCCCCTGCTTCTATGTTTTCATGAATGGTTGGTTGTTTGGATAAGTGAAATGGAATGGTTATAGAAAAATAGAATTTTTTAAATGTTTTTTTGAAAATTATTTGGTTTCTTTCCTTGGAACTTGTTTTTATCTTAAGAAAAATATTTTTTCTATGGCACTTGTTTAAATTTTAATACAAAATATTTTAGAATTTTTTATATAAACTATTTTATATAAATCTTCTAAGATGTTCTATCCCAATGGTGTGAGTAGGGGATTCATTTGGGGAAAAAAATACTCAATTTAATTACTCATCGATTCTTTGGCACATTTCTACTTTTGTATATATCATTTTTCAGGACATAGGGAAAGGTAAACTATCACACTTCTCTAGTGGTATTTCATAATACTTGGGATGTTTCATGGAATTGGAGCATGAAGTATGATTAGATATTGGAGTTTTAATTGAAGTATATGAGTCTTGTCTTCTGATGTGTACTTTGATATTACAGTCTTCCACTATGGTACTTGGTTTTAGTTTGATTTTAATAAATGAAATATTGAGTTGTATTTCATTGTTATCATGCGTCATATAATGGTTTTTGGTTATGGATTTTTTAGTTGTTTTATTATTAAAGGAAAGACCACCCCCATGTGAATTGAAGCCCTTTTACATTTTTGACCTATCTTTGGTGTCTTGGGGATTCCACTTAAGTCCAAGTAGCACTTCCACCTCAACTCAAGAAAATTATGAGGGGTGAGATGTTACAAGTGGTATTAGTTTATTTGTTCCAAAAAAATATGTTTGAGGCAAGTGGGATCATCTTGGTCCTTCCATTGTAGAACTAGTGGTCTATGTCTTGTTCGGTCATTGACTTGGTTTTAGTTATTGATCTTGAAGTTTAATTCATTTTGGTTTATTCCTTGAGTTGGGATCATAGAAAGGAGTATGATTGTTGAGACATAAAATGTATATCATAAAAAGAAATATCTAACCCTTTTATGTTTAACTTCAAGGTACCTGGGGGTTGGGTACATAAGTGTTTTGGAGATTCTTATGGGATTTATAATCGCATTTCCACGGGGTTATCCATTGAGATGGGCATGAAATACATTATAAAAATGAATTCCCAATAGAAGTGCATATTTCATTTTGAGTAATGATATATTATTTGGTGCAATGTTATTTTTTTTTGAAAAATATTATAATTATTTCCAAATGAAATAATTTTGAAAGATCATGATTGTTTTATTTTGGAAATAGGTAGATTTTCACAAGTATGTAAAGATTTTTCAAAAAATTATGAATTTTGGAAAGTAATGTTTTGTTATTATAATGTGTTAGAATTTGAAATGTTAAGACTTCACTTAATATAGAGTGATACTTGTAGCTATTGTTGTGTTTTTAGAAAACAACACTCGGTAGGTGTCATAAGAACTAGTCAGAAGAGGTTATTGAGAATTTGATCACAACTGAGCCATAGGTGAACCAATATTTGGTCTAAAGAATCACTCAATATTTTCAAACCATTGAGTTAGGATTGAAACTAGATACACTTTTTATGATATCTATCACTGTTGAAAATCCAAGTGGAGGAAGCACGGTTTTCTTCATGAGATGATGTGGAAACTCTAGTACTAAGAGCAAGAGGAATAGGAACACATATTCTCAAAGATATTGAACACATAAAAATTGGACCATAGGAGAAATTAAAATTTCTCCAAGACCCAAGAGAATGCCTAAATGTTTTTAGTGTGGTTAACTGAGTCACGTGAAGTGAGAATGTATAGTATAACTGAGAGCATGACATAATTGCAACAAGATAGGGAATCTTAAGTGATATTGTCACAATTATCTGAGGTCAGGTTTTTATGACACTCATCATGTGTCAGAGATGTCATATACTTTGATGGGACGAGGAAAAAAGAATCAATCTCTTCAGTAGAATAATTCTAGGCATGGTGATTCTAGGAATACCATGACTCAACTGGTAGTGAAATCTCAATAAGTCAACATGGAGAAAAGTGTAGTGAAAAATAAATTATATGGAACTGAATAGGTTATTTTGGATAATAAGTCTGTACCATATATTGTGTGAGGAACAATTATTTTGAATCCTACCCTTATACAACCTTGGTTTTATATAGGTGTATCTCATTGATTTATTACTTCTCGTGTTGTAGAATTGATTCATTTAAAAGTTGAGATGATGAATTCTATGATAAAAAATAAAACTCCTCTTGGTCAACAAGAATATAGAGCCTTTGTGTTTAGAGGGTGTTATATAACTATTGATGGAGCTGAGATGAAATGAGATTTCTCTACACTAGAGATGGATATCTATGATATAATCATGGGTTTGGATTGGTTGATGATGTTCAAGTCTCACATCGACTGTTATACCATAAATGTTATTTTTAAAACTGATGATGGAATCAGGAATCTCTTTAGAGAATATAAGAATACTATAGCGGATGAAACATGTTTTTTTGGAAATATAGGTTGGAACAGTACCATAAAAGTTGGCAGTGTTATCTTTGGCATCAATGAACGAGATCGAGAAGAACAGTTTTCCGGCAATGGTGGACCAGTTTCCAAAGGTGTTCCATGAAAATTTCTCAATGTTTCCGCCCATGAGATAAGTGAATTTTATGGTTGATCTTATTTCTAGGACCAATCCTATTCCCCTTATGTCTTACAGGATTGAAACAAAATATTTAATTGAATTAGAAGTGCAGTTGTAGGAGCTAGAACACAAATAGCTCATTTGATCTTGCACATCTTTATGGGCGGTGCCAGTCATCTTTGAGAAAAAGGTGGATGGAACTATAAGGATGTGTGTGGATTATCGTAATATTAACCAAGTTATGATAAATAATAGATATCCACTTAAAAACATTGATGATATTTTTGATCAATTGGGGGGAGCTTATTGGTTCTCTAAATTTGAATTACGATCAGGGTATCACCAATTGTGAGTTCTAAAGGAGGATATTACAAAGAAATAATTCAGAAGTAGATATGGCCATTATGAGTATGTGTTTATTCCTTTTGTTCTTATGAATGCACTAGTGGTCTTTATGTCATTGAAAAATTAGATATTTCATAGGTATCTTGATTCTTTTGTGGTGGTGTTTTAGGATGACATATTGGTGTATTCAAGTACAATGGTTGAGAATGAGAAATAATTGTAAATGGTTTTGGGAATCTTGAGGTTTCATAATTTTTATTTAAAATTATTAAACTGTGATTTTTGGATACAATAGGTATGTTTTCTTAGTTATGTAATTTTTGAAAGAGGTGTTTCTGTGGATCAAGAAAAGATAGAAGCTGTAATTTCTTGGCTACCACTAAAGAATTTCTTTGAGATATGGATCTTCCTTGGTCTAGTTGGTTTTTACCACCACTTTGTGTGTGAATTATCATTACTATCTTCACCTATGATAGATTTGAAAAATAAGAATGTTCCATTCCAATGGGATAATGAATGATATATATTTTTTCAAGAGCTAAAGGTTTGTCTTACATTAGAACCGATCTTGATTTTACTGGAATCGGGAAAAGGGTATGTGATGTATTGTAATACATCAAGATCGAGGTTGGGAGGTGTTCTCATTGAAAGAGATCTTGTTGTTTTTTTATATCTCAAGGAAGTTACAGGTTATTGATAAGAACTACCCAACACATGATTTGGATTTAACTATCATAATCCATGCCTTGAAAACATGGCATCATTATCTCTTCAATGATAAATCTATAGTGTTCACTAATCATAAGAGTCTAAAAAAATCTTCTCACAAAGAGATTTAAATTTGAGGAAAAGTATATAGATAGAGTATCTCCAAATGTCTGAATTTGACTTAATGTACACACTGAGAAATAGAAATTCTGTGGAGGATTCATTTAGCAAAAATTAATATGTTCATTTGGAAAAAGAATCTTCAAATTAGAGGATGTTGATGTTGGTCCAAGCTGAAATAAATATGAAAGGTGAAGACAAAGGTGATGTTGTGGCTTTATTTCCACTCTAGCTCATTCCTAATTTGGTGGATATTGTTAAAGAGGCATAGGTATCTTATTTTGAATGCATGGTTGTGAGTTCAAAACTAAATTTTGGGAAGACCATTGAGGGTTGGAGACTAGATGAGAGTTGAGTTTTATAGTTCATAAATCAGATAGTTGTACTTATGGATTTTCAAGAAAAACTTATTCATGGTTACAACAATTCAAGATGAGTTGTTCACTATGGAATAAAAAAGATGTATAAGGCATTGAAATCACAATTTTGATGGATCAGAATGAAATAAAATGTGTCTGAGTTTGCTTAAAGATTCTTTACATGTCAGCATGTTAAGGAAGAACATTAGTGACCGAAAGGTATGTTGCAGTCCTTACAAATTCTAGTGTGTAAATGGTAGAAGATTGTTATGGATTTTGTAACAAGACTCCCAATAATGGTTTAAAACATGATTTCATTTGGGTGATTGGGATCATCTCAAAAATTTGACCCATTTCATCCTTATTCATTAACTCATACGGTAGAGGATCTACCCAAAATCTATATATGAGAAGTGGTAAAGCGATATGGTATATCAGTTTAATCATATTAGAAATAAATATGAGGTTTATGTCTCATTTTAGGAAATCAGTATGGTGTATCATTCTTAGATGGATGGACAATCCGAAAGAATGATAAAAACATTAGAAGATATGTTGTGGGCTTGTGTAATGGATTTTGGTGGCTCATGGCAAGAGCACATACCCTTGGTGTAGTTATTTTATAACAACAACTATCAGGCCTCGAAACATATGGATCCATTTGATATTTGTAAGGGAGTCCATGTTGTTCTCTACTTTTTTGGGTGGAAATAAGAGATAATTCACTAGTTGGGATGAGCCTTGTCCAACTAATAATAGATAAGTTTCAATTGATCATGAAATAGATGGAGATGACTCAGAGTTTCCAGAAATCTAATGAAGATCATCGTTGACATCCCTTTTTATTCATTGTGAGTGATAATGTGTTCTTTATAATTTCTCCAAGGATATAACATTGATGTCATGGGAAGTAGGAAAAGTTATCTCCTCAGTATATAGGCCCTTTTAGATACTATAACAGGTCGGTGAGGTGGCATATAGTTTAGTATTACTACCATGGTTGAGTACGGTACATAATGTGTTTCACATATCTCATTTGGAAAAGTGTCATCCTGATCCTGAACTTGTGTTTTGATGTGATAATGTTTAACTATATCCATATCATTGTTGGTACATATACTTTTGTGGATTGTGGATAGGAAATATAAAGTATTTTTTGGAAAATGAACCGGTCTGGTGTGGGTTTTGTGGAAGCATTGTTATATTTAGGAAGAAACTTCGGAATTGGAGAAAGAAATGAACGAGAAGTGGCCAGAACTATTTCACAACCAGGATGGATTTATACTTTCCATGGAGGGAAAGTCCAATGGTGGAGATAATTTAGTACCCCCAATTACAATTAAGACACCTTTATTTATAATTTTTAAGTATTTAAAGTATATAGGTGATGTTTGGAAGAGTTTGGAGAAATTTTGGAGTGTTTTTAGGGATTTTCAATAGGTGCACAGTTAGGTCATGGTTTTGGAGAACCATTCAAAATCTACAAGAAACTGGCAACAATGAAATAGGGGTTAAAGGAAAGGCACATGGGTGTCACACAATCTTCCAAAATCATGCTAATGCCTCGGAGAAACCATAATGTGTTGAACATATGTTGGACAATGAGATTTTTCCCAGTTGGCACACTGTATAGTAACTATGTGAGACAACCATGAGAGGTCTCCCTTAAGGTAGATGTATGATCACAGTTAGCGTATGTTTTTCTATATAGTGTGACTAAATCATGCACTGGTCAAAAGTGAGATCCTTAAAGTTTTGATCTAACATGTTTTCACCACTAAATGATTAATTTTTTCCAAAAAATCCCTAACTCAGTATTTTTCCCTCTCAATGGTTGTAGAACCTGTCCCCTTCAAATTGTAAGAAATTCGGAGCTGTTTCTTAGTGTTTTGAAGCCGAATATTCACAGTAAGTGATCATTCTTCATTTTTATTAGTGGATTTTCTTAGATCCTCTTTTCTATCCATCTTATTTTCTTACATATACATCTCCTAGTGTTAGATCTATGATATTTGATTCCAAATATGATTATATTTGTCTTGGTTAATTATAGGGGAACATATATAAGGCTGGTTCATGGATATTTAATACAGTTTTATGGAAGTTCTTCATGTTGTTTTTCATTTTCATCTTAAACCCCATTGGAGGTGTCTTTACTATCGACTCCTCTATTTAGAACATGATGTATTATTTCCAAATTGGTTAACTTTCTAAATTTTGGTTGTGGTATTTTTGTAAAAAACATGGTTTAAACCTTCTTTAGTGATGGTTTTTATATTGGGTGGTTATTTGGAAATTGGTTGTGCAAGTACTTTGGTTAATTGATTTTAAAATGTTGATTTTAAAATGTAGATTTTTTGGAATTTTGGTAAATGTATTAGTAAAAAAATCAATAAAAGGGATGGTTTTATTAAAATTAAATGGGACGGATGATTTTAATTGGTTTTTTTGGAGGGTTTTTAATAAAATAATGGTTTTATTTAAAATGATAAAATTTTCGTTTTGGAATTGGTTTTTCATAATGGTTTTGTGTGTTCATGTGCATTGGGATAGATAAGGGTAATGAGTCTCCCCCTTCATTAATGATATGGATAAGGGTTAGGGATCTCCCCTATCAAATATCATTTTTGGTTAGAGAAGGTTGAGATGTCTCCCCCATAATTAATGGGATGGATAAGGGTCAGTGCTTTCCCCATCTTCCTGGTTTTTATGCAAGATTGGTTTTTTGGATAAGTGAAATGGATTGGTTAAAGAAAAATATAGTTTTTTAAATGTTTTTTAGAAAATTGTTTGGTTTCTTTCCATGTAACTTGTTGTTATATTGATAAAACTATTTTTCTATGGCACTTGTTTATATGTTGATATAAAATATTTTAGATAATTTTATATAAATTATTTTATATAAACATGGTAACATGTTCTATCCTAGTAGAATGAGTAGGGAATTCATTTGGGGAAAACATAATGAGTTTCAATACTCACCCCTACGTTGGCATATTGGTGCTTTTACAGATATAATTTTTTAGTACATAGTAAAATTTAAAGTATTACACTTCTCTGATGGTATTTTGTGATACATGGGTTATTTCATTGAATTGGATAATGGAGTATGATTGGAGCATGGAGTTGTAAATGGAGTCTTTAAGTCTTGTATTATGCTATGTACTTTGATATTATTTTCATTCGCTGTGGTACTTGGTTTTAGTTTGATTTTAATAAAAGAAATGTTGAGTTGTCTTCCATTGTTATCATGCATGATATAATGTTTTTTTTGTTACGCATTGTTGGTTACTTGTTTTATTCTTAATGTAAAAATCATCCCTTATGTGTATTTAATCCCTTCAAAATTTATTTCTAGCATTTGGTGTCATGGGGTTATTATTTAAGGCCAATTATCACTTCCATCTCAACTCAAGCCAATGAGGATGAGTGATAGGTTACACTATATCTTATTGATCATGTTACCTTAATATTCCCCTAAAATTGTAGAGGTGTATCATTGAAAAATACTAGTTGAGTACTGGGTCATATCTATAGGTTTAAGAGTTGTTCATAGGTTAATTTGGTTGATTTTTATAGAAAAAAATTAAACTCATGGAGTTAAAATGGAAGAATTGGAGATATGGGAAAGTAAGATGATATTTTACTAACTTAAGTTTGTAAAAAATGGATCACATCCACTATGAGTGACCTATACATACATCCAAAATTGATATCAACTAAAACTATCCAAATATTCTTACTGTTCATGGCATTGTAATTTGAAAGTAAAACTTTCTACTTAGGAATTCCATCTCAATCTATTCTGAACTCTTCTTAGTAAACAAATATTTCTTCATATGGTTTCCAAGAAATCCTTAACAGAGAGCGTTGGTTTTTCACCAAAATAACTATTGGCGTTTCCACTACCTCCTGATATTGGATGTATCAATTTAGGTTTTTAGGTCCAAATATGTGTGGTTTTATATTACACATGTATGGGGTGTAACTTCTCCACACTAACCTTAACAAAATTAGTTATTTAGTACCTTTATTTATCTAGTGTAAACTCAACATTAAAATATTAGTGACACTCAGATATGAAATTTTAGTTACATAGTGGGTTGTGATAGATTGCATATTCTCTTCATCACTCAAACACTCTAAGAATACATCCACTAAAAAACATTTAGAATTAAATATAAGAACACAAACTAAACAACTAAAACATTAAAATATAATAAAATAAAATTGATATATATCCCCACTTTAGAAATTCAATACATCCCAACAAAACATCATAGTCATACTTAATAAATAAAGAACAATATAGAAATATGGCCTAGTAATATCATGTGGAACTATAACTAGATACACATAACTATTGATTCTCACCTCTAGATTCATCTCATGCCCTAGAAATATTATCTTGGACTTAGTGAAGCTCATTTCCCATGTACAAACACACCCTTTCCTCAAAAAATGATATTTAATATTATCTTTTTTATTATCCTCCTCTATAAATAGTCTTCCTCATTATTCATAAATTAAGGGAAATGATTTTTTCCACATAATAATGAATTTGTATAAGATGAATTTTTATGGAAATAAAGGATTCAAGCACCCTATTATTCTTGGAAAAATATGGTTTCCAATTTCATACCCCTTATTCCTTTTAACTCTATGGTATTTCTCCATGATAGTAGTTCATTTGAGGGGTGAAAAATTTGGTTAGGTAGTTGAGTATTGATATTAATTATGGAACCCAATTGGTTGTATGTATTCTTTATGGATATGGTTTATCTTAATGGTCATGATATTTTTTCTTTCTTTGATGACTCATCCATACATTCTCCAACATTCCACTTCCTTTTAGAGTGATAATAATAGCGTTGGGAGTCTTAGTTAATGAATTTAAAATATCTCAGGTATGTTTTCATGGAATTTCATACGTATCATGATATAATATACCATACTATATAGTATTTTAGTATCCAATGTTACCATGATATCTTATTTTATTATTGGTGTATGTTTTACTCAATGGCATGGGTCTCTTTGAAGTTGATGTTTAAAAAATGTTATTGTTGCTACCAATTCTAGCATCACATGATATGAAATGAGTATTTTTTAGGAATTGAAAGTAGGTTTCCAATGGAATTTAGGGAAACTAGAAATTATTTCATATTTCTGATGAGATATCATAGCCTTGGAATACATGCATAGACATTGTATCATTCCTCTAAAATAGTGTAACAAAAATCGTCGACCATATCCACCAATTTTATTAATTGATTTTGGTCATAAAATCCAATTACCCCTAGTATAATATTTCTTAGAATATTAATATGTGTTAGAAACCTTATTTTAATGATCACAAAGCCATGTTTATTATGTTTTTAACAAGTTTCATGTTTTATGTTAGTATTTTCAAATATAAGATAGATTGGTGAAAATTTCACTAAATTTGGGATATACTCAACAATGAAGATGAGTCTCCTCCAAATATGACTACCATTGTGGTTGAGTCACTACCATACATGACTCACCATTGAATATGAGACACCATTAGGATGAAATTTTGAAAATGTTTTGAAAAGACCTTCCATCAGTAACAAATCACCATCATGATGCTAAATTGGCTAAGTATTAGGATGAATCACTGTCAAATCTTGGAACATCCAAAATTGGCTAAGAATTGGGATAAACTACCATAAGAGTGGAATTTTTTAAATGTGCTGAAATAACCTACCACCAAGATGATTCACCATTGAGCACAACCTACCATCATCCAAACTCGTCGTTGGCATGTCTATCCATTAGCTTAAGCCACTATTAGGATGACTCAACAAAACATTTCTCTCTCTGTTCAAAGGAGTCACTACTACTATTTTTATTTATTTTTAATTAAATATTTCTTATGTTAATATTATCAAATTTAATGACAAGAATTACTTTAATAATTGTTCATAAACTTTTACAGGATATTTTTTTTTCAATTGTCTAGTATGAGGAGAAAAATATCAGAATGATTCTTCCTACATGCTATCGTTAAATGGAGTAGAATAATCCCTTGTGAATAAAGAGATTGACACAGATCTAATAAACATACATATAAAATAATAGATTAATGTACATCTAAAGAGTGACACTTGGTGAGAGATTATACACCACTTATTTCTTAAATATGAAAAATAAAGGGGGGGGGGGTTATAGAAGATTTAGTTCCTTCCGAGAGTCAAAAAAATAATAATTCATGAAATAATATTTTGATGTGATTTTTCGAAACTCAACTCGAGCTTCTATTCAGGCTACATTGAAGGAGTCACAAGATACATAATATATCAAATAGAGCACCATAACTTTTCTATATATTTTATTTTCTATTTTAGTATATTTTCTATATATTACAAGTAGTGTGGTTTACTATATAGTATTAATAAACACACTATCTCATGCACCTTAATTTGTTGATACTTGATATCTTATCTAATCAATTTACCCTTTTTCTCTATGGTGTTTTGGAATTGATCATTGTGTGCACTGATTTTGTTTAATTACCATAGTTTTTGTGGAATAGGTCCTCTGTGGCCTATATAGATTTTCTATTTTATACCCGATCTAAGTTTTGGATCAAGAGATAATTTTATTCAATATTTTTGGGAGTAGGTGATTTCTATGCAGAGAGGGTTTGGTCTCACCCTGATACTAGGCCTGTTGTATTCATTCTGATGTGTGACTTGACTTGTTTCGATTTATTGGTAATCATTAAATCGAACCTGATTTAAAATATAAACAAAACCACTATATTGATTGTTAATCTTTATTAGTGCTTATATATGGGTTTGATCAAGTGAATTCATTTTAAAAGTTAAATTAATATTTTATATTTTTTTAATAGATTATAATCAATCATAGAGAAATTATTTAAAAGATAATAACTTATATTGATCTACTAGTTAGATCAACTAGGATATTTTAAAAATTGGGTGGATTTTATTTAAACCAATTTTTGACAAAAAATTTAATTGGGTACTCAATTCACCCCCTCTCTTGAGATTCTCACTCCAAACAACATTTGGTGTCAAAGGCTTTCATGTCTTTATCAACTATGATTTTATTTGTGTTTTAAAGATCTTAAATTTCAACCATTTCTAAATTTAGTTCAATAGATAGATAATAAAAAATATTGTTATGCTACTAACAAACCTCCATTTTTAATGGAAATAACTATGCTTAGTGAAAAATTAAGATGAATATTCATATTGAAAGAATGTGATTTGGTATCTGGACTGCTATAGAGGATATGTATTAGTTACCTAAGACTCTTAAAAAATACTATAATGATGCTACTAGACATTCTTATAATAACATTGAAAACCTATGAATTCAATTTGTTATTCTTTATGAGATGAAGAGTTTAATAGAATATGTACTAGTAAAAATTCTTATAAAATTTGGGATACTTTAGTTAGTTCACATGAAGGATCTAAAAATGTTAAATAAATGATATTGAACACTCATACAATCAAATATTATACTTTTATGATGAAAACCAATGATCTAATTTTTGATATGTATCTCAGATTTAATGAGATCATCAATACAATGAGATCCTTAGGGAATACAATGTCAGATAAATACTAAAATATATGACTACTGAGATACCTTCTAGAGACATGGAGAGGGACATCTGTTTCTTTAATGGAATCCTGCATCATCAATAAAATGCCTTTTAGGGAATTTATTAGGATGTTGATGATATATTAATAAGAGCTTAAATTAAATTGTGAAGAGGATGACGAACCTAAGATAAAGTATATAGCCTACAAGTATACTGCCTCCAAATATAAAGAGAAATAAAAAGATCAAATTAAATGTTCTAGTGATGAAGAATCACTACCGTACAGTGACTAGGAAATGGACCATCTATCTAGATGGTTTAATAATTTATATAATATGAATAAATTCTTCATAAATACATATTTCAAATGGAGGTATTGAAACTTGGAAAAAGGAAAGGAAAAGATATTAGAACTCAAATGATATTTCCTCTTATGAATGTGAGAAAAAAAGGACATGTTATAGATAACAGTAAAAAATTGAAATAAAAGAATAAGTATAAGGATTAGGATATGATGAATAATAATGAAATGAAATCCACATGGAGGGATTATGAGGATATCTCCACTGACTCTGATTCACCACATGAAGTGAATCATGACATAACTAGCATGTGCTCCATGGAAAACTCATTTGAGGTACCTATTGTATCTCTTATTCTTAATTCTTATCACTCTGAAAATGAAAATAATGATGATATGTATAAGGAGGAAATGTTTGAATACTAAAAAATTCTTGAAGAGAATTTTAATAAACTCAAATACAAATATTTTTTTAAATAAAAAACATATTCTATCTGTCAATGTTAAAACTGACCTCACTATAGAAAAAGATAAAAATGACCAATTGTTAAAATAAAATAAAGAACTAAAACTATAAAATATGAAAATTATGAAAGTCTTAGAGATATTCAAGAATGTAAGAGAAACACTTACTCAAATTATTGGAAAAAATTTCTCCTAAATATATTTCAGATCTAGGATATAAACTTGGATAGGGAAAAGTTGTTAAGAACACATTTGTTCCTAAATATAAATCTGAGTTTTTTTACTATTAGTTATTTTTCAAATGGACCTAATAATTTTTTTCCAAATAGTTTACAATATTATTATAGGGAACCCATTATGAAAATGTGTTTAGACAAAAGTTTATTTATGAATTTTCTATTCCTTTTGTTTTGGAAATCACAAACTCTATCTTAAATTATTTGATTACTAGCTTTTTATGTCCAAAGTATTTTCTATATTTTTTTGAATAAAACATATAGTTTTACTATACTTTGAAATAGTTCTAAATTATTCAAAGACTTAAAATAACTTTACTCATTACAATTATGATATTGAGTATGAAAATGATAATAATCGGGTCCACCTTTATCAAATCAGATTGAAAATTTTTTATCTTAACTTTGTAATAATAATAGTCTTAATGATCAGACATGATATAAAGAGTGATAAAAATCAGATTTAAACAAATAGAATTTATTGTAATGACATTATGTATGAAATTCCATCATATTGATTGATGTCTAAATTATGAATACAAGAAAATATTTTCTATCATATTAATTGAAATTTCACATAAAAAATGATGTATAACAAAATGATGTTTGACTTTATATTATGATATAGTCATTGTAGTGCCAGTTGTCTAAGTAATTGCAACAAACTCAAAGAAATATGACTGTTGGGAAGGGAATATGATCATTAGGGATCTGACTATAAATACCCAGTCATTTGAAGAGTTTTAAGAAAATTGATTTCATTTTCAAATTTCTCTTTTATAAGGGCTCTAAAGATTGATGGTGTGAACATATTTTTCTCAATCATTATAATCGTTTAGAGTATTTTTATTTTTAATCATCATATCTAATTGTATAAATATTATTAAGGGCTTCCGAGTATAAAAATTCATAGATACCGATCATCATATTGATTGACGACTTGTGGGGATAGAAATACATAGATGATCATCATATTGAGGACATGCATGGATATCAAGACAAATCTGATCATCATATTGAAGGATCATGAGGATATTGAGATAGAAAAATCATCGTATCATGATATTTTCCTCGTAAGGGAAAGAAAAAATTTCTTGTAATTATAAAAAATGAGACTTCTATCCTAGGTTATAGGATACCTATATCTTTGGGTGAAAAGAAGTGTATTAATTTATATTACATGTTTTATTACAATTATTTTATTTATATTGTATATAATATAAAGTGATACTTTTATATGCATATTTATATTTCAATCTTATTTACCACAATAGATCTAATTACAATAAAATTGTTACGTTATGATTATGATTATATATGATTTAAGATAAATTATTTACTTTCTTATTACTCCGATTTATTGTATTAATTATGATTAATTTTTTTTTACTTTTACTCTGATTAATTTTTTTAATACCGTGAATAAAATTAAACTCTACTTAAGTTACCACTACTTATTTATTATAAATCTCTATGATATTAATATATAATAAAATTTTCAATATGACATGCAGACTTACATATTGGAATCTACTTGATTATGATATTTTAATTATCATACCCAAAGGACAAAGTCCTATTACCATTTAAATACTTGATATGTTTTATGAATATGACTTGTTTAACATTGTTAAACTAAGTTTACTTTAAAGTGAAAAAATGGGAGTTTTTAAAACTATAATTCACCCTCCTCTTGTATTTATCTATATTAATTTACATTATGATCCTACAATTGGTATTACCATAGGTTTCCAATACTCAAATATTTTATAAATTTTTTATCATCTCGTTACTATTAAAAGTTAGTTAAATTTTGTTATAAACTTTTTGTTTATAAATAATTGATTCACTAAAATGTATTTTGGAATAGAATTTTAGTTTCTGTTTTAAAGATGGTAGGACTCATTATCAGTTTAATAGACAACCTTAGTCCAAATAAAACCCTATTTTTTATGGATCTGATTATGTGTATTAAAGAGATATAATGAAGAAATTCATTATAAATACTAGAGTTGAATGTTTCATAATGTTAACTAGACATTAAAATATCCCACACAAGGAGGTGACTACTTTTACAAATTAGGAAAAGCAAGAGTATTAATGGAATTATAGAGTTAGAAATTATTTATTATGTTTTATGACTATAAGTATTTATAATTTTATTTCTTCTTGTAAAAATGCTGATAGTATTTGGAATAAGTTGAAGATTACTCATTTTGTAACTTCAAAGGCTGTTGAAACTAGAAGAGAAATGATTAGAGTTGACTATCAAGCATTTGAATTACCTTTTGAAAAAACTTTTCCAAACGTACAAAAAATGTTTATGAAAATAGTCAAAAATCTACAATCAATGGGAGAGAAAGTATTAGAAGATGAAATAATTGTTTAAAAGATAATTGACATCAGCCCAATGAGTGTGAATCTTAGAGAAAAGTTGTTGATTAGTCATGGAAAAAAACAAATATCACTTTTGATGATTTATTTTGAACCCTTTTACAATATAAGGGTAGGTTGAAAATATATGTATATAAATTAAAAAAAATAATAGTGGAGTTTCTTTTACTACTACTTGAAATCTGATAAAAGATCAAAATTATGATAAAGTTATTAAGTTGACAAAGAAAAAGATGGTTATTATTCAATATGATATAAGTGATTCTGAACATTCTAAGAAATAATTAGCTAATCTTTCATGGAGGATGAACAAGATATTTGGAAAGAAGGATTTTTAGTATTTTATAAGAACATTAACAAAGAAAAAAAAATGAAAAAAATGATTTTAAAGTTACTTTTAATGTGTGAAAAAGAGTTGTATATATTTGAAATGATTTTCCCATGTTTAAAATAAAAGACTGGAAGGATAGACATTTTTATAGGAATCAGAAGAAGTTATATAATTCAAAAAGTAATAACGTTCTTAAATCTATTGAAACTTAGAGGGCTAGTGGAGGAGATTCTTCAAACAATTCCTCATATAATGAATGTTCATATCAGAGGAATATTGGTCTTATTTCTAGAATACTGATTGCAAATAAATGTTTTATGGAAAAGGTAAATATAACCGATTCTTTAACTAATAAGTCTTCAAATTAAAAATATATCAATTAGAATAATTATTTATATTTGGATGAATATTTTATCATATTTAGTGATGAAAATACTTTACCGTCTTATGAAGAAGTTTCTCTCATTGCAAAACTTTTAGAAAATGAATACTGTAAAGTATGTAGAAACATGATCTGGATAAAAAATTTCAAAATCTAATTCAATAATTAATATTTCAATAAATAAAATTTTAGTTTTATAAAAATATCATGATAAATCCAATGATAAAAAAGGTACTATTTTTAAGGATTTAGAAAAAGTAATTTTTTAAAAGGATAGTTTGAAAAATAGTTTTGAAAAACTCAATTCCAAAACAAATTCTTAAGAGGATAAAAATTAATTTGTCAAACTAAAATCTGAAATTTATTCTTTAAGAAAACTTTTTTCAAACATTATTTCTGTTAAGAAATGTTGTGATAAAATGTATAAGCAAATATTTTCTCAATTTACTAGTTCTGGAATAGGGAATTCTAATAGAAAAATAATTTTCAGAAATAATTACTTTATTCTAAAAAGCGCACTCTATAGTAAAAAACTCTAAACTGGTGGTCACTGAAATAAAATGTTTCCCTTAAATAAAGCTGAATCTTTAGGATTTCTGAAATACCAATTTTTAAAGAAAATGTGGATTCCTAAAATTTGTTTCCTAACATTTTCAGACCTAAGAAGGTTTGGGTTCCAAAAGTCAAATTGGATTGTTTTTAGGAAAATAAAGGTAATACCAATATCAAGAATACTTGGTACATGGATAGTGGGTATTCTAGACATATGAATAGACACAAATTTTTCTTTGAATATATCATAAATATGAAAGGTGGTAAAGTTACCTTTGGAGATAATTCTCAAGGAGAGATTATCAATTTGGGTAATATTTTTCTTCTCAAAAAATCATTAATTTTAAATGTTTTGTTTATTAAAGGTTTTAAGCACAACCTAATAAGCATAATTAAATCTTGTGATGAAGGTTCCTTGTGAATTT
Organism: Viscum album; assembly: GCA_963277665.1. Classification (NCBI taxonomy): domain Eukaryota; kingdom Viridiplantae; phylum Streptophyta; class Magnoliopsida; order Santalales; family Viscaceae; genus Viscum; species Viscum album. The sequence goes on along the minus strand of OY728131.1, from coordinate 778,170,980 downwards.
TTAGAATGGTAAATGTATAGTACACAATTCCAAGGAAAAATTAATTCTTTCTACCCATTAGCATGAGAATGTATACACACTAAACTTATAAGACCTTAGGATCCAAGACATAACATTCCTTAGTGAAATGGAAGATCAATCTTGGTTATGACATAGAAGGTTAGGAAATTATAAGCTTAGAAACGTATGTGATTTGAATAAGAAAATACTAGTTAAGGATTTACCAGAGCTAAGGTTTCATTCCTCAAAAGTCTATGACCCTTATCGATACAGTAACTGACAAAATTAAATCATTATATCTATTAGTTAAGTCCTAAATTCTGATACATTACAGTTAGTGCACCTGGATTTATTTTTTCCTACACATAATGGGTGTATTAATGGAAAGTTCTATGTATTTTTTTAGTTGATTATTACACTAGATACACATGGGTCTATTTTCGATCAAAGAAATCTAATGCCTTTTTTAATTTAAAATTTTTTTAGACAAGTTTAAAAATGAGAAAAACCATCACTTGATAACTATTCATAGTGATCATTGTGGAGAATTTTTAAATTCCAATTTTGAAACTTTTTGCTGTAAAATATACATTACATAAAAGACTTCAGATTCAAGAACTCCTCATCAAAACGGTGTTGTTGAAAGAAGAAATTCTATTCTTCGAAAAATAACAAGAACCCTGTTGGGTGAATACTCAATTGCTAATTTTTTTGGGAGAATATGTTAGTACTTATTATTATACTATAAATAGAGTATTGATTATACCATTTATTAATAAAACTCTATATTAATTGTGTATAGGTCAAAAATCTAAAGTTTCTTACTTTAGAGTTTTTGGATGCAAATTATTAATCTTGAGTACCAAATTTAGGTTATTCCACTACTTCTAAGGATTATATATTTTTTCATAAAAATTTATGTACTATTGAGAAAATAGTATATGTTAAATTTGATGAAACATACCCCTTTTTTAAACAAACCCAACCAATATCCTCATAAATGTTTTCCAATACTGATTTTCAAATTTTTTGGAAGATTCTTGTAATAAAGAAGATATTCCAGAAATAATTTTAGAAATATTTACTTAGGAAGATTTTTCTACCTTATGTTGACGAATAGGTTTTATAAAACACAAGTCAGTTGTTTCTTAGGAACCATACTAGTGATATTATCATTGGTGATGATAATAAATAAGATAGGACTAAAAGTTATTTGAGAAATAAAGTAGAAAATCTTTATTTTATTTCCCAATTTAAATATAATAATCTTGATAAATCTCTAAGTGATGAATATTGGATTAAGGCTATGTAATATGAACTAAATTAATTAAAAATAAACAATGTTTGGACCCCGGTTAAAAGACCTAAAAAACATCCATAATTGGGATAAAATGGGTATTTAGAAACAAATGTGATGAAAATAGAATAATCACTAGAAATAAAGAAAGACTTGTTTCTAAAGGTTATAATTAAAAATAGGGAATAGATTATTAATAACCTATGATCTTGTAGCAAGGCTTGTATCCATTTTTATTATATTATCCTTTTTAGTATTCTTTAATTTTAATCATTTTTATGTGGATGTGATGTGTTCTTTTTTAATGGATATGTACAGGAGGAAGTTTTTGTTTAATTACCCTAGTTTTGAAAATAAAAAACATTATTATTATGTTTTTAAACTTAAAAAGATTTATATAGACTTAAAAAAGACCCTATATCCTAGTATGATACATTAATATGATTTTTGTTACGAAAATTTATGTTGCAAGAACCACATATCCTACTTTTTTTATAAACAAAGTTAACAGAAACAATGTGGTTGTTCAAATTTATGTTTATATCATTATATTTGGATCAAATCAAATATCTTTAATATATTACTCTATATATCTTATGAAATATTTGTTTGAAATGAGTATGATGGATAAGTTAAATTTTTTCTTGGTTTTCAAATTTCTCAAAAACCAGAAGGTACTTATATATATCAACATAATTATATTGAATATATTCATAAAAAGTATGGATACTATAATTCTGAAAGTATTAGTACTCCCATTGGTACCTCAAATACACTTGATATTGATGAAGCTCAAAAACCAGTTGATCAAAAAAAATTGAGGTGTGATAGGAACATTACTATACTTAATAGCTAGTTGATCATAGTTAATGTTTTTTGTATTCTTATGTGAAAGGTATCACGATAATTGAAAGGAATCCCATTTGAAATAATTTAAACTATTTTTTCATTATCTAAATGAAACCATTGATTTAGGACTTTTCTATTATTTTGGAAAAGATTTTGAATTTTTTTTGGATGCAGACTTTAGTGGTAATATAATGGATACATAAAGTACTTATAGAACTGTTCATTTATTATAAGATTAAATAGTCTACTGGTCTTGTAAGAAACAACACTCAGTAGCACTTTCCACTGCTGAAGATGAATATGTAGTATCCAGAAGTTTTTGTGCTCAAGTGTTGGGGATGAAACACACACTCACTGATTATGGAACGAGTTTTAAAAAAACTCCAATACTTTGTGACAACAAAATTTCCAAATCTTTAAGTAAAAACCTTTCACATCACTCTTGTGAAAAACGATTATATAGTAGGTATCACTTTCATATGGATCACATGAAAAATTAGATATAAATTTACAATTCATTAGAATACATGAACAACTTGCTGATATTTTTACAAAACCATTACCTTTTGAAATATTTCAATACATTAAACCAAAGTTAGGAATGATCATCGTAAAGTAATCATTCATCTCTACTTATTTTTTTAATCATATCCTTATGTTATGCTACCCATTTTTATAGGGCGAGTACAAATTTTTATAGTTTTCCAAAAACTATTTTTTTATCATTTTTTTAATCCTTCATCGTATTGAGTTTTCTTGAAGCATATTTTTTTTATTTCAAAAAGGATTTCTAAACTCATTAATTAATTATTCTTTTTAGATAATAAAATTAATTTTTTTACAGACTTCTATTTTCTTTAATTTTTTTTTAAAATTTATCATGATTGGGTTTTCTTTTCACGTTTTCTAATAATAACATTTTTTAATCTATCTAATTTTAATTATAAAACTATCTTAATCTTTTATTTTAAAAAACCAAAAAGAAAAAATTATAATACTGATGATTCCACTCCAAAAGGTATTCTTTTGTAATTTATATTTTGAAACTATTACTTTATGATTAGTTCTATCATTGTTTATTTTTATTATAATTTTTTTATCATATTCACTCAATAAAATAAAAATGTTCTATAAAACCTCAAGAGTTCAAATTCTTTAAAAATATTTCTTTGGATAATTTCTCAACTGTCTGATCAGCTGATTGAATCTCACCCACCAGATCTTTTTGGGAGATTAACTATGGCCTCAAACAACTATATAAAGAGATACTACCCCTCTTTCACCACTTCAGTTATCTAAAGTATTTTCCCTCAAAGTTTTACCTCATTTAAGTATCCAAGTCCGATTTGTTCTTCATGTCCAAATCTTTCGTATCAAGTTCTAATACGATTTCACTTGCGAAAGATTACAAAAAATAGAATGTTTTCCAAGAAATGTTAAAAGTGAAAGAATTTTAGGAAATGTATTATTCATATTTTAGGTGTATAATTTAATTTCGTGGTTCGTAATGGTTATATATTGAATAAAAAATCATAATTATAGTTTGTTTTATTTGGATATGGTAATATATTTTTATGCATGTGTAATGTTTTTTGAAGACGAAAGGAAAAGATATGTTTTCATTTTGAATCTATGATAATAGTTTCAATGTGAAGTATAAAGAGGCCATAGACATCATAGGTATTTTATCATAAAGAAATTCTTTTGGTCCATCACATTAACTACTTGATTCCAAGGGTAAGTTTAAAAAATAAAGAGAAAAAATTCATTGTTTAAAAATATCTCAAATGATGAACCAAGAATGGTTACCGTTATCATTATAGATCATAGATTTATAAACCTTTGGATGAAAGGGTATTTAATTCCATGAATGGAAGATATAGATACTATGAAAGTATCAAACATCTTTATTTTGGATTACTTGGTTAACATGAGGAAGATTGACTTGGCTGGTTTTGTTCTCCAAATAGTCAAGAATATCAAATCCCCTTTAATAAATTGTCATATATAATCGTTCTATATTTAATTATAAAGATCATTGAATTAAGTATAAATCATTTCAACATAGGAATCAAATCCAAGGTTGACATAAAAAATATTGTGTTCCTATGTGATTACACAATGAAGTGTATGACATATGCATTTGATAACGAATCAAAGATGTTTGTAAAGAATACTCATACTTATACATTAGATGTAGAACCATCTTAAAAAAAAGAAATTTGAGATGATGGAGAAAAATAGAAAGGATGAATCTATTGTTCTAAAAGAAAAGAAACAAAATAAAGTCTCCAATGAAGTATCCTTAGAGTGGAGAATGAAATGAATAAAATAAAAGAAGGTGATCCTAAATTTAGACTCAACTGTGATAAATGTTTTGATATAAAAATCCAAAGATTCAAAACTCAATAAAAATAAACTATATAAAATAATTGAAAGAAAAAAAAACAAGGTACTAATTTAGTTTTTTATTTGATGAAAAGTGTAGAGGTTTATTCTACAAATTTTTTCATACCAAATCCAGATGCTAGATTGTCTTTTCAATAAATATATGTTGGCTATGTAGATGTTCCATCCATCGTAGAAAATAGAAAAAAAGTTTTTGTGGATAAAGAATCGGTTCCATTTGGGAAATATTATTTAAGATAAACATAACTACTATATGATGAGTTTCAAAAATAAATTGAGGAAGGTGCTACAAAAATTGATATTATAGAAAAAGGAAGTGAAGGTGTTGAAGAAGACAATATGTACAAAAAAAATAGAAGAATATGAAGAAGATGAAGAAAATAAAAATGTTGTTAATAAAGATCTCCCTTAGGATAATATTTCATTGGGGACTTTACAAGATTAATAAAAAAATTCTTTCCCTTGGGAAATCAGAAAGTGAAATTTGTAATTCCAGAGAAATAAAAGTTTGCATCTGTTAAAGAAGCTCAATATTCATACCAGAAGAATGAAAAAAAATCATAACTTAAAATTATAAGGTACTAAATGTATTGATGTTGATTTTATTGAAATTTATTATGGAAAGTAGGTTGAAAAGAGAATTAAATAATTAGTTTCAAATAAAGTCAAAGGTAGAATAGTTCAATATGAAATCAAAACTTGTAATATCACTCTTCCTGACTGTTATATAGAAAATCAATCAGATTTAGATAGAATGAACTCTTCATAAAGAGTAGATTTTATTATTCATACTTCAAAAATTATTGAAGGAACAATTCCCTATTTTATAAATATATAGTCTCAATGTTAGATTATTTTGGATTGTCTTAATAAAAAATTGGATTCAACAAACATACTGAAAAGGAATTTTGTTAAACTAGAAGCTGATTTCAAATACAATCAATATTTTTATCAGATTCCTAGAAAATCATATAGTCAAATGACTAAGTGCTCTCAATAATTCAACACTAGTCTAAATCATTTTGATGAAAATTTTGAAGAGATAAGGAATGGATTTAAGGAATTAAAAAAAATCATCCATATAATAAAGGACTATAAATTTGTTGTGTGGAAAGATGAGGTATTTCAAGGATCAGATAAGGATACTCAATAATCATAATGACGAAGTTAGTACCCTAAATAAAGATTTTTCCCAAAAACATCAATGCCAAGAAGAAATAATTTAGATGCAAGAAGAAATGATTCAAACTCAAGAGGAAAGGTTATAGGATCTGGAAAACAAAAATCAGTATCAACAAGAGTTTATTATAAATGTGGAAGAAGATAGGAATAAGTTCATGAAATGAGAGAAAATCATGATATATTTTATGCCAATTCTGATTAGTTTAATATTTATTCATAATTGTTGTGAATGGTTAGACATTTATTTTTGTCACATACATGTTTCTCTAACCCTTTTAGGCATTACATGAATTTTTCCCATTATTTTTTGAAAATCACAAAGGGGGATAATTTTATAGAAAGGTGAAGATGATTTTTGTAAGTTGGAGAGAAATATCTTTGATAATGAGATTACAAAACATAGGGGGATTTCTTATCCAAATGGGGTGTTAGTTATACTCATCATTTTTTTCAAAAGAGTCAAAAAATTAGTGGGCGATAAGTATTATTATCTAAATTATGAATAAAATGCACCTAGAAGATAATGAACTTAAGATTTTCAATTTTATTTCTTATTTAAGCCTTATAGTTTGTGATTTCCAAAAGGGGGATATTTTTTAGTTAAAATTTTCATTATGAATTTTCAATTCCTTCTGTTTTGGAAATCCCAAACTCTTTTTAAAATAACTTGGTTACTAACTTTTTATGTCCAAAATATTTTTTAGAATGTTTTTGAAGAAAACATATACTTTTACTATACTTTGAAATAGTTTTAATGTATTTGAATATTTAAAATAACTTTACTCATTATGATTATCATATTGAGTATGAAACCGATAATAATAGGATCCACTTTTATCCAATTGGATTGAATACATTTTTTCTTAAATTCATAATAACAATAGTATTCATAATCAATCTTGATATCAGAACTAATAAAAATATGACTCACAACAAAAAAATTTATCACAAATATGTTCTGTGAGAAAATCCATTAGATTGACTCAAGTTTACATTATGAATATGGAAACTATTTTCTTTCATATTGGAATATGTTTTATATAGAAATTTATTTATAACAATATGACATTAGACTTTCTGTTATGATATAATCGTTATATTTCCATCTGTCTAAGTCATTGTAAAAAATTGGAGATATTGGGAAGAAAATATGACTGTTGGGGATATGCCTATAAATACTCTATCATTTGAAGAGTTTGGGGCAGATCAATTTCATTTGAAAATTTCTCTTTTGTGATAGCTTTGAATATTACATGCATAAACATATTTTTTGTAGTTGTAAAAAATTAGATTCTTTTGTTTTTTAATCCTTGTATATAATTTTTTAAATATGACCGAGGGATTCCAAAGCTTGGAAGATAGAGATACCGATCAACGTATTGATTGAGGGACTGAAGGGATAAAAATATATAGCTAATCATTATATCTAGGGCTTTTGGGGATTGAAATATAGAGATAATCATCATATTGAGGGAACATGGAAATAGTGAGAAAGACTGATCATCATATCAAGGGTTATTCCTGGTAAGGGAAAGATAAACAATCTTGTAAGTATAAAATAAGGAACATCCATCCTTGGTTATAGGATAAACTTGTCTTTAGGTTAAAAGTAGTGTATTCATTTGTATTAGTTTTTTCTTTACAAGTGTTTTATTTCCACTGTATATAATGAAAAGTGATATTTTATATTCATATTTCTATTTTTATTTTGTTTATCATAATAGATTTGATTATGATACAGTTGTTTTAACCTGATTATGATTTTATATTATTTAAGATAGAACAACTAATTTTATTACTATGATTTATTGTAACCATTGTGATTATGATTCTTTTTATATTTACTCTAATTAATTCATTTTCTTCTATGAATACAATTAAACTTGTATTATGTTACTAATGATTTTTGATTATAATTCTATATGATGTTAATATAGAATCAATTTTTCATTACAACCTGTGGACTTACATATTGGAATATACTTGATTACAATATTTTTATTATCATACCCAAGGGCCAAGTCTGATTACAATTTATTTAAGTAAGAACTTTTTTAATTACAATTTGTTTAATATTGTTAAACAATGTTTCCTTTAAAGTTAAAAATGAATGTTTTTAATCTTAAAATTAACCCCCCCATTATTTCGCCATATTAAAATACATTATTATCTTTCAAAATGTGGTTTACTATGGATTTAATCTCTAACATATCTAGATCCAAGAAAATATAGGTACCAAAATCATTTCTGATATAAAATTTGTTTTATATGAATTATACTTGAAGAAATATTTTATGAATATATAGTACATGGACCTTAGATATTCTAGGCATAGGACATGATATTACTGAAGTTTCAAGAACCTCATAAAGGTTTATAGTGTTCATGTCAACTTTGGTGACGATGCTAAATTAATTATCATCTGCCTTAGAGAAATTGGTAACACAAAAATAGTTATAATGTTTAAATTACTTTTTTATGAATTAAAAATTAATTTTCTTAGTATCTCAAAACTATGTGATGATGGTTTTCATGTGATGTTTGAATAAAATTCATGTAATGTTTTTAAATCAATAAATTCTTTAGTGTTTTCAAATTTTAGAAATGATAATGTTTATGCTATTAATATTGATTCTTTGATTTCTCTAAATTTTTATTTCTTAAGTTCCATTTATAGAGAATTTTGGAATTAGCATAGAAGAATATGCCACTGTAACATTCACTCACATAGAAAGCATACTAGAAAAGTGTTAGTTAGGGATATAACAAAGCTTGAGTTCCCAAATAGTAAAGTCTATAACTCTTCCCAAAAAGGGTAACCATACTATATTTATTTCAAATTAAAAAATAAGTTTCAACTTCTCAACATTAGGATTTGGTTCACATGGACTTGTTTAGACCATCTAGAGTTTCCAGATTAAATGGGAAGAATTATGTTTATTTACTTGTAGATTAATTTTCTTGGTATAATAAGGTGTTATTTTTTATCTCACAAAAGTGAAGCATGTTAATATTTTGACAAGTATTATAAATATGTAGAAAACCTAAGTGGACTAATAATTAAGACCTTATGAAGTGACAATTTCTATGAGTTTGAAAAATCTAGACATTGAATCCTTCTGATCAAAAAATTTCAATAGTCATAACTTCTCCACCCCTAGGAGCCCTTAGAAAAATGGAGATGTAGAATGATGAAATTTAAAACTTCAAGTGATAGCCCATACCATTCTTAATAAATATGACTTACCTATATACTTTCAAAGAAGTGTATATGAAAAAAGCCTGATATAAAATTAATAGATTTTTAATTAGACCTATCATGAAGAAAAAACCTTATGAGCTTTGGAATAGTAGGAATACTATGGTTAATTAAGTTACAAGTTTTGTATGAAAATTAACTTTTCCTAACACTAAGGACAATCTTTACTTGTTTTCCTCTAAAAGTGATGAAGGAATTTTTATGGGTTATTCAACTTCTAGTAAATCCTATGGATTTTTTTATAAAATAACAAAGACCATATAAGAGTATATTGTTATCATGTTTTGTGATATAAATCCACAAGAATTTAAAACTACCTTAAAAATACTTGAGGATGATGTATCCACTCTGAACATAAATGATAAACCATCTAATTCTACTGTAAAGAAAGAAGAAAAAGAGTCAGTTTCTATGAAATATCATGAGCCTAAACCTGAACCTATGGAAAATTATGTGGTGGTAAGCCCTTATTTTTCTTGATCTATTTGAAATATTAAATAATACCCTTTAGATACTATTTTTGGAGACTTATATACAGGTATGAAAACTAGAGATTCTATAAGAAACCAGGTTTAACATCAACCATTCTTGTAAATCATGAACCAAGGAACATCAATGATGCAATCAATGATGAATTTTAGGTAATGGCTATGTAAGAAGAACTTAATTAGTTTGTATAATATAATGTGTGGGAACTTGTTGATATACCTAATGAAACATTGACTATAGAAATGAAATGATTGTTTAGTAACAAGGATGATGAATGTAGCATGATTTTAAGGAATAGAAATAGATTAGCTGTAAAAGTATGTAGTCAAGAAGAGGGTACATACTATGAAGAGACCTTTTCACCTATATCTATAATTGAATCCATTAGAATAATTATTTCCTACAAAACACATCTATATTTTAAACTATATCAAATGAATGTTAAGAGTTTATTTTTTAATGGGTATATAGTTGAGGATGTTTTTGTTGAACAACTCTGCTAGTTTTTAAAACCATCATTTTACAAAAAGTGTTTCTAAATAAACAAAATATTTATATAGTTTAAAATAGCTCATAGAATTTGGTTGGATGAGCTTATCTATTTTCTTATTTCACAAGTATTTTCCAAAGGTATAACTGATACTAGTCTATTTATAAAAATAATTTCTAAAGATGTTTTAGTAGATAAAATTTATACAGATGAAATTATTTTTGGATATTGAAAAATTATTTATTTATTGACTTTTCAAAAATTAAGAAAAATAAATTTGAAATGAGTTTAATGGGTGAACTAAAATTTTTTATTCATCTTCAAAATTTTTCAAAATAAAGAAGGAATTATTTTAATCCAAAATAAATATACTAAAGGGCTTAATTTTTTTTTTGGTTTGTATTGCACTAAAATTGATGATACTTCTATGAGTACCATTTATAAAATGGATCTTGATGATAATGGAAAATTAGTGGATCAAACTAGTTATAGAGGTATGATTGGATGTCTTCTCTACATAACTACTAGATAATAATAAATTATTTTTAGTGTGTGTATGTGTGTTCAATTTTAGGAAAATATAAAAGATTCACACTTAGTTTCTATAAAAAATAATTTTAAATACCTCAAGTATACTAAAAATCTAGGACTATTTTACCCAGGAGTAAAAGAATTTGACTTAATTAGTTATTCAGATGATAATTTTGGTGGTTGCAAGTTAGATTGAAAAATTACCTCTGGAATATGTCATTTTTGAGAAATTCACTAGTTTCTTGCTATAATAGGAAAAAAATTCTATTGCACTATCTACTGTTGAAGCTGAATACGTAGCTTCATGTAGTGGTTGTCCTCAGATTTTGTGGATAAAACACACCTTATTAAACTATAGATATCAATTTTGACATGTACCTATAAATTTTGATAATAAAAGAGCTATAGACATTTCTAAAAACCACATGTCTCACTATAAAAAACATATTGTAGTAAGTTATCACTTTTGGGGATATCATTTTCAAAAGGGTGATATAACTCTTGAATACATTAGTACTGAACATCAGATTGAAATTATTTTTACTAAGACCTTAAATTATATGAGAATGAACCACATATATTATGTGTTAGGTATGACTAATTTTGGTTAATGCTAATTTTATAGGACTCAATATTGGGTTTTTTCCACTGTTTACTTTTTACCCACCGTTGGATTTTACAAAACATTTGAAAATCTATTCCCTTTTTAATTTTCTTGTTGTAAATTTTTATATCGCTTCTAATAATTTCTTTAGGTAGTATTTAATTGTTTTAATTTTTTGATTTTTATTTCAAGAATCCCTAAATTTATAAATGATATAAAGTAGTTTTTTATCAAATTAAAACACTTACTTCCACACACATTTTCTCTCAAAACATGTTTTAAGCCTTTCTCTTCCTATAATTGGCCTTCCTTCTCCTTCACCCAAACCACTCAAGAAAATCATCATGGTCAGAGTGAAAATGGATTCAGTTCTTTATCAATATGAGTCATGTCCTTCAAATAAAAAAAGATATTCAATCCATTTTGCTATTGCAGAGCCTATGAATCCCTAGATTTAAATTAGAGTTGTAGTTAATGAAAAAATAACTTCAGTATGAGTGGTTAATATCAATAAAATAATTAGTTTTCAATGTTTTTCATGACCAGGGATGGTTAGAATCGTTTTCTTCTAACCAGAGGCCCTTAGATCTATGTAATGGGTCTACCTATACCCAGTTAAAAGAGGTATTTGCTTTGCTTTATTAATAAAAATGATGCTTCTATCCCATCCTTTAAAAAAAATAGGTTGGTGTACCATTTTTATCAGTTTTTTGAATTCTGTTTCGAGGAAAATGATGATGAGGAATAATAGAATCAATGGTCATAAAGTAGTTTTATCTTCAAGGAAGTGGGCTAGTTTTTTGAATGTTCCTCATGATGGGGTTGAAAATAAATATCAAGGAACTATTCTAGATGATAGTTATTATTTTGTTTATGAATATTTCTTTCCTGAGTTAACAGGTGATGGAATTATGAGAAGGCCAATCACTATAGATCTTGGTAGGAAATGTTGGGTTCTCTTCATGTTTATCCAGAATATGGATTGTCCTAGTAAAGGTGAATTTTATACTATGATGTATTAGGATTTGTATCTTCTATGTCTTATGAAAATATGAGAGAAGAATAACTTGTGTATATATATGATGTTTCACATGGTGGAGATGTGAAATCTATCCTTATGATCCAACTCTATAATTTACCCTATGTTTATTTCCACAATTTTGGGGACCAAAGGGATGGTTGATAGAGGTTAAGAATTTGTAGTGAGTTGTTGAGATTTCTTCATAACTAGGGTAATAATAAAAAGGATAGAAATTAGTTATAATCCTTGTAAGAATTGATGGGTTGATGTTAGTGAAAGGTTATATGATGAATTAGATCCAATTGATAATACTTATATACTTAAGTATGTTTTGGACCCTATCTTATAGAATGATGAAATTTTTGTGTATTTTGATGGGGAGGTTTCTTCCTCAAGAGATGAGGAGGAGGTATTTTCTGTGGATGAAGGTAGTGACCTGGATCTTCCTCAGATCTCTCTTGATATATCCTTTTGTTCTCCTAGTCCTATTATAACACTTTATATTCAAGAATTTATATTGAAAAAAGATAGTAATGTGGAAGAAATAGAAATATCTAGGGAACATAAGTTCAAGAGTTCTTTAAAATCCTTTCAGGAAAATGGAAATAGTGAAGATGTTGAAGAAGAAGAAGATAATGATGATGAAAATAAAGAATTAAATGGTGATGGAGATGAAGATAAAAATGATATAGATTTTAACCCTGATTATACCAGAGGAAGAATTGATGTTGGGGATGGGGAAATAACTTAGGCATGTGTCTATTCTCTAGGAGTATGTTTATCCAGATCACAAGAGAGACATAGCCTTATTAAATATATGAACCTGGCTTCTATGGATGAAAAAGAAGAATCATTTAAGGGGGAGGAATCCCCAAGTTTTTCTAGTCACCCATTTGATCTTTCCATTGGTGGTGATCTTAGTTGGCCTACATATGTTGTTCAGAATGAGGTTAATGCTGTTTTTTAGAATCTAGTTGCTGAGAAGATAGAAGTTGAGTCTTTTATTTTTGATATATATGGTGAAGTGCATAGATATTTTGAATAGTTATGTATTGTTCCTATTTTTGTTGTTTCTACAGTTGATTGTTCGAAAAGTGTTAAATCTCATTGTATGTCTTATATCAGTTGGATGGACCCAATGTTTAAGGAATTAGATAATTTTTATGAATGTACACAAAAAGATGGTGGACCTACTCTTTTAGAGAAATGTGATAGTAAGGGATCATTATTAGATCATATTGATGCAGGTCAGTTGGAGAGGTTTGTTTCTGATGTGCTTCCCAGGTTTGATCCTAATACTCCCTCACTTGTACCTTCTATTCCTTTACCCCTTATTGATTTTGTCACTAGAGGTGAGATAGATTATTTCAGAGAAATTAATCTTTTGGATTCTAGTGTGTTGTGAAAAAATAAAACTTATTTGATTACCAAGATCATTGATAAGGATGAAAGACATTTTTGGGTACTGTTATTCAACACATTCAACCCATGATGATACTTCACATTTGAGAAGTGGAATTATAAAATAGAATATTGAAAAATGAAATTGATGTTCTAAAATATATAGTATCAAATATGAGGTATTCATTTACAGAATCCATGGCTTCCTTATTAGTGAGAATAGAGAATCTTTCTTCCTTGGACTCTACCTCAAGTACACCACCTCTACCTTTTTATGTTGACTTGATTGGATATATTTTTAGAGAAGTGCTTCATATTTCTACTACTTTAGGTGATGTACTAGAGAATTATTAATAATTTTCGTGAAAAATCAGGCATAATAGTGACCATATTCATTTGATGGTTAAGAAATACATGAAATACATGAAGGCTAGTAGAGAAAACATAAAAAAGTCGATGAATTATTATCTATCTTGATTTTAAACTAATAATGTGTTCAATTATAATTTCATGTATCTATTAGAGAACCTTAGGATGCCTCTGGAGAGTCAAGCCTTTAAGGAGAAAGTAAAGTAGTTAACGGTCGTGACACAAGTGTTACATATTTTTTTGGAAGAAAAAAAGGATTTATTCAGTTCCATGGAGGGAGGTTGAAATATAATTATGGATTTTATAAATCTTATGAAACCCTTTATGTATGTTTCTGGAACTATTGTTGTGGATTAAGATTCCATTCATGTTATAGATCAACTAACCCCTCAAGTTTCTTCTCCAGAGTTCTCTAGGACCGGTGTAACCAAAGACCCTAAGGAACCTTTCCCAGCCTATTTCCATCATTTCATTTTATCTCCTAAAGAATAAGTCCAACATCATCTCTATTTAATTATCATATATCCTCCTTCTCTAACTAATGTTCCTATAGCCATTAATATAGGTCCCTTAACTTCAGATGATGAACCTTCTACTCCAGACAAATGGTAGGGAAAATCACCTTTGATTCTTTTATCATAGCCTTAAAAGCATTAAAATTAGACTACTTTTATTTGATTGGGATATTTATTGTATCACTTTTGGTTAAATATTTTTTTGTCTATAATTTCATTGACTATATTAATGGGAATTTATCTTATTATTCATAGTCAGTTCCCTTGAATTTACTAATACTTTTTTACAATCCAAAAATGGGGATTATGATTTATGGAATTTCTTTCTTTATATAGTAGAATTATTTGATGTCATACATGTGTAAATACTTTCCTTTAATACCATATTTTCTTTGATACTATTTCCAATATAGTTTCCATTTATGCAATGTGTATCTTATTTACCTTAGATCTTTACCATTGATGCCATGGTTTATAAAATTCCATGATTTTTGATCATCAAAAAGGGAGATATTGTTGGAACCCTTGATTTAATGATAAATAAATAATGATTATTATCTTTTTAAAAAGTTTTATTTTTTTTATCGTAGCTTTTGAGAACAAAAGAAAGAGGGGATAAAATCTATTTATGTTTAATAAAGACAAACCATTGAAGTTGAGTCACCACCAGACATGACTCACCATTGAGGTTGAGTCACTACCATACATGACTCACCATTAAAGAGTAGTCACCATCAGAATTGAAATTTGAAAAATTATGGGAAAGACCTAACTTCAGCAGGAGTCACTACCAAGATGAAAAATTTGTTATCCATTGGGATGGATCATCGTTAGATCTTGGAAACTCCATAATTGGCTAAGTTTTGGGATGAATCTACATTAGATCTTGGCACCTCTAAAATTGGATATGGATTGGGATGAAAAACCATCAGAGTGGAATTTTGGAAAAGCACTAGAATGACCTAATACTGAGATGAGTCACCATTGAGCATGACCTAAAACCATCCTAACTCACCATTAGAATGTATCTCCATCATCTTAAGTATCCATCAGGATAACTTTCTACCAGAGTTGTCTCACCATTAAAAGGAGTCACCACTAGTGTTTATCTTATTTCTAAATTAAATATTTATAATATCTATTTAATAAAATTAAATTAAAATAATTATTTTAATTATTGTTCTTAAACTATTTTATGAAATCATTAAATTGTGACTCCGTTATTTCATACAAGGAGCAGAAGATCTACATGATTATTCTTGCATACTGCTGTTAAATGAATTAACAAACTTCCTCATGAATACAGGGAGGGTCACAGAGATAACATACCTGAGGATACACATAGATATTCACATACATGTGAATAGTGAATCTTTCTAAGTTCTTACATGATGTATATTTATTACATATCAAAAAGAAAGATTGAATCTTACAAACAATTCAGTTCCTTCTCACAGTCAGAAAACAAAAGAGTTCATTACAACATGTTTTACTATGATTTTTAGAAACTCGACTCGAGCTTTAGTTAAATCTAGAGAAACACTAATTTTATACATATTTTATTTTTTCTTTATATCTATTTTAGTTACATTTTGATCAATGTGGTTTACTATGTATTATTAACTCACACACCTTCTCCAGCACCTTAACATGAAGATAAATGATACATTATCAAATCTCTTTAACCTTGTTTTCCCATGGTGAGTTGGAAGAGGTCCTTGTGTGGTCCGTCTTTGTTTATTTTTCATGGGTATTAGAGAAGATGCCCACGCATGGACTAGAAATATTTTCTATTTTATACTTGATCCAAGTTGTGGAAAAAAATATTATTTTATATAATCTACTTGGTGGCATGTGATTACCAATTATAGCAGATTAGGTCTGAGCTTGAGACTTAACATCTTGTATTCTTTACACTATGTGTTTTGTTTTGATTTTGTTTATTTATAAGCTTTAAACTGAATCTATTTTAAAATATAAGAAAATCACTACCTTTATTGTTAGACTTTATTAGTGTTTATATACGAGTTTGATCAAGTAAATTGATTTTAAAAGTTAATGTAATATTTTATATTGTTTTAACTGTGACTTCATCAATCATAGATATATCATAGATAAGATTAGAAATTATATTTATATATTGTATAGATTAAGTAGGTTGTTTTAAATATCTAGGGTATTTTATTTAAACCTATTTTGATAGAAAATTTTATTAAGTACTCAATTCACCCCCCTCTTGAGATACTCACTCCAAAAAAAACTTGTTCACCTCAAAACATATTGGGTGGACATAGAAAAATTTCAAACAATAATAACACATTTTTTGAACATATAACATTTTAAGACATGGGTGGGTGGGTCAAAACACATAATCAGGGGTAAAAAAACATTTTACTTATAATAGAAATATTCTCACAAGGCTTATAACATTTTAATGGTATATAACACATTATAAAAAGTCTCAAAAGATATCTTAATGGGATAAAACACCTATACCAGCTTATAGAACATATACACCCATTTAATTCATTGGTTTTCAGTCAACATGGATTATTTTTGAAATAAAAATTAAATAACCATACAAGTTTAGGTAAAAAAATATTTAAGTGAATAATGAATAAAATAATTATTTGATATTAATTATTTTTAATTAACATATATATATATAGAAGAATTATTAAACATATAATTTAAAATTAGAAAAAAATTACATAATGGTAAATTAATTATATTAAAGTATGTAAATTAATTTAAACATGATATTTAAAACTCATGTTAAAAAATAATTCAAAATCAGAAATAAAGTTTAATAGTTCATAATTTTCAATGTAAAACACAAAAAATGATGAAATAAAATAATTAAATGGGATTTTGGAATGAAAAAAACCTAAAAATTATTTAATATAAACATGAAAATTAACAAAAGAGTCACTAATAAATATTATCCAAACACTTATATTATTGAAGGATATATAAATTTACCCTCCCTTATGATTACAATACAAATGATTGATACTTTATATATCCAATATTCATATATTAAAAATTTAAAATGTTGTATCTTAATTAATAGTTTCTTATATATAATCATCAAATACTATTCATTTTCTTCCTTAAACTTTGTATATGAGAGCATACCATCAATAATGAATAGAAAAATTTTATCTAGATAATATTTAAATACTATATTAATCAATTCAATTTACATAACATTTCTATTTTTTTGTCTGATATGAATCACTATGAATTATTTGAGTCTATGTCTGGTATGGAAATATTATCCCTTGTTTCCCTCAATTAATGATATCATGATTGAAAGTAAAACATTAAGAATTATTGAGACCCACTTGACTGATCAATTATTCTTTCAATATAGGATTACAAATACTTGTTCTTAAGATTGATTTTGTATATTCTTGAAAATTATTAAAAATATATAATGAACTGTCATTCTTCATAATAATGTGAACTAATGCACCCAATGGTAATGTGATTGTTTTTATGAAACCCATGCTCAAATTCATGTATAACTACAAATTTAATTCTTTTTATTCAATATGAATCATTATTTAAGGAATCATCAATAAAGAAATAGAACAAGGTATGATTTTATTTAATAAAATAACCATTTGATTTGAGGATGACAAGAAAAATCTTTGATAAATGAATTTCTCTATTATAATATAATTTTTAAAACATCAATGTTGAATTATCCCCAACCACCCAAGAAAAGCATCTATTAGGGTTGGGTATTATGATTTTGAGTGTTGGTCTAGTTTAGAGTGAATATTTGTTTGGGTCTCACTCACAATGAAAATTATTTTATTTTAAAATAAAAAAATGGATTTAAAGTCAGACATTATGTATTAAGAAAATTATTATGAAATTATTTTTCATAGTAAGTTCAAAATAATTCTTTCCTTGATAAAATAACATGGTACAATTTTATATATGAAATAAAATTTTCTTATCCTAGAAATTAATAAGTGATATATGTAGGGAGTTTCCATGCATTCCCAATATCATGTTGAATTCCAAAAATGAATAATAACTACATTTTTAAGATGAATATTCTTATAAATATCAATCAAAGCAGAGTGATAAAATTGTGATGTAATCCTCCCAATGGTAAATTTTTTCATAAATAATTAATTGTCTAATATTTGGTATTATGAACCAATAATCATAGAAAATTTATACGATATATAATAAATATATTAACTATAATCAAATCATATGTTTTAAATTATTGAATTGATAATAAGTGTACCTATTATAACATAATTTTCAAGATTATATTTACAATCAATTACAAAAAACAAAGTAATTAGTTTAAATATCAATAACTAATAAAATGTTAGTAAATAATCATAGGAAAATGATGAATTTTTACAATGATATCATAACTTATGACACATTTGTTCAGACCATTAATACATTTGGTTTAACCTAGGTTGATATAACTTTTATTGCCTTATTTTTGACAAAATATTCCCAAAAAATAATTAAACCTTGATTTTATACAAAACAATATAACTCATATATAACACAAATAGATATTGGATCATTTTATTTAACTGTATACTTCGCATCATAATTAAATCACCCACCCGAGGCCTAAAGTATTTGTATCCTTAGATATTAGCTACATAGCCACATTATTTTATAACAATACATATATATATATATATATATATATATATTCATACATTATTAATAATTGATTCATTTCTAAACATATCATATAAAATAATCTTTTTAATACCCAAGGAAATGGGAAACATAAGGGCGAGTCCAGATACAATTGAAGGGGATAAACATATGAGATATAAATAAGAGAGACATCAATAATGATAATAATGATTATAAAGGGTTGAACATAAAATTGACATATATGTATGAAATCATAGACAAGGTATATGAAAATAAGTCAAATAAATCATACCAAAATTAAATATAAACAATATAAAATGTAAATGTATCAAAATATAACAACACATACATTTCTAAATGAAAAGTTCCTTCTAATCACATTTTTTATCATACAAAGACATATATTATGTTCAGAAAATAATATATAAGGTATAGAATAAATAAATCACATTCACCAAATTGAAAAATAAAAAACATCTTTGTTATTAAAAATTAAAAATTAAATGTTAATTATAAAAAAATTCTATAAATAAAAAATACTACATAGTGATCATATAATCAATTAAACAATAAGTCTAGAAGTTGGAAATTTATAAGGTTATTTTTTCATAGAAATATTATAACCATGAAAATAATTATGATAAAGAAACTAAACATTATAGATAATATTTTAATTTTATAAATTATTTATAAATAAAAATGATGAAAATAAATTTAACTGTATAAAAATTTAAAATGAGATATTCATAAGAAGTGTAATAAAAATATAAACATCAGAATAGTAACCCTAACATTATACTAATAACACGACACTTAAAATTATAACCTCACCCTTAAAATAGTAAAATTACTATAATGTAATATTTATTAAAAATAATATAAAAAAATATAAGTATTATAATTACCTAAAATAAATATTCAATGTATGAAACTCAAAGAATGTATAAGGGTATAATTTTAATATGGACGGGTTCAAAGGTAATAAAAACACATTTTTTAAATTTAATAATATTTATGGTCTCAAATTATACCACTATTATATGTATTGACATTTAAATATGTTTATATTCATTATTTTATCCCAATATACCTCATCATATTAATGTTCAAAAACCCTCTTTCACGAAATGAAAATCCCATCTAAAAATTTGTCTCTTTCCCCCTATATCTCTTTTAAACCCATTTAAAAGTCTTGGAGACATTATGGTCTCACACAACTCCAATAATTTTATGAAACGTCCCCTTTAAAAGGGTAATTATTAAATAGTTAACTACATTTTCTCTTCACTTCATTTTTCTTCTTATTCTATTCTTTGATTTTTTCTTTAGAGTTTATTGAGGATTAAGATCTCCACAATATCAAGTTATTTTCTCTATTTAAGTAGCATTATCCTTATATTTATGCATTCGACTAATGCATTTTTGTGACTTGTGGTTTGCAAGATCTTGTTGTGGTTGGTGTTCTTGACAGTTGGAATATAATGATCCATTTTTTCCTTAGAGTGATGCTTAATTAGGGCTTGGTCCAGTACCCCCCATAGTTTCAATGACCTTCATTTTCACATCTTTCAGTGGACCTTTATTTTCAAATGAAACATGACACACCAATAACAGAGGTCTGGGTTTGATTCCCCGAACTTCCCTTGCCTTCTGAAAACCCTGCAATATTACACATGTTATGAAATTTGGTAGGTGGTATATGTTCTCAGACAGTAGGAACCATTATTTTTTCCACATTGTTGCTCCACGAATTTTTGTTGAAGTGGATGTTTCAAAGCTTCCAATTAATTATGTTTCGAATTTTTTGGGGGAGGTGTTCTGATGGAAACATTTCATGGATTTTGATACATGGTATTATTTTTGTTCTACCTGAATGAAAATTAGCCATGATACGGTTCAATATAGGTTGGGATTCATATTGTGTGATCTTTAGAGGAAGGTGGATTTGGAATTTAGTGTCAAGGTTCAAGGGCCTATTGGAGGTTTGGATGAAAATTGTCATCCAGATGTAGGTTCTGTTCCATATTCATCTCAAGGTGTTCATCTTTTTTCTCATGAGGGTAGCATTTTAGTTTTTGATATTTTAAATTGGATGAACAAATACTTAGGTATTATAATCAGTGTTATGAATATTCCTCTAGGACAAGTAGGACTTGATGTGGATTCTATTATTAATGTTGGTGTCCTGGTCCCTTTAGAGACATCAAAAAATGTGACTAGAAGTGGCCCTAATTTGGAAGTGGAGACAATAAACGGGGATGAGGGAAGTGAAAATAAGGTTTCTTATTAGGAAGTGGTAGTGCCTTAGGGTCTTGGAAACTCTAGAAGAGAGGGTTCTCCAGTTCATGAGGCTATTCGAGTGAATAGGTCTAGCCTGAGAAGCGAGTTACCGACCATTAAGTTGGGTAACAGCTTCGAGGGACTAGGAAATGAAGGTCCTGACCAAAAGGAAAACCAGGAAGAGAACCCCAATTATGAGCAAGGCTTTCATAATTATGTTTTTATTTATGAGTCATTTTTTACATTCTTAAAATATAGTTCACAAAATATCCAGGATAAATACCTCTGTGGTCTGAGGAGGCAGAAGGGTCAGTAAGGCAGTAAGAAAGGACAAAAGGATTACTACTATTTACCAATAGCTATGGAGTCTTGTAAAACCCAAAAAAACTCAATATAAATTAAGGTGATATCAATTCTTATGGTAATTCTATTCGAGTGGAGGATGTGGGTTGCGGAGGAGTTTTCCCTAGGGGTAACCTACAGGTAGTTGCGGGAACTCCTATAGAGATGCTCCTACATTCTGGCGAAGCTATAGAAGAGGAATTCCTCATGATAAATTCCTCCATAGAATTTATTGTTAAGATGATTGAAATAACCATTATTTCTTATACTACCTAGGAGAAGTGTGATTGGATTAATAAGAAGAACCTTATTTCAGTTAGAGGCTTCAATGAAGAGAAGACCACATAAGAGGATTACATGAAAACGTGGGGCAAGCTGGTGGTGGGCTTTGAAGACCTTATTAAGGATGATCCAAAATATCAGTAACTTCTATTTCTTGGAAGATTTTTAGAGATAATAATTACAATAGGGTCAGGTTACATTTTAAAAATTATTTTTTTTCCTTTAGTGTTTGTTCTAGGTGATCCTATGATTTCTCACCTTTTCCAAAAAAGTGTTTGACAATACAAAATTAAGTTTCAGTCAATGAGTTCTTAATGAGATCATGGGAGTTTTGGGGTGTGTTTGAGGCCTTTTTTGGATCATATAACCCAAATTTTGGTGAAAGGAAGCTATTTTTCAAGGTTAGTAGAAACCATGTGACCCGAGCAATAGGTTTGGTAGAACCGTGTGAGGTGGTCTAGGACTCTATCAAGAGGTTCACAGTTTAATGAAACTATGTAGCCAGTGGTGCACGACCATGTAGGTATCTAGAAAATTCTCTCAGAGGCATACAACATAGTTTATTATTGGTTAATAAAATTTTGTGCATGAAACTATGCAAGGCCCCCTTGACATAGAGAAGGTCCGATGGTTACTTCATGGTTTGTCCTACGATGTGACCAAATTGTATAACCCAAAATTAGAGGGTAAATAAAAATTTATTCTAACAATTTTATTAAAACCTAAATCTATCTTCTATTTTTCTTTCCTGTAGAAAAAATTGGCTTGTTATCTCATGTTTGAATCCAATTTATAGGATTTTCTACCTTTTTTTTGTTCTAGACTTAGATTTTAATGTCATTCATCTCATTGGATCCATGCTAGTAATTTATTTGGTCCTCTTATTTGTTTATTCATCTAAATTAATATTGATAGAGTTATATGGGTGTAAGATAAAATGCCATATTTTCATAATTTTAATTTACTCTTCATTTTTCTCTAGATATATACCATATGAGATCTCAATACTAGATGAGTACTTTACTACAGACGTTCGGTAGGTGGTTTATAACTTTTTCCCACAAGTTTAGTGTTTTATAAATCTTGTTCTCATTGTGGCACATGCCCGAAATTCTAGAGTTTCCCCTAGAAGTAATTGGATAATTTAGTTGAATGAATCCGAACCTGTTTAGGTTGACCAATTTTATCTTTGATACTTTTGGGAGTTATAAAACTCAACCCAGGCCACCCATTGGGTGTGGTTTTGTATCTTCCTTACATTATACCACCCCGCTGGGTGTGTGAGTCCTTGCCTTCTTTTAGGGAGCCTTTAAAAATTGGATTGAATTGGATTTAGATGATTAGGGGATGGTTATGCCCCTTTTCCGTGTGATTAAATGATGTTAAATGGTTGAATATTTTGAATGGAAATTGCTCAAATGAGTTGGATGAACTCATGAAATTTAAATGTTATAAAACTATGAATTAATGAGATGATGAATGTGTTATGGTAGTGGATTCCTTGGTCCATATACTATGGATCTTGATTCCATAATAATCCTTGTATATTTATACTCCCTAGGCCATGATTATGGAATTAGATTCCTTAGACCTATTGAATCCTTGGATCATGATTCTATAGGATGCCAAGGGCCTTGCTACCCCGTAGATATGACTTACAAGGACTCATTTTAGACATGGTCTGTTGACATGTTCCTTGGAATCCAACCAATTCATTATTGAGATTCCATTGAGATGATCCTAGGACATGAAATGGATTCCTTGGTCTTATATACCTTATATTCATCCATTTATGTTTTGAAAAATTTGGTTAAATTGAATGACCATTGTGGATGTTATACACACTTGTTTATATGTTGTGGTCATGGAGGATGTTATACGACATGGTTGTGGTAAATTTTATACCCTGGATTATAGGGCATAGGCCAATATAGATGTTTTTGGTTTTCTAATTACATGGTATGATAATTGTGGTTTATTTATTCTTTATAGTTATCATGTGTATAGGGTGTCTTGGTTTATTGTTGACCCTTGTTATGAAACTTGATTATTTCTGACATGCTAGACAACATCACTTACAATTTATACTTTTTTCATTGGAATTCACTTATACTACTATTATAACTTTTATATATTGCACACATATTCTCTTTTTATACACTGAAATTACATGTTATAGAAACCTTTAGTGGTTTCCTACTAAGTGTTTTCTCACACATTGTTTGGGCCACTGTTGGGTACCTAGAAAAACTTCCTAGATGAAGGTATGAATCAAGGAAAACACATGTTATATGATTTTTGAATGTTCATTGATTAAGTGAAATGGAGAACCTGACTGAGCATCACTCATGATTCTATCTAGAGGTAATAATTATGATATTTTTTTTAATTTTTATTCCTGTATTGTTTTGGATTCATGTATACCTTTCTTCCATATCTGTAGAGACATGATATGAATCAAAATTTTGTATATGAGATTAATTTTATCATTGTTTAGATATTCCTGTGATGGATGTTTATATTCTTGCAGGTTGATTTCCATTACCTCTATTGATAGATATGTCGATACCACTACATTAAACTCTAATATGGGGGTATAACCTCCCCAAAGAAACACCCTAGGCCTAGGCTATAATTTGGTAGCCTTTGGCATATGGGGAGGCTCTCTTGATTCCATGTGACCCACTAGCTCAGGGAACCATTCAGGGGCTCCCATGTTAGGTTGTTACATTATAATAATAATTTATAGTTATTATATAAACTATTTAATATATATATACATATATATAAATATTATATCTCTCCCTCTTTTGACACACCCTATCAATGATCAGTTATACCACCAAAAGGGATGCTTTCAAATATTTATTTATCACCCCCTTCATAGATAATTAGTGTATATAATGTAATATATATATATATCCATATGTGTGTGTGTGGAATTTCATATATTTTTAACAGTTTAGAGATAATATAACTAATGGATAAAAAAATGATAAAAAACGTAATACTAGAACTAAAATTAAATAGACAAACATTTCCTCACATATTTTATCTTTTTAAAATCATATAATTTTTTTCCAAATTTAATAAATGATATAAATAAATTACTTGGATTTCATATAATTATATAAAAATTTTTAATAAATATTTATATATATATATAAGGTTTTAGTATGGTAAAGTAATATTAGGAAAAAGGTAAAGTGATTCATCCTTGATGATAAACATCCATCACAGGAATATCTAAACAATGTTAAAAGTAATCTCATATACAAAATGTTGTTTCATATCATGTCTCTACAAATATGGAAGAAAGGTATACATGAATCCAAAACAATACTGGATTAAAAAATAAAAAAAAATCATAATAATTGTCTCTAACATATGCTTAAGATGTGGATTGACATAGGAATATATAATATGTTAGGGTTGTTTTTCATTAATTAATTTGTTTAATCTATATTTATTTATATCAGTAAATTTCCTCTGATATTTGAGATTTATTACTTTTTAATATCCAATTAATGTTTATTAAAAATTATATTAATATTCTCTTTATTATAATTGAAAACTTATCTATTCACTGTCTTATTTTAGAAGAATTGTGTTAATTTATATTCAACATATCATCTTATTTTTAAATTGTCATTTTATTGGGATTTACAAGTCACTCTCCCATTTATTGTATAGATTTATTATGCATTCTCATGTGTTGTATTTTTAGGTGGTACTCTTTTTAATACTTCTTTCAACTCCTTCACATTTCTAGATATGTGTTCCTTTACATTTTCAATGAAATATATCAATTATATGATGAAAAATTAATATTTAACAATATTCAATGTTTCTTTAAATTTTTAAATATAATATGTCCATTATGTTCTCCCTCATGTCTACTTACCTCCGCCAATTACTATAAATATTATTAAAATATATGATGCATTTTATCGTTGAATATCAATGTTATTCATATAGATTTATATGTAACTATTATATTATTTATTTAAATTATTGAACACCTAATTTATAGAATATTATAATGGGATGGATGGTTGCATAATTTTACATCCTTCAAATGAATTGGATAAATTTATATATATCATGAAACCATTTTGTGAAGTCATCATGCAGCTAACATTTTGTAATATAATATTCATGGAAATTATGGGACTACATTTAACTGAAATGATTTGATTTGAAGGAAATGATACTTTATTAATGTTCATGATTTTTTAATTTTATAGAATATTGTAATTCCCTTTATCATTTATATTATTCATATGATTTTTATCATATTATTATGATGTTATGATGACTATTAAATCTATCCATGCAATAATGTTGATTTATGTATCCTTTTATTCATATTATTCTCCTAATTACTGTGATTTAACATACCCATTATTTGATATGTGTCCCTAGGTTATCAAATATGTTAAGACGAGTATATAAATATATAAGTTTATTATGAAGAATGATTTAAACTATGTTTAAAAATTTATGTGCTTTATGTTTGTATGAGAAAAATTTTTGAACACTGTAAACATTTTGATATTAATATATGTATTATTATGTATGTTTTTATTAAAAATGATGTAATAATTATAAAAGTGATGTAATGGTCTTTACACATAACATAAGGATGTGGATTGATATAGGAATATATAACATAAATAATTATAGGATATCATAAGCATATGTTAGGGTTTTTTTTCATGTCCATTATAGTATATATGTCAAGGTTAACCATCCTACATAACCCTAGGTTCGTACTCCTGGATCTAGTACTAAAATAAATACTTAACACGTATAGTTTGATACTATGTGATAAAAACTAAGTATAACACACACATATTTCATGTCATTAGATATTATTTCTAAAAAACTCAAACACATTCCTAGAACTCGTTGTTTTGTTGTATTTGAAGATTAGGTATACAATATTCTTAATTTATTGTAATCGTTAAACATTTACACATATTCTTCTCACATGAAACCCATTTAGACCGATTATAGATATTACCCCTCTTTATTTCTTGGGGAATGTAAACATAATAAAAGGGTGGTCTCATATGCTTAGTAAGTGTAATCATATGAGATATCAAATGAATATCTTGAGTGAGAGTATGCTATTCATGTGAGTATCGATAATGATAATGAAATAAGGATATCATACGTAGTGAATATAATCCTTTGGTCTCAACATAAGTCTAGAAAATAATTAACATGGGCCCATGAGATTAATGATGGCATGTGGAATAACATTGAAATGTTACATAAAAATAAGCATATGAAATAATAAAAATGAAGGCATAACCAATTTGAATCATGTACACACAATCAAATTAATATAACTACCTCAAATCATTTAATCTCTCAAACATGTGAACATTTCTACTCCAAATCATCTCCCTAAAAAAACTTATGAACATAGATATATATAGTCATGTCCTTTCCCAAACATGTGAATATAGCTATCTATAATTAGGTTTATACACAACATCATTTTCTCAGAAGATAAAAAGGTTTACCTATTTAATTATGTTGTTATAATGGACCCACCTATCTCATAATAAAAATCCATACATATAGGTTACACAAATAATTGAAAACATTCCAAATCCCATCATAACATAGTTAATTGAAGAGATAGAAGTAGGTTTCAATAAAACAACCATAAGACATGATCACAACCTATATTGATAATGGATTTAGAAAATATCATTAGATCATGTACCAATGAAGAATAATAACCATTAAAGGATGTTTACATTGATGACAAAACTTTATATATGCCTTAAAAATTTACATTCAAAAATAGAATAAATTCTCTTTTAGGTTTTTACTAAATTTTATTTCATGGTGAAAAATTTATAAATAAATGTGAATATAAATTACCTTATAAATCATCAAAACATAAAAGGTTGATTTGTAATGAAGATTTAAAAAGAATTTCCGGAAAGGTTTTCCTAAAGAAAAGGTAAAAATTAAAGATTTCTTTCATACTATTATAAAGAGAGTCAAATTAGTAGAAAATTACTCATAAAAAATAAGAGTATTCTTTTCATACACTTATAATGAAAGTAAAATTTAATAGAAAATGGTATAAAGAAATTATTGAATCATGTAAAAATAAATTCATAAAACAATTTAAAGAATATAAAAATGGAGAGAAATATTCCCATCCAAAAAAGATGATATAACATTGATTACACAAACATTCATTTTTAGTTTAACTGTAAACCAAAGGGAAGTGAAATGATAAAAATACATTTAGAATTAAAATATAACTAGAGGATAAGAAAATATATTAGATTTTAGTAAATAAAAATAAAGGTTTTCCTTAAATAATAATTTTAAAAAAATAATATGTATTACAAAGTAAGATAAGAATTGAATCCTTTATAACATTGATAACTTTGGAATAATAACTTATTTAAAGGGTGAAACAAAGATGTATATACAAATAAATTTAATTTTATGAAAATAATAATTAAAAATACACCCATGTGTAGTATATAAAACATAAAAAATAAAACAATTTGGGACTATATAACATATCTTAATGAAAAGAAATTAAGATGAGAAAACACATACCATGGATTACCACATAATCAAATGTTCCCTAACCTCATGTATAATAAAATAATACTAATTTTTATATCCCATATTTTTTGAGAGGTATGAATTATTTTAAATTAGCTTAAACACATTACTTTATCAAAATAAATTTTTTAAGAGAATATGGAAGGTTTAAAATTAGTTCATGTTCATTTGAAGCCAAAAGTTATGAAATTTTGAAAAATAGTGTGAGGTGCATGGTTAGATAATGATTAATTCTAAATGTGAACCTCATTAATTACAGATATATGGGGTAACACACCGGGAGTTTAACCATCATTGGGAAGCTACATGGATATGAAAAAAAGTTGTAGACATGTTATGGAGGTGATATATATGGTGTGCACATGGTTTTTCAAACTCTATGAAAAACATGTAAAGGGGTTTTCTATTTAGATAGCTATGGTGAATGGTTTGGACAATCATGTAATAAAAATTTTCACCCATTAAAATGAGTGAATTTATGTTCCAAACCCATTTTATTAAACCTATCTCTTCCTTTCTATTTTACATTCAATGTATAGAATCCCTCCCACTTGAGATATTTCTACAAACTCAATCTAGGTTTTGAGATTCCTCCTTTATCAAAATTCATAATAATATATTTTTTTCCATTTGAATTCAAATTGGTAGGTTTTTTATTCCAAATGTTTCCTTATTTTTTCTCCCTACTGGTAATTTTATTTCCTTTTGAGATAATATGTTTTATTTTCTGGGAATTTGAATATTTCTCTAGTTTCCCCCATTCCAACTTAGACAAAAGGTTGATGTGGGTTGAGGATTCTACCACCCATCTAAGTTATGAGGTTTAATTCCTTTCCCTAATTTTCAAGTTCAATATATTATGAATCATTATGTCATGTGTTTGACCCTCTATGAATCTCCCCTTAAATGTTACATTAACTAAATAAATTTTCAATACATTTATTTTGATAGTAATTATAACAAAATTTCATCATTAGAGGTTTTCCTTGTATATACCCAAAGCTTGACGTACATGACAATTTCATTACTTTTGCATAATACTAAATACATAACAAAAATAGGCACCAAAGGACCGTAATAGTTTACTGTCTTTGGAAACTCAGAACATAATCTTCTAATCGTGGTGAAAGATCTTCAACATCTCCCATAACGATCTTCCCCTTTTGTTTTCTTACTTAAAAACATTATTTATATCCTGGGGAAAAGAAAACATATAAAGGGTGATCTCAAATACCCAGTAAGGGTAAACATAGAGAACATAAAACAATCCATAAACATTTGAATACAAAAACTTGAACATAAAATCTAAACATCAAAATCTTGTGCAAAGACACAAAGCTTGGAAGTATGTAAGGCATATATAAACATGATAAAATATCATGGTATGAAAAAATATAATTGTGTCAAACCATTAATAACATGATATGATTTCCATAGTAGCCAAGGCATTGCTTCCAAGACCATCTTAGTGGACAAAGTCCCTTTCTGAATCGAGTTCACTCCCCGTTTCAGTCCTATAATACTGAACCGGATTAACTTACCGTTCCATCCATGTCTATCTCATGAGATATAAATCTTTACCCAATTCATTGGAGAGAGATATAGGTCCCACCCATATCACAATGAATTCATTCTTACTTGTGCCACAAAATAAACATAAAAGATTCATCATAACCCAAAGAATAAAATGGGTTTCATAAACATCATCCCATCATCACATAATCCATATAAAAAAATGGATATTTCATCATAAGAAAAGTTAAACCATGTAAATCATAGAGAAATTATACTTGAAACATACAAATGTGAAATAATGTCATCTTAGATGGAAAATCATTTTGATAAAACACTTGAAATGAATTCTTGAGGAAAATATCCTTTCTTCTTCAAAATCATTTTCTTTTCACAAAATTCCATGAAATTTCAAAAGAAATGTATTTTGTTGAAAATATTCATAAAATCTTGTAGAGTAAGCTTCATGAAAATGAGGCGTTATGAAACCATAAAAATCTGTTCACACTGTATAAGTTAAAAATTACATTCTTCTCGTACATTTGTCAGAAAATTCAAAAAATTCCTTGTATGGTAAAAAATAGAAATATTCCATTCATAAATTGTGGTAAAAGTCAAAAATGGGTAAAAAAGACTTTAAAAATACATAAAAACATTTTTAGAAAACATGGGCTTGGATGATAACAATAACCCCTGTTAATACTTACGAATAAACAATCTCGGATAAAAACGAGATTGGAAAAGTTATCCCTTATCTTATGTCTGATATGCTTCATATGTATCCGAACCTCCTGTATAATGATTTAAATAATGTCATTGTCTTATTATAGAACCCTATTCATTATTATGATATCATATATGGTTCACTTATGACTTTATATTACCCGTTCTTTTGTAAATTCTATGTTAAAGCAGTGTTTCGGGTAAAATCATTTTATTTACCGTACTTGTTTGTACTTGTTGTTCTTGATATTATTATTACATATATCATGATTTAATTAATTAAAGAATTTAAATCATGATTTATATATCATATATATTCAGTATATATATATATATATAATAGATAGATAAATGAAATGAAATACACCATTCATGATGATGGTAGGTTGTGTGTATGCATGAACACTGTTTTCTTTTCCTTATTGACTTGAATAGAATTAAGTAAATAACATATAAATAAATCAAGTAGAACTATTATGTTATATATACCATTATTATTCATTATATATACTTTATAATCATTCTTTAATGGTTAACATGGAGATTGAATCTCATCGCGTCGTGGAGACGGTAATCCGTACGTATGCATGAGCGATGATATCATTCCCATAATTTTTGAATGAAATTAGAGTTATGATATAATATCTCATAATCAGTATGATGTTATGATATCCATATATAGTTATTATTTACACCATTATACCCATCCAAGTAAGGTGGTGGTGGAAAAACAGATTACACCACGGCGTGGAGACGGTATTCCGTAAGTACGCATGCGCGGTGATTTCATTTTACGTAGGATGGATAGAAGGTGAAATGGGGTTGTTTAATATTAATAATAAAATATCAGTATATAATTAATACTTATGTTATTACTTTATAATGAAACAACTAAAGAAGAAGAAGTTGAAGAAGAAAGAAATTGGAAAGGATCGGTAATGGATATTAACTCTTCTTTGACGCGCCTCTTCTTAACCTCCTCTTAGGGCACTAGGGTTGGTCTTTGAAGAAGACCATGACCACTAGGATGTTTCTAGGGAAGTGGAGAAGATAATTTGTCTTGGTATGGATGAGCATGAAGGCTCAAATTGGTGTGAGGAGGAGAGGGAGGAGGTGCCCTTTTATAAGGGAGGAGAGGGGCGCCTTTGGAAAAACTAAAAATATTATTTTATTATAAAGTCATATTCAGTTTTTAATAGCTTCAAATTGATTTATTTCGAAGCTAAGGTGGGGATGGGTCGAAATCATCTCATCCAATAGAATTTGGACAAGTTTAGGTTACTAATTTAACCTTATCATTTAGATTTAACTTTAAGTTAAATAATTTTACTTTTACCGTGTCTTTTTGTTTTCTTACACTATAAGGTTAATAAACTTACTATAACAAGCCAAACGAACCCCAAGTTGTTTATTATTAATATATATAACCTTATCTAAGTCATTTGGCATAACCTTATATTTTTATGAATAAAATAAAAATTAATAATATAATATTTTTTTAAAAAACTATTTTTTGTCAATTTTGACACTATTTGGTAATTGATTTTTGTGAAAATCCTAACAACATGATTAGTTAGAAAAAAGTTAATTAAATAAATAATAACATGTAATATTAACTTATAAAATAAGTTTAATTCATAAAAAGTCTCAAATTATATTTATTTGGGTATTTATAATATCAGTTCTGTTAATATTTCCTTAATAATGTAATTATTGCATCATTATTGTGTCATAAATAAAATAAATTATTTAAAGTCTAAAAATTATAAA
This sequence comes from Viscum album, assembly GCA_963277665.1. Lineage (NCBI taxonomy): Eukaryota > Viridiplantae > Streptophyta > Magnoliopsida > Santalales > Viscaceae > Viscum > Viscum album. Next base: position 778,138,393 of record OY728131.1, on the reverse strand, counting down.
TAAAATACCATTATGTATGAAATATTTTTATCTTTATAATGAATATTTATAGTCGAATTTATCTTTTGTGTAACTCGATATTAAAAAGTTTTTAGTCATTAAAATTTGATTTTAATTATTTAAACTATTCATTAAATAAAATAATAATAAATGTCCTAATCTAATTCAAGTGGACCTAAATGGTCATATTTTATTTCTAAGGTTGTTTTTGGTCTAATTAAACCTATCCAATAGAATTATTACATGTGTTATGGTAATAATAATATCATTTCTACCCTTAATGACCCTATTTACTTTTAACCATGGTAAATAAAAGTAAAAAGTTACTATTCACCAAAAATTATTTTCATCACATAGAATAAAATTTTACTTACTGTCATCAACCGTGTCTCTGAGATTTTTGAAATTCCACTCACAGAAGCGGTAAAATTATGTCTTATGTAAATTTTCAAATTCTCTTTGGAGGTGGGTAAAAGACGGTCAAAAGTTCAATAAAATTTTTATATGTCTAAAATAATTATAAAATGACTCCAATGAATTAAATTGAACTTATATAAGTATTATTTATCCTTTTTGACCTAAAGTAAATTTAAATAAATTAAATAATTATTTAAATAAAAAGTCGGTTTTTAAATAGTAACCGAGTGTTTTCACTATTCATCAAGAATTTAAAGTTTTCAGAAAAATACCAAAAATTCACCCTAGGCTAATTTTGATATTAAGAATCCAAAAATGAAGTCCATTTTGAAAGATAAAATTTCAAAAAGTGGATATTACTATTCATAACGGAAACTTCATAATAATATTATAATAATATCTCGTTTAGTGAACCTTGGTATTGCGTACTACACACGCTATCGAAGAAGGTCTTGATTGCATGTAATGCAAGCCAAGTCATGGATGCGTGTAGTGAAAGCTCCTTTTGGTGTATCATATAACACAAGACATTAATGAAATTAAAAAGAATATTTTTCATAAAATCTCGGGGTGTTACATTCTACCCCCCTTAAAATGAATTTCGCCCCCTAAATTCGTCGGGGTTATAAATGGTTTACTACTCGAATGTTTTAATAGAAACCCACATCGTAAAAAGGAATACCAAAACTTATCTTTAAAAAATAATGTATGAAACGTAATGGTTATCCAAATTAACTAATCACTGGGTTTCCACATAGGAGAACATAGGTGAAAATATGGATATGGAAGAAAAATCTAACCATCAAGTTCTGATGGAGAGTGGTAGAGACCCTGGCTATGAAAAAGCCTACAATCACAAAGCCATTTATTTGTGATGATTTATGGTACCATCTGATTCAAAGGATTTAAGGACACTAGGATAACATTTTTTGTGTATTCAAGATCATTTCCCTAAAGTTGAAGAATTGTTGAAGTAAAAGAGATACTTACTTGATTTATGTACAATCTTACTATTGTTTGTGCCTTGAACAATTTCTACATCATCTCATAAAGAAATGAAGTTGAATTTGTCTTCCGTGAAGTGTTAGTAGACTATGCGATAGAATGATAGGTCATTCCATCTATCTCAAACAAAAGGATAATAAAAGTTATTAAATATACATAAGTCCATATATAGTGAGATTAATCGTATATGGTTCCTAAAATGGACTTATACTTCATATATCATACCACTTAATATAATAAAACTAGTTTCTACTAACCAGGGACTTCCTGTAGGCCAGTGGTAGTCGATAAAGGCATGTCGCACTTCGATTGTGGGTTCGATTCCCACAGCCTTGTCCGACGCGATGGGTTGTTGCCTATTCTGCTGGTTGTCCCTTTTCTTAAATCATACTATTATAACATTCTATCAATAATATAAAAAGTTTCTAGCCTTAAAAAGTACTAACTTATGTCCAACATAACCCTTTGCAATCTTTAGGCTTATCTAAAATACTTCTGTCCAAGCTCATAGTGTGAAGAAAAGGATTACAAGAAATGTCATTTACCGAGCATGTGAATACCATCATTTATCCCCCATATATCATATGAGATATCTTGTTGGTCACAGTCCAAAAATTTGAATACCTTAATCATGTATTCTCTTGAAAAATGAATACCCATTAAACCTTAGTGAAAACATGAATGCTGTCAAAAGTTAACTATTTCCACATACCAAAATCCCAAAATTTCTATATACTCAAACCATGAAATATCTATGTACTTATATTAGTCATGAGCTCATGAATAATATCAAACATTTCATTATCTATTTATCCCTTTATTATGCGCATATCATATTCTTTCCAAAAATATCTGAATAACCTTTCATGGTTACAGGTACCATTCAACATATACTTTCAAATACTTTAGGAAAAACAATAGTGTAACAATCCTTAGATGTGTCTTTATTCCATAGTACCATTACCTATACAACATTACTCTTGATAAACATAAAATCATTCCACTACCTTTCTATTTACCGAGTTTCCACAATCCTTTCATCTCACATATCATTTGTAGTCTCTTCATCATAAAAAACATAAATAATTCCCATAAGACCTTGCTGATTCTCTTCATGAGACATTCCATTAGGGCATTGGTTTGCATAATTCCCACAAATTCCACATTGAAAACATTTAATCATTGTTGATGTCGTAGTAATACCATTATCCTTGCCAATGGTGTTAACTGAACCTTTTCCTTTGCACTTACTGGCTTTGTGTCCTTCTTTTCCACACCCAAAACATCTTCCAGTTCCTTTGAAACAATCTCCCTGATGCCTCTTCCCACATGATTTACATGAGGGAAATTGAACTTTTTTTCTTCTATGATCATCATGAAACTCCATCTTTCTCTTATTATCTGAGTTTGGAAACTTACCAAAGTTGAGATTATTGATCAAATTATGAGATTTATGATTAGGAATAATAATGATATGTGGTATTCCAGATCCAATTTCATTTTGTTTCTCATGAAGAATATCATTCCATTGTCCATCAGGTCCTCTATTATCACGAATCTTCCTGTTTCCATCCATTTTCTAAAACTGAAAAAGAATAGTGTGAGAGGAAAAAATCATGATTAGGAAAACAACATAATAAAGGGGGATTTCCTTCCATATCTAACATCATAGGTTTAATTCTAATATCATTACCGTAATTCTAGGACTATAACCTATACTTATACTTAACCTTATAGACATCCCTAGACATACCTTAGAAATATCTCTAGGGATCTCACTAAAGTTTTCACATCCTAGTTTCCAAATGTTGACTAAAACTTTCCTCTGATACCAACTGTAGAGACCCAAATCTTGACGTACATGGACATTTCATTACTTTTTTGGAATACTTAATACATAACTAAAATATACACCAAAGAACCATAATAGTTTAGTGTCTTTGGAAACTCAGAACATAATCTTTTAATCGTGGTGAAAGATCTTCAACATCTCCCATAAAGAACTTCCCCTTTTGTTTTCTTACCTAAAACCTTTCTTTATATCCTGGGGAAAATAAAACATATAATGGGTGAGATCAAATTCTCAGTAAGGGTAAACATAGAGAACATAAAACAATCCATAAACATTTGAATGAAAAAAATTGAACATAAAATCTAAACATCAAAATCTTGAGTAAAGACATAAAGCTTGGAAGTACGTAAGGAATATATCATCATGATAAAATATCACGGGAAGAAAACATATAATTGTGGAAAACAATTAAGAATATGATATGATTTCCATAGTAGGCAAGGCATTGCTGCAAATACCATCTTAGTGGACAAAGTCCCTTTCTGAACCAAGTTCACACCTCATTTCAATCCTGTAATACTGAAACGGATTAACTTATCGTTCCAGCCATATCTATCTCATGAGATATAAATCTTTACCCAATGCATTGGAGGGAGATATAGGTCCCACCCATCTCATAATTAAATCATTCTTACTTCTTCCACAAAATAAACTTAAAACATTCATCATAACCCAAAGAATAAAATGGGTTTCATAAACATCATCCCATCATCACATAATTTATATAAAACAAATGGATATTTCATCATAAGAAAAGTTAAACCATGTAAATCATAGAGACATTATACTTGAAACATACACATGTGAAATAATGTCATCTTATATGGAAAATGGTTTTGATAAAACACATGAAATGAATTCTTGAGGAAAATATCCTTTCTTCTTCAAAATCAATTTATTTTCACAAAATTCCATGAAATTTCAAAAGGAAAGTATTTTGTTGAAAATAGTCATAAAATCTTGTAGAGTAAGATTCATGAAAATGAGGCGTTATGAAACCTTAAAAATATGTTCATGCCATATAAGTTAAAAATAACATTCTTCTCGTACTTTTTTCGGAAGAGTCAAAAAATTACATGTATGGTAAAAAATAGAAACATTCCTTTCATAACATGTGAAAAAAGTAAAAAATGTGTAAAAAGGACTTTAAAAATACATAAAAACATTTTTATAAAACATGGGCTTGGATGATAATAATAACCCCTATAAATACTTACGAATAAACAATCTCGGATAAAAACGAGATTGGAAAAGTTATCCCTTACCTTATGTCCGATATGCTTCATATGTATCTGAACCTCCTGTATAATGATTTAAATAATTTCCTTGACTTATTACAGAATAATATTCATTGTTATGATATCATATATGGTTCACTTATGACTCTATAATACCCGTTCTTCTGTAAATTCCATGTTAAAACAGCATTTTTGGTAAAATCGTTTTATTTATCATACTTGTTTGTACTTGTTGTTCTTGATATTATTATTACATATATCATGATTTAATTACTTCCAGAATGTAAATAATGATTTATATATCATTTATATTTAGTATATATATATATATAATAAATAGATAAATGAAATGAAATACACCATTCATGGAGATGGTAGGCCGTACGTACGCATGGACGTTGTTTTCCATTCCTTATTGACTTGAATAGAATTAAGTAAATGACATATAAATAAATCCATTAGAATTATTATGTTATATATACCATTATTATTCATTATATATACTTTATAATCATTCTTTAATGGTTAACATGGAGATTGAATCTCATCGTGTTGTGGAGACGGTAATCCGTACGTACATACGAGCGATGATATCATTCCCATAATTTTTGAATGGAATTGGAGTGGATGATATAATATCTCATAATCATTATGATGTTATAATATCCATATATATTTATTATTTACACCATTATACCCATCCAAGTAAGGTGGTGGTGGAAAAACAGATTACACCACGGCGTAGAGACGGTATTCCGTACGTACGCACACACGGTGATTTCGTTTTCCGTAGGATGGATAGAAGGTGAAATGGGGTTGTTTCATATTTATAATTAAATATCAGTATATAAGTAATACTTATGTTATTATTTTATAATGAAACAACTAAATAAGAAGAAGTTGAAGAAGAATGAAATTGGAAAGGATTGATAATGGATATTACCTCTTCTTTGACGCGCCTCTTCTTAACCTCCTCTTATGGCACTAGGGTTGGTCTTTGAAGAAGACCAGGACATATAGGATGTTTCTAGGGAAGTGTAGAAGATAATTTTGTAGGGTTTGGCCTATCTTGATGGCTCAAATTGGTGTGAGGAGGAGAGGGAGGAGGTGCCCTTTTATAAGGGAGGAGAGGGGCACCTTTGGAAAAACTAAAAATATTATTTTATTATAAAGTCATATTTGGTTTTTAATAGCTCAAAATTGATTTATTTCTAAGATAAGGTGGGTATGGGGAAAAATATTTTCATCCAATAGAATTTGGACAAGTTTAGGTTACTATTTCAACCTTATCATTTAGATTTAACTTTAAGTTAATTAATTTTACTTTTACCGTGTCTTTTTGTTTTCTTACACTATAAGGTTAATAAAATTACTATAACAAGCCAAAAGAACCCCAAGTTTTTTATTATTAATATATATATAACCTTATCTAACTCATTTGGCCGAATATTAGACTTTTAGGAATCAAATAACAATTAATAATATAATATTTGTTTTAAAATCTATTTTATGTCAATTTTGACTCTATTTGGTAATTGATTTTTGTGAAAATAATAACAACATGATTAGTTAGAAATAAGTAAATTAAATCCATACTAACATGTAATAGTAACCTATAAAATTATTGTAATTCATAAAAAGTCTCAAATTACATTTATTTGGGTATTTATAATATCAATTATGTTAATACTTCCTTAATAAGGTAATTACTGCATCATCATTATGTCATAAATAAAATAAACTATTTTAAGTATAAAAATTATAAATAAAATACCATTATGTAGGAAATATTTTTATCTTTCTAATGAATATTTTTAGTTGAATGTATCTTATGTATAACCCCATATTAAAAATGTTTTAGTTATTTAACATTGATTTTAACTATTTTAACTATTCATTAAATAAAATAATAATAAATGTTCTAATCAAATCCAAGTGGACCTAAATGGTCATATTTTATTCCTAAGGTTTTTTTGGTTGAATTAATCTTATCCAATAGAATTAGGACATGTGTTATGGTAATAATAATATCATTTTTACCCTTAATTATCTTATTTACTTTTAACCGTGGTAAATAAAAGTAAAAAGTTACTATTCACCAAAAATTATTTTCATCTCATTTTACAATATTTTACTTACTATCATCAACCGTGTCTCTCAGGTTTTTGAAATTCCACTCACAGAAGCGGTAAAATTATGTTTTATGTAAATTTGCAAATTCTCCTAGGAGGTGGGTAAAAGACGGTCAAAAGTTCAATAAACATTTTATATATCTAAAATAATTATAAAATGACTCCAATGAATTACATTGAACTTATATAAGTATTATGTATCAATTTTGACCTAAATTAAATTTAATTAAAATAAATAATTATTTAAATAAAAAGTAGGTTTTTAAATAGTAACCTAGTGTTTTCACTATTCATTAAAAATTGAAAGTTTTTAGAAAAATACAAAAAATTCACCCTAGGCTAATTTCGATATTTCAAATCCAAAAATGAAGTCCATTTTGAAAGATACAATTTCAAAAAGTGGGTATTACTATTCATAACGACTACTTCATAATAATATTATAATAATATCTCGTTTATTGAAACTTGGTATTGCGTACTACACACGCTATCGAAGAAGGTCTTGATTGCGTGTAATGCAAGCCAAGTCAGTGATGCATGTAGTGAAAGCTCCTTTTGGTGTATCATACAACACAAGAAATCAATGAAATTAAAAAGAATATTTTTCATAAAATCTCAGGGTGTTACATTCCTCCTCAACATAAACCACCCTACGATGTTTTCACTAAAATTTATATGATATATATTCCTTAAAATGTATTTAAAACACCTCAAGATGTGTGTTGGACTATCCCTTGTAAATTAAATGTTCAAATTAAATTTAATGGGTGAAATGAACCCATGTATAGCCCATATACATGGATATGGAACTGATCCACCTTCTATGGTTAGCTAATATTATCCATTAAAAATGAAATATTTATTGAATTGAGTGAATTACATATAGAATTTTATTATTCTGGTTTTTATTATTATTTATTATTAGTAAAACATAAAGGGGTATGACATGACATTATCGATCCTTTAAAAAGAATCTAAACATAGAATTTTATATCCTTGGGTTTTAATATTGGTCATGGAGATCCTTACCTTTAAAAAAGAGGTTTGATATGTAGATTCCTCTCCTTGGTATATATTATTAGAAATATTGTTGTTATTCTTAGAAAATGCATTTTATATTGTGATCCAAATCCCTATGTTGGGTGTGATCATGTTGATTTGGGAACCATGTAACTTTAGATGATGTGGGTTCTTAATATTCACCATTGATACCGCCTTGCACGTGTTTATATAGTTTGGGTAGAACAACTTAGGGTGATATTCCGAGGGTACACACCTTCAAGATTATACTCAAATACTAAATTTATACATGTCATAGAACCTCATAGTTCACCTATATGATTATTATATGTAGATAGATCATATATGTGAAATGTGAACAAAAATTTCTTATAAATATTCATATTCGAATGTCAATTTCTCAGATACATCTTATATTAGGCTGATATAGGTAGTGTTTCATAGGTTTCACCTATGGAACCCAATTAGACATGGTTTTTATAATATTATTCATCTCATTATTATTAAACCTACATATTGTTCAAATTGTATTCATTTGATGGATAATATTACACATTATTTGTGGTGGCCTACTGAGTTTTACTCACACCCTATTTGAGCCAAATAAAGGTACCAAAAGAGACTTCATGGATTTAGATAGGGAAAAGGTAAGAGCTCTAATATAGATATCTAATTTTATGTAATGTGATAGAGTACGTGATATAAGGAACAAGCTAGTGTTTATGATTCCATTAGAGAATTTTTTTACCTTTTTATATATATTATATTTCAAGATTCGTATATGCCAATTTCTATGTTTCCCCTGGTTTCCTTATTTTTGTATAACAACATCACATGACACCATTTTTGTATATGTTACCTGATATGGTTATGCTTATGGCTCATGTATTCCTGTTTATTATAGCTAGATAATTTAAATTTGGGTTTTCCTCATATACTAAGTTTCCACTATTTAATCATTTACTATATTTCTATGCTACTACTTTGATAAAATAGGGTATAGTCTCCTTAACACACCATTAAAGACCCTTTTAACTATTTAGAAGCCTCTAGAATATGAGGGGAGTGCTTGAGTCCTTGTGGCCATTAGATCTTCATTTATTATGAGTGAACCATGTATAACATATCAAGAAGTTGTATCATAGGCTCTATTCATTTACTTACATTTTTGGGATGGTACAAATGATATTATTAATTATTGGAATTTGGTAATGTGCCTATTGTAGGGAGTAGCTTACCCATATACAGGGAAAAGGCCATGCTACCTAGGATGTGAATTTTTCTGGAATGCCTATTTAAATTTTACTAATTTCTCTAATTGGTGACATAGTTTATTTTTGGTGTTTATTTTTATTGTTATGGATTCTATTTTTAACATTGGTCTGGTATGAAATAGAGGTATTGATCTTGAATAATTATAGGCACATGAGGATTTATATGTCATGTATGTTCTATATCATGTTTACATTTTTTAATCATTAGCTCCTACATAATGTTTGTTCCGGGATTAAGATATATTTATTTGGACTAGATTTATTGCAGGAATATAATAAATTTTTGGTTTTTAATGTGTCATCATAAACTTAAATTTTTTTCCTATTTATCTTGGTGGTTTCACCTTAATTAACCAATTATTATATGTTTTACATATGTAAATTTGGTAACATGGAATGAAATGTTATTTGATTGTGATTAAATAGATTATAATTAAAATTTATAAATATTAAAATTTTATAAATTTGCAATGATGATATATATAATAAAATCATAATATATGACTTCTTACACCTTGAGACTAGTTATAAAAGGTCTGGTTGAAGTTACATGAAGTACCAATTGAAACATATAAAGAATACTAATTTATAAGTTTGAAATTGAAACTCAGAAATAGGAAATGGGGAGTTGACACTTATGTAGGAAGACTTGTGACTTTCAAAATTCCTTATCTATGAAATATTATATTATCAAATACTATTCTCAGGCCTGTGTTTTTCATTGTAGAGATATTCCACCACGATGGATTTGATTCAAGCACCAAGAAGGCATCTATGAATATTATTACGAGGTGGTGGGCCCTAAGCCACCAGTGTTACCTCCTACAGTTCCACTGGTGGAACCTCATACTATTCCAATTTTTGGGAACTGATGATTTGTTTAGAGTGGGGTTATTATGATTGGTGTTGTAGATACATGGATATCTATGAACTACCACTTCTATAGTAGAGTTGTATATGTATTTATGATAGTAAAACCATCATAGTTTTTCATGGGAAGGTGCTCACCATGTTGTTAATTTATGTTTGGAGGCCATGTTGTCTATATTAGAGCATCTAAAGATACATATTGAGAGGAAAGTAAATATTACTACATATATTCTTTTTAGATCTTCCAAATAGTGGTGGGATGTCTTGAATGAAGATGATCATCATTGGGCTATAGTCTAGTGGGATTTGCATACCACCCTCTATGAATAGTTCTATCTTGAGATATTTAGATTTGTTAAAGCTTGGTAGTTTATGACCTTGAAGAAGGGAATTAAGTCTGTTATGAACTATTCAACTCAATTTACTAAGCTTCATCACTTTATCATGTTTATTCTTAGTGATGATTTTCTTTTGGTTGAGTAATATTTTTGGGATAGTGAACCAAGCCCTCATCATTTAGAATAATCTAATGGGAGTCTTATTTCATGGTCTAGGGTGGTTCCACACATAGACTAGGTAATACATCATCTAGTGGGATTAAGGGTGAGTTATAGTATTTTGATCAGGGTGGTGGTAGTTAGATTATATTCACCAGTAGACAGATATCATGCCATTGGTGTGGGAAGCTAGGCCATGCAAATACCTAGTGTCTTAGATTTTCTATTTAGAGTCAATATTTCTAAAATATAGGGCATATGAAAAAAAATTAGAAAATTTCCTATAGTTTATAGAGATATAATATGTTTTCTGACTCTATGTTTAGGGGCGGGTCAAAAGGCCCTCTACATGTGGGAAGCTATAATACTACTAGCCATCCTAGACAAGAAGGTGGTTTTGGCCAAGGGATCCATACATATGACATTGAACACTAAACAGTGGACCTACTAAAGTTTTTCAAGTTTTATCTTAGGTCCACAGATAAAGATAGTTATATAATGTACAATGAACACCCAGAGATAAGACTACCAAACCTTCTTCAATTTTAGGAATGATTTTAGTGGCCTTTACTTTTGTGTCTTATTTATTCAATACAAGTGTTTCACATTATTTCACATCTATGGAAATTATGGATATTAAAGGATTTAAAATATTGTATTTTTGTGAAGAGATGAATCTAGATACTTTATTGGGAGGGAGATTAGAAAGTGTATTCTGATGTAGGGAGTGTCCCCTATAAGATTTCTGGGTAACATTTCTTGTGAAACATTTTCATCCTCAAGATGGAATGCATTAAAATAATTCAAAGGATGAACTCGTTAGTTCCATATCATTACCATTTTGATTATTATCACTAAAGGGTGTTTTTTATAACCATTAGAAGGTATCTATATTTATAAAGGGAATGATAATTCTAGTAAAGTCAAGTTGTACCTGAGTATCATGGGATGAGTGAAGTAAAAGTTCAAATTCCATATATTTTTATAAGTGATTAGGGAATATATAAAAAATAATTCCCTCATGTGATGGATCATTTCTAGGACGTTTTACCAAACTACTTTTCTTAGTTACCTTCTCATAGAGTGGTGAACTATACTATTGATCTGGTTCCAAGAGTTACACCAATGCCTATTCCTTTTTACATGGTGGATCCAACTGATCTTCAGGAACTAAAAGGGAATTTGGAAGACCTAAAAGGTAAATGGTTTATCCAAAATAGTAAATCACCTTGGCATTAACCTATTAATTTAACCAAGTATGTGGATGAGACACTTTTACTCTGTGTGGATTACTAGAAATTGATCCTTCTTATAGTTAAGATTTTTTAACCATTACCTCATATAAAAGACCTAGTATACCAACTCTGATAAGTGAGGGTATTCTTGAAAATTGATTTGAGGTTAGGATATCATCAGGTTTGATTCAAATATTTAGAAATAAATTTTATATATTTCCAACATAGATTTGGCTGTTATAAGTACTTGGTAATGTTGTTCAGTCTATGAATGCGCCAAAAATTTATATGGTCCAAATTAATTGTCTTTTCTATCCATATTTGGATCCATTCATCTTGGATTACATGAATGATATCATTTTGTATTATTATAATCAATGTGATCATGTCAAACACCTTTACATTAAATTGAGTACATTATGATATCATAGGTTATATCCCATACTAACAAAATTCTACTTCTATATTGATATGGTTCAATTATTGGGGCACATTGTCTCAATGGTTGGAGTATCTATGGGATCAGTTAAGGTGAGAGAGATTAATTTTTAGGAGAATCCTGTGAACATATTAAAATTTTTGAGTTTCTTGGGGATATTCGTTTATTATAGGTACTTTATTCTGGATTTATCTTTCAGTGCAACACCTCTTATGGGTTTGACTAAGAAAGGTGTTAAATTTTTATGGTCTGAATCATGTGTGGGAGGATTTTAAGTGATTAATTGAAGGCTAACTTCATCATGGATATTTATTTATCTGGAAATGGTAAATATGTATATAGTTTAATATGATGCATCAAGCATCAGAACACATGTAGTTTTTAGGCAAGGGGATTAAGTCATGGTGTACGAATCTCAGTAGTTGAGGCCACATGAGTGTAATTACCCAATTTGGACCTCAATCATGTTGCAATTTTTGATTCCATGTGTTTTTGCTGGCATTACCTATTGGGATAGAGGTTCATTATATACACTAATCAGAAAATCCTCAAATACATATTCACTCAGCATAAATTAAATATCAGAAATGTAATGTGGTGTGAATAACTATAATCATTTGACTTTGATCAATCTTATATACATGGAGAAGAAAATAGAGTGGCTACTGATTTGAGTAAGAAGAATCAAACATAATAATACCAAGAAGATATTAGTGAATATGCTACTAGAAAAAAGAACTATACTAATGGAGAAAAACAGATGGTTTTCTAAAAATATTGGGATAGGTAGATTTCTTAAGCCTATACCAATAGTTTTAACTAACCATAGGTATAACCTCTGAAAATAAAGGCATTATACCAAAGTTTTTTTAAAACCATTGGTATAGGTTACTGTATGAAAATATTTTTTTAAAACAATTTGTATATATTTTCTATACAATAATTTTTAGAAACCATTAGTATAGGATTTACCCTAAATACCACATGATCTACTCCTCCCTTACATTTCAATCCAGATCCCAAGCCTCAGAGGTTGGTGTTCATCTTTCTTCTTTGCTAGGGGTTGTCTCTCCAGTAATCATCTTTTACTTCCATTATTATTCAATACTAAATTAGTGACATCCAAATAATCCATGTATTCTATCAACCATAAATTTTATTTTTATTCTCAATCTAAAACAGGATGGTATATTAATTTTTTTCCTTCTTTATTTTCATTTTATATTTTTAAATCTACTGGTGGATTTTAACACAACGGTTTTCCAAACATATATTAAAAGAGAATTTCTTAATTTTTTGGTTGTTCATTTTTCCCTTGTTCTCTACGTGGTATGATTGAGGTTCAATAAATATTTTATTTTCTTCTATTAAGATTTCATGGATCATATTCAATGTAGATATTTTTTTTATAATGATTTCTTATCATTGATGAAGATATTAATTAAGGTATCATAAAAATCCTTCTATCACGGGAAAAAAGATGGTTTTCTTTATATTTTGGATCAAGATAGATGTATTATTGTTCATTTAAATTATGTTTATGTAAATGATAATATTATATCACGAAATTGATTTTATATTTAAGAGTGTTTTGGCATGATGATCACTTGGGGTTTTCATTGGTTGGTTTTTAATTAAAATATAATGGTATTATCTTAAATTGATTTTTGTTCAATAATGATTTTGGTAAAAAGACAAATATTAAATACTTTGATTTTCTTCTTTGATGTGATGACATAAAAAATAATATGGATGATGATAAAACCAAAACTTTTGAATTGTTTTCATGATTTTATAAAATTTTAAAATATATTTACCTTTAATTTATCATAAATATCATACATTTAAACAAATTTTATTCATTATATTTTTTAAAAAAAGTTTTTTTTTTGTACTAGATTTTTTTATAATTTAACCATTTTGTTATTTTTTAATCAATATTAGAACAAAAAATTTAAAAAAATTATTGATTACCACAATATAGGATAGAGGACTAGATATATTGATGATTGATAGATTTGTTATATTATTGAGGATTCAAATAAATAAAAATGGAAATGGGGAAACACTGGAGGGATTGTGTAAGATACATTATGAAGTGACTAGTTGATGCTAGGATATGCTATCTATTCTATAAGAGTAATGTTGTATATACAAAGGCATATAAAAAGTGAAAAAATGCAAACATAAAAATATCTATGGAACCCAGAAAAGTATATAGGAAATTAAATGAAAAATTGGGGTGATCATTCTATTAGAAAAGTAAATCTTGAATAATATATATAATATGTCCATAGATGAATTATGGTCAATTTCACTATATTTAAGATAATTTTGAATATGATAGACATGAATGAGTCTTTTTTTAGAATCCAAATTTAACTTCTGGGTAAACTATGAGATGTGAAAAATCATTTAATTCTAGAATTGAAATTTATTATATTTCATTGAAGTGTTGGAACATAATATTGAATTCACTTTTGTTGTTCCAAAATCCATATAACATAAAAATAGAGTTTTACACAAATTTATATTGGGCTAAACAAAATATCATTTTATTCTTCTTGTCTGACCAAGTATGTATGTGATTTTCAATATATTATGTATAACTTCCATTTAATAATTTTATGTTGATGAAGATCAAGGGAATGGATTGAGGTAAGGATAATAGTAGATATATTTCCATTGGATTAATCTTCACCCTTCAACAAAGACTCATAAAAACTAATAAAAAGTGATTAATATAAAGGGAGAATTGAAATGAATTCCAAGAAGTTCATGATGGTTTTATATACATCAAGGGAAAAAGAATTTCATTTAAGAATTTATAATGTTTTCATACAATCCAACTTGGAATATTGAGAAGATGGATATGAATGAAGACCATCCCACATACTGAGATTTTGGAACATTCATATTTCTAATATTAATGGGGGTGGATCATATTGTAGGTATATTTCTATAACTATTGACTAATATTTTTCTTATTTATTACTTTATTTTATTTCTCTCTTGATTTTACACTATATCCCATGTGGTTATTTGAAGGAGACACCTCCCAATCACCAACTTCTTTATTGTTTCATTTAATTGAATTCAATATCATGGTTTTATATTTAGTGTACTTATATATATATATAGTATTTTTTCTTTTATATTATGATTCTCATATCGACTAGTGTTTCAATAATTATATCATATAATGTGAACAATTATAACTTCCTTAAATATATTTTAAATTTATCTACAATCATATTTCATTTAATTTAAGACATGACATATTAAATTTTATTAATAATAAGGATAGAATTTGGATTTATAAAACTGATCAGACATCAATAAATTTTTAAAACAGGTTTGAGATATATTTTAAATTTTTCATTTAAAAATGCTTTAGATAATGGTCACATATACTTCCAATGTTATAATTGTGTTGGAATACCATGGTTATGTCATGAAAAAGTTAGCTACCATAGAACCAAATGTGGTTATAAAACAAACTAATATATGTGGTACCATAATGGGGAGAAATTTCAATATCAAACTATTCATGATCCGAATGAGAGGACTGGATTGAAGAATTTATACGATGACCAATTTCCATTTTTTCATATTCATGAGAAAGAAAGGATACTGACCCAAGAATACTTCGTTATGAGAATTCAGGATGCATGTAATTAAAATAATGATATTGAAAGGGTTAAAATATTGAATAACTCCAGTATATTAGAAATGTGGTCAAATGAAAAATCTGGAATTTGTAATCCAATTACGTCACAAGAAAACCATGTATGTAATTTATATTACTAAAATTGATTATATTATTACCTTATTGAAGGACATACTTCAATATGATGTAGATATTCCGTAAAATCAGAATATAGTTTGGATATTTATTGAGGAACTTTTATTTTCTAAAAACAAAATACATGCTTTCCCGAATGATTGTGGTTTATTTTGGGAGGAAACTATTGAATAGAATGATTGTATAAAATGTGGAACATCCCAATAAAATCTAAATACTGATGGAACACAATCCCATGTGCCAAAAATTTAATGTGGAACTTTCCATTCATTTCAAAACTCAAAAATATTTTCATGTCTAGTGAAATATCAATAAAAATAAAATTGAATGATACCAAGCAACAAAAGGATAATGATGAATTAATTCATCCTATATTTGTATTTCAAAGGAAGATATTTTATGATTGACATCTTGATTCTATATCTGACATTAGTAATGTGATTTAGGTTATATCAAATTAAAGTTTTAATTCATTTGGATAGATTATTACTTCTCAAAGCACAAGTCAATTTTTCATACACATTTCTAACCTTCCCCCTAGATGTGTATGATTAAAACATTCACTTTCATGAATATAATCATATGTAGATATTCTTATCCTAGAATTTATATTGAAGTATACATAAAAAAATTAATAAAAGAGTTGAATCATCTTTGTGATTTTGGTGTTCACACATATAATGCATATACGAATGAAATATTTCAGATACATTATGTGACTATGTGGATGATTAATGATTTTCCTACTTATGAAATTATATCTAGATGAAGAATGAAGGGAAAAATATCATGTCTTGTTTATATAAATAATATATGATCCATAAGACTTAAATATCACCATAGTTTATGTTTTATGTGACATCTACAATTCTTTCCAAGGAATAATCAATATAAGAATAATTATCGATGGTTTGATAATACCATGGAGACCTACATTCAACCTTAGTGTATGTCCGTAACTGATGTTCTTAATGAATTGAAATATGTCGGTTTTTCATTTAGGAAGGGTCATTTGAAATATATGAAGAGGAATATTTTTTTCATTTAAACCAATTAAAATTTGAAGAGAAAAGAATATTCTTTTATTTTCCTTATTGGCCAACCAAATTGTTATGTCATTTTTTAGATGTAGTGCACATTAAAAAAATATGTTTGAAATTTTGATTTTAATTCTTCTAAATTTTAAGGGAATGAAAATAATATGATATACAATCACATCATTACTTGGTGGATATGGTATCTGACTAGAATTGCATTTTGTGAGTATCAGTGAAAATGAATAAAATGTTCTGTTTGATTCTTATGTGATGAAACCTATAGAAAAAAATCAATTTCTGCAAGTACTAGATACCATTAAAGATCCAAATGGATATTTAAGAAACGTATCAAAATGGTTCAATAGAAGAGAGTTGAATCTAAACTATTTGAAGACTCCGGACTATCACATTCTTATGCATGTGCTGATTCCAATAGTGATCCATCATCTACTGTCTAATAATGTAAGGGTTTTAGTTTTTTGGTTGTGACATTTTTATAGAGATCATTGTACTAAGAATCTGTCCAGGTATTTATTGAGAAAAACAATTGAATAGGTGCGATTAATTTTTTTGTGAGTTAGAGATAATATTTCCTCCATTATTTTTCTCATGATTGTTGCATCTACCTATCCATATTCCAACTGAAATAATTCTTGGAGGAACTATTTATTTTCGTCTGATGTACCCAACTTAAAGAACTATGTACACATTGAAGTATTATGTCTTGAAAAATAATCATATTTATGGTTCAATGGTGGAAGGTTATATGAATTGAGAATGTATGGATTTCTGTTCAATGTATTTGTCTTGTGTGACTATGAGACAAAACATACCAATAAGAAATAAATAATATATGTATAAGAAAATTGATCCATTTTTTCCAACACTTTATAAAATATGGTTAATTTATAGATTATATACATTGACCATATTAATCCTTGAAGAGTGGGAGATGGAACATCGCACAATTTTGTTTAACTTTGATTTTTTCGATTAATACATTCTAAAATTAAATTAAAAATGTATATGTTATATCATATATTGTAATTGTACATATCTGTTAAAGTTTTTCTATTTTTTTGTAGGGAATATAAAAAATGATAATTATAAATCATAGTTATTTATATTTGAGAAGGAAAAGGAGAGTGAATAGAAACAAGTTTTCTTATTGGTTGAAATTGATGGTAGAAGTATTACTGCAATAAATTTATATAATTAATATATAATTAATTTTAATATTCATTTATATTTTAGTTATTAGGTTTTCATTCCGACTCTACCTATGAGGAAATAAGAGCATTTGATTTTGGTTCCAATTTACTGTTTAGTGAATAAAAATCAATTGTAATAAATGGGTACAAATTATTTTCATTGAACAATCAATGAACATGAGAAAATAACATAATGGTGTTATGGTAACTACCACAATAGAATATTTTTCCAGTGAATCATATTATAGACCTTTATTTTGAAATATATCTTATTAAAGAGTATTTTAAAAAATAATGATATTGGATTATTAATCTCATGGCTGAGTCACCATGATTAAATGCTTGTTGTTTGATTCAATGTTGAGGCATGAAACATTTATTGATTATTGTGGGTTTCAAGTTATTTACATGACTCACACTCTTAATACTGATGAGTCATATATGTTGGCATCATTAGGGAAACATGTTTTTATATATGAAAGATTATATTTGACATAAACATGGTTTCATTATTGATGTAATCCAAAGATATATATTTTACAATGGTGGTGATGGAATTGAAACCATCCCTACTACCATTGTCCATGATCAATTAATTACTTATGATGACTCCAAAATTTCAATTTTCAATTTTGATCATAAACTTGTAGCTATGGTGGGAAATATATAGAATCATCCATATGTGTTCTAAATTATTTTGGATTATCTCAACTTGGGTTGTTAATGTTGGTAATATTTAAATTTATTTACTACTAATTATAAATATTTGTATCTAACTTCACCTTTTTGTTCATTTTTAATATATACTATTTATAATATTCTTTGAATTATGTTTTATAATATTGAAATAAACTATATTAGAACCTACCAAATAGAAAAAAAACTAAAAAAGTTAAGTTGAAAAAAGAAAAATTGAATTGAATTATATTAAACAAATTTCAATGAAAATAAAAAACAATAAAAATAACGACCTTACAAAAATGGAAAAATTAACTAGCCCAAAATATAATTTTAATGACCTTGCCCATTTTTTTTTGAACAATGTCCTAATCAATTAAATAAAATGAACCAAATAACCTAATTTTTTTTTACTTTTATCAAATTGAAAAAAGAATCAAACTATACCATACCCATGCTAAACAAGAAAACATGAACATATTAATTTAAAATGACATGTGTTTTGATATTCTTACCCTAAAATATAAAACTACTTTGTTATCTCCAAATGTATGATTTATTTGGACTGACAATTGGTATTCCTTAATTAAGTCATGTATCATATTATTTATTGTTTTTATTAAATATTAGTAATAGATTTATAATTAATTCCATATTTATTTTTCTAACGTAGTAAATGAAAAACATTAAAGAGATGCAATAGAAAATGATGAAAAACAATAATAACCAATTGAGAAAGATCAACATCCCTCCTTTTGTGAATGTTGTGAGTATTTTAATTCAAATGTATATATCAATAACACGTAATTTCACGTGATTAATTTTGTTTTTAACATTTAATCAGGATCTACCACCTAGGTGATAGTTATTATATGACTATCCTAATGGTAACATCACTGAACTAGATAATATGAGGGGGGTCATACAAGAGCTAAGTTCACCACTCAACATACCTGATCACACCCAGTCCTTTCCTCTAACATACCATATAGCATACATTCTGATCCTATAATTTATTTAGAGGCACATAAGATATATATATCTCTTATGTTTTTTTAAACATTTACATCTGATCATCCTTGCCTATCTTTCCATTAAATGATGATGAATCATACTACCCATACATATTATACATTTACAAATATGTCTATTCCATCTAATATTTTTTTCTAATTCATTCTCCCCAAGGTTCTACATTCATGCCACTTCAACTTTTACTCTAACAGATTCTATGTTTCTAGAGTAGACATTGTATATACACACGTAGAACATTTTTATGGACACCTTTTTCATGCATGTTTGATGAATTGGGATGCATTTTTTCCATCTCACCATCATCATTTACATGTAGGTTTCTAAGAATATTTTTCCCAATCCTTTAATATTATATATTGGTATAGTTAAATTTCCATTTTATTCTAGTTTTTGGTTTCTTCACACAACACTATGGCCAAAAGTGGTGTTTTCTCACAATCATCCCAGATATTAGAAGAAGGAATGAAATCATTTAATAATATTCCAATAATAGTATTTACCCTATACATATGGATATATCCAAGGCTAAAACCCACATCCTTTTTACAGTAGGTGGATGTTATATATCCTATGAAACTAATAATAACTCATCCATGGAATCATATCAGAATAGTGGTAGATGAAATTAGTGGACCTATAAGGTCCATTCTAAATCATATTTAAAATTTACATTAGGTGAATTACCTAGTATAAACTTTAATCCATACTATATTCGGTGATTTATAAACTCAAAATAATGATGCATTTGGGTATTATGTGTTTTGATGCCTAATATAGATAGAAATCCATTTGGTGAGAGTTTGATAGGTGGAATTTTTTTTTGTTTTTTTCCACATTGATGATTTTTTAATTTAATAAAATATTTTACTATCAATGAAATATAAATAGAATGGACCAAATGGTTGGGTGATTAAAATATGAAACTAAACCAAACTAAATCTATAAAAAATAAATCAAACAGATGTAAATATTCATGACCTAAACCTTATTGAATGTATCCGAATATATTTATAATGAAATATAAAAATAGAAAAATAATAAAAAAATAACTAATGTAAACCAAACAAAATAAACTATGAAAAATCCAAAGTGAATCAAATAGAAACTATCCAAGATAAACTAAGTTAAAACAATTTAATCTGAAACAAACCAAACCAAAATTTGCCAAATTAGAAAAATTCAACTAAAATAGAATTTAATTTTTTTGAATAAAGTTGAACATGCCCAACACACCCAACCCAAATTGAACCAAAAAATAGAATCCATCAATAAATAATTAAATTTATTAAACATATAACTACTTTTCATGTACTTCTATGAAAAAGCATAAATTTAATTTTAGACACTATTATAATTTAGTTTGAAAAAATAAAAAAAAAACTGAATTTGAAATGTCAAAATTAACTTAGGGTGAATTTTTAGTATTTTTCTAAGAAGTTTCATTTTTTTGATGAATAGTGACAAATATTACATTGTAGATAAAATATATTTTTTGGTTTAAATAATTATTATACTTTAAATTTATTTTTAAAGTCATAAAAGATAATTAATAAATATATTAATATAATTTAGGTCATTGGAATCGTTTTTATAATGAAATTAGATATAAAAACTTATTTAAATTTTGAACGTCTCTTTTACCAGTCTTCTCACCACATCTGCGGAACTGATGTTAAACTTAATTTAGTTACTTCAGTGAATTAAATTTGTAAAAATAGATATACATGGTTTTAATTAGTATGAAATTTTTGGTCTAATAGGTTCAACTTAATTTTTGGTTAATAATAACTTTAGTATATTTTTATTTACCTTAAGGTAAATTGGATAATTAGAGGTAAACAATATTTTAATATTATAAAATTACCCTAACATTTGTCCTATTTTCATTGGATAAGTAGGTTTAAACAAAAATCAACCATAGAACGAAATTATAACCTGTTTAAGACACCTGGGTAACAATATGACTTTTATTATATTTTATTTAAAGAGAAGCTAAAAATAGAATACTCATAACTTTAATAAGTAAATCATTTTTAATATAGGGTTATACAGAAGGTAAAGTTGACTATAAATAGTCATTTTAAATATAAAATTTTACTTTTATAATGATAATTTATTTATAAATTTATATTGATAAAATAATTAACTTAAAATGTTACACAATGATGATGAAATAATACTTTATTTAATAAATGGATCAAATAAATGATATTAATAATATTAAAATAAATATAATTTGAATTAATCAGTGTTCTAAAATAATTTTATAGGTGACTATGACATTTCAGTAGTGTCTTAAAGGCTTTGGTTCAAAATTATATTGCTATTTGAAATTTATATAAAGATAATGTTGTGAATAATGTCAAAGACATTTTTACCAATTTTTAAGTTTTTAATAAGTGGTTTGAATGAAATCGTTTTCTTTTTCCCTATAATGTACTTTTTGACTTATCCATTAACAGGATGAGAAAAATATATTTTTAACTTATATGGAAGGAATGTATTTTTCTATTTTTATGATTTCATAATTATTTGAGGATTCCCTTAAGAAAATTCAATGTTATTTTTAATGAAAATATTTTCTTCTAATATTTTGTGAAATTTAAATTAAATAAAATGATTTCAATGAATAAAGGATATTTTCTTCAAGAGCTGTTTTAATGAATTTTCTTGATTTCTTTATATTTTTTCACAGTTGTTAAAAGGAAAAGGGTTTTGAAAATGTTTTATGTTTTAAAAAGTTATTTTTAAGTAAAATTCATGTTCTAAGTGATATTTCAAAATCATTCCCCATCTAAGATGACATAATTTTTTATAGTTCAAGTATACCATTCATATTCTTTATTAGAAAGGTTTATGTTTTTAGGGAAGGATGTTTAAGAAACCCACTTCTTTTCATGGGTTATTCTTTTGAAGAAATGATTCTAAAACCTATATATTTTCCATAGTTTGTGATATGATTACATGTTTATGAAACTAATTCCATTTCATTTGTTATGATATGATTGTTTATGATCTTTTGGAACATGTATGTATGATTTCATTATAAGATGGGTGATACCAATATCTCCCTCCAATGCATTGGGTAAAGATGGATAGCTTTTGAGGTATATATGTTTTTGTGCGAACATGATTTCATGGTAACAATTCTATGTGTGGACCTGGTTTTTATGTTCATTATTTTTTGCTTGGACCTAGTTTTCATGTCCATATGTTTTTACAAGGGCTGAATTTCATTTCCTTAATTTAATGAGTGAACCTCCTACCATTTAAACATGTTAAAAAAGTTACA
The DNA here is from genome assembly GCA_963277665.1 of Viscum album. NCBI lineage: Eukaryota > Viridiplantae > Streptophyta > Magnoliopsida > Santalales > Viscaceae > Viscum > Viscum album. Next base: position 778,115,356 of record OY728131.1, on the reverse strand, counting down.
AGTTTCTAAGTTTGAACCAATTTCATGTCTTATGATAATGTTATGATTTCATATATTATGTCCTTTATATCCTTATGATTCATGTCTTATAATCTGCCAATATTTATGCCATGATTCATTTTTATGATCTTTGATATGTATGGTATGATATTTTATTTTCATGATCATTTTCTCATACCATTATGCTCATGATTCTGTTTATATAAATCCATTGTTTACCCATAATATGCATATGATATCACCATTTTCTTATACTTTCTTTTTCCATATGTTTCCAAGTCTCCAAAGGCACTAGATGTAACACCCCAAGCTTCCACGATACGCTTCTCTTTGAATAATGCGATAGCGTGTGTTGTACGCAACGTCGAGTTCTAACACCACAACCAATCAAACTAGCCGTTATGAATAGTAATACCTACTTTTTGAAATTATATATTTTATATTTCAAAATGGACTTCATTTTTGGATTCGGAATATCGAAATTATCCTAAGTTTAATTTTTGGTATTTTTCTGAGAACTTCCAATTTTTATGAATAGTGAAAAATACTTAAAAAAAACTTTCTAAATAAAAATAATTTATAGTGATAAATTATATTATTGAGTGGTTTTAAAGTATAATTAGAATATATTTTTACCATTTTATCCAATGGTGTTCATTATAATTAATTTTACTTTGAAATTAGATATAAACAATTATCAATCTTTTGATATATATTGTTTCTTAAAAACACGCTATTTGTTGTGACAGCGGGAGTTAATTATAAAATTAATTAATTCAACTTATATGTTTGGAATTTTTTAAAATAGACATCATTTTTGAATTCGGAATATCAATTATATCTTAGGGTGAAATTTTGGCATTATTCTGAAAAACATCAATTTTTGATGAATAGTGAAACTACTAAGTGGTAGTTAAAAAACTAAATTTTTCATAAAACCTAATTTTACCGCTTCTGTGAATAGAATTTCTAAAATCTGAGAGACACGGTTAATATCAAGAAGTAAAATGTGGTTCAATGAGATGAAAATAATTTTTCGTGAATAGTAACTTTTTACTTTTATTTACAACGGTTAAAAGTAAATAGGGTAATTAAGGGTAAAAATGATATTAATATTACCCTAACACATGTCCTAATTCTATTGGACAAGTGTATCTCGATCAAAATAGCATTAGGAATAAAATATTATCATTTAGGTCCACTTGGATTAGATTAGGACATTTATTATTATTTAATTCAAAAAAGAGTTAAAATCAATGTTTATTTACTAAAACATTTTTAATATAGGGTTATACATAAGATAAATTCGATTGTAAATATTCATTAGAAATATAAAGCGATTTCCTACATAATGATATTTTATTTATAATTTTTAGACTTTAAATAATTTAATTTATTTATGACACAATGATGATGCAGTAATTACCATAATTGTGAAAAATTAAATTAATTGATATTATAAATTCCCAAATAAATATAATTTGAGTCTTTTTAGGAATTACAATAATTTTATAGGTTAATATGACATGTTAGTATTGATTAAATTAACTTTGTTCGAAGTAATCATTCTGTTATCATTTTTACAAAAATCAATTATTGAATAGTGTCAAAATTGACATAAAAGAGTTTTTAAAACACATATTATATAATTGATTGATAGTAAATTCCTAAAAATCTAATGATCGGCCAAGAGACTTATATTATGATAGTATCATCATTAATGGACCACTTGGGGGTCGATTGGATTTATATAGTAAGTTTATTAACTATATATTATAAAAATACAAAGTGACATGGTAAATGTCAAACTAATTAACTAAGAGTTAAAACTAAAATATAAGGTTAATATAGTAACCCAAACCTATCTAAATTATATTGGTTGAATAGTTTTCTACCTATCCCCACCTTAAACTTTGAATAATCAACTTTGGAGCCATTAGAAACCGAATTCTAATTTATTATAAATTAATATTTCTAGCTCTTCCAAAGGTGCCCCTCACCCCTCTTATAAAAGGGCACTCCTCCTTCTCATTCCTTCACACCTTCAAAGCCTTTTGGTTCGGCCAAAATCTACCCAAATACTCTCCCAAATTCCCTCACTACAACCTAGAGGCCTTAGTTTGATCATAAATCCATCCTAAGGAGCCCTTTTGATCAAATCAAAAGGAAGAACCCGAAGAAGAGGTAATGTTTTCACCACCCCTTTTCAAGTTCCTTTCTTCTTCCACTTCTTATTTCTTTGTTATTACCATTCTAAAATAATTACTCCAGTATCTTATATATACTATGATGTTATTATAAATATGGTACAACCATATTCAGTATTCTATCCACCCTTTGAATAACATGTCACCATACGTGCGTACGTACGGCTTACCGTCTCCACGTCGTGGTGTAATTGTTATTCAATTTATTATTATTTGGATGGGTATAATAATGATGTGTAACTCATGTAAATAATAAATATAACATGTTAATGATTATTTATATATGATATACCATCCATTTATATATTATTTTAATATCAAAATAATGATATTGTCGCTCGTGCGTACGTACGGACTACCGTCTCCACAAACACGATAAGATTCATTCTCCATCGTATCCATTCAAGTATAAATATCACTTGATGATTTAAAAATAATGTTTATGGACTTTATATCATTCTGGATATGAATAATATACAACATATACATGAAAAACATGGCTTACTTAATAAAACATATAAAAGAAAATGAGTATGTTAACACCCGAAACAACGATAATTCTAAGATATTATTAACAAAGCAATGTTAAAAGATCATATATGATATCATATTAATATATATGATTCTTATATAATTTAATAACAATTATTTCACCATTATACAGGATGTTAACCAACCCTCAACCAATGAAAAGTACAAGGTAAGGGTAATTTCACAATCTCTTCATTATCCGAGGTTGTTTTTACGTAATTATCTACTGAGATCTCTTTGTCATCCACATCCATGTTTCTTAAAAATGTATTTCAAAATATTTTTACCATTTACAAGAATATGGGTTAAAGTCATTTATACCCTTTTTTGACTTTTTATAAGAGTTTTATAAATGAATCTTTCCGTCGTCTTCCAAACAAGGTGCTTTTTAACCTTTTCGACAAAATTAAGGTAAGAATGTTTTATTAACTTATACGGTGGGTGCGATTATTTTCCGCTGTTATAAAATCGTCGAATCTTCCCTTACAAGATTATAAGAATATTTTCAAATAAAATGTTTTATTTTATATGGCACTTAAATGATTTCAAAATAAAAAGAGATATTTCTCTAAAAAGAGTTTTGATTTCATCTATTTCAACATCCTTTAATGGATTTTATGCTTATGTGAAATTTATTTATTATGATACAAAACTTCTATATTGTATTTAAGGTTTTGTGGTATGTTTGAATGTGGATGTGCTATTTTTATACCATTCATGGTTTATGGTGAAAGTATTGACATTTCGTATGCTAGTTTTAATACGAATATTTATATTATGTTTAAACCTTTTCATATGGGAATGCATTGGACTTAATATGTGACGGGTGGAGCCCACTATGTCTCCTCGATGCATCGGTAGGTCTCATGAGACAAACTAGTGTCTTGGCACAAGGCCTTGACAAAATCTTATTTGTAGTCTTGGCACGAGGCCTTGGCTATGTGGTTATGATAGTCTGGCATTATGCATTCCATCATTATGAAAGTCGCTATTGATATTGCATGTGATTGTTCGATTAGTAGAATATCCATGTGAATAAGTAAATGGAATTATTTCATTTTATTTTTTCCTTACTATGTTGATGTTCAAGTTTAAAAGGCTTTTTTTTTAATTATACACTGCCTTAAATGTTTATTCTAATTTTTGAAAGTTTCCGCTATTTTGTTATCCTTACTGGGAATTTGAGCTCACCCCTTTTCTATGTTTTATTTTCCCAGGATGTGTAAGAAGTAAATTATGAATGACCTTCAGGGATATTATTAGGGGTTAATAGTGTGGGATATGGAGAAAATATGTTCTTGTAGTATTTTTTCACTTTATGATGTAATGTAAAACTTTATGAATATATCTAGTGTTTCCAAGGCTACTAAACCAATCGGTCTTTCGAGAACTGATCTTTCTTGTGATCATTCCAATGTTATGTAATAATGCACCGACTCTAGGTAACTAGGGTTGGGGTGTTATAGTTGGTATCAGAGGAAGTTTAGTACAAACCTTGGAAGCTAGATTTAGATAAACTCTGATTAGAGCACGTAGACCTAAGATGAACATTGAGGATTAGTATAGAAGAACTTCCTAGAATTTTGGTATTGTAGAGATTTTGTGAGTTTTCCGAGAAATACATCCCTGTCTGGATACGAGTAGGTAGAGGCGGCTCTGGCATAGATGGACCTAGGGGTAAAACCCGAAAACACCGCTTTGAGCTAGACTCGAACGGGAACTGGTGCACGACAATGGGCCTTGCTGCACTCTTGGTTACGACACTCCCGGGGGATATGCTTAGGATAACTCTCATTTTATTTACAAATAATTATGAAGGGTTTATGAGTATATACTTCCTCAAAGAAAATATTTTTATGATTATGGATTATATCTGTAAATAGTTCAATTTATGTTAAGTGTTTTATAAGTATGGGATTATGTATTTTGATTCATAAACTGATATAGTTTATGCCATTGTTTAGAAATGGCGCCTAGGGGAAGAAATGGAAACCGTATCAATGCCCGCACTCCATGTAGGGATTTCCCTCCTGCTCAAGATAATTATAGTGGAGCTGGTGATGCAACTGGTACTGATCTTCTAATCACTATACTGGGACAACTCACTCAGGTTATGAATAATAACCTTACCCGTATGGAGCACCCTAATCCGCAGCGTGGAGGATCAATGTTAGATCGATTCATGAGGCAACAACCACCAACGTTCAATGGGAGTACAAATCCCTTAGTAGCTGAGAAATGGATATTTTCCCTAGAGAAAATATTTCAGGCTTTGGGGAGTAGTGAAAGGGAAAAAGTTATCATGGCAGTTTACCGCCTCACTGGAGATGCTGATCAATGGTGGTCATTGATTCAAAATACGAAGGAAGATGATGAAGTATCAAATATGGAATGGAGGGAGTTCAAAGATCTGTTTTTAGAAAAATACTTTCCTCGCGACAATCGAGCAGATATGGAAAGGCAATTTCTAAGTCTGAGACAGAAGGAGGATGAGAATGTCACAAATTATGAGGCTAAATTTACAAGGTTAGAAAGGTATGCTGGTGATTATATACGTAACCCAATAATTAATATTGATCGTTTCTTTGATGGGTTAAAACCATTTCTCCGTCGAGCATTAGTCTCACAATCCTTCTCGTTATACGAAGACATTGTCTCATGTGCTATCAAGACCGAAAAGAAATTCTCTAAGTCTTATGACTTTAAAGAAAAGAAAGAGAAGAAGAGGCGTACTGATCAATATGGGAATGGAAATAAGGGGAAGAAAGGAAATGTTTAATATCCATCCTGTGGTAAATGTGGGAAGAAAAACCCCGGTACTTGCTTGAAGGGAATGGGCGTCTGTTACAAATGTGGTGAAAAAGGCCACCAAGCTCGTGATTGCAAAGGGAAGAAGGAAGCTACCAATGTTCAGTGCTACAATTGCAGGGAGATGGGGAATTATGCAAATGAATGTCCTAAGCATCATGAGAACTTACCTCAGAAAAGGGCAAGGGATCAAGGCCAGGCTTATGCTATCACTACTACTGAGGTAGAAGCTCCGAAAGACGTGGTGGCAGGTAATTTAATGGTTTCCTCAAGTTTAGAAAATGCATTATTTGATTCTGGATCATCGCATTGTTTCATATCTTCCCAGTTTTCTAAGAAAATTAGATATCTACAATTTGATTTAACAATGGAGTTGTCAGTTAAAACTCCTAAGGGAAGTATAATTGCAACAAAGTTTTGTGAATCAGTCCCCATTAGAGCACATAAATGTTCTTTATCTGCTGATCTCATCGTCATACCTATGATTGAGTTTGATATAATCCTTGGTATGGATTGGATTTCGGACTATGATGTGAAGATTTATTTTAAGAAGAAAGAGGTTACGATTCATGATGATAATGATAAGGAACACCTTATCTTTAGAGCAGAATCGACACCACCTAATTCTTATTTAGATCCACCCCCAGTAGCTCAACTAAAGTCAATTATTGGGGAGGAAGAGAATGAAATGACTGTGGGTGAGGAAAGGAATGTTCAAATAGAGGATGTACCTGTTGTGAACGAATTTGTAGATGTATTCCCGAAAGATTTACCTAGACATCCTCCAGAACGAGAAGTTGAGTTTTCCATTGATTTAATTCCTGGATCAAGGCCTATATCAAAGACCCCTTATAGAATGGCCACTGTAGAATTAGTTGAACTAAAGAAACAACTAGAGGAATTGAGTAATAAGGGATTTATACGCCCTAGTGTTTCTCTATGGGGAGACCCTGTTCTTTTTGTTAAAAAGAAAGACGGATCTATGAGGTTATGTATCGACTATAGGGAGATCAATGCTATAACAATAAAGAACAAGTATCCCCTACCACGCATTGATGATTTATTTGACCAACTGCATGGAGCTCAATACTTTTAAAAGATTGACCTTCGATCTGGATACCATCAGTTGTGTGTAAGGAAGGAAGACATTCTGAAGACAACATTTCGAACCAGGTACGGGCATTACGAGTTTACTGTAATGCCTTTTGGATTGACTAATGAACCCTCTGTATTCATGGATCTGATGAATAGATTTTTCAAGGAGTATCTCAATGAATTTGTGGTGGTATTTATTGATGATATTTTAGTATACTCTAAAATCTACGAAGATCATGAAAATCACTTGCGCATTATCTTGAAGACTCTGAGAAGACATGAATTATATGGGAAGTTTAGCAAGTGTGAATTCTAGCTTCATGAGATTTATTTTCTTGGCCATATTGTCTCTAAAGATGGAATCTCTGTTGATCCTTCAAAGATCAAGGTGATCCAAGAATGGCCAGCACCTACGAGTATAACTGAAGTACGTAGTTTTATTGGTTTGGCAGGTTATTATCGACGATTCGTCCAGAATTTTGCCCGATTGGCTAACCCATTAACGAATCTCACACGTAAAGGGGTTAAATTTGTTTGGCCAAAAGAGTGTGAAGAATGTTTTGAAGAACTGAAGATAAGATTAGTCAATGCTCATATATTGAATCTACCATCGGGGAATGATGGGTTCGTTATTTATAGTGATTCATCGAAGAAATGACTTGGTTGTGCCCTTATGCAGAATGATAGGGTTATTGCCTATGCATCACGACAGTTGAAAATTCATGAACAAAACTATCCTACTCATGATCTCGAGTTAGCAGTTGTGATCTTTGCTTTGAAGATATGGAGGCACTACCTCTATGGTAAAAAATGTGAGATTTATACTAATCACAAGAGTTTGAAGTATATTTTCTCACAAAAAAGAACTCAACATGAGGCAAAGGAGATGGCTTGAATTACATAAGGATTATGATTGTACGATACACTACCACCCGGGGAAAGCAAACAAGGTGGCAGATGATTTGAGCAGAAAAGACCATGGAGTTTTGAACGTGATGAGAATTGAAAGGGATCCAATTTTGAGGGATCTAGTGATGATGGACATGGGAATAACCAGGGAAGGTGAAACATCAATGATTTTTCAAATGGTTGCCAAACCATATTTACTAGAAAGGATTAAGAGTTCTCAGACCGATGATGAAGAATTTCAAAAGAAGATTAAAGCTGTGAATGATGGGAGACTGAGAGACTTTGTGTATGAAGATGTAATTTTGAAATTTGGGAAGAGACTTTGTGTTCCCGAAATACCTAATCTAAAAAGGGAATTGCTGGATGATGCTTATAGTTCCAATTTCTCTATACACCCTGGGAGCACCAAAATGTATAGACATTTGAAGGAACATTTTTGGTGGGACAACATGAAGAGGGAGATTGCTGATTTTGTGTCAAGATGTATGGTTTGTCAACAAGTGAAAGCTGGAAGGCAACAGCCTGGAGGAGTCATGCAACCTCTTCCCATACCAGATTAGAAATAGGACAATATTACAATGGACTTTTTCATGGGGATACCAAAGACTCCTAGAAGGAACAATGAAATATGGGTTATTGTTGATCGTCTTACCAAGTCAGCACATTTTCTTGCTATAAGAGAAGATCTACCCCTGGAACGTCTAGCAAGACTATATATTAATGAAGTTGTGAGACTTCATGAAGTACCCCTATCGATTGTTTCTGATCGTGATCCCTGTTTTACTTCAAGATTCTGAAAAAGTCTTCAGAAATCCCTGGATACTGAACTTCATTTGAGCACTGCTTACCACCCTCAGACAGACGGTCAATCAGAACGGACTATTCAATCCTTAGAAGACATGTCGAGATCTTGCTCACTTGACTTTCAGAGTATGTGGGATCAATATTTACCTCTGGTAGAATTTTCCTATAACAATAGCTTCCATTCGAGTATTCAGATGGCACCATATGAAGCGTTATACAGGAAGAGATGTCATACACCAACCTGTTGGGATGACGTTGGTGAAAGAAAACTTGTAGGCCCGGAACTGGTGGAGGAAACGATGGAAAAGGTGAAGGTAATCCAAAATCACATCAAAGCAGATCAAAGTAGGCAGAAGAGCTATGCCGATAATCGAAGGAAGGATTTGGAATTTCAAGTCGGTGATCATGTTTTCCGGAAGGTATCTCCATGGAAGGGAGTCATACGTTTTGGTAAGAAAGGTAAATTGAGTCCCAGGTACATCAGACCCTTCGAAATTCTAGAACGAATTGGGGCTGTAGCTTACTGACTGGAAATGCCACCAAGTCTCTCCAAAGTTCATGATGTGTTCCACGTATCTCTGTTGAGGAAATACATGCCTAACCCAACACATGTACTCACCTATGAGTAATTAGAACTGGAACCCGATCTGTCCTATTGTGAAGAGCCCGTCAGGATTCTTGATACGAGAGAACAAGTACTGAGAAACCGGACGACGTGTCTGGTAAAAGTTTTGTGGAGAAACCATAAGATGGAAGAGGCATCATGGGAACCCGAGGAACTTATGATGAAGAACCACCCGAGTCTTTTCATGTGATAACTATTCTAGAAATTTCGAGGACGAAATTATTTGAAGGAGGGGAGAATGTAACACCCCAAGCTTCTACGGTAAATTTCTCTTTGAATAATGCGATAGCGTGTGTTGTACGCAACGTCGAGTTCTAACACACCACAAACAATAAAACTAGCCGTTATGAATAGTAATATCTACTTTTTGAAATTATATATTTTATATTTCAAAATGGACTTCATTTTTGGATTCGGAATATCGAAATTATCCTAAGTTGAATTTTTGGTATTTTTATGAGAACTTCCAATTTTTATGAATAGTGAAAAATACTTAAAAACAACTTTTTTAATCAAAATAATTTATAGTGATAAATTATATTATTGAGTGGTTTAAAGTATAATTAGAATATATTTTTACCATTTTATCCAATGGTGTTCATTATAATTAATTTTACTTTGAAATTAGACATAAACAATTATCAATCTTTTGATATATATTGTTTCTTAAAAACACGCTATTTGTTGTGAAAATGGGAATTAATTATAAAATTAATTAATTCAACTTATATTTTTGTAATTTTTTAAAATAGACATCATTTTTGAATTCGGAATATCAATTATAGCTTAGGGTGAAATTTTGGCATTATTCTGAAAAACTTCAATTTTTGATGAATAGCGAAACTACTAAGTGGTAGTTAAAAAACTGAATTTTTCATAAAACCTAATTTTACCGCTTCTGTGAATGGAATTTCGAAAATCTGAGAGACACGGTTAATATCAAGAAGTAAAATGTGGTTCAATGAGATGAAAATAATTTTTGGTGAATAGTAACTGTTTACTTTTATTTACCACGGTTAAAAGTAAATAAGGTAAATAAGGGTAAAAATGATATTAATATTACCCTAACAAATGTCCTAATTCTATTGGACAAGTGTATCTCGACCAAAACAGCCTTAGGAATAAAATATTATCATTTAGGTCCACTTGGATTAGATTAGGACATTTATTATTATTTAATTCAAAAAAGAGTTAAAATCAAAGTTTATTTACTAAAACATTTTTAATATAGGGTTATACACAAGAAAAATTGGATTGTAAATATTAATTAGAAAGATAAGAAGATTTCCTAAATAATTATATTTTTATTTATAATTTTTCGACTTTAAATAATTTAATTTATTTATGACACAATGATGATACAGTAATAACCTTAATTGTGAATAATTAAAATAATTGATATTATAAATTCCCAAATAAATATAATTTGAGACTTTTTAGGAATTAAAATAATTTTATAGGTTAATATGAAATGTTAGTATTTATTCAATTTACTTTTTTCGAAGTAATCATTCTGTTATGATTTTTACAAAAATAAATTATTGAATAGTGTCAAAATTGACATAAAAGAGTTTTTAAAACAAATATTATATTATTAATTGATATTAAATTCCTAAAAATCTATGGTTCGGCCAAGAGACTTATATCATGATAGTATCATCATTAATGGACCACTTTGGGGTCTCTTGTATGTATATAGTAAGTTTATTAACTATATATTATAAAAATACAAAGTGACATGGTAAATGTCAAACTAATTAACTAAGAGTTAAAACTAAAAGATAAGGTTAATATAGTAACTCAAACCTGTCTAAATTATATTGGCTGAATTATTTTCGACCTACCCCACCTTAAACTTTGAATAATCAACTTTGGAGCCATTATAAACCGAATTTTAATTTATTATAAATTAATATTTCTAGCTTTTCCAAAGGTGCCCCTCACCCCTCTTATAAAAGGGCACTCCTCCTTCTCATTTCTTCACACCTTCAAAGCCTTTCGGTTCGGCCAAACTCTGCCCAAATACTCTCTAAACTTCCCTCACTACAACCTAGAGGCCTTAGTTTGATCATAAAGTCAACCTAAGGAGCCCTTTTGATCAAATCAAAAGGAAGAACCCGAAGAAGAGGTAATGTTTTCACCACCCCTTTTCAAGTTCCTTTCTTCTTCCACTTCTTCTTTCTTTGTTATTACCATTATAAAATAATAACTCCAATATCTTATATATACTGTGATGTTATTATAAATATGGTACAACCATATTCAGTATTCTATCCACCCTTTGAATAACATGTCACCATACGTGCGTACGTACGGCTTACCGTCTCCACGTCGTGGTGTAATTGTTATTCAATATATTATTATTTGGATGGGTATAATAATGATGTGTAACTCATGTAAATAATAAATATAACAATTTAATGATTATTTATATATGATATACCATCCATTTATATATTATTTTAATATCAAAATAATGATATTGTCGCTCATACGTACGTATGGACTACCGTCTCCACGAACACGATAAGATTCATTCTCCATCGTTTCCATTCAAGTATAATTATCACTTGATGATTCAAAAATAATGTTTAAGGACTTGATATAATTCTTGATATGAATAAGATACAACATATACATGACAAACATGGCTTACTTAACAAAACATATAAAAGAAAACGAGTATGTTAACACCCGAAACAACGATAATTCTAAGATATTATTAACAATGCAATGTTAAAAGATCATATATGATATCATATTAATATATATGATTCTTGTATAATTTAATAACAATTATTTCACCATTATACAGGAGGTTAACCTACCCTCAACCAAGGAAAAGTACAAGGTAAGGGTTATTTCACAATCTCTTCATTATCCGAGGTTGTTTTTACGTAATTATCTACTGAGATCTTTTTATCATCCACATACATGTTTCTTCAAAATGTATTTCAAAATATTTTTACCATTTAGAAGAATATGGGTTAAAGTCATTTATACCCTTGTTTGAATTTTTATAAGAGTTTTATAAAGGAATCTTTCCGTCGTCTTCCAAACAAGGTGCTTTTTAACCTTTTTGACAGAATTAAGGTAAGAATGTTTTTTTAACTTATACGGCAGGTGCGGTTATTTTCCACTGTTATAAAATCTTCGAAGCTTCCCTTACAATATTATAAGAATATTTTCAAAGAAAAAGTTTTATTTTATATGGCTCTTAAATGATTTCAAAATAAAAAGAGATATTTCTCTAAAAAGAGTTTTGATTTCATCTATGTCAACATCCTTTGATGGATTTTACGCTTATGTGAAATTGATTTATTATGATACAAAACTTCTATGTTGTATTTAAGGTTTTGTGGTATTTTTGACTGTGGATGTGCTATTTTTATACCATTCATGGTTTATGGTCAAATTATTGACATTTCGTATGCTAGTTTTAATACGAATGTTTATATTATGTTTAAACCTTTTCATATGGGAATGCATTGAACTTAATATGTGACGGGTGGAGCCCAATATAGCTCCTCGATGCATCGGTAGGTCTCATGAGACAAACTAGTTTCTTGGCACAAGGCCTTGACAAAATCTTATTTGTAGTCTTGGCACGAGGCCTTGGCTATGTGGTTATGATAGTCTGACATTATGCATTCCATCATTATGAAAGTGGCTATTGATATTGCATGTGATTATTAGATTAGTAGAATATCCATGTGAATAAGTAAATGGAATTATTTTATTTTATTTTTTCCATACTATGTTGAAGTTCAAGTTTAAAAGGCTTTTGTTTTAGTTATACACTACCTTAAATGTTTATTCTAATTTATGAAAGTTTCCGATATTTTGTTATCCTTACTGGGAATTTGAGCTCACCCCTTTTCTATGTTTTATTTTCTCAGGATGTGAAGAATTAAATTATGAATGACCTGCAGGGATATTATGAGTTGTTAATAGTGTGGGATATGAAGACAATATGTTCTTGTAGTATTTTTTCACTTTATGATGTAATGTAAAACTTTATGAATATATCTGGTGTTTCCAAGGCTATTAAACCAATCGGTCCTTCGAGAATTGATCTTTCTTTTGATCATGCCAATGTTATGTAATAATGCACCGACTCTAGGTAACTAGTGTCGGGGCGTTGCACTAGACTAATACAGTATTTGGGTGTTTGTTGTTGTAATGTATTATGTATTCTAAAAAAGTAATGTGATGTCCATGTACGTTAATATTAGGTCTTTATAGTTGGTATTAGAGTGAAGGTTTAGTTAACCTTTGGAAATGATGATGGGAAAACATAGAGAGATACCTAGTGATATTTAGAAGGATATTTATAGGAATGTCTCAATGGACAAGACTAAGGTGTAATATATTTAAATGTATATGTCAATATTTAATTATCCTATAAGTAAATTTTTTATGATTATGTGTTTTTATGCTATGATAATTATTGCTCAGACTATGCTTTCTGATTTTAGTCAATCGTCGGAACTAGAAGGAACAACGTTAAAATTAAATGATTCAAATTTGGAAAGTTTAGGCATTATAAAAATAAAATTCTTAAATTAACTCATGATGAGAATCAAGAAGGTGGTATGAGTATTGGTTACACTATTGAGGATAAAGAGACTGCAAATAAAATGTGAATGGTATGAAATTTTCTTACTTTATTATTTATATTAAACAAAAGAATCATGATAATATTGAGGTTGAGGAACCTTAAGATATGATAAATATTTCATATTCAAGGAATGATTAATATTATGAAGCCTAAGTAGTGGTTTAAGAATAAAATTGGATGATTGAAAAGTTTATGTAACGGTATTCAAGAATAATATTTTTAGAATTTCACTGTTGGTATTATGAAAGAAGGAATATCGAATGATTGGTCCACATCAGTGTTTAATTATGTATTTAAAATAATATTGTAAAGAATCAGAATTCCCGTGGGATTTGTTTTAAATACATTGAATTTTACGAGTCCACGGTTTCAGACAGCGCTTGATTCCGAGGCCCGGTGTGCCCGGAATCAATTTCGGATGTTTTATTTAGGTACGTTCAGTAAACATATGTTCAAAATTTTATAAATTTTGAACTAGTACTTGAAATTGAAATCTGAGGGCACTATTGAACTCGCAGCGTCAGTGATTTCTTAGTGAGACTTTCACCGCAGTTGCGTTTTATCGAGAGAGGAAGAAAGTTTTTGGGGGGTTTTAATTAAATTTAATAATGTTAAAGTTTTAACTTTATTTTATTTTGGTGGTTGAAACCACCAAGGGGATGTTAGTGGTGGGGGACACCACACCATAACCTCCCATGAGAGGTTATGGTGGTGGGGTCCACCCACACATAACCTTCCTTGGGAAGATGTTATGGTGGTGGGGCCCACCCGCACTTAAGGAGGATTATTAGGTGGGGCCCACACGAGCTTTAATCCTCCTCTAAACCCCCCAATTAAGTGTAAAGCCCTTGAACCTCCCCACCATTTAATTTCCAACTCTCCACCCATTAATTAAGTGAATGGTTTCATTTAATTAAAATATTTTTTAATTATGTTTCCAACAATTAAATTATGTGTTGGCTTAACCCATTATGTTGGTTGGAAATTTAATTAGGTGGTGCCAGGTTATTAATTTACCCTTTTTGAAATATGTGCCAAAACATAAAATAATAGTCAGACTATTATTTTATTTGGGGTTAGCATTTCTCTTCCTGTGAGATTGTTGGAAAAAGATCTCAATGGAGAACCGTTCTTCCAATGGAGAATGTGAAGAACGTTGAAAAACTTCTTCTTCCTTCTTTGACCGAACCTAAGGAGAAGGATCCGACCGTGAAGAATGCCAACGAAGCTTCTTCCTCGGTCATCTACCCCAGACGCTTCCCGATGTCAATGAAACGACGCCGCCTTTATCCCGTGACTTCGTCAACGATCAACGACAAGCGAGGTAGGGGGTCTGAATTGTTTTGTACTCGTTCTTCGTCGTATGAATTTCTTGTATGAGAACCGAATTATATCACCATGAAGAGGAGGGTTCGGACCGCATGAACATGGACCGAACCTCCCCTTTTGTTGGTTCTCATTTGATGATGACGGAGGCGGTACACGCGGTGACCGACAACGAGCCATCCATGAAGAAATCTGGCGGCGCAAGGCCGCCGTGTAACCATAAGGGCGCGGCACCGCAGTGCCGCATAGTGAACCGATCCGTGGCCAGGTGGGCTGCGATGGTGTTGGAGGGGCGTGGTGCCGTCGCACCATACCAGAGGAAAAGGGCCGCAGCCAGAAAGGCTAGAGCGTTCGGACTGCAGCGCGCCGTGTAACACCCTAAGATTTTATGAAAAATATTCTTTTTAATTTCATTAATGTCTTGTGTTGTACGCTACACCAAAAGGAGATTGCACAACACACATCCTTGACTTGCCTTTCGTTACACACAATCGCGACCTTCTTCCATAGCGTGTGTAGTACGCAATAACTAGTTTCACTAAACAACAATATGCTATTAAAATATTATGAAAACTAGCCGTTATGAATAGTAATAACCACTTTTTGAAATTTTGTAAATTTTAGTTTTAAAAGTGGACTTCATTTTTGTATTTGGAATATCGAAATTAGCTTAGGGTGAAATTTTGGTACTTTTCGGATAACTTTCATTTTCTGGTGAATAGTGAAAATTACTAAATTTTAATTAAAAAAAAACTTTTTAATCGAAATAATTAATTGTGATAAATTATTAATTTGAGTGGTTTTAAAGTGTATTTAGAATATATTTTTAAAATTTAATACAATGTTGGTCCTTGGATGAAATTTCACATTTAAACCAGACATAAACAAGTGTCAATCTTTTGATAGTTATTATCTCTTAAGAACACGCTATTTGTTTTGACGACTGGAATAAATTTTTAAATTAAGTAATGCAACTGATATGTTTTTAATTTGGTAAAAGCGACATCATTTTTGAGTTCATAATATTAAATATAGCTTAGGCCTAATTTTTTGTATTTTTCTGGAAACTTTCATTTTTTGATGAATAGTGAAACCACTAAGTGGTAGTTAAAAAAATGAATTTTTCATAAAACTTAATTTTACCACTTCTGTGAGTGGAATTTTAAAAATACGAGTGACACGGTTGATGTCAGTAAGTAAAATGTGGTTCAATGAGATGAAAATAATTTTTTGTGAATAGTAACTTTTTTACTTTTTTTACCACGGTTAAAAGTAAATAGGGTAATTAAGGGTAAAATGATATTATTATTACCCTAAAACATGTCCTAATTCTATTGTATAAGTTTAATTCGACCTAAAACAACCTTAGGAATAAAATATGACCATTTAGGCCCACTTGGATTAGATTAGGACATTTATTTTTAATTTATTTAAAGAAGGGTTAAAATAGTTAAAATCAAAGATTAATAAGTATATCATTTATAATATAGGGTTATACATAAGATAAATTCGACTATAAATATTAATTAACAAGATAAAAATATTTACTACATAATTATATTTTATTTGTAATTTTTAGACTTTAAATAAGTTAATTTATTTATGACACAAATATGATGCAGTAATTATCTTATTAATGAAATATTGACATAATTGATGTTATAAATTTCAAAATAAATGTAATTTGAGACTTTTTATGCATTACACTAATTTTATAGGTTAATATGACATGTTAGTATTGATTTAATTAACTTTTTTCGAACTAATCATTCTGTTATGATTTTTAAAAAAATCAATTACTAAATAGTGTCAAAATTGACATAAAATAGTTTTTAAAACAAATATTGTATTATTAATTGTTATTTTATTCCTAAAAATCTAAGGTTCAGCCAAATGACTTAGATAAGGTTATATATATTAATAAAAAACAACTTGGTATTCTTTTGGCTTGTTATAGTAAGTTTATTAACCTTATAGTGTAAGAACACAAAAAGACACGGTAAAAGTAAAATTATTTAACTTAATGTTAAATCTAAATGATAAGGTTAAAATAGGAACCTAAACTTGTATAAATTCTATTATATGAGATTATTTCTACCCATACCCCCCTTAGCTTCTAAATAAATCAATTTGTAGCTATTTAAAACCGAATTTGGCTTTATAATAAAATAATATTTTTTGTTATTCCAAAGGTGCCCCTCTCCTCCCTTATAAAAGGGCACCTCCTCCCTCTCTTCCTCACACCACTTTGAGCCTTCAAGCTCGGCCAATCACTTCCAAATTTTCTTCTCCACTTCCCTAGAAACATCCTAGAGGTCCTGGTCTTCTTCAAAGACCAATATTAGTGCCCTAAGAAGAGGACTCAAAGAAGCGCTTCAAAGAAGAGGTAATGTCAGTTACCAATTCTTTCAACTTTATTTCTTCTTCCACTTCTTCTTATTAGGTTGTTTCATTATGAAGTAATTAAATCAGTATCACTCATATATGGATATGTACTTATAGGTATGAAACAACCCTATTTCACCATCTATCCATCCTACGGAAAACGAAATCACCGCGCGTGCATACGTACGGAATACCGTCTCCACGCCGTGGTGTAATCTATTTTCCACCACCACCTTACTTGGATGGGTATAATGGTGTACATAATAACTATATATGATTATTGTAAAGTGATATTGATTCTGAAATAGTATACATACACTCCAATATAATTCCACGATCCTGAGAACGATATCATCGCTCGTGCGTACGTACAGACTACCGTCTCTACGACGCGATGAGATTCATTCTCCACGTTAACCATTCATGAATGATTATAAATTATATATAATAAGTAATAATGAAATATATTACACAATAATGATACTGGATTTATGTGTATATATATGTATTTCATCTACTTAATTCCATTCAACTCAATAAGGAAACGAAAACAGCGTTCATGCGTACGTACGACCTACCGTCTCCATGAACGGTGTATTTCTTTCCATTTATTGATCTATTATATATATGTATATTTGGAATATATATTATATATAAATCATGTTTTATATTCTGGAATTAATTAATCATGATCTAAGTAATCATATTAATAATTACAAGTCAAAACACGGACGACAAATGAAACGATTTTACCCAAAACGCTCTTTAACATGAAATTTACAAAAGAACGGGTAAAATAAAGTCATAAGTGAACCATATATGATATCATAAAAATAATTATGATTATGGAATAAGTCAATAACATTATTTAAATCATTATACAGGTGGTTCATACACTTACAAAGCAAATCGGACCTAAGGTAAGGGATAATTGTGCAAATCTCATTTTTATCCGAGATTACTTATTCATAAGTATTTTCTGGGGTTATTGATATCATCTATGTACATGTTTTATAAAAGTGTATTCATGTATGTTAAAATTACTTTTATAACCATTTTGACTTTTACCCCATGGTATGGAAGGAATCATTCTTTTGTTTACCCTATTAGGTACTTTTTTAACTTTTCCGACAAAAGTACAAGAAGAATGTTTTTTAACTTATACAGCACGAACGAGGTTTTTACAGTTTTATAAAGCTTTATTTTCATGAAGTTTCCTAAAAAAGATTTCATGAATATTTTAAAAAAATATATTCTTCTTTTAAAATTTCATGACGTTTTGTGAAAAGAAATTGATTTTGAAGAAGAAAGGATATTTTCCTCAAGAATTCATTTCAAGTGTTTTATCAAAACCATTTTCCATCTAAGATGACATTATTTCATATGTGTATGGTTCATGTATAAAGTCTCTATGATTTACATGGTTCCACTTTTCTTATTATGAAATGATGTCCATTTATTTTATATGGATTATGTGATGATGGAATTATGTTTATGAAACCCATTTTATTCATTGGCTTATAATGAATGATTTATGTTTATGTTGTGGCACAAGTAAGAATGATTTCATTATGAGATGGGTGGGACCTATATCTCCCTACAATGCATTTGTTAAAGATTTATATCTGATGAGATAGACATGGCTGGAACGGAAAGTTAAACCGGTTCAGTAATACAGGACTGGAACGAGGAGTGAACTCGATTCAGAAAGGGAATTTGTCCACTAAGATGGTCTTGGCAGCAATGTCTTGGCTACTATGGAAATAATGTCAAGTGCTTAATGGTTTCCACACTTACATGTTTTATTCCCATGCTATTTTATCATTCTTAATGTTTTTTATGAGCTATGCCTTACGTACTTCCATGTTTTGTGTCATTTCTCAAGATTTTGATGTTTAAACATTATGTTCATTCTTTTAAGTTGAAATGTATATGGTAATTTTTATTTTATCCATGCTTACCCTTACTGATCATTTGAGATCACCCTTTTTATGTTTTCTTTTCCCCAGGATATAAATAAATGTTTTAGGTAAAAAAACGAAGAAGATCTTTATGGGAGATGTTGAAGATATTTCACCACGATTAGAATAATATATTCCGAGTTTCCAAAGACACTAAACTATTACGGTCCTTGTGTTTGTGTTTTTTTATGTACTATGTATTCTGCAAAAGTAATGTAATGTCCATGTACGTTAAGCTTTGGGTCTCTACAGTTGGTATCAGAGGAACGGTTTAGTCAACCTTTGGAAACTAGGATGCGAAAATGTTAGTGAGATCCCTAGAGATATTTCTAAGGTATGTCTTGGGATGTCCCTAAGGATAAGTATACGTGTAGGATATAGTCCTAGAACTACGGTAACGATATTAGAATTTAACCTAAGATTATGATATTGAGGGTGATCCCCCTTTACTATGTTGTTTTCTCTAGCATGATTTTTTCCTCTCACAGAATTCTTTTTGTGTTTTAGTTAATGGAGGGAACCAGAAGGAATTCGGTTAACATTGAATCCAATGGACAAATTGGTGACTATGAGCAACAAAATTGTGTAATTCCTAGAGAGAAAGATATTGTGATTATGCCGAATCAGTCATCGCGATATATGATTAACAAGGTGAAATTTAGTGGTATGCCTAATTCATCAAAGAAGAGGAAGAAAAACTATTATGCATGTTCGCATGTTGAGGAGCATAAAGAAAGGAAGATTGAGATTTCTAAAGAAGGTAAGAATAACCTTGAGGAATACCTCAAATGGAGGGACCGATGTTATCTGTGCAGAGAAAAGGGTCATAGAGTGATAGACTGTTATAGAGTTCAATGTATTATTTGTGGAGAACATGGGCATTACCCAACTCAATGACCTGACCTATAAAGTTACTTCTAAATCAAGGAAGGACTTATTCCAGGACAATAATTGAAGAGTATGGATTGGGGTGTTTATGTATTGGTATTCAATAATAATGTTGTTGAGGTAATTTTATTTTGTATTAGAATATTTTTGTATTATTCTATTGTGGTTTTCAATAATTTTAAGGTACCGGTAACCATGAAAAGAGATTCAAATATTTTGGAAAGCAGATGATATGCGCATCATGAAGGGATAAGGTGAAAATGAAATGTTTTACAGTATTCATGAGCTCATGATTGATATAAGGACTAAGTGATATCATGGTTTGAGTATGAAGAATTTTGAGGATTTTGGTTTGTGGAAAGTGTTAATTTTTAACTAGATTCATGTTTTCACTAAGGTTAAAGGGGTATTCATTCTTCAAGAGAATACATGATTAAGGTATTCAAATGTTTGTAATTTGACCAAAAAGATTTATCTTATGATATATGGGGGATAAATGATGGAATTCACGTGATTGTTATGTCACATTTCAAGTAATCATTTTCTTTATACTATGAGCTTGGACCAAAGTATTTTAGATAAGCCAAAAGATTGGAATGAATTATGTTAACCATAAGTTAGTATTGTTTAAGGATAGAACTTTTTTTTTGATATTATTTATGTGATGTTATAGTAATGTTGTTTTAGAAAAAGGACAACCTGCAGGACGAGCGACAACCCATCACGTCGGACAAGGCTGTGGGAATCGAACCCACAACTGAAGTGCGACTGACCTTTATCGCCTACCACTGGCCTACAGGAAGTCCCTATTTAGTAGAAAATAGTTTTATTATATTAATCAGTATGATATATGAAGTATAAGTCCATTTTAGGAACTATATATGATTAATCTCACTATAGATGGACTTATGTAAGTTTTGATAACTTTTCTAACCTTTTGTTTGAGACAGATGGAATGACCCATCATTCTATCACATGATCTGCTAACACATCACGAATGACAAATTCAAATTCATTTCTTTAAGAGATGAAGTGGAAATTGTCTAAAGAACAACCAATGGTTAGACTATACCAAAATCACGAAAGTATTTCGTCTAATTCCAATTTCATCAACTTTAGGGAAATGATCTTGAAAACCAAAAATGTTGTCCTAGTGCTCTTATATCTGATGAATCAGATGGTACTTTAGATCGTCACAAATTTATGGCTTTGGGATTACTGTCTTTTCCATATCCATGTTCTCTACCACTCTCCATCAGAACATGATGGTTAGATTTCTCTTCCACATCCATATTTTCACCTATGTGGAAACCCAGTGATTAGTTTATTTGGGTAACCATTACGTTTCATACTTTTGTTTTTAAATATTGGTTTTGGTATTCCTTTTTACGATGTGTTTTTCTATTAAAGAAACTTTCGAGGAGTAAACCATTTATAACCCCGACAAATTTCGAGGGTGAAATTCATTTTAAGAGGGGTAGAATGTAACACCCCGAGATTTTATGAAAAATATTCTTTTTAATTCATTAATGTCTTGTGTTGTACGCTACACCAAAAGGAGCTTGCGAAACATGCATACTTGACTTTCCTTGCATTAAATGCAATCGCGACCTTCCTCTATAGCGTGTGTAGTACGCAATAACGAGTTTCACTAAACAACAATATGCTATTAAAATATTATTAAAACTAGCCGTTATGAATAGTAATAACCACTTTTTGAAATATTGTAAATTTTAGTTTTCAAAATGGACTTCATTTTGGGATTCGGAATATCGAAATTACCTTAGGGTGAAATTTTGGTACTTTTCGGATAACTTTCATTTTCTAATGAATAGTGAAAATTACTAAATTTTAATTAAAAACAGCCTTTTTAATTGAAATAATTAACAGTGATAAATTATTAATTTGAGTGGTTTTAAAAGTATATTTAGAATATATTTTTACAATTTAATACAATGTTGGTCATTGGATGAAATTTTACATTTTAACCAGACATAAACAAGTGTCAATATTTTGATAGTTATTATCTCTTAAGAACACGCTATTTGTTTTGACGACGGGAATTAATTTTTAAATTAAGTAATTCAACTGATATGTTTTGAATTTGGTAAAATAGAAATCATTTTTGAGTTCATAATATCAAATATATCTTAGGCCTAATTTTTGGTATTTTATAGGAAACTTTCATTTTTTGATGAATAGTTAAACCACTAAGTGGTAGTTTAAAAAAACAATTTTTTATAAAACATAATGTTACCACTTATGTGATTGGAATTTCAAAAATCCGAGAGACACAGTTGATTTCAGTAAGTAAAATGTGGTTCAATGAGATGGAAATAATTTTTGGTGAATAATAACTTTTTACTTTTTTTACCACGGTTAAAAGTAAATAGGGTAATTAAGGGTAAAAATGATATTATTATTACCATAAAACATGTCCTAATTCTATTGGATAAGTGTAATTCTACCAAAAACAACTTTAGGAATAAAATATGACCATTTAGGCCCACTTGGATTAGATTAGGACATTTATTATTAATTTATTTGAAGAAGGGTTAAAATAGTTAAAATCAAAGTTTAATAAGTATATCATTTCTAATATAGGGTTATACATAAGATAAATTAAACTATAAATATTCATTAGAAAGATAAAAAGATTTCCTACATAATGATATTTTATTTTTAATTTTTAGACTTTAAATAAGTTAATTTATTTATGACACAAAGATGATGTAGTAATTATCTTATTAATGAAATATTGACATAATTGATGTTATAAATACCATAATAAATGTAATTTGAGACTTTTTATGAATTAGACTAATTTTATAGGTTAAGATGACATGTTATTATTTATGTAATTAACTTTTTTAGAACTAATCATTCTGTTATGATTTTTACAAAAATCAGTTACTAAATAGTGTCAAAATAGACATAAAATTTTTTTTGAAACAAATATTATATTAGTAATTGTTATTTTATTAATAAACATCTAAGGTTCTTCCAAATGACTTATATAAGGTTATATATATTAATAATAAACAACTTGGTATTCGTTTGTCATGTTATAGTAATTTTATTAACCTTATAGTGTAAGAACACAAAAAGACACGGTAAAAGTAAAATTATTTAACTTAAAGTTAAATCTAAATGATAAGGTTAAAATAGGAACCTAAACTTTTCTAAATTATATTTTATGAGAGTCTATTGACCCATCCCCACCTTAGCTTCGAAATAAATCAATTTGGAGCTATTTAAAACCGAATTTGGCTTTATAATAAAATAATATTTTTAGTTATTCCAAAGGTGCCCCTCTCCTCCCTTATAAAAGGGCACCTCCTCCCTCTCTTCCTCACACCACTTTGAGCCTTAAAACTAGGACAATCCCTATAAAATTCACTTCTCCACTTACCTAGAAACATACTAGAGGTCCTGGTCTTCTTCAAAGACCAATTTTAGTGCCCTAAGAAGAGGACTCAAAGAGGCGCTTCAAAGAAGAGGTAATGTTCGTTACCGATTCTTTCAACTTTATTTCTTCTTCCACTTCTTGTTCTTAGGTTGTTTCATTATGAAGTAATAAAATCAGTGTCACTAATATAATGATATGTTATTATAATTATGAAACAACCCTATTTCACCATCTATCCATCCTACGAAAAACGAAATCACCGCGTGTGCGTACGTACGGAATACCGTCTCCACATCATGGTGTAATCTATTTTCCACCACCACCTTACTTGGATGGGTATAATGGTGTAAATAATAACTATATATGAATATTGTAAAGTGATAATGATTCTGAAATAGTATACATACACACCAATACAATTCCACGATCATGAGAACAATATCATCGCTCGTGCGTACGTACGGACTACCGTCTCCACGACGTGATGAGATTCATTCTCCACATTAACCATTCATGAATGATTATAAAGTATATATAATAAGTAATCATGAAATATATGACATAATAATGATATTGTATTTATGTGTATATATATGTATGTCATCTACTTAATTCCATTCAACTCAATAAGGAAATGAAAACAGCGTTCATGCGTACGTACGACCTACCGTCTCCATGAACGGTGTATTTATTTCCATTTATTGATATATTATATATATGTATATTATAAATATATATTATATATAAATAATTTTTTATATTATGGAATTAAGTAATCATGATCTAAGTAATCATATGAATAATTACAAGTAAAACACGGACGACAAATGAAACAATTTTACCCAAAATGCTCTTTTACATGGAATTTACAAAAGAACGGGTAAATTAAAGTCATAAGAGAACCTTATATGATATCATAAAAATAAGTATGATTCTGGAATAAGTCAATAACATTATTTAAATCATTATACAGGAGGTTCGGACACTTACGATGCAAATCGGACCTAAGGTAAGGGATAATTGTGCAAATCTCATTTTTATCCGAGATTACTTATTCGTAAGTATTTACTGGGGTTATTGCTATCATCCATGTACATGTTTTATAAAAGTGTATTCATGTATGTTTAAAGTCACTTTATACCCATTTTTACTTTTACCCCATGGTATGGAAGGAATCATTCTTTTGTTTACCCTACGAGGTACTTTTTTAACTTTTCCGACAAAAGTACAAGAAGAATGTTTTTTAACTTATACGTCACGAACGAGTTTTTTACGGTTTTATAAAGACATATTTTCATGAATCTTCTTCAAAAAGATTTCATGACTATTTAAAAAAAAATATTTTGCTTTTAAAATTTAATGACGTTTTGTGAAAAGAAATTGATTTTGAAGAAGAAAGGATATTTTCCTCAAGAATTCATTGCAAGTGTTTTATCAAAACCATTTTCCAACTAAGATGGCATTATTTCATATATGTATGGTTCAAGTATAAAGTCTCTATGGTTTACATGGTTTTAATTTTCTTATTATGAAATGATGCCCATTTATTTTATATGGATTATGTGATGATGGAATGATGTCTATGAAACCCATTTTATTCATTGGGTTATGATGAATGATTTATGTTTATGTTGTGGCACAAGTAAGAATGATTTCATTATGAGATGAGTGGGACCTATATCTCCCTCTAATGCATTGGTTAAAGATTTATATCTCATGAGATAGACATGGCTGGAATGGAAAGTTAAACCGGTTCAGTAATACAGGACTGGAACGAGGTGTGAACTCGATTCAGAAAGGGAATTTGTCCACTAAGACGGTCTTGGCAGCAATGCCTTGGCTACTATGGAAATCATTTCATGTGCTTAATGGTTTCCATAATTACATGTTTTATTCCCATGCTATTTTATCATTCTTAATGTTTCTTTATGGCCTATTCCTTATGTACTTCCATGTTTTGTGTCATTTGTCAAGATTTTGATGTTTAAACATTATGTTCATGTTTTTAAGTTTAAATGTATATGGTATGTTTTATTTTATCCATGCTTACCCTTACTGAGTATTTGAGCTCACCCTTTTTATGTTTTCTTTTCCCCAGGATATAAAGAAAGGTTTTATGTAAAAAAAAGAAGATCTTTATGGGAGATGTTGAAGATCTTTCACCATGATTAGAAGATTATATTCCAAGTTTCCAAAGACACTAAACTATTACGGTCCTTGTGTTTGTGTTTTTGTTATATACTAAGTATTCCGAAAAAGTAATGTAATGTCCATGTACGTTAATCTTTGGGTCTCTACACGCCACACGAAGCTTTAGGGAACCGCGACCAGGGGGGCTGCGGCGGAGGGGTGCGGCGCCGTCGTGCAGCGCCAGTGGTGCAGGACCGCGACTTTAGGCCGCGACGGATAGGAGAGGGAAGTTACTAGTGGCTGATGCCTCGCACCTGCCGTTTCGAACAACAGGAGGGAATGGCACCCCCCCACCCCCACAGCGTGGCCAGTCGGGCCACTCGGCCTGCCTGCTGAGCGACACGGCCAACTCGCACGCGGACAGCCGTCCGGGCCCCACAACCAGATGGCCGAGCCATGCAGCCAGCGGGCCGGGCCGTGCCTTCGGGTCGAGACACGCCTTCGGGTCAGACCGCCCCTTCAGACAGGGTTGGATGCATGGACCGGGATGGACCCTGGTCCAGACCAGGGTCAGGTCGGGTCGGTCCGACTGGGTCGGACCGAACCCAGACCTGTCAGACCTGAATACACCTATTCGCCCATAACTCGGGCTACGGGTGTCCGTTTGACGAACCGTCAGCGGCACCATTATTCTTGGAACGAATCCATCCATTTCAGAATACCCCATGGTAGTTTTGGGTATAGTTGAAATGTAGTCAGGTTGGTTCGTACATGAAACCAACTGGGCCCCTGAGACTAAAAGGTTAATAACTCATAGACTGGGCGTCTGATTGACGGGTCGTCTATTGCGTTGAGACCCCTATGACATGATGGTCCTTTGAGATACATCCACATGATAATTCATGACACTTGGAGTATCGACCAGTAGCTCGTGGAGAGGATCCTCTTGGAGATGATCGTACATAGGGTGGAGACCTAGTAGCTGACAGACTGAACGACTGCTCGACCTATTCGACTCGGAGTGATTCGACTAGCCCATTGGGGAGCACCCAATATTTGGCAGCATAACCATGGCAGACGGAGCGCCTGGTAGTTGGCAGCGAACTCGCGGTACTCGACAGGAGGAGTACCTCTGTAGGATATTAGGGGGAGCGCCTGATATTTGGCGGTAGACCCACAGCGGATAGAGTGACCGGTAGTTGGCAGTAGACTCACGGTACTTGACAGGAGGAGTACCTCAGCAGTCTAAGGTTATTGAGAAGTTCCTTGGTGTTGTGATATGCCCAATATTCTCGATAGAGGAGGATTTATCCAGCAGCCATGGTTTTGATAATAAAAAATCATGGTTTGAGCTGAGTCAATGACATTTTTTTCCCTCATGATTGAGATGGGTTACTAGATAACTTAGGAATATGTATGGGCATATAACTAAGTAATGGTTATCCATTGATTCATACTTTTTGGTTTATCCTTGTTGGATTTTTGAGACCTTGAGGGTCTCAGGTCCCTACTAAGTATCATTATACTCACCCCTGCACGAGCTATGCCCGCACCTTGTTGTGTTGGATGCAGATGACGAATAGCGCTGACAGAGGTTGAGAGTGCTAGGACTGGACGGTACCCGGAGGAGGACCTTCTGACATATCGGTACACGATGGAGTCTGATGGACGTGGAGTGATGTGGAGGCCATCTATATCTACCTTTCAGGTAGGATCCCTGGAGGACAATCTAGGATCTGCTTTCACCATTTCTGTTATTTGTCCCTTTTTCAGTTGTACTTTCTTTCAGTTGTATTTGTACTTTACAATTGGGCTTGTATTTTGGCCCCCAATAACTTTCAGTACACTTGTTAAATAGATTTTACTTAGTGTTTGCTTCTACTTGTACTCTGGTTGTTGTGTTTAAGATTTATAAAGGCAATGCCTTCCCAGTTTGAGGGAATTATGCCTTTGGTGCTAGTTGCTAGCCCCGGGCCTATGGAAGGAGGGCTTGGGGTAGTCACGATACATGCCCCAGTGGATGGGTCATGAAAAATTGGTATCAGAGAAGTCAGTTCTACCACAGAACGTAGGACACTAATATTTTTTTCTATAAAGCTATAGTGTTAAGGGTACTGAGTGTGGTTTTTAGTTCAGGGAGTCCAGTGTTTGTGCGGCAGCCGACGTATCCATACACCAGGACCCTGACTACAGATTTCTGACTTAGTACACGAAAAAAGTGATTGCATGTGTGTTTTCAAAAGTTTTTTTAAAGTCATATCAAACCAGGTTAGCTCACCAAGTATAGACTTTTTACCATGTCGCATCTATTTTTTTAGGATGCCTCCCCACATACGACTAGTTAGAGCCTCGAGAGTTGTACGTATTGAATGCCCGCCGAGCGATGGGTCCTCAGTGTAGGTACCCTTTCCAGTTTAGGCACCAATGGATGCACCAGCAGTACCACTTTTTGTTGGGCCACCGATGTCACTAGCCCTAGCAGCAGAGAGTGCACGTTGATTGAGCATGCTGCATGAGTTCCAATGCCAGAGGCCACCCAGGTTTCGAGGAGAGATGGACCCACAGGCGGCTGAGGATTGGCTGGAGGCTATGGAGAGAGTCTTCAGGCTAGTAGGGACACCGACATACTTCATGGGGATCCTTGCTTCCATCCTTCTTCATGTAGCAGTAGGCAGATGGTGGAGCCTGATTCTCTAGATGTATGATGAGACGACACTTCTATGGGAAGACTTCGAGAGCCTATTCCGGGTGGGGTTTGTACTAGCCACCCTTCGAGCGGTGCATATACAGGAGCTACTACATCTGTAGCAGGACAACATGAGTGCAGATCAGTACTCAACAAGGTTCAGCGACCTCTCGCGCTACTCCACTGATATGGTACGGGGCCCGTTCTTCAGGGCCCGAACCGTTGAGCAGGGGATCAGGCGAGATATCAAAGCTTCAATTATCTTCTACAACATCCCGACACAGATGGGTGTGTTGGAGTGAGCCCTCCTAGTGGAGAGTTTCCTAGCTGAGAAGTCTCCAGTAGTGAGACCCAACACTAGTCGACTTACATCGGAGTCTTCTACAGCTGGCCGTAGACATATGACGCAGAGGTCCAAGAGGACTAGAACCACATGTGGTCGACTACATGACTCAGGATCAGTTGTGCAGGGAACCCAGATTGGAGATAGATCCAGACATGCCAAGAGTGGGCAGTATTACTCTTGCGGCAGGCTTGGTCACATGGCACGTGACTATCCGACCCTCTATACTAACGATCAACAATCAGTTGAGGGACCTCCCAGGAAGAGGCGAAGATTTGATCGAGGCGGTCCGCAGGGCGCAGGGAGATGTGGCAGAGGAGCTGGTCGAGTAGTTGGCAACAATCGAACTTATGAGGGGCTACTGCCACCACCACCAGGAGGTCCACCCCGACTGTAGGGAGAGGGTGGGCAGAGGAGAGCTCAGCATCAAGAAGAAGAGGCATACGACCATGGCGCTCCGGAGATGATTTGAGGTACGATCTGTGTCTACTCCACCATAGTTGCAGTTCTTATAGACACGGGTGCCAGTCACTATTTCATTGCCACTACCCTTGTTCAGAGCTCAGAGATTCCGAAGGAGCTGTTGGTTCGATCCTTTTTGGTAGAGACTTTTACGAGAGCTGATTTGATGATTACACACTGGTGCCAACAGTGTGAGCTTACTCTAGGAGGCGAGAGATTTGGATGGGATCTCCTCATAGGGGCGCTGAGGCCTTACGACGTCATCTTGGGTATGGACTGGTTATCTACAGTCCATCCTCAGATCAATTATATTAGGTGAAAAGTGTTATGTGTCCACATGGATGGGACCAGGTTCACCTTCACTGTCAAGAAGGGAACCTTCACAGTACAGGACGGACTTACTCGGATGAGGGTGCAGCCGATCACTCACCAGTTAGCTTGCTTTAACCTCGGAGCAGTTGATGTGGAGAGTCCGACTTATCCTGTAGTGGTAGACCAGTACTTGGATGTTTTCAATGACGATGTTCCAGGACTACCTCCTCACAGAGAGGTGGAATTCTACATTGACCTATACCCTATGATGAAACCGATATCTAATCCATCATATCGGATGGCTCCTGTTGAGCTTCGTGAGCTGAGGGTACAACTGGAGGACTTGCAGGGAAAGTGATTCATCCGGCCTAGTGTTTCTCCCAGGGCAGCCCTGATCACTACCATAAAAATTGTTTTTCCCAGCGCCCCACTTTTATCAGTGCTAATGAAAATGCACTGATAAAGGGGGTACCTTTATCAGGGCTAAAAAAAGACCTGATAAAGGGTACCTTTATCGGTGCTAAAAAGCACTGATAAACGTACCCCTTTATCAGCGGTTTTTTTAGCACTCATAAATATACCCCCTTTATCAGCGCTTTTTTAGTGCTGTTAAAGGTACCCCCCTTTATCAACGCTTTTCCGTTAGCGCTGATAAAGGGGGGTCTTTATCAGCATTTTTTTAAAAGTTCTGATAAACGGTATACTTCCAAAAAAATTCATTAAAAAAATATATTAATATTTAAATATATTGATATAGTTATATTGATATAAATATAATATATATTTTTTAAATATAATTTTAAATATATTTTAGATAAGTATAAATATACAGTTATAGATAATATATAAGTTATTTAGTGAAAATGTCTTATAAAAAAATTAAAAAAATATTTTTTAATTAATAATTTCCTAATTATTATAGAGGAATAGTCATTTAATAACAATTTGAAGACTAAAAAAATAAAAAAATTATAAAAATATCCAAAATACGTTGAAAACGCAACTCGAACTTCAAACAACCATAACTTTTGATCTGTGTGACCGTTTGAGCTCTACCATATATCAAATCGAAGCTTGCGATGATCTCTACATTGCTAAAATTTGGGATACCCCATTAAAGGTTCTTTCAAGGCCAAAAGAGGCCCATAAGGCCTCCAAAACTGTGTTTTTAGTCGGGGTACCCCGATTTTTTACCATTTTGTGGATTTTCAGCCTCACTTAAGTGGGTATTATCGGATTTTTTTTTGGTGGGGACTAAATTTATTCCAAGGTATTACATTCATATTGATATTATGTCTTTGAAATTTTATCGTTTTTTATAATGAACTGCAATTTATAATCAAATATATAACAATATATACATAATTTTTATATATTCACACATAAAAATTGAATTATAAATATAAATAATAAAATATATTTACATATAAAATATATTATATTTTTCTAAATAATAACTAATATCCATTTTATTTAAAATAAAAATATATTAATATTTATATACCTATATGTTAATCTAACTATATAAATATATTAATATAATTACATATATATGTATATATATTAATATTAGTATAATTATATATATTAATATCACTATAAATATATATATTAATATCACTATATATATATTAATATAACTATATATATATATATTAATATAAATATATATTACTATACGAATAAATATAACTAAATATCTATATAAATAGAGATATATATTAATAAAACTATATATATAAATATATTAATATAACTATATATATATTAATATAAATATATATTACTATATGAATAGAAATAATATATATATATATATATATATATATATATCATGAAATGTAAAACAAATCAAAATAGAAGAGTGGTAAGGGCTTAGGCGCGTAGGGGGGAGGTCTCGAGTTCAAAACCTGGTAGAGGTAGGGGCGCGCGCGCATGGGGGAATATGGGAGCTAGCACGGACAAAGGCTAGACGAGGTGCGTGGGGGAGCTAGAGGGGGGAGGAAAAGCACTGTAAAAGGGGGTGGGGGGCTCAAGTGCTTCAAAACCCCCCCAATTGGCAGGGTTTTTTTTTATTTTTTTTATTTTTTTAATGTTTTTTTTTTAATTTTTTATTTTTTTAACTTTTTTCAGTGCTTTTAAAAAAGCGCTGATAAAAGGGGTCCTTTATCAGCGTTAAAAAGAAAGTGCTGATAAAGGAAACGCTGAAAAAGGACCCTTTTATCACCTCTTTATTTTAGCACTGATAAAAGAGCCCTTTTATCAGCAATGAAAAAAGGTGTCTTCATCAGCGCTTTTTGGAGCGCTGATAAAGGGGACCCCCCCATATTCTTCGCTGGTTTTAACAACGTTTTTCTAGAACAGATAAAAGGGGGTTTTTAGCGCTGATAAAGAGGGTATTTGTAGTAGTAGATTCTGTCCACCAAGAAGGTGGACGAGAGTGTGGGGCTCTGTGTCGACTACCATCGCCTGAACCATGTGACCGTGAAGAAAAAGTACCCACTCTTGAGGATTGAAGAAATGTTTGATCAGCTCAAGAGAGCATGATGGTTCTCGAAGATACACCTCAGATCAGGCTATCACCAGCTTAGAGTTCGAGATGAGGATGTGTAGAAGATGGCCTTTCGGTGTCGGTATGACCACTATGAGTTCATGGTTATGCCCTTCGGCGTAACCAATGATTTAGTAGTATTCATGAGTCTCATGAATAGGATCTTCCAGCCTTACCTCGATCACTTTGTCATAGACTTCATCGATGACATTTTAATCTACTCGACTACTAAGGAGGAGCATGCCTACCATTTGCAGGTAGTACTGGACACACTACGAGATCACCAGCTTTATGGTAAGCTCTTGAAGTGCCTGTTTTGGATTTGAGAAGTTCACTTATTGAGACACGTCATCTCAGAGGCTGGATTTGAAGTGGATTTAGTGAAGATCGAAGCGGTATTTGCTTGGGATCCACCCAGGAGTGTGATGGAGGTACGAATTTTCCTAGGTGTGGCTGGATACTACTAGAGATTCGTTCCAGATTTGTCTAGAGTTGCAGCACCGCTATCAGCCTTGAAAAAGAAAGCCTAACCCTTCGTGTGGTCAGAGAGGTTCTAGAAAATCTTTCAGAAGATGAGGCAGAGGATGACTAGTGCCCCCATTTTGTGGCTTCCAGAGGAGGGCGTAGGGTACGTAGTTTACCGCGACGCATTAGGGACCAGACTCGGATGTGTCCTGATGCAGGAGAGAGAAGTGATCACATATAGTTCTCGGCAGATGAGAAAACATGAGAAGAACTACGCTACCCATGACCAGGATGGGTTCAGACTCACAGACCACCCCTTTGGATGGGGTCAGACTCACGGACCGAGTCGGACCAGACCCGATCCCGTTAGACCCAAATACACCTATTCGCCCATAACTCGGGATACGAGCATCCGTTTGATGAACCTTTAGTGAAACCATTATTATTATAATGAATCCTTCCCTTTTAGAATACTGCATGAGATTTCGGGGTATATTTGAGATGCGGTCAGGTTGGTTCGTACACGAAACCAACTGGGCCCCGGGACTAAAAGGCTAATAACTCACAGACCAGGAATCCGATTGATGCGACGTCTATTGTGTTGAGACCCCTATGATGTGGCGGTCTTATGAGATACTTAAAAATGATACTTCGTGACACTTTTAGTATCAAACAGTAGCTCATGGAGTTGATCCTCCCGGAGACGAGCGTACAGAGTGCAGAGACCCAATAGATGACAGACCTGACGACTGCTTGACAGATTCAACTATGAGTAATTTGACTAGCCTAGTGAGGAGTGCCTAGTATTTGGCAGTAAACCCATGGAAGATAGAGCACCAGGTAGTTGGAAGCAGACCCGCGGGACTCGACAGGAGGAGTACCTCTGTAGGCTATTAGGGGGAGCGCTCAGTATTTGGCGGCAGACCCATATCGGACGAAGCGCCTTGTAGTTTGTAGCAGACCCATGGTACTCGATAGGAGGAGTCTCTCAACAGTCTAAGGTTAGTGAGAAGTGCCTTGGTGTCACGATAGACCCACTGTTCTTGATAGAGGAGAAGTTCTCTAGCAGTCATGGTTTCGAGAATGAAATATCCTGGTTTGGGCGGAGTCAATGATTTTTTTGTTTTCCTCATGATTGAGATGGGTTACTAGATAACTTAGGTATATGTATGGGAATATATGTAAGTAATGGTTATCTATTGATTAATAATTTTTGGTTTATCCTTATTGGATTTTGTGAGACTATGAGGGTCTCGAGGTCCCTACTGAGTATCATTATACTCACCCCTACACTGGCTATGCCCGCACCTCATTGTGTTGGATGCAGATGACTGACAATGCTGACGGAGGCTGAGAGCGCCTGGACTGGACGGTACCCGAAGGAGGACCTTACGACGTATCAGTACACGGTGGAGTTTTATGGACGTGGAGTACTGTGGAGGCCATATATACCTACCCTTCAGGTAGGAACCCCGGAGGATGATCCAAGCCCTGCTTTCACCTTTCAGCTATTTGTCCCTTTTTTAGTTGTACTTTCTTTCAGTTGTATTTGTACTTTACAATTGGGCATGTATTCTGGCACCCCATTACTTTCAGTACACTTGTTATACAGCTTTTACTTAGTGTTTGCTTCCTCTTGTACTCTGGTTGTTGTGTTTACGATTTATAAAGGCAATGCCTTCCCAGTTTTAGGGAATTATGCCTTTGGTGATAGTCACTATCCCCTGGCCTATGGAAGAAGGGCTTCGGGTAGTCACGATACAGGCCCCGAGGGGTGGGTCGTGACAAATTGGTATCAGAGGAGTCAGTTCTACCGCATAACTTAGGACTATAATATTTATTTTCTGTGAATCAATAGTGTTAAGGGTACTGAGTGTGGTTTTCAATTCAGTGAGTCCAGTGTTGGTGCGGCATCCAACATATCCATACACCAGGACCCTGACTACTGATTTCTGACTTAGTACACGAAAACACTGATTGCGTGTGTGTTTTCAAAAGTTTTTTTTAAAATTCATCTCAAACCAGGTCAGCTCACCATGTATAGTCTTTTGACCGTGTCACATCTATTTCTTTTAGGATACATCCCTGCAAATGACCAGTAAGAGCCCCGAGAGTTGTACGCATTGAAATCCCGCTGAGCGATGAGAACTTAGTGTAGGGCCCCTTTCTAGTTGAGGCACCAGCAGAGGCACTAGCGGTACCACATTCCGTTGGGTCACCGATGCCACCAACCCCAGTAGCAGATAGTTTACGCCACTTGAGTGCACGACACGAGTTCCAGTGCTAGAGGCTTCCCAGGTTTTGGGGATAAACGGACCCATAGGTTACTGAGGATTGGTTGGAGGCTGTGGCGAGAGTCTTCAAGCTAGTAGGGACACCAGCAGACTTCATGGTGATCCTTGCTGCCAGCCTTCTTCAGGCAACAGTAAGTAGATGGTGGAGCCTTATGTTCCAGATGCATGACGAGGCGACACTTCTATGGGCATAATTCGAGAGCCTATTCCAGACAAATTTTGTACCGGACAACCTTTGAGCGGTGCTAATACAAGAGATACTACATCTGCAGTAGGGCAACATGAGTGTAGCTCAGTACTCAACAAGGTTCACTGAACTCTCACGCTACTCTACTGATATGGTATGGGACCCATTCTTCAGGGCCCTGACCTTTGAGGAGGGTCTCAGGAGAGAGATATCAGAGCTTCAATTATCTCTCATAGCATCCCGACGCAGATGGGTGTGTTGGATCAAGCCCTCCTAGTAGAGAGTTTCCTTTCTGAGTAGTCTCCAGCAGCAAGACCCATCACTAGTCAACTTACAGAGGATTCTTCTACAGCTGGCAGTAGACAGATGACGCAGAGGTCCAAGAGGACCTGACCCACAGGTGGTCGACTGCATGACTCATGATAGGTTGTGTGGGGCACCCAGAGTTGAGACAGAGCCATACATGGCAGGAGTGGACAATGTTAATCTTGCGGCAGGCTTGGTCAGATGGCACGTGACTTTCCGACCCGCCGTATGGATGATCATCGGTCAGTTGAAGGACCTCTCAGGCAGAGGAAGAGATTCGATCGAGGTGTTCTACAGGGCGCAGATGGACGTGGCAGAGGAGCTGGTCGAGCAGCTGGCAGTGTTCAACATTACGAGGTGCTACTGCCACCACCACCAGGAGGTCCACCCCGACTTCAGGGAGTGGGTGGATAGGAGAGAGAACAGCTTCAGGAAGCTGAGGAAAACAACCATGGTGCTCCATAGATGATTTTAGGTACAATCTTTGTCTACTCCACCTTAGCTGTAGTTATTATAGACATGGGTTCCAGTCACTCTTTCATTTTCACTTCCCTTGTTCGGATCTCAGATATTCCGAAGGAGCCGTTGGTTTGATCCTTATGGATAGATACTCCTACGGGATATGATTTGATGATTACACACTGGTTACAACAGTGTGAGATTACTCTAGGAGGTGAGAGATTTGGCTAGGATCACCTCGTAGCGGCATTGAGGCCTTACGACGTCATCTTTGTTAGGGACTGGTTATCTACATTCCATGCTCATATCGTCTATATTAGGTGAAAAGTGCTATGTGTTCCCATGGATGGGACTAGGTTCACCTTCACCGGCAAGAAGGGAACCTTTGCAGCACAGGACAGACTTACTCGGAGGAGGGTGCAGCTGATTACTCACCAGTTGGCTTGACTTAACCACGGAGCAGTTGATGTAGAGGGTCTGACTTATCCTGTAGTGGTGGACCAGTACTCGTTTTTTTCCCTAACGATGTTCTATGACTACATCCTTGCAGAGAGGTGGACTTCTACGTTGACCT
Source organism: Viscum album (assembly GCA_963277665.1). Classification (NCBI taxonomy): domain Eukaryota; kingdom Viridiplantae; phylum Streptophyta; class Magnoliopsida; order Santalales; family Viscaceae; genus Viscum; species Viscum album. The sequence goes on along the minus strand of OY728131.1, from coordinate 778,079,018 downwards.
ATACCTTGGGATGACACCGATATCTACTCCAGCATATCGGATGGCTCCCGCTGAGCTTCACGAGTTGAGGGTATAGCTAGAGGACTTTCAGGGAAAGGGATTCATCTGGACCAGTGTTTCTCCATGGGCAGCCCCGACATTCTGTTCGCCAAGAAGGCGGACGAGAGCTTGAGGCTCTGTGTCGACTACCATCACCTGAACCAGGTGACCGTGAAGAACAAGTACCCACTCTCGAGGATTGATGAACTCTTGGATCAGCTCCAGGGAGCACGATGGGTCTCTAAGATAGACCTCAGATCAGGCTATCACCAGCTCAGAGTTCAAGATGAGGATGTGAAAAAGATGGACTTCTGGTGTCGGTACAACCACTATGAGTTCTTGGTTATGCCCTTCGGTGTAACCAATGCTCCAACACTGTTCATGAGTCTCATGAAAAGAATCTTCCAGCCTTATCTCGATCTCTTTGTCAAAATCTTCATCAAAAACATTTTAATCTACTCGACTACTGAAGAGGAGCATGCCTACCATTTGCAGGTAGTACTGGACACACTCCAAGAGCACCAACATTATGGTAAGATCTCAAAGTGCCAGTTATGGATTTTAGAAGTTCACTTCTTGGGACACGCCATCTCAGAGGCTAGATTTGTAGTTGATCCAGTGAAGATAGAAGCGGTACTTGCTTGGGAGCCACCCAGGAGTGTGACAGAGGTACAGAGTTTCCTGGGTTTGGCTAGCTACTACCAGAGATTTGTTCTAGATTTCTCCAGATTTGTAGCACCGTTATCATCATTGATAAAGAAAGGGTAACCCCTCGTGTGGTCGGATAGATTCAAGCAAAGATTTTAGGAGTTGAGGAAGAGGCTGACTAGTGCCCCCATTTTGAGGATTCCAGAGGAGGGAGTAGGGTACGTAGTTTACTGCGAAGCATCAGGGACCAGACTCGAATGTGTCCTGATGCAGGAGCGAGCAGTAATCACATATAGTTCTCTGTAGCTGAGACAACATGAGAAGAAATACGCTACCCATGACCTGGAGTTAGCAGCAGTGGTCTTTGTCTTGAAGATGTGGAGACACTATATGATGGGCAAGTGTTTTACCGTGTACTCGGATCACAAGAGTCTCAGGTATATCTTCTCTCAGTATGACCTGAACCTAACACAGCAGCGATGGCTTGAGTTCCTCCAGGACTATGACATTGAGATAGTCTATACTCTTGGGAAGAGGAACATTTTTGCGGATTCACACATCAGGAGGACTAGAATTTAGCTGTTAGGAGAGGTGACAGAGCAGCTGGCTGCCTTACAGATATCCTTTGTGGATAGACATGGAGCAGCCTACTTTCAGTCTCTTACAGTCACTCCTCCACTTCTTCAGCGGGTCAGGGAGGTGCAGCGTTGGGACGCTGACTACGAGATGTGACGTGCTCAGATATTCATAGGGTAGGAACCTGATGGATTTTCTAAAGGTGTGGAGCATGTCATCCTCTTCAGAGGATGTAACATGGTACCAGTTGCACTTCAGGAGGAGGTGTTGAGGGAGTTCCACACTTCCCCTCTAGTGGTACATCCTGGTGTGGTGAAGATGTACCAGGACCTTCGACGACAACATTGTTGTCCAGGTATGAAGAAGGTGGTAGTAGAGTTTGTCTCATAGTGCCTCACTTTTCAGCAAGTGAAGGTAGAGAACCAGGTACCAGCAGGCTTGGTACAACCTTTAGAGGTCCTAGAGTGTAAGTGGTATGAGATATCCATGGACTTCGTGACTGGTCTTCCATATACATCCATGAGTCACGATTCGATATGGGTGATTGTTGACCGACTCACCAAGTCGCCCCACTTCCTACCGATCAGAGAGCACGGATCAATTGAGATCTTGGGATACATCTATGTGCAGGAGATAATCCATTTTCATGGAGTTCCTTCTTCTATCGTCTCTGATCGTGACACACAGTTTAATTTCCGTCTATAGAAGGGGTTGCATGAGGCTTTCGGGACACAACTTCGCTTGAGCATGACCTACCATCCTCAGACAGAAGTTTTGGTATTTTTTTTAACAATTTGGGATTCTATGAAGGGAACTTCCAAGTATGAAACCTTTGAAAACACTAACAAATTTCAAGGTTGAAATTCATTTTAAGGGGGGTATAAAGTAATACCCTGAGATTTTGTAAATTATTTTTTAGAATTAATTTAATCTTTTTGGTAATTTCACTTCACACAACACTGGATATAGATTTTTTTATTATATAAAATTTCTATGTTTGGATTATGCTATATGTAACACTAAGGGAAACTTATACTACACGCAACACCAACTTGTCTTGCGTTACACACAACACTGAGTTTCTGTGAAACAACACTTTACTATAATCATTATTTAAATGAGATAGTTATAAGCTAGATGTTAAACTTTTAATATGAATAGTAATAACCACTTTTTCCTTTATTAGTTATAATTTTTTTGATACTGAAAAATATAAATTTTGGTAAGATCATTATATGTTTAAAACTAATATTTTCTGAAATGAATTTCTTTTCATGTCCATCTATGAAAAAACCTATAATTAATATTAGAAACTATTATAAATTTAATTTTATAAAATAAAAATAATTTTTAATTTATAATGTCAAAATTAACTTGGGTTAAATTATTAGTATTTTTCTAAGAAGTTTCATTTTTGGACGAATACTGAAAAATACTATATTTAAGATAAAAACTAAATTTTTAGTTTAAATAATTATTATACATTAAATTGAATTTTAAATTCAAAATATATCATTAATACATATATTAATATAATTTAGTTTATTGGAATCATTTTTATAATGAAATTTGATATCAAAACTTATTGAACGTCTCTTTTACCCACCTTCTCGCCACATCTGGAGGATTAATGTTAAAATTAATTTAGTTTCTTCTATTAATTGAATTTGAAAAAATGTATATACATGGGTGTAATTAGTATGAAATTTCTTCTAAATTAGGATCAACATTTTTTTGGGGAATAATAACTTTAGTATATTTTTATTTACCTCGGTTAAGGGTAAATTAGATAATTAGCGGTAAAAATAATATTATAATATTATAAAATTAACCTAACACTTTTCCTAATTTCATTTGAAAAGTGATTTTCGACTGAAATCATCCTTATAAAGAAATTTTAACCTTTTTATGCCACTTAGGCATGAATAAAATATTTATTATATTTTATTTAAAGATAAGTTAAAAATATCATACTCAAAATTTTAATAAGAAAATCATTTTTAATATTGTGTCATACAAAAGATAAATTCATCTATAAATAGTAATTTTAAATATAAAATTATTATCTATATCATGATAATTTAATTTTAAATTTTTCATGATAAAATAATTAACATAAAATGTGAAACATTGATAATGCATTAATTAATTAATTAATAAAAAAACCAACTAAATGATAATTAAAATATTAAAATAAAAATAATTTGAATTAATTAAGGTGCTTGAAGTCTTTTATAGGTGACTATTACTTGTTAAGAGTGTCTTAAATGGATCTTTTAGAAATTATATTGTTTTTGGGATTTTATATAAAGAAAAAGTTGTGAATCACGTCTAAATTGACACTAATAATATTTTATTAAATTAAATTAAAATCATAAAAATATTTGAAAAATACAAATAGATTATTATAAGGCCTAGAATCTCATAATGTGTCCATTTATGGAAAATTTATCTCATAAAAGTTATAATTTATATCTTATTAATATTTAAAATGTTGTTACCACAATTAAAATTACAATAGAATAATTAAGGGTAAATCAAAATGGTAAGGTTTAAAATAATACCAAAACTTGTAAAAAAATTATTCGATGAATAATATTATAACCTTATCACTTTATGATCGTTTTTTAGTTGTTTAATAGACACTTTTCCATGAAAGTAAAAGATATATTATTGAAATCAATTAAAGTTACAAATAATAACTCTCTTGTATTTAATATTTTTTATTTATCCACCTAGAAAAAAATCAAGATATGAATCAATACAAATTTCTATTTTTATATTAGTTAAATTAGTTTCATTATATAAATTTATTTTAATTTTTATAAGTTATATAATTACCTTATAAAATTATTCAATTCTAAAACAATATTTATTTAATTAAAAAAATAGAATATTTGATTTTAATATTATTAATATTGATATATTTTTCATTATTTAATGTGTATAAAGAATTAACAATATATATAATATTTATTATATATGTGTGAAGGAATTATATTTGAATTCCCACCTTGTATTAATGTATTTAAAGTCAAATTGAATGAATAGTAATAAATTTTACAGTAATGATATCTTTTTGAATTAATTTATTATTAAATTATTTAAAAATAAAAAAATGTTAAATAATCACAGGGGGATAATATATAGTCAAAAATGTTTTTTATTTTCATTTATGGTTTGTTTGTAAGTATTTAGTTCTAGAATAATCTTATTATATTTTAATATTTTGGGGATTTCTAAAAGTGCCCCACAACTCAATTATAAATGGGCACCTCTTCCCTCACTTATTAACTTCACTTTGAACCTTCAATATCAGCCATCCGATGACCATTTCCTTCTATAATTTTTAGTCACATTCTAGAGTTTCTATTATTCTCAATAGACCAAATCTATTGTCTTTAAGAGGTGATCAAGAGGGAGCTTATCAAAGAAGAGGTAATCTCTTCTATCAGTTCTTTCAAAATTATTTCTTCTTCTACTTCCTTTTCATGGGTTATTTATATTATAAATTAATAACTCCAGTATCAATTATACGATGAGATTTTATTATAGTTATTTAACAACCATGTTTAGCCTTCTATCCATATAATGAAAAATGAAATCACCACTCGTTCATACGTACGACTTACCATCTTCACATCACAGTGTAATATATTTTTCATCACCACTTTACTTGGATGGGTATAATGATAAAAATAATAAATATATATAATTATTAAATAATGAAACTTATTCTAGAATAATATATACACTATCTATTTCAATTCCATTTCATAATTAAAAGAATGATATTGTCGATTGTGCGTACCTATAATCTACGGTGTCCACGATAGATTGAAATTCATTCTCCATGATTACCATTAAAGAATTATTATATAAATGTATAAAATGAATAATATTATATATTTTTTTAAATTATAGAACTATATTCTATGTACAAGAACTAGAATTTATATGAAAAAACATGTGAAAGAAAATGAAGCAGTTAACACCTGGAAGAAGTGTAATGATGAAATATTATTAAACAGGTGTTAATATGATCATATATGATATCCTAAATATAAATATGGATCTAGAATAAGTTAATGACATTATTTAATACATTATACGGTAGTGTTTGATACATACAAAGTAACTTAGACCTAAGGTAAGGGATAATTTCTCTATCTTATTATTCTTTGAGATTTTTTATAAGTAAGTATTTACCAAGCTATATTTATCATCCATGTCTATTTTACTTTATAATGTATTAAAAAATATTCTTACAATTATTCTGCAACTATTTAAATTTATTTTACCCATTGGTATGTTTTTACAAAGTGGTTTGCAAGGAATATTTTTTTATTTTCTCTACATGGTACTTTTTGACTTATCCAGAAAATGTATGAGATTTTTTTAACCTATACGACATGAACATATTTTTTTTTGATTTCATGATTTCCTAATGACTTGAGGTTTCCCTTATAAATTTTCATGGTTTTTTTAATGAAATTTTTTCTTCTTATATTGCATGACATTTAAATAAAATATAATTATTTCAATAAAGAAATGATATTTTCTTCAAGAACTATTTTAAATGAGTTTTCATGATTAATTTATATGTTGTCAAAGTGGTTTCAAAGACAAGTGTTTTGAAAATGATTGATGTCTTAAAATGTTATTTTTATGTAAAAGTCATGTTCTAAGTGATCTTTCCAAATACTTCCCCATTTCAGATGACATACTTTATTATTGTTCAAGAATACCATTCCTATTATTTATCTGAATGGTTTTTGTTTTAATGGCATGATGTTTAAAAAACCCATTTTTTCGCTAGTTATTCTATTTATGAAATGATTATGAAACCTGTATCTTTTCCATAGGTTATATTATGATTACATGTTTATGATACTCATTTCATTTTTTTGGTTATGATCTGATTTTTTGTGATCTTGTGTCACAAGTATGTATAATTTCATTATGAGATGGGAGAGACCTATATCTCCATCCAATGAATTGGGTAAATATGGATAACTCATAAGATATATGTATTATTCATGAACCCAACTTTACATTCGCTATTCTATTCATGGAACTAGTTTTTATGACCATTATTTTATACGTGGAACTAGTTTTCATGTCCATATGATTATGTAAGGGTCTGATTTCTTGTCTTTAATTTAATGAGTGAACCTGATACTATTTATATATGTTTAATAAGTTACAAGTTTATGTGTATGACACAATTTAATGTCTTATGGCCATGTTATTATTTCATTGATTGTGTCCTTTATTTCCTTATGATTCTTGTCTTATGAACTGCCAATCTTCATTATATGATTCCTGTTTATGATCTTTGTTATGGAGGGTATGATATTCTATTTTCATGATCATGTTCTCATACCCTTACACTCATGATTATGTTTACATATCTCCATTTTTTACCCTTACTGGGCATCTGAGGTCATAATTTGTTTATGTTTTCTTTTCCCGAGTTTATAAAGAATAGTTTTATGTAGTAGTACTAAAGGGAGATATCATTGTGGGAAACATTGAAGATATTTCACTAGACAAGAAGTTTGTGTTCCAAGTTTTCAATAGCACTAGAATAATACAGTATTTGGGCATTTTTTGTGTAATGCATTAATTATTTTGTAATAGTAATGTAATATCTATGTACGTCAATCTTGGTTCGTTATAGTCTATACTGAAGGTCTCCATAAAACCATTGGTAAAATAAAATTCAATTATTCCTATAGTAATTATTTACTTGAAACCATTGGAATATTCCATTCAAAATAGCCAATTATCTAATTGTTGGGAGAACCGTTAGTATTGGATATTCAAATGGTTATCTATCTTATAACAACATTTTTGAAGAGTTAGTATAGGTATGAATTTTATAAATGATATTAGATGATAGATTTGTTTTTGGAGATTTATTTAGAGATGTAGTAATGTTGTGAATAGCCTATAATCACATCATTATAAATAAATTCTTCACTTTTTGATAGAGTGAATATGGGTTAGATTTTAGATACCTATGTCTTGGTCCTATGGGAGATCATTTCAAATGAGGACCCACCTCTTTTTTTGGTCATTAATGAGGAAGAGATCCTTTTCATTCATAGGTATACCTAAGTTGTTGATTTTTGTTAGAGGAATTGATGTAAGAATATAATGTATCTTCTTGGGTAGTGCATCCCAATATTACAAAGATGTGTTCTGACTTACACCACCTGTATCAGCATCTTTTTATAAAAAGATAGATAGTTAGTTTCTTTTTCCTTGAAAATAACATTGGACTTAGTGATCCGAATTTGTTAATTGGGTGTGGTAATGACGACATGGGAACTATGCAACTTGAAATGATATAGGTACTTAATAGTTACTATGATACCACCTAATTTGTGTTCCTGTGGCTTGGTTAAATAATCTTTAGTTGAAATTTTGAGAGTACTCCCCTTCATAATTTTACTCAATTACTAAAGTCATATGTCCCATGAAGACTCTTAATTTCCTTATATTATTTTTTCACATGGAATCCTTAACTATGTGCAACAGGTCCTGAACCATATTATATATATACATATTAGAAAGTCACTTACTCATAAACATCATCGATTAGGCTGAAGTAGGTAGAGTTAGGGAGGTGTTCCCTTAGGAAGATGAGGTGACTAGGTTTTGTTTATATTACTAGTTTTATTATTATTATACCTTAACAATATTCATATTTTATTAATTGGATGGATTTTATTAGATTTCATTGGTGGAAGAATCATGATTTTTACTCAAACCATATTCATTCCATCTATTAGTACCCAGAAAATCTTTGTGGATGTAGTTAGGGATAAATGAAAGCATACTACTCCAGATGCCAGATTTTATATACCATGATGGTGTACAAGAGTATAGGATTGATCTAGTGCTCACAATGACATTAAATATAACTTTTTATTTTTGTTTATTTTTATTTCATTCTTTTTATATGTCTTCTACTTTGTCTATTTTTGTATCCACCATTTTATAAACACCATGACATGGCTCAATTTCTGTATATGTTACCATATATGAATACTCTTATGGATAATGCCTACCTTTTTATTATATCTAGAAGGTTTAAATTCCCCTATTCCTAATTTATTATGTTACCATTGTTTATTATTTTTTATATAGTTGTTCATTTGTCTAATAATAGAGGGTATAATATCCCCACCGTACCCATATAGTACCTCATTACTAATTTGTTGCCTTTGACATATGAGAATGTGATCTGGAGGCCATGTGGATAACTGGGTTTAGTTACTTATAAGTGAACCAATTCTAGGACATCACCCAAATTAGTCATCTATTTCATGAACTTATAAATATTCATTTGTTTTTTATTAATAATTAATATTAATCTATTATATAGTTACAATTTATATTCTAGTTTATATTAATCATTGGTTATTTTTAGTTTCAATTATTCCTGGTCACTTTTTGTACAACAAGTTTATCCATCATTCCATGTTCATGATTTAATCATACAAATAACAATAATTGACTTGAATATATGTTACATAATGAGTTATGGAGTTTCAAGTTTATTCCATGGGTATTTCATGTATGATTATCCAGGATGAAATTTGTAACACACACATTTCATTATTTTTACCTAATAAAAAGTTGTATATTAATAAGGATTAAATTTATAATATTACCATTAATATACGAAAGAATACATTTTCATTAATATAATTTCTTACCATTAGTTTATTTACATGAAAACCCATGAAAAAAATTAATATAACCATTCATGTAGGGGGTTAAGCCAACCCTATGACAAACCATAACTTATTTCACCTCAATTTATGAATTATTACATAAAAGTAAAAATATTATATTCCCATAAGTTCATTAAGCCTAGTGTATTTGGAAAATAAGGTACATAACACACCAAATTGAAAATTGATACAACATAATTATTTAAAACTTCCTTAACATGATCCTAAAATTTCATTGTTTTTTTAAAAATGTATGTTATAACCAAGGGATGTACATAAGAAAGGATTGAGGTATAAATCCCAGTAAACAGATAAAAAAACAGAAAATAAGTTAAAACAATACATGTGATACAAGAGGTATGTTAAGGTAATATAAGAGGTTTGAGAATCATAATATTGATCAATGGAGAAAGATTAATCATGATATCATAAAGGAAACAAGGGAATCTTGAACCAACATAAATCATGTCATAAACATAAGTCAATTCTATCTTCCAAGATGACATCACATGGTCAAAAGAGTCCAATAACGGATTATGATTACTCCCTAAACCCATAAATGACATATATTGGGACTAAAACACTAATTATTGTGGATTTAAAACATATAATTACCCAATAAATGCATAATATGTATGTCTAGGTGAATACCATTTAGTGGAAATGGCTACGGGTATTCAATACACAAATGTTTGGTAGGGAAAATTAGAGGATAATTTTGGAAACATAACGAGTGTACATAAAGATTAATGAGAGGGATTAATGAGAGTTATAGGTGATTATAATCACTTTTATTTCATAAGGAAAGAAATATGAATGTTTTAGAATATATCTCCACTTGAAAAAATTGAAGGAAAAGGAAAAATAGGAAGGAGGTTATTGAATAAAGAGAACAGAAGGATCTATTACCTTGAGTGGGTGTATATAAAATCTTTCTATGAGATTTTGGAGAGATTTGGGAAACAATGAAAGGGATTGAGAGAGGTTAGAGAAGACTTATTTCATGATCCAAGTGTTTTTAGTGGAGATAAATTGGAGTTTGGTTGGGTTTACATAGAAAATGATATGATATCTCTTTATTAATTTCTAAACGGATGTTTTGGACTCTATATGATAAAGTAATAATTACCACAAACCAACCCATGGTTTTTAACCATGGTATCTACAAAAGTGGATTCGTTTAAATTATTTTAAATGTTTATGAAATGATCTAATAAAATAATACCCTTGGTTATTTTTAAGTGAGTAAGGCTTATAAAGAAATGATTTTAAAACAAGAAAATGCAATATGGATTTTGGAGGAATCATTAAGGATTTATAAAATTAAAAAAAACTAAAAAACATTATTTTAATTAGAAAATTTATATTTGGTCATAGATAACTTTTGTAGAACATATCGCATCACTTTTGGGACATTATGATTTCACAATACACACCATATATTTATATTGTATTTAATTTTTCCAATAATATTTTTCTGCATCTAAAAATTATGAAAAATTCTTCATTGTATAATTTTAATTATATGATTTTAAAAACAATATTTATTTTTGTAAAAAAATACCTATTTAAGACAATTTAAAATTTTAAAAAAAATCACATTTACTAAAAAAAAAATCATGTTTTTAAACATTAATTTTATAACCCTTATATAAAATTAGTTTTTGAATTCATATAAGTTTTTTATACTTTATTTTTAATAAATATTATTTAATAATACTATTTTTATCATATATAATTTATTTTTAAAAAAATTTAAATCATTAAAAGAAGTGTCTTGATTAAAACTATATATTTCCCATAAATACAATTTGTTTTTCATCACATTGAAAATAAATTTTAGCAAACATATTATTTAATAAATTTAAAGTTATAATAAAAGGAAAAATATAATTATTATTTTATTATAATAAATAAACATATACTAATTCATGATATTGTGGTCTAAATAAATAACCTATTATTACACAATCTAATTCCCAAAGGGTAAGGTGCAAAATGGTAATATTTTCTTGGTGGGGTTAGATATACAATGTTTGGGTTGTGTTCTCGATGAGCTTGAAATTCTCCCGAAAATGGTTTTATTTCATTATTATTTGTTGAATATTATCTTGTTATTGGTAAATGGAAAATCCCAATGATGTTATCTTCCTCAAATTCTCTATTAATTTTTGTTCATAGGGTAAGATCCTGTTGGTTAAGGCCATCAATTATTTTGTCTACATCAATTGGACTTTATCATGATCCTTTATACATATTAATCATATGATCATTGTTTAATGTCTATATTATTGATAGTTATGATAAATAATGGTAAATTAAATTTTACTTACCATATAACTATTGAAAATATCTAATGTAGTGCACGTTTTTTTTATAAATTCATTTATTAATAAAGAATTTTATCATTTTAAAAGTAAATTTCATTTATAAAATTTCAGTTCATTAAATTATCCCCGCTTTAGAAATTTTACCCTAAAATGTTCCATTTAATATAATACAATGGATAAAGATACTTCTATTTCACCACCTATTCTGGTTCCCATGTCACTTCATCAAACTTGTGGTTTTTCCACAACACTTTAACCAAGTTATATGTTTTGTTTCGTTTGACATTGTCACTACCATATTAGATGTTCAATACTTAGTCTATGTATGATAAATCAATCTCCCATGGTAGAACATTTCAATTCAGTTCATGTGAGTGGTAAATTATGTAATTCATCAATAGAAATACACTAAACACATCATATACTTAAGATAGGTTTTCTGGGAGTTCTATTCGAAATGCCACTGCTCTAATGCGATCAAGGATCTCAAAAGTGTTAATGTATCATTGAATAATATTCTACTTATATACAAGCCTCATGAATTTATTCCATGGTGGTATAGGAGGGAACAATATTAAACTGAACTTATACTCCTGGTCTCATCGATAATTATCTATATAGTTTTTATGTCAACATTTTGCAGATTTCATATGAAGCTGAATTGATTGAACCTTCTATATAATATCTTAGATTTTATTAGGTCCCATCAGTTTCATCTCTCCAATATCATTCCATAATTTTAGAGTGTGACACTTTATTCCATACAAAGCCTCATATGACTTCTTTTGAATGCTAGGATGGAAATAATAGTTATATGAGACATCTAGTATGGGAAGATGTTGATCCCGATATCCTTCGAAATCCATTGAACACAATATCAGCATAACATCAAGAGTTTGAATGATCATTTCAGATTGACCATCCATATGAGGGTGATATATAGTTTTTAAGCTCATATCTATATTAAAGTCTTATTTAAGGATTCTCCAAAACCATAAGCTAAACCTAAGACCTGGATTAGATATAATAGAGAGTAGAACTCCATGTAGACATACAACTCCCCTTATGTATAACATGGTGATTTGGTCAATATATAAATCTTACCTCATATAAACTAAAAGTGATGAATTTATAAGGCAATTGACTTCCACTGAGATGGTATTGTTTTATTTATATATCCTGTGGATTATTACAATGAAATACATGCTTATGATTTTACATTTTCATACATTTGTGGGAAATTGTCACACCATACACTTAGACTTCTATCATTAAACATTGTTTGGATGGAAGACCAAGAATAAAGATATTAATTTTATAATCTATCTCTTTATGTTATCCGAACAATTTTTTTTCTTCAAATAATTACACTTACTGGTTCTTCCAAAATGAATTGAGAAGGATCAGATATGTTCATAATTCATAAGTTCCCTCTTCAGTTCTATTTTGGATGCTACAAAATTCCATGTTCCAAACCATATAGCTTTATCTTTAGAAAATTTGAACTCCGAGATATTTTATACCTACTTTTGTATCACCTATTCATCATTTTGAGCCTCATTGATCATCTTAATAATGGATGGTTGAATAGTAATTTGAGAATGTTAGGATGAAAAACTTTTTATTATTCCCATATCAATCCATTGAATGTCTATGTAGGTTGGATCCCTTGATAACCTCATCATGGATAGGGTTACATGGTCTTTTACACACTTATCATCTTTTACCTTTTTCGTCTTATGATTATGGTAATTCATTAGAAAATAATAATTTATGATTAACTATAACCACCTTCATTGATTCATATTAATCTACTATTGTGTGAATATATACTTGAGTATTTAATGATATGTATATATTTCACACTTCTTCCCATATAGATAATGTCTCCAAATAATTAATACATAGATCACCACTATAAATTCTAGATCATGAGTTTGTAAGTTCTTGTCATGATTCATTAGCTTTTGGGAGGAATGGGCTATAACTTTATCATCTTAAATGAGTACAGAACCTAATAAATTTTTGGAGGTATCTCTAAAGATCATAAATCCATCCCTATGGGTGGTTAATGGGATCACATGTGTAGTGATATTCCTTTTTATAATACCTTTAAATTGTTCCTCACATTATTTATTCCATAAGAAACATTTCCACCTTCTGAGTTATCTTGGTTAAATGGATTGAAAATTGTGAGAACATTCTGAAAAATCGATGATTGTTACCTACTAATCCACAAAAATCATGGATATCCATCGTAGAGGTTGGTATGTACCATCTTTAAATTGCCTCTATTTTTGAAGGATACACAAATATCCCTTTGTTGGTGATAACATGCTATAGTACTGTTACTTACTCCCGCTAGAATTCCCATTTAATATAATTCACATAAATATTTTCTTTCTAAAATATCTTCATTATAGTATTCAAAATCCTCTCATATTCCTCCTTTATTTTGGAGTAGATGAGAATATCATCTATAAATACTACCCTAAATTTGGTGACGTAATTTCTAAAGACTCTATTTATCAATTCCATAGTGATTGATGGAACATTATTGAATAAAATAGAATTATTATAAACTTTTAGTGACCATACCTTATTTGTAAAGTAGTCTTGGGGATACCACCCTTCTTCACATTTACTTAATAGTATCCCCACCAAAGATCCACCTTAGAGAAATAATGCGATCCATGCAGATAATAGATCATGTCATCAATCTATGGAATAAGGTACTTTTATTTATCATGATATTTTTTAGCGCACCATAAGTAATGTAGATGCACAATGAACTGTCATTCTTCTTGATAGAGTATTATTGCACCCCACATTGATCCACTTGGGCATATGAACCCTTTGTCCATATTTTTTTGTAGTTGCTTATTTATATTCTTGAGTTCAACAACATCAATTATATATTAAGTCTTAAATATTTTTAAATCTATTGGTGTAATATTTATTGAAAATACAACCCCTTTGATAAGAGGAAGATAAGGAAATTCTTCAGAAAATACATTTTTGAATTATTTTATAATGATAATTTCATCATGGATTATTTTTTCCTAAGAATCAATCATTTTAGAAAGATATTCTTACTCATAGGAAATATAACCATGTTTTAGAAAATGATACTAAATTAAATTCATCCTCCTCCATGAAAATGAATTTAATCATAGGAAAATTAAACATACATAGGTTTACTTAATTCTCTTTGTAATTTAAATTTCCTCTGCATAATAAAAGACAATATATACCCATAATTACACCAAATTAAACTAAAAGGGGTATCACAAGGTTTTTTGGGATGTTTAGCCCACAAATTTTGATAAGAGTGAAGTTATATATTTGGATGAAATAATTTCCTCATTTTTTGTTTTCACTGATAGCTCTACTACTATTATTTGTGGTGGTATTTTAATAGATCTACTAAAATTTTGTGATATTAAATATTAAATTTATAGAAAATAAGAAATTGCATTTTCTATCCTTGAATGAATTACTAGAATACATATCACCACTTCATTATTGGGATCCACCTCTTTAGTTGCAATAACATAAGTTCTCCCTTGATTCCATAGAGGTTGTTAGGATGGATGGTCTCTAACAACCTTTTTCTAAAATAATTTTCTTGAATAATTCTCATGTTCCAGGAGATTGAAACACTATAATATTAGATGAGGTTTGAAAAGAGAATTCCTTTCTCCCACCACATTGGTGGTTTTCTACCATTGGATATTTATAGAAAGGTTTCCTTCCTATGTCTTAAGAATTTCCTCATCCCCTTTAAGAAATTTTTAGGATACTTCATTTCACACTTGTGATAAGTGGGATGTTGGTATTTCTTTCCATAATTGGATTTCTACATCATGCCACTATAATGAAACTCCATTTTCGACTTCATATCCATTTTAAAACCTTGATATTTACTGATGTAAATTTTGACATTGATGAGACAATGGATAATTTACTCACAGTTGTCAAAATAAATAATGGATAAGGATTTTATAAACTTAGCTTCATATCACAAAATAAGATTCCACATTTATATTTAGGCATAACAAAATTTTATCAATTTACTATGCAAGTCTTATGAATGTTTCCTCTCACACCCTAATTAATTCGTTTTCCTTTTTCTTGACGATAAGTAAGTCCTTCTTTATTTTTAGTTGATGAGTGTAAGGAAAATATTAATCAGAAAAAAATTTCTATAATTATTTACACATAGTTTCATCATTCTCTTTCACAAGATTCATATTTTTGACCACCAAAAACCATTTTCTAGCTTCTACTTCCATATAACAAACAACCATAATGACCTTATGTTTCTCATAACATTGAGGGATGTCGAATATATTTTCAATGTATTTGATCCATTTCTCCATGATTAATGAATTTATTGATAAATTTAACGATAGAGGTATCTATCTTATACAATTCTCAATTGTAACTTGATCTTGGTTAAGGGGATTCGACTTTTTGTATAGATTCTTGATTCAATTCAAAACAAGTGTTAAGTGAAAAAATATTTTCATGAACTTCATGATTCCTTATTCCATTTTGTTGGGAATTTCATTTGGGTATTCATTACATTATTCATCACATTAGTTTTCGACTCAGTTCCTCCCATCACCATGCATTAACTAGAATAAAAGAAAAAAATCGGGGTGGGATTTTTAAACTAGTAATAAAAAAATGGGAAACCATGAACTTTAATGTGATAACTCATAAATGAAATATATTACTGAACTTGTGAATTTATCTCATTCAGTATATGTTTTCCATAATATATTTCACAACATAAAATCCTATAGTTATTTTTATTCACTTAATAATGGTTCATAAGGATGTTGTGAAATTACCAAATCATATACCTCTAGAGTGTAAAACCACATGTGCATTAAGGCCATTTTCCCTGCACTAAGTGATGATGAGTCTATATCAATACACCATTTTGGCGTTATTACCCCTAGGTGCATATATTATAGATCCACATCCACTTATATGTTTAGAAAGGGATATGTTTTATTGGAAACAACATACTCTATACTTTAACAAAATTTTTGGATTTTTTCATATGTTTAGACTTATACCTTAGGTATTTTCAAGAGTTTTCTAATCATAATCCTAAAAAAACTAAAAAATTACAACGATACCAACAATGAAAACCCATATATTTTTTCACCTTAATTATTGAATTATTATATAAAGGTACACATATTAAAATCATAGAATATCATGAAACTTTGTGTATTTGAGAAATTAGGTACATATCACATAAAACTTAAACATGGATAGAACAAAATTATTGAATATTTCCTTAAAAAGGCCCTCAAATTTTATCGTTCTTCTAAAATTTCACAGGATAACCTGGAGATTACATAAGAAAGGGGTGACCAATAAAGATCAGTAAGGGAATAAAAAAACAGTTTAATAATGAAAATTAGTACATGAGATTCAAGATGAACATCAAAGTAACATAATAGGGGTGAGAGTCATAATATGGAACAATGAATCATGATATAACATGATAGCATAAAGGAAACATGTGAATGTGAATAAAACATAAATAATGTCATAAATATAAGTCTGGTATAACTGCCAAGACAAAATAACTTGGTGGAATGAGACACATAATGGATTAGGTTGACTCCCTAATCCCATAAATAAAAAATAATTATATTAAAAAAATTACCAATGCATTGGAGCGCTATCTGGGACCACCCATTATAATATGTAAGTGCTCATGTGTATAACAAAGATTATTCAACATAAAGACATATTTCATCACATTTAACCCCAAAATTAAGGTGTTTGGGTTAAATAAATGGAATTATATAATAATCTAAGTATAGGTACATCTATGGTAACAACCTTTAGTGGAAATGGGTATGGATATTCACTATAAAAATGTGAGGAATTGAAAATTAGAGGATAATTTCTGTAGCATAATGAGGGTACATAACTTTTCATGTGAGGGATTAATGATGTAACGCCCCGACCCCAGTTTCCCAGAGTCGGTGCATTATTACATAACATTAGAATGATCACAAGAAAGATCAAGTCTCAAAAGACAGATTAGTTTAGTAGCCTTGGAATAACTGGATACATTCATAAAGTTTACATTACATCATAATGTGAAAACTACTACAACAACATCTTGTCTTTATATCCCCTCATATTATCCCTGCAGGTCATTCATAAATTACTTCTTCACATACTGGGAAATTTAAAACATTGAAAGGGGTGAGATCAGATGCTCAATAAGGATAACAATATAGCAGAAAAATTCATAAATAAGCATAAACATTTAAGGCAATGTATAGCTAAAAAAATCCTGTTAAACTTGAACTTCAGCATAATATGGAAAAGATAAATGAAATAATTCCATTTACATATTCACATGTATATTCTACTAGTTGAATAATCACATGCAATATCAATAACCACTTTCATAATGATGGAATGGATAATGCAAGACTATCATAACCACATAGCCAAGGCCTCATGCCATGACTACAAATAAGATTTTGTCAAGGCCTTGTGACAAGACACTAGTTTGTCTCATGAGACCAACTGATTCATTGAGGATCTGTAGAGGGATCCACCCCTCACTTATTAAGTCAAATGCATTCCTCATATGAACAGGTTTAAACATAACATAAACATTCGTATTAATACTAGCATATGAAATGTCAATACATTCTCCATAAACCATGAATGGTATAAAAATAACAAATCCACAATCAAACATATCCCAAAACCTTCAATACAATTTGTAAGATTTGTATCATAATAAATAAACTTCAAATAAGATTAAAATCCATCAAAGGATGTTGACATAGATGAAATAAAAACTATTTGAGAGAAATATCTCTTTTTTTAAATCATTTAAAAGTCAGATAATTATAAAATAAAACTTTTACTTTGAAAATATTCTTAGAAGCTTGTAAGGGAAGCTTCAAAGATTTTATAATGGTGGAAAATATCTGCACCCTCGGTATAAGTTAAAAAAATACATTCTTACCATAATTTTGTCGAAAAGGATAAAAAGGACCTTGTTTGGAAAATGACGGAAAGATTCCTTTATATACTTCTTATAAAAAGTAAAAAAGGGTATAAATGACTTTAACCCATATTATATAAAATATTAAGAATGTTTTGAAACACATTTTTAAGAAACATGGATATGGATGATAAAGAGGTCCCAGTAGATAATTACGTATAAACAACCTCAGATAATGAAGAGATTGTGAAATAAACCTTTACATTGTACTTTTCCTTGGTTGAGGGTAGGTTAACCTTCTGTATATTTGTTAAATAATTGTTATTAAATTATACAATAATCATAAACATT
Source organism: Viscum album (assembly GCA_963277665.1). Lineage (NCBI taxonomy): Eukaryota > Viridiplantae > Streptophyta > Magnoliopsida > Santalales > Viscaceae > Viscum > Viscum album. The sequence goes on along the minus strand of OY728131.1, from coordinate 778,060,323 downwards.
AATATTATATCATATATGATCTTTTAACATTGATTTGTTAATAATATCTTAGTATTATCGTTGTCTCAGGTGTTAACTTACTCATTTTATTTTATATGTTTCGTTACGTAAGTCATGTTTATTATGGATAGGTTGTATCTTATTCATATACAGAATTATATCAAGTCCTTATACATTATTTTTAATCATTAAATGAGAATTAGTCTTGAATGGATATGATGGGGAATGAATCTCATCACGTTCGTGGAGACGGTAGTCCGCACGTACGCACGAGCGACAATATTATTCTTTTTATATTAAAATAATATATAATTGGATGGTATATCATATATAAATAATCATTATCATGTTATATTAGTTATTTAAATGAATTAAACATCATTATTATACCCATCTAAATAATAATTTATTGAATAACAACTACACCACGACGTGGAGATGGTAAGCCGTACGTACGCACGTATGGGGACATTTCATTCAAAGGATGGATATAATAATGAATATGGTTGTACCATATTTATAATAACATAAAAGTATATATAAGATACTAGAGTTATTATTTTATAATGGGAATAACAAAGAAAGAAGAAGTTGAAGAAGAAAGGAACTTGGAAGAGGGTGGTGAAAACATTACTTCTTCTTCGGGTTCTTCTTTTTTATTTGACCAAAAGGGATCCTTAGGTTGTATTTCTGATCAAACTAAGGCCTCTAGGTTGAATTTATGGAATTTGCGAGAGTATTTGGGCAGGGTTTGGCCGACCCAAAAGTCTTTGAATGTGTGAAATAGTGAGAAAGTGGAGTTCCCTTTTATAAGAGCGGTGAGGGGAACCTTTGGAAAAGCTAGAAATATTATTTTATAATAAATTAATATTCGGTTTCTAATGGCTTCAAAGTGTATTATTTAAAGGTTAATATGGGGATCGGTCAAAAACCACTCAACCAATAGAATTTATACAGGTTTGGGTCATTATAGTAACCTTATCGTTTAGTTTTAACTCTTAGTTAATTAGTTTAACATTTACCATGTCACCTTGTATTTTTATATTATATGGTTAATAAACATTCTATATACATCCAAGAGACCCCCAAGTGGTCTATTAATGATAAAAATATCATGATATAAGTCTATTGGCCAATCCTCATATTTTTAGGAATTTAATATCAATTAATAATATAACATTTGTTTTAAAAACTCTTTTATGTAAATTTTGACACTATTCAATAATTTTTTTTTAAAGTCTTAAAAACATTATTAATTCAAACCAAATTCATTTAATAATTCCTATAATGTAATATTTATCAATAAAATACATTTATTTCATCAAAACTTTCAAATTATAATAATTTTAACACTTATAATACCAATTATTTGATTCTTTCATTAATAAGGATAATACTGCATCATTATTGTGTCATAAACAATATTAATTATTAAATGTCTAAAAATTATTAATAAAAAACCATTATGTAGGAAATCTTTTTATATTTCTATTGAATATTTATAGTTGAAAATACAACATATATAACCCTATGTAAATATTGTTTTGCTAAAAGCTATATGCATATGTCATTTTTGTATTTATTTTAACTTAATTAATATAAAGTGTCATTATCCCTTACAAGTGGCTCCATGGGGTCCCAAAACCGACCCAAAGATTCCCATGGTCATACATGTATCAAACAATAAGGTTAGGACACGTTTTAGGGTAATTTATTATTATTATTATAATATTATTTTTTACCCTTATTTACCGGATTTACCCTTTAACCATGGTAAATAAAATATTTACCGAAGTAATTATTCAAAATGTCTAAAAATAAGAGTTACCTATTTACAAAATTTGGACATCCTGATTCCAAATATGGAATACATTTTTCCAAATTCAAAACAGAGAAGTGGTAGAAATTAATTTAAAATTAATTCATGTTGTGAAAACAAAAAGCGTGTTTTTAAGAGATAATAACTATCAAAAGATTGGCACTTGTTCATGTCTGTTTTAATTGTGAAATTATGTAAAATGACCAAAATTGTATTAAATGGTAAAAATATATTATAAATATACTTTAAAATCACTCAAATTCATAATTTATCACTATTAATTATTTCGATTAAAAAAGTAGTTTTTAATTAAAATTTAGTAATTTTCACTATTCATAAAAATATAAAAGTTATCCGAAAAGTAAGAAAATTTCACCCTAGGCTAAATTAGATATTTTGAATCCAAAAAATGAAGTCTATTTTACCTAATTCAAAACATAAAAGTTTCATTTTTTAAATTAATTTCCATTGTCAAAACCAAAAGGAGTATTTTTATGAAATAATAACTATCAAAAGTTTGACACTTATTTATGTAAATTTCAAAGTGAAATTACTTAAAATAACCGTAATTTGATTAAATGGTAAAAATTTAATCTATTTATACTTCCAAACCATTAAAATTTATAATTTAACAATATAAATTATTTTGATTAAAAAAGTTGTTTTTAGTTAAAATATAGTATTTTTCACTATCCACCCAAATTTGAAAGTAATCAGAAAAACACAAAAAATTTAATGAAACTAAATTATTATGTCCCAATTCTAAATAAAAGGTTAATTTTGTCAAATTTAATATATAAATGTTTAAAATATTGGATTTAAAATGGTTTTTCCATTAAAAGGCGGTAAAATTTCATTTTTAGAAAAATACTTCTTTTATATGAAAAAATGAATTTGTTCTTAAATTATGTCTTAGAAACTCATAATATGGATTCTAAAATTATAAAGATAATATAAAATTTAAAATTCAGTTAATACTATTCATAACCACTTTTGAACGGCTAGTTTGGTGAGTCGTGGTGAATTTGAACTCAATGTTGCGTACAACACACACTATTGTATTATTCAAAGAGAAACGTACCATGGAAGCTTGGAGTGTTACATTATCCCCTCCTTTAATAAATTATGTCCTTTCAATTTGAAATTATTTTTTGAAAATAAAATGTTGAAAATAAAAAATATCATTGTGGGAAAACCCACATCGGAAATTGGGTTAATAAAATTTAGTTTTAATGAGAGGAAAGGGAAATTAAAGGGTCACCACCAAATCATGATCTCGATTAGGAGAACATTGGTGAAAATTAGAGACATATAATTGGAGGAAAATGTAAATATTTATCGGTAGTGATTGAGGTCATCAATCACAAACAAGTGTAAAATTGAGGGCCTTAAATTCATCAATCTATAATGATTTAAAATACCATCGGTTCAACAAAACATATTGTATTATGATAACACGATTTTTGTTTTAAGATCCTTTCAATAAAGTATTAGAATTTATTTCTTCATTGAATAAGAGACGAAAAATATATACTTGACAAATAGAGTCCCATCCTCTAACTAATTTCTAGCACAAAACCATCTTTCACTATAAAAGATAATAGAACGTAAAAATAATATTCTATTTATCCTATTCGTATAGGGTTAAAAAAAATAAATGAATTTATAATTCATCAACCAGATTTTTTTTAAAAGACTACATTATTCAATCCAGGACATCACAAGGGCCAGTGGTAGGTGATACACCCTTTTCTCCCTTCGGATGCAGGTTCAAGTCTCGCGGCCTTTCCGGACGCGATGGGTTGCCGCCTGACCTCTAGGTTGTCCTTTTATGGCAATCCAAAAATAATCTCAAACTAGAATTATCCAAAATAATTCTGTCCAAACTCACAGTAAAAAATTTATAAGGAATGGAAACACAATAAAGATCATTTTTACCCTGTAATAGCATGTGAATACCTTCGTCATGTATTCTTTTAAAACACTGAAAGATCCTGAATTACCATAAAACCTTATTGATTACATTCATACTCCCTCATTCCTTATAGAATACTGGATATACATCATCCATCAAAAAATGTTGTAAACTACAATAATGATGGAATATAAAAATCTTTAATTAGTTTCATGGTAGTCAAGAATATCTAATATAATTTACCAAATCAACCATATCTTATTCCAAAATCAGTACCTCAATATTAAGACCATATTAAGGTTTATCTATCCTTTAACCATGTAGTTTCGAAAAAGTTTATCTTATTATAGTGTCACATTTCCTAGTACCATAAAATCTCAAATCCTCAATGAAATATTACTACAGTACACTCCTTATTTATTTCCAGTACATCTTTGATACAACACTTCAATGAAATAATTCCAAAATAACAACATAAGAACACTAGTCATTCCTCTTCATCTGTGGTAGTATCATAACATGATTATTTTCCAATAGCATCATTTACGGCATAGTCCGATGACTGGGACATTGGTTCTCATAGTGTCCAAACTCCTTAGAGAGGAAGTATTGTACATTTGAAACCTTTATTTAACCTTGCAGTCACATACTTGGTGTCCTTTTTCTCCACACTTATAACATACTCCCATTCCCTTCAAGAATTTTCCAATGTGATTCTTTCCACAATTATCACATATGGGAAAGTCCTTCTTTACCTTCTTCCTTTTATCTCTAATTCTCTCTACCATACTTTCCTTATCTGTCTTCCATTCAAAGCCATAAGACTCCAAGAATTATTTACTTATCTTATCAACACATGATATTATTTCTTAATATAATGATAATACGTGGGAGACTATTTCCCTTCCAAATTCTGGCTTAAGACCATGAAAGATATGATCCTACTTACTCTTTGGATCATGCGTATTGTTGGAGTTCTCATTCATTCTATTGGGCAGCATTTCTAAAAAATTTCATAAACTAGATCAGTTTGTGAATCAAAATACATAATTCCATACTTGTAAAACACTTAACATAAATTGAACTATTTATGGATATAATCCATAATCATAAAAAAAATTTCTTTGAGGAAATATATACTCATAAACCCTTCATAATGGTTTGTAAAAAAATTGAGAATTATCATAAGCATATCCCCCGGGAGTGTCGTAACCAAGATTGCAACAATGCCCACTGTCGTGCACCAGTTCTCGTTCGAGTCTAGCTCAAAGTGGTGTTTTTAGGTTTTACCCATAGGTACATCTGTGCTAGAGCCGCCTCTACCTGCTCGTATCCAGATAGGGATGTATTTCTCAGAAAACTCACAAAATCTCTAAAATACCAAAATTCTAGGAAGTTCTTCTATACTAATCCTCCAAAGTCCATCTTAGGTCTATGTGCTCTAATTAGAGTTTATCTAAATCTAGTTTCCAAGGATTGTACTAAACTTCCTATGATAAAAACTATAACGCCTCGAACCCAGTTTCCCAGAGTCGATGCATTATTACATAACATTGGTATGATCACAAGAAAGATCATGTCTCGAATGAATGATTAGTTTAGTAGCCTTGGAATAACTAGATACATTCATAAAGTTTACATTATATCATAAAGTGAAAACTACTACAACAACATCTTGTGTTCATATCCTCTCATATTATCCCTACAGGTCATTCATAAATTACTTCTTCAAATCCTAATAAAAATAAAACATTGAAAGGGGTGAGCTCAGATGCTCAGTAAGGATAAGAATATAGCGGAAACATTCATAAATAAGAATAAACATTTAAGGTAATATATAGCTAAAACAAAAGCCTTTTAAACTTGAACTTCAACATAATATGGAAAAGATAAATGAAATAATGACATTTAATTATTCCCATAGGTATTCTACTAGTCGAATAATCACATGAAATATCAATAACCACTTTCATAATGATGGAATGCATAATGCTAGACTATCATAACCACATATCCAACGCTTCGTGCCAAGACTACAAATAAGATTTTGTCAAGAACTTGTTCCAAGACACTAGTTTGTCTCATGAGACCTACCGATGCATCAAGGATCTGTAGCGGGCTCCACCCACCACTTATTAAGTCCAATGCATTCGTCATATGAACAGTTTTAAACATAACATAAACATTCGTATTAAAACTAGCATATGAAATGTCAATACTTTCTCCATAAACCATGAATGGTATAAAAATTACACATCCATAGTCAAACATATCACAAAAAATTCAATAAAATATGGAAGATTTGTATTATAATAAATAATCTTCAAATAAGCTTAAAATCCATCAAAGGATGTTGACATAGATGAAATCAAAACTATTTGAGAGAAATATCTCTTTTTTAAAATCATTTTAAAGTCACATAATTATAAAATAAAACTTTTACTTTGAAAATATTCTAAGAATCTTGTAATGTAAGCTTCAAAGATTTTATAACGGTGGAAAATAGCCGCACCTACCGTATAAGTTAAAAAAGACATTCTTACCTTAATTCTGTCAAAAAGGTTAAAAAGTACCTTGTTTGGAAAACGACGGAAAGATTCCTTTATAAACTTCTTATAAAACGTCAAAAAAGGGTATAAATGACTTTAACCCATATTCTGTAAAATCGTAAGAATTTTTTGAAACACATTTTTAAGAAACATGGATGTGGATGATAAAGAGGTCCTAGTAGATAATTACGTATAAAAAACCTCAGATAATGAAGAGATTGTGAAATAAACCCTTACCTTGTCATTTTCCATGGTTGAGGGTATGTTAACCTCCTGTATAATGGTGAAATAATTTTTATTAAATTATTAAATAATCATAAACATTAATATTATATCGTATATGATCTTTTAACATTGATTTGTTAATAATATCTTAGTATTATCGTTGTTTCGGGTGTTAACTTACTCATTTTCTGTTATATGTTTTGTTACGTAAGTCACGTTCTTAATGGATAGGTTGTATCTTATTCATATCCAGAATGATATCAAGTCCTTAAAAATTATTTTTAATCATTAAATGAGAATTATTCTTGAATGGATTCAATGGGGAATGAATCTCATCGCGTTTGTGGAGACGGTAGTCCGTATGTACGCATGAGCGACAATATCATTCTTTTAATATTAAAATAATATATAATTGTATGGTATATCATATATACCGAATCATTATCATGTTATATTTATTATTTACATGAATTAAACATCATTATTATACCCATCTAAATAATAATTTATTGAGTAACAATTACACCACGACGTGGAGACGGTAAGCCGTACATACGCACGTATGGTGACATGTCATTCAAAGGATGGATATAATACTGAATATAGTTGTACCATATTTATAATAACATCACAGTATATATAAGATACTAGAGTTATTATTTTAGAATGACAATAACAAAGAAAGAAGAAGTTGAAGAAGAAAGGAACTTGAAAGTGGGTGGTGAAAACATTACCTCTTCTTTGGGTTCTTCCTTTTGATTTGATGAAAAGGGCTCCTTAGTTTGGATTTATGATCAAAATAAGGCATCTAGATTGAATTGAGAGATGTTGAGAGAGTATTTGGGCAGGTGATGGCCGATCCAAAAGTCTTTTAATGTGTGAATTAGTGAGAAGGGGGAGTGCCCTTTTATAAGAGGGGTGAGGGGCATCTATTATTTCCTCTATAGAAATTGGACTGTAAAAATAATGCATTATATATACTAGTCATATGATAACTATTAAAAAACTATATTATCAACTTTTATGATTCATAAAAATATTTTAAATTTGATAGACCATAAAATTATTCACAATAGTAAAAGTGGTGGATTTTTTTATAACTTCATTTCATAATAAGGTATTTACTCATTTAAATAGGGAATTTAATTTAAATAAGTTGAGGTCATTAAATACCCAAATAAGAACATGATATAATCAATAGAATAGTATGATAATGAATTAATGTTATTATAATACATCCATTAAATAAATATATTGTTATTATTTATGTTTTATTAAGGATATAAATTGGAATTGGGAAGATGTGGATGAAAAATATAAATAACGAAGAATCATACGAATGTATTAATTATAGAGAATAATCCATATTTCCTTTAAGAATCCTTATTGGTTTTGAAATAATAAGATGCTTCTCTATGGAAAAGGGGCCCAATAACTTTTCAAATGGTTATTATGGAAGAAAATATGTAATTTTATAGATAGTAAGTATATATTTTTCATATTAGAAAGAGTGGTGAGTGATATTTTTATAATTGATAGGGTTGGTATTTTTATAAATAAAAATTTTTATAATAGAAATAGAATTTCATATTCTCAAATAGAAAATCCAAATTTTATAATTAATGATAATTTGATATTTAATGGTAAAATATAACTTCATACATACATTTAGAGATGATTTTTATGATATTTGAAAATCAATAACTAGATTTTACAAGTTTACCTCATTTAAGGCTTTATCACAGTGATTAAAATTTTCCTAGTTCAATTATCTTTACGAAAAAAAATTAATTTTACCTTATTAAATAATTTTTATACGTGCATTAAATATATGAAATGCAATTTATTTAAATAATTTTTTTGAAATTATAAAAATTTGTTTCAATATAAGTATGAAAATTCCAATTAAAACAATTTTCTAAAAAATGTATATTTAATCATAAAACTGAATTTGTACATGTTTAAGGAAAATATTTTGAATATTCTAAATTTCATGGTAATTAATTGTTTATTATTAAAAAATAGGGTTATTTTAATTTTAAATAAAGACATTACTGAATAGAATCTAGTGAATGCTTAATTAGTGGAAAAGGTTGTAATATAGTTTTTAATAGAAGAAAATATATCCTACATTACAAAATATAAAAATTAGGTTTCTAAATTAAACATATTATTTTTAAATATACAATTTTAATACTTAAATATATATTTTTATTATAAAAATGGTTCATAATTTTATACCCATGCTTATATCATGACGATGTTTTAAATGTTACGGTATTTTGAAAGACTTTATTTTTACAATTCAACTAGAAATCAAATTATAGAAAAATCATAAATATTAAACATAATATATTATTAAATTCATATATCAAAAAATAATTTTTTTACCAAATTAAAATTATAATATTTTTGATGTTATATTTTAAATTGATCTATAATGTTTAATGAAAACTATTTTTCTAGAGAAATGAATTTTAAAAAATTATGTATTCAAAATATCATTTCTGGTAAATTACTAATTAAATGATAATTAATATATTTTTATTTATATTGAAAAATTTTCTTTAATAATCATTTAAAATTTATCAATTAAATTTTTGATAAAAATATTAAATGCAAAAAACAGTTCATTGGAAAATATTCCCATTTTTAATTTATTTTAGTAGGTTCATATAAAAAGTAATTATTTACGATATAACCATTAACATTTCATCAATTCATTGTTATTAGATCATTTTAAATCATTATTTAATAGTAATAATAATAATAATTACTGAAGAATTTAATTTATTTTATAATAAATCTTTTTAAATTAATTATTATATTTTTATTTATTGGAGGATTCACTCTTCATATAATTTTATTAATGATGTCTCACATTATAATATCATAATTTAATAATTTTAATGTTTCATTATTATGAAATATATGAAAATATGTTTTAATTCATTATTTCATGTGATACATTCAATTCAACATAATATTTACTTAAAGGAAAATATATACTAAAATATAAAGATGTTACACACCCATTTCCTATTACATCATGTAATTGGATCACATATCATTCCCCATGACATAATTCTATCATGAGAATTATAGATTCTCCTAATTAATTTTATTATTGTATAATTGTGTCCCAAATCATCACATTAATTTATCCTTAAATATTTATTCTATATTAACATGAAAAAATTATAAATCCATCAAAAATTATAATATTTCTTACTCATAATAATCAAAGAGGATACATTAATAATTTTTATTGGGTATAGAAATAAATCATACAAAGAAAAAAAGTGGGTAATACCAAAAAAATAAATCCAAAGTGAAACATATGAATTACTAATTGAGTATAACATAAAAAGAGGATGACTTGTTGAAACAAATATCGATGAAGATAATTAATTGTATAAAAATAAAAATAAAATTATTTTTCATTTCGATATTTTTTAATAAAAAATGTATTATGAAGGAATGGTTTTAAATTAAAAAAATTATGATTTTTTTCAGAACATTGGATAATAAAGAATCTAAAGAAATATACATAAAGAAATTGTAGAAAGAGGTGAGAGAAAGTTAAAAAGAAAGATACGTAAAGGTAGATAGAAAAATATTCACTTGAAACCTCTATAAGTATTTCATAAAAAATGGAAAATGAATTTAATAAACCTTATAAATATAGGAAAGGATATATAATATATTTATGAAGTAACATAAATAAAATTGATATAGAGTTGAATAACTATAATTGGGATAAAATATAAAGATAATTTCCCCTTACAATCATCGTAATGGGTGAAGTATAAATCTATTTGGGGTGAAAAAAAGGATAAATACCCAAAATGAAGATGAGTGAAGTAATATGTATATGTAATGTGAATTCAAGTTCTTAAGATGAATATTAGATATATAGAAACTCAATATAGAAGAGAGGTCAAGCAAAAACCCCTTACATTCACTCTAAAATTTCTGAAAGTACCTATGACTAACTATATAGCCATGTTAAAATTATTGATCATATATTTTAGAACAATATTTATATTTATTATATTTTATATTAATATATTATATTAATTTTTTATATATTTAGTTTTTATTCATAGTTTATATTGAACTTCTAATATCACCAGTTCCAATTATCTCATTCTTATTTCGGTATGGTGGAATATGTAATCATTACTTTTTTATAACTATATCATACAAATAGTAGTAAAGGTACATTCATAACAATTATACAATAGATTGTATAGTATCATTTTATTTTTATAGAAATTATTGTTTTTTTATGAGTAAATGCTAAATGATTTTATCGTTTATGCTTATTTATTCAACAATATTAGATTATATTAATAATGAATATATTTTTAATACTAACTTTACATAATAATAAACTTGACATATTTTCATCATTAATAACATATATTACATGTATTTGTGTCTTTATAATCATAAATGATGAAAATAATGAAAATAGTATAACAACATTGATACTGGAAGTTAAACGGGCCTAGAGAGAAACAAGTTAGAATGAATAAATGAGTATGAATATATACTTATATTATTGTAATATAATATTTTTAGTAGGATAATGATATTAATTATAATTTATTGGATAGATAAATCATATTTAATAAGTATTAGGTGGAGAATATAAATTTAAAAGATTGGAAAAAATCATTAATTCTTTTCATAAAACAACTTCTTCTCATAATGAATTCCTTCATAATAAAGGACATAACACTATTTCTTGTAACTATAAGCTTCCAAATATACTTAAGGAATTAGAGGAGTGACATTTTGTAGGTATTTTATAATAAAATAACTAATAATTGGGGTTTGTAATTGGTGTATGGGATACTTTTATAGAGAATTTTGAGAGAAAATTTTGAACATATTCATTCTTTAATGGTTAAGGAATGTAATTTTCAATTGGAAAATGGTTCATAAGTGGAAAAACCCTATAAGGTTAATTATTTAATAATCTAATGAGATTAATATTTAATTTTTATATGATTATATAATATTTTAACCACATACATGAGTTTAATACATTTAATATTTACCAACATCCTTCACTATTCACTATGGTATTGTATATTTTCCTAAAAATAAAAATTTTCATCTTATATAAATTATTTCCTTGGTTGTAAATATAAAATAAAATCTAATAAATTCAAAATCAATGTTTGATAAATTTATTTGAAATTAAAATACACAATATAATAAAAATAAATAGTTAAAATTAATAATATTTCTTATATAATGAAGGATTATATTTTTATTAATTATCATTACTTATTTATTTAATTGATGTTCATTTTATAGTATATGTATTAAATATATTACATATAATAAATTATTCACTTATATAAAATGATTATAACTGAAAAATAAAAATTATAATGTACTCATTGATAATATGTATACCAAACAACTATTAATATATATGAAAAAATATAGTTATTTTATTAATCAATTATTTTCACATATATAACCTTACATACTTCTCTAAAAATCATTCACCAAATTCCTTATTTTTTTAAAATTACTATTATATTTTTCATTTTTTAGTCAAGCAAATGAGCCATGTCATTTTTATATGAAAATGATAATCTAATTTTCTATATATGATATTCAATATATGTTAATATATATATTTCCTTGTAAAATGGGTAGATAGTCATGATTTAATGATTTAATCATTCAAATAGTTTCCCTATATCATGGTAAGTTCGAAAAATTCCATGTTTTTTAGATTTTTTAATAAAATTAGATTTTAATATTTCATAAAATTCTGGGAAGATAAAATAAATAATTGAGAATTTTAATTCATTTTAAGAAAAAAAATTTAATGGATTAGATAATAATTACATTTTTTATAACCTTAAATGCATTATTCAATTCTATGATATTATTTACATTGATGTTTAATTATAAATCAGGTTGTAGATAAGTTGTTGTATATATATCAATGGTATTAAGAAATATGTTTCTCAACATTAAGAGAGACCAAATGGGTCCCAGTTGAGGTACTATGATAAATTATGCTAGTGGAATCATTATTAATGTATTTTGAATAATTTTATTTTACAGTGGAATATACCTACTTGAATATTTATTTTAGTTTTACTTAATATTGAGAATAATATGTTACTTTTATCAATGAAAACATGGTAATAATTCATCATATACTATAAAAGTTTTAATGAAAATATTTTCTTACCTATAGACCTATACTTTATTTATTTTTAGAAAAACTACTCTTTGAGTATTAGTGGGAAACCACCAAAATATTGACCTGGTAACCAAATACATAACAAATAATTCAATACAGAAATACATTTCATAATTTAAAATTCATATAAAGAAAAATATTAGCAATAACCAAGGTCACAGGTCCCTAGGTGAAGCTGAAACCGAACCTTGAGCTGTGAACTTGATTTGAGAGGTACTTTGATCTATGCACTATGACACACCACCTCCATCGTGTAACAATATTCTTGAAATACAATTTTTTTTTATTTTTTATAGAAGGACCAAGAGTGAATGGGATACACATTCTAATGTTTCCAATGCTATCATATTTTCTATTTGTTTTCTCTATGATAAAAAATTGAAAAGTAGTTGATGTTTTGTATTAATGATAACACACCAAGGAAAAACCACTCACATCGAGTGGCGAATAATATAAAAACTATTGGAATCAGATTCAATTTTAACTTCTTCTTTATATAATAAATGTTAAGAGAAATATCCATTCATTCTAACCAATGATAATAAAAATTAAATTTTATTGGTAAAAAAATTAAAAACAATGATTCACAACATCTTAGAGTTTCTTGATATTTAAGGTATGTAAATCTCATATCATATCCTAAGGGATCATTCATCGAGCTACTAAGGATCATCCCCAGGGGTTATTATGAAAATTTACATATCTCAATTCAAATAAAGTTAATACCCACATTTTATACAAATAACATATATATTAAATGATTTCATGATTCCATTTCTCATATCTTTTAAAAATGACATGTTTTATATTTTTTATTCTTATTTTACTTTTTGAAATGTGGATACAACCTTATCATAGATTTATAAAATGAATTTTTCATTTGATGGTTGTGTGAATATTACAATCTTGTATTCTCTATCAATTAAATATTGAATAATATTCAAGTAATACTACTAATAAAAATGGTTATGGATAAAAAATAAACATATTTGTAAATATAATAAATATATTAAAAGAGAAAAATGAAAAAATGAAAATGTTAATTTTAAGTCATATGAATGGTGACAAATAAATTATTGATGGGTTTTTTACTCAATGAAACATTATCATGAGTGTTATTCATAGGTATGGTAAAAATATTAAGGAAACTACTATTATAGTGATGTTTATGAGAATTATTCCTAATGAATTTGATTCTAAAAACAATTATTGAAGGATAAATAAATCTCTATGATAGGTTATCATAAATTTTTGGTCCTGTAAAATCATAAGGATATCAATAAGAGACTTGTAATTTTAATTTTTTCTCTGATTGGTATAATTATTTTACCAAAATGGGATATATCATGGTCTATTAATGAACTAAAAAAAAATTCTCAATGTATTAAGTTTTGATATATTATAAGTTAATCCCAATCAATATAGTATACTATAATTTCATTTATAACACTTATAATGAATTTTATAGAGTATAAAAAAATTTAAACTAAACCTCCAACCATATATTTTCATATTATCATAATGGGATGTTAATTTTAATCCCTTCATCCTAAAACCTCATAATTCTCGAATCTTTATCTTGATTAATAGTTTATATTATGTTTTATGAGATACTAAAATTATTAATAGCATTTCCTAAATTGTTGGGACTTCTCATAAATTGGATTAAAACACAGAGGAGTGAAGCATTAGAGAAAATACAAGAATCATGGTAGAATATATACTAAAAAATAAATATCCAAATGCATTTTATATTGATTCAAATATTTTAAGTATTTTTGAGTTAATTGAGTTTGATTTAATTCTTCCATTGTACAACTATTGTATAGTTAATTGCTATATCATCCCAATTAAGGTTCTGTTGAAAATATTCATATAAATAAAGTTAATATAGATCCCTTAATATAAAAAGTTGGTAAATTTGATGAATTGTATAAATGGAAAGCACCTAATTATTTAAATATTAGAAATTAACCTATCCATCAAGGATGAATATTAGTATTAAATTGGCTCATGTGGATGACAATGTGTCTTTAGGTTCTTCTTTGGATACATAATTTATTTTTCAAATTTTTTTACACATAACCCATCTGATACTTTTTTCCAAACTCAAATGAAATTAAAAAATCACCTAATATTAAACTAAGAAAAAATATTGATCTGACATGATGTAATACTATTACTTCATTGAATATTTTTAAATATTATGGAGTTACTATAATGATTATGAATAAAATAATTCTCCCTCAATGACAATTTAAATGGATATGAGGTTCCTACTCAATTTTTTAAAGAGATGAAATAAAATACTTAAATAAATTTCCTAATACCCAATCTAGATAAGGTAATAGAAAAATAACTTCAATATTTAACAAAATAATCTAGGAGTGATAAAGTGCAAGACAAAGATAAGTAATAGGAATCTATGGTTTCCAATAAAGAAAATAAAATCTACAATGGTTCTTCCATAACTAATAATAAAAATTTCTTTATAACTATAAATCAAGTTAACTAGTAAATAATTCATCTGGTAAAGAATAAACTACATATTTTTATTCTAAGGGAATACCAAAATACTCCTATAATGGAAAAAATCCATTGTGATATGTAATTAAAATAAAATAAAATTGATAAAGTGGATATATATCCTTTATTATGACTCTCATGGGATAACAAACTCAAAAAAATACAGATTACATTTTAATACCATCATTCAAAATATTCTACTTAAATTTGGTTTTTCAAAACCTATGTTTTAATTTCAAAATATTACAACTATAAATAATGAAATATTTCATTATAAGGTAATTTATATTAATAATAATGTCACAAATATTTAATCCTTATGGGATTTTGTCTCTTAGAATATTGAAAATGTATATCTTAATACTATTAGTATGAAAATGGTCACTTGAATCTAGGATTTGGAAGGAGATTTTTTTTCTTTTAAATAATTTTATTTATATCTAGATAAAATAAATATGTGGTTGAAAATTTACTAACTCTTTGAGAAAATTTATTTCCATTTGATCATTAATAGTGATTTCATTACCACCCTAGAATGTATTAAAATGATGATCATTCCTATATTCCAATTTCTTCTAGATATTTAATAAAAAAAGATATTAATAAATATGTTTTATAAGTATAATAGTACCGGGGAAATATAAAGTAATACATAATAAAGTCCAATAATATTTCTAAAAGAAAACGTGATTATTCCTTTTTCAATAAATAATGTTTGAACATCATGATTCTATGTACTATGTGACTCTCATAATAATAAATTATAAACATAATATTTGTTTTACTAGGAAATTGAAAGAGGGGTAAAATATATAAAGTATCTGGATTATAATAATGCCTTATCGAATCATCCAATATTTTGATTCACGGTGTTTGAAAATTCAACAAGATTCTTGATAATGATATTTATGGATTTCATTTTAAATTAAATATTTTTTAATTTAAAACTTAAGGATTGAAGCAATAAAGAATTTAGTGAAGTGAATAATGAAATATATTCTCATTAAAATGAGATATAGAAAATTCATAATGGTCATTCTGATTTCAATGAGAACGAATTCAAGAATAAGATTTACATATGTACTAAGCTTAAATTTTTTATTAATATAAAGTGAGAAAATTATCAAAGAGAAAATTATTGTTAAATAGATGGAAAAAAGGGGTCAAAATCAACTTTTATAAACACACTACAAAGAGTTTGAATGATTAATAGGCCTCTAAATAACTCAATGATAGATAGTGAATTTTAATCTTATAGGTAAAGTATATAAGATATTATTATTTGATAATAATATATTATATCTAATGAATATTAAATATGAAAAATTGGTCCATCAAAAACATTATCCCTTAAGTTGATTCAGTGGTAGAAAATATTTTTTATACATATATACCTAATTAAAAATAGTTCAAGGAACATATTTTTTAATCCGGATAGTGAAACTTTTTGTGATTGTAATATTAAAAAATTTATTTATATATGTTGGGAAAGTATTCACTATATTTTTTAATGGTTTAATTATTTTTATCAAAAAAATTATTTTCTTAGTGTCCTAAACTATTAGTTCTTGGTACTTCATTATAAATAAAATATCACTAAATATATTTCTTAATTTAGATCCATTATTAGGGAATACATATATCATAAATTTATCAGTAATGTCCTTGAAAATAATCTTGGAAGGGGTTTTAAAAAAATATTTCTCTAAACCATTATGGATTTGTTCATGGAATCAAAATTTATAAAAATTTAATCAAAGGTTCTAAATTTTCTAAATTTTTAAAAAATTAATTCTATAATAGGCAAAAATAATATCAAATTGAATGTTAGAAACGATTTGGATACGATAAAATAGTGTTCAATTTTGAATTTTTAATGAAATTTGGTTTCAATAAATGATTTCTTAATTTGATTTTGACATAATTTAAAACTATCATGATCTCGACCCTAATTAATGGTAATTTTGAAAAATATTTTGCTTATTCTAGATGTGTTAGGCATGGTAACCCCTCTATATAATTATTTGTTGGAATTTTTTTATAATATAAAAAGGATTTTTATTAAATTGGATATGTTAAGGAAAATTTCCTTTATTAAAGTTGGTGGGGGTTTTTCTCCACATAATTACCATTCTTAAACTGATAAAAATATCAACTTTTATTGTGGAACCTCTAAAAAACTAAGCAATATTAGGTATGAATTTGGACTACTAAGGAATTTTATATAGTCACAATATTTATTAGTATACATTTTATATTTTCATTAAAAATCAATTTTCCTCAAATAAATATGCTCTAAAAACAGAGAACATACATATCAAAGAAATATCTATCAATTCATATATTTTGGAATCCCATTATTATGGAGAGGATGTAAAAATTATTTTTTGGGTGAGGTTTTTTGTAGCACCAAAACTCAACTCTCTATGTAGAATGAAAAAATAAATATAAAGATAGAATAAGTAGTTTTATTAATATTACTATTTTTTCAAAATTATTATATTTTTTTGTGGCATATACGTAGAATTTTTATTTGACAAAGAAGTTTTATTTTTATATATACTTGAAATATCTATTGATTGAAAATGGAAAAAATTACATGCATAAATTATTGTAAACCATGAAATTATGGTTTCCTTGGTGTCAAAAATAATTTCCTCCTAAATGATAATTTAATACAATAGTTATTTTAGAGGCATATTGTTATGAACACCCCCACAAGGAAATCCCTTTGGGCATGTAAGTATGAAAATAGCGACTCTTAATGTCCAAATCTAATAGGTCATGAGTTTTCAAGTAGTAGTAAGGGTATAAAACACAATTTTTTTAGAATAACCCTCATAAATCCAATGAACATATATATAAACCACCAATAAACAAAATTATATAAAATAAACCACATATCCCATAATGCATGTCAAGTCATAATGAAAATACAGACACCAAAATGAAATACCAAAAATAATTTTATATAGACGAAACTCCAACCATAACGCCAAGTTTTGAGCGAATAATGTCTAGCCCAACATCTAAATCCCTCCAAAAAACTTGTAAAATATATTTATATATATGTGTGAGACTACATATTTACTATATAGAGTAATTCCCAAAGCCTCTCATGAAGGTGTGGAAAAAACATACTAATAACTTAGAGGGTAAATAGTATAACCAACCCACAAATAACTAGGATAGCTATCATCCAAACTCATGAAGGCGCACTCACCAGATAAACTATCCAAATATTATAGAATATTATCAAAACAACATACCAATAAGGCACCCACAACTCCCCACTTGATTGTCACTCCCATACCCTAAAAAAGTGTTATAGTGCTTCCAATCCCTTTTATTTTCCATGATATAAATTTTTTTTATCTCATATTAGAAATTTGATGCATATCATTCTAATATAAAAATCATCAAATATTTTCAACCATATACCATATCACAACCACACATCACATCTCTTTTATAGTTTGGTACTATGAACGTGAAGTATATCAACCTCATTCCCTCTTCCAACCACCCACAACCCCACCATATATCATCTTTTGAATCACGTAACTATTTCAATCATCATATCACATACCATAGCATTTTTCCATTACATATTCTATTTTTATACATTATGTGAACCATCATGACCCATATTACACTTATAATGGATATTAGGGGAGAGGGAGTTTTCAACCATCTATTTCCTTGCCAAAATAGATATTTACGGAAACACCTAGAACCAAAAACATTTATGCATTAGAATGGTTATCCGACTTGGGTGGTGCACATATGAGATCACAAGGTAATTAATATATATATATATATATATATAAGCATACAAAATCCCACCTAGGTATTCTTAACAATATAAAACCACAACACCCACCAAATCCCCAAAACATCATTATCCATCTCTAGTAACTAAGATAATATATATAACACAAATAACCCCAGTTCAAAATAGTATGATTCATGAATTTAAATTTAAATCATACGATTCATCCATTTACAAACTTCCCATTTTAATAGTTATTTTAAATTCATTATACAATTCATTTATCCCCATTTAATATAAACCATATATTATACATTATCACAATTTATCCCATCCATTACCTATCCATTTCAATCATTAATAATTATTTAACATCATGTGAACTATTTAATTCCATCCCACACCTAGTGATGTATTCATTATACCAATAATTTACATTCCACACCACTATAAAACTATAATAAATCCCTATATCAACTAGCCAAACAATTTTCAAACCTCAACCCATCTCATGATAACCCCCATTATAGAATCAAAACTACCTCATCCTTTCAAAATATAATCCATTCCACTATTGACACAACAATAACCACATCCCCCATGCCAACCATGTAAACCCGTCCTCATTTCCCACTATATATTCCATAACATAAACCAAAACTAGAAAAAATAATGCACTACAAAGACTAAACTTTACATGGTATTAGAAATAATCATAAAAGAAGCACACAACAACTAAATTCCAATAATGATTCACAATAAAATGTCCCTTCATTTTCAAAGAATACATTCACATTACCCAGATAATCTTACAAAAGAACCACCACTTAAATTTTTAACTCTACATAACCTATTCATATCCATATTTATGATATGAAATTATCACGAGAGGATATTCTAATAATTAAATCATAATATGAATAAATATTTTACACTAGAATATAAATTATCAAAATCCAATAAATAAACAACAATCATAAGTAATATCAAGGTATCATGTAATATAATTAGAATCACCATATTCACACTAATAACATTTTGTCCAATTCATTATCTTGATTATGATAATCATTACCATCCACCCAAAGTAGGAAAAATCAGGTTAATTTCACATTATACTCAAAATATATGATATTTTTTTGGATCCATAACCTCAATTGAAGTTATAACTAGCCACTATGAAATAAAAACGGAAAGAGATAATCACCATTCCGTGATCATGCAATAGAATCCTCAGTATCTTTCAATATAAGTATCCCTATCAACCAATTATACCAAAATTAATTGAACCAAACTAAACATACATTTATAAGATTCTTTTGATAATGAATATAGAGGAACTAAGAAGAAAATATAAAAAAAATATCACTGGATAATAAGAAATCAATATCCTAAAGCCTACTATAAAATACCACCAAATGGTGCTGAATGTATCTCAAGAAACTCCACTAATTTATATAATTTATGGAAATTAATATAATAATGGCATAATAATTAATTTCTATATCACATTGAGAATATATTAAATGAATATCCAATATTCACACCAAAATCTAATCCAATACCAATCATTTAAAACTATGTCAACTGTTTAATATGATTGAATTAAATAAGGGTCACTGTGTAACCAAGGGACCATATACAATGACTCTCACAATGGTAGATACATGGAATTTAACATCTCAATTACCATGATGAATCTCATGCATCATGTCATAGTGGCCCCTAGAATAGAATAACTAAAAAACCAACCATCAAATGATCTAAACTACGACATTTGGGGCAATTCCACCAAGTCCATTTATAGAGGAATAAATAAACTATCCAAAATAATATCACACCATAACCTAGACCCTAATTCCTTATCCATAAGAATGAAAAAAGGAAATACATATGTTTTTTAAATACATATATAATACTCTCCTCAAAAAATGTTTCATATGATACCCAAAACCACTTTAAAACCCAAAATAGTGAAACAACAATGGCCATAGTACAACATCTTCACTCAGTATAAAATTATATATCTAGAGTAACCACCCTCAATCTAACCATATTCTAATGTCCCCAATTAATGAAATTTTCAATTTAATTACATGAGAAGGCCTGAGATGTTTTATTTAACATTAAAATTATTTTAAATATAAATAATAAAAACCACAACTTAATGAAATTCCAAAAATAGACCAAACAAACCTTGAGAGAAACCTCTCAATTGAAACTATGTAATAACTAAAACATAATGTGTAATTTAAAGTTAATTAATCTCAAATAATCAATAATAGTTAAAACATGTCATTATATAATAAAAACATAGTTTAAAAGTTCTCAAGATACTGAGTGAACTTTTTTAACAATAATTCCTTAAGTAAATTCCTATAAATACACCACGCCACTATAAAACATGAGCAATGGGAAAGACACACTGAAAAAACACTTTCTCTCAATGATTCTAATTCTCGACTACCTAATCCATGAACATCATGTTATCCTCTACATCTAACTCACTCCAATCCATTATATGTGATTCATTATGAGGATATCAATGAAGTTATGACATATGGAAAATATCAATGATCCATCCAAACTATAAGGAACGTTCCAATTTTATTCCACCTCAAAAATGTGTGCCAATGGCTTTAATTTGATGATAAACAAGGGAATACTTACTCCATTACCTAAAACACTATAATCCATGATAATGGGAAATCATCATAAAAAATAACAACAAACCTAAAAAATATATTGCTCTTCACCTACAATGAACATAACACTTATGATGTTCTAACTCTAGCTTCATTTTCTCATGAATCATTAAAACCATATTGGTCATTTTACACAACACAACTAGTCTAAAGTATGTTAACTACCCAACCAAAATCCTGTATGATAGATATTTATATGGTCACCTAAATAACACCTCAAATGGAGCCATCTTTATAGAATTTTGATAGATATTTTTATAATATGACTAAAAAAAGGTTATATTTTTCATTCATGATCCACCAAAATTCATGATTTATACACAACATATCATCATGTTTTTGGATGGTCACCCTCATCTGACCATATATCTGAGGATATAAGGATTCTAAAAGGAATGAATGAGATCAAAAATCACACTAGAGACCTCCATACCCTCATTAGTTAAAATAAGTATTGTATTCATAGGTGATGGTCCAAGACACCCTATGAAGCTTCATTATATCATCCCTATTCTACCTCATAAAAAATACATCTCAAACATCTCCCAGATCTCATAGAAATAGGTTGACTTCATGAATAAATATATAATAAACCTAATATCATTATATCCAACTTGATATCAATGTAAAAAATTATTATGTTCATCAATATGTCCACCAACATCCAAATTGGAACATCTAAGGAATGAAAAAAACCTAATATAATGTGATATTTTTCCATTACTTGATGACAGATAAGGTATCATGACATAAGCTCTATTACAGATAACTTCATTTTCAATCACCAGAAATAAATCTCAAGGCATTAAACATCCTAAATATACTAGGATGCAATGATATGGATATTCTATGAAACTCATGAACAACCTACATGTGCATTATCTATGTAAATAAAAACCAATTCGATAACAACATTCAATGATGATCATCTTCCTACCATTCCTTGAGATAATATATATAGATTAACCAACCACATATCTACTCTACCTCTAACACCCCCACAATAAGACTGTAAAACACACCACATTAAATATGGTTTCACTATAATATACTATAGAAAACCTCTTCCATTGGCCTCCTCTGAATCATGATGCATCTTAACAAGCTCCACTATTACACTCTGTATAATCATGATCATGAAAAAAAATCCACAAATGAATTCATACTCAAAAAATCAGAAACTACATTTATATTAACTAGGGTATAATAGATTTTGAATTCACATTACTACAAGAAATATATACACCATTGTGGACGAAAAATAAAATTTTGTTCTATAATGATACGCCTCAATATCTTCTGATCACTGAAGACTAAAAAGAGTCCTTCCATGAGGTAATGCTACCATATATTCAGGATAAACTCCACTGTCACCAGATTGAGATCATGGGTGGTGCAATTATGATTATAATGGAATAACTTTATAGAATCAAATGAGATCATCACCCTCTAAAAAATTAAGAATAAACCTGGAATGATACATGGGGTGTAAAAGAAGACCCAAAAAAAACCCCTTTCTCTAGTAGAAGACAAAAGAAGTGCAGATGAGATTCTCATTTAGGCAGTTGAATGAAGTCTGACACTATTAATTCTCTATAAAACCATACACCATCATAGTTATAGTGGCCATTAGGGATACAACCAAAGAGGATTTAAAAATGATCCATCGATAATATACCATAATGCCATGGAACATATTAACCTCTGAAATAAACTAGGTTCTAAACCAAAAAAAACTTCCTTGATCATTGATGGATTGACTACTACTCTCTACTAGGACACCACATGCAAATGAAAATGCACCTCACACATATAAAACATGAAAAAGGAAATGTCTTCATAAAGATGATGATTTCAATGGATTTATAAAATAGACCAATGATTCTTAGAAAGGTTTTCCTCTAACATCAATTATATGGGGATGTTATAGAGTTTCACTCCTAAGAACTAATCCAAGAACTCACAAAACACAAGGTTCATGAGTCCAATGAAATCATTTATGGATTTTGTGAAATATAATAAATTTATGATGTAATAAAAGATCCAATAGAGATATATAATTGTAGTATTACAGATATCCTACTCATTTATACTCATTTAGTGGCACTTTGAATAAGGATAAATATTTGAAAACCACAATATCTATTTAACTGGTCAATTTAATCATTTATCCTCCAAAGTAGATGAAAATTCTTAATCGTCATCTGGTTCAATATTCAGTAGTCAATGTAAAACATAAATATTTTTTTTTCACTTATTGGAGAACCATTCGAGATCTCCCCATAGAGATACATTGGTCCAAATTAAACACTTCTATATAAAATCCTAAATATTAATCCTCTAACCATAGAGAATAGAATATTACATCTATAAAGGTTCTATAGAAATAAAAGAGGTACCTTTATGTATCTCTATAATATACTTGGTATCATGCTTAGGGGTAGTTTCAAAACCTATTAGAGGAAAAAAAATCCATCAAATCTTTCATATCCGTATGAAATTTCACTTCATGAATCTATATCGAACCCTATAACAACTCTACTAACTGAGATAAAGGGGTTTCTGAAGTTATGTAACCCTTTGGATGGCACTACTCATTTACAAACACTATATTATGGAATCCTTTATAATGGAACATGACCCTCCTTTAAAATTATTAAATGATCAATAAAATGGAATAAAACCAATACATTCAATGGATTACATTATTTGGTTTTATCTGTAGTAAGAATAAATCCACCAGCGATGGATTCTACCCCATCATCAGCTCAAAACTATAACACACATCAAGAAAACTCATCTAACCTCCAACTAAGATAGTAAACACTTGGGACACTAGATACCTCTCTACTAAAATTATGATGGAACAAACCAAGGTATGTTGGCACCATAATAAAATAAAATAGAAACCAATGTAGAAGATAATCATATGTTACCTCCAAGGACAACTAGTAAACCTATAGTTGACTTATCTAATATGTGAAACTAACCATTCCCAGTTCTTTTTCCTCAATGTCCATACAAGAGACCACAAAAATGACAATACATAAACCTATAACCCATAAGATAGGGTATATCATGGCGATTTTTTCTACTTACTCTATATCACCTTATAGTAAAAAATCCAACTAAACATTATTTTAATATATCCTTTGAGTAAACATATTCATGAAATGAATCAGAAATTTCATATATGTGCTAGTTTGGCCATCATGAATGTTTAGTCATTATAATAATATATAATCATGTCCCCTGAATGTGAATAAAATCATACAAAGATCTTATAGGATGAACAAGATCGTCTAGATCTATAAAATTGATGGTTATATATTGGAGCTGACTCCCCATCGATCAAAACCTCATCTTACATAGCATTTGAGATCATCCATCTATATACCCACTCCTTGGGAGGCCCTAGTGGATCCCCTATTGAGATTATCATAGTAGAACATTCACTCTCTCAACCACCTTTGACTATTTATACACCTCTGAATATGTAAGAAATATAAATACAGTGATCATATATTAGATAGTATGGTTTTGTTCCTATTTTAAATTCCATCCAATAGCCTCCTCATATTTTAGAAGATTGGGGAATAGAAGAAGGTCCTTGAACCTAATCTCAATATCTTGCATCATTAGCTAATCTCATCCAACTAAGATGGTTCAACACTCTGGCGGTCAACTGAATCACCCTATTGCACCTCAAGAAACTCAAACAATGCTATTTCATTAAATCAAAGACACATCATACTTCTACAATATCTAATGATTGAAATAACATATTATCTTATACTAAGATACATCATCCTTATTCTGGTCAATCATCTAGTGGTCAACTAAATAATATAGATTATCCTAAATATCTTAATCCATATATGGGAAACAACTAGGATACATATCAACAGTGAAGATAAAAACTCCTAATCCCAGTATAACAGATTTCATTCAAGGTTTATTAAATTAAATTCCTTTCAATTTTCCCAATGTCACTCTAAATTTAAATAAATGCATAGAAAAATATTCGGTATTCACCACTTCTTAGTCTCTTCCCTATAATCACCCCAAGAGTGTTCAATATTATTATTTTTCTAACGTTAAATTATGAGGTTCCATAACAACATATTTACATGGTAGTCTCCGTTTATATGACACACACTAGGTTCAAATGACATTTTTGACACACCGGTACCATTAAATCCTCACTAGTTTCTAAATCCAAATTATATAAAAAATATCAACCATAATATTGATAAATATTTTACATTACCTTCCTCCAATGGGATATCATTATAGTCCTATAGTGATGATGAAAATTTCCTCTGAATCCAAATTCCAATTGGCCATGCGTTTTTGACTCGTAATGATGGTATAAAAAATACATATGGAAGGAATTTTATATATAAATCTTGAGAATATAAAATGGTGCCACCGATAATAACAATAATATAAAATAAACAACATATCATATATTGTTTTTTATCTCATATATAATATATCCTCTAAAATTATCCAATGAACATAAATTCCTGTGATAGTAACTCTAACCACAACTATAAGATCAGATATAGTAATGTCCCACACTAACTCAAATTCACTCCTTGATAAATAAGAAATTGACTTATATATATAGATTATAATACATGTATTATTATTAGGAACCACATCAGGATATCTCATAAAATTTTTGATGAATAATACTAATACCGCAATAAAAAAATAAACAATCATGCACCTAACCAGGACAACTACCAACCAAAAACACCAAGGCTCACTGACTTAATAATTCATCCAAAAAAATATCACAATTTCAATTAATATGTTAATAAGTCTCATTAAAACCACTTCCCCATTGTATTTTCACTCTCATTACCTAATGGAGAACATATTAGTTATAGAAATACGTTTTTCAGTAATGCCATAGTACACCATATCACATATAACAATGATGCCATATATCACAGACGTAAAATAATCATAAAATATATTCCACTGCATACTATATACCAAATCTATATCTAATTTACATTACATTTTTCTATCATAAATATGAATAATATCGATCTCATTCCCTCCTGTAACAATGAAAACAACCACCACATGTCATTGTCTCTATAACATTACCATGTTAGCTAGTGTATTACATAGAATAACTGTAATAAGTTATTTATTATATTATTACACCTATTATAGTCCATCACAACCCACACTATATATATAAGGGAAAATATGGTAGAATGAGTAGTCATCCATTTATTCCCTCACCAACATTGATTTTGAAAAAATTCTCAAAAACCCAAAAACATTGAGCATGGGTATGGTAATCTGACTATAGTGGGGTAAATATGAAATCACTAGGAAAATAAAACATATATATAGAAACACTCAATCCCAAACTAGGGTTTTGTAGAGAATCAATACTTCCCCAACCATTAAAGACTCTATATATTCAATATTGATCACTACAATCCCCTTCAAACTTTAAAACACAACTAGTCCAACTTACATGAAAAAAAGAAACAACATTATTAAAAAATTTACAGCTTTAATCATATTATTCATATATTTCATTATCTATAATTTTAAGATAGATGTTATATTTTAAGAAAAACCATCCATTAACCATTATGAATATTTATCCCAAATAATACCCAACTATTTCAATTATAAAAAAAATCAATAAAATCCTATAACTTATTTAATTCCATTCAAAACCCAATATTATATTCATTTTCTCCAATAATTAACATTCTAGACTATTTCTAAAACTATAATAAAACCCCACATTATCAAACTAGATACTATATCAATCTCTACACATCTCATCACAATAGACATAATGACCATAAAAACTCTTTCTATTACTAAAACAATAATCCATTCCAATATCGACACATCAAAAACTACATCTCTCTTGTCAACAATGTAAAACTAGTCAACAACCTTTTGAATCAAAAATAAGTATACCAATAACATAAACAACCAAATTGAAACAAAACTTTAGTTCCACAATTTCCATTATTTTCAAATGAAGATTTTAAATTTATTCAACACCTATTTCAAAAGAAAAATCACTTCATTTTACAATTCCACAATTCTAGTTAATTACCATTTTTAAGTGATTAAAATTTTCTGAGAGGTGATACCTATAATTTAATCATGATAAAAACACACACATCACAAAAAAAATAATAATTCCCATAAAAAATAATATAAATTAATCAATCATAATAAATTCCAAGAAATTATGTAAACATAAATAAATCAACCCATTCTCATTGATTTTATTTATTATATGTCATTATATTCATTAGGTTAATCCTTAACATTGACCCAAATTAATCAAAATAATTTTAATTACACTATAAACACCATATAATGTATAGATATTGAATCTTATACTTCAACCGAAGCATTATACACTTTTACATAGGAATAAGGAATGATATAATCACCAAAAAAGAACAGAAAACTTAGACATCAATAACCAAGAACACAATAATACTTATTAACCAATTACCCCAATTTCACCTAAAACAAAATCATAACACATTAAAATACTTAACCATATAAAGAACATATAGGAAACCAAGAAGAATAGAATATAAAATAAATTTAGAAAAGAAAAAATAGATATAGAGACCCACATTTTCAGACATTATTATTACATTAATTTTGAGATAAAAAACATGACAACAATATAATATAGAATCCAAATGTTTAGTATCTAGAGAAGATTTCCTCTATAGGTCTAGAGTTCATAAGAAAATAAAAAGAAAATTTAAATCCCCATTTATTATCCACCTAATAACTTTCATGTATCATTATTATATATAATCACCAAAGGATATTTCTTAAAGAATAGGTGAGCTAAAAGTTATATAAAGTAGGGAATAAAATGTTAAGAAAATTGTGACTTCATAAATATCACATTAATGATCATAGTTATCATCATCATATAATATGAAAAGGATCATCATCATAAGCATGATGAAATTATTTTGAACAAACATGTAATGTGGAATATGCATAATAATGAAACATTGTATTATTGTGGTTAATTATCACACAGAAATTTTTAACAAATGTAGGATCATTTTCATATATAATGTATCTATAATAATCATTAATTAATAAAATTTAAAAAATTATACCATTGTGTACATGCATAATAAAAATAATATCATGATATATATCACATTATCCAATGCATTGGTGGGATATATAATTTTAGGGAAAACCCATAAAAACATAAAGGGTTCAAAATAATATATGCAACAATGAAATAAAACACTTATCAATCATAGAAAAAAATAACACATGAGAAAAGGATGGTCTTTATAAAAACATTGTAAGGAAAAGATAAATGGATAAAGCATAGTGGTTACCAAAAAGAAGAAGGAAAAAATATAATTTAATGTAATAATGGGTAGAATTAATAATGATAGAAATATGGTTCATGGAAATTTGAAAAATAAATATTGGAAGAATGAAGGAGAGATATTGAGAATAACCACTTCATAATTAATAATACAGATGGGTCATAAATCATCCCAATGATATAAGAACATGTATATACCTATAATAAAAAAGGTAAAGGATAAAAAAAATTATAATGGATTTAGAACAATTATTTGAAAAACAAAGATAAAAAAGAAGATTAACCAAAAAAATAAAGATTTAGGTTCAAGAATCCCCTTAAGAACATTATATGGTTTAACATGATCATATTTTTTTTTTAATTTTAATAAATAGAAATGAAAATCCCTTGAAAGTGGGAATTAGAAAATTAATAATAAAATTTTCATGAAACGGACCTAGAATTTTTTTTGGAGATGATTAAATAAAAGAGTGAATATCAAAGTTAAAGGTCAAAAGAGAATAACATTAGAAACATTATAAGGTTTTACATAATCATAAAATATTTTTGATCACAATGAATTATTTTTTATATCCCCAAAATAGATTGATAATAAAATTAATATTTTTTTTGGAGATGAAAATAGATATTAAACATTTTTAAAGTATTTTATACCTAGAGAAATAATCCCAAAAAATAATGGGTGGAGAGTGATTACCCTTACGAACTCTAAAATATATGAATTTAAAATAGATATTTGTAATCACAATGAAAGGATTATATATTTCATATAAAAGGTTAATGAGAAAATTATTTTTAAAATTAGTGTCTAAATATTAAATATCCCGTTAAAATAATATTATACAAGGATAAATATTTCTAATAGAAATATTTATAGAAATTTACTTTCCGTTAAATCCCATTTTGTTTTGTTACATTCACATCTCTATTAGAAAAAACTTATGGTTATTAAAAATATAATACTAGAAGTATATTATATCCATTTGTTTCATTATTGATCAATTATATTCATTTTAATTTATTTATTACAATTCTTTTACTATTGAATAACTCATTGGCATTTTTATTTTTAATTATCTCATATTATTTTTATTTGTTAACTTTGATTCAATGAAATTTAAACAATTTTAATGTTAATTAAAACATCATAAAACTGTATATAATTACATATTTATAAATTATATAAAATTTATTCTTACCATCCATGGAGGATATGATAGGTAAAGAGTTTCCAACTTCTATGTAGGGAGTAAACCGACCAATAATATTACAATATCAACAGAGGTGGAGAGAGATTTATAATATATATATATATATAAATATGTAATGTAAATAATTTTTTATAGTATGTTAATATCATTAATAATATATGATAATGTAATTTTCATGTTACTTTTGAAGATTATGTATAGAGTTGAGTTGGACACTTGAAAATTGAATGAGAAAAGTGTGATAAAATAAAATGAGGATCTTATCTTGTTTTATAAAGTCACTCATTTTTTAAGACCATAACACCTTTCATGCTCGCAGTTCTATGACTCTAGAACATCCTTAAGGGAACTATAGTGATTAATAGAGGGTACTTTATTAGTTAATATGTATTTATATGTTAATGTTAATTTATTTTCCATGTGAAGGGTGAGGAGGTATTTATTTTTGAGGAGAGGGTTGTTTTAGGGACAAAATATTAAATAAATTATTATCTCTAATATTAAACTCCAAATAGTTGTCCCTATTACATAATAAACAATATTTTAATAATGTTAAAATATTTTAAAACTTTTAAACCTCTACATAAATTAATTTTAAAGTCTATGCACAGGGAAATAAGATAAAAATGAAAAATTGTTTTTTAACAGAATACTTTACATTTTATGACGTTGAAAATTTGGTTTTTGGTCTGAAAATTAATTTTATTACTTTATAAATGGTATATATATATTATAAAATATTATTTTAGTTAATAAACCCATTATTTAGGTTATTATTTCATTATCACATCATCAACTATGTTATTAAAACATACTATTTTGGTAAAACTAAATTTTCGTTATTTAACTAAAAATTGAAGTTCTTAAAAAAATTATAAACAAATCTCCCTTACAAAATATTGAAATAATAATTTTAAAAATAAAACTAATTTTATATAAATGATATTATAAAATATAAAATTTAATTATTGACATAAAAATTATGGATTTTTATAAAATACGTTAAAACACACTTTTTCTAAAATGAAATTATACTTTCTTTGTGTTTAGAAGTGGAAAATATATTTTGAAGTATTATAATATCTCTTTGTACTTAATTTATTTAATTTTATTTTTATTTTTATGTAATTATACTATATTATTGGTTAAGTTGCTATTCTAATGGTCAAATTACTATTCTAATGGTATGATTATTATTCCAAATGGTCTGGTTCCTATTTCTAATGGTCAAGTTACTATTATAGTGGTCTTGTTGGTTTTATAATTCCTATAAACACATAAAACTTCATTCGTTCATCATTCCTTTAATATCTCATATGTTAATATATTTTTCATTTTTAAAATTTATATTACAATATTAATTTTTTATCTCTCTTTAATAATGTTTTCTTATTGTGTGATAATTCTATGAGATCAAAATATCAAAATATTTTTTATTCTATATTTTTTAATAATTATAAAAATTTCAATTATATTGGGTGTAAAAAATGTCAAAATTTAATACTCAAAATTAATATAATTAAATGTTAATTGTTTCTATAATGTAGTGTGTTTGTTTTTTACTACATTTATAAATATGGAATAAATGAATTTTTAAAGGAGAAATTTCACCTATAATAGTATTGGTCATTATATTTAATCTCTTGAATACAAAGGAAAAATCCAACAAATGGGTGCTCAAATACACCAAGGATTCACCTTTGGGCCCCTAGAGTTTATGAAAAAATAATATAAATAATAAAAACCACTGCCTCCTATAAATTTATATAGGTGCCGAAAATACACAAAACCACAAAATAATAGTTATTGGCTATAATAAAATAAGGAAATCATGAACAAATATGTGATAACCGTTCATCAATTTACTCCACATCACCTCATTTAATTCTTATTCAAGTTCTTAAATAAATATAATCAATGATGGTTCATGCCATAACCAAGTTACTATAGAGAAATAAATCTCAATATGATAGATCTAAGGAACTCTACATATAATACTACATATAGAATAATAAGAACCATAATTAAGTGACCCATAAAATGATATAAACATGAAATTATTTATTTAGGGATCGATTCCATAACAACCATGGACAAATCATAAATTCCACTCACTAAATAATAAATAAACTCCCCAAAACTATATATCTAAGTGACCTACACAATCACACTATATCCAAAAGAATATAATTTTCAATATAAATTTTTTATAATTATTTTATTTAAGTTATTATTTAAAACATAAGGATCTATACTATACCAATTTTTTTAATACCCTCATTGGGGAAACACCCATTTATATGATATAAATTTTATAGTATATAAGAAATTTTAGCTCCAGAAACTCCAATAATCCTCCATTATTCTCCCAACACCCAAACACAAAAAATAAGAAAATAAAATTTCTGTGAATATTGTGTTCATTGTAATTATTATTGAAATTTTTTATTCTAATAATTTTATTACTTATATAATTTTGGAAAGACTAATAATTTGAAACTTTAGCTATGTGAATTTCATAGTATTCCCCTATAGGATGCATAATTCCTCTAGAATCATGATCTATTCCTTTTTTATGTTTCAAAATAATTCTAAATGAAATTGTTGTATGATAATTGGAGTGGGGTTTTAATTTTTTGCTCAATAAATAATGTTTTGATACAATAAAAAATGATGGACTAGAATTAGTTGATCAACTAAAAAATGATAAAAAAATATTATTAAAGAATTCTAGATCCTTACTTTTAAGGATACAAAGGTTTGGGAATATTCATGTAATAGTACATGAAATTGTATACTCAATTATCTAATCATGATTAGAAGCCACACTATTTAATTCTCTTGGGTGTTGACTTTTAGAAAAACATGGACACCTCAAGTACCTTATATTTTATTTCAAAAAATATCCTATAAAATTAGATCAATAATGGATTTCCAAAAACATTTTTCCAATAATATTTCTCTATATTATATATTTTTAATATAGATGATGAATCCTGAGATAATATATGAGCCAACTTTATGTTTTCTAAATTTCCAAGAATTTATTCTATGATTATTTGTATCTTAGTCATATTTTTTGCAATGGAATAGTTACTCAACTTATGTCTTGATGGGAATATCACCACCATCAATTGATAAACCTGTTTCTTACTACTATCTTGAAAATCCTCTATATATTATGGTAGAATTATAATTTCGTTAATTGTTTTTGAAAAATTATTTAATTTTAGGATTATATAATGCATGTTATGATAATAATGAGAATAATTAATGATATTTAATAAGGTTTTTCATAAATGTAAACTCAAGGAATATTAGTTTTTTATATAATTTTCGAGTATATAAAATTTAAACCATGTTAGGAAACATTAGAGAAACCTTATCATATCCCACCGTTTGAATGGATTAAAAGAAATATCGATAGTTTTATGAAAGACAAAGATGAAAAATATGATAGATTTTTAGGTGACATAGATAGAATGGGAATGGTATTTTCTCAAAGACTATATTTACAAATATTTTTAATGGAAGAGTACCTAGAGGTTTTATTTAACCAATAAGAAATGAAATCACAGTGCGGTTGTACATAAATATTTATTATGATGACTCCTTTATAGAAATATATTTTTTCAAGTAGAATAAATTTATCTCATGAACAATCTAATAAAATGTTCAGAAAATTTATATATTAAATCAATTCTATATTATTTATTTTCTCTCAAAACTTTTGAGAGTAAATGGGTTTGCATATTCCCTTGAAACTAATGGTTCTTCTATTATTTGATTTCTATCAAAAACTTCTATTGGAATATAATGTGGTTACAAATAGAGATCAATCTAATTTAATAGTTTTCAGAAGATTTTGATTTATGATGTTGGTGTGTGACCATACAGGGTCATGTACTTTCATGTTTACATTAATTAATGTGAATATATTTTGGAACCATGTAGAAAAATCATTAATAAATAGAAATATTTAATATTGTAAACATTGGATGTCAATATAAAAATTAAGGGGGTATATAGAATAAAATTTATAAGGAATAAATTTCCTATAAAAATAATAAAATTTCTCTTATAGGGAAGAATGTACTTTATATGTGATTTTAAAAAAAAAATTATCATAGAGTTTTAATTATTGAATTAATTGACGATATTAATTATTTTTGTAGCATAAAGAAAACTTTTTATGATGATAAAATATAATTTTTAAGGAATAATATACAAACAATAATATCATTAGAATATATATTTAAATTTAGATAAATGATATTTCTATGTTTCATAATGTTAATTCTTCTATTAATGAAATTTGTATATCAAAAAGTGTGATTAGATAGTTACTAAAAAATAAATTAAATTTTTTAATAATATTGGAAGTATTAAAAATTAATATTTTGATTGGAACATGATTATAAAATATATTATACTGTATTTGGTATGTAATAATATGTAATATTATTATAATCAGCTAAGGATTATTGATTCGAAAAATTATTTTATAAAACTAAAATTTCATTATAAAAATTTAATTGAAAATGTTTGGAAGTGTTTGGAATACTATAAGAATAAAATTAAAGTTTAACACCCCATGTTTTTAAGAAATATTCCTTGAAAGGTAAATTTAATTTTATCAATAGCTTATTCTACATGCAACAACGATTTTTAATGAACCGTAATACAATATAAAAATATTATTATTGAAACATGACATTTATAACAAAGCTATTAAATTTGAGGGTGTGAATAAGAATAAATAAATAATTAAAATTATATGGTTTAAACATGTATAAAATAAATTCATTGGTTATAAATTTATTAAATATAAAAATAAAAATCATTTGAATGTAAAAGAAATTACATTTTGGAAAAAAATATTTATGCGTGTAAAATGATTTTATCATAATAAATTAAATTAATAACTATTGGTGATTGATTTTAGTGAAATTTATATATTATATATTCTATAAAATGTCTAATAATTAATCTAATACTATTTCGATTCATGGGATACGAATAAATATAGTTTTATGCTTTAAACAGTATTTTTCTAAAAAACATTTCAGTCGTGTTTTGAATATTTTGAAAAGTAATTTTTACAAATTTTTGAATTTTATTTTAAAAAATAAAATTAATTTTTTGATATCATAATTTCACAATTAAATTAGGGTGAAGTATTTTTATTTTTTAAACATTTTTTTTCTCCCAATGAATAGTGCAAAAATATCATTTTTTATAAGCCTCTCATTTCCTTTAATTAAATAATTTAATTTGAAGATTTGTTATATTTTTGTGTTTTTTAGAGTCATATACTATCCTTATATTTATAATTATCTAGTTAATTTCATTTTATTAATTAATTTTCATGATTTTATTATTAATATATTTTATGTTTGAAAAAAAAAATTTCTAAAAAATGTTTTTATGTTCATAATTTGTTTCCATTTTAATTAATTAAAATGAACCCTATTGAATAATTATTTAAATTAAATTTATAGAGATTATGGATCTGGATAAAGCAACGGTCGTAGAGGGGATGATGAAGCTTGTGACAAGAGATGCCTCTACTGACTAATGCAAGGAACGATAACATAATAACTCTGATTCTGACAGCACTGATGCTAAGACGCTTTACAGAAGACATTAATCTCTTCCTTAAAGTAGGGGGTAATCGAGAGGTTAGGGGCACAGTCGTGGAAGGGTCAACTAGGATGCACTTCGAGAAGAAGAAAGGAGGCTAAGTGCACGATTTTTGAAAAAGATTAGTAAGTAGATCCTACTTTGGGGTTTTCCATATTTTTACATACTCTTATCAGATCTTATATTTTATTTTATTTCAATAAAGAATGATTAACCACCATCTTTATTCAACAATACTAGTCATAGAGTTCGTGTAAAATCATCTTTTCATTGAAAAATCCATTTTTTGGAATGAAATAACATTTCATCATGTTTTCATGATTAAATTTGTTTTCAATTCTTGAACTCTATTAACTGAATATTATTAAATTGAATAAATATCTGGAATCATAATTATAAAAATACGTTAATAAGGATGACATATTTTTAAATCATAATGAATAGTAACTATATTAAATATTTATTTTAACAATTAGGGTAAATTGGGTAATTGAAGTTAAAAATAATATGATAATGACAAAAATATTTACCTTAAAACATTCTTTTATCAAAATTTATTAGTGGAAATCATCCATTTCTGTCCATTTTACTAATATATTTTTAGTTGGTAACATATTTATTTTATTTTTTCATTTATAAAAATTTATTAAAAGTTAGACAAAAATGTCACTTTCAATATTTTAATATCTATAATATTTTCTATATGGGACAAATACACATTTTTTTGGATATAAATAGTCATTTTAAATATAAATGATTTATTTTTTTATGGTAATTTATTTATAATTTGTAGTTATTAAATAATTATTTTAAATACTTTTACAATGAAGGCATGTAATTTTTTAATTAATTGATAAAATAAATTGAATTATTTTGAAAATATTGAAATTTATTTAATTTAAAATTTTTATTTTTTAAAATTAATGTTTAAGATAAATATAAAATATTACTAATGTTTTAATGTATTATATTATAATATCATTGATATCATGTTGTTTTCAAAGTAAAACTAAATTAATTATTTTAAAATGACATTAATGTTATTTTATAAAAAATAATAATTTATTAAATGATTTAAAATTTCTAAAAACCTATCTTTAGAATCTTGATTGGGATATTTATTAAAATATCAACCATTTTCCATTAATTATCCAATTTTTTTATAGTGACTATCTTAATCCCTAATGGGTAAAAACATTGTTATCATGATAATTATCAAAAAGGGCTAACACGAGTTAAAACATTGAGATAAGGGTAAAACCCTAAAACAGACTCATCCAAATTTTATTAGATGATATTATTTAGACTTTTAATCATCATATATTCATACTATAAAAGTTTTGAGTCATTTTATATAAAAATTAATTTATATTTATTTAATATCTTATGAAATTATAAGAGTTACCCCCATCACTTATAAAAGGGAACCTCCACTCTTTTTTATTAACACTTAAAAAAGAATTTTGGTTAAACCAATACCATCCCAAATACCTTCAATAGTTCCCTCCTCATTACCTATAATACATGATTTTATCTAAAATCCATCATAGGAATTATTTTGGTGAAAACCAAAAGCGTTTTTCTGAAGAAGATGTATCATTCTTAACCAAGCATTTTATTTATTCATTCTTCCACCTTATTCAAATATTATTCAACCATAATGGTATAATAAAATCAGTATTTACCATATAATAATATTATTTTTTGGTAATTACCTACCCTATATACCGCTCTTCTCCCAATAAATGTGAAACAAAACTGTCGATCATGTTTACGACGAACTACCACATCGTGAATCGATGTAATTATTTTTCAATAATAGCCAATACAAGATGGTTATAATGATGTATTTAATGTAAGTATATCTTGTTTCTACATAATTATATTTCATTAATTATAATATAATAAACACCATCTTACCTTCAAATATGTTGGAAAATGATAACATTGTTGGTGTGTATATGCGGATTATCATCTCGGAAAAGTGATGTGATTCGTTTTCAATTTATTCATTACATTGACTACAATAAAGATATATTTAATGAATATATATGATATATATGATATGATAATTATTATTTAAATTTAATTTTAAATTTACTTGTCTTTCATTCTATCTGTCGAAAAGTGGAAAATTTATTCATGTGTATATATAGTTTACCATCTCCATTAATGGTGTTATGATTTTTTAGATCACTATATTTTATGGATGAAACTAAATAAATATATATATATATATATAATATGATATTTTTATCATGATTACAAAAAATTATATTATGTAACCACGATCATATTATAAGGACCAATGCAACGAAACTAAAACACTCATGAAAAATGAAACAGTTAACAATAAGAAAGGATGATTTTAATAAATAATTATTAATAAATTGATGTTGAAATATTTTATTTGGATAATTTGGAATATTATATCTTTGTAAATTACTCTATTAAATAATTATAATAAATTTATATTTATTATATGGGAGGTTAGATTAATTCTTAATAAATTGTACATCAAGGAATGATATTTTCATCTATCATTTATTTTTCTGAGATGCATGGAATATTCACCACTTATATTTTTTATGTAGTGCATTTTCTACACATGACTGTATTTTATTATTATTATGATAAAAAAAATTATTCAAATATCCATATAAAGTTATTTTTTTCAGGGGGATTCTCATTCAAAAGTTACCAAGGTGGTAAGGGTTTTATGTTAAATCACATTGTTTATTGGAATTGTTAATGATTACGTTTTTGATGATGAAATATAATTATTAACCACTCAACAATATAATGAAAATTTTATCCTCTGTTTATTTTAAGATAATACACGTTTTTATTTTATTTTTATCTATTTAGGAATTTAATTGGCCAAAATAATGTTTTTAAAGGAAAATCAACTTCATTCATCTTTTCATTCGAAAAATTATTTCCTTATATGTCAATGCTTTATGAAAATTATTTCAAGAATATTTTTACTACTCTAAAATAATTGGTTAAATAAATTTTTACCAATGTGTTATTAATAAAAAATGGTTTTGAATGAATCTTCTTCTCGGTTTCTGAATGATGTCCTTTTTTCCTTTTTAATAAAATTTTGAAGGCAATTCTTATTTTAATGTATATAGAATGAATAATTTTTTTCCCATAATGACTAATCAACTCTTTGAATAATCATGTATAAGTTTCTAAGGTTTTTTTAAAATAAAAAGTATTTCAATATATTTTTTTACTTTTATTTTTAAAAATTTGATTTTTAAAGAAGAAAGGTTATTTTTATCAGGAATGTTTTAATGGTCTTTTAATTGTAATTCTATTTGTCAACTATAAAAAAACCTGGAATGTAATTTTGATAAAATGGGGATATAATAAAATGATACCATCCTAATTCATTCTCTCTATGGCTTATGATTATGATGATAATATTTTTATGAAACTTGTTTCTTTTCCATGGGTTATTCCATGATAAAATATTCATTAAAATAATTTCTTTTTCTTGGTTTATGGTATGGTTAATGTTTTATGATCTTGTGGAATAGATATATATGGATTTAAATATGGTATGGGTTATCTAATAATTATATATCCTTTTTATGCACTGGGAATAATATTATATCTAATGATATAATTATGTGATACAAGTTGATGTCATTTATCTACTATGGGAAACAAGTTGATGTACTTGGGAAATATGTCAATGTTCTTGATTTACTTTGGGATACAGGTAGGGATTATTGATTTTTTATGATATAGGAAATACTTAGGGATTCATGATTAATTATGATTAGATGTTCTCAATAAATAACCTCTAAATATAAAATGGTTTATATACCTATGCTAGTTCCAAACTTTTATAATATGAACTTATGATTAATGATTGGTTTATGAGGATTTCCCACTCTTATGATTCATTCCCTTTTGGAATGATTTTGATTTATACCATGACTTGTGTTTATGATATTTGACATATTGGGTATGAAATTTTTAAGTAATAGGCAGGATCCCATACCTTTATTATTATATTATTATTTCATATGACATTTTATTGATAACTCCCTTGTTTACCATTACTAGGCATCTATGCTCATGCTTTCTTATCTTTCCTTTCACAAGGTTATAATGAAAGGTTTTATGTAAGGTATGTATATTACGTGTAATAAATGGTGAGGTATTTGTGGGAGATTTTTAAGATCTATCATTAATTAAGAATATTGAGTATGTAGTCTCCAAATATAATAAACATTATGGTCCTTGGGAATATATTTCTAAAATATATTTAATATTCATATAAAAGGATAATATATTTAAATATGAAATTCCTAGTTTTTTATTTTTAGTATTATAGAATATGTTTAGTAAATATTTGGATAAAAGGACTAGAGAAATGTGTTAAAAACCATAGGATAAAAGCATGTATATGATAAAATCCTAAAATTTGGGTAAATTAGAGATTTTTTGGTTTTACTAAAAACACATCACTATTAGGATATTATAAGTGGAAAGGGTTTCAGAATGGATAAATCTACAGGTTACAACCCCAAAAAGAGTTGGTCAATTATATCTTGACCATAATTCTATTTCTTGGTGATTGTGTCCTTACTGGACAACTAGTTTGACACTCTCTAGGGAAATTCTTAGTTTAATCCACATTTTCTTTACAAACCATTATGAAGGATTTGAATAGATGATGAAAATTAATAGACTAGGATAAAATTATGGTGTATTAGATTGAGAAAAAGTATTAAAGATTTCGATTTCCTGTAAATGATTATTTTCTTTCCCACTATGATTATTGTTTCTTATTTTATGTTTTTTGGTTTTATTCAATGGATGAAACCAAGAAAAATTAGGTTAACACCAAATGTAATGGAAAATGTGGAGATTATGAATATCCAACTTGGATGTTGACTAGTGATAAATATATTTTAATCTTTCTTAATCAGTTATTATGATATATTATTAAAAACCTATACTTTAACCAACTATTTAACTTGCTAAATAAGAGAATGACGGATTACACTAAGTGATCGGGTGGTAGAGGCTATGGAGGAATGAAGGTTAAATTTCCATAAATTCATAAATATGTAAAGAATTTGACATCCCACCCTAGATTCCACTTAATGGTGCCTCGATCTCCTGGGACACATAGGTTCAAGCACACCTCCTCATATGCCGGAGGTTGCGAACTAGAACTGAGGGTCCAAGGTGGTATAATGGGGAGACTGTACCCTCTTAATCATAGTATCTAGTAGATTAAATGAATATATAAATAATATAATACAATTAATAAATACCAACATAATGTAAACATCAATATGTAATAAATAAACCTCACCAACAATATCAAACATTATATATAAAATTACGCAATCTCATGTGCCTAACAAAAGTAAACAGGTAGGCCTGGAAGCAGGTTTCCAATACAGTACATGTGTCAAAAAAATACCAAAAACTCTATTTATAATATCATCATGAGAATAGATCAATCATGTGCTTCCCTTCTCCCATGAAAAAACTGAATCATGCATCAACAACTGGGTTCTTTTACATATCCCTACATACATCCACAAAATCATCCTGGGTACCATCAGTGGCCCAGATATGGTGTGAGATAAATTTTTTATTCCAACACCAACTATGTCAATAAATAAAAATTCAATGCACAATTTTTTTTAAAGATATAATGGTAAGATATAATAAAGCTGTAAAAGGCCAGATCTGGTTATATAGGGATATCAGGCAAACACTACCTGATTCGACCCATGCTGGATAATCTATGAACAAGTAACCATGTGTATACATATATATAGTCTATATAAATTGTGATTTATATATCCATATGTATGGATACATCTAATATCTTGGACCTGAGTAACTCAAGAATCCATGGGCTATAACATGTGTCTCACAAGTGCGAAGGGATTCCTTGCATGATTTCACAAGAATAGGGGACTCCATGGCCAATATCATAATAAAATGGTATCCGTTCTTGAATGATAATAACAAGGACACCATTCCTAAATCATATCAATAGGGTCACCAATACCAAATCATAATAATAGGGTATCCATGTTTGAATCATATCAATACAGTCTCTATGACAAAACCATATCAATCGGGTCGTCATGACCATATTATAACTATAGGGTTTAAATTCCCATATATCAAATTTAATAAGGGTCACCATGACCATTCATTATAATTGATAAGGGTCTCCATGACTATATATCATAGTGGTGTATGGGATTCCATTTCTGTATATAACAACAATACAAGGTATTCCATGCTAGTACGTAGCAATAATAGAAGGGAAGCTGTGACTTTATATAACAATAGTAGAATGGATTCCTTGCCCATTTCTAATTAAGAATAGGCATTGATGTACCCAATTATCATAACAGTGATAAGTATTCAAAGGCTTTAATATAGGTTAGCAGGAAGTTCAGAATTCAGAAGCATTTATTTTTAATAAAGGCATAAAATTTTCCCTAATTAATCATATGATGTGGTCGTACCACACACTTCCATTTAATCCATTATAGTAATCACAGTTAAAAGTCACAAAAAAACTATATAGATGATG
This sequence comes from Viscum album, assembly GCA_963277665.1. Taxonomy (NCBI): domain Eukaryota; kingdom Viridiplantae; phylum Streptophyta; class Magnoliopsida; order Santalales; family Viscaceae; genus Viscum; species Viscum album. The sequence goes on along the minus strand of OY728131.1, from coordinate 778,017,744 downwards.
GTTTTCCATTTTTAAATTTATAATAACAATCACTCTACAAAATCTATGTTTAATTTCTTTGGAATTTATGAGCGGTAGAAAGAAACACTTAAAAATGGGATATTTATCAGCGCTAAATAAAGCACTGATATATTTAACCTTATATCAGTGTTTTTTAGTGATAATAAAGGGAACCTTTATCAGATTTTTTTTAGCAAGGATAAAGGAAACCTTTATCTGGGATTTATTTTTAGTTATGGTAAATGGTATCTTTTATCAGTGCTTTATCTTTAGTGCTGATAAAGAGAACACTTTATTAGTACTTTATTTTTATTGCTAATAAATATTTATTTCACCCAACGTATTTTTAGCACTGATAATGGTTTGACTAAATAAATGAAATATTTAAACAAATAAAAAATAAAAAATTGTGTTTATTAAAATAAAGATTACAAATTTTATTAATTAAATAATTATTTATAAAAAATGAATAAATTGATTATACATTATTAAATATTAAACATTTTATTAATTAGATGATTATAATAATTAATGTTATTAAATTGTATATATTAAATATATAGATATATATATTAATGTATATAAATATTATTTATATATTAAAAAACATTTATGCTCTTTACATTAAATATTCATATATTTACTGAATAATGGTTTATAATTAAAAATTAATATGAATTATCAATATTGACTAATTATGTAGTAATCAAAAAATAATTGAATGTTGTTTGATATTTTGATTTTACATATATCAAATGTGTGTTATATATTACAATTGATTTCACATATATGTAATTAATGAATATTTATCTACAATACACCAACACAAAACTTATCTAATTTTTCAATATTATTACTACTTTACTTAATCTTAATTTATTCAATTTCACTCATTTTTAACATATATGCATTCAGTTAAAATTTTATATTCACTAATAATGTTAAAAATATATTTGTAAGAAAATAATTATAAACAAATATATTTATAAATATACATTTAAAATATTTATAAATGGGAATTTACTCTATTTATACAATTATATATACTTATTAAGTATATATAAATATTTAATTTTTATATAATTATAATTATAAATATTTTAATAGTTATTTTGTAATAAGTGTTGATAAAATAATCTTTATCAGTTTTAAATAATGTGATGATAAAATTGATATTTATTAGTGCTATAACTTTAGCACTAATAAATATGGATATTATCAGTTATTTTTTAGCACTGATGAAGACCTACCTTTATCAGTGAAAAATAAGTTCTTTTAAAAGTGTCTCGATCTATTTAAAAAAACCTAACCATTTGTGAACCTATTGTGATATTAGAAGCTTTCCGTGGAAGCCACACCAGTGCTCCTCCTCGATGAATCGAAGCTCGAATCCCACCACTTGACTACCTCCAGTTTATAAAACATATCTTCTCAAATTTTCATCAACCTAGAAAGGTATGCCTTTGGATTTTCTTTGTGTATTTTTGGTTTTGTTTTTGATTTATTCTTCTACAGTTTGTTTATGGTATACTAATTTTGATTTTTGGATCTATTGTTTAGGGAATGATTTCTTTTCCATTGTTTGTATCGACTACTGTTCTATGATCCGTTGTTTATATCTGACATTGAACCTTGTATTTACTCATTATTATTTTACAACTATATTTATTATCTTCTTACCAAATATATTTTTTCATATATGTATATAAATTCATAGAAATTATCATGTATATTCATGTTTATATACTTTTGATCTGAGGCACATCGGTGGTTCCCTAATGATTATATATATGTTGACACATTTAATGGACATATTTCCTCTATTGGTTATATGTATCAAAAAATGTAGTTCATCTTAGAATTAACTACTCTCATTAGTTTTCTTTTGGAGCAGATTCAAAGGAGTCATCCCTAGTTAAACACATGAGGTTTTATCACATGAATCCTTCAATTTTTGAATCATTATGGTTCCTTTTGTTCAAGATATGTTTTAATATCATATTTTTATATATTTGATATTTCTTATAGATTATAAGTCATTTTTTATATTATCATGACATGTATGCATGTCTATATTTCCATTGCATCATTTATTTTCGTATTTGTTTGTCTAATAAGTATTCCTACATCGGGTAACGATAATTTTGGGTTTGCACATTGACCCCAAGGATCATGCTAGAATATAATTTGACCTCTGGTAATAATTGTTTATATTGGGGGGGGGACCTCCGATTTATGGGTTTTTATACCCAAAGTTGAAACAATTATTTATTGTATTTGAGGTGTGTTAGAGGTCATACAATGACCCAAATAGGTGTTGTATGGGTAATTTAAGCCTGGGTCATTATAGTATCCATCTTCTGGTTTATACTTATAAATTTTAGTGATAATATCATTTATTATCAACCTTTATATCCCTCTCATTATCATATTCTTAGAGATGATTCAACTTAGTGTATTCATTAGTGTCCTTATCTTCTATCCTCAGATTGGAGATATAACTTATAATAAGAAACATTAGAAATAGGATGCATCCCATATGTGCCTTCTATAGGAATCCTTCTCACCCTCACTCTCTATATGTGGTTGATAATCAGGTATAAGGGATTCTAAATAAATTAATTTCTATTATTGGTAAAATATAATGTGTTAGTGTCTATACTTCTTCTAGAAGTTTTCAATGGATATGAGATTCTCTTTCTCCAATTTAGATCATAAGAAAAGGGATGTTGTCATGTAACTTTCCATTATCAACAAAAATTAAATAATATTTATTACATTTTAATAATTATTCATTGTGATGTTATTAATGATTATATTATATCTCCCACTATTGTTTTCAAATCCCAACATCACTTATCGTTGGATTAGGAATATCTAAGATCTCAGATATTCGAGTAGAAATGATCCATATTTCACTTCTCATAACTTAAATGAGATTTATAGAGGGAGTAGTATCCCAATCCTTGAGAGACTACACCAAATTTAGACACAAGAATATAGTTTTGAAAATTGTGGCCTTCATTGAAGTATTAATCCCCTAGAACCAAGATTTATTCCTTTCATTAAAAATTCACCAAAATCCTATAAAAATAATGATAGTTATCTCACTTTTATGATTAGCAATATTCCTCGATCCATGAAACCACTAATCTATTTTATTGAATAAGAGTTTATTATTCCTAATTATCATATTTGAGTTTCTTATTACTTCTTAATTTATTATATTATATTTTCATTTGTTTAGGGGATTTAATAATGATTTAATGTGAATTAATTATTTTCTTAAATTCTATTACCTATTTTCTTCAATATACTATAATTTCTTGAAGCAATCAAATGTCGAGTTACCCTTTATAGAATTGTCAATAACTTTCACTTTTTGATAATGAATATCGTATTTGTATTTGTTTATATATTGTATAAAATTAATCTTTTACGAACCCAGTTGGATGGATATTAACTAAAAATGGATTCATGCTAATCAATTGAGGATTGAATATGAAGATGGATTTAAATATTTCATCAAGTTTTCAATAGAGCATGCAGAAAAACCTTCTAAAATCCTTTGTCCATGTTTACATTATTTTTATTATATAAAAATTTGTCCGGAAGAGTTGGAAAAACATTTGATTTTTCATGGAATAGATCAAAGCTATAAATACTGGACAAAACATGGGGAGAAACTGAATGTGGACATCGATTGGGAGGATACAATGGTTCACAAATCATTTTATATGAATACCTTTTTAAATGATGAAAGATATCACATGGAAGAAATGATAACGAAAAATAAAAATGAGATCCATTATTGTATAAAGTTGTTTGAAGAGTTAAATAATTTTTTCAGGAAACCACTATACATCGGTTGTACTAAATACACAAAATTGTCAGGTGTATTAAATTTATATAATTTGAAAGATGGAAGTGGATGGACTGACACCAACTTTACAGAATAACTTGGTCTTTTGAATGATATTCTACCAAAATAAAATGAATGACCATACAAAAAATATGATTCTAAATAAATTTTTAATTTAATGGGAATGATCTCATAAAAAATACATGCTTGTCCAAATGATTTCATATTGTTTCGCAAGGACCATGAATCACTAATTAAATTCCCTAAGTGTGGCACATATCGATACAATAAAAATTAATCAAGTCTTTCAAAATTTGTAAGATACTTTCCTATCATTCCTCAATTTATATGTCTATATAGATTTAAGGAAACTAAGAGATAATTAACATTGCATGAATATATAATAATTAAATATGGGAACCTACGTCATCTAACTTATTATATTATGTGAAAAAAAATTGATTATGAGTATCTTGAATTTGGAGATGAGTTGAGAAACTTTTGTCTTGCATTATCTAATGATGGAATAAATTATTTTGGTGTATAGAGTTGTACTCATAGTACATGGCCTATCATGTTTGTAAATAATAACTTTTCTCTATGGTTATTCCTGAAGTGCAAATACATTATGTTTTCTCTGCTTATATCTGGACCAAAGCAACCCAGTAATGATATTGATGTCTATTTTTCTCTATTGATAAAAGATCTAAAATTGATGTGGTATATAGGTGTTACAATGTATGATACTAATTAAAGGATTTTTGGGGTGTCCCATATATGAAAAATTCATATACTCAGTTCAGTTAAAACATTCCTCAAATACTATGTTTTTAAGACATCAGAAATTTTTACCTCAATAACATAAATACCGATCCTGGATGGAAGCATTATATAGGAATACAGAACAAGGTACAACACCATCACCTGCAATGGGTGATAAACTATTCAAAAAAGAATAAAATATGTACACTGTTTTTGTTAAGCCATTTTCAAAAAACCTTTAAAAAATAGGTTAGAAGAAGAGATCAATTTTCTTTGAATTACAGTATTGGAATCATTTTTACATCAGACAATTTATTGATGTCATGCATGTAGAGAAAAATATATTTTATAGTGTTATAGGAACATTAATAAATGTTCAAGGAAAAAAGTAAGATACCCTAATGGCTATGTTGGACTTGATTGAAATGGGGATAAGAGAAGAGTTGGCATCAGTGAAGGGTAAAAAGTGAACTTTTCTTCTTCTAGAAGTTTAAAATCTATCCAGACAAGAAGAATTTCAATTTTTACTTTTTTTTACAAGTGTAAAAGTTCCACATGGGTATTCATAAAATATCAGTAATGTCGTTTTAATGACTAATTTGAAGTTACAAGGACTAAAATCACTCTAATATCATGTTTTGATGCAAGATATAATTCATGTTGATTTTAGTTACATTCTGCATCAAAATTTATAACATTCATTAACTAGATTATGCTTCAAATTCATATGTAGTAAGTTTGTAGACCCAGGGAATTATCCTATCATGAATAAAGAGATTTTAGTCATTTTATGTGAATTATAGATGTTCTTACCACCATCATTCTTTGATATAATGGCCCACCTGATGATTCACTTGGTCAGAGACGTTCAACAATGTCGTTCTATCCATTGCAAATGGATTTACCCCATATAATGGTATATTAATATTTTGAAAAGGTATGTCAAGAATCAATGTCATCCAGAATCTTTTATTGAATAATGATATATTGTTGAAGAAGCTATTGAATTTTGTACCGATTACCTATTAGATATTGAAAGCATTAGTCTATCAATGTCTCATCATTGTGAACACCTTATAGGTAAAGGGATTTTCAAAAAATATGTTTTTATAATTACCTTGATAGAGCAGAATCAAGCCCATATTTAAATATTGTATTATAGTGACGATTTTGATTCATACATTGAATCCCACAAAGAAATTCTTATAGATTTGTATCCATCAAGGGGTGAAGGATGGATATCAAATACACATAATCAATAATTCATAGGATGGTTTAAAGATAAAATTTATAAGTAGTTATCTAAAAAATCTAAATTCAATTAATAAACGACTTCAATGGATAGCCAGCGAACCGAATTCAAATGTTATATCTTACGTCAATTTTGTAATCCGTGGTTATATGTTATATACAAAAGAAAACGATGACTTTAGTATGATGCGAAATAGTGGTGTTACTCTTGCAGACGAAATGATACACATTTCTAGTTCCAAGGATAGAAATCCAATTTATGTAAATATTTCATATTTTGGAATTATAAAACAGATATATGAGTTGGATTGTACAAAATTTCAAGATCCACTTTTCCATTTACAATGGGTTGAAAATATCAATGGAGTGAAAGTTCATGAAATGGGATTTGTGAAGAAGAATTTCAGTGTGGAATGGGAAAAGGATGAGCTATTCATAATGGAATCACAAAAATTGAAAGTATTTTATTTCTATGATCCAAAAAATACAAAATTTTCAATTTTTTTGATAGAGACTAAAACAAATGTTGAGTCAGATAAAAATTCAATCGAGGATATCCCTTTCAAGGGGGCATCACAATCAGTTCATACCGGTCCCATTGTAGATAATGTGTTTTATATTATAGGGGAAAACAAATAGGGGATTTGGATTCTTGAAAGAAGAACCAAATTCTTAAAACCTTTAAAAAATAAAGAAAGTTCAATGATAAGGTAAATGTGTTTTTTAATATATTATTTTTTTCCTCATAATATTATATATTCTATATGTTATAAAAATAATCTAAATTAAATGTTTGATTACTCATGAAGATAATGTATTTTTCACATGATGATGTTACCAATCCCTCATAAGAACAAACTATAATGAAAGAAACCATTAGAGAAGATGAAAAGGTAATGTTACAATATAATTTCTCTATTTTAATGAAAAATTATATAATATAAAATTGATTTAATTTTCATTATTCCTTACAGGTTTCATTTATTTTAGAATTTTTATTTCCATGTTTCATGTATTTTCATAGATTTGGTGTATAAAGGCATTAATGATGGACTAAATATCCCAAAACCCTTTCACCCCTATAGTGTTGTATTTATCACTTTCCTTCAAGTTATTTCCAATGCCTTTTCAGGAAGTGAAATGACACTACCTCTTCTCAATGATAGAGGTAATTTTGATGTTTTCATAGTAAACCCATTTACTATAGAATTAATTTATTGCTTCATATTTATGTACAATTTATTTATTTTTAGTATTACTCATAAAATAATTGTTTTCTTATATAGGGGGATTTTTTGTTTGATTTGTGGTACCCTTTCCATATTTCATGCCTTTGTACACTAAAAATTCTATATATTTCTCCATCATTTGAGACATGTTGGAATGAGTCACACCTCAAAATGAAGTACAATGTGACTAGTATGTCTCCATGTGCATTTTTATATTTAAAATTAACAACAATTTTAGTAAAATTAACAATTTCTGTTAAGTGATTTCTTTATATTGTTACTAATACAATAATAGTTTTGTTATATAGGTGTTCTCTTTTTCTCGAACTTGGGGTGGTTTGTTCAGAAATAGCATGTTTCATGTCAGGATTAAATGAAAAAAACATTGATGTTTTTGAATTTATTTAATCATTTTTATTTATGTAATTGTATAAATCATTGTTTGAAATGTCCATGATATAGTGTTTTTTCTTGTATTTGTATTGTAAGTTTCATTTCATTAAAATTTTGTATTATGACTTGTTTTTGTAGATATATGGTTTGTTTTTTGTGATTCTAGTGCTGCGGTGTGCTACTACAGCACACTAAAGTGGTGCTGTATTGTGTTGTTACAGCACACTGCTATAAGGAGTTTTATCAATGATTTTAAAAGGGTTGATAAAGGAAACATCTTTTAGTGCTAAATAAAATCACTGATAAATGGGTCCTTTATCACAACTTTTAAAAAGCGATGAAAAAGGTCCCATTTATCAGTGTTTTTTTAACGCTGATAAATGACCCCATTAGCAGTGCTTTTTTTAGTGCTGATAAATGACCTCAGATTTTAACATTTATCATATAGTAAATGCTTTTATAGCCTAGATAGAGGTCATTTATATTACTTTTAAATATTGTTTTTATAGTAGTTAATGGATTTTACATTATCACACCTCAACGGGTGGTAATAATTTAAGGGGTCCTAAGAGAATCACTAGGTTCTAATTTAATGTAACAAATAGAATAAAGATTATTTTTAGGAGAAACGCATGGTGAAACCAATGTGAAGTACATAAAGTATATTATAAATCATCATGATAACAAGTGATATATACATGACCACCTACATTATTCATGTCGAGGAACACTCATCTAGTATTGGACTTTAGTTTGGTCCAGATTGGAAGAAAATAGAAAAATAGTTGAATGGCCTAGAAATGTGGTTTAGGAACCTGTACCTAAATAAATCCCTTAATATGTATAAAAATCGCAAAAGGATAAATATTAATAGATAACTCAATGGCGTGTAAATAATGAGATGATTAGAAGTCAAATTAGAGATTGGATGGATGATTTATCAATGAACCTAGCATAATGTGAGGAGTAGATAAAAAGGGAGGAAGAAATACTCATGTCTTCGAGAATGAAGAAAATAACAGAGGGGTTTAAACATATGATCCATTAAGGTAAATTTATAAATTTAAACAAAAAGTGGGGTTCACATAGTTTTCCACAGGTCTAGCCAAACCGTATGCCAACCGTTATCAATTTAGTATCTCAATATCCCCCTCACATGTTTCATGCACATGGTTTGGGAAACCATGAGAAAACAATTCTCTTTACCTTTGTTAGTGATTATAGATCCTTATACAGGAAATATAGCATGATTTTCAAAATTTCATCAAACCATGAAGCCCATATCTATCAACTAAACACCCTAAATACTTAGGAGTAACCATATAGACTGGGCTCTATGGTTTCTACTAATAGTGAGGCCTAATGATATATCTCACAAGTCAGGGTTATGGGAACTAAAAAAGTCCATAACAGCCTTTTTTCCATAGCTTTACTAGTAATTTATATTAGGTCAAAAATTATGAGTTAATGTGAAAAAAATAATGTATTTTTACCTCGTAGAAAAATAGGGTTCTTACAGGTTTCCCCCTTAAAGGAAATCATACCTGAGTTATCCTTCCAAGGGTGGTAAAATAGTATTTAAGAAAAAACCCATATAATGAGCATATACATTAGCCTCCCACTCCCAATCCTTTTCCTATACCCATTCGTTCTTCAATGTCACCCATACTAAAGGTACAAACCATCCATGTAGAGGCTTTATGCTCTGATCAGTGATGTTTCAGAGATACTCCTCCAAAGAATCATCAACATCCAGCTCAAAATCCTCAAGATAAAATTTATGTCATGGGATTCTATTATAGTGGTGAAGATGTGTTATGTGGATAAATTCAAGGATGGAATGTGTACCTATGAATTAATATCAACCATTAGGCCACTGGTCTGACTCTATCCAATAGATCAAATTTCCTGCCATAAGGAGGCAAAAAATTCTGTTTCCAATTTATCTAAATATGACCATGTTTGGGTGATACCCTAAATAATACATGATCTTCAACCTTGAGCTCCAAAGGATAATAACGGTGATCATAATACAATAACTATCAAAACTGAGTAGTGGATATACATTTTTTAATAAACTGCACCTGCATAATAGTCTCCAGAACAAGATGGGGACCTAGTAGCACTGACTCTCCTACCTCTAACTAGCATAGGGGTGAACAAAATGACTTATCATATAAGGCCTCATACGGAGAAATTTTAATTGTCTCTTGAAAGATATTATTGTAGGAAAACATGATGAATGGAAAATGATTCTCCCAATAACTTCAAAAATAATGTACGCAAGTTTTTAGAATGTCCTCCAACACTTGTATCAACTATTATTACTTTCCATTAGTCCAAGGTTGTAAATCTATGCTCAGAAGCACCTATTTACCGATAACTCTTAGTAACCCCTACTAGAACCTTGCTGTAAAATGAGTTTCCCTATATGAAAAAATAGTATAAGGGACCCTGTGTAATTATATAATCTCACGGATATACATTCTTGTAATCTAATTAACTATGAAATTATCCTTCCTATAAAGAAGTGGGAATACTTTCATCTGTCAACCCATGAATACCAAAACCGCATCGATACCTTGAGGCTACTTTGGTAATCCAACAAAATAATACATGGAATCATCTTACCATATCCATTATTGGAATTATTACGGCTGTAACAATCCATCAGGACATTGGTGCTCCACCATCACCTAATTATTGGTGGAACACCTGGTGATAAATCCCAATATTTGAAATTTTATCCTAGACCACCTATAGTTATATGTATATCATGATACATCATGAAGATACCTAGGTATGATACCTATTATGATTCTTGTGACTCTCACATAATCCCCTCTATCATTCTTGTAGGAACACAAATACTTCCATGTATATAAAGGATTTAATATCCACCAATAACCCAATATGAAGATAGGTCCTAAAAAAATAATTTCCCATTGGACTAAACCTTCTAGGTAAGAAAATTGTCTCAGCATCACTATCTCTAGAAATAAAGAGGTCACTAATAGTGATATTTGTACAGACTATACAATATGGAATGAAATCACTATGTGCATCACAAAAAATAAGTCCATACGTTTTTACTCTCTACTGGCCCCCTACAATTCCTATGTTGGATTCCTCTAACTCTATGTTTTGGTAATATAATTTAAATTCTTATGTGTATAAGAATTCCCAATGTAAAATGATTGTATGTATTTATCCCACCTTCTCGACATAATGTTCAAGTCATGCTGTGTGAAAATATATCTAAGCCTTTTTTCTTCAATAAAAGCTACAAAACTCTCTCCCATCAGGTATTTTCTTCAATAATGAATGGTGTGAACTATAGCTTCTATATTGAGATTGTGTGTTGGGTAATTTTCTAGGACCCATAAAAAATAACTCGATCTTCCTATATCAAAAATTCTCCTAGCCCAATACCCGATAAATCAAAATAGACTACATAGCTTCATCCTAGATCTGTAAGCATTGGAATTGGAAAAAATTCATCCACCCTTTCATCTTTTTGAATGGTCTCCTAATAGTCTTCTAATCATATAAACATTGAACCCCTATTAGTCAAAATCATAAGAGGTGATGACAAGCATGATAATTCCCATATAAATACATGTAGTATCTTGATAGCCCTAAGAAAATATTTATACCAAATCCATTATTAGGATGCCCCTTGGAAACTACAACTCTCACCTTCTCTAGGTCAACTGATACAATTTACTCTGAGATAATATCGTCCATGAAGTGAATCTTTTTGATCCAAAAGTGGTACTTAGTGATCATAACATATAACTGATGATCTATCTGTGCATTCAGAATCATCTCATGATGTTTGGACTATGGCAACCCTGCTTTTTATTACAACTTAAACATGATTCATTACATAAAACTTCACTTGATAAAACAAAGATGATCGAGAGGTTTAGTTTCCATGGGGAATAGGATCATTACATAAAAAATTAAAACATGAAATACAACATCTTTATTGAAAACTTCCTTTACAAGACCACTACATTCCTTCATACTTAGCATTGCATGGGATAACCTGAGGACATGCATAAGAAATGGGTGAGCTATAAAGCCCAGTAAGGGAATACACATGGAATAACATGAGGAGTAAAATAAATGATAGACATTAGGCATATCAATAGATAACAAGAGAAACATGAACATAAAGGCATGATAAAGCATGATAATCATAACATGGAAATGTGGCAACAACACTTAACATGGAATTAGCATGAGTCAAGGCCCATTGCAAATGGAGAATGAGTAAATACTCATTTCACATAAAGCATGAGTAAAACCTAATTGCACTTGAATTAGAATGAGTAAACACTCATTGAACATGACGTATCATGATACAATACTTTACCCAATGCATTGGAGCGCTATAAGGGCGCACCCTTCTTAAACATTTCATTTCATGCATAAGTGTGCCACATGGATCATAAAACATGGATTCATAAAACATAATCATTTATTCCATGATAAAGGAATCTGGAATTCATACATGAAACATTATAATCAATACGTAAATGTGCATAAAGGTGAATACCCTTGATGGAGAAATGGGAATGGTATTCACTACACAATGACATTGGCTTAGAAAATCGGTGCGATTTCGGAAGCGTAACCGCGTGGCATAAGAATTCATAAAAATGGATGATGAGGGAGAAAAGGGTTACTCATCATATTTACATGTAATTTACAGTAATAAGGTCATATATATACATGTACCATCAATTGTAATGGAATTTAGATTCATTATACAAAAGTATTGCTTGAATGTAAAAGAGGAGAGAGAAGTTCCTCTCAGAATTTCGGCATAGTAACGGGTGTACATGGGAGACATTTAATGAGAGAGAAAGGGGTCTAACATAATTCAAAAATAAAGAGGGAGGTATTAGGGAGGTGAAAAACCATACCCCAACATTCATAATTAAAATTAAAAGGGCAAAACAACTTAATGAAAATTTGACAAAAATGAGAAAAGAAGAAAAAACCCTTACTTGGAAGTGTGCTTCCAAAGGCTAGAGAGAGGCTTGTGAGAGGATTATTGGGAGATTGGGGCACCTTTTGAGGATTATAGAGATAGTAGGGTAGAGTTTTGACGAACTCCAAAGGCATTTAGTGAGGAGGAAGTGGGAGCTTGGGTGGGTTTATATAGGAAAGTTGAGGGAATTCTTTATTATTTAGGTTTGGGACCCCTTATATTAAATTAATCCAAACCACAAACCATCCCATTGTTTTTGCCCATGGTTTTTGGAAAAGGGAAGAAGAAAATAATATTTTATAAGGCCAAGTTCCGAAATTCTTAAAATATTAGGTTTGCTTATGTGTAGGTGGGTCACACTCCCATGGATATTAATTTTAAAAGACAAGGTGTTCAATAAGTCTTGAGGGGACCATTAATGCTTTGAAAAGTAATCCAAAAAAACCCAAAATCACATTATTTTAATGGTAAAACATATATTGGAAGAACATAAAGATTATAGTATTTTATTACATCACTATTCGGTCATTATGATGTCATAAAACACATTATATATTCAAACGGTATTTATTTTTTACTCAAAAATTTGACTATCTTTGAAAATTATGAAAAATTCACCGTTGGATAATTTTGACGTCCTGATTCCAAACATAACATTTATTTTATCTAAATAATTTTCTAAATATGTTAATTTTCACTTTTAAAATAAAAACCGGCATTTATAAAAAAATCACTGGGTTTGACAAAAATGGCTTTCAAACCTTAATATAAATTATAATTGAACTCATACAATTACATGATCATTTATATATAATAAAATTAATCTAATAGTAATAATAATAATATTTTATTAAAATATTATTTAAATAAAAAATCCCTTAATTTAATAAAATAGATTTTTTAATTAAATAATAACTAAAACACCATTTGTACTTTAAAAACTATTTACAATGTATCAATAATGACAAGAAATTATATTCAATATTATATACAAAAATAATATACATGAATATAGTACTATCGATTAGTTACATAACCCCTTAAAACAGCCGCATAAGACCTAAGGGTAAGGTGTGCGATGGTGACAGTCTCTTGAGGTGGCTCAGATAACATCGATCGAGTGGTAATTTTTATCAACTTCCAGTTTTCCTGTAGACGGTCCCGTTCGAGCTAGACATGGTGACGATCATCTTGGGCTTGGTCAAGATTGAAGCCCAAGGACGCCACCACTTTTCCAAGCTCCGATAAATGGGCTTCTTATGGGAAAATTCTACTGGATGAGGCCATTGCTTCATTTGTCTAAGTAAAATTGGATGTGTTAAAGCCCAATATTTATACTAATCATGTGATCATTGTTCAATGGATATAAAAGTAACGGTAACAATTCTTATCATAAAACCAATGAAGTTGACATTTTATAAAAACATTTTATATAAAGAGACGTTTAATAAGATCAAGAGGGATTTTCCATTAATGAAACTTTGAGTCATTACAATATTCCCCCCTTAAGAGATTTCACCCACGAAATTTTCCTTTTCCCATACTAAAACAGATGTGGGTAGCTCAGTTTCATCATTTCCTCTAATTCCCATGTTGCTTCTTAAAACTTGTGGTTTCTCCACAACACCATGATGAGGGGTATCGTCTTATTTCGTAGAACTTTTTCTCTATGATCTAAGATCATCACTGGTTTCTCCTCATAAGAAAGATTGTCTTCCAATTGCACCACCTCAGAAGAGAGTACATGTGAAGGGTCCGGTAAGTACTTCCTTAAGAGGGATACATGAAAGATATCATGTACTTTGGCCATGGTAGGTGGAAGTGCTAGTCGATAGGCCACAACCCCGACACGATCAAGAATCTCGAAGAGGCCGATGTACCTTGGACTTAACTTCCCTTTCTTTCCAAACCTCATGACTTTATTCCATGGAGATATGCGTAGAAAAACCATATCCCCAACTTTAAACTCAATGTCTTGTCGATGATTATCTGCATAATTCTTCTGTCGACTCGGGGCTTCCTTGATATGCTGCTGAATGGTTTTCACCTTCTCCACCATTTCCTCGACCATTTCTGGTCCAAGCAGCTTACATTCACCAACCTCATCCCAACATGCCGGTGTTCTTCACCTTTTCCCATACAGGGCTTCATATGGAGTCATTTGGATGCTCGAGTAGAAACTGTTATTATAAGAGAACTCAACCAGAGGAAGATGTTGATCCTGTCCTCTTCTAAGGTCCATTAAGCACACTCTCAACATATCCACAAGTGTTTGGATAGTCCGCTTGGATTGTCCATCAGTTTGATGATGATAGGCCGTACTAAAGTTTAGTTCAGTATTCAGAACATGTTGAAGACTCTTCCACAACTTAGAGGTGAATCTTGGATCTCGGTCAGACAAAATATATAGTGGTACTCCATGCAACCTTACTATTTCCCTAATATATATACGTTCCAGTTGATCCAATGAGAAATCCTCCCGAATAGCAATGAAGTGTGCTGTCTTTGTAAGACGATCCACAACAACCCATATTGCATTATTGCCTTTGGATGTCCTCGGAAGTCCGGTGAAAATGTCCATGGTGATGTTTTCCCATTTCCATTCTGGTATGGGCAATGGTTGCATCATCCCCTTATACATCTGCTTCTCTGCCTTCACTTGCTGACACACCAGACACTTTGATGTATATTCAATAATCTCCTTCTTCATATTATCCCACCAAAAATTTTCTCAAATATCTCGATACATCTTTTTTCTCCCTGGGTGAATAGAGAAATTTTAACTATGTGCATCATCCAAAAGTTCTTTCTTCAGCTCCGGACATGATGGAACACATAGTCTTTTCCCAATCCGCACAATTCCTTATTCATTAACACTAAACTATGAGGATTTCCCTTTTTTGATAGCTCCCACTTTTTTTTGAATTCCCGCATCATCCTTTTGATCATCCTTTAACCTTTCCAAAAGATACGGTTGAGAAATCATTTGTGAAAGGATTGATGATGTTTCCTTCTCTATGATTCCCATGTCCATATTCATCAAGTCTAAGAAGATTGGATCCTTCTCAAGTTTCATCATTGATAGATTTGCAAGATCCTTTCTACTTAGGGAATATGCCACCTTGTTCTCTTTCCCAATGTGGTAATGGATTGAACAGTCATAATCTTTGATGAGATCTATCCATCTTCTCTGGCTCATATTAATCTCTTTCTATGTGAATATATATTTAAGACTCTTGTGGTCAGTATATATCTCACATTTCTATCTATAGAGATAATGCCGCCAGATTTTCAAGGCAATGATCACCGCCGCCAACTCCAGATCATCCGTTGGATAGTTTCACTCATGGATTTTTAACTGCCTTGAGGCATATGATATCACTTTATCATTCTGCAATAGCACACATCCTAAACCCTTCTTCGAAGCATCACTGAATACCACAAAAAGCTACCTACTTGTGGGTAAAGTGAGCACGGGCGCAGTGATAAGCCTCCTTTTCAACTCCTTGATGCTTTATTTTCATTCATTACTCTAAGAAATATTTACTCCGTTTCTAGTTATCTTGGTAAGAGGGTTGGACAATCGTGAGAAATTTCTCACAAATTGTCGATAATATCCAACTAACTCCAAGAAGCTACGGATATCTGTTACCGATGTTGGCCTAAGCCATCCCTCAATTGCATATTTTGGAGGGATCCACAGATATCCCATTGCTTGTGATGATATAGCCCAAGAATGAGACCTCCTTGAACCAGAAATCACACTTGCTGTACTTTTCATAGAGCTTCTCCTTGCGCAAAGTCTCTAGTACAGTTCTTAAATGCTCCTCATGATCCTCCTTGGTTTTGGAGTATATTAGAATATCATCTATAAAGACTACCAAAAATTTGTCTAGGTAATATCTAAAGACTCTATTCATCAAGTCCATGAATATTGCTGGAGCATTGGTGAGTCCGAAAGGCATTACTATGAGTTCATAGTGCCCGTATCTTGTATGAAAAGCAATCTTGGGGACATCTTCCTTCTTCACTCTTACTTGATAATATCCCGACCACAAATCAACCTTGGAGAAGAATTGTGCTCCACGCAGCTGATCAAACAAGTCATCAATTCTTGGGAGAGGTTACTTGTTCTTTATCAAGATTTTGTTAAGTTCAAGATAATCGATGCAAAGCCGCATTGACCCATCCATCTTCTTGATGAAGAGAATTGGTGCAGCCCATGGTGAAGCACTTGGGCATATAAACCCTTTATCCAGATTCCCTTGTAGTTGTTTCTTCAGCTCTTCAAGATCTACAATATCCATTCTATATGGAGTCTTGGATATTGGTAAAGCCCTGGGTATACGTTCAATTGAGAATTCAACATCCCTTCTAGGAGGAAGACCAGGCACTTCCTTGGGAAACACTTCAATGAATTCCCTCACAATAGGCATTTCTTCAAGGATGGTTTCTTCCTTAGACTCAATAATCTGAGCAAGATACGCATGCTCATAAGGAAGTAATATCCACGCTTGAGATAATGGATCTAAAGGAGATTCATCTTACTCCTTACACTAGTAATGAATCGGGGGTCGATTTTCCATATGGAGTGTGATTTCCCTCTCCCGAAAATTTATGTCGGTTCTATATAAGGAAAGACAATCCATGCCAAGAATTGCATCAAATTCCACCAGAGGGAGTATGTCGAGGTTCGCTAGGAAATTAAATCCACAGATTATAACTGGGGAGGACTTATATTCATGGGATATAACGATTTCCCCATATTCCATACTCACCGACATCTTCACTTCCATGATTTGTGGTGGTGCTGGGATTGTTCTAATAAACTTTTGATATATAAAAGAATGTGTAGAACCTGAATCAAAAAGTATGTTCGCTATTATTGAATGAATAACTAGAATACCTTTCACCACTTCGTTGTCGGGGTTCACTTCGGCAGAAGTGATGGCAAAAGCTCTTCCTTGCTGCCTTAGAGGTTGTTGGTTGTCTACGAAAACCCTTGGATTAGGGCACTGATTTGAAAAATGACCTCGTTCTTTGAATTTGTAGCATTGAACAACACATTGAGTTTCAAACGGAGCATTCTTCTCCTCTGTCGCAGCTGCGAGTCTTTCTTGCCGAAAGTTAACAGCTAGTTGCCCTTCTCTTCTACACTTGAAGCATTTCCTCGCCCCCTTATGGCAATTTCTAGGGTGCTTCTTTCCGCACTTTTGGAATGTGGGGTGCTGGATCTTCTTAGCACCATTGGATTTATCCATAAGACCACCATTATTGAATTCTACCTTATTTTTCTTGTCCCCATGATACCCCTGTGATTCTCTGATCTCCATTTCGACCTTGAGGGCACATCTGACAATTTCCTCATAGCTGTCGAAGTCACAGATCACTAATGTATTCCACAGGCTAGGCTTCAGCCCACCAAAGAAGCGGTCAACCTTGCATTCGGGGGTAACGAAAAATACGGAAGTGTATCTTGCAAGCCTTGTGAAGTTTTCCTCGTACGCTCCAACATATTCTTCATCTTTTTTCTTGAGGTAAAGGAAGTCTCTTTCCATCTTAAGCCGGAGGGTGTGCGAAAAATATTTATCGAAAAACATCTTCTGGAAATCCTTCCATTCCAACGCCTTGATCTCCTCCTCAGGCTTCGTATTTTGATCAACGTCCACCATTTATCAGCTTCACCCTCCATATGATAAGCTTCCAGGAGAACCTTCTCTTGTTCAGAACATTGAAGGATGGATAATATCTTTTCAATGGATTTGATCCATTGTTTAGTGATAATGGGATCAGATGATCCACTAAAAGAAGGAGGCCTTTGTCTCATGAAGCTCTTGATAGTGACTTGTTCTTTCTTAGGGGGGTTTGGACATTCCTCTTGACCCGTGATTCTATTAAATTCTTGAGTTAGCTGAGAGAGATGCGTGAAAAAGTTTTTGATTCCTACTCCCATTAAATTTGGCATGTCATTAGTACAATCATCAGACTGATCTTCACAACAGTTGTTAGCCCGAGTCCTCCTATTACCATCCATTGGCTGGAATAAAACGAAAGTTAGGGGTAACACATAAAGGGTAATCCAAATACAATAGTTGATGACATATAAATAAACTTTCATTTCCCTAACTCATGATTCTATAGGCATCAATCTAATATTTTCATGATCTACTTTATAACATATATTCTTAGAGGGATTTTTTTTAATTCCCTTAATAAGGGTTCATACTAAGCTTGTGAATTTATCAAAACATATCCCCCGGGAGTGTCATAACCAAGAGTGCAGCAAGGCCGATTGTCGTGCACCAGTTCCCGTTTGAGTCTAGCTCAAAGCGGTGTTTTTGGGTTTTACCCATAGGATACATCTGTGCCAGAGCCGCCTCTACCTGCTCGTATCCAGACAAGGATGTATTTGCTTGATAAACTACTTAATCAATACTCACCAAAACTAAGGGATGTTTATATTGTACTTAGTCTTGTATCTAAATCTTTACTAGGGGTTTCTAATCCTAATACCCAAAATAACCAAACCTATCCTTTGATACCAACTATGAAAACCCTGCTTTTCATTACAACTTAAACATGATTCATTACATAAAACATCACTTGATACAACAATGAAGATCAAGAGGTTTATTGTATTTTGGGGATTAGGATCATTACATAAAAACTTAAAACATGAAATACAATATCTTTATTGAAAACTTCCATTGCATGACCACTACATTCCTTCGTACTAAGCATTGCATGGGATAACCTGAGGACATGCATAAGAAAAGGGTGAGCTATAAAGCCCAGTAAGAGAATACACATGGAATAACATGAGGAGTACAATAAATGTTAGACATTAGGCATATCAATATAACACAAGAGAAACATGAACATAAAGGCATGATAAAGAATGATAATCATAACATTGAAATGTGGCAACAACACTTAACATGGAATTAGCATGAGCCAAGGCCCATTGCACATGGAGCATGAGTAAATCCTCATTGCACATAAATCACAAGTAAACCATCGTTGCACTTGAATTAGCATGAGTCAAAACTCATTGAACATGACGTATCATGATACTATACTTTACCCAATGCATTAGAGCGCTATAAGGGCACACCTTTCTTAAACATTTAATTTCATGCATAAGTGTGCCACATGGATCATAAAACATGGATTCATAAAACATAATAATTTATTCTAGGATAAAAAATGTGGAATTAATACATGAAACATTATAATCAATAATTAAATGTGCATAAAGGTGAATGCCCTTGATGGAGAAATGGGAATGGTATTCACTACACAATGACATTGGCTTAGAAAATCGGTGCGATTTCAGCAGCGTAACAGCGTGACATAAGAATTCATAAAAATGGTTGATGAGAGAGAAAGGGTTTCCTCATCATACTTACATGTAATGGAAAGTAAGGAGGTCATATATATACATTTCCCATCAATTTTAATGGAATTTAGATTCATTATACAAAAGTATTTCTTGAATGTAAAAGAGGAGAGAGAAGTTCCTTTCGGAATTTCGGCATAGTAAAGGGTGTACATGAGAGTAATTTAATGAGAGAGAAATGGGTATCCCATTAGTAAAACATGAAGACGACAGTATGAGGGATTTGAAAAACCATACCCCAACATTCATAATTGAAATTAAAAGGTCAAAACAACTTAAAGAAAATTGGACAAAAATGAGAAAAGAAGAAAAAACTGTTACTTGGAAGTGTGATTCCAAAAGCTAGAGAGAGGCTTGTGAGAGGATTCTTGGGAGCTTGGGGCACCTTGGGATGATTATAGAGAGAGTAGGACAGAGGTTGGACGAACTCCAAAGGCTTTGAATGAGGAGGAAGTGGGAGATTGGGTGGGTTTATATAGGAATGGTGAGGGAATTCTTTATTATTTAGGTTTGGGACGCCTTATATTAAATTAATCCAAACCACAAACCATCCAATGGTTTTTTCCCATGGTTTTTGGAAAAGGGAAGAGGAAAATAATATTTTATAAGTCCAAGTTACGAACTTCTTAAAATATTAGGGTTTCTTATGTGGATGTGAGTCACACTCCCATGGAAATGAATTTAAAAAGTCAAGGTGTTTAATAAGACTTGAGGGGGTCATTAATGCTTTGAAAAGTAAGCCAAACAAACCCAAAATCAGATTATTTTAATAGTAAAACATATATTGTATTAACATAAAGATTATAGTATTTTATTACATCAATATTGGGTCATTATGATTTCATAAAACACATTATATATTTAAATGATATTTAATTTTTACTCAAATATTTGACTGTCTCAAAAAATTATGAAAAATTCACCGTTGGATAATTTCAACATCCGGATTCCAGAAATAACATTTATGTTATCTAAATAATTTTCTAAATATGTTAATTTTCACTTATAAAATAAAAACCGTCATTTATAAAAAATTCAAGGGTTTTGACAGAAATGGATTTAAAACCTTAATAAAAATTGTAATTGCATTCATACAATTACATGATCATTTATATATAATAAAATTAATCTTATAGTAATAATAAGAATATTATTTAATTCAAAAATCAATTAATTTAATAAAATAGATTTCTTAATTAAATAATAACTAAAAACACCATTTGTACTTTAAAAACTATTTACAATGTATTAATAATGACAAGAAATTATATTCAATATTATATACAAAAATAATGTACATGAACATTCTACTATAGATTAGTTACATAACCCCTTAAAACAGCCGCATAAGACCTAAGGGTAAGGTGTGCGATGGTGATAGACTCTTGGGGTGGCTCAGATAACATTGCTCGAGTGATAATTTCTATGAACTTCGACTTCTCCCATAGACGGTCTCATTCGAACTTGACATAGTGAAGCTCAGCTTGGGCTTTGTCAAGAACAAAGCCCAAGGACGCCACCTCTTTCTTGAGCTCTAATAAATGGGATTCGTATGGGGAAATTCTACTGGATGAGGCCGTCGCTTCCTTTGTCTAAGTAAAATTGGATGTGTTAAAGCCCTATATTTATACTAATCATGTGATCACTGTTCAACGGCTATAAAAGTAACAGTAGCAATTCTTATCATAAAAACAATGAATTTGATATTTTATAAAAACATTTTATATAAAGAGACATTTAATAAAATAAAGAGGGATTTTCCATTAATGAAACTTTGGGTTGTTACATGGACTGGTATATTTGAGTATGAGAATACACAATGATTTCATCCATAAAAACTGTAAAAAATAAATCTAGATAGGGATGGAAAAACCTATTCATCAAATCCATGAAAATTGAGAGAGATTTCATAAGACCGAATGGTATAACCAGGTACTCATACATACCATAATGACTGTGGAAATATGTAAAATGTATATCTGAAGGTCATAATCACACCTGATGATATCCTAGTATCTTTTCGATCTTTGAGAACACTATGGATCCTATGATATGGTCAAAGAGATCATCTATTTGAGGTAAGTGATACTGGTTATACACCATAAACTAGTTCAATTTATGGTAATCCACACAATGATTGAGGGTTGCATCCGCCTTTTTGGGAAGAGGACCGTTGAACCCTAGTGACCAGTACTGGTCCTTATAAAACCCTTTGCCTCAAAACCCTATAGCTACCTATTGACTTCTTATAAGTCAATAGTATCCATCATGAGAGGAGGAATGAATATTTTTGCATCTATAAGAAATTGTTCGATAGTAAACTCTACCACTCTCTCATGAGGTAATCTAAAAAAGTTATCAGGGAAAACATTTTTAAATCAATTGACTACAAGAGGAAATTCAATCTGATGTAGTCTCCCATTGTCCATATAAATGATGGAATTCTGGTCGATCTATCCACCCATCCCAAGATGTTGTGGTCTATCTAAACATGACCAAATATACCACTCACCCTTATGAGTATAAGTACCACCCTATGGTGAAATGAATGACACACTCTAGGGTTAACAATACAAATAGTTGTTATTAGGGAAAATCGGTACATCCTAAGAATGTAATCAAAACCCATCCTCTCAAGGGTGAAGAGTTCCCATAAAAAGTGATGGTTACCTACCTCTAAGGGCATTACTTGCATTGACACCCAATATATGATCATATACCCAATGTAGCATCACATGTTATCATGATATAAGAATACTCAATATCAAGACCAAGGAATTCCACAATCACCACAATGATAAATGTGTGAGATTGACCTATAAAGAATAAGGAACTAAATATATAATAGGATACTAGAATAGTACCTTGAACAATATATGGCCTGGAACCCTGCCCCTATGGTCTATGTTTCACTAAATAAATCTATCCTGATAAACATCCCTATGTTGCAACCTAACTACACTGAGTGGGTATTATCTACTGGTGCTATAAATCTGAAGCATTTCTACCTCAACTACAACATCCTCCTCTACCTGTATGGCAGGTAGTACTTCATATACCTACGTGTATAGGTGCTACTGATCTTGGTTGTAAAGTTTTAGATAAAATAGATCATCTTATACTAGGAACTGATGTGATTTTTCTACCAAATAAATAAATATTACCCATCCTAACATAGCCCTATCACTCAATGGGTCTCTAGAAAACTAGGGATTCTTGTGCCCAGGATTCCCACACTGGTGATAAATCAAATAACTCTCATTGAGTTTCACCTTGCTATCGCTTCTCATGCACACACTCTCAGGGTGTCGCTTCCGACCTCTAGTCAAACCGATAACATGTCTCAATTATAAAACACTATGGATCACTTAGTCCACTTCCCTTATAATACTCTCAACTATAATATCCTAGTTCACTATATCAGACATGGTAGAAAACCAGAAAATGTTTACATGAGATTTAATATGATTCTTAATCCCATCCTCAAATTGTCTCAATTTCACTGACTCATCAGAAAAATTGATTGGAAAAAAGATCTAATGATATGTAAAAAGAGATGAGTAGTCCATGAAAGACGTAGAAAACTACTATAGTTTCAAGAACTAAATAGAATGATCAGTCCTCAGGGTCCTAGGGAAGAAGTAATCATAGAATATAGATTGTAAATCCCTCTAAATTAATTACAGATACTGACCCACCTAGTTCAGAGTATCCTAACAATGTTTGGTGTCTTAATAAAGATTATAAGTATCGATATTCATTTTCCTCTTAGGAGGTGTCTCAAGATTCTCGAATATAGATAGTGTTTTCTAAATTCATAACCATACATCCTAGGGTCCACCATCCCATAAAAGTTTATGTGGATGCATCTACATGAAATTTTTAATCTCCTATCCCAAATAAGGGGTAGATCGAGGAACACCCTAAATAGTCTGCATAATCCATAGGAAATCCCATAAAAACTAGAGATCGTCTCATAAATTAGAGTTAATAGGAGCTTCCATATGTTTCACAACTAGAGGAATAACTAGTGGCTCAATACCCACACACATTCAAAGCATGGTCATCAGCAACCTACATATGCACAACTTGAGGAATCTATGGTAGAATAGATATAAAAAAGAAAAATGCATGTGTTAGATAGTATTTATCATGGAAAAGATCACAAAAACATTAATAGGATTGGTATAAGCCTTATAGTGTAATAGTCACACCCCTATGGCTACTCATTAAGCCAAGTCTCGAAGAGAGAAACCATTATAAAGACTACAAGAGACGATACCTACTGCCCACTAATAATTTCATGTCTATGTAAAGTTCTTTGTTATAAATATATGGTCCTGATATAGAGAGTGTAAAATAAATTTAATGAGGAAAACACCATTTAAATTGAAATTTTTATCCCTATATAATGATGACCATTAAATTTTATAATTCAATTTCATTTAATTTAATTTAAAGTTTTATAAAATTTCCCATTAAAACTTTGAACTATATGGATCAATAATTCCAGTTTATAAGAGATCATACACATTATAAATTGAATTTTAGAATCCATTAAATATAAACCACCCGCTTATAAAGTCCTTGCATGAAATGTTATAACAATTCCTAGATATAGAATTAAGAACCAAAACATGTCACAAGGAATGAAAAAAGATGTTCCAAGGCATAACATCTAACTTATAAATCATATAAGGTGGCTAAAAGTATGCATGATCATCATTCATTACGGTATCATGACTAGGATAAAATATAAAACCTAATCATTATAATTTTAGAACAACATATTTAAGGTCCCAAACAATCAATTTTGGATTCAGTACACGAAAAGTTTGTGTATTTTTTATAAAAGAAAATGGAAAATACATAGAACATTTTTCATACCTATACCTTTTCAGTCAATGTTTCAGAGAATTAGACATATAAATTACACTTTAACAACTCTGTAAACAAATTTGAACAAATGTATTTGTGTGAACTACTTCCATTTATGAAATACACAAAATATTCAATTAATACTAAACTTGTGAAAAATAACTTTAAAACATAGGATGAGCATTAATTTTCCTAGTAGGGGATTTTAAAAAATATTTCGAAATTATATTCTTTGAATGATATATTTTATGTTAAAACATTTATCAAATAAATAATATGATAAAACCATAAAATAGAAAAGGGTTTTCCATATATTGAAATATTTTTCTAAATATCCTTAAATAGTCTATATTACATTGAAAATTATATATATTGAAATTAAAAATTATTTTGAAATACTACTTTGGATTTCTCTACTTTGAAAATAATAATTTATATGGATTGATCATGATACTTAGTAATCCACAAGAAAAATAATAAGTTCACTTTTCCAAATCACATGTGGGAAAATATTTCCTATAGGTAATGGGTTTATTTCCCATACCACACTAAATAATCTGATACTCCAGTTCTATAATTTAAGAAAACATTTTAAATTGTCTCTCCATTATTAGTCCTAAGCCAAAAAGAATTCAAAACTATAAATGAATTTTTTTCATCAAATAAAATAATTTAATAATATTTAATATTAAAAAGATATCATTTTTTGTAGAAATCCATTTTCTAGAATATAATTACTTACATTCAAAATACATGAACATGAATGATTTGAAATTAAAAAAAAATGCTTGTATAAATGAACACAATGTGAATAAAAATTATAGATGATGGAAATATCTAAAATAATGAATGAAAATAAAATATTTGACTTGAAAATATAATATAATATAATAAAAAAATATTTCAAAAAATACCATTACCTTGAGATTGACTCATTTCTTACGTTTCTTTATCTTCCTCTTCTTCAAAAAATCACTTTTCTTAAAAAATTAAGAACACAATATATGGTATTATCCCTCATATAAGACCACTAAAACGTGGATTGGGAAGTAGAGATTATAATTTGGTAGTGAATGTTCAAGCATGAAGGCTCAGGGTGATGAAATAAATAAAATAAAGAGTCCCTTTTTGTAATTGTGGTGAGGGGAAATTTAAGAATTACGTAAAATATAAAAATATAGTAAATCTAATATAGGGGTAAAGACATCCAAAATTCCTAAAAATAACATTAGATAAAATTTTCCAAAGAATATTATCATATTTAGATTTATTCAATAATTTTATATTTTTTAAGTAATTTAGTAAAATAATTTATTCATGAAATATAATTTTATACAAATTTAACACTATTCATAACTATAACATTAAAAACATCTAAAAGATGATTAAAATTTGAACCATAAATATAATTATATATTTTAAATTGAATATTAATCTATAAAAATCATGGAATAACTTAAAAATATCAAATTATATTTATTTTAATATTTTTCTATATCATCTACATGATTTTTATATTAAATTATTAATTACTCCATCATCACTGTGAAAGATAGTAAGGTATTAGTTTTTTTCCTAAAAACTAAAAATTATTTATCATGAAGCATATAAATTTATTATATTTGACATTATTATTTATGGTTTAATATATATTTTGGAAAACCATATAATAAAATATTATAGTATATTAAAATATATAGTCTGAAGAACGTGAATTTCTTTTAAATAAAATATTATAAGGGTCTTAATCACATTCATATGGCTTTATATGGCCATTAATTCATCCCATGGACAAAAATGGTCGATATATAATCAAAAAAATAATATTTAACAATTTTTTGGCTAATTTAAAGGTTCTTATAATTTTAATTAAAATCATTTTATTGATTTTTATTCTTCTGGAACAAGCACCACATCAACATTTCATAAGCATTAAGGTCAATTATTTCACATATAATAAATAAAAATAAATTACTATCATAAAAATATTTTAATTAAGTTCAAAACAATCATTTATATTTAGAAATTATGTATATTTAATCTTATCCATGTCAAGATAACTTCTTTAATTTGGTAATTTGACTTTTCATTCATTGCATAAACATTACACATGAATCTGGATAAGATTCAAGTTATATAACTCTAAAATTTAAAAAAAATCCAAAAAATAAATTATAAATAATAGTTAATAAAAAATACTAAAATATATTTTTTCACTCAATTATTATCTATAAATACCAAAATTTCACTTTTCCAACACTATGTAGGCCTTGGGTCGACACTGATAATTTGTTTTATACTTACAATGAAATAAATTATAATTTTCATGTTTTAATTTATTTTTGTGAAGTATTTATATTATAATTTAATTATATAGAAATTTCAAAACATTAATGATTTTAATATCATAATTTTGTCTTGATGATTTCACAAAAATGTTATATTAAAAAAACTATATTTTTTATTATTCACAAAAAAATAACTCTTTCATAAAATTCTAAAAAAATCTTACTAAGATAATTTTTACATGATGAACTCAAAAATGAAATTAGTTTTCTAAAATTAATATTCTATAATTTTTAAATTAAACATTTAAATATAATGATACAAAAAAATTAGTTTAATAAAATTATTTAGTCAAAAAAATTATTTTAATAATTACATAACATAATGAATTTAACTATTTATTTCAATAATAATAATTAATATAAAAAGTTATATTATATAATTACCTTGGTTGTTATATTCTCCATCCTAACTAAGATGTGACCTCAAAATTCTTTCATTGTATATAATAAGATTCTTAATCTCTAACTTTATAATTAAGAAAAGCTAGAATATACAAGTAAACTTAATTACCTAGAATATTTATTTTAAACAACAACACCTAATATCCAAAGTTTTCTAGACCATTTATATGATATTAATTTTAAATCTCTAAACATGCAATAATGGATTTATTACATGAAAAAACAATGTATTTGTTTTATCAAATACAGCTAAAAATACACATACCATTTTACATACCAATACCTTTTTTGGTCTTGGTTTTTTTAGAATAAGACATATAAATTTCAATTTAACAAAGACATAAAAAAATTTAAAGAAATTATTTATTTATTATGGTTACTTATATTAAATAGAAATCACATTGAAAATATAATAAATTCATGAATAATAAATTTAAAACATAGTGTGAGCTTTAATTTGCCTAGTATGGGATTTTAAAAATAAGATGGGAATGATTTTGTTTGAAAAATATAATTTATTTAAAAATATTTATCCAATAAATTATTTGATAAAACCATTACCAAGAAAAGGGTTTTCAATATATGGAAAAAAATTTCCCAAATATCCTTAAATAGTGTATTTTACTTTGAAAACCATATATATTCAAAATAATAATTCTTTTCAAATACTACTTTGGATTTCTCCATTTTGAAAATAATATTTGTTTGTAGATTAATCATCATACTCAATAAAACATAAGAAAAATCAAAATTTCACATAGTTTTATCACATATGGTACAAAATCCTCTATAGTTCTTGAGTTCACCCCATTACCACACTAAATCATTTGATACTCTAGTTCGATAATTTAAGAAAACATTTTTTAATTTTCATGCCTTTATCACTCATAACCCAAAATTAATTAAAAACCATACATAAATTATCTTCATAGAATAAAATATTGTAACATACTATAATATTGAAAAAATATCATTTCTATAAGGAATATATTTTCTAGAAAATATTTTACCACATTTAAAAGACATGAACATAAACACTTTGAAATTAAAACAATAGGGTGAATGAAATTTATAAAATGTGAATAAAAATTATGAATTAAAGCCATATCTAAAATAGTGATTGAAAATAAAATATTTCACTTGAAAATATTTTATTATATAATAAAATAAATGTTTTAAAAACAATCCCATTACCTTCAGTTTGACTCATCATAAACATTCCTTTATCTTCTTTTCTTCAGAAAATCGCTTTTCTTAACACCTTAATACCACAAACAATGTTGTTATAACTAAACTAAGACCTATAGAATGTGAATAGGGATGTATAGAAGATACTTTTAAACTATATTATCAAGAATTAAGTATCATGGTGATGAAATCAAGTGATGGAAAGTGTCTATTTTTGTAATTTAAGTGACAAGAAGTTTAGGAATTACATAAAATATTATAATATAATAAATATAATATAGGGGTAAATAATTCAAAAGGCCTAAATATCAAAAAAGATCAAATTTTTTAAATAATAATTTAATATCTATCCTTATTCAATTATTCTATTATTTTAAAATAATTTAATAAAAGATTTTATGCATGAAACATAATATTTGTAAAATTTAACATTATTCTTAACTATGACTTTTAAAACATCAACAAAAAAAATTAAAATTTAAAAAAATTATTATATCTTATAAATGTAATATAAATCTATAAAATTAATTTAATAACTTAAAAATATCAAATTATATTTCTTTTAATATTTTTAATAACATTTATTTTATTTTTTGATTAAATTAATAATTACTATATCATTGATGTGCAAGCCTTTAAGGTATTTATTTGTTACCTAAAAATTAAAATTAAATTTTCATAAAGAAGATAAATTTATTATATTTAATATAACTATTTATGGTATAATATCATTTCTAGAAATCCATATATTAAAATATTATACTATATTAAAATCTATAGTGTGAAGAACTTGACTTTCTTTTAAATAAAATAATATAGGGGTCTTAATAAATTACATGTGGCTCAAAATCTCCATTAATAAGACCCTTGGATATAAATGAGAAACATATAATCAATCAATAATATCTATCCATGTTTTTGGGTCCTTAAAATGTTTTTATAATTTTAATTAAAACATTTTCATTAGTTTTCTTCTGCTTGCACATGTACTACATCATCATTTAATATGAATTAAGGTGAATTATTTCATATATAAAAATTAAAAAAAAATTAATATCATAAAAATAAATCAATATATTCATTTATATTCGTTCATTATGTATATATAATCATCTAAATTCTTACAGAACTTCTTTCAATTATCAATTTGATTGTTCCTATATTGTGCAATCATTGAACCTGAATCTGGGTAAGATTAAAGTTATATAACTTTAAAATTAGAAATATATACAAAAAACATCAATTATAAATAATAATTAATAAAATATTCTATCAAATACTTTTTTTAACTCAATTATTGTCTATAATGAACCAAAATTTACTTTCCTAACGATACAGAGGCACTAAACCAAAACTGGTATTGATTTTTATAATTACCATGAAAAAAATTATAATTTAAAAGTTATGAATTATTTTTGTAAAATATTTATATTATAATTTAATAATTTATTCCTTTCATAAGTTTAATAAATTTTATATCATAATTGTGACTTTATGATGTCACAAAAATGTTGTATAAAAAAACTGTATTTTTTATACTTTTCATAAAAAATATAAAAAATTTCAGAAAATTCTCAAAAATTCATAATACGATAATTTCATAAATATGAATTAAAAAATGAAATTATAATTTTTCAAATTAAAATTATATATTTGGAAAATTAATAATTTAAATATAATGATATAAGAAATTAGTTTAATAAAATTGTTTACTTTTAAAAAAAATATTTATTTAATGAATTACACCACATAATGAATTTTACTATTTAATTCAATAATACCAATAAATATGAAATAAATTATTCTATCATTACCTAGGTTGTTAGAAAACATCAAGTGTTTCACACAATGGTTGAATAAAAAAACTATAATAACCCTAAACCAAAACATCAAGCCCTATCTCAAGTAATTTGGACTTTCCCCTTATTGGGGTTAATTACTTCTAGCCCCAAGTTATTACAATATCCTGACACATTTTTAATCTCTTATTTAATATTATGCAAAAATAAGTCAAAAGAAAAGTAGTTCTCAAATACCACTTTGTGACATCCCATCCAAGATTCCACTAAACAGTTCCCTGAGGCAGTGGGACACATGGATTCAAGTGCACCTCCCCATAAGCAAGAGTCTGCTGACTAGCAGTTAGGGTCCAAGGTGGTACAATAGGGATTCTATACCATCATGATCAGAGTATAACTATAGTTAAATAAATATATAAATAGTGAAACCATAACAAATCACTGGAAGTGGATGGTATAAATCCAGAGGTAATAAATAACTATCATCAACAATATCCATCATCATATAAAAAATTATGTAATGTCGGGTGTCTAACAAAAGTAAACAAGATGGAATAGTAGTAAGATTGCAATATAGTAAATGTATCAAATGAAAAAAATGAAAAAAACTCATTTCTTATATAGCATCTAGAACCATACATCGGTAATATGCTTCCCCAATTATATGTTATAACCAAATCAAGTATCAACAACCAGTCACATTCCATTATTCCTACCTGTATCCACATAATCTACCTGGGTACCATCAGTGGCCTATAAAGGGAATGAGATAATTTTTTTAGTACACAAGCAATAGAGTCTATAAATACCGAGTCAGTGTATATAATATGATAGTGTCCAGATATAATGGTAAACTATAAAAAAGCTATATATGGTCAGATCTAGTTCCATAAGGATACCAGGATGAAACTACATACTTCGGCCCATGCTGAATAATCTCTGAACAAGTAACCATGCATATATATATATATATATATATATATATACTTTGTATACTTAGTGACATCTACAACCATATGTGTGAAAAATGCTACTAGAATGGACTCAAAGCGTAACTCAAGCATCAATGGGTTGTGGCATTTTTTTTCAAAAGTGTCATGGGATTCCATTCCTAGTATCACAAGAATAGGGTACTCCATGGAAATTATCATAATAATAGTCCTCCATGCTCAAATAATAACAATAGTGTCACCATTACTAAATCATATCAATAGGGTTGGCATGTTCAAATCATAATAATAGGCTCAACATGCCCGAATCAAATCAATAGGGTCTCCATTCCCAAATCATAACAGTAGGGCCTATATGCTTGTATCATAATTTTAGGACCACCATGCCTACATATAATATTTTATAAGGGACATAGTTCCCATTATTCACAATTCATAAGTTTCGGTATTCCCATATATCATTGTAGTGTATGGGATTCCATGTTTATATATAAAAATATTATAATGGACGCTATTCCTATGTTAACAATAATAGAAGGGACACCTTGCGCATATATAACAAAAATAGATGGGATTTCATGCTCGTATACCAAGAGGAATTGGGTTAATCATTAAAATGATAAGTATTCAAAGGAACTAATATTATCCAATAGGTGGTTCATAATTCAGTAGCATTTCTCTTTAACATGGGAATAACAATTGTCCTATTTAATCTGGTGATGTGGTCATACCACCCACATCTATTTGATAAATTATAGTCATCACATTTAGAAGTCTCACAAAAACTATATAGATGATGACATCTATTTAGTAATTTGTAATAACAATGTAAATTTCATTGGCACACCTCAAGGTGTGGAAACAATTGGAGGGGACCTAATAGAATCATTTGGTTCTAAATTAAGGAAAAAAATTGAAGACATGTTTTTAGGGGAAATACATGGTGAAACCATCATGTAGAACATTACACATATTATAAATCATCATGAAATTATGGATAAAATTCTAGACTACTTACCTTATGCCTTCTAAGGAGAACTCATCCAATATCAACCTTTATATTAGTCTAGATCAGAAGAAAATGAACAAAAGACAAACGACCAAGAAATAGGGAATATGATCATGAAAATAAATAACTCCATCTTAAAGAATACAAATGATGAAAGGCTCATGTTTAATAGAGAACTAACTGAAATCCATACAAAGAGATGATCAGAAGTTGAATCCCCTTCTATATGGATGATTTGTCAATGAATCTATATTGATGGGAGAAGGATCCAAAAGGGAGGAATAAATCTTCATTTCCAATGGAATGAAGAAAAAAAGTGGGTTTTAAACACATAATATACTATGGTAAATTTGATAATTTCACCCAAAAACCAGGGTTCACACAGTTTGGCAGTAGGGTTGGCCAAAGCGTATGCCAATCTTTCTCCATGCAATGTCTCAATACCCCACTCACATGGTTTATGCACATGGTTTGGGAAACCATGTGAAAACCATGATATTTATGTTTGCTAAAAACTATAGAGACCCCTATTAGTATTGCACCCTGAGGTACATGGTTTTATCAAACCATGAAGCCCACTTCTACCCACTAAATACACAACATGGTAATGACAATTTTTTCAGACATGGATGCATGGTTTCAATAAACATTTCAACAAAGTTATTTATTCCATCTACCGAGGTTCTAGGCTCCTGAAAAATACTTGGATGATTCCATTTCCTACATATCCTAAAAATAATTCATATTAGGTTAAAAACCAAGAGTTAAATAGAAACATTAATGGATCTATACCACATAGAAAAAATTGGTTTATAGAAGGTGACACCTAGGGGAATGTCTCAAAGGATAAATAAAATGTTTTATGTGTTCAAAATAAGTGAATAAAGAAAATAATTATCAAGGAAAAGTGAAGAGTTTAATGAAGAAAAATATATTTCATTATAGAGATCCATTTATAGATCATTGATATAAATATGGGTAACCTGAGCATCAGCTAAGTCAATTATCTAATTCAATGGTTAACTTTTAGTCTAAGGAATGACCTATAATGACCCACCTTTTCAAGAAAGTAAGATTCATTTGTTTTCAATTTAAATCATTGGTTTAATTTTGTTAAACATGATATACTATCTAAAAGTGGTTCCAGGAGTGTTTTAGGCTTGTTCAGATCCCAGAATTTTAGTAAATGGAAAAAATGACAAGGTTGTATGGTTAGTAGACCCCATGTGACCCACCTCGCAAGGTCTCTACTAACTGTGCAGGGAAAAAAGAGGTGTAGTATGGGACACATGGTTTTTATGAATCTTTCTAAATCCATGAATATGACCCTTTATAAAATTACATACTTTTGAAAATGAGATATCCCATAGTTTGTGCACAGTTAGTGAAACTGTGCCCCTAAACCATCAAGGGTCTTTCTTGGGATAGTGTCTTGAGAAAATTTTACACACAACATATCCAACAATGAGTCCAAGCCATGAACCCATATATTTGAGATTGAAATCCCGAAAATGACCTTATTAAAACCTTTAATCCAATCCCTTCTTATCACTTAATTTCTCCAGTAGATAAAACACCATCTTCTCCTATCGTATCCCACCCTCAAGAAAAAAGTAGGCATTAATTTAAATCTTGAATCCATATTCTGAATTGAGATCCATCAAAAGCATCATATCCTTCTTAATAAGATCTAAAATCATATCCCTTATAGTTTTAGTTTAACTTCAGATTCATTATGTTATTTAGGTTGAAGATACTTTTCCCTATTTTCAGGGCGTTGGACCATTACTTTGATTTCTATCAATATAATTCAAATCTAAGGCCTCCATCGAATGAGGATTCATCAAAGTCCCTAAGGTAGGTGGTCTAATTTTTTCCCCAATATTTTTTGTGTTTCGTAGATTTTTTTTGTTGTACTGTATGATGGTCTTTTCCATATATTTCTATTTAATTGAATTCTTCATATTAAATTGATCTACACACCTTGATATATGTTTTTGATCATTGTGAGTTTGTTATAGGATATTGAACTTGAATATGGACACCCCATTGGTGTATCAGCTTAGGTTTTTTCTTTAATTATTAATTGTTTAATTTACCAGATTTCATCCTTATAATTTCTATTGGTTTTTAACTGAGTTGGACCACTCCATTATAAATGGTGGTTGAATTAAAGAACCTCCTCTTTGTTTGGGACAACTTATAATTGGAATTTTTCATGTAGGTAACAAACCTATTGACCATGATACCTTCAAAATGAATCTTTTGGACTTTTGAATTGAATTTCATTGATTTTATGTATTATATGGATTGAAGATATATTGAATGAAATATTCATGATAATTTTATTTCATTAAATGAATTGAATGTTTAAGATGGAATTATTTATGAGAGGGTGGATTCTCCATGTAGTTTGTTCATGTTTTATTTAATAGTTAAATTGAAATATTATTCCTTGATTATAATTGATTGGTCAATGTGATATATGAGAGGTAATGCATCATGGATTACAATATTATTATGGGTTTCCCTTGATATGGGATATGGAACGATTGTAAAGATTCTGATGTGAATAATGGTCACATGCTCCCTTATAATAGGTGTTGAACATGATGTCTTGAACCATTGTCGCATTTTAGATAATGGGAATGATGCACCACAACAATTGTTTCATGTTTTGACATGATAGAGTACTCACCATCTCAGGTGAAGAGCATGATGGATCTCACTCATTATGTGACGTAGGGAATATACCTCATTTTGTGATCATAATATCTTGTTTAGACTGGTAATGGATGTATGTGTTACACCATAGTCTATCCAGCAACTTGTATTCTAGTTACATGATGACATACTTTTGCACGTACGTGGTTCATATAGGTGGGTTTCATATATATAATTAAACAATACATATACTACTACAATATATATATAGTTATTGATTATAATTATATTTTCACCATGAGGTGAAGTAAGTAGAGCCACCGGGTATCCTTTAGGAACCTAAAAGAGATTGTATTTATTTATTCATTCTTGTCTATTATTTCATTTATACCTTCACACTATTTAGATATGAGCATGAATTGGATTACATATAGACACCATTGGTTGTGGAATACAAGAGTTTTATCTCACACTCTACTCAGTCTGGTTTTGGTGCCTATGTATATTATATTTTTATAGGTACTGAGAAGGGAAAGTTCCAGGATATAGGTCTTTGATATGCTTAATATATAGATAGAGCATAGGAACAGAAGACTGATCATATGCTTGAGATGTTCATAGAGAATTTTTTGACCTTTTTTACTTTCTATATAATTATTGGTTTTGAATATCCCATGTAACCTCTTTGAATTTTATCATTCCATGATTCTATATATATGACACCGCCTACTAGATTTTGATTATTATTTAGTTTCTTTGTTATTTATTCTTATGTTTGTTATTTATTTTTGTCTTTACATATACTTCTATTATTTGATGATTTATTTATATATGTTGCACCACTCTGATATGAAGGTATATTCTCCCCACCATACCACCTTTAGACCCTCACTACTAGGTGTAATCGTTTGGAATATATGGAGGTCACTCTTGAGTCAATGTGACTCACCAACTTGAGGAATGGTTTAGGTGGACTCTAGGTATGGATGTTTCAATGTGGTATCAGAGAAAATTTTCCTTTGTATTACTATTTTTTATTATACAAGAGAGGAGTAAATTAGATTTGGAATTGACCCTATTCCTCGACATATCTAACCCATGTAAAAGAAAAAACCAAATTACCCAAGATGGTAAACTATAGTTTTGATTATGATATTTATTTTTTATACGACTTCACCAATAGTTGATGCACATGTCTTATGGTGTAATTTAAATTGGTATTATTAAAAAGATGGTTTCTTTTACCTAAGAATTATGAAATTAGGGAGTTCCATTATATGTATCCTTATAGGCACAATAGGACTAGTATGTCATGCATTTTTCCATGTCACATCTATTTTTAGTGTGAATTTTCCTATTATAATTTGAAAGTACCGTGACTATGTATTGAAATGTGATGAAATTTCTTACAGGTTTGAGAAAACAGAATTAACCCTTAAAGTTCCCACCTTAATCTAATAGTGGTTTCCAGAATAGGTTAATGTAGACACCTTAAGCAGTCAATTATGGAATATTGATCCATGGACCATGGGTCACATGGTCTGGATCGTGTTATGGTAAGGTTTAAGTGGATTCCATATTTTGGTTCATAATAATTATGGGACGTTATAGATTGAAAATAGTAATCCACATAATTGAACCATTTAATCTAATTAAAATATTTTAATAAGAACAAATTTCAATTGAATATAACATATAAATTAATTTTTTATCTTATATATGTAAAAAAGAGACTTAAACCCAGACCAATCCTCATTAGTGGGTAGTGGGGTATCTCTTATATTATTATTCACTTTTTGGTCCCTTCTAGCACCTAGGCGGAGATTTTATTATAGGAAGAGAAGCCTTTTCATTTCTATGTGAAGGATATGAAACTATAATAGTCTTATATATGAAATTTTTTCAATTTATTTAATCTATTCTGAGGAATGTGTTTAAAATTGTTGCATCATGACTCCACGATTCCCTCCAATCACACTCCCTTAAGGTAGTGACGACCAGACACTAAAGGTGGCGAGCCTTGAGTAGCCAATGATTCCTCTTAATTTTCAATCTATGTCACCTCTCCCTATTTATAATATAAGAATTGAATCTAATTTCTATTAGGGATTTATACATATGTTCCAGAATATGTAAGGTGTTCCTCCACCTACTCCGAGTATGGTAGAGTTTACTCGGTAATTCCAGTAGCAGTATCCTTACACATTTTTAGTGGGACGACAGACCACATGTTTCTAAATAGTGGCTCAATTTGATTCTTTCTATATTTGAGAATCTGTATATTGCTCTAGAGTGGAGATTCGAACATACTTCTTATATGGTATGTGATTCCACCAAGTGATGGTGGGACATTATTACCTAGTAGGATCAACATCATAATATGGTCTGTGTAGATTTCAAGGCTATCTTCTATGACTATTTATTTCCCTAGACTTTGAGAGTTGATAGAGTAAGATAATTCATCAAACTATAAATGATAAGAATGTCTGTTATAGAATACACTATCTATTTTACTAATGTTAAATTGTTTGCTCTTACTCTAGTGGGTGATGATCTTATAACTTTCAAGAAATTCAAGGATGGGATGGTATACGTTATTCGGTCATAGTATAGTGTATTTTGATTTACAAACATTTCTAATATAATCAACCATTCCCTTATTATAGAGAGAAATTTGAGGGAAGTTGATGGTGCGATTCCATGTAGTTCAACACCTAGATCTATTAGTGTTCATACTTTAGGGAGAAAGAGACATTTTGAGGTAACTCATAGTGATAATAGTAGTCCGGATGCTCATGTTGACAGCTTTCCCATATGCCACTAGTGTGAAAATCTAGGACATAAGAAGCCTTAGTGCTTATGAGATCCTCTAGAATGTAGAGGTTATGATAGGATGGGATATATATAGAATTTTTGAAGAACATTCCCAATAGTGCATAGAAAGAGGGGATCTACACCCACTCTATATTCAGAAGAGGGTCTAGAAGGATCATGATAGACATGCAGTTGGAATACCACTGGCCGATTAGGCCGAGGTGGAATTGAAGGAAGAAGTAGTCTGATGGATGATTCACATCATTAGTAGAGTAGGCATATTCAGGGAATTTATGTAGCGACTCAGGGATGTGGTATATTCCAGTTACATAGAGTCTATCTTATTCAAGTGGATCATAATGTCAAAACTTATACTATTATAGGTACTATTCTAGTAGCATCCACTTTACTGTGTAATTTATTTGATATAGGAGTATCTCAATCCTTTTTATTTGAGACTATTATGGGAAGTCTGGGCCTCAATATCAATCACTTATATAGTATTATAACACTAGACACCCTATTAGGTATATGATTTCAGGGAGTACATCATTGTAAATATTTCCCCATGAGATATGTAGATACCTCTTCATATGTAATATTTTCTCTCTCAACATGATGGGCTTTGATATAATCATCAGTATTGATTAGACTGTTCCCTATCGATCCTATATTGAATGATATCATCAGAGGGTGATGTTTACATCACTATAGGGTGGTAGGAACATGCATAAGGGAGAATGGAAGGTTCATGCTATATGAGCTAGACCCGAGCATTAGAGGCTTGGTAGTGTGATAGAACATATCACTAAAGTTTTCCTAGATGACCCAGGGTTATAAACTATTATTTTACCACTTATAGTGGATCATTTCAAGGATTTATTCCCTGATTACTTCTCTAGTCTACCTCCAATGAAGAGGTGTATTTTACCATTGAGTTAGTGATAGGAGGAGAACACATGACCATTCCTCCTTATATGATGAAACCTATAGAGATTATGGAAATCAAGATGAAACTGGGGGATCTTGTGGATAAAGGATTCATACACACCATCACATCTTATTTGGACTCACTGGTCTATTTCACCCATAAGGAAGTGGATTATCATCGATTGAACTAGCTCATGTTAAAGAATTGGTATCCACTACCTAGAATAAACAACCTCTTTGATCATCTCTAAGGAGTAAAGGTGTTTCTAAAGATAGATTTGAGGTTGGGATATCATTAAGTGTGTTTCAGGTACTCAGACATAACTCTCACAGTTTTTAGGAGTAGTTATGGTCTATACGAGCACCTCATCATGCCATCGAGTCTCACAAATTCACAAAATTTTTTATAGATCTTATGAATCAGGTTTCCGACATGTATCTAGATTAAATTGAGGTAATCTTTTTTGATGATATATTGTGTACTCATGCTCTATACACGACCATTAAAACTATATTGATATCATTCAGAATAAGTTGAGATAACATAATCTCTATGTTAATATCATTGAATTCCACTTTTAGATCGACAAGGTCCACTTCTTGGGAAACATTATCTCGAGGTCATAAATTCATATAGAATAAAATATAGTGAGAGTCATATTTTCTTGGGAGAATACAAATAATGTCGTTGAAATTAAATGTTTCCTAGGGATAGAAGGATAATATATATGCTTCATTTAGATTTTACCATGCCTTGAAGCACCTATTACAAGATTGAAAAATAAATGTGTAAAATTTGTATTGCCAGATGCTTATAAAGCATCCTTTACAGAGTTAAAGGAATGTTTGAATTCAGCAACAATACTAATTCTCAAATAGCTATGAATGAGTTATACTATATATTTTGATATATTAGGTATCAGTATTGGAGCTTTTATGATACAAGTAGAGAAATTCGTCACATACGAGTCTCATCAGTTGAGGCCTCACAAGTGGAATTACCTGATGCCCATCCTTGAGTAGCTCATATTGTTCATGATCTAAAATGTTGGAGACACTGTCTACATGGGAAAAATTTTGTAGTATTCACTGAAAAAAAAATCCTCAAGTACAATTTTATACAGTGGGATCTCATTCTCAGGCATCATAGCTTGGTTGAGTACCTATATTAATTTACTTTTAATTTACACTATATGCTTTTTAAATGAATTGCTATATCTGATGCTTTGAGATAAAATACTTGAATATAGGCGGTTTAGGATTCCATTGTAATATAGAAAATCATGGCCTTATTCTTTGAGAAGCACATTGTGGTTTAGGAGGACCATGGTCAGACCATCCTTTCAACATTAACAATGAACTCTACACTTATGGTAAGGGTGAGGATGAGGCACCAATCTGAACCCAAAGGCATTGTCCTGATGGAAAGAATCTTGGACAATGATACATCTTTTGGATGGACTATGGATGGGGATGATACCCGACTATTCCTTAGGTGTGTATGGGTCCTAGCCAACATCAGGAAAGAGCTAGTGGGGGGATTTCATGCCTTACCATGGTGAGTTCATCTCGATGTCCCCAATATGTATCATGGTCTATGGATCTAGTATTGGTGTCTTGGTATGAAACATGAGATTTACATCTTCATCAATCAGTGTTCCACCATTTAGTAGGTGAAAGAGGAAAATTATAATTTGATTGGGCTTTTATATATATTTTCCATTTTTGAGTGGAAATAGAAAGATGTTTTGATGGATTTAGTGACCGGTTTACCCAGATCACCTTGTAGAAATGACACAGTGTTGGTTATAATTGATCATTTGATGAAGGCCACTCATTTATTATTTGTGCAATAGAACTTATTGGTAGATGATATATGGAGGTTTTACATTAGGTTGGTTGTACATATTCATGGGGATCTAAGATCTATCAATTCTGATAGATGTTCTATCTTTAAGCCACATTTCTAGTAGGGTTTATAGAAGGATTTGGGCATGAATGTTCTTCTAATCATGAAATATAAACATAAGACTGATGAACATGTAGATCATAAAATTTAGGTGCTTAAGTATATTCTCTTTTCATGTGTCCTTGACAATGGTGGTTTCTAGGAGAAACACATACTTCTTATTGAGTTTTCTTATAATAACATCTTTTTGGATTCCATCGAGATGGATCCTTATGAAGACTTATATGGCAGGACATTACATTCAACTCATTGTTGGATAGTGTTAGGAGAGGCATCTATGCATGGACCACGTCTCATTAAAGATATTAAAAAGTTCCATCTAATAACAAAGATCATGATGACATGTCAGAATAGAAAGAAATCATTTGCCAACCAACACTATTGAACTCTTGAGTTTAAGGTCGGAGACTGGGTTTTTTGGAGAGTATCACCCATATCAGGCTATAGACGTGCTCAGTGGTAGGGTAAGCTCTCACCATGGTTCATTAGACCCTTTGAGGTTGTGAAGCTGGTCATACTAGTGGATTACCAGTTGCTTCTTTCCTTATAAATACAGAAAATAGATTATAAGTATTTAATGGCTTTAATAATTTCTAATAGGTGGTTCATAATTCAATATAATTTCTCTTTAACATAGGAGAAATCATTTTTCTATTTAATCATGTGACGTGGTCATACCACCCACTTCTATTTAATCTATTATAATCATTACATTTAAAATTCACACAAAAACCATATCGATCATGGTTTGAACATTTAGGCATCTGTAATAAATATTTCAATTTCATCAGAACACCTCAAGGGGTGGATATAATTTAACAGGACTTATGATAATCATTAGGTACTAAATTAAGGAAAAAAATTCAATACAAGTTTATTTTAGGGGAAACTTATTGTGAAACCTACATGTTAAACATAAGACATATTATAATGCATTAAAACATTAAGGAATAAATGTTAGACCTCTTAAATTCTTCCTATTAAATAGAACATTTTTAGTATTAGCCTTTTTTTGGTTCATATCGGAAGAGGATGAAAAAATAAATGAATTCCCTAGAACTAGGTGATATGAGCCTATATCTGAATAAATCTGTCGAGAAGAATAAGAAGTAAAAAATTCCAAATATTAATAGAGAACTTACTAGTGTGCATACAATGAGATGATATGAAGTCGAATCTGAGTTAGAATGGGTGATTTTTCAATGAACCTAGATTAATGGGTGGAGGAGCTAAAAAGGGAGGAAAAATTCTCATGTCTTCGGGAAAAAAGAAAAGAAAAGAGGTGTTTAAACATATAATCCACTAAAGTAAATATGGTGATTTTATAAAAAATTAGTGGAGCACATTTTGGCCACAAAGTTGTCCAAAATGTATTCTATTTGTGTTCCATACACTATCTCAATACCCCACTCACATGGTTTATGCACATAGTTTGGGAAACCATGTGATTTTTTTAATTTCAATCTATTAAAAACATTTAGAGCCCCCACAAATGTGTGATTCTTGAGGTGAATGGTTTCATCAAACCATACACCCAACTTTATCCCAATGAACACCCTACTAGGTTAGGGGAAAATGTGTTTACAATGATGTATGGTTTCTACTAACCATCCAGCCTAGTTTTTTCTTCCACTGTATGGGGTTCTTAGCTCCGAGAAATCCCTAGATACCCTTGTTTTCTCTATATAATCACAAGTAATTCATATTATGTTAAATCCTAGGAGTTAAATAGAAACATTAAATGATATATACTTAATATAAAAATCCGGTTCTTATAAAGAGACACCTAGGATAATTTCTAATAGAAACATGAAAATGTTATATGTATTGAAAATAAGGGCATAAAGAAATGAATTGTTGAGGAAAAGTGAATAATTCAATAGATGGAAATATATTTCATCATAGAGATCCATTTATATTTCATTATCTTAAATTTGGGGAACTTAAGCATTATCTAATTCATTTCCCTACTTTAATGGTTAACTCATAGGCTAAGGAAGGACTTATAATGACCTGCCATTTCATGAAAGTAAGAATCATGTTTTTCTCGATTTAAATCCTTGGTTTAATGTTTTTAAATTTGTTCTAGGACTTAAGGAATACTCATAGTGAATTAATTTCTTATTCAGAGCCCCTAGTTTCATAAAATAGGAAAATGAATAGGTTGAATGAATAATAAAAACTATGTGTCCTAGCCCTCAGAGTCTCTACTAAATGTGTGGGGAAAAAAGAGGTGTAGTAGGATACACACAATTAGTCTAAAACTATGAAAATTCAGGTTCACGGCCGTGTGAAAAATTAACGACTTTTTATAGTGGAATTTCGCAAGGTTTTTGCATGGTTATAGAAACGTTTCACTATAACATTGTGAGGTATCTCTTGGAAAAATGTCATGAGTATGGTTGATGTATGGTTTGGCCAATCGTGATGCCAAATAGCGT
This sequence comes from Viscum album, assembly GCA_963277665.1. Classification (NCBI taxonomy): domain Eukaryota; kingdom Viridiplantae; phylum Streptophyta; class Magnoliopsida; order Santalales; family Viscaceae; genus Viscum; species Viscum album. The sequence continues at coordinate 777,974,454 of OY728131.1, read as the reverse complement.
TCCATTATATTTGGTGGTGAAATTCCCAAAATTACATTAATGAAACATTTAATCCTATTTATTCTTCTCCCTTTTTTTCTCAAGGGTATGAAACACATTCTCCTCCTATAGTAGGTCTACCATAATCTAAACCTAGTCCCTGAGAAAAATCCTATTTCCATTTTCCAAATAGAGATATTTTAGAAGAATTAGATATGTCACAGTAAGATCTATAATCCCATGCCTTCCTCTTTCATTTTTTAATTGGATCCATTAAACTATTATGGTGGAATACCTTTGGCCTATTTTCTAGGAATTGGACTATTTCTTCAATTTCATCTAACATAATTTGAATCTAAGTTCTGAATTAGATGAGGATTCATCAACAACACTAAGGTAGGTGTTCACATCATTTTCCCCATGAGTCTTGGTGTTTCGTATATTTTCTTTTATTCTGTATGACAACCTTTTCTATACATTTCCTTTTAATTGAGTTCTTAATATTAAATTGATATATGTACCTTGATATCTGTTTTTGGATAATTTTTAGAAGGATAGAGGATGTTGATGATGAAAATAGATACACAATGGGTTTTTTGGGCTTAGGTTTTTTGATAATTGATAATTGTTTAATTGACTATAATACCTATTAAGTGTTCAGATTGATTTGTAATTGAGTTTTAGAATCCATTATAAATGGTTGTTTAATTAGGGAACCTCCTGAGTGTTTGGGACAAATTATAATTAGAATTTCCCATGTGAGTAATTTCCCCATTGACCATGATTACTTCTAAAAGACTCTTAGGGATATATGAGTTGAATTGCCTATATTTAGTGAATTAAATGGATTGAATATAAAAGGAATGGCTTAATCCTGATGGTTGTTTTCATTAAATGAATTAAATGTTTAAAATGTAATGAAGTATGAGAGTGTGGAAAGGCCACATCATTTTTCCATGTTTTATTTAAAGATTAAAATGAATTGTTACGCCGTGATTATAATGGCGTGGTAAATTTGATAAAAGAGAGGCAATTCTTCATGGTTTATAATATTTTTAAGTTTATGAATTGATATGGGATATGGAATGATGGTAAGGTTTCTATTGAGCATTATGGTTACATTTTCCCTTATATTGGGTATTAAGAATGGTGTCTCGCACCATTGACACTTTTTGGACGGTGGTAATGAAGCACCTTTTCCCTTGTTTCGAGTGTCAACATGATGACACACCCACTATCTTGAGTGAAAAGCATGATTCATCCCACTCATAATGACATATAATAAATTTACCTAATTTCTTAATCATATTGGATCATTTTGACTTGTTATGGATGTATGAATTAGGCCATGGTCCATCCAACAACTAGAATTCTAGATATATAGACACTTACATTCACATGTACATGGTTAAATTTGGTGGATGCAATATATATTACTATACTATATATATAATATTAATATATATATATATATAGTTATTTATTAGACATTCATTTAACCCAAGAGCCGAAGTAGATAGAGTCTCTAGGTGTCCTTTAGTAACCTAAGCTGGTTGTTATTTAATTATTCATCCTTTTCTATTATTTAATTTATACATGAAAACTATTTAGTTATGAGTAAAAATTGATTTACTTCGAGAAACTATTGGTGGTGGCCTAATATGATTTTATATCACACCCTACTCAAGACACCTTTTGTACTATATTATATTATATATCCAAATGTATGGACAAGGGTATGCTCCCTTATATAAGTCATTGATATGCTTGAATTATAGATTGATCATGGGGGAAGAGGACCAAGAATATACTTGAGATACTCATGGAGAAGTTTTTTTACTTTTTTATATCTTATATAGCATGATTATTTATTTTTATCTCATATTACCCTTTTTGATATCATCATTCCTTGAATCCATGTATATTACACTACCTACTGGATTTTGATTATTATTTAGTTGCTCAGTTTTTTATTCTTGCACTGTTTATTTATAATGTCTATCTATATAATCTTATCATATTGTATTCTTATGGTTATAACCACAGTTCCACTCTGATATGAGGGTATAATCTATCCACTATAACAGATTTAAACAATCACTACTAGTCGGTAGCTTTTGACATTCGGGTAGGCACGCTTGAAGCCATTTGACCCACTGACTCAGGTTGTGACATTAAAGGACCTATGTTATAGCAATCACTAAAGAGAAAGAGTCAAACTATTTATGTATTGGGATTCATTAATTATGTTATATATATATATTCTTACCAATGATATTTTTGTTATAATAATCATAAAACATATATTTATTTATGTAAATTTGGAATAATATATGTATTTATTTAATATTAACTTATGATTGATGTTTTCCATCATGGGTTTATGAGTCTATGGTTGATTATAAGTTCAAAATATTAGACACTCCTTTGGTGGTTTTTTGTGATGGGATTTTAGTGTGACCACTAAATGGTTTTGGAGATATTTTATTGGGATAATGAATATGAAACCCTTAAGTTCAATATGAAGTATTAATTGTGGGAAATTTATCTTTTTATAAGATTAAAGGTATTGAAAGTTTTTTGGGGTTATATGGTATTTTATGGTTAAAGTTATTTTTAAACATTTTTAGAATATTTATGTGAATCTTATAAGAATTATATTATTAATGTATTTGTAAAATGAAAAACATGTAACATCCAGTAAGGTTATGGGGCTTAATCCCACAATCGAAGTGTGATTAGGGTACAACACCTATCACTAGCAGACATGATGTATTGGTTAGTGTGACACTTATTTTTTTAAATGGTGTGAAAAATGAATATAATGTTTATTTTTGGAAAATATGGTTTATAATAAAGATAATAATGAGATTGAAAAGTGATTTGGTGATTAATTATTTTTCCAAAAAATTCACTATTTTGAGAACATTGTATGATTAAACTAAATTGAACATTATAATATTTTATTTATAGAAAAGGGTTGAATTATCATTTTTAAGAATATATTATTTTAATGTTCCTTTTATGGAGATTAATTATATTCATGTAAATGAATATAATATCTTGAAGAATATATGATTAGTACATATATATTTATTTTGTGATACATTAAGTGTGATTGATGTTTTTTTTGAGATAAATGGTATATTTATCTTGGAATAATATATAAAAAATAATTCTAATATATTATTTTAAATCTTATTTGGAAATATTATAATAAATTGTAAGGTTAGTTACATATCAAATGATATATGTTCAGCTTTGGCTGTTATTTTTAATGCATTGGAGGTTAATGTTTTATTTATTCATTTGATAGTTTATTCATTTTGAGAACTATCTTATTCTAACCATTTTGGATTTGGTTAATTTATAATGATAGGGGTAGATCTTGTTATCATTTTTTGGATTATGTGATCTATTATAAGTTTATTTTAGTGCTTTATTTATGAAAAAATATTCATTAATTCTCATAATTTTTAGCAAATGATGAATTTTTTTTGGAAATTGACTAATAGATTAAAATTATACATTAAAAGTAAGTATATATCCCTTTTTTATTCAACTAGTTGGTAAAGGAATTATAGTACTCTATGAAAAAAAAAATTTAAAGAAAATTATCATATTATCTTCACTTATGATGAATCTATTATATTTTTCACACCTCACCGGTTTATGGTTTTGTGGTTATTAACTTTCTCTTGATTGTTTATTTTATTATGATAAATGATCTCTATCGATCTCCATAATTATATGGAAATATAATTGTTTATCCGTGTACTTATATTCTCTTACAATTAATGTTATTCTATTTGGAAAAAAATTTATGTATTATTCAAGATGAACTTTATATTTATATTTATTTCTTTTAAGATAAAGATTTATTAACCCTTTTTATGGTGTGAGATTTAAGTAAAGGTATTTTCAGATGTCAAACACCTGATTACTGAGATCAAGTTAAAATTTCGAGGCATAAATTTATTAAAATTTGGAGAATGTATCAAATAGAGTTTTTTTAAATATTTTTTTCCAAATAAATTTAATTTCATTGATAACTTGGATTACATGCAACATGGAGTTTTAATGAACCATAAAATCCTAAAAAAATATTATTATTTTAACAAGACCATTATAAACTAACTATTAAATTTATTTGTATGAATAAGAAAAAATAAATTTGGATGATTAAATTTTTTAAACATGTATAAAATGAATTATTTAGTTAACAATGGATTGGAAATGAAAATAAAAATCATTTTGATGTAAAATAAATATTATCCTGAAAAACAATTTTTATGACGGAGATATGTTTCTTTCATAATATATTAAATTAATGAAAATATATAATTTATTTTAGGGAAATTTATATATTAAATATTCAATCAAATGTCTTATAATTCATCTAACATGTTTTCTAGTTATGAGATGAGAAAAAAATCTAGTTTTATGCTTAAAATTGTATTTTTAAAAATGGTTTCACTGTGTTTTCCAAATTTATTTTAAATTAACTTGTATGCCCATTTTTTATTTTTTATTTCATAATATAATTTTTTTTTAAAATAATCTTATCGAAATTATTTTAGGATAAAATTTGGGTTTATTTCTAAAAATATAGATTTTTCAGTCAATAGTAAAAATATACTAATTTTTGTAAAATTATAATTTTATTTTATTAAATAAAATAATTTAAAATTAAATGACATTTACTATTTAGTATTAAATTGAAATAATATACATTGTACTTATAATAATATAATTAATTTTATTTGAATTATCAATTTTCTATATTTTTGTATAAATATATGTCTATGCTTGAAAACACATTTTTGTCTAAAAACTATTTTTTTACGTGCATAATGTTTTTCGATTATAATTAATTAAGATAAACACTAATGAATAGTTGTTTATAATAAATTTATATATTTCAAATATATCTATTTTTATTTATATTCATATAATGAATATTATAAGTCATAAAGATAATGTAAAATCTCATTTTCCTTATAAATTTCACTTTACTGAAAAACTGATTTTTCATCATATTTGATGGTTTAATTTTTGAATTAAAATATACCACTTATAAGAATTAAATTTGACAAAATGAATTCTATATTTGGAATTATAAAAATTAAAATTAGTTAATATGTTAAAATTATTTTTTATTAATTAAGAATAGTAACTATTTTAAATATTTATTACTATGGTATGGGTAAATCAGGTAATTAAGGTTAAAATAATATAATGACTAATAAATTTACCCTAAAATTTTAAAACTAATTGGATGGGTGAAATTATCCAAAATCTATCCAAATATTGAATATATTTCTAATTTTTATCATATTTATTTTATTTATTCTTTATAATCATTAAGTTAAAGATAAAGACAAAAATGTTACTTTCTTCCATTTAATATCTATAATATTTTTTTGTGGGGATAAAAAAACCTATGTTTGGTTAAATGTAATAACTTAGAGGAATAGTTATTTCTTTATCATGTTAGTTTTTTTCTATTTTTTAGTGTTGAAATAATTACATTAAAAGCATATGAAACACTAATGCATCATTATTTAATTAATATAAAAATAGAATAAAAGTTTTAGAAAATAATAAATGTAATATAAATTTGTGTTCGAGGAATAATTTAGAGAAACATAAAATTATAGTTATCTTTTAAATAATTTTATTTTAATTTAATTTCAATAATTTTGATTTCAAGGTAAAATTAAATGTATATTTCCAAAAATGACATTAATTATATTTTATATTAAAAAATATTTTATTAAATAATTTTAAACTCCTAAAAATTATTTAATTAGAAATTTGATACATATAAATAATAGAATATTATCCATTGATAATTTATTTCAAATTTTTATTTTATAGTAAATATCAAGACCCATAATTAGTAAAAACATTTTAACACGGTAATTGTCAAAAAGAGTTAACATGGGTTAAAAGAAACAGACAAGGGTATAAGCCTAATCTATACACATATTTTTTTTATTTTATGATACTATTTAGACTCATATTCATCCTATCTTATAATTATATTAGTTTTTAACCTTATGAATATGAAATTTTATTTATATTAATTTAATATTTTAAGAAATCTCAATATTTCCCCTGCTCACACTTTTAGAAGGGGACATACTCTCCTATTTTCCTCACACATTAAAAGACTTTTGGTTTTGGAAAAATCTACCAAAATACATTTATTAATTCCATAATCATGAATTTAGGTCCATTTATTATCAAAAAACACTCATGGGAAGGCTTTTCGCATCAACCTAAAGAGGTTGTCCGAAGATAATGTATCTTTCATAACCAAGCTTTTCTGTTTTATTTTTTATTCCAACACCTTAAAATATTATTCAATAATGATGATATAATAATTTTTTTAATTTTAATAGAATACCATATATCCATATACTATTACACAAAATGGTAAAAAAACATTGATCATGTGTATGGTGGACTATCGCCGTGCGAACTGATGTAATTTATCTTCTATCATTGCCTCTTATAGGTGGACATAAGGGAGGATTTAGTATATATATGTATAATGTTTATGAAATAATTATAATTATGAAATTATAAAATCACATATACATTCTTACCTTCCAATATTTCAGAAAATGATAATGCCGCTCAGGCGTAAGTATGGACTACTACCTCCACAAAGCAATGTGATTTATTTTGCCTTTATTATTTTCATGGATGGTAATAAGGATAGGTTTAATGAATAGATAATATGTATATTATATAATAATGATTCTGTAATGTTTAATAAATATATAACTTGCATTCATTCCATATTTTGAGAAGTGAAAACAATGTTTATGTGTACGTATGACTTACCATCACCATGAACTGTGTAATTACATTCTATATCTCTGTACTAAATAGGTTACCCTCAATATAGATATATATATATATATATACATATAATATAAATTTTATTTATATAATTTTAAAATTTTAGAGACGATGAAACCATGATCAAATTATAAGGACATGAACCACCGAACTAAATCTCTCATGAAAAAATGAAATAGTTAACACTTAGAAATAATTATCTTAATAAGGAATTTTTAATAAATGGATATTGAAATATTAGTGTGTAGACCCGAAACTACACTTCTAGATTCAATACATAAAATTTGTGTTTACATTTTTAAAAAAATATTATTGAAAAATACATATAATATCTACAGTCCATGAACTTTTTTGATCTAGGTTTTGAAGAATAAGAAAAAATATACAATTTATTAGAGCTAGAGAAAAATTAAATAACCAATTTTTTCATGTGGGCTAACTCAAAAAATGAACATGTAATCTTTAGAGTTTCTATGATACCTTTGAAAATATTTTTAAAACATCGTATGAGTATTATATTTTGCATTAAAGGTTTTTAAAAACACTATTGAAAAGCTTTTATAGAAACTCTTCTAAAAATATTTTAAAATACATTTTCTCAAATAAAAATCTTTGATATATATGAAAACCTTTAAAAAATACTTATTGTGAAAATTCATTTCAAAAATAATTATTTTAAATACTTGGATTTATCCTTTGAAATTATTTTTAATATAATACTTTGTTTATAGATTGTGTTGATACTTGACAGATCCTATGAAAACCATATGTACATAATAAATATCATCGGTAGAAAAAAAATTACTGTGAGGCCATGGGTTCACTCCCCATTCCTCATTCTACTAAATGGTACCCAAGTTCCAAATTTAAATTTTAATAAATAATTTAAAGAATCCTCCTTTCTTAATTTCAATCCATTAAAACATTTGATAATGGACATAAATTATATTCATAAAAGAAAATAATTTTATATATTCCAAACTTTTATAAATCACTTTTTCAGAAAACCCATAGGAGAAATAAAATTTTATAAATATGTATTTACATTTCAATCACATAAATATTAACACACTAAAATAAAATTGTTTCTTTTATTAAAATCCATGAAATTTTATGTAAAATTTTCGAGTATGGCCATTTCCTCTAATATGCATGACATCTACATAAAATTGATATCTTATAAAAAATTAATAGAAAATTAATAAATTAAACCTTTTAATGTACAAAAATGTATTAAAAATGAAACAATAATTTTTTTTATTTTTTAAAAATTAAATAAATTGAACAAAAATAAAATCTTATCTATTAAAATAATGAATACATTCCCATATAAATTTAAAAACAAAACTTTATAGAAAACATATCTATATTTTTTTGAATAAATCTAAACCCAATTTCTCAAAATAAATCCCTTATGATTATAAAATTTTAAAGAAAGAAATATTTTATTATAAATTTTTCAATCCCCAATAAATTATAATTCTAATGTAAAAATAAAATCCTCTGAATATGTAAATTAAATCATAGAAAAATAATAAACTACCTTAACATTAATTTTAAGAAGAACTTTATTCCTCTTCTTATTATTTTTTATCAAACATAATCTCAAATTTCCTAACCCTCAAATATGTCTAACCTGGTGTGGGTTTCCTCTTAATGAAAAATCACATAAAATAGTGGAAAATGTGGCTCAAACTCCACCTCTCAATATTCATTCACCTACTTTATGCCTCTATTATAAACACTATATCCTTTTGTTTTTTAAATTATATAGTGTGAACACACTTGTTGGTGAATCGCACACTCCAATAGATTTATTTATATTCTATCAGAACACAAAAAAATGTAATTATATTTATATACATCATTTATTTCATCCACTGTAAGTTGGAGAAACTATGAATGGATCATTCAGAAATTGACATAAAATTGTATTATGTGAATTAAGAAGAAGAAATAAGAATAATTAAAAAAAATAGATGTGTAATGAATGATTCTTGATTCTTCCTTATCTTATAGTGAAATCATTGAAATAGAAAAAAGATATATATATATATATATATCTTAGATTTTAATTAGTTTCTAAGCATCATCTTGAAGCTATAAGTAATTACAATAAGGATAGAAAAAATTATTGACAATTGATACAGACATTAAAAATTAAATTGTATGAAATAGAGATATAGTTAACAGATATTATATGAGTCAAAGGATAAGAACACCATAATCAAGGACTGAAAATCCAAATCCATCGAATTTGTTGAAACCAGTTTGGATGCATTTTAAGAATCAATAGCATGTCCAATAGGATAAATGAAACTAAGGCAAAGACAAACAGAGAAATAATACATCGGAACTGTTCCAAATGATAATATTTTCATAAAAATGTGGATACCTAGAAATTAAATGTTCAAACACCTACTTGAATATCTATAAAACTCAAACTAGGAGGATGCCGATGAGATCTCCATCTCGTTAGAACCTCATCCGTTGGTCAAAACCCCTTTTCTTCACCAAATTCACACTCAGTTACCAGTGTTCTTGTCTCTGGACCTCACTTGGCATATGGAACTCACATTTAATTTCTCACTGGTTATTAAAACTCCTCATTTCCCCTAGACTAAATACTGGTGTCTCCATCGGTGTGCTCAACTTCGACGCCTCTCAAAACGAAACCCACAAAATGACTTTCCCAAAAGGGTTTACACCCTTATGTAGAATCCCTCACTATATTTTGGTCATTTTTTCTTTTATATATATAATCATATATATATCATATTTTCAAAAATCGATATTTATAACAGAAAAAAATTTAATATATTAATATAATTATTCATTATTTCATATCGTATACATGAAATTTTAATAATTATTATCTTAATTTTTATTTTAATTAGATTCTTTAATTAGTTTAATATCAAAATATTAATATTTATATTGAATATAATCATAATCCATTATTAGAAATATTTAGTATTTTAATATATTTATAAATAGAAATAATTATAATACTCAATATTTCTAGGAAATATATTACCTTTAAAATTTAAGAAATTTAAGAAATTTATTCATTTAAAATATTTTTCTAAACAAAACTATAATAAAAAATATTTTTTATTTAATTTTTTTTCAAAAATAATAAAAAAATATTTCTATATTAAAATATTATTATAAAAAACAAAACAATATTTTTTATTAGAATATTAATTAAAAAAATGAAAAAATATAATTTTTTCAAAAAAATCATAATTTATGAAATATAATTATTTATAATAATTAAAATTCATATTATTTATATGTATTAATGTACAATTTTAAATATTTAAATTCACTTATGATCAAATTTTATTTTGAATAATTAAAACAAATAATAATAATAATAATTTTAATAAATTTGTTTTTTAAATAAGAAGTTATTAATTTTTTATAATATTTCTAGGATGTTACATCCCCCCCCCTAAATGAGTTACACCATCATAATTCATTCATTGGACTTTAGAGAATTCTAAATTAGTATCTTTAGAATTATGAAAAAAAAGAGATGTTATAAGAAGACATAATTATCTAAAGAAAAATCTATTGCGTAAATTTTGTTTTCCTCAAAAGAAAAATTCTAATCACTAAAGTTGTTTAGAACATTTCTCTAATACCAAATGTAAAGACCCAAACCCATGCTTCTGGATTCTATAACATAAAAAATATGGTGTAATTTGTTTAATAAATAACTGAAATATACATGGAAAAAATAAACTCCTGGACCTTTTCTAGTCTAGGTTTTTAAGAATAAGACAAACTATACAATTTATAATAGTTGAAAAAAAATTATATAACTAGTTTTCTTCATGCATGGTAACTCCAAAAACAAACATGTCTACCCTAGATCTTCGAAGATAATTGTGAAGACATTTTAAAAGAATGGGATGAGAATATTATTTCCTTATAATGTTTTTTAAGAAAAATGATGAAAAAAATTTCATAAAAACTCTTCTATTTTTTTTTAAAAAAAAATTATATCAAATATAAATATTATATATATATATATAAACCATTCAAAAATAATTATTTTGAAAATTCATTACAAACACACATTCTTGAAATATTTGGATTTATCCTTTAATGTTATTTTGAAAATTTCACTTTATTTATAGATTAAATCGATAATTAGAAAATCTTGTGAATACCATATGTCCACTAGAAGTATCACCGATAAGAAAAATGTCTTGTTAGGTTATGGGTTCACTCCCCATTCCTTATTCCCCAACATGATACCCAAGTGAAAAATTTAATTTTTAAGAAATCATTTGAATAGTCTACCTTTGTCCATTTCAATCCCATAAAAATTTCAAATGTAAATAAATTATTTTACTAAAAGAAAACAATTTCATATATTATGAATTTTGATAAATCACTTTTTCCTAAAATTATAGGATTAAACTAAATTTTTAAATACTTTTTTTACATTTAAAACACATAAATAATAATGCACTAAAATTAACAATTGATATTATTAAAATGAGTGAAACATCATGGAAATTTTTTAAGTTTTTCCATTTAATCTAATATGCATGAAATCCACATAAAAATATTAAAAAAATAAAAATAAATACAAGGTAAATAAAGTTATCTTCATAAATGTACAAAAATAGATTTAAATTAGAACAATAGTAATTTTTTATTTTTTTAAATTCTAAAACATTGAGAAAAAATATAAAATAATTATTTTGTAAATAATTAATAAATTCTCATGTTAATTTAAAAATAAACCATTATATAACACAGATATATATATAGTTTTTAATAAATATAAACATAATTTTTCAAAAAAAATCCCTTATGATTATAAAAATTTAAAGAAAGAAATACTTGAAAATAAATTAATCAATACCCCAAAAATTTATAGTTCTAATGTAAAAAAATAAAATCCTTAGAATATATATATTAAATCATATAAAAATAATAAACTCCCTTTCCACTAATTTTAATAATACATTTATTCCTCTTCTTGGTGTATTTCTTTGGACACACTGTCAAATTCATTCACTCTCTATTTTTTTTAAACTAAATTCGATTTCCTCTTAACAAAAAGTCACAAAAAATAGGGGAAAATATAGCTTAGACTCCTTCAATCTGCTTTCACCAGCTTCTTTCTTCTCTTATATACACTCAACACTATTGTGTTTTTTAATTATGAATTATAGACACGCTTGTTAGTGGATCTCACACTATGACATATTAATTTATCTTTTATCTGAATGTCCTAAACTAAAATATAATTATATATATATATATATATATCACTTTTCCCATGTGGTGTAAGTTAGAGAAAATATGAATAGAGATTTCTTGAATGGAAATATATTTATATTAAGTCAATTTCGAAGAATAAATAACAAAGAATAAAAGATATATAAATGTTAAGAAGGATTCTTTATTATTCCTTTTCTTGTAGTGCGATCATTGAAACAAACTACAAAGTTATATATATTTATTTCTCTAAGATTTTTATTGGTTTTTAAGCTTCATCATGAGGGTTTTACGAATCAAAATAAGGGTAGAAGAAATTTTTGACAGTTGATACAAGAATTAAAAATATAACTGTGTCAAATACAGATGTAGTTGATAGATAAGATTTGAATCGAAGTTAAAGAATATTTAAATCATGGAATATAAATGTAGATCCACCAAAATTGATAACACCGGTTTGTATGAATTTATAAAATTATGTGTGTGTCCAAGAGGATGAAGGAAAACCAAGGTGATGAAAATTGGGGTATTAATACCTCGTAATCAATCCAAGTGATAATATTTTCATAATAATTCAGATACCTATAAATTAAATGTGCAAACACCTACTTGATGATCTATAAAACTCAAACATGTAGAATGAAAATGAAATCTCCATCCATTTCAAACCACATCCATCGGTCAAACCCTATTGTCTGAAACTGATCAACACTCAGTTTCCTTCATTCTCAGCTTTCAACCATTCTCAGTATATAGATCGGACGTTGGATTTCTAAATAGTGATCAAAACACTTCATCAAAACTGTATCAATTCTTGGTTTCTCTATCGGTGAACTCGACTTCGATGCCTCCTGAAATGAAACCCACAAAATGACCTTCCCAAATTGGTTCACACCATTATTTGAATCACTCATTGGATTTCCATAATTTTTTACATTCATTTTCCTTATTTCTTTTTCTTATATTTGTATATATCATATTTTCAGAAATAAGCATTTATAAAAAACAAATTAATTATATTAATATAACTATTCATTATTTTAGATTTTATAAATGAAATTTTAATAATTATTATTTTAATTGGTAGATTAATTAGATTCAGTCATAATATTTATCCTTAAAATATAAATATTTATTTTTAATATTGTCATAATACATAATTAGCATAATTTAGTATTTTAATAAACTCATAAATCAAAATAATTATAATCATCATTATTTATATGAAATATGTTACCTTTAATGTTTATAAATTGTAAAAAAATATTCATTTAAAATATTAAATTAAATAACTTTTTCAAAAAACAAAATATTGTTATAAAAATTCCCTTATATTTAACAAAAAAAAAATAAAATATATTTATTTATTCTAAACTATTAATTTTGAAAAATAAAACATTATTTATTTTTTGAATATTAATTTAAAATCGAGTTGAATATTATAAATTCTTAATAAAATAATAATTGATGAAATAAATTTATTAATAAAAACTCAAAGTAATATTATTTATAATTATTATTATATAATTCTAAATATTTAAGTTAACTTATGATAAAATTTTATTTTTATTAATTAAAACAATTAATTTAAATTATTATTTTCCTAAATTTGTTTTTAAAAAATAAGTCATTAATTATTTTTAAAATTTCTATAATGATTCAATAATTGGATAATTTATGATATTATATGTTTTTAAATTACTCTTTTATAAAATTATAATTAATTCAAATTGAATATACAAGAGGATAGAGTACTTTTGAAGCAAGTGGAACTTGAGGTAATTGATATTCATTTAATTTTTATTTTTATAAGAAAAATGTCATATTAACTACTTGTTTATTTTATGTGGGGTATATACTACCAGTGAATTTATTTTATTATTCTTGTTATGAAAATTATGGGGATTTACATACCTATATATGGTTATTTATTTCATGGAGCTTATGATTCCAAAGTTTCCAAAGTGGTATGATTTTATGTTACAATCTCATTATTTTTCAGAACTATTTATAATTATATTTATAATGATAAAATATCATAATCCAACCCTCAATAATCTCATGAATTTTATCCCCCTATGCTTATTTTTTTTATAATACAATTTTTCCATTCATTTTTTTCACTTTATCAAAGAAAGAGACCCAAATAATGTTTTTAAAAAACATTGATTATATTCCTACCTTTGATCATAAATCTATTCCCTTCCATGACCATTTTTATAATTTTTTTCAAGAATGATTTTACTACTATATAATATTATTTAAATTCATTTTTAACCATTTTTTTATTTTTAAAAAATATTTTAGAATGAGTCCTCTTTTCATTTTCCAAATGAGTTTCTTTTGGCCTTTTTAACAAAAATGTTAAAGAAATAATTATTTTAATGTATACAAAAAAATAGAATTTTCCATCACCATGATAACTCAAAGCCTTTAATATTACATTATATGTTTCAATGTTTATTTTCTAAGAAAAAAATTTCACAATATTTTAGGATTTTTTATTTTTTGAAAGGTGATTTTCAAAGTGGAAATGATATTTTCCTCAAGAATATTTTAATTTTATTTTTATGGTTTTTTTGTTCATTAATGAAAACAACCATTATAATTACATATTTTATACTGGGGCTATGAGCCATGGATACAATATTTATTATTTCTCATAATCATTTGTGATTATTTAAAAAAAATGTTTTTGAAACCTATTTATTTTTAATGGTTCATTCCGTTATAAAAAATTTTAAACTTATTTATTTTTCATGGGTTATGATATGATGAATGTTCTATGATCTTATTAAACACATATATTTAGTTTTAATTATTTAATTGGTGAACCTACAATTATATATACCTTAAATTCATTTTTTAATGTTTTATACTTAATGAGATAATTATGGGATGAAAGTTGATTTTATTAATCCATTAAGGGAATCAAGTCGATGTGCTTGATCCATAGTGGGAAACAAGTTGATGTGCTTGATACTCTATGGGATTTAGGTGGTGATTACTAATTCATTATGATATATAAAATTGGTAGGTATGCCCGATCCACTATGATTTGATAGTCTCAGTTGATAATCTTGACCTATGAAATGGTTTCTATACCTATGATTGTGCCACACTTATATGAAATGAACTTATGGTTCATGATTGATTTATGATGATTTAACATTATTATTATTCATTCCCTTTTTAAATGATACAATTGTATTACATTAATCATTTTTATGATATTTTATATATTCGATATGAACTTTGTATGTTATGTTTGTGATCTAACACCTTTATTCATAACATATTATTCATATGATTTTAGATAGATATATTCCATGTTTACCCTTAATGATAATCTTAGCACACAATTTATTATGATTCCTTTCCATAGGTGATAAATAATGGTTTTATGTTGGGTTTCTCTATGAAGAGTACTAAATGTGGAGATATTTGTGGGAGATCTTAAATATCTTTCATGAAATAAGAATATTGATTATCTAGTCTCAAAAGACACTAAACCTTTATGGTCCTTTGGGGATTATTTGTGAAAAGTATATAATATTAATCTAAAATGATTTAATATTTATGTATGAAATTCATTGGTTGTTATATATGTAATCTAAAAAGTTAAAATAATATATTTTTAAAAAAGTATTCATTCTATGGGATTATGAGATCATTTATATATTAAATAAAAATATTTAGCGATGAATAATAAGAAAAAATTGATTTTTTTTAAAAACAAATGAATTATTTCATCATCTAGAAAAATTGAAGAAAAGGTAAAAATTAATAATGATTTTTATGATAAATATGATTACCTCATTCAGTAATTTAAGGAGGAGAAAAATCATATATTTCATTTTCCAAAAAAAATAATATGCATCAAAAGATATAAACTAAATAAAAACATACATAATGTTAGAACACACCTTCTATAAAGATAACTAGTCAATATTGTTAATGTTATAAGATATCAGTACATAAATATTTTTTTTGATAAAACAAATTTTCCTTTCATATTAATTTGAGATATGTCTATTCATGGGAGATAGATTCTAAATATTCAAAGAAGATATAACCATGACAAATTAAATAAAAATTTCAGGTAAAAAATATATTTATGTTTGATTAAGAGAATTTTGAATGGTTTGATCAATAAGTTCACACAAATATAAAGTCACTCATGATTCTCCTAGGTCAATGAAATAAAATTTTAAATTCTTATAAAATGAAAATAATATATAATAAATACCATCATGTGACAATAGTTTAAATTTATTATAAACTATTTAATAATGAAAAATAATGTATTTTCTAAAGTATTATCATTTCACACATGATCGGTGATCAATATAACATCAAATGAGTTCATAATTAAGAAATAAAATTTTATACCTTTTAAAGTTATGGTTTATTCTAGATTAAATAATCTAGTCATTATATTATAGTGATGAATGTTAGTTTAAAGAATTTACTTTACATTTTTGAGTGGAAAAAAATATTTTAAGTGTTTCTTATCATTTAAAATTTTAAATAAATATATATTTCAGAAACATTAGAGTATTTCAAAGATATTATTAGATGGATAAATATTGAGTAATGGGAAAAAAACTAATATAAATCTAATTCATGTGGGAGATATAAAGAATTAAAAATGAACTAGCCTGGAATATAGAAATTAACTTTATCATAGATGGATTTTGGAACTTAAACCAAATAACATGAGAAGATTGATTCAAGGATATGATTTTGAAAATGTAACACATCTAAAAAATTATAATAGGGTACCATGTAAGAAATGTAATAATAAAAAAATATTTAATAAAAGTCACAATGGTGTAGAAATTATAATATTTATAGACAGTTAAGATAATTTAATTTAATATTTTCAGCCAACTGAGGAATAATAAAAACTATTGATAATTTCATTTCATAAATTTTATTATTGACTTCACTCAAAATACATGTTTTATATTCATACTAATTAAATTTTTTCCCTTATCATCTTTCATGAATTTTTGATGATATTCTGACAAAAAAATTTGATATGAAATCATGTGCTTTATATATTATTATGTGTTGGATTATACAGATTGGATGTTTATAAAATATATTTAAAATCATGGGATTAAAAAAATTAGTTTAACATATACTCCATAATAAATTGGACTTTTTGAATGAAATAATTAAATGTTAACAGACATGTCATGGACTATGATGGTTAAGAATGAGACATTGGGGTCCTTTTTAGGGCAAGAAATTAAAATTTCATGGAATGTGAAATTTTTTTTTTGGAGGATGATGCCAAAAGTTAAATTATAATAAATGTTCTAAAACAATAAAAATTATAAAATTATAAAGTCGTCAACAGTTTGTGTTTGATCAATGTGAATGTGAATAAAATTTAAAAATTTTATTTGCATGAAGATAATGGAATATTATTTAGGTTGATACCAGATAAATGATTAAATAATTTAAATCAAATAAATTGGAAATGAATATCAATTTTTATGATTTCAAGTATATGTAGGATTCATTACATCATAAAAAGTGGCATAATTTTACTAATATGATTGAAGAGATAGTAATAAAAAACTATAGAATTAATGATGAATATAATGAATATAATGATTAAATAAACCATGATGATATTGATTTATTATATTATAGTTTATATAAAGATTTTGGTTATTCAAAAAATAAGTTTTTATGTCTATGAAGGAAATAAAAAAATAAAAATCATAAATTATTATGTGAAGGGAATGATTAAGACAAATTAAGACGTTAAACTACACTAGTTTTATTTCTTATCTAACCTATTTTTTATTTAAAAAAATTAGGGTTTTTTGAAACTAATAAAAAGGAACTATGAGCTTATTGAGTTTACGGGATCAATATTGGACTTGGGAAAATGATGCAAACATAACCACACTAACCACCCGAAATTTTTTTATATCTGTTTTCTGATTTTTTTTAAAATGTGTAGGCGAGTAATAAAAAAATGTGTATGAAATGTGATAGGGGGGATACCATCTTTTAGGCCCCCACTGCCTTTTCCCTAGATCTATGACATAGAAAATGTGGTTGGGGGTTGTCGCCTTTCACCTAAAGATAAAGAGAAAGGAAGAAGGTTGGTGCCCACCTTTCACCTAACATACAAGAGAAAGGTTCCCCCGTTTTACCTTTCCCTAAACTCCCTATAAAAGTTAAACCCCAATCCTTATCACTTAAAAATACACCATTATCTATATATTATAGCCTATCTCTCCCGAGAAGAATTATTCTTCTTGTGTGGTTGATCCAGTGGCCTGTAATACGTCCTGGTTTTTTGAGATTCCCATTTAGATGTATTTTTTTTCTTATTTAATATAAATTTATTTAATTGTTTAATTGAACTATTTTTAGTTAGTTAGAAATATGTTATTTATTAATTAGTTTAGAAAGTTATATATATATATACTTCTAAACCATAGCTTCCCAGAGTTAATTCATTATTTTATTATTGAATTATCACAAAAAAAATTAAATCTTGAAGGACTTCTCAATTTAGTAGCCATGGAAATACTAGATACAAATATAAGTTTTGAATTACATCATGAAATGAAAAAAAAATAGTAGATCCTTTTAAAACAATCAAATTACTTAAATTATCAATGCGTGTCAATAATAATATACTTCTTTATTTCATGGGGAAAATGAAACATATGAAATGAGTGATCTCAGATGCTCAATAAGGACAAACAATATAGCATAATCCATCATAAATAAGCATAAAATTTTAAGGAAAGATATAAAATTGAAACAAAATACTTTTAAACATAATATTAATCACAATATAAAAATAATAAATCAAATAAGGTCATTTAAACATTCATGTTTTGTTAACTACATTATTTTCTTATGCATGTTTTGTTGTGAAAGTCATGTTTTTATAAATAGGATGTTTTTTTTTCATATCCATAATGATGTTAAGTTCATGATTATTATTTTTATGCATCATATAAATTTTATACTTATTCTTGAATGGTTAACGTGGAGAATGAATCTCACCGCGTTATGGAGATGGTAGGTCGTACGTACGCACGATCGATAATATCATTCCCTTAATGGTTAAATGGTATGGAATTGGATGGTATATTAATTATAAAGAATAATTATCAAGTTATATTAATTATTTATATCCATTATATTTATCATTATACCCATCCAAATAATTTAATGTTGAAAAACAAATTACACCACGGCTTGGAGACGGTGAGTCATACGTACACATGCATGGTGATATTGTTATTCGTAGGATGAATAAAAGGAGGAACATGGTTGTTACATAATCAGAATAAAATATGTGAATGTAGATTATATTTTATTTATTACTTTATTATCTAAACAAAATAGGATGATGATTTAGAATAAGAAAAAGAAAATGAATGGAATTTGTAAAATAATTACCTCTTCGTTGAGCATCTCCTTTGGATTTTCCCAAAAGGAGTCCTTATGATGGATTTTTGACCAATGTACGGGATCCAGAATAAATTTATGGATCTTAGGAGGATAATTTTGTAGGGGTTTTCTAAGACAAAGGGATTTATAGGTGTGAATAAAAGAGTAAGAGTGGTTCCCTTTTATAGTAGAGGGGAGGAGCACTTTTGGGAACTACAAAACTACTAATTTATTATAAATTAATTTTTCTATTTAAAATTGATCCATAGTGGTTTTTTGAAACAAAGATGATGATTTATTTAAATCCCCACAACTTATTATTTTTATACATGTTTAGGTCACAAATGTAACTTTATATTTTGGGTTTAACACTTAGTTAAATAGTTTAACTATTATCAGGTCTACTTGTCTTTTTACACTATAGGGTTTGTATAGTTTTAATAAAATTCCAAAAAACACTCATTGTATAATTTATGAAATATTTAATACAATACTAGTTATTGGACCGAACGTGATATTTTTATGAATTTTATAACATTAAATAAAATATTATTTATTTTAAAATATCATTTATGTCAATTGTGATTGTATTCAATATTTTCATTTTTAAAATCGTAAAAACATGCTAATAACTTAGAAAAAATAATTCTAATATGTGACTAACATGTCTATTTTATCTATAAAATTATTTTATGTAATTAATTAAGTCAAATAATATTTATTTTAATATTTTTAATATTATTTAATTGATTCTTCCTTTAATAATTCAATCACTGCATCATTATTGTGTCAACATTTAATTTAATTATTAATTTTCTAAAATTATAAATAAATTATCATTATGTAGATAAACATTCTATATTTATAAATTATTTTTATAGTTAACCATATCACTTATATAACCTCATATTAAAAATGATATAGTTATTAAAATTTGAAAATGACATTTTTAACTCTTCTTTAAATAAAATATATGAAATGTCATAATCTAAAAAATATGGCTTTAAAAGGATCATATGTTTTAAATACGGTTTAATTTGGTCAAAAAAACTTATCCAATAAAATTAGGAGAAGTTTTAGTGTAATATTACATCATTATAATATTATTTTTTCCTTTAATTACCCTATTTATCTTTAAATGTGGTAAATAAAATAAAAAAGTTATTATTTAAAAAAATATATTTTAATCATATTAGTGCAAATTCTTCATACTGATTACAAATATTTTTGTCTATTTTTTTTAAATTTAATTAACAGAAGTGGTAAAATTAATCTTAATGAAAATCCTGTAGATGTGGCTAGAAGGTGGGCACAAGAGACGTTCAAAAGTTCAATAAATTTTTGTATCTAATTATATTACAAAATGATTCCAACGAACTATATTGGATTAATATATGATATATTTATCTATTGTGAATTTATATTCAATTTACAGTAAAATAATTATTTAAAGGAAAAAGTCAGTTTTTTACCAACAATACGGTATTTTCACTATTCATCAAAAATTTAAACTTTTCAGAAAAATACAAAAAATTCAATATAAGATAATTTAGAGGTTAAAAATTAATAAATGAAGTATATTTTAAAAAATAAAATTTTTAAATTTCATAATTTGGTAAATATTATTCATTACTACTTTTTAAATGGTCAATTTGATAGTTAATGGTGCGCCTGAACTCGAGTGTTGTGTGTAACACATTCTGTTTAATTATTCAAAAAAAATCATACCATGAAAGCTTGGGGTGTCACATTATTCCCTCTTTTAAATAATTTTATACTGTAAATTTCTATAATATCACTTCTTAAATATATTTGGGTGGATTTTCATCATAAGTTCTTCAGGTTTCCACATCGCCTCTTCAATTTTATGGTTTTCCAAAGAACTTTTACCAGAAGAGTTGTCTGATTTCTCAACACTTGTTCTCTAGTATCAAGAATCTTGAATGAATATTCATAGTAAGATATATCATGTTCTAGTTCTATTTTTTCATAAGTGAGTAAATGTGTTTGGTCTGACATGTATTTCCTTAACATTAATACGTGGAACACATCATGAACTTTGGAGAGACATGGCCGAAATGCCAAACAGTACGCTAAAACTCTAATTAGTTACAAAATTTATGAAGTTCCAATGTACCTGGGACGTAATTTACCCTTCTTACCAAATCTTATAACACCTTTCCATGGTGATACCTTCAGGAAAATGTGATCTCTTACTTGAAATTCCAAATCCTTCCTTTGGTTATCAGCGTAGCTCTTTTAGCGACTTTGATACTTTTTTATATGGGTTTGAATAATCTTCTCCATTTTCATTGTTTCTTAAAAAAATTTAGGCCTATGAGTTTTCTTTCACCAACATCATCCCAAAAAGTTTTTATATGACATCTCTTTTCCATATTACACATCTTATAGAACCATATGAATACTTGAATGGAAGCTATTATTATAAGAAAATTATAATAGAGGTAAATAATGATACGACATACCTTGAATGTCATGTGGGAAAGATCTCAAAAATTCTTCTAATGTTTGAATAGTCTTGCAGATTGTCTATCAGTTTGAGGGTGGTAGGCAGTGCTCAATCAAAGCCCGATATCTAGGGATTTCTGAAGACTTTTCCAAAATTGTGATCTAAAATGTAGATCATGATAAAAAAATCATTAGGGTTACACCATGAAGTTTTAAAAATTCATTAATATATAGTCTTGTTAAATTTTCAAGTTCTAAATCATCTCTTATAATAAAAAATGTTTTGATTTGTTAAGATAATCAATAACAACCCATATCACATCATTTATTCTCAATGTCTTTGGTAGCCTCGTCAAAAATTATAATTTAATATCATCCCATTTCGACATAGGTATAGGAAGAGGTTTCATAACATCTCTAGGATGTTGTCTTCCATCCTTCACTTGTTTACAAACCAAACATCTCAACAAATAATCAATAATATCCCTCTTCATGTTGTCCCAAAAAAATGTTCCTTCAAATCTCTATACATCTTAGTACCACCAGAGTGTATAGAGAAATTGGATCTATGAGAATCATCAAATAATCACCTTTTTAGCTCAGGTATATAGGGAACACAAAGCCTCCTCCCAAATTTCAAAATTTCATCTTCATAAACGAAGTCAATCAATCTCTCATCTATTTCAGATTTAATTTTCTTTTGGAAATATTTATCCTCAGACTAAGAAATTTTTATCCTTTCTAGTAGAGATGGTTTAGAAACCATTTAAAAAAGTAGTGATGGTTCACCTTCTATGATATTTTCCATATCCATATTTACTAGATCCATTAACATAGGATCCATTTCATCTCTCATCTTGTTTAGCATTCCATGGTCTTTCCTACATAAATCATGCACCACCTTATTTTCCCTCCCAAGGTGGTAGTGTATTATGCAATCATAAAACTTGAGTAGCTCAAGTTATATTCATTTTTTCAGGTTGATTTCTTTCTGTGATAAAATATATTTCAAACTCTTTTGATTAGTATATATCTCACATATTTCACTATAGATATAGTATATCCATATCATCAGAGAAAAGATTACTGTAGCTAACACAAGATCATGAGTTGGGTAATTTTTATCATGAATTTTGAACATCCTTGATACATATTCAATAACCCTATCATATTTCATATATTCATAACCAAGTCCTTTCCTTGATTCATGAGTATTAATCACAAACCCATCATTTCCATATGGGTTTGTTAATATAGTAGAATTTACTAATCTTATATTCAATTATTCAAAATATTCATCACACTCTTTTATCCAAACGAATATAACCCCTTTACATGTGAGCTGGTTTAATGGGTTTTCCAATCGGAAAAATTATGGACAAAACACTGATAGTAACCTGCTAAACCAATAAAATCGTGTACCTCGGTTATACTCATCGGTGCTGGGTATTCGTGGATTGCCGTTTTATTTTTGGGATGAACATAGATTTTATCATTCTAGGTAATATAGAAAAGAAAGGAAATTTAATAAATCCATAATTCACACTTGATAAACATACCATATAGCTCATTTATTCTAAGAGTCTTCCTAATAATCCGCAAGTGGTTCTCATGATCTTCACAGCTTTTAGAGTATACCAATATATCATTCAATAAATAATATGAAAAAAATCATCAAGATATTACTTGAAAACTCTTTTCATTAGATCCATGAATACTGAGGGTGAATTAGTTAGTCCAAATGGAATTACAATAAACCTGAAATTCCCATACCTAGTTTTAATTGTTGTCTTTGGAATATCTTCCTTCTTTACACACAATTGATGATATCCAGAACAAAGTTAAATATTCAAAAATTATTGAGCTCCGTGAAGTTGATCAAAAAAATCCTCAATGTGAGGTAGATGATACTTTTTCGTTATTTTAATATCATTGATTTCTTTATAGTCAAATAATAGCCTCATTTAACCATATTTCTTCTTAACAAAAAGAACTGGGGATTCCCTTGGAGAAACACTAGGGAAAATAAATCCCTTATTTCACAACTCCTATAGTTGTTTTTCTAGCTCTATTAATTCCACTATATTTATTCTACCGGGAGTCTTTGATATTGGTCTAGAATAAAGGATTAAAACAATAAAAAACTAAACATCACACTCTAGGGGGTTTCTAGATAAATCTTTGCAAAAAACATCGATGTATTCCTTCAAAATAGGTACATAATAATTTTGAATATTTATTTCTTCATTTGTAGATTTTATTTAATCTTATTTTCTAAGAATCTCGTTCTGTAAATCTACAGTGTGTAGATTTTGTTAAGAATCAGGTGATGGAGTTTCTACTCTAAAGATAATGGATTCTACATCTTCCTCACAAATCACAACTTCTTTCTTCTTGCAATATGTTTTCACATCATATTTTGATATCCAATCAATACTGAGGAATATATCAATGTCAACCATAGGTATGATGATAAATTCAACTTATAAAGAACATTTATATTCCATAGTGTGAACTTTCTGAAACATCTTCATTGAAATTAGACTTCCCATAGGGGTTTTAACTGTAAACTCCCTTGTTAATGTTAATTGTAGATATCTAATTTTTAAACAAATCTTGGATAATATGATAGAATTAGAGGATCCAGAATCAAATAATTATTTAGCTAAATATGAGGAAATGATTAAAGTTCCTAGCACCATATCATTAGGATCTTCAACGTTAGCAGTTCTAATAAATAAAGCTTGTCCTTTATCCCTTAGCCTTTTCATGAAAATTTTTCCTTTACTCTTAGGATAATAATTTTCATAATGTCCCAACTATTTACAATTGTAGCATTGAAAATTAGTAGCTTATTTTTTTCCTTTTCAATCACAATCTTGGTGGCCTTTTTATGCACACTTATAACAAACTCACATCCTCTTTAGGCAAGTATCAGGGTGTTTCTTCCCATGATTACTATAGAGTGTAAAGTTAACTTTTCTTTATTACCTTTATTTACTTTTCTATAGTGTTGAGCGACCCTCTTAATATATTTATTTAATTTAAAGTCAAAAGAATAAGAGAATCCCTTTTCTATCTTGATATCACAGTAGAATGTATCCTCTTGCGATGATAATGACTGTGAGAACAGTTCCCATTGGAGGAATGGATTTAACCCCTCAAAGAATAAACAAATCTTACTTCTTGGGTTATGTATGTAGTCTGCAGCATGCCTTGCTAACCTTGTGAAGTTAGCTCCATACATGGAAACATTCTCATCCTCCATGTTGGAATCCTTATGTATTAATTATCACAAATCATGATAATCAAGGTTTAATTATAACATATAATGTTAATCATGTTTAACATATCAAAAATCTTTACTTGTGGTTTAATGCTTATAACTCATGGTCTAAACTCTCACAAGATCCTGATTAATAATCTCAAAAATCATGTTTGAATCTTGTAAACTATGTTTGATCTTGATTTATTATGTTTCATTATACCAATACTTAAGTATAATCCATTTTGTGAGTACTACTTCTTAAGAAAGATTACAGATATTTGGCTAGTCTGAGAAACCATAAGTTTTCCACCAGTCCTAAATTTTGGAAAAGTCCCAAACACCATGACTCAGACACTATTACCCAGACACCATAACCCCAACACCCTAACCGAGACACCATAACTCAAACACCATGAATCTGACACAGTAAAATGTTACAAATTTCATAAATCCTATGACACTTGTTCATTGATACCATCACCAAGACATCGTAACAAGATATAGTTCAATATTTTGGAAAAGGACTAGACACAATTACCTGAGATATCGTAATCATGACACTGCATATGTGTTTCCAGTTCTAGATCTCAATGAAACTATGTCAGTGTGACTGTCTCACCGTGACTCTCTCACAGTTCAAAGGAAAAGGAGAAGACACCGTTTCTAGTGACACCATTTCAAGACAAACTGTGACACAATTCCATACTTAACCATTTTATTTCTTTTTCCATTTTATTTAAAATTTATTTCTAATGATCATATTTAAGTCATTTAATGATAGTTACATAATTATAGTTTCTTTATATACTTTTCACCTAATAGTACGAGGTATGCGTTGTAGAAATCATGCTTCCTGTCAGCACCAACACATGCACCCAAAATAAAAAGAAAAGCATGGAACCAGAGTAAGATAGAGTTATAGTTTGAGAAGCTAAATTGCTGAAAAACTAGAATAACACATATATTTAAGAACACATAATTAAATATAAATTCTTGAAGGATGAAATACTATAGATCATAACCTCAAACATTCTCACAATAGAAATACTAAGAAGAACATGAGCTACAAAGAACATCTCATTGAACTAGAAACTAGAAAACGAAACTCACGATACTCTTTTTTCATAAGAGGAAACAAAAATAATCTATACTACATCATACAAGTCCATAGCTACATAGAACAACACTCGGATCATTTCTAATCTTTTCTGATTATATTTACTCTATTGTGAACTATTTTTATTATCTTTCGACCAATGTGTGTCTGTATTAAAACACACTCTGTCTCCTACATTGAACTAGAGGATATAATATATCCTCACTAAAACATATTTTTATACATTTTTTACCCATGTGTAACTGTGGAAGAGGTCATGTGTGACCTGGTTTTTTTCCCCACATAGAACAGTGGAATAGGTCTTGTGACCTGGACTGTCCTGTGTAGTATTGTAACCCTGATCTAGTGTGTGGATCAAATATATATATATATATATATATATATATATATATATTTCTTGGTGGAATTTGAAGATAATGTAGAGTGGACTGGGTCTCATCTTGAGACTAAACCACTTGTTTTATCCACTGTGTCTTTCAATTTAGTTTTTTCTATATTTTAATTCATTTTTTAGAAAACTAAATTTTACTTTGATAGTTAGCCTTGGATAGTTGTTATAAGTAGTTTTCCTTATTAGAGTAGTTTCAAAAGTTGTATTAGTATCTCATATTATTACAAATTATAATTAATCAATCTTTTAGGAAGCTATTTGAACACCCAAGCTATTATAATTTTATTACCTTGATTAATGGGTCTATTTTATTTCAAAGTTGGTGAATCTTTTAAATAATCTTTTTAACAGAAATTTTTATAGGAACTCAATTCACTCCCCTCTTGAGTGTCCTACTCTGACTAAAATATGGTTTTAGAAGAGTTTTTAAAATCCCTATTTTTAAGGTTTTTAATCTGTTTAAAATATATTTCAGTTGTGATTTTATTTTTTTTAAAGATCTCAAAATTTCTGCTAGTTCCAAATTTTTATTTCTTTAAATTTATACAGTTTATTTTTTAGTATGGTTGATATATTATAAGTTTCTAATACCAATAAAACTCTATTAATTAATGTAAAAAATTATGAAAAATGGAAAATTAAAATGAAAATACACTTAGAAAAGTATGGTTTTGAGATATGGTCTTCCATTATAGATTAATATAATATTACTGTTACTGATATGTACACTTAGGATGACCTAAATAAGGCTGGTCATAATAATTTCAAATCTATGAATTATTTACACTATTCTTTAGTAGTTTAAGATTTTAATAGAATTTCTATATGTAAAATATCCCACAAAATTTGGGATGCTTTATCTGTTTCACTTGAGGGAACCTCTAGTATTAGGGAAATGAGATTTAACACATATACTATTAAATATAATAACTTTTAAATGAATCATGATGAACCTATTTCTAACATTTATCTTTGGATTAATAAAATATTGAACACAGTGATCTCACTGGGAAGAGATCTTACAACCAAGGATCAAATTATGAGAATACTCATATTCTTACCAGATAGATGGAGAGGGACTTTTGCCTCAATTAGAGAATCATATGATATTAGAAAGATACCAGTCAAAGAGATGATAGGAAAGTTGATGATATATAAAGAATAAATAAAATTCCACAATGAAGATGAAGATGAACTAATGAGAAAACCTATTGCATTAAAAACTAATACCTCTAAACACAAAGAAAATGGGAAATTACCAACCCCTGCAAAATGTTCTAGTAGTGAGAAATCATCACTAGATAATGATGAGGAAATAGGTCAATTAGCTAGACGATTTAAGAAATTTTATAGAAGGAAGAAACTTTTCAGAAATCCCAACATCAATGGAAGATATGATCATAAGGAAAACTGGAAGAAGGATTGGAAAAAAAGTGACAAATATGATGAAATAGTCTGTTATGAATGTTATAGAAAACGACATGTAAAGGCTATTTTCCTAAGTTAAAATATTAGAAGAGGTATGAGGACAAAGATAAAAATTATAAAAAGGTCATGAAGGAAACTTGGAGTTCTTTTGAGGATAGTTTGTGTAACTCAGAGTCTTCACATGATGAAAATGCTGACAAAGACAATATGTGTTATATGACAAAGACAATATGTGTTTTATGAAAGACACATCTGGTGTAACAATAAATTTTCCTGAACCTAAATCCTATTATTCTGGAGATGAAAGGGATTATGAAAATATTACTAGTGAAGAATTATTTGAATACTATAATATGATATAAGACACTTATAATGAACTAAAAGATAAATAAAAATGTATAAAGAAACAAAATGCCTTGAGTACTACAGTCAAATCTGAACATGATGCTAAAAAATAGAAAAAATTTCAATTACATAAAGAGAATAACGAACATAAGTTATATAATGAGCGATTTAAAAAGGAACTAGATAAATTTACCAATGGTAAAAATACTCTTACATATATTCTTGGTAAACATGTTTCCCCTAGATATACTACTGGTATAGGATACCAACATGGGAATGGAAATTTCACCGAAAACAAGTTTGTAACTAAATTTCAAAAATCTGTTTTTCTACCTAAAAATGAAAATTCTACTTCTAATTCTAGTTCCATAAAATATTTTACTACCTCCAGTTTTTCTAGACAAAATAGAAACTATTTTTTCAAATATGTTACATAATGATTATAGGAAACCGATAAAGCATGCGTGGGTTCCTAAAGAACAGAATACTAATGTTACTAGACCCAAACATGTCTAGGTACCAAAATCTATTTTTGTTTGATTATTTTGTAGGAATGAAGTTTGAATAGATCCAATAAATGCTTATGGTACTTGGATAGTGGATGTTAAAGACACATGATAGGAGATAAATCATTCTTTAAAAATTTAATATATATTGGTGGTGGGTATGTCACCTTTGGTGATAATGATAAAGTAAAAATAAATATCTTAGGCTAAATTAGAAACTCTAACTTAGTTTTAATTTATAATGTACTTTTTTATGGATTGAAATATAATATACTTAGTATTTCAAAACTGTGTGATGTTGAATTTCATGTTTAATTATAAAATTATGCCTGTAATTTTTTTAATTATAAAAATGAACTAATGTTTTCTACTCTTAGAAATGAAAATGTTTCTGCTGTTAATGTAGATTCTTTAGTGTCTCTAAAAATATCATGATTAAGTGTATTTCACAAAGAGTCTTGGCCTTTTCATAAAGGACTAGGACACTGAAATATACACTCCCTTAGAAAGCTTACTAGGAAACGTTTAGTCATGTACCTACCCAAAATTGAGTTTCTAAATGATAAAGTCTACAATCCTTATCAAAAGGGTAAACATCACAAAATATCATTCAAACTAAAGAAAGAAGTTTCAACTTATCAATCACTCGAGTGGGTTCACATGGATTTTTTTGGACCATCTAGAGTTTCTATTTTAAATGGAAAGAACTATGTTTATGTTCTAATAGATGATTATTCTATGTATACTTGGATTAATAGTCTTGTAATTTTTGATATATTAACCTATGTTTAATCATTGATAAAATATCTCCCCCCAAATCTGATCTATGTGGTTATCGATCCATTGAAGTGGGTATATATGCCTAATAGAAACTAGTTTTAAGTGATGTTAATTAATGGACAACCTCTTAATTCCATGTGAAATATTTGATAATAAAACTAGAGATTCTTCGGATATAACCAATGTCTGATAAAACCATTTAATTAATGGTCCTCTTACTACTCCCCCATATCTCAAAGCATTATTGGGGTCATCTGATATACATCCAAATATACTCTCTCCATCCCATGGTGTAATTTTATACAAAATTTATCCACTTAGTTATGAGAAAAAATGGTACATCCTCAATACTGTCATATAGGTACTGCTATACTATTCAAGGGAATTGAACATTCTCCATATTTGTTTCACTAATATTTAAGAAATATAAATTATGGGAAATCAGTTTTATCACTACATACATGATCTAAGAATAATACGACAAAGAATATTTCTTATTAGTGAATGAAAATATTGTCTCCTCGTATCAAGTACACAACATCATCTATCAGAAATAATCAATATCGGAATGGATGGTATATAACCAATCTATAAAAAGAATTATATCCTACAACATCGCCAAAACCATGAAGAGGTACCATTATAAATTATATACTAAAATTGAAAATTCAAAAGTCCAATATAATACTGTGATAAAAACTTTTCCTCAAATTGGATTCTTCAATTATTGAATAAGTGTTTTATCAAATAAAATGGCTTGTATATGTGTCTAAAATATTTATACTATGGTGGAAATGAAATAGATCATGAATAAAAAAATGTTAAGGAACTTATAGATGATAAAACTCCACTACATTCAACTAACCACATCCCTAGATTCTATCTCCCAATGATTATTGTTGACAACATAGAGGTTGTGGAAGTAGTGTCAGGTCATAACACCGACCAACTCCAATGACTGCTACAGATCTCATTCCATGAATGATGCTTTGTGGGTCATCTTACCCACATAGATACCTTCACCAATAAGATTCAACCAAATACATCCATTATACAATTTCATAGTTGGTTAATAAATCCCATGATATATATCCCCAACCCATAAATTTCAAATATATCATATCCCCTTCCAGATTTGACACTCTATGAAATTCATGTGGGAATAATCCTTTCATTTAGAAACAATTTTGTTATCAAATATTTTGTTGAAATATATGAGTATCTCATCTATTATCTATGGTATATGACTCTTCCACGTGATGAAATATTACCTCCCATGATATTAGCAAGTCATGAGATAGAATTCTATCTTACAAAAATCACTCTATCACCATGGTAAATGTAGAGATATTGATGGGATCTAATGTAGTAGAAATATAATAGTTTAGTATTTTTTATAACATCCATGATAAAACTTAACCACACAAACATTTTATTTATTTATTATGTGTGTTATGGAAATATGGATTCATAATTTTAATTGAAAAAATTCCCTGGTGTAGTCGAATAATCTCTTACATACGTGCTAATCAGAGGGTCACTAAGAAATACATCTCCATAAAGTGGCACTTGAATTTTATCTATGGAAGATTCTTATCACCCTGTATCTGATTTAAAATTATCCACCATCATCCTATTTGAGTTGAAATAAATTATAGGTGAAAAAATAACATTATTTCATGATTGGTTCTAACATGTAGGAGTAGTCAAACCATCACCTCTACTCCGTCCTCAGATGCCTACTATTCAGGATCACCATGGAACTTGGGAATCCACTATATGTTGAATTATTAAATCTTTCTCATCTTATTATAATTTTGATCATAAACATATATAATATGCTACTACTAAATGATATATAAAATATGGGTTTTTACAAGGGTAAGGGTAGATCATTGTATGATTGGTGGAAGTATTTCTCATTGACTACTTAGAGGAAAAAATAATTATTATTCCACTATATTGATATCTTATAAATAAATTGATCTTATTCATTATATGATAATGGATTACTAGATAGATTTTAGTGTTAGGCATCTTAAAAATGTCAATATATATGATAAATGATGTATAGCCATTCTTCTTATGCATAATGATTGAAAGGCAGTTCACCCTACACTTTATAAAAGAATCGTGGGGATACTCTAATGCATGGAAGACATTTGAACATGTTGAGTGTTCTTATTCCACTTTATGTCATTATTATTTTTGTGGATGATCAAAATCAAATCACCATTACCATCATCTCTATATTTTGATATTGATTCACCATTGTGTTATTTATATAATTACACTTGATTGGACAACATGAAATACATAATCCAATCCCAAGTGATGTAATTTGTGCATCATAATGTACATGATTTATTACCCATATGAAGTTGTCTTCTCATGAAATGGTGACCCAAATTTTATGAAAATGGGATTCAATATAAAATTTGGAATAAGTCACACAACAAGTAGATCCCTGATTGGAATATAGCATGTTTTTACTTCATGAGTTGTGTTCCTTTGTGGACACATTTTGTATAGCCATTCTATCTAGTTTGTAATAAATTATTGAATTATTTATAGCTTAATATTTTTACATGTCAAGACTATCATCTAGGATCGCATGGAATTTGGTTTCATCATCATGGATGATTGACATTCTTCTGAGTAGAATTTTCAACTGGTGTGTCGATAATACACATTGTGTATGATCTTTATTACTACTAGATGTATTGTAAGTAATTTTAATGAATGTTTTCCTAATCTTGATTATTCATCTAATGAGAAATAATCACCATTATATCTACCATGAACAATCTTACACATGTTTAAATTGATAAATTCCTTTCCAAATATCAGATATCAACAACTAATAATCAAAAAATCCAATTATCCTTACGAATCGTGGAAGTTATAACATATTTCATGACCAAAATCACAAATATTAGTCATAACTTCTTATTCCTTGGATCTTTTGGACTTTTAAAATTTATTTTTCATGCCATGAATTGTTATTTTAATTCACAACAATAATCCACATGAACATTGTCCAATATCACAATTAATTGTCCTATGGAAATAGTTAGATAACCATAAAAAATGAATAAATGGGTTTAAAACATGATAATTGGATTAAGAAATCCATAAAATAGTAAATTTATTAAAAATTATTATTCTAGTTATTATTGAAATTAATTTTTAAATTAATATTTAATAATAACAGAAAATAATGAAATATCCAAGGCTAGAAAATAAAATTTATCAAAAAATCTAATTTTACGGGGCTAAGAAGGATACACATATAAATTGAATATAATAATAATTGATCGTTGTTTGAAAAAAAATACAATAAACTAGAAATTTCAAACCTTGGAAATAGATCATTCGATAATAAATAATGAACTATAGTTTTTTTCATTGATGTAATGGTAGAACATGGATGATTTTTAATTAATCCTCAAAGATTGTGAATTTTTCAATTCTCTCCAATAATAGATCTCCGTAACCTATTTTATAATTATTTATGTAACTATAGAGATCTATTATAATGGAGTTTGTACAGGGGTTGTATGGTATTATATAATTAAAAAGATAATAAATAATTTTATTAGATTTTTTATCTATTAGTTCGACCAAAGAAAACACTGTATAGAATATCGAAGTGAATATAAAACTTATGTCACACATAAGATAAAAATTTCATTCTATATTCATTGTATATATCAATTTCCTTAACTAATATTTTATTAAAATGTAATAAATTAATTATGAAAATATTTTTTCCTGTGTTATTATATAATTAATATTTTTAATATATCTCAATTGGGGTTTACAACAAAAAAAACTATATAGATACTCTATGATTAGTAATATATTTGTTATAAAAAATATTCAAAGAGCCTAATCATAAAAACTAGATAAATTAATTTCTCTATAACATCATTAAATGTCATCTTAAAATTCATATCATAGTAAAACTTTTGACGGTACAATTTCTCCATCTAGTTCCCCCACTACCATGAGATCTCTTGATGATTCTCATGATTATTGACAAAACACATAATGTGATTCATCCACCCATAATGAATATTCTCATAATAGTCCCCAATCACCAGAAGGTACTATCAAAATTTTTGTTCGTTATTGATTTCAATCTCTCCCTAATAAATAACATCTAATTGACCATACACATACCTCATTTGATATAACACATAGAATAGTTCATAAACACAATTATTCAACATAGGTAATGTTAGGTGGTATGAAGAATCTCAAATTATAAAAAAATTATAAAAATTATTGATAATACATTTTGATATCTTATCATCCCAACCAAATATCAAAAAACCATCTATTGGTGTTACCTTAAGGAACATGGGGTCTCCCATGTTGAACACTAAAGTATACAACTTCCATTCCTTATATGAGTTATAATGGATTTAGATATCCAAAAGTTCTCATAGATTATTTTGTATGTTATTTTATTTCTTTAACTAATGTTGGATAACAAATTATTTTGTAATATTTTATGTATCATATCATGGGATTATAAATATGAATCGATTATGGTTGATTTTATTCTTAGTAATTTATTATGGATTCATTAAAATTGTTTGTTTTTTATAAATCTATATTTGGAACACTTACTTATGAAATTTATGTTTTCAGTATGTTTGAGTTCAAAAATCATATTATTGTTTGGAATACATGTTATTGGGTTAATTTTAGCCAAATATTATAGATATTTTATAAACTATTTTTGTATTGTCATAGAAGAATAATTATTTCATAGTATAATAAGGCTAATATGGGATATATGAAAACATTCTTGGAGTAATGTAAAAAAATTAAGATATAAATTATTGAATTAGATATAATGTAACATTGAAACATCGAATTGTGAATATGAACCTTATTCAACCTTAATACTGCATATTTTAATGGAAGTAGAATGTCTTATTGGGTTGAGGTGTTTTATTAATTATTGTTATAAATGTTTTATTATTAGCTCAGTTATATAATTATTGGGGAATAAAGATTTTATTTTGAAGGATAATTATTTAATCCAAAAGTAATATTTGGTTTATTTTTTCAATAGAAATGTGTTGTGAAATCTTGGATGTTTTTATGAATAATTATGAAGAATGAAGAAGCTTTAGATTGTTGATTTTTTATATAGTATTTTTAATTAAATTTCTTCTTGATAAGTATAGGAATATTTTTCAAAATAAATTTTTTAGAAGACTGTAATTAAGAATTCATCAATTGTTTAATTAGGAAAATGAAAAATTCATAATGCTTCTGTAATGTTTGGCACACACATACTAAAATGTGTAAGTCTGGATATTGGTAAGCAGTTGTGATATAATAGATTACTTCATAGGTATATTTCATAAGACTTATTTGGAAAATTTTGTAAGACTTCCCATGTGACATTCATAAGGATATGGATTTCCAAAAAAATCATAGGATACTTACTTCGTTTAGTCTCTTTCACAATGGTATCCACATTTTATAAAGGTAAATTTATATTAAAATAGTAATCCAATGAAAATAATGAAATTTTATTAGACATTGATTAGTAGTTGATAATGAAATTTTATTAGAAATTGATTATTTGCGACGGTCTTATTTGCAAAGGTATCCCATTGCAAATACCTTCACCCAAATTAATTACCGGTGGCAGTTAAAAGGGTTTTTGCGATGGGTCCGTCGCAAATAGCTACCTGCCAACATACTATTTACAACGAGCGGATATCCCCATCGAAAATTCCTATTTATCACTGCCGGTATTGGTGACAGGCCTCGTCGCAAATACGTTCATCCACATTCATTATGGGTGGCAGTTAAAAGGGTTTTTGCGATGAGCCCATCGCAAATAGCTACCTGCCAACATACCATTTGCGACGGGCAGATATTCCCATCACAAAATACTATTTACCGCCACCAGTATTGGTGACAGGACCCATCGCAAATACCACCTGCTGAATAATTTTTTGCAACGGTACAATTAACCGTTGCAAATACTATTTACCACCGCCGTGTAGTTGTGACGGGTAGAAGGCGACCATCGCAAATAGGATTCCCGCATTTTCGCGTGAAAACCATGCCATATCTATTGTGACGAGTCCTGTATTACCATCACAAATACACTTTTCGTCGAAGTTTTTGCGATAGGAATACAACCCGTCCCAAATACCCCGTCACAATAATCAGTTTTTCCCATAGTGCATCTTCTTATCTCACAAAAGTGAAGCCTTATCTTATTTCACCAAGTTTGCTAGGACTGTAGAAAATGTTAGTAAACATAGAATTAAATATCTTGGAAGTGGACATGGCCACGAGTATTAAAATGAAGAACTTGAATCCTTTTTCTTGCTAAATGGATATAGTCATAACTTCTCAGCCCCTAGGACACCTCCACAAAAAGGAGTTGTAGAAATAAGAAATAAAACATTACCAAAACTTTCAAGAACAATGGTTAGTGAGTATGATATTCCTATCTTATTTGGGATGAAGCTATCAAAACAACGTGATACATTATTAAAAGAGTGTTAATTAGACCAATTTTTAAAAGAAATCTCTATGAGTTGTGGAAAAATAGGAAACCCAAGGTTAATCAATTCAATGTTTTTGGTTGCAATGTATATATATTTAATACTAAGGGTAATATGGATAAGTTTTCCTCCAATAGTGATAAAGGAATTTTTATAGGATATTCAATCTCTAGTAAATCCTATAGAGTCTTTAAGAAAAGACCGAAATGTGTGAAAAAATCATTATATGTAAAATTTGATAAAACAGATCCACATGAACTTAAGACATCCTTAGAGAATCTTGAGGATGATATGTCAAATTCAAACATCAATAAAAAATCGTCTGCCCATCTTATCGAAAAATCTGTTAAAACATTCAGTTTTAGAAATTCTTCAAATTTGAGTCATAAAGAACCTGAAACTATTGAAGAACCTGAAATGACTAGTCCTATTTCT
Source organism: Viscum album (assembly GCA_963277665.1). Classification (NCBI taxonomy): domain Eukaryota; kingdom Viridiplantae; phylum Streptophyta; class Magnoliopsida; order Santalales; family Viscaceae; genus Viscum; species Viscum album. The sequence continues at coordinate 777,937,634 of OY728131.1, read as the reverse complement.
AGAGAAATTAAAACCCTTAAGAACCACCCTTTATATGTAATAGTTGGAGACATAGATAAAGTAACACAAACTTGATATTCTCTTATAAATTAGTTTGAAAATAAAGATTTATTGTCACAACTTGACCCTAAAAACATCAACGATGCCATCAATGATCAGTTTTGGGTGATGGCCACGCCAGAGGAGCTAAATCAGTTTTAAAGGAATAAATTTCAGAAACTTGTGGATAGACCCAACAACACCTTGACCATAGGAACTGAATGGTTGTTTACGAACAAAGAAGATGAAGTGAGTAACATAGTTAGAAACAAAGCTATATTGGTTGCACAATGTTATAGTCAAGAAGAATGAATTGGATATGAAGAAACCTTTTCACTAGTAACTAAAATTGAAGCTATTAGAATCTTTCTTGCACATAAAACACATCTAAATTTAAAAATTTACCAAATGGATGCCAGTAGTTTATTCCTAAATGGGTATATAGTTGAGGATGTTTTTTTTGAACAACCCCCTAGTTTTACAAACCATCACTTTCAAAATAATTTTTTTTAAATTAACAAAAGCTTTATATAGTTTAAAATAAGATCTAGGAGCATGGTATGATAGATTAAGTAATTTTAGTATTTATAAAGGATTAAAAAAAATTATAGCTGATCATACTCTTTTTATAAAATAAATTTATAAAGATGTTTTACTTGTTCTAATATATGTTGAAGATATTATTTCTGGATCTTCAAAAAATTATTTATGTACTGATTTTTCAAAGATGATGAAAAATGAATTTGAAATGAGTTTAATGAGTGAACTAAAAATCTATCTTGAATTTCAAATCCTTTAAAATAAAGATGGGTTTTTAAATCAAATAAAATTTACAAAAGATCTTATAAAACATTTTGGGTTGGATAACACTAAAAGTAGTCATATTCCTATGAGCACTACATGTAAGTTGGATCTTGATGAAAAAGGTAAATTTATTGATCAAACCACTTATAGAAGATTGATTGGATATTTACTCTAATTAACTACTAGCTATCCTGAGATTATATTAAGTTTTTTAATGTGGGCATGTTTTCAAGAAAACCCCAAAGAGTCTCATTTAAATTTTGTTAAAAAGATTTTCAAATAAATCAAACATACAACTGATTTAGGACTGTTTTATCCTAGAGGACAATCATTTGAATTAGTTTGATTTTTAGATGCTTATTTTTGTGGTTGTAAGTGTGATATAAAAAGAACCTCTAGAACATGTCACGTTTTAGGCAAGTATCTAGTATCATGGTGTAGTAAGAAACAAAATTCAGTTGCATTATCTACTACAAAAGCTGAATACATATCTACTGGTAGTTTTTGTGCACAAATTTTGTGAATGAAACACACTTTAATAGATTATGGATATCAATTCAGACATGTACCTATAAATTGTGACAATAAAAGTGCTATTAACATTTCAAAGAATCCTATTTTACATTCCAAGATAAAACACATTTATGTAAGACATCAATTTTTGAGAGACCATTATCGAAAAGGTGGTATCACTTTGGAATTCATTATCACTGAACATCAGCTTGATGATATATTCACTAGGCCATTAAATTCTGAAATAATAAAATTACATCATACATGAGTTAGGGATGATAAGCCTCATGTGAATAGTTTACTATTTCACAGTTTATAGTTTCATGATTCATGGTTTCACAAGTTATTGTCTTGAAGTTACTATCTCACACTTATGGTCTCAAAGTCACTATCTCTTAGTTACTATCTCATACTTGTTGTCTCAATGATATTATCTCACTATTTAGAGCCACACCGTAATACTGACATTGTGAAGACCTATTCCAGTCTCACCATAAAGACTTAGATTTCTATTTTTATAATTTCCATTCCCATATCACAGTATTGATTATTTTATTATTTTTATACCATGTATTTCTTTTTGTGACATTTGAAATCCCTAGATGATAAAAACCTGATATCTTTCACTCTTCTCTTCACCCAAGCACTATTGCCTTAAAATCGAAACCCTTATCTCTAAAACCATTAGCCATATTTCAATGCTTTATCTTTCTTGAACCTATTATGGATAACTAGAATGATGAATCCTTCTTCCTCAACTCATGAGAAGAAAAGGTCTCATATGAAAATAAAAAGGGCTCCGAAAATAGTTCCCAATGGACTGTTGAATCCAATCCTTGCTGATAGAATTGTAGTGACAGAGAAATAAGTTTTTTTTAAGTTGTTTCTAAAAAGTTAGTCACTCATTTGGAATGCACTAGAAGAACAGGGATGGATGACCTGGTTTAAAAAAGAGAATAGAATGATTTATCTAAAGCTTATTTCTCAATTTTATCAATATGTTTAGTTCTCATTCAACTCTGAAGATGATTTTGTAATAAGAAGTTTGGTAAAAGGTCAAAGATGTACCTTTTCTTCGATCCTATGGGATGCCTACCAAGAAATACCTCATGAAAGAATTTTTTTGGATTACCAAAGAGGTCCTCCTTCTCCAAGTGATGTGTTTAGCCTAGAAGAGGCTCTTAGAAGTCTAACTGAAAATAAGAAGAAGAAAAGGGAAATTTCAACTGAGCTTAATGATGAGACATGACTGTTATTTAAGTTTGTTCAAAATCTTATTTGTCCATGAAAAGAAGATTTTTCTACACTTAAGTATCAAGATATATTATTGATACATCTTATGAAGAATGGGCACAAGATAAATTTGTGTAAGTATGTTATATTCACATGTGTGAAATGATCAAGAAAACTTCAAAATATACTTCTCTGTTATATTCAAGGTCAATTTATGCAATGTTAATTTCCAAAGGGGTAGTTAGTCTGGATGATGAAGTATTTGAGGATGATGAGTTTTCTATCTCAATGGATACAATATGAAGGATGAAAATTAGCTGGAATCATTGGAAAAAGTCTTTGGTAGAAGAAAATGAATGATTGTATGAATATTTCAATCCGATTGAGAATATTTTAAGACCTGAGATGAATTCTAACATTGGTTTGGAACCAGATGAAATATTTGAATACTCAAGTGAGGAGGTATAAGATGTAGAAGCTACACCTGAGGAAGAATCTACCTTAGAAAAAGAAAACAGTAACATACATATTCCATAAGAAGTAGTTACAAAATATATAGCTTCTAAAGGAAGTGTTAGCATTGAAAAAGAGCATGCTACTAAAAGGATCCTGCTGTTGAAAAAGATATTATTGTTTAGGAATAACCTATTGTTGAGAAAGAGGCTGCTGTTATGGAACAGTCATAAGAACAAGTTTATCCTGAAATAAACCTATCTGTTGAGGAAATAATGGAACATTCATTTCAGCTAGTTATAAAAAATATGAGTGAGCCTAATAGTGCTAAGAATTTGGAAATGGTTCAAGATATTGATTCTCATAGTCCTATAATATAGGAACCTTTTGAGGGGGAGCAACACCCCAGTTTAGAAAGTGTTCAAGTTCCTAATCATATTGATCAAAGCTCTGTGGATACCTAGTACATGTTTCCCAGTTATTTTAATGTGGAAAATACCTAATAGGCCTTAGTAAAAGGCATATATCATTCCACCGTGTTTCAATTAAAACCAATTTATTCCATATAATTAACCTATTCTAAGGATACTGAACTTTTTTCAGTTCATGTTCCTGAACCTACTAAAAAATATTCTAATTTTTTGAGTCACAATGATCTAAAATATTTTGGAAACACCTTGTTAGTTGGATTTGAAAAGAACAGGAAGTATCAACCGACTCTGGGGACTAATCTCAATGAAAGGGATGTTTCCTTGCTATTAGTGAAAATCATATGTCAAATTTAACCAAATATGCTTCCTGAAAGTCAATAAGTTAGGATTGAGAATAAATAGCTGAGTGATAAGGTGAATTCTCTCATATCAATGGTTGAAGATATGCAAAAAGTGTTGAAAACTGGACAAGATCCTATATCTCATCTTGTTGAGGATGTTAGTGATCAGATCTTACAAAATTTTGTATCTCTTATTCAACAAAATTTGACTTCAATATATAAAAAAGTTGTTGAGATAAACATTAAGATAGTCAATGAGATACTTGAGGTTTTTGTTGGAATTAATAGGCTGACTGATGGGTATGGAGGATGTTTTTAGAATGTTCTAAATCAATGTAAGTCTCTCACTTCAGCCGTTACAACTTCAAATGCCTCTGGACAGCCATCCCAGTCTATGGACAGAGACCTCATTATAATTGTTGTTAAAGAAGAACCTCATAAAGTTTTATGTGGTGTTGATAATGAAGGTTTCTCTTCTTTCATCAAGAATAGTGACCGAGTACATTATTTAGTGAGGACACATTCAAATATTTTCTAGGATTCTCAAGAATAAATCTCTATGAAGGTGGACTTATACTTCAAAAAAATTTATTCTAAACATGATCTGACTCATCACTTCATGTTCCTTGTAGAGAATTTGAAAATTCCTAATGTCACTCAAGACTTTAAGACTCATGTTCAAAAGATGAAAGACTTCACCCCTATGTTGGACAAGTTTTTTGGAAAACAAAGATGATTTTGAGAAGGCTATGAATTATGGAGGTGAGATCACTATTTATTTTTTTATGTTATTGAAGCCTTATCTTCATGTGAAAACTAGTTCCATAGTGGCCCCTGCAGCTACCCCTTTGTGTCCTTGTCCAACCCCTTCCACCTCCACTACCTTTTCTCCTACTACCATGTGTTAGCATTGGTGGCCTAGAACTAACTACTTTGTAATTTATTCATTAATAAATACCTTATAACATCTTAATTGTTCTTCTGCATGACAATGTATGTGATAATGTCCTAATGATAGCTATTGCACCAAAGGGTCATAACAGATCTCTTCTATGCTGAGAACCCAAAAGTTTCATAACACTATTCTAGAATATATGTTCTATAGTCGGATGATGTTATTTGAGGAACACAAATAATACATGCCATTAGGGGTGAGGAATCATAAAACTTTGAGGCACCTTCTCATGGTGTGTTCCCTTGGTAAAATCTAGGAGGATATTATGAGAATGAAACCTACCCGTAGGAAATCCACGTTTCATAGTTTCATTGGATGTTCCTATCTGTGAATGTGTGTATTAGTCCGTAGACATTAAGATTATTATTAATGAGTATTACAACTCGCTCACTTAGATGTATTGATGAAAACTATGATAGAACACTATTTTTAGTGAGGTAGTATATGTTTAGTGCATCACGAGTAATACTGCATTAATAGATAATGAAAGAAATGATTTTCCCTCATGTTCCATAACAGAAATTGATATCTCAGGCCCTTTAAAAGTATTGATATATACTAAATAAATCCACTACCATGGTAAGAAATGGGAAAGTTCAATTCCAGGAAGTCAAAGAAAGAATAATAAAGCACATGGATTGACGGCACTATCATGAAACCCTCTTCATTGGAGATATCATGAAAAATAGATTACATTACAATGTAAGCATTCGTAGGAGGTGGCACACCATTGTAGAGTTAACTTCTTTCAATATGTGTGCCTTGGTGTGTTTCTAGATTCTAACCTTAGATATTAGGCAGGATCTTCCTAATTCCACTGAGAAAGAGGCCTAGAGGGCCCCACACTAAGTGCGTCCAAGTATCAAAGTTAAATATTCATTTAATAAGTAAAATAAATATAATTACCGATTGTGGTTTAATAATTATTCAAGGATGCTTGATTTCATTTATTTCGACACAAGTTATTCAAAAAAATATATTGATGGTGAAATAATTTATTTATTTGCGAGTAATTTAGTGATATTTATTTAAGAAATAAATATTCATTATTCAAGGTCTAATAAATTGGGTGGAGGAAATAAAGAAAATAGAAAAAAGTACATGTCATGTATATTAATATACATGTCGTGTAGTTTTTATGGGGATTTGTGAGAAATAATATTATTTATTTAATTAAATAATATTATGTATAATTCACTGGGTGCATGTCAAGTGATAATAATATTCATCTCTTATTATTATACATGGGGTTTTGCTAAGAATTAAATGGAATTAATAAATTATTCTAGGTAATTAATTAATTTTATTATTCTAAGTAATAAAATCCCAATTACATTATTCCCATTAAGCCTAGCCATTCTATGTGGTTGTGCATAATATATTTTGAAAAAGCTCTCAAGACAAGAGATAAGTTTATTCCTCTAAGAATTCTCTCAAGGTACAAGAGAGATCCTCATCTACTGGATCAAGGAGAGCACTTTGGAAGATTATCTCAAGGAAATCGAAGGAAGACATCTCAAGCGACAAATATTTCATGCTAGAGGCAACTGATAACAACCTTTAACCCACTATCTCTCACATGATATTCATTATTCTGCTGAGATAGGAATTTACTCATGGGGTCCATTTTGTTCTCTTATATGGACACTCTGCTCACTGCAACTTCACCCCTTTGATAGAAATATCTGAAGAGGTGATACAACTGGAGAATGTTCTTTTTTTGTTGATGTGACCTTGGTTATTTTGCAAGTTCCACCACAATAGTATTATAAAAATAAAATATGATAGAGTTTTTATTGCTAGAAACCACATCATGCTCCTGGAAAAAGTTCCAAATATAGATGGCTTCCTTGGTTGCATCAGAAGTCGCTATATCTTCGAACTCCGCTGTAAAATCAGCGACAACTAGATGCTTTGAACTATTCCAGCTCATAGCTCCTCTATTGTGATAAAAAATAGATCAAAATTGTGACTTCAGATCATTCTAATCTATCTAGAAACCATTATCAGCAAACCCTCTAATGAAAAGCTCCTTATCTCCTCCATACATCAGGATCATATCCTTAGTTCTTCTCAGATACTTAAGGATAGTCTGAACAGAAGTCCAATGCGGTTCTCCAAGATCTAATTGACATCTTCCACCCATGCTCAGTGCATAGGCAACATCAATCCTAGTTCATAACATGGCATAAATGATGGATCCTATTGTCAAAGCATATGGGATCTTACTCATCCGACCTATCTCATGTTGTGTCTAAGGACACATTTTCTTTGAAAGATATAGGGCATGTGACCATGTAACTAATCCCCTCTTGGATTTTTTTAATACTAAATCTCTTTAGTATATGGTCAATGTATGTACCCTGATTTTGTCCAGGCAGCCTCTTGGATCTATCATGAATTATCTTGATCCCTATAATGTAGGCTTCTTCACCAAATTTCATAAAAGAGAAACACTTTTTCAACTAATTCTTAACTGAATTTAATACTTGTAGATCATTTCCAATAAGTAGTATGTTGTCAACATATAATACTAATACAACAGCCACATTCCCATTAAACTGCTTATAAACATGTGGCTCACATTTGTTCTAAATGTAACCAAATTCCTTTATGGCTTCATCAAATCGAATGTTCGATGACCTGGATGTTTTCATTAATCTATAAATGGATATCTGAAACTTGAAATCCTATTTGGATTCACCTAGTGTCACAAACCCTTCTAGTAGTGTCATATAGATATCTTCTTGAAGGTTCATATTAAGGAATTCTATTTTGACATCAATTTTCCAAATCTCATAGTCATGGTAAGCTGCTATGGAATGTATTATTCTTATGGATTTAAACAAGAAAACTGGTGAGAATGTTTCATCTTAGTAAATTCCTTGAAGTTTTTTGAATCCTTTATCCACTATCCTTTCTTTATTGGTGCTAAATTGACCTTCAATGTCCATCATTCTCTTGAATACCCATTTTCATCCAATAAGATTTACATCAATGGCTCATTGACCAGAACCTAAACTTGGTTCTGATTAATGGAATCCATCTCAGAATTCATAGATTCTATCCGTCTTGTAGATTCTATGCTCTCTTCTAATTCCTTGTAGGAGATAGGTTCATCGTTGTCCAACAATTATGATTTATTGTCCTTGATGACTAGGAATCCAAATCTATTTGGTTCCCTTACCTCTCTTGAGATCCTACGCAAAACATGTTCTTCTGGAACCTCTTCCACATGTACGTGTGTGGAACTTGTTCCTGTACCAACTCCAGTGTTTCTTGAGAATCAACTTCATTGAAGTCAATCTTGCTCCCAGAATCTTTTTTGAGTATGTGCTCCCTCTCATGAAAGGCATATTTTCTAGAGACAATCAATTTCTTCTCTGAAGGGTTTTATAAGTAACATTCTTTTGTTTCTTTAAGATATCCTAAAATGATACACCACATGCCTTGGGGGTGCTAGTTTGTTTCCTGATGAGGCCTTAACAAATGCCTCACATCCCCATACACGTTTGGGTGACAAAATGGGTTTCTTTCCATTCCATAACTCAAAGGGAATTCTGTTTTCAGCCTTAGTTGGTACTCAGTTTAATGTGTATGCTATAGTTTGCACTGTATATCCCCAAAAGGATAATGGATGATAGGAATGACTCAGCATCGACCTCACCATGTCCAACATGATGTGGTTCCTCCTTTCACTGACACCATTCCACTATGGTGTGTTAGGAGGATTGAGTGGAGATAGAATCATAGACTCCCATAGAATTTTGATGAACTCTTGGTTAAAATATTCTCCACCTTGATCTGGTCAAATCTTTTTTATTTTCATAATAAGATGACTATATACATCATTATTGAAGTCCTTAAATTCCTCTACGGAATTTGACTTATAAATCATTATGTAGATATAGATATATCTACTCAAATCATTAGTAAAAGAAATGAAGTAAGAACATCCACCTCTAGATTCTACTATAAATGGTCCACACACATCTGTGTACACCAATCCTAGATGCCCTATGTCCCTTTCACGCTATCCAACGAAATGTGGCTTGGTCATCTTACCTTGTAAACAAGCGTGACATCTATCAAGTGGTTTTATCTCAGTAGAGTCTAAATAACCATCTTAACAGAGCTTTGGCAAGCGCTTCTCGTTTACATGGCCAAGACGATGATGCCCCAACTGTGTGTTGTTTGAGTCAAGTGAGTTTTTTCATTATTGATTTCCAACACTTGGTTTTTGTAATTTAATATATACAAACCATTATTTAAATTTTCCATACCATAACATACGTTGTTCATGTAAAATAAACTAACCTTATTTCCAAACATGAAAATAAATCCATCCATATCCAATCATGATACATAAATTATGTTCTTGGAAACTCTAGGCACATAATAATTATTATGTAAAACTAAAAACATCCCAGTTGGCAATGTGAGATTGTAATCTCTAATGGCCAATGCAACCGGCCTAAAATAAATAAAAGCTCTAAGATCCACCTATCCTTTATAAATCATTATAAATCTACATGGTGACTGCATTTGAATATAAACGTGATCCCTACAAGCTATATCTAATACCCAATGTGTAGAAATGGAAAGATTACACCCAATAATGAATGTACCTTTACTGTTCCCATGCTTTTGGGTGAAATTCATCTTCTAGTGTCCTAGCTTCCACATGAAAAATACAGTGCCTCCCATTCCTTTCCCTACCTATGGATCTTCCCTTTATTGGAGGGATGGTGCCCAGGGGCTTCAGAACATTTATAAATCCTTGGTGCCTTTTCCATGTCCTTTCTTTTCTTATTCACCATATGGTTTACACATTTTCACGCCCCATATCCTTATCTACCTAGAAAATTAAGGTTAGAAGCTCTGATAGACTCTTCTCATTTTTTCTCATGTTGTAGTTGTCAATAAATCAAGATAAGGTCTTGGACAGGGATGATAGGATTAGATCTGTATGCAAATCAACTGGGAATATAATCCCTAAGATGTCCATAAATTCAATTCATCCAATAATCTTGACTACATGAGGCACATATGGTGAAGACTCTCTAAGATTAGTTGTGAACAAAGAATTGGAGATCTTATATCTCTCTCTTGCCTCTCCTTCTCTTGATAGATACCCTTAAGGTGACACATCATGCTATACACGTCCATGTTTTCATGTTTCTTCAAGAGCTCATTAGACACGGACGATAGCTTGAAATAATAAATATTTGTGGAATCATCCATTTTTCTCATATCGAGAGATAATTCCTCATCGTGGGCCTCTTTTACAGGAACAACTAGAATAGGATATTCCAACACATACAATTTCCTCTTATGGTGAAGGATGACGTGTAAACACCTCTGCCACTCCTGAAAATTAGTGTACGTGAGAAGGTTTTCCTTCTCGAGTATGGTTCACAATGATATGTTTGAAGTCATTTTATATTCTATTCTTAAAATTAATTTGAGAAAATATTTAGTGCTTTATCATGATAAAACTGAGACAAATAAATAAATTAATACTTATTAGTCTCCCACTATTTATATCAAAACCCAATACCCCTCAACATTGACTTCAGAATATTATGTTTCCTGAATATTCTAGTGGAAATGATCTGTATTTCCCTTTGCATTTCCCCAACTAGGGTTGGTCAAGAAACATTAAGGGTTTTAGGAAGGCATTCCAAATGAAAACTTCATTAACTCTCAGTTCCTTGATCCATTGAGTGGACTCCCCATTCCTGAAATCCTTTTATTTTGGTTTTCCTCAACCTTTTCCTCTTGGTCACACCAAGTCCTGCTGTGGCAGTCAACCCTTGATGTGAACCAAGTTAAGTCAACCCAAAACCTTGAATTAGAATTCCCTGATAATTGAACATACCCCAACTATGGTCGGTCAAGCACATTGAACTATGGTTAGATTCTAACCAAGATTAGGGAAGGATATACTGACTTAATATTTCTTTAAGGGATTTTATCCTTATACATAAATTTCAATTTTATTATCTTTCTTACATGATATTTAATATTAAATGGGATATACTTGAGTGATTAACCATAACTATGATAATATCTATGCATAAGACGGTCTTATTTTAGTTCTATCTTCTATACTTGTTTACTTCATTAATTGTGTGATCATGAAAACACAGCCACAATAAATAAACCATGCAACTGACAGAAAAAAAATAAATGTCTTAATCAGGAGCTTGTTCTATAGGTTAGTTTATCTATCGGTTGATAAACTAACCCAAGATGCAGGGGAGAAACACCTTGATCCTTTTGGGTTTGTGTTTAATGCTTTCCACCTGTCCACCTTTGTATCTCCTTGGGATTGGTTTCACCTTGGCTCCGAACATGAGCTGCCTCCACTAGCTTGGGAGATCCATCCATTACATATGATTTTATCTTACTTGTAGGTGAGGGGTAAAATAGGGTTTTACATAAAAGAAACCATGGGTACACTGGCCCGACATATTAATGAGGAGAAGGCTTGCAGGCCAAATTTTTTTATTTAAATAAATAAATTAATAGAAATCATCCACATACAAAGGTTATGGTCTAGATCATGATCATCCATGAAATTAATGATATTTACAAATAAATAAAACTAGAATTCAATTCTTTTATTATTTTTATTTAAGATTAATCGTGATTGAATCAATTAGTAATCTTTAATTAATCAATCCTTTTATCTTAAACAATTTTCAGAATTTCCTTGAGATTCTTATTCATCATAATTTTAAAAAAATAAAATCATTTAAAATTATCTTTGCACGTAACTTATAACTTGGAGGAAACCTTGTGAATTCACGTTCATAGCTACCCAATGAGTATAAATGGACATTACACATATGTTAAATTAAAATATATATATATATAACACCTTTCACGTGTTGTGACTCACCTTTACGCCTACACCCTGGAACACATCTCAAGGGTTTGTGTAATATAATAATAAATTTTAATAAATCTATGTAATTTGGATTAGTATACAACATGTAGTTCCAACTACACAGTGTGTACTATCATTAACCATCCATCTGAAACACACGCCCTGGGACCTGGCGTGTTGATGTACTTTGGAAATCTTTGGAACACATCATGTCTCCAGTGGGCCACATGCCGTGTAGTGTCCACGTTACACAGTCTTCAGTCAGGCAAGCCACATATGGGGTGCACAGTCTAACCATAACTCAAAGGGACTACATGCTGTGTCTATTGGGACACACAACATGTAATCTAGAAATTGTGTTCCACCCATTATTGGTCAACACACAGAGTCATTGAAGACTTAGATAGACTCCAACACATGGCTTGGTTTGGCGAACCAGTCCCAGTGCATGGAACCTAGACTACACGACATGTACTGCTGAATAAAAGTTGTGTGTCTTGGTGTTGTACAACCAGGAAGCTTTGGAACCTACCGATGAGATCCTATGTTTTATTTTAATAAAAAGTAAAAGTAAAGATCATTTCTATAAGGTGAATGAGAAAAAAAGAGGAGGAAAATATCTTGAAATTATGATTTTCAAAATGATTAACTTTATTTGAAATAACTAAATTATTAGATTCATAAATCATAAATGAAAAACTAAATAATTATAATCAACGATGTGACCACTTTGATACCAATTATAGGTTCTGGGCGCAGCGAAAGAGCATGGATGGGTGTACCCAAGTCTAATTTTTTTTGTTAACAATGATCAATACAAGATCCATCATGATGATAAAATGTAAGATCATCGGAATAGAATGAAGAACAAAAGAAAATAGAGGAGTCCTGGAACCATAGAGTGGATCATAATATGTTGTTTATAATTAATTTAGTTAAATGACAAGAATTACCTTTATGTAATTCTCTCTCTATTGATCTTTCCAATCATGATCTGATGTGATTCGTCATTTCATTACAGAATCCAAGTGTAGGCTTCCTCTAGAAGTGATCCACACATGCTCCATGTATCTCTTGATGTCACAGAAGAAATCTCTAGGTGATAGCATTAAATAGACGTCACTTGAGTTGTCTTCCTTTGATCACCTTGAGAGCATCTTCCAAAATTCTTTCCTTGATCCAGTGGAATAGAATATCTCTCCTAACATGAGAGAGTTCTTAGAGGAAAATAATTCTCTCTTAGATTGAGAGACTTTTCCAAATCCTTTGTGCACAACCATAGTAAATGTCTAGGCTTAATGAGAATAATTTAATTTGGATTTTTTTATATAGAATAATAACATGAAATGAATAAATGATTTCGGGTAATTAATTCATTTTATTATTCTATGTAATTAAATACCAATTACATTATTCTCATTAAGACTAGAAATTCTATGTGGTTTTGCACAACAAATTTGGAAAAGGCTCTCAAGAAAAGAAAGAATTATTTTCTTCCAAGAATGCTCTCAAGTTATAAGAGAGATCCTCCTCCATCAGATCAAAGAGAGAACTCTAGAAGCTACTCTCAAGGAGATCGAAGGTGGACATCGCAAGATTAGGCTCTTCTATGATAGCACCTAGATATTTCTTTGGCGACATCCAGAGATACGTGGAGCTCATGTGGATCACCACTAGATGAAGTATACACTTGGATTCTACTATGCAATGACGTATTACATCCGATAATGACCAGAAACATCAATGGAGAGAAAATTCTATCAAGGTAATTCTTTAATTTTAATTAAATTAATTATAACCAACATATGATGATCCCTTTTATGGTTCCAGGAGACCCCACTTTCCTATTGTTCTTCATTATATTATGAAGATCCGATATTTTATCATCGCAACAGATCTTAGAAGGATTGTTGTTAACGAAAAAATTAAAGTTCGGTACACCCATCCATGCACTTCCACTCTGCTCGGAACCTACACCATGTCTATATCTCAGGATCTAAGTCAAATTAGAATGTTGTTATTGAAAAAAACCTTCCATGGTCTTCATCCAAACCAATTCTGGCACCCTATTCCTTTGAAGGTGTGCCCTTTAATTCTCTCACTATTGGATCAATCCCTTCGACCACCTCTACATCTGCTCCTAATGATTTCTCTATCAAGATAAAAGAGAAGAAAAATTTTTCTGAAGATAATTGAATGATGTATTTTGATAGGGATGTATTTTATTTTTCATCAAGCATGTAATGAACTCTATCTTTCTATCTAATTCAATGTGCACTATTATTGTTTATTTTCCTCTTTAACTTCCATTAGTGTTTATTTTATTCTTATTTTATTCTCTTTTTTGATAATACCAAAAGGGGGAGAACTATGAAAAGGAATTAATGGAAAAAGAATCTTATTGGGAGAAGAACCAGTCTTATACAACTTATCACATATATGATCAAAAATATTTTCATTATTAAAATATATGGATTATAAATTCCATGATTTTTTATCATCAAAAGGGCGATATTGTTGGAATCCTCATGTTTTAATGATCTAAAATCATGTTAACCCTAGTTTAATGGTGACATATCATGATAATCATGTTTAACATATCAAAATTCCTTCCTTATGGTTTAATGCATACAACTCATGTTCTAAACTCTAACAAGATCCTGATTCAGAATCTCACAAATCATGTTAGAATCTTGTAAACTATGTTTGATCTTGATTTATTATGTTGCATTATAATAATGCTTAAGTATAATCCATTGTGTGATTATTACTTCTTAAGAATGTTTACAGATATTTTTTTATGTCTGAGAAACTGTAAGTCTGCCACTAGTTATGTATTTTGGTAAAGTCCCATACACCATGACTCAGACACTGTAACCCAAACACCGTAACCCAGACATCGAAACCCAGACACAGTAACCCAGACATCGTGACTAAAAAACAGTGACTCTAACACCATAAATATCTCTAGATTTCATAAAGCCTATGACACTAGTTCCTTTTGACCATCTCTAATACATCGTAACAAGACACCGTTAAGAATTTTCACAAAGCAATATACACCGTTACCTGAGACATCATGATCCTGACACCTCATTTGTGTTACTGGTTCCATATTTCAATGAAACTATGTCACCATGACTATCTCATAGTGAATGTCTCACCACTCAATGGAAAAAAGAGAAGACATTGTTTCCAGTGACAACATTTCAAGACAAATTGTGACACCGCTTCATACTTAACAATTTTTCTGTATTTTTCAATTTAATTTAGATGTTATTTCTAATGGTCATATTTGAATCATTTAATAGGACCGACAAAATTAATTTTTCTTTGTAGAAATGTCACCTGATAGTTTGAGGTATGAGGTGTTGAAATTGTTCTTCCTGTTAGTTCCAACACTTGCGCCTGAAATAAAAAGAAAAATGTGGTCGTGGATCAAGATAGAGTTAGAGTTTGAGTATCTTAATGCCTGGAAAAAGAGAAAAACACACATATTGAATGACATATAAAGAGATATCAATTACTGAAGGATGAAATTTTGTAGGTTAGAACCTCAAGAAATTTCATAGTAGAAATCCTAAGAAGAACATGAGCTACAAGCACATCTCATCGAACTAAAATCCAGAACACGAGACTCGCTATACCCTATTTTCATAAGAGGACACAAAAATCATATCTGCTACATCCTATAAGTCCAGAGATCTATTGAACAACACTTAGATCATTTCTAATCCCTTCTTGTTATCTTTTCTCTTTTGTGTATGGTTTTTATTATCTTTGAGTAGTGTGTGTTTTTATTAAAACACACTTTGTCTCCTACATTGAACTAGAGGATACAAGATATCTTCACTCAAACATCTTCTTACACATTGATTTACCCAAATGTAATAATGGAAGAGCTCATGTGTGAACTAGTTGTTCGTTTTCCCATGTAGAATAGTAGAAGAGGTCATGTGACCGGGACAGCCCTATGTATTGTTGTTAACCCCGATCTAGGGTGTGGATAAGAGCATTATATATATATATATATATATTTCTTGTTAGTAGGTGATCACCAAGTGGAGTGGATTTGGTATCAGCTTGATACTGAGCCACTTGTTTTATCCTCTATGTCCTTTAATTTAGTTTTTCTCTATTTTAATTCATTTTTAGAAGACTATATTTTACTCTGATAGTTATTCTTGGATAGTAGTTATAACTATTTTTCCTTATTAGAGTAGATTCAAAAGTTGTATCAGTATCTCATATTATTATAATTGAGAATTAATAAATCTTCTGAGAAGCTATTTGAATAGTAAAGATATTATAATTTTATTACATTGATTAATTGGACTATTTTATTTTAAATTGGGGGAATGTTTAAAATAAGCTTTTTAAGAGAAATTTTTATAAGCACTCAATTCACACCCCTCTTGAGTGTCCTACTCCGACCAACACTACATTCACCTCAGACTCCAAAATTACCTCTCCATATTCACTCGTAGATCACGGGGAATGTATTTTTCTAGGAAGAGTTCTTTAAATTCACTCCATTCCTTATTATCTACTTCTTTATATTAGATCATGTTTTGAATTAATGACCACCATTGATCCACATCTCCAGAGAGATAATAAACTACCATGAAAACTTTTTTAATTTTGTTACTTCATAAAGTATGAAATATTTTCTCTATGTAACTTATCTATTGCTCATCTACAAATGGATTTACAGTCCCATTAAATGTTATAGGTTTTTGTCTTATGAAATGTTCTAACATTATTCCTTGGCGTTGTGGGTCAGGATGCATAATACGGGTACAATTATTGATCATAACCCGAGTCATTTTTCCCAGCATAGTTATAAGATGTTCAGTGCATGTTGTATCACCAACACCTCTATCATTATCTTTCACAAGAGGGAAATCCTTACAGGGATTATGTGCATTGATATGGTTTACATTCCTTCAACTAGTCACCATTTCTAAAAAATGGCATACAATAGATTAGGTTATGAATCATAATTAATACTTCCAAACATGTAAAATACATAACATGAATTGAAAAATTTATGCATATCTAAACCATAATCATAAAAATAGTTTCTTTGGGGACTTATTTACTCATAAATCATTTATAATGGTTTGTAAATAAAATTATACTTATCCTAAGAATAACCCCTAGAAGTGTCAAATGAGGTGCGCAATAAGCCCCATTATAATGTATTAGGTTACCCCAAGTCATGTTCAGAACACCTTGACAGAGTTATTACTATTAGGTACATCTATGCTAGATTCACACCCTCATTTCGTATCCATACATGGATTTATTTTCTAGGAATACCCACATAATATCTACATTACCAAATTTCTAGTATGTTATTATATATTTACCCTCAATGTCTATCCTAGGGTAGTGTACCATGAATAATGTTTTTTATAAATATATTTTACAAGGTTTATAATAAACATCCAATGATACATAATGTAATGACCTGAACCTAGTTTCATAGATTTAGTGCTTTATTTTATTACATTTGTTTGATCAGAAGAAATAAAATCTCAAAGGACTGAACAGTTTAATATCCTTGAAAAAACTAGATACAAACATATGTTTTACATTACATAATGAAATGAAAAACAACATAATATCTCCTTTTAAAACACTCATATTCCTTAGAATATCCCTATAGAACATTCATAATATACTTCTTCACAGCCTGGGGTAAATGAAACATTAGAAAAGGGTTAGCTCAGATGTGTAGTAAGGATAAACAATATAGTAGAAGCTATCATAAATAATCATAATCTTTTAAGGAAATATATAAAATAGAAACAGAAGACATTCAAACATAATATTTAGCATAATATGGTAAGAATAAATCAAATAATTCCATTTAAACATTAACATGGATATTTTAGTTGTCGAATAATCACATGGATTATCAATAACTAATATGATAACGAGTAAATTCATAATGTCGGAAATCATAACCATACTGTCAACCCCTTATACCAATACCATAGATAAACATATCATCAAGGACTCATTCCAAGACAAAAGTTTTCTCATGAGACCTACTGATGCATCAAGGGGCTATAACGGTCCCTACCCATCACTTACTAAGTCCAATGTATTCCTCTTATGAACAGTGTAAAACATAAAATAAACATTCATATTAAAACTAGTATATGAAATGTTAATACTTTTACCATAAACCATGAATGGTATCAAAATAGCACATCCATAGTAAAATATATCATAAAATATTCAATAAAATATATAATATTGTTTTATAATAAATCAACCTCAATTAATCCTAAAAACCAACAAAAGATGTTGAAATATTTGAAAATAAAATAACAAATTCATTAAAACTCTTTGAGATAAATATCCCTTTTTTACTTTAAGATTATTTAAAAGATGTAAAATTTATTATAAAAATAACCTTGTAATCTTGTAAGGAAATATTCTAAATGGTAAGACACCATAATAATGGAAAATAGTCACTCAAAACGTATAAGTTAAAAAACATTCTTTCCTTAATTAATGGAAAAGGGACATAAAGTACCTCATTTATAAAATGATAGAAAGATTCTTTTAAAAATATTTTATAAGAATTCAAACATGGGTAAAATGAATTTATTAAATTTTATATAATACTTAAAAATAAATTGTATGAGACATGGACGTGGTGATAAATATGTCCTAGTATATACTTATGTATAAACAACCTCAGATAATAATGAGATTGTGAAATTAACCATGGACTTATATTTTCGAATAGTTGAGGGTGAGTTAACCTTCGGTATAATGGTTAAAGTAGGTAATTAAATTGTACCAAAACCATATACATGTTTATTATATCATATATCCTCCTATTATATTATTTTGTTAATAATATTTCAGTATTTCCATTATCTCGGGTGTTAACTGCTTTATTTTCCTATACATGTTTTGTTGTGTAAGTCATGTTTGTTATGCATAGGATGTATTTTATTCATATACAAAATTATTTTTAGTTAATAATAATTATTTTTACACATAACATAAATTTTAAAATCCTTCTTGAATGGTTAACTTAGAGAATGAATCTCACTGCGTCGTGGAGATGGTGGGCGTACATACGCACGAGCGACAATATCATTCCCTTAATGGTTAAATGATATGGAATTGGATGGTATATTAGTTAAAAATAATCATTATCATGTTATATTTATTATTTATATCCATTATACTAATCATTATACCCATCAAAATAAATTAGTGTTGAATAGAAAATTACACCATGGTGTGAAGATGGTAAGTCGTACGCACGCATGCATAGTGATATTGTTATTCATGGGATGGATAAAAAGAGTAATATTGTTTTCCGTATCATAACCCCCTCACCACAATGTGTACCCATTCTGGGTTGGAAATTTGATAAGGGAGATAGTGAAACCTGATTCCCTCCTCCAGTAGTCCCTGGGTTGATGACTAGCACTAAGGGTATAGTAAACACAAAAATGGGAGGCATTAAACTCTAAGAGAACATATACGAAAGAGATAGATAAGATAGAAACCAACCATATTCAAATAAGAATAAGATATAAAAATAAACCCCAAGTAAATGTCTGTAATGACATGTAGAAAATACTACAACTAAAAGGGAAAACTGTGAGTAAAAAAAGAATTTAAAACAGAAGAAACCACAAAGCCTGAACAGCTCCAGTAAACCCCAATCTAGTAGTAACCATCCTGATCTCTAACTAGCTCCAATTGACCTGAAAAAAAGTTTATATAACATAGGGTGATTATAACAGTATACTCAGTTGGATCATCCCTGGAGCGTCCCATGAAAATGTAATGAAATCATGCTAAATTAGAATGAAAAAAGTGAAACTAACTTGTCACCTAAACAGGTATACCATGTTCTCAGCCTAACCATGGATACTCCCACCATGTATCACACATAAGAGTGTATAATATAAGAAAAAATATCATGGGTACCCAACTACCACTTCCCAACTAGTTTTATACTTTTCCCCAATGTCGCAAAACCTAGGCATCTCTCTCCAAAAAGGGTTGGCACGAAGACACCTGGGTAAGAACCACAACCTTCACCTCGTGCAACACAAAGCCTTTCTCGTAGACACCTGGGAGAAGCACCACACCATCCTCACAACCAAATGTTACCAGGTAGATTTCAGGATCCACCACAGCTCACATAATGTATATCATACATCAGGTATTATACCTCAATCCATTACAGCTCATACATCGACTAGAGATCCTCCATTCGTCACAGCCTATACACGTTACACCAATAGTAGTCCATAGAAAACTAAATCCAGAATATATTTGTGTAAATAACCACAATCCATTACCTCCATCTACACACATATATAGATAAAACTAACCATTGTGCCTACCATCACAAGTTACTACCAAGAGAAGAGACTGTGACCAAAGGGGGTAGTTATCCATACATCCTCTCGCCGAGATATTGGGGAAAACACCCTCTAGGGATTAGAATCCCTATAGTGTCATTCTCCCTAACCGAAAAGGTGGGGTAACACATAGAATCACAAAGAGTATAGGGTATAATATAGCTTACAACCACACAATGGGAATAATCTATTATCAGACTCCACTGCAACTAACCTCTCTCAAACTTCTAGCTACCACTACTAAGACTTAATATCCTATAATGATACAACCATTTAAAGAGATTTATTAAATAATCTTTTCCCTTTCATCAGTTTCACCTTATGTTAATTAATTCTCTTACCATTAATTAACAATTATCATTACACATTACATTTCATTAGCATCACACTAAAAGTTAAATTCCATCCAAGCATAACCATACCATGTCCACAGTTCTTTTAAATTGTATCCTCTCCATTGCATCCCAGCAAGCTCCAACCCCACAGGTTAACAACATTTATTCCATCATTTATTGAAAAAAATGTCACATTTCCATAATTCTAGGTATTCTAAGTAAAAATTTTATGCTACCAAACACAAGGGGATCAACATGGTGAGTAGACAAACTACCCATCAAGTATTTTCCACCTATAGCAGCAGAACATGCCCATCCATCCTTGAGAATCTAAAACTAGAAATCGTGTAGGATACCTCGTGCATCTTCGCCTCTTTTGTAAGGAGTATAAGAAATATAATCATCCTTAAAAAGTGTGGAATGTAAAGAAGATAAACACACAACATTATTCAACAAAAATACATCATTCTTATCCAACATGTTTCATCATCTTTGATGTCCTCCCTGACACCTACATGCATGAACAGATGCATCTTTCCATAGTAGGCATCAACTGCTACCACAACTATTGTGCCTCCCTGCCCCACATACCACAATAGCCATCCAATCTCACATCAAAACACAAGCAGTAGGAAATAAAAAATAAATTAATTAGGTTCTTGGCCCCAAACAAGGCATTCATCCTTCACCTGTAATGAGAAATCATGGCTCTAAAGCATAAGGCTCTTATCCTTTTCAAGAAATAGGGTATCTCAGAACCCTATTGGGTATTATACTTTATCAAAAATTTGTTCTTTAATCCATATTGAATTAAAAAATTAATTATTAGTAGGCTACGACTGTGGGAAACCTAACCAACAAGCTACCATAGCAATCACATATTAATTAAACAAGATTAATTCATAAATTTGATTATTATCAAATTACAAAGACAACCAGAATTATTTACATGCTTCTTTATCTTTGGAATAATAATTTACAATTAATTTTATATTTACATTCTTTACCAATTCCATCATGAATGATATGCTAAACATGGAATTCATAGACAACACACTATATAACAAATCAAGAGGTAATAACATTGCTAAGAAAAGAATACCAATTCTTTTAATCCAGTTTATACATTTATTATATAAATACCATTGTGATCCAATGGCTAAATCATTATAACCGTACAATTGCACATGAAAATAATAGAGAAGCCACACAACCCTACATCAAAGGTTTCAAATGTTATTTTCATGATAATGGGCCTACACAACAAATCAAAATCACCTATCCCGCAACAACTTCATTCACTCAAGGACGTCGGGGCATGACTGCATCATCCAACAACCAAGAAAGATCTATTAAAAACATAAGGAACACATTCTATAACAAAGAAAAGGATAGATCATATAAATTTTTTGGAACATATACGAATAGAGGTAGAGCATACCTTACATCAAAGACCGATCGACACCTCCTAGTTCCACCAAAAAAGGGGTTCACATTAGTAGTAGGAAAAAATACAATCGGAAATAATCCAAGGATGAATTTTTGATTTCATGACTCCTATGGGAAAGAATGGTCTGGGCATATCATTCTAGGGTTAAATAAAGAAAGAATAACAAGGTAGAGGATATCTCAACCTCGAAATAATCTAAACAGAGCATTTTCTTAGATACTTTTTAGATTTTCCATTAAAAGCGGGTCACATTAAACCATGTATTTTGAACAAGTAAAGGCTTCCCCACCATTAAAAAAATTAAGATAAGAGTTATGGGATTTGAAATGGCCTTAAATCCCTTAAAAATGCATTGAATGCATTTTACGTCAAAGGAATTGTCAAAGCGGTGAAAATATATTAATCTAGGAAAAATTATAAATTTGACAAAGGATATGACACCATTATAGAAACACTATTCCTGACACCATTCTTGAAATTTGGAAAAGGAAATGACAGTGTTTTGGAAACACTATTCATGACACCATTCTTGAAATTTGGGAAATGAAATGACACCGTTTTGTATAAATTTTTCATGACACAATTTTAGATGTTTGGTTAAGGAAATGACACCGTTCTAGAAACATTGTTCATATAACCATTCTGGAAATTCGGAAAATGAAATGACACCATTCACAAAACACTATTCATGGAACCATTCTAGAAATTGGTCAAAAGAAATGACACCATTCTAGAAAAACATTTCATGATAATGTTATGGAAATTTGGTAAAAGAAATGACACCATTATGGAAACATTGTTCATAGAATAAGAAATTTGGGAAGGTGTTGGGAATAAGTCACATTGACATCCCAGAACATATCCAACACTAGATTTCCAAAAAAAATGAACTGGAGTGTTCTGGTACATTACATCAGATACCTATCAATATATTCTCTTCCTCAAGAATTAAAAACCAACAAAGAAATAAAACAGAAAAATGAATCTGAACAACCACCCTTCGAGATACCTGTCAATGCTCTCACCACCAAAGACACTCAACCGACTAAAAAACGAACACGTAAAACCGCACGACAACCACAACCGGATTCTAAACACTCTCTTAGGGGAGATACCTCTCAAAAAAGATAAATCCACAAAAATAAATAAAATAAATCCTTCTCATAATAAGAAAAGTTCTAAAACCACAAAACAAACATCATTACAAGAAGAAGTTAAACATCAAATAGCTCAGGGTTCAGAGCGCATATCTATGACTAATTTTCCCCATTACTCTCCTCCACACAACCATTTTTTCAAAAGACATGAACCAAGGGGACGTCATTCCCATGTAACACCTTCTCCTTGTAGTCCTGGATATCTATAGGCCACTCCTTGAAGGTCACATCATTGTCAACATCGATCTCTCCCTAATCGATGACATGAGAGTTGTCATGAAGATAACGACGAAGCTATGACACATAAAAAAAATTGTGTATCTAGATCATTTTTGGGGGATGTTCTAACTGATAGGACATGGCATTAACTCAAGGAAACACCTCTAAAGGCCCAACTAAATGGTTAGAAAGATTACTCCCACGACCAAACCTTCATGGGCCTAACCACAAACAAAACTCAATCTATCTAGGCCTCCATCTCAAGATCTCCCAATTGGTACTGTTCTACCTACTACACCAGAGATGATTTCACCATCATCTGAAAAAAATAACCTCTTCCCCCAACTTCTCTGTAATGGCCCATACCCTCCTGGCCCATTACTTCGCCAAAATAAGGCTCCAAAAAAACAGTGGCACCATGACAGTGGCACCGTGACAGTGGCACCAGTCACTATGACACTGTGATGGTGGCACCAATCATAGTGGCACGGTGAAAGTGGCACCAGTCACGGTGGAACGGTGATGGTGGCACCGTGAGGGTTACACCGTGTTGGTGGCACCGTGACCTCACCCAACCCTCCGTTTTCTTTCTCCAGTCCCGCTCCCGCAACGTAAATCATTGATGTAAATTAATTATTTTATCCTTTTTAAATCCCAGAATTAATTCCTAAAAATAATGAGAAGACTCTCCTATGTGGGGTATTAAATAACAACTTGATATCATCATGTGTAATTGCCCAACCGCATAGGAAACCGCAATCCGATTTTCCAGGCGTTCAAAATTCCAGATCCCGTAACTATAGGATCTCCTTATTATACCTCCCGCTAGAGTTTCTTTTCTTTTCTTCTCGGATGGATTTATTTTTCCAATCTATTATCGTGGCTTGTGGTTCCCCTCTGCTGGAGCTTTCTTCACCTCTTGGAGTCCACATAATTTTTCCCCTGCAAGCCACGCATCCTTTCTTCTTGGCACGTAGAGAAAAACCTCGATCATTGATCATCCAGGATGGATTATTCCTTCGTCTCTATTTACTGTGTATCAGGCAGTGTGGGTAGGCTTTTGTTTCTATGGGGATTAATGAAACCAAGCTTAATGAAGATAATGAATTGACCTTTAGAGAATGAATGGGGTGTGATCGATATGTTGTTGTTCTATTTTCTTCTCTTCCTTGATCATTATTTTGTAAATTGTGTGG
Organism: Viscum album; assembly: GCA_963277665.1. Taxonomy (NCBI): domain Eukaryota; kingdom Viridiplantae; phylum Streptophyta; class Magnoliopsida; order Santalales; family Viscaceae; genus Viscum; species Viscum album. The sequence continues at coordinate 777,913,202 of OY728131.1, read as the reverse complement.
GTTTATGTGTACTGAAAATCATGGACATTGGTGGTCATTCTCTATGAACTAATAAACTCTTGTCTTCTGTGATGATTAAATGGCTGTAACATTGAAATTGGTTAATCATGTAAACACAGTGGATTAAATGGATACCCAATGAAGATAAAACCTTGTGTGGTCACCCCGGCTAAATAACGGGAAGAAGAAAATAATAAATGATGCGCTTGAATCTCAAATTTTTCCTACTCTATTTTGGTAGTGGGTGTCATTCTATTCGATGCTTATGGGAGAAAGTGGAAGATGATGGGATCCTCTGTTGTGGTACGGTTGTTGGTTGTGAATCTGAAGTTGTGTGGATGCTCTACTATGAAATAAACTCGGGTGGGATCCTCTACTATTGGAATATCATTGGTTCATGGTTTTGAGGATGTGGGGTTATATATTGAAGCCTTTTTTGGTTCCAGTACTTAAAGGTATTTCACTTATCCCTTTTTTGTTGTGACTTTACAAGTGAACCATGTTTGAATGCCTAAAATTTTGTTTGGGTGTTTTGTTCTCTAGCTTGTGGTTATTCCTGTTAGTTTCCTAGTAGTGTATAATTCATCTAATGGGATCACCTGAAAATGAAAACAAGAATTAGTTAAATGGGGAAATTGGGTTGATAATGAGTTGTGACTTAGCTGTAAGTGTTGTTCTTTCTTTTACGAACGAATAGTAACATGGTGTTTGTTCTTAGGTTGGATTTGGAACCCCTAGGATGGGATGAGTGACTATTACCTATACATATATTGTATTTCTTATGTTTCTTATTCACACCCCACCCAAGTTGATCACTTAGTGCCGAACACCCCATTTCATGGGGAGGGTGTTTCTTCCAACACTCCTATGAGTGGCTGGTTATTAGCTCTTTTATGATCCCTTTCTAGAATATCCCAAGACTCTTCGAATAGGCTGTGATGACCTGATGTCCATTATTATCCCATGAATCTTATGGCTGGGTAGTTGTGGTGGTTGGCCCTGGTGTTTGCGGGTAGGTTGTTTCGCAAGTGTCTTTGGGATGAGGCCCAGGTGTCCTCGGGTGTGGCAGTAGTTGTTCTAACCTAAGTGTTTGCGGGTGTGGTTATGTGTAGTGATTGTGGCCTAGGTGTCTGTAGGAGGAATAGTGGTTATATCCCAGGTGTGTGTGGGCGGGGTTTGGCAGTGGGACTGCAGTGGGGTTATGGCCCAGGTGTGTGCGGGTAGGGTTGGCAGTGGGACTGTGGTGAGAATGTCGGGATTGGATCAATGAGTACGATGTCTTCAATAACCATTGGGAAAGTGACGTGGGGTACCCAAACATTGATGTGCTATTAATATACATTACGTGAATTGGGTTATTTGGGGAGTGTACCATGGTGAGGATTGGGTGGATATTTTTCCTTATTAGGTGATTTGGTTATCTCTTTTCTCACAGGGCATTAGAATGCCTCCCCCCTTGTGCATGAGAGTTTTTGGTTTTCCCTACAGAGTATACTTTTATGCTCACCCTAAGTATATAAAATTGTTTTCAGGTTTCCAGGAGGACTTCAGGGATAATGCGGGACCATACTAGCCAAGACATTGGGGACAGTTGCAGTTGCTATTTCTCTTTTCTTGGTACTTACCTTTGGAGTTTTTTTGGCCTGTATCATTTACTGTTGAACATGCATATGGGAATGGGTTACTTTTGGCTTTACCTTTACTTTCATCTTTGGTATTTTTGGGGTTTATATCTTATCTCTCAATCCTATTAAAATAAAAAGGGTAACGCCTTCCATCTTGTGTGTGATTATATACCCTTGTTTCTAGTCACCACTCTGGGACCTATTGAAGGTGGGTCTTGGGGGTCATTATCTCTCCTTAAACTTAAATAAGGAAGGTTCTGGAAATCTATTGTCCCTTCCCTACTTTTTGGTGAAGGAGGGTCATGACAAAGTGGTATCAGAGGGAGGTTGAGAGATAGGATAGAGTTTGGAGCTAGGCATAGTGAGTATTGCGTGGGGTGGTAGGGAAATAGTGTTGGATGACGTTGGCGTGTGAATTAGGACAGGGAAGACCGGCTATAACACGGGATTTTAGGTCCCCCCATGATTTTATGCAAGGACTCTGGACCTACCGAACGACCAAGTGAGGCTACACTAATTTCAGGGTATAGACCCTAGGAAATGTACATCCAACATAATGATGTGTTTTCTCATGTTTCTTGGGTGTCTTGGGAATTCAAAATAAATAAATAAGTCTAAGAAAATTTAAGAACAATATTCAACACTACTCCAGCTTAGGCATCCCTTGTTTACCTTGCAGCTATGGCACCTGGGTGGAAACCACGAGTAGTGTGGGAAATCAAGGCCTAGGAGGTTGACTTGGATGATCAGTAGAGGACCGACTGAGAGGAGGATGATGATCAGTGGCAGAAGACATTTCAAGCCTTTCAGTGACAGACCCTTGGGAAGTACGAGGGTAGCATCTCAGACGTGGAGATGGAGAGATGGCTAGAGGAGCTGGTGATAGCCTTCCGCTTGATCCGGGCTCCGATAGAGTAATGGGTTCCTCTGGCTATAAGCCAGATGTGTGGGGTAGTGCGTAAGTGGTGGACTCTTTATCTTGGGGAGAAGAGGGAGACCGAGGTGACATGGGCAGATTTCGAGGAGTTCCGTGCGGAATTCCTCTCTTCCACGATGAAGGCTGAGAAAAGGCAGGAGCTACTCTCCCTCCAGTAGGGGAGTATGTCAGTGAGAGATTTGGGGATCAAGTTCAAGGATATCCTTAACCTCGCTCCGGACCTCTTTCCAGATGAGGAGTCTTGGGCGAGACATTTAGAAACGACACTTCTACCTTCTCTTGAGTACGCTGTTACTCCCTTCACCCTATAGACATACATAGAGGTGGAGATGTTAGGAGTGGTGGAAAGGATGCACATGCTGGGGGGTGTGTTACAAGAGGGGATCCAACTGGGCTCATCAAAGGGGAATGCCGTCAGTAGTAGGCCTCCAGTATCAGGACCCTCTTGGTTTTGACTAGTAGGGAGTAGTCCCCAGCTGTTCCAGTTCCGATCTCTTGGCCCTCTCCCATTCCTTTCAGGCCTAGGGTCGAGATGCATCATCTGTGGAAGCCATGGGAACCATTGGAATCAGTGCTCGGATAGAGTATAGTACGGTGGGGTGGGCAGGTCCAGCACCTACCTCAGTAGCAGCAGTTCCCAGTTAGGCCCTTTCAGCAGCAGCAGCAGGGGCACCGGGATCCTGCTCCACCGAGGGCAGACGTTGCAGGAGGAGGCCAGCCTCAGGGCGCTCCTCAGGGACCTCGACCCGAGCATGGTTGGGGAGGTGCCTGACAGCCGAGAGGCAGAGGAGCTGGGCATGGGCAGTTTCACGCCATGGAGGCAGCAGTTCTAGTAGGGCCAGAGGTCGTTAGAGGTACAATCAGCTTGTTTAGTACCCTTGAATATGCCTTGTTCAATACAAAAGCTTTGCACTGCTTTGTTACACCCAGTCTGGCCTATGCTCTGGGTTTATATGCTGAGAGACTTCCAGTGCCCCTGGTGCCGAGCACACCAGTCAGAGGTTAGACCGACTTTTTGTATGTTTGTCGAGGATTTAGACTGACGATAGGGCCACATCAGTTAGTCATGGATCTTCTACTATTGCAGAAACATCAATATGATGTCATCTTAGGCATTGACTGGCTGTTCTCTATATGTGTCATCGTTGACTACATCCGAGGAAGGGTGGTGTTTTTAGACTTGGTTGGCCGACAGGTGAATTTCATCGACGAGAAGAGTTTCTACGGGAGCAGTAGGTGAGGGGAACCCCTCATCTCCTTATTAGCAGAGCTATTAGTTGAGTTGGTGGATGTGAAGATGGTGGAAGTTCTAGGGGTCGCCAGTGAGTTTATGGACTTCTTCCCGAAGGAGGTGATGACTCTACCCCTTCGACGTGACATCGAGTTTGGGATATACTTGCAACCTGGTGCTCATCCTATTTTGATGGCTCCCTACCGGATGGAACCTTCGGAGCTACGAGAGTTGCGAATTCAGATTTATGACCTGATGAAGAAGGGTTATGTTTGGCCAAGTGCATCACCATTGGGTTCTCCTATCTTGTTTTTGAAGAAGGTGGATGGTGGTCTAACACTGTGCATAGACTACAAGAGACTGAATTAGGTGATGCTCAAGAATCGCTAACCTCTCCCGAGGATAGACGATCTATTTGATCAGCTTAGGAGAGTAGGATGGTTCTCGAGGATCGATCTGTGGTCAGGATATCACCAATTGAGGTTGAAGGAGGGCGACTTCTCGAAGACTTCCATCATGTGCAGATATGGGCACTTTGAGTTTTTAGTCATGTCATTTGGTGTCACGAATGCTTCAGTTGTGTTCATGGGGATCATGAACTCTGTCTTTTAGGAATATCTGGACCGGTTCGTAGTCGTGTTTATTAACGACATCTTGATCTACTAAATATTAGAGTAGGATTATGTTGAGCACTTGAGAACGGGTTTAGAGGTACTCCGACGGTACCAAATCTCTGGGAAGTTGTCCAAGTGGAAGTTCTAGATGTGAGAAGTTCACTTCCATTGGCACGTAGTGTCCGAGTAGGGGATATCAGTAAACCCATCGAAGGTTGAGGTGGTTGTTTCCTGGGCAGCACCCAAGAACGTGGAAGAGGTTCATAGTTTCCTCAGGCTGGCACACTAGTGCAGAAAACGTTTTTTACGTCACCATTTTTTACGTCGGTTATATAAAACCGACGTCATAATATGTAAAACGAGGTTTTTTACGTCGGTTATTAAATAACCGACGTAAAACGCTGTGTTTAGTAGACCATTAACGTCGGTTATTTTGATAACCGACGTTATTAATCGGGCGGCTTCGTTTTTTACGTCGGTTATACATTAACCGCCGTAAAAAACAGAAGCGGGGGGCATTTGTTACGTCGTTTATAAAATAACCGACGTAAAAAAAGAATCCGCAGATGTTTTTGACGTCGGTTATGGAATAACCGACGTAATAAAACGCGGATTTTGAGCCCTTTATAACGTCGGTTATAGAATAACCGACGTAAAAAAAGAATCGGAGGAAGGTTTTTTCGTCGGTTATTGAATAACCGACGTGATAACTCATTTAAAAATTTACCCAGACCCGTGGATTGTCATTGGCGAGTTTACCTTCGACAGTCGCGACTCGTCTCTCTCGCGCGTAAACTCGAATCGGCTCGTCCATTTCGTTGGTTTAGATTCATTTTGCGATCATCGTTTCTCATATTTAATCTCCTGGGATCAATCATCTAAACTCGCAGCACTCAGGTAATCCTCCCACTCGTTCGTTTTTTTTCGCGGATAGTATATATATATGTGTTGTGATTTTTTTGTTGAAACTAGATAAGATTCTTCGATTGCGAACCCTTTTAACTCGTTTTGGCACCATAATCTTATTTATCATCCCTAGATCTATTAGTTCGACTTGCAATATTGACTAATTTTATGATTTCACTAATTTTTCATCGTTTTCTATAAATCCCCGAGAGGGTTGGGGCGTGTCCATTTGGATGGGTTTCCCTTTTACAGTTGTTACTACTTTATTCAGTGATTCCAGGGGGGTGGGAGGGCTATCAAGAGGGTTGGGGGTGTCCAGGGGGGTGTCCAAGGGGGTAGGGTGTGGGGGGTGGTGTCCAGGAGGGGTGGGGGGCTGTCCAGAGGGGTCGGGGGGTGTCCAGGGGGGTTTACAAGGGGGTAGGTGGGTGTGGGGGGCTGTCCAAGGGTGTGGGTGGGTGTTGGGGGGTGTCCAGGGGGGTGTCCAAGGGGGTAGGGGGTGAGGGGTGGTGTTTAGGAGGGGTGGGGGGCTGTCTAGAGGGTTGGGGGGTGTCCAGGGGGGTGTCCAAGCAGGTCGGGGGTGGGGGGTTGTGTCCAGGAGGGGTGGGGGTGCTTTCTAGAGGGGTCGGGGGCTATGCAGAGGGGTCGGGGGGTGTCCACGGTGGTGTCCAAGGGGATGGGTGGGTGTGGGGGGCTGTCCAAGGGGGTGGCGGCCTGTCCAGAGGGGTCGGTGGGGTGTCTAGGGGGGTGTCCAAGGGGTTGGATGGGTGTGGGGGGCTGTCCAAGTGGGTGGCGGCCTCTCCAGAGGGTATTTGGGGTTGTCCGGGTGGGTGAGGGGGCTGTCCAGAGGGTTGGGGGATGTCCATGGGGGTGTCCAAGGAGGTAGGGGGTGGGGGGTGGTGTCCAGGAGGGGCGGGGGGCTGTCCAGAGGGGTCAGGGGGTGTCCAGGGGGGTTTACAAGGGGGTGGGTGGGTGTGGGGGGATGTCCAAGGGTGTGGGTGGGTGTTGGGAGGTGTCCAAGGGGGTAGGGGGTGGGGGTGGTGTTTAGGAGGGGTGGGGGGGCTGTCCAGAGGGTTGGGGGGTGTCCAAGTAGGTCGGGGTGGGGGTGCTTTCTAGAGGGGTCGGGGGCTGTCCAGAGGGGTCGGGGGGTGTACAGGGTGGTGTCCAAGGGGATGGGTGGGTGTGGGGGGGCTGTCCAAGGGGGTGGCGGCGTGTCCAGAGGGGTCGGTGGGGTGTCCAGGGGGGTGTCCAAGGGGTTGGATGGGTGTGGGGGCTGTCCAAGTGGGTGGCGGCCTCTCCAGAGGGTATTTGGGGTTGTCCGGGTGGGTGGGGGGCTGTCCAGAGGGTTGGGGGATGTCCAGGGGGGGTGTCCAAGGTGGTAGGGGGTGGGGGGTGGTGTCCAGGAGGGGCGGGGGGCTATCTAGAGGGGTCGGGGGGTGTCCAGGGGGGTTTACAAGGGGGTGGGTGGGTGTGGGGGGCTGTCCAAGGGTGTGGGTGGGTGTTGGGGGGTGTCCAGGGGGGTGTTTAGGGGGGTAGGGGGTGGGGGGTGGTGTTTAGGAGGGGTGGGGGGCTGTCCAGAGGGTTGGGGGGTGTCCAGGGGGGTGTCCAAGCAGGTCGGGGGTGGAGGGTTGTTTCCAGGAGGGGTGGGGGTGCTTTCTAGAGGGGTCGGGGGCTGTCCAGAGGGGTCGGGGGGTGTCCAGGGTGGTATCCAAGGGGATGGGTGGGTGTGGGGGGCTGTCCAAGGGGGTGGCGGCCTGTCCAGAGGGGTCGGTGGGGTGTCCAGGGGGGTGTCCAAGGGGTTGGATGGGTGTGGGGGGTTGTCCAAGTGGGTGGTGGCCTATCCAGAAGGTATTTGGGGTTGTCCGGGTGGGTGGGGGGGCTGTCCAGAGGGTTGGGGGATGTCCAGGGGGGTGTCCAAGGGGGTAGGGGGTGGGGGGTGGTGTCCAGGAGGGGTGGGGGGCTGTCCAGAGGGGTCGAGGGGTGTCCAGGGGGGTTTACAAGGGGGTGGGTGGGTGTGGGGGGCTGTCCAAGGGTGTGGGTGGGTGTTGGGGGGTGTCCAGGGGGGTGTCCAGGGGGGTAGGGGTGGGGGTGGTGTTTAGGAGGGGTGGGGGGGCTGTCCAGAGGGTTGGGGGGTGTCTAGGGGGGTGTCCAAGCAGGTCGGGGGTGGAGGGTTGTGTCCAGGAGGGGTGGGGTGCTTTCTAGAGGGGCCGGGGGCTGTCCAGAGGGGTCGGGGGGGGGGGGGGGGGGGGTCCAGGGTGGTGTCCAAGGGGATGAGTTGGTGTGGGGGGCTGTCCAAGGGGGTGGCGGCCTGTCCAGAGGGGTCGGTGGGGTGTCCAGGGGGGTGTCCAAGGGGTTGGATGGGTGTGGGGGGCTGTCCAAGTGGGTGGCGGCCTCTCCAGAGGGTATTTGGGGTTGTCCGGGTGGGTGGGGGGGCTGTCCAGAGGGTTGGGGGATGTCCAGGGGGTGTCCAAGGGGGTAGGGGGTGGGGGGTGGTGTCCAGGAGGGGCGGGGGGCTGTCCAGAGGGGTCGGGGGTGTCCAGGGGGGGTTATATCTTACTATATTTTGTTTAAAGAATAATATTCAAGCATATTTTTTTAAATACACATCGATTTGTTTTATATTTCAAAATTGTTTACATTCAAATTATGATTTTTTTCATATAAACATATATTTGCCTTATCTAAAAAATATATATATTTTTTCTATTTGTTATAGGTAATAATGAGTTGAAGTTGGATTATGGCACATTGAATGAGAAATGAATATGAGGAAGGTGTTGATGCCTTTTTGGAATTTTCTAAACGAAATGTTCCAAGTAGTGACATTTTTTTCTGTCCATGCCTGAAATGTCTGAATATGAAGAAGTTAAAAAGTAGAGAGATAAAAGATCATCTGATTTGTCATGGTTTCAATCCGAGTTACAACCCTTGGATTTGGCATGGCGAAACTGGACAGAATGTCACTGATGATAATGAATCCCAAGATGGTAACTCCGATGGAATTGAAGAAATGATTCGCGATATTGTAGCAGAACAAATTGAGATAGAACCGACAGTTGCACGTCTATATGGTGATGCCGAAAAACCATTATATCCTGGTTGTACATATTTTACAGTTTTGTCGGCGGTGTTAAGATTGATTAACCTGAAGGCGAAACATGGATGGAGTGACAGAAGTTTTACAGAGCTGCTACAATTGATGAAAGACATTCTTCCAAAAGATAACGATCTTCCAGATTCACATTATAAGGCCAAAAAAATATTATGCCCGATGGGATTGGGATACAGGAAAATACATGCCTGTCCGAATGACTGCATTATATATAGGAAGGAATATGAATTTCTGAAAGAGTGTCCTAAATGTGGGACATCACGGTATAAGGTGAAAGAAAAATCACAAGCTGATGTAGAGATTACAAAGCTCCCTTCAAAGGTATTTTGGTATCTTTCTATAATTCCTCGTTTCAAACATTTATTTGCTAATTCACATGATGCAAAAAGGTTAAGATGGCATGCTGATGAGCGGGTATGTGATGGAAAAATATGTCATCCATCTGATTGTCCACAATGGAAGAAAATTGATGCCCAATACCCTACATTTGGAAATGAAATTAGAAATCTGAGACTAGGCTTGTGCACAGATGGAATGAATCCATACCGAACCCTCAGTAGCACACATAGTTCATGGCCTGTTTTATTGGTAATTTACAACCCCTCTCCTGAAGTTTGTATGAAGCGAAAATATGTCATGTTGAGTATCATGATCTCTGGTCCAAAGCAACCCGGCAATGATATTGATGTATACTTGTCACCGCTGATTGATGATTTGAAACTATTATGGGCTGATGGTATTAGGGTGTATGATTCTTATAAAATGGAATATTTTCAACTGCATGCAGTGCTTCTATTCACTATAAATGACTTCCCAGCATATGGAAATTTGTCTGGATACAATGTTAAAGGGCATAAAGCATGTCCAATTTGCGAACAACAGACGTCATATTGTCAATTGCATCATGGGAAGAAAACAGTGTACATGGGTCATCGAAAGTTTTTGCCTATGGATCACCCTTATAGAAGACTAAAAAAGGCATTCAATGGATCACAAGAATTTGATACTGCTCCAAAACCTTTATCCCCAGATTTGTATTTTGAGAGGGTGAAAAACCATGATGTGACATTGGGAAAGACACAGAAATCTGGTAATGATAGACATATTTGGAAGAAAAGGTCAATATTTTTTGAGCTACCATATTGGAGGTATCATGAAGTCAAACATAATATTGATGTCATGCACGTGGAGAAGAATATTTGTGATTCTTTGATCGGAACATTGCTAGATATTAAAGGAAAGACAAAAGATGGGTTGAATGCAAGGTTAGACCTACTATCAATGGGAATACGTTTGGAGTTAGCTCCCACTCCTAAAGGAAGAAGAACATTTCTTCCCCCGGCTTGTCATACATTATCGAAGAGGGAGAAAAGTTGCTTCTGTCAGTGTCTTCATGATATCAAAGTGCCTCAAGGTTATTCTTCAAATGTAAAAAATTTTGTCTCATTGAAAGACTTGAAGTTGATAGGTATGAAATCACATGATTGTCACGTCATGATGCAACAAATTCTACCAGTTGCACTGCGTGGAATATTACCCATCCGTGTCAGAAAGACTATAATGAGGTTGTGTTATTTTTTCAATTCAATTTGTAACAAGGCGATTGATGTGAATGCTTTGAACATTTTGGAAAAGGATGCAGTTTTTATACTTTGTCATTTGGAAATGTATTTTCCTCCAACTTTTTTTGATATGATGGTGCATTTAATGATTCATCTGGTTCGAGAAATAAAGCTTTGTGGACCTGTATATCTTCGTTGGATGTATCCTTTTGAAAGGTATATGAAAATATTAAAGGGATATGTTAAAAATCCATATCGACCAGAAGCCTCCATTATTGAAAAGTATATTTCTGAGGAGGTAGCAGAGTTTTGTACGAGCTACTTGGCTACGGCGCAACACATAGGTTTGCCTCCATCTCGCCATGAACGGGTTAATAATGAGGGAAAGGGGATTCGTGGCTTGAAAGTCAAATCACTGTCAGCTGAACATATGAAGAAGTTAGAATCATACATCTTGAATAACATAGCTGATGTTCAACCGTATATCACATTGCATATTAATGAGTTGAAATAATGTCATCCAAAGAAGAAAGAAATGTGGATTTTGAATGAGCACAACAAAACTTTTTTGCCATGGTTTAAAAAGACCTTGCTTGGTAGATCAGATGTATCAGAGACATTAAAATGGATAGTGGGTGGTCCATCTTTAAATGTGATAACATGGTCCACTTATGACATTAATGGCTATACATTTCATACGAAAGCTCAGGACAACAGAAGTGCAGTTCAGAATAGTGGTGTATTGGTGTTTGCAGAAGCAATGCATTTTTCGAGTGCTAAGGACAGAAACCCAATTTCGGCATCAAGTGCATATTATGGAGTGATTGAAGACATATGGGAGGCTGATTACTTTAAAATTAAAGTTCCTGTTTTTAACTGTAAATGGTTTATTGGTAACAACAGTGTCAGACACGATGAATTTGGAATGACACTTGTTAATATGAATAGATTGGAAGACACAGCTGATTCTTTTATAATGGAAACACATGCCAAAAAAAATTTCTATGTAGTAGATCAATCAGATATGCAGTGGGCTGTTGTTTTACAAGGGAAAAAACAATATGTTGGTGAGGATGAATTTGATGAAGATGCTGATTTATGTGAGATCCCTACTTCCATGGAAAGATTAACAGAACATAATGATGAGTATGTTGAAGACATGGTTTGTGCCATAAGGAACGATCACGACGAAGGAATTTGGGAAAACAATCCAACTGTACATTCCTAAAATTACAGGTAACACATGTTTATTTCTTGTTTACATTTAGTTTTTTCATATAATGTTAGATTTTGTAAATTTTTTACTTATTAAAACATGTATCAAACCAAAACGATAAAACAATAAAAACTGTAAAGAGGAGAAGTCCTGGGCGCACCGGCTGGCCGGTGGTCCAGAGCAAAGCTCTGTCTGGTCCACCGGCCAGCCGGTGATGAGCCAGTAGCCGGCCGGTGGTCCAGACAGAGAGGAAGGCTCTCTGTCTGGTCCACCGGCCGGCCGGTGGTGAGCCAGCGGCCAGCCGGTGGTCCAGACAGAGAGGAAGGCTCTCTGTCCGGTCCACCGGCCGGCTGGTGGTGATCCAGCGGCCGGCCGGTGGTCCAGACAGAGCAAGGCTCTGGTCCAGCGGCCGGCCGGTGGTGATCCAGCGGCCGGCCGGTGGTGAGCTAGCGGCCGGCCGGTGGCACCAGGCAGTGGGCTAGTCTACTGCCTGGGTCCTCCGGCTGGCCGGTGAGCTCACACCGGCTGACCGGTGGACTCAGTGAGTCCACTTTTCAGATTTCTTGGGCCAACTCCTTGGCAACCTTTTGCCTGTGTTTACCATGTTTATCATTATTTAACATGCTTACCATATTACCAATGTTTACTATTATTTAATTTAGTACACTTTTCTATTTTCTGATTAAGTAGTACTACAATATTTGAATTTGTATATTTGTGAACTAATGTTTGTTTTTTTGATTTGAAGGAAAATGACAGATCAATCAGTTGATCAGCCACATGATTCTGGAGATGAGCATATTGGTCATACATCTGGGGAGGAACATTCAAATGCTTCTATTACGAAAAAGAGTTCAAAGGTTGGTAAGCGTGGGTGCACACGTTTACCAAAATTATCACTTGCCCGTACGAAGGAGGAGAGGATAGTCGTGGAGTTTGATAATGATGATCTTCCTAGAGGTCCAAATGCTAAAGATTTTAAGGGTTTTGTAGCAACTCAGGCTAAGAGCAAAGTAAGCATTCTCTATGATGATTGGAGAAGTGTGGATAAGGCGATAATTTCTCAGCTGTGGGAGACCATTTTGGTAAGATGTTTTGCTATTTTTTGACTGTTCTTTAAATGTTTCTAGTATATATAATATTTTTAAACTATTTTTTATCAGATGACATTTGATATTCCTGACACTGGAGGAGTCAGGAAGAAATGCTTATCGTTGGCTGCTATGAGATGGAGGGATTTCAAATCAACCCTCTCATCTGATTTCATTTATGGTCATAGGAGTCGTGAGAATCCATGTCGTATATATCCTTTTATAGATGAAGACACATGGAGACAATTTTTTGAAAGTAGAAGAAAAGAATCATTTTTTGGTAAGGGAAATGTAAACTTTTATAAGTTTTCTTATATAAATGATCTTATTATTGTTTTGTTAATGATTACTTATTCTTAATTTACAGCAAACAAGGAAATCTCATCAAGAGATCAAATCTAAAAATGTATACCCTCATAGTTTATCTCGGGGAGGATATGCATTATTGGAAGAACAAATGATGGCAGAAAAATTTCAACAACTAAGAGCTGAGTCTTCAAGCTCTGGAGAGGTGGCCCCTCCATCCCCTCCATCTAGACATGATAAATGGAAAAGAGCTCAGAAGGGCAAAAAAGGACAATATCTTTCGGAAGAATCGAGACTCGTAGTTGAGAGGATTGTAAGATATCTATTTTATTTATTTAAGTTTACTATTTTCGTCATATATTTCCAATCATTATAGAAATGTTCAATTAATTATTACAGGACTCTCTTGAGGAGCAGAGTTCACAGGGGACATTTACACCATCTGGGAGGGAAGATATTTTATCTGTGGCATTGGGAAATCCCGAACATCCTGGCCGTGTAAGAGGATATCCGGCAGGTGTATCGGTAAGAAAAGTGTTGCCACGTTCCTCAACTTCTAACGTTGAGGGAGTTTATAAAAAAATAGAATCCTTGGAGGCTGAAGTCCATAATATTAATGCGACAATGGAGTACAAGATTAGAGCATCGGTGCAGTTTATGTTTGCAGACTTGCAAAGACAATTTCAGGGTGCAGCTCCCACTCCACCTCTCCCAGTAGCTCCCACTCCCCCACCTCAGCTTGCGGACCCCATTTTTGATCCTCCTCCTCCGCCGCAGCTACCTACTTATTGTGAGTTGTATGTTGATGATCCTCAACATCATATAGTTTCATATGGGATGGTATATTGTATACGAGATACAGTTTATCATCAACAGTTAGAGGTAGAGAATCAGAGGGTCACTGTACAGGATATTATAGATAGATCAGCTCGGATACCATTACCTACAGATGAGGTGACGATAGTTGGACATAGTATCGGCCATTTTTTACTTTGGCCATCCAGACTTCTTCGACTCATTACCATAGAGGTATGGATGTTATATCTTTTATTTTATATTTTTATTAATGTTTTATCATTTGGAAACTAATATATTTTTCAATTTATTTTTACAGGAATACTTCAAAGGTAAAGAAATAATGTATAGACAACAACAAAGACAGATAGCTATGACATCAGATGAAGATACTAGCAGTCTTGAAAAATTGTCAAGATATTCAAATTTGTTGTTGGATAATTATGACTTTACAATGGAAGCTCATGTCTGTGGACGTGAACTAAGTGTGGGGATTATGAAAACTGATATCATGGAGTTTGTCACTGGAGATAAGTTGGGCATCAACGTGGTGCAAATTTTTATCATGTAAGTCTTAACACCTTTTCCTTGCGTTATATTTATTAAAAATGTATACTTATGTCTGCAATGTATTAGGTATCTGTATAAAATGTGTGAGAGGAATGAGCTGACAGATGTATATGGATTCATGGACCCACAATTGATTTCCCCTAAAGCATGTGCATTGGATGAGGAACAAAGAATGATTTATATTGCTGATAGATTTGAAAAGAATGTAATCACACAGTGTAGGATGATGCCTTTTTGTGAGAGGTATGAAACACATCCCTCTCAAAGAGTTAATTATCTTTTAACATAAAAAACCACTAACGTTAAATTTCCTTTTATCAGGGATCATTGGATGTTAGGGGTTTTTTGCCCTAGGGAGAAAACACTTTATTGGATATGCTCTCTCCATGATGATGTGCGAGAAAGTTTTAAGAATATATTGGAAACGTAAGTTTCAATTTCACAATAGTTTTATATATTATAATGAATTTTAAATTTACCCCATTCGTATTATTTTCTAACAGGGCATGGGTCCACTTTCGAAAAAGCGCAAAGAAAAGGAATTTCAAGATCAAATATGTACATGCGAAGGTAAATATCCATTTATAATTTGTACATTTTGATTTATTACATAAAAATAATATATTGAATTTACACTCATTCAAACAGAAATGTCATGAGCAACAAGGCATCATCGAATGCGGATATTACATGTTAAGATTTATGTATGAAATAATAACAACTGGGACAGTTCTTAGTTTTGACCTGGTTAGATTTCATCTTTCTCATAATATTTCAATTTGATTTATTCATTATACACGTTGACTACTATCCTTTTCCTTTGTAGCTTTTTGATGACCCTCAACCCTTTACTGCTGAAGATATCAAACACATACAAGTGGAGTGGTCAAATTATTTTACAGGTTTGATTGACTTTTAGTTGTTTGTAATGTAAAATGTAATTTTGAATACTGTCAATGTAATTGTGTATTTCGTAGTCGTTTAGGTTGGATTTAGTTTTTTTTGAAGTTGACAGTGTAAGTTTTGAATGTTATATAAGTGAATTTTTAATTTTTCTCTACTTCTTGTTTTGGTCTACTGTTGATGGTTTTTCTGGTCTGGATTTTGGTATGGGGGGAGAGGTTCCAAGGGGGTGGGTGGGTGTTTGGGGGGTGTCCAAGGGATATGGGAGGGGTGTCCAAGGTGTGTTTGGGGCTGTCCTAGGGGTCGGGGGGGTGTAAATGAGGGTGGGGGTGTCCAAGGGGTGGGGGTGTCCAAGGGATATGGGAGGGGTGTCCAAGGTGTGTTTGGGGCTGTCCAAGGAGTCGGTTGGGTGTAAATGAGGGTGGGGGGGGGGGGGGGCTGTCCAAGGGGTGGGGGGGTGTCCAAGTGGTGGGGGGTGTCCAAGGGATATAGGAGGGGTGTCCAAGGGGTGTTTGGGGCTGTCCAAGGGGATGGGGGGTTTCCAAGGGGTAGGGGGGTTTCCAAGGGGTCGGGGGGTGTCAAGGGGGTGGGGGGGGGGGGGCTGTCCAAGGGGTGGGGGGGTGTCCAAGGGGTGGGTGGGGGGGGGGGGTGTCCAAGGGATATGGGAGGGGTTTCCAAGGGGTTTTTGGGGCTGTCCTAGTGTTTGGGGGGTGTAAATGAGGGTGGGGGGGCTGTCGAAGGGGTGGGGGTGTCCAAGGGGTGGGGGGGTGTCCAAGGGATATGGGAGTGGTGTCCAAGGTGTCTGGGAGTTCTGTCCAAGGGGCCGGTTGGGTGTAAATGAGGGTGGGGGGGCTGTCCAAGGGGTGGGGGGGTGTCCAAGGGGTGGGGGGGGGGGTGTCCAAGGGATATGGGAGGGGTGTCCAAGGTGTGTTTGGGGCTGTCCTAGGGGTCGGGGGGGTGTCCAGGGGTCGGGGGGGGGGGGGGTGTCCAAGGGGTCTGGGAGGGCTGTCAAGGTGTGGGGGGGGGGGTGTCCAATGGGTGTTTGAGGCTATACTAGGGGTCTTGGGGGTGTAAATGAGGGTGGGGGGGCTGTCCAAGGGGTGGGGGGTGTCCAAGGGGTGTCCAATGGGTGTTTGAGGCTGTACTAGGGGTCGTGGGGGTGTAAATGAGGGTGGGGGGGGGGGGGGGGGGGCTGTCCAAGGGGTGGGGGGGTGTCCAAGGGTTGTGGTGGGGCTCCAATGTGGTGGGGGAGGGCTGGCCAGGTTGTTAGGTGGGTATAGATGAGGGTGGGGTTCAGTTGGGGCTTGGGGGAGGGCTGGCATGTTTATTTTTGTTTGGTTTCTGGTTGCTTTTTGGTGAGAGCAGTGCAATTATTTTTTTTTAAAAAATATCGCTTTCACGTCGGTTATTTTATAACCGACATGGTAAATTAATCGGTAGGGGTTTATCACGTCGGTTTTTTCGAGAACCGACGTGCTAAACCGTTCCCGGGCCTTTTATCACGTCGGTTCTTAATATAACCGACGTGCTAAAAGGCCTGGGAATCGATTTACCATGTTGGTTATTGGATAACCGACGTGCTAAAACGTTTCCCAGGCCTTTTTATCACGTCGGTTATTTAAGAAACCGACGTGATAATAGGCCCGGGGAAGGGTTAATCACGTCGGTTATGTCATAACCGACGTGATAAACGATATCCCAGGCATTTTATCACGTCGGTTTAGAAAATAACCGACGTGATAACCCCCCCCCCCCCCCGCGCATATTTATCACGTCGGTTATTAATGAACCGACGTTATAAACACCGTGATGTTAGGGATGTTACGTCGGGTTTTAAATAACCGACGTAAAAAAACGTTATTTATAACGTCTCCCGTATTAACGTCGCCTAAAAACTGACGTAAATAATGAAAAATAACCGATGTAAAAAATGTTTTCTGCACTAGTGGCATGTTACTACTGAAGATTCGTGCCCATCTTCGCCCAAGTTATAACACCTTTAACAGCTCTGACCCAGAAGAACTAGGCTTTCGTGTGGGATGAGAAGTGTGAGGCAGCCTTTGGTTATCTGAAGGAGAAGTTGGTTAGTGCCCTAGTGTTTAGGTTTCGAGAAGAAGGGGTGGTGTATGAGGTGTTCTGTGATGCTTCAGGGAAACACCTCAGATGTGTGTTAATGCAGCAACAAGGGGTGATCTTCTATGGGTCTAGTCAGTTATTCCCCCATTAGCATAACTCCACCACCCATGATATGGAGCTTGAGGTGGTCGTGTTCGCACTAAAGTTTTGGCGGCATTACCTTGTTGGGGAGCGGTTCGTGGTCTTCACCGATCACATGATCTTGAAGTATGTATTCTCCCAGCAGGATCTGAACTTACGGGAGTGAAGGTGGATGGAATTCCTTCAAGACTACAACTTATAGATTTCTTAAACCTTAGGAAAGAGGAATTTGGTGGCTAATGCCTTGAGTAGGAAGTCGCGGAAGGATGCGGTTTGAGAGTTGGCAGATGCTTGGAATGCAATGGAGGAGTTGGTTTCCCTACACTTAGATGCAAGGGTGGAAGGTGGAAGAGGTTTCCTGTATCAGATGACAATGCAGTCTTCTCTACTGCGGCAGGTGGAGGAGTATCAGTGGGGAGACTCAGAAAGAAAAGTGGTGCATGACCAGGTTAACCAAGGTGATGCTCCATAAGGGTGGACGGAGGATGAATAGAATCATGTGATTTTTAGAGGAAAGCTGTTTGTTCTAGAGGTGATGCGTGGGAGAGTTCTTAGTGAGTTCCACAACTCACCCCTAGCGGTGCACCTGGGAGTTTCCAAGATGTACCAGGGTCTAAGGAGACAGTTTTGGTGGCCTGGGGTGAAATGGTAAGTAGTAGAGTTCGTAGCAAAGTGCCTAGTGTGTCAGCAGGTGAAGGCTGAACACCGTGTTCCAGGCGGCTTGTTTCAACCTTTGGACATTTCCGAGTAGAAGTGGGATGAAATATTGATTGATTTCATCACAGGGATACCTAAGGTCCAAGGAGGTTGCAACACTATTTGGGTAGTGGGGGATCGGTTGACAAAATCATCCCACTTTCTGGCGGTCAAGGAGTCAGGCGCAGTAGATGCCTTTGCACTGAGGTATGTGGATGAGGTGGTGCGGTTGCACAGAGTTCCAAGGTCCATAGTCTCGGATAGGGATGCACGGTTTACCTTAAGAGTCTGAAGGGGATTGCAGCATGCTTTTGGCACCCAGCTTTGACTTAGCACTGCCTTCCACCCCCAGAAAGATGGACAAACAGAGCGCACCATCCAGACGTTGGAGGACATGCTACGGGCATGTGTCTGAGATTTTGGGGGATCGTGGTTGCGACACATGCCACTGGTAGAGTTTTCCTACAATAATAGATATCACTCATCCATTGTTATGGCTCCGTTAAAAACCCGGTACAGGGGGCCCTATCGCTCACCCGTATGCTGGACAGAAGTCGGGGA
This sequence comes from Viscum album, assembly GCA_963277665.1. Lineage (NCBI taxonomy): Eukaryota > Viridiplantae > Streptophyta > Magnoliopsida > Santalales > Viscaceae > Viscum > Viscum album. Next base: position 777,894,863 of record OY728131.1, on the reverse strand, counting down.
AGCAGGTGTTCTTGGCCCGGAGGTGGTGCAGAGTACAACAGAGAGGGTTCAGCATATACGAGAGAGGATGAAGGTGGCTCAGAACCAAAAAAATTCATATGCCGATAATAGGGGGAGACACTTGGAGTTCAGGTTCGAGGACCACGTGTTCCTAAAGGTATCCCCCCAGCATGGGAATTGAAGGTTCAGAAGAGGAAGTAAGCTTTCCCCCAGGTTTGTCGGACCGTTCGAAGTGCTGCAGCGGGTCAGCGAGGTGGCTTATCAGATGGCGTTTCCACCACCACTAGAAAGGGTGCTAGACATCTTCCATGTGTCCCAGTTCTGACGATATCTACATGATGATTCACATGTACATGACTGAGGAAGGCTAGATATCGGGGACGATGCAACATTTGTAGAGCTAACAGTGATGATCGAAGGTCGTGAAGATAAGGTGCTTTGTGGACGAACCATTCCTTTGGTTCTTGTGTTGTGGAGGCACAGTGGACTTGAGGAGAGTACCTGGGAACGGGAAGCACAGATGCATGCCTAGTACCCATAGTTGTTTTGAGTTTTGTGATGTTCTATTTGTACTTATTGTGATGGAACACTTTACCTTGTTGGCTATGAAATATGTGGTTTTCCTTATTCTCTGAATTTGTGTGAAAAGTTCTGGCTATGGGGAGGGGAGGACATGATCCCTAATCAAGACGCATTAACGTGGATGCGATTAAACCTGTGAAGGCGATTCAGTGCCACCCAATGCAGATAGTATCTTGACATGGAAGAAGAGACTCCCCAACCCATATGATTGGGAAGTTTGACCCTTGTACGTTTCCTGGTTTCTTGAGGGATAAGTGTTTCTAGATGTTTATGAGGTACACTCATGAGAGGTATCTTTTGAGGTGGTTGTTCGGAGCCCTCTCCTTTGTTCAGGTCTGGTTTTAATTTTTGGGGGTGATAATAGTTTGAGAGGTATCTAATATAATGGCCCAGACCCTCTTGGCCCATTACTTTTCCAAAATAAGGCTCCAACAAAACAGTGGCACCGTGAAGGTGGCACCTGTCACAGTGACACCGCGACCATGGCTCCGGTCATAGTGTCATGGTGATGGTGGCACTAGTCACGGTAGAACCGTGACGGTGACACCATGACGGTGGTGCTGTGAGGGTGACACCGTGACGGTGGCACCGTGACCTCACCCAACCCTCCATTTTCTTTTTCCATTCCCACTCCCGCAACATAAATCTTTGACATAAATTAATTGTTTTATCCTTTTTAAATCCCATAATTAATTCCTAAAAATCCCGAGAAGCCTCCCAGATGGGGTTATTAAATAACTACTTGATATCATCGTACGAAACTGCCCACCCGCATAGGAAACCATGATCCGACTTTTAGGCGTTCAAAATTCTAGATCCCATAACTGTAGGATCTTTTCTTTATACCTCCTGCTAGAGTTTCTTTTTTTTTCTCGGATGGATTTCTTTCTTCACTCTATTTGTGTGGCTTGTGGTGCACCTCTACTGGAGCTTTCTTCACCTCTTGGAGTCCATGAAATTCCTCCCATGCAAGCTGCGCATCCTCTGTTCTTGGCGCGCAGAGAAAAACCTTGATCATTGATCATCCATGTAGGTTTTTTCCTTCATCTCTATTTATTGTGTATCATGCGGGGTGGGTAGGATTTTTTTCTATGGGGATTGATGAAACCAAACTTAATGAAGATAATGAATGGACCTTTATAGAATGAAGGGGGTGTGATCGATATGCTATTGTTATGTTTTCTTCTCTTCATTGATCATTATTTTGTAAATTGTGCGGGTTTATGCCTACTGAAAATTGTGGCCATTGGTGGTCTTTCTCTGTGCACTAATAAACTCTTGTCTTCTGGGATGATTAATTGGATATAACATGGAGATTGGTTAATCATGTAAACTCGATGGATTAAATAGATGCCCAGTGTACATAAAACCTTGGGTAGTCACCCCAGCTAACCAACAAGAAGAGGAAAATAATAAATGATGCACTTTAAATTGGAAGTTTTCCTACTCTTTTTTGGTAGTGGGTGTCGTTTCGTTCGATGCTTATATGAGAAAGTGGGAGGGGATGGGATCCTCCGTTGTGGTACGGTTGTTGGTTGTGAATCTGAAGCTGTGTGATTTCTTTTCTATGACATGAACTCGGGTGGGATTCTCTACTATTTTCATATCATTGGTTCATGGTTTCGAGGATGTGGGGTTGTATTTTGAATCCTCCTTTGGTTCTTGTACTTCGATGGATCTCACTTATCCCTTTGTTGTTGTGACTTCACAAGTGAACCGGGTGTGAATGCTTAAATTTTTGTTTGGTTGTTTCCTTTTCTCTAGCTTGTGGTTATGCCAGTTAGTTGCCCAGTAGTTTATAATTCACCTAATGGGATCACCTGAACATGAAAACAAGAATGAGTTAAATGGGGAAATTGGGTTGAGAATGAGTTGTGACATGGCTGTAAGTGTTGTTCTTTCTTTTATGAACTAATAGTAACAAGGTGTTTGTTCTTAGGTTGTCTTTAGAACCCCTAGGATGGGATGAGTGCCTGTTACCTATACATATATTTAATTTCTTAAGTTTCTTATTTTCACCCCACCCAAGTTGAGCACTTCATGCCAAACACCCCATTTCATGTGGATGGTGTTTTTTCCAACACTCCTATGAGTGGCTGGTTATTTTCTCCTTTATGCTCCCTATCCCGAATAGACCAAGACTCTTCGGGCAGGTTGTGATGGCATGAAGTCCATTATTATCCCAATAATCTTCAAGCAGGGTAGTTGTGGTGGTTGGCCTAGGTTTTTGTGGGCAGGTTGTTTCCCAAGTGTCTTTGGGGGCCATGGCAGTAGTTGTTCTGACCCAGGTGTTTTCATGTGTGGTTACATGTTGTGGTTGTGGCCCAGGTTTCTGTGGGAGGAATAGCGGTTATGGACCAGATGTGTGCTGGAGGGGTTTGGAAGTGGGACTACGGTGAGGTTTTGTCCCAGGTGTGTGTGGGCGAGGTTGGCAGTGGGACTGTAGTGAGAATGTTGGGATTGGTTCAATGCGTAATATGTATTCAATAACCTGTGGGAAAGTGGCGTGGGGGTACCCAAACATCGATGTGCTATTAATATACATTACTTGACTTGCATTATTTAGATAGTGTGCCTTGGTGAGGCTTGGGTGGATAGTTTTCATTGCTAGGTGCTTTGGTTGTCTCTTTTCTCACAGGGCATTAGAATGCCTCCCCACTTGTGCACTATAGTCTTTGGTTTTCCCTACTGAGTATACTTATATGCTCACCCAACGTATATAAAACTATTTTCAGGTTTCCAGGAGGAATTTAGGGATCGTGCGAGACCGTACTAGCCCGGATGTTGGGGACAGTTGCTCTTTCTGTTTTTATTTTCTTGGTACTTACCTTTGAATTTTTTTGTGGATTGTATCATTTACAGTTGAAAATTCATATGGGAATGGGTTAATTTCATCTGTACATTTACTTTCAACTTTGGTGTTGTTGGGGTTGCTATCTTATCTCTCCATCCTATTAAAATAATAAGGGCAATGCATTCTATATTGTGTGTAATTCTATACCCTTTGTGCTAGTCGCCACTCCAGTACTTATTGATGGCAGATCTCAGGGGTCATTATCTCTCCTTCAACTTAAAGAAGGAAGGGTCTGGAAATCTGCTATCCCTTCCCTCCTTTTTGGTGAAGGCGGGTCATGACATTCTCACATATCCAGATGTAATGCTGAATGTTCTTCCATCACTCTCTATGAATCACCAGATTTACAAACTACATCAGTACATGACTTCCAGCTCACCACATCAGCTACAACATTCCCTTTACCAGGTGTATATGAGATTTTAAAGTCATAACCCTATAAGAAATCCATCCATTTTTGTTTTCATAAGTTCAAGCCACATTGAGAGAAAACATACCTCTAACTTTTATGATCGGTGAAGACCACAAACCACTTGTCGATGAGGTAATGTCTCCACAACTTCTGGGAAAATACCACATCTTCCAACTCAAGATCATGGGTGGAATAGTTACGCTCATGGGGATGTAACATCCTAGACCCATAATAAATGACCAATCTCTACTAAATCAGAACACAACCCAACCCAAGATGTCCAGCATTATAGAAAACATCAAACTAAAATCCCTCTTCTAGTAGATAAAGAAACATATCACAAACCAACTTCTGTTTTAGATCATCAAAAGCTGTCTGACACTAATCATTCCACACAAAATCATGATCCTTCCTGATAAATGTTGTAAGAGGAGTCGCAACCCGAGAGAAATTATCTACGAACCTCCTATAATAGCCTACAAGACCAAGGAAACTCCGCATGTATGCACTACCTTAGTGGATTCCCAAGACACAAATTCTTCTATCTTTGAGGGATCCAATGCTATTACCTACCAGGACATAACATGTTCCACAAAATGGACTTATCAATCCCAATACTCACACTTTTAAAACCTTCAAAATAGTTGTTTTAAATGAGGGACTACCAAAACGGCACGCAGATGCTCTATATCATCCTCCTCCTCAGACGTGGAGTACACAAGGAAGTATTCGATAAAACCACCACAAACTTATCTATGAACTCATGGAAGAAAAAATTCATCATCCCCATGAAAATATCTAGAGAATTCATCACATCGAACAATATCACCATGAACTCATAATGCCCATGACGACAATAGAAACCAGTCATGGGGATATACTCATCCTTCAAATGCATCTGATGATACCTGAACTGCAAATCAATCACTAAGAACCTACATTCACCCTTAAATTCATTGATCAATTCATCAATCCATGGAAAAGAATAGTGGTTCTTTACTTTCACATTGTTTAGGTGAAGATATTCAACACACAACTGTAAACTGTCATCATCATTCTTCATGAACAAAACTGGTCCACCCCACAGTGACACACTCAAAAAAAAATCAAAGTAAAATAGAACATCGAGCTATATATGCATCACCCACAAATCATAATGTGACATCCTATTCAAAGACATACCTAGTTGAATATTGATCTCGATCTCAATCTTCTATCGAGGGGGTAATGCTACAAACTCTTCTGGAAAGACATCAGGGTATGCTTCAATGACCCTAAAAATTTACAACTACTAAACCTCTGATGATCTCAAAATTAGTTCATCAATCAAGGATGGCAATTAAGGAACACACCTCCGAGCCATCTGAGGGTCCTACTCACCAACAAACACTACCTTCACACCATCAACATTGAATAACACCACCTCTCTCTGGATGTAATCCCCAATATACTACACCGAAAAAAACCAAGCCATGCCAAGGATGAAATTTTATGGTTATATCTATAAACATAAAAAATCTTCCCAAGAGTAGTGCTACCCCAACACTAGCTCATAGTATCTATATAATTCAAACTAGTCAGCTCGATCTCCAACTGGCGTAGTCAATGCAAAGGGAATTGTAAGCCTCTCTAAATCAAGTCCCAAAGCATGGAAAAAGGAAAGTGATATGAAGGAGTGTGTCACTCCTAAATCAAACAAGGCATACACCAAAGTAGGAAACATGAAATGGGTACCTAAAATGATGTATGGCTCACATGGAACTGGAAACAATAAAGCATGAAGCTGACCACGACCTGATCCAGGACCTCTATGACCCTGTTGAAGACCACTACCACGGTCTCACTTTACTCTATGAGGATGAGGAGCATCTCGATTATTTCCTCTTCTTGCCCCATCTTCTCTCTGATGATCCAAATCTGGTGTAACCTGCTATTGTAACCACAACTAAAACCACCTCAATGAAATTACCTTAAGCATAACACCCAATGCAGGATAATTTCTCTGAAAGGTCAGTCACTCTCGCTACTGATGACCTCTTAATCCACAAGAAAAATAAGTTCTTAATCCCTTGGCATAATCATGAATGCCTATACCCCCATAGAAACAAGATACTAAGCGATGGGACCTACCACCGACCAAACGGAATTTCTTCTACCATGAAAACAGGGAACCCCGAACCATATCTCTTCTTCTTGAGGAATCTTGAAGAATCTTGTCTCGTGACAACCCGGTTCTGGATAATGTCCTCTCGATTACCTCTTCCCTCAAAAGCACATCGAGATATATGTCTCTATCATAAATGGGGTGACTTAATGATGGATATCTGGATGGAAATCCACCTCAAAATTTCCCTCCATAGCCTCCTCATTAGAAAACAGGTCTGAAGCATATCACAAAAGGTTCTTGTAATTGATCCCGAACTCTCACACACTGGATCTTCCCTACCAAAGGGTGTGTAACTCCTAGTGACCGTCTGCCTTTATGATTTGAACAAGGAAACCTAGCTATGAACTTCTCTTAATACTTTTCCCACGAGACTGTTAACTCCTCGCAATCCTCGAGGAAGAAGAACTACCACTGATTTGTATCCCCACTCAACATTGTCACAACCAATGATACCCAGTGCTCCTTCTAAGTACATATCGAACTAAAATGTATCTCAACCTATTCCAAACAGTCTTATATTACAGCATATGAAATAGATCCCTTGTACTTCTGCATACTCTAGTACTGAATCTCTTGGAGTTTCCTCCTCTATGTGTCATCGTTTTCAGCCTCTACTCTGCAGCGATCTACTGGCATAAATTGTTGGACATCTTCTGTGTGAACATCATGATGATATCGACCTAGATCCATACCTACAAAGGAAAAATAGTTTGAAATCCTAAGTCTAGAATATAGAATAATTTTACATTAATTAATTGTTTTCTATTATTCATCTAAGTTAAACCTATCCCAAGGTCTAACCATACAAATACAAGCACAAAGATGAATGATGCATGCTCCTTTCCTAGGTCTCTACCCTTCAACCAACATCGCTTCATTTAGTAGCCACTGTAAACATAAAGGTCAATGAATAAAATCACATGGGGGGTCTAAATACCTATTTCTCAGCTTGTCTCCACTGTTTACAATGCTTGCTAAACATTGGTGACACTGTTACCCTTCCAACCCATGTAACCTCACCTATGACTAACTTCAAACTCAATCCTATCAATCAATCAGACCTATGATACCACTCTGTTAAAACCCCCACCTCACAAAGTAAACCCCTCCTAGGAAAGAAATGTGAGAAGGGAGATAGTGACACCCGGGTCCCACCTCCAGTAGGCCCTAGGTTGGTGATTAGCACCGAGGGTATAACAAACACACAAATGGGAGGCATTACCCTCTAAGATAAAACATGCGAAGGAGAGAGATAATATAGACACCAACCAAATCCAACTCAGACTATGATATAAAAAGAAACCCAAGTACATGTATGTAATGACATGAAAAAACTACTACAACTGAAAGATAAAACTTTTTGTATCAAAATAAAGTAAAACAACAGCAACCACAAAGCCCGAACAGCTCCTATAATCCGCATGTTAGTAGTAACCAGCTTGATCTCTAACCTTCTCTAAGTGACCTAAAAATATTTTATATAACATAGGTTTAGAATAACAGTATACTCGGCTAGATCATCCCTAGATCTTCTCATGAAAAAGTAAATAAAGCATGCTAAATAATAGTGAACAATAAGTGAAACTAACTCATCACCTAAACAAGAATACTATGTTCCCAAGCACATAATGGATACTCTCACCTAGTATCACATAAAATAGTATAGAATATAAGAAATAATATCAAGGGTACCCCACTACCACTTTCCCACTGTTTGTCACTTTGGCCCAATGTTGCACATCTTAAGCACCTCTCTCCAAAAAGGGATTGCCTAAAGACACATGGGAGAGAAGAAAAACATGTACCTCATGTAACAAAAAGTCTTTCCTAAAGACAACTGGGTGAATCACAACTCCATCCTCACAACCAAAAGTAACCAGGTAGTTTCTGGGATGTACCACATCTCACATAAATCATATCATACATCGGTTATTATACCTCAAGCCATTAAAACCCATACATAGATTTAATATCCTGAAGCCATCACAGCCAAAACACGTTACACCTATATTTTTCCATAAGAAACTATATCTATAATATATGTGTGTGAATAACAACAAGACATTAAATCCCTATACACACATATATGGGGAAAACTAACTGTCTTTCCTACCAGCACAAGTAACTACCAAGAGAAGAGAGTAGGGCCAAAGGGGGGTAGTCAGCCATCCATCCTCCCACCAGGATATTAGGGAAAACACCCCATAAGGATCAGAATCCTTCGGGTGTTAGTCACGCTAACTGATAGGGTGGGGTAGCATATATAAACACAAAAAGTGTAGGATATAATATATCTCCAAAAAAACTATGGGCATTAACTAATCTTAGACTCAACTTTAGAAAACGCCTCTCAAACTCCGAGCTACCACTGCTAAGACTAGATATCCTATAAGCATACAACCATTTAAAGAGAATTATTAAATCATCTTTCCCCCTTTAATTAGTTTCACATTATGTTAATTAATTATTTAACCATTAGTTAACCATTATCATTCCACATTACATTTCATTAGCATCACACCCAAAATTTCATGCCCTCCTGGCATAACCAAACCAATTCCATAGTTCCTTTTAAATTGTAACCTTGCCATTGCATCCCAGTAACCTCCAACCCCACGAATTAATATCATTTATTCAATAATTTGTTAACATCATTATCAATTTTCCAAAATTCGATGTATTCTAAGTAAACACTATATGTTACCAAATATAAGGTTCTCAACACAGTGGGTAGATCAACTACCCATCGAGTTTTTTCACCTATAGCAAGAGAACATGCCCATTCATCCTCTAAAAGATATATATAAGAAGAATGTGGCATACCCTGTGCATATTCGCCTATTTTAGAAGGAGGGTAAGAAATAAAATATGCCTCAAGTAGTGGGGATAGTAAATAAGATAAACAAAAAACAAGATTCCACAAGCATCCAATATTCACATCCATACCATTTCATCATCTTCAAGGTCCTCTCTGACACCCACAAGAATAAATAGATGCATCTCGGCACTCTAGGTATCAACTGCTACCACAACCACTGGGCCTCCATTGCCCCACATACCACAATAGCCATCCAGGATCACATCATAACAAAGGAAGCTGAAAAAAAACAATGAAACTGGGCTCTTGGCCTCAAAAAAAGCATTCAACCTTCGCACATAACGAGCTCTAATGGCTCCAAAGAATAAGGCTCTTGGCATTTACAAGAAATAGGGTAACTTAGAACCCTACCAGAAATTATCCTTTATAAAAAACTAGTTATTTAATCCATATTGAATCAACTGATTCATTATTAGTAGGTTCCAAATATATGAAACCTGACCACCAAGCTACCATAGAAATCATAATTTAATTAAACATTCTTGCTGCATCAATTTGATTATCATCAAATTATAACGACAAACAAATTAATTTATATACCTCATTGTCTTTTGACAAATAATTTAAAATTAATTCTAACTTTACATTCTTTACCAATTCCATCAAGAATGACATGCTAAACAAGAAAAGCATAAATAACACATTATCTTGAAAATCAAGAGGAAACAACATCTATATGAAAATAATAACAATTATTTTAATCCATTTTATATATTTATTATGTCAATTCTATTAGGATTCAATGGATAAATCTTAAAAACTCTATAGTTTCACATGAAAAGAATAAAAAATCCACAAATCAGTTACCTCAAAAGGTTTCCAATGTTCTTTTTACGAGAACAAACCTATATAAAAGATCAGGAACACCTCTCCCACAATGATTGCATTATCTTGAGGACATCGGGGAACAACGAAATAATAAAACATCCAATAAAGATCCATTAGAAACATAAAGAACACATAAAATAAGAAGAAAAAGGAGAAGATAGAGGAACAGTCTATAAACCAGAAGAATAGAGGCAGAACATACCTTACGTCAAAGATTTATTAACACCAACTGGTTTCACCAAAACATGGGGTGCACAAAAGAAGCAGGAAAAACTACAAAGGAAAATAATCCAAGTATGAATGTTTTATTGTATGAATCTTACAAGAAAAAATGTTTCAGGCATCTCATGTCCAGAGAAAACAAATAAAGAAGAACAATGAGAAGGGTATATCATCCTCAGAATGATCTAAAGAGATCATTTGTTTATATATGTTTTAGATTTTCTATTAAAAGTGAATAACATTAAACCACACAATTTGAAAATGTAAAGGCTTTCCCACCATTAGAAAAATTAAGATAGGAGTTATGGGATTTTAATTAGCCTTAAATCCCATAAAACAAGTCTTTGAATACATTTTATGTCAAAGGAAATGTTAAATGGGAGAAACTATAGGAATCTGGGAAAAACTAAAATTTTGAAAAAGGAAATGAAATCGTTCTAGAAACACTTTTTATGAAACCATTCTGGAAATATGGAAAAGGAAATGAAACCATTATGGAAACACTATTCAGGATACCATTCTTGAAATATGGAAAAGAAAATTACATCGTTCTAGAAACAATGTTCATGAATCCATTCTATAAATTTACCATTTTGGAAGCATTGTTCACAGAACTGGAAATTTGGTAACCTGTTGGGAATAAGTCAACTTGACCTTCCAGAACACCTCTAACACTAGATTTTAGCAAAGTAATGGATCAGAGAGGTTCCGGCAATTACAGTCCCATAATCATAATAACATTTTTTCTTATATATGATACTGGATTTATTAATTTAGTTTGAAAACAACATAGGATGAGTAAGTATAAGAATATAATAAATTGAATGGAATTGGAAAAACAATTTCCTCTTCATTGATAATCTCCTTTTGATTTGCACAAAAGGACTCCATTAGATGGATTTCTGCCCAACATATGGCCCCCAGAATGAATTTATAAAATTTGGGAGGAGAATTGGGTAGAGTTTGGGTGAGACAAATTGATTTAGAGGCATGAACAAAATATAAGGAGAGTTTCCCTTTTATAGAAGAGGGGTGGGTCACTTTGGGAAACCCCAAAACGATTAATTTATTATAAATTTATTTTCATTTTAAAATAGATCCAAAGTGATTTATTTAGAGTATAAGATTAGCATGTGTCTAAATCCTCCATTCCAATTATTTTTAGACAATTTTAGGCCACAAAATTAACCTTATAATTTGGGAATAACCCTTAGTTAACCAGTTTAACTCTTATCATTCCTACTTGTCTTTTTATACTATATGGTTAATATAGTTTTTAAAAAATTCTAAAAGAACTAAAATTGGATAATTTATGACATATTTATCACTATCCTAGTTCTTTTTTCAAGGATGAGAATTTTAAAAACTTTTATAACATTTAATAAAATATTATTTATTTTAAAGTATTCTTTATGTCAATTCTGATACTATTCAATATTTTAATTTTTAAAAATATAAATCCATCATGATAACTTCAAACCAATACTTTAAATATTTCAAAAAAATGTATATGTTATCTATAAAATTTGTGGATGTCATTAATCAAGTAAATTATATTGATATTAATATTATCAATATCATTTAATTGATTCTTCCTTTAATAATTCAATTAATGAATCATTATTGTGTCACCATTTAATTTAATTATTTGTTTTCTAAAGTTATATATAAATTAAAATTATATATATAAACATTTTATATTTCTAAAAAAATTTATAGCCGGCCATATTACATATATATCCTTGTATTAGAAATTATATAGTTATTAAAATTTGAATATGTCATTTTTAACTCTTCTTTAAAGAAAATATAATAAATGTCATAATAAAACCCTGGTGGCTTAAAAAGGATCATATTTTTTACCTAAGGTCAATTTTTCTTGAAAAAAATATATCTAATGAAATTAAGACAATTTTTAGGGTAATATTATATTATTATAATATTATTTTGACCTTTAATTATCTTATTTACCTTTAACTGTGTTAAATAAAATCCAAAAGTTACTATTCATAAAAAAAATATGTTCATCCTATTAAACCAAATTTTTAATACTTTTTACAACCATTTTTGTCTATTATTCTAAATTAAACACACAGAAGTGGTAAAATTATATTTAATGCAAATCTCGTAGATGCGGCAAGAAGGCTGGTAAAAGAGACGTTCAAAAGTTCAGTAAATTTTTATATATAATTCTATTATAAAATGATTCCAATGAACTATATTGGATTATTATATGTGTTATTTATATATTTTTATATTATAATTAATATATAGTAAAATAATTATTTAAATGAAACGACTGATTTTTTACAATAATGCAGTATTTCTCACTATTTATCAAAAAATGAATCTTTTTAGAAAAATACTAAAAATTCACCCTAATCTAATTTCAATGATCCAGAATAAAACATTAAATCTATTTAGAAAAATAAAATTGATAAATTTTATAATTTGGTTAATACTATTCATAACTTTTTTTTAAACGACTATTTTGATAGGTCCTAGTGTGCTCAAACTCGGTGTTGCGTGCAACACAAGCTATTGAATTATTTAAAATAAGCATACTATGGAATCTTGGGGTGTTACATATATAGTTTATAAATAATAGTAAATATTAGTAATGATTATGTATATATTATGTAATGAATAAATTAGGATTAAAAATTATTACATGTAATGATTAACTAATTATAATTAACTAATGAATATTATTTGATTAACTTTTTATTAAAGTATAATTAATTAAGAATTATTTATTTTTTAAACAATGATTATATGATGTCTAAATAATTATTTAGTAACTATTATATAATGATTAATTATTTATTAATTTTTCCTTAAATTATGAAAATGTAATGATTAAACATTGATTAAGGAATGAATAAAGAAGTAATGATTAACTATTGATTAAGTGATTTTTAACTATTGAATAAGTAATTATTAAATAATAATTGAGTAATGATTAAATAATAATTAAGTATTAATTAAATAATAATTATATAATGATTAAATAATAATTAAGTAATGATTAAATAACAATTAATGGGTGATTAACTAATGATTATAGGATAATTATAGAATGATTAAAGGGTGATTAAAGAATGATCAAGGAATTTTTAATGAATGATTATGGAATTATTAAGGAATTATTGACCAATGTTTAACTACTGGTTAAACAATGTTTACCTAATGGTTAAATATTTATTAACTAATGGTTAAGTAATTATTAGTGTCATGTTTTAGGATATAAGATAACCCTTTAAAAAGTTTGTAGTATAAAAATTATGTGTTTATCTAAGTAATCAAATCACTGTCAAGATAAAAACAAGTGGATGTGGTTTCAGAACAATGGTACATAGGATTAAAAACTCCAACAAGGTGTCCTGGGCCTGACTCAGGGTAACCAAGTATACAACAACAAGTCTTTCATTACACCTAGTTTGACACTCTTGGGAGATATTATTTATATGATTCATATTTTCTTTATAGACCACTTATATAACTTTGGGATGATTAAAAACTATAATAGGAAACATTAGTATCATAGTTTAAGATATAATAAGATGTTATAAAATTTTAGTATCAGAAAGATTATATGGTCGGCCCTAGCAAACAATAGTATTCATTGAATGTTTTGGAAACTGAGGTAAAAATAATACTAAACACCAAATCATGTTATCTATCACTAATAAAATGACAATTATGATCATATAAAGTGAAATAGAGAAGAAAAAACATATTAAATAACAAAAATTCTTTACAAAAGACTAGAAATACCATGATTTTTTTCAATATAAAATTGTTTGGATGAGATGATCCTCACATTGAATGTGAGGTAAAATCCAAATTATTTTTAATTGGTATCTTAATGACATTTTTTAAAGGTATCTACTAAACATATGAATATTAAAAAGTTTTCGACCTTCTAATGTCATCTAAGATAAAATCTAAGATATTTATTTATAAGGCCAAAAGATTCTGAAAATTCATAAGTTAAGTATATCCATTTGGAAGATGCTATTAGGATACCAATTAAAATTAAGCTAGATTTTAATGTAAATCTGAAGTGAGTCTCATCTCATCCAAACCATGTTATATTAAAAAATTTCACGTTATTTATTGTATTTTTTTAAAGAATTCACATGTTATTTAATGTGTTTATTCTTCTCCATTTCACTTTATATGATCATAATTGTCATTTTATAAATAATAAATAAACTGATTTGGGTTTTTCTATTTTTTTTACATCAGTTTCTAAAACATTATGTGACTTATATTTTAATAAACTTTTATATAACAAAACATTAGTATCAAATATTAGGGTATAAAAATATGTTCTAAAATTCTAGTGTAATAAATACTATATATTCAACCATCATTGTTAATATTAGTTACACTATCAAAATATTGATAAAAAACATCTTTGATGTAGAGATTCATGTTTTCTTGTGTGTACTACTACAGGGATGTTACTCAATCTAATAAAGGAGATTCTTATATTCCACAAACAATAATAGTGGTTAGTACTGATAATTTTGTAAACCTAAATTAACTTCAAGACAGAATTTGGGGTTCCTTAAATATGGGACTCGATCAAGAGATCAAGTCTATGAGATATAGATATTTTCAATTCTAGGCTACACTGTGGCATCTAGCTCTCCCATTTTTTGTTGATGCGTAGTGGGTCCAAGAAATAAATTTATTTTCCTAACAGTCATATGGTACAATGATGGAGTTATATGTTGATGTTTCTACTATAAAAAATAATTTCTAATTATACGAATAAATATATTTACAAGGGTGGTTGAAGAAGGTCCTCCCCATGAAATTTATGTTATTTTATATGATGTGGAAGAGGAAAACCTAGATGATCTCTTGGATATACATGTAAATCTAAATTCCGATAAGGATTTTTTAATGATAAAACAAATGGTGACAAAAATCTTGATGAGGAGGGAGTAGCAAATGTTGGAGAGGAAGAATCTTTAATTCTATTAGTTGTACAGAAGCCTCGAACCACAATAAATTATCCACCACACTTCATCTATTGGTCTAAAGTAATGTCATGTGTTATTGAATTTGACAATAATGTTCTCACACCCACAACTGAGATTCCAAGGAGTTGTAGTGGATAGGTTTAGTGAGTTATATGAAACTTTATATCTTGAAAGATATTTTCCATTTAAAGATACATTAAAAAATTCTATAGAGATTTCACATTGATATGCACTGTAGATATATAGTTCAGGAATCAACCCATAAAAAATACCTCATACAATATGACAAATATGGGGATGATTGTAGATTTTTCTTGAGGGAAATTCCAAACATTGCATTTTGAGGATGGAGAAACTTGAAGAATGAGGAAACTCATACATACATTTACTAAAACCTGACACAAGATCATACCTCATTGGATGATGAATTTGTGTCATCCATTTTCATCAAGATAACTAGGACATGACAATATGTTCCTATAACCTTTGTGTAAGGGAGGATATGATAGACATTCAGTTTTGAGATTTCCAATAATAAGAAACGGTTGGAGAAATAGAAGGAAATTGTGAAGGTATATGGTAATTGGGATGAGTCCTGTAGGGTGTTTCCACTGTTTATAACCATATTGAGACCCAAAAACCATGTGTTATTCAATATTCATATGGAAAAAATGTGTCTCTTCATAACCAACTTGACCCATCTCATGTTCAATTTCATCAGTTGTTCTAGGAATTCCTCCCCTATATCAACACATATTGTTTTTGAAAATAGTTCATAAACATTGATGGAACATTTCAATAGGTAAAATAAATGGGTGTATTATTTATTGTGGATTCCAAAGATGGAAAATTTTCACCTCTTCCAATTTCTTTTTCCATTATGGAGAAGGAAAACTATCAATCATGGACTTGGTTTCTAGCATGTATCAGCAACCATTTCACCAGCATTTGGGGTGTCTATTTGATATCTAAATGACATTGGGCAATCAATGAATACCCTGATACATGGAAACACCCAAACTAACATCATTTACACTACATCAGACACATTTTTATCAATGTGCAGAAAACATTCCATAACAAACCTATGATTAAGGAAATCAAGAGGCTTAGAATTCAATGTCTTTGTTATTTTTAACTATTTCAACATAAAGATTAATTCTATTTATGTGAAATATGATCACTTCTGTGTATAATATGAGCCAGATCAATAGGGGTTTGAATAATGATTCAAAAAAATCCACAAGTATAACGAAGAAGTGTATGATTATATGATGCAGATTTGAAAATAAAAATAGAAATTGGCATATGACGGGGGGAAGAGGTATGGAATGATGACAACAAACATTGTAGAGTGAATCAATGGTGTCTTCAAGGGGCATCAAAAGTTACCAACAACTTCTCTAGTTCATGAGACATTTTATTGGTGTGTGAAGTACTTCATTGATAGAAAAAACTAAAATCATATGGGATTCATCGGGGGATAAGGTATGAAAGGAACATTCAATGAGAGATTGACAATAACATTGAAGAAAATTCTGGTTATCATATCTTCCTTTTCCATTGAGAAAAATATATAATTTTAATTTCAATATCATTCAATCCCCATCACAAATAGAATTAATGAAAAAATGGTGGTATTACTAGAAGTGAGGAAATGTTAATGTGGAAACTTCCAGGCCTTACAGTTTCCATGAACACAAGTCATCACAGCATGTGCCTCTATGAACATATAATTGGAAATGTAAATCTAATGTACTGGCTAGACATCATTTCTAACTATTATATTGTACCCTGGATGCATATTGGGGAGTTTTGATATTTCCCAATACCCGAAGGACAGCTGGTAGTGATACCTGACATCAACAGGTTGTCTAAATGAGGGAGACCAAAGTCTAATAAGATGTTGAATAATATGGACCGGCCTCAAGAATAGGGAATAAGTTTGAGATTCACCATATGTCATCAAGATAGTAATAGCCAGAAATGATGCCCTAACATTGCTGGATTGATTTCACACTCTCAACCACAATTATGTATTATCTCTTATGTGATCTTCTAATATTGTTAATTATATGGTGTTAATTTAAGATCCTTCATTTTGTAGAATTTTATGAAATTTCCAAATAATTTTATAATTAAATGACAATAATCCTTTTATATTCACATTAAAAGGAAAATGACAAGTGTATTTGTGGTGACATTAACATATAATCAATTTATCCATGGCCAAACCATAAAGAAAACATGTGAGAAAATAATCATGATACATATCATCATTTGGGAAATGATACATAAATTACAAATAACATGATTTTTTAATAACATTTTAGAAAAAAAAATTATTATATTTATAAATATATAAAACTATGTCTTATAGAATAACCTTTTCTAGGTGAAAACACACCTCAAAAACTCCTTAAAAATATTCTTTGAGAATCATGAAGGCATTCCCTTTTAGTTTTCTAAAAAATAACTTCATAAAACAATGCAAATACACATATAATGTCTTACATTCTACAAGTCATAACATTATTTTAATCATAATGTTATATTTACATTTTACAATTACGACTCTTAATTCTTTTATATACATAAAGAGGATAATATACTAATCACTAAGCATGATATTCATGTTTCCTAGGTTATTCTACAGGGTGGTGAATATCGATAGATAAGGGTGCATCGAGTGCACCATTTTCATTACAAACTACCTCCACATGGGATTATATCATACCTTCACCATGTTGGATTGTACAAAATTGTAGTATCTAATTTCACATTTGTTGACAATCACCTACTTGCTTCCCTCATAGAGATGTGAATACAAGAGGCACCCACATTCTAACTGCCTATGGGAGGGATGACCATCACCCTTGAGGATGTGGTTTTCCTTATTGATCTTTCTATCTAAGGGGAAACTATTTTTAGAATCACATGTGCATACTGATCTGGACTTGTTCATAGATTTCTAGGCACCTACATTTTGGCTGACC
This sequence comes from Viscum album, assembly GCA_963277665.1. Lineage (NCBI taxonomy): Eukaryota > Viridiplantae > Streptophyta > Magnoliopsida > Santalales > Viscaceae > Viscum > Viscum album. The sequence goes on along the minus strand of OY728131.1, from coordinate 777,876,927 downwards.
CCAGGGCTACAGAAGGCGGGTCGATATCTATGGGACGGAATGAGGTGTTGTTTTTAAATTTATCCGATGACACTGATTAGAATACTCTCATTCATCATGCTTTTGAATATAAATTACTGATAATTTGAGGGACCTTGTGCAATGATCACTCAAGGAAGCATGTGCACATGATGTTTCTAGGCATACTGGATAACTTTGATCAATCCAGGATGTATATATTGGGATCGTCATTCTTGGATTACATGTATAGAGAATTATTCATGGAATTCCATGAATACCACAAAGATATCAGGGGATGCTTCATCCTTCACCAGATGTGGGCATGGGAGTGCATCCTCACACTCTGCCCTTAGCTTTCTAGTCAGCTGCTACCTATTGAGGTGCTTAATGATGCTCAGCATGGATGCTGTTATGATCAATCATCTCTATTGGTTTCTGATGCTAGTATGAGTTATTGAAATTAATTTTTTTATATTATTTATCACTTTTGATGTTCTATTTTAGAGTTGGATTCAGAAACGAAACATTGTCGTCATTTTGACACACCATTTGGGTGCATACATCTCAGGTTTTATAGTCTTCTGCCCGACAAGTTAAGTATATACAATCTATCATTGTATAAAAAATTTAATAACAACATCAATTTTGTTTTTTAGTAAGGATTTTTTTAAAAAAATCTCACATATCATTTCTATTTTCATGGATTCCATAATGGGATTTATTGGACTAGTTTTTAAAATACTACATTGTTGGACTTCATGTTTCTATGGTTATCATTTCAGTCATTCAATTTCTTGTTATTGAGTGTCACCATACTGATATAATCATGCGCCAAATTGGTTGTTTTCAGCCCATTCCATTTCTGACAAGACAAATATGGGATCTTCATGACATGAATCTGATAAGGAGTAGGATGAGGAACAACACCGAAAACATGCCGAGTTTCTTGACCTTGGGGGAAGATGAGCAACACTTTGTATGTAGGGTGTACCTATGATGTGATTCCATCTTTTAAAGTAGATCGAGTTTGAGGCATGGTATAGACTAATGTCTATATTATATCTCACCCAACAAGGTATTTGACTTCATGATATGGTAAGTCAATAAATTTCCATTAGTTTGTTTATTTTGATATTTTCTAATTCATTTTTAATCTCTTTACAACATACTAGATTACGATATATTAACTACATGTCTGATCGAGAAGAGGAGGGGGTTTATAGCCTATCAGTGATCCATGTTGCAACACTGTGGATGATTCCAGCTTATATTGTGATTCATGGGAGAATATTTGATAATCCATCCCAAAGAGTAGAGGTTTCAGCCTAGGAACCTCCTTTAGTAGCTACTAATCTTGAGGAGAAACGTTGATGATGATATTCACCATGTCATGCTTCATGTGATCCCTCACATGTTCCATAGGTAGGGGTAATCCCTATGGTAGTCCATCCTCAACCAATTGTGGATGTGCATCAGGCAGCATGGGATACATATTTCTTAATAGGATATCAAAAACTTTCTCTGAAAATGGGGTTATGGTCCTTTGCATCCTATATGGTTCCTCAAACGATGGTGGTATTTCATTCTATGAAACTAGAGTGAGAAGGATTAGGTGCATGTGACGACATCCAGTTGACACCTCCTCCCACTGACACATAGGCAGATCATGTGACAGTCGATGTTCTAGTGCCTGAGGAGCATCCCTATCCAGGTCATCAAACTCCACCCTAGCATAGAGCATGGTAATTTTTATATGGGTGTACCATTCTCAGACCAACATGTGGGATGGAATCTCCCTATAGACATTGATTATACTCATTCTTGAATTTTGAAGTGTTGGTTGATGTACTCCATAACCTTTATTAGTGACTTTAGTTAGTATCTTTATTTGTTTATTACGAGGCACAAGTATGAAGCTTTTGAAAAGTTTATAGAGTTTTAAAATGAGTTACATAATCAATTGGAAAAGGAATTAACATTCACGGGTCAAATAAAGGTGTTGAATACATGAGCTATGAATTCATTGATCATGTGAGAGATTGTGGAATTGTTTAACAACTCAATCCTCATGGAAAACAATAGTTGAATAGTGTGTCTAAGATAATGAATCATTCCTTATTAGGCATGGTTCAATCAATGTTGAGTTAGTTTCATCATATTATTTCAGTATTGGAGTATACTATGAATTAAATTTCATTTCTATTTAACTATTTTCTATCTAATGTGCTCATAAAGACACTAGATGATATATTCACTGGTAAATGTCCCAAAATATCTTTTATTAATATTTGAGGTTGTGAATCCATCATATGAAATTTGGTTTCTAATATACATAACCATAAATTAGTGAAATGATTATTTTTCATCTATCTGAAGGAAACTATGGGATATTATTTCTATAATATAACAAAACACAATATTTTTATGGATGAAACTAGTATGTTCATTGAGAATTAATATATTAATTGAGGAGTTATTGGAATGAAAGTTTATCTTGGAGAAGTTAAGGACCAATAAAAAGGAAGTTCTCCAGATATTGAAGTTCGGTTGGTTCCATAAAGTGTTGTGAAATAAGAACCAGATCAAGTTACACAATAAACTCAATGCTCTAGTAGGATTCATCAGGAGCATGAGATATATGAAATTATTATTGAAAATTATGATTAATTAATGTTCATAGACGATAAACCTGCTACCTTTTAAGAGTATATTTAGTGTTCTAATTCTAAGAAATGGTTAAAAGACATTGAATCTAAAATGGACACCATTTACAAAAACAATGTTTAGAACTTGGTTGATGCACATTAAAGGGTGATACCCATAGGTTTTAAGTGCGGTTTTCATAAGATAAATAATATGGATAGAAGGTTATCTACCAATAAATAACACATAGTGAAAAATGTTACAAAAAAATTATTAGTATTGACTATGAAGAAATATTTACATTTTAACAATGATAATGCCTATTTAGATATTTATTATAATGAAGAAGATCTCATATACATATTATTACATCATATTTATCAAAAACATATATATAATACTCCCAAATATCTAGAGTTCCCACATCTTTGGGAATTGGGTACATGATAAAAACAATAACATGGTATTTTATTCCCATCTCCATACTTTCTCCTAGACCTCACCTTACTCTTACTACTTGAAATATCATGGAGACATACATAAAAGAAAGAGAGACCCATATATCCAATTAAGGCTATCATATGATAAAATTAGGTAATATATCATGATATTCAATAATCATAGAATGAAAACAAAAATGGAGTTATTATAAAGCGTCACTTAAAAAAATGACATAAGATTTAAATATCATAGAAGCATGGTAAACATAAGAGAGAATAAATTGAGGCACAAACATAAGACATGTCATCATAATGTATATATTTATAAAGAATTAAAATATTATATTTATCTAATAATGACAGAAAAATTAGTATTTAACTAAAAAAATGAAGAGAAAACCCATATATAAGTTATTTTTAACAATATAAAAATAAATCACATTATACATACCAATATATTTATAAATTTAAAAACAGTTATAAATAATGTTTTTTTGCTGAAAGGCAGCAAGTCCCCTTCCGCCTTTCATATTAATTTAAAAAAAATCTTTTAAATGTTTAATTTTATTTTCAGAAAACACTTAAAAAACCCAACCACCCTATACCCTGTCATGGATGAGTTTTTGAAAATACTCCATAGCTCAAGCTTAACACTATCCTATGTGATCATAATGTTTACACACATTGGGACCTATAGTTCCACTAATAATGCCTTTATATCCACACATATAGACATTGAAAAACACTATGTGATACTTGTGAATCAAAATGTTAGATCAATTTGAGAATGACTGGGGAAGTACCATGGATTTATTGTCATCCGGGGAATATAAATTAATATTTCATGAGGATTACTATTGAAATAGATGCTAAATAAATATAAGCATCGAGGACCTATATACAATAAAGGGGTGAAGCTGAGGAATTAAAACCAAGCATCAAACCCAAAATATACTTCAATGGAGGGACTAACATCAATAGATTATGTAGAATCATGGTGAATATGATAGAGGGTAAAACCCCAAAGATACTACAAGAAGAATAAAGGATACAACATTTAGAATCTTTGAGATGATAGTGATGATCAAGTTCCTCAGAATGTTCTAGGAACATCGCTATAAAAATCATTCTATGAGGGAGATCTTCCATAAATTTCACTCTCCAATATAATCCCAATTCAATATAAAATCGGAAACACCCAACCAATATGAGGTATTTCATGAAAGAAAAAACTTGAAATGGAAAATGTGGAAAAAATACAAATTCAATCAATCCATGGATACAAAAAATCCACAAAAACCCAATAAAGGGAGAAGACACCATCAGAATAGGTCTAAAATTAATAAAATCCCAAAAGAATTATTCATTTCGGATGTAATTTCTAATAAAAAAAAGGACTATGATAGAGGAGCATGAATGATTGTAAAGGGTTCATTGAAAAATAATCAAAGAGATAATAGAGGCCACTACACTATAGGACTAGTGAGTAAAAGAAGAACTGATCAATGCATCGATGCCGACTGATGTCTCGAATGATTACATTTCTTATAAAATATAGAGAAAATATCATAACTAAAATAAATCATTATGTATGTGACACAAAGATATGAAAAAACCAAGACCTATAAGAGTGAGATCTCCCAAAAACTACATTGAACCCCATCCATTAGTTTTCTCTTAGAATTAAATTCAATATTTGATTTGGAATCACATAAATATAGGGAATGGTTGATGGTATGAATGAAAATCATAATATAATTGAGAGGAAAGAAACATGGGATCTCATTTCATGGTGAAAAGATAATAATATAATATTCACCAAGTTGGGTTTTGAATATATACTTGATGATAAGGGATACAATTCATAGAATGATTCATGAATAATGTGAAAAGGTTATTAAAAATTTAAATGAAAAGATTTTGATCTTCATTTATATCATATTTAATGATTAGAAACTATTAATAATTTTCTAGATATTTTTTTCTGAAAAATTTATACAATATAACAGGTGGATACCAAATCAGTATTCTTAAACAGATATCTTGAAGAGGCTGTATAAATCAAGAATTTGGATGGGTTTTTACAAGAAAATGATGGGAATAGTGTCAGCAGCTAATGAAGACAATATATTAGTTTATAAAATCCCTTTGTTAGTGATAAAAAAGATATAGCTATGAAAAAAAGGAATTAATTTCAATAAAATTAAGGCTTATAAAAAATTGTATATCAAAATTACATCACTCATTATGATTAGGTATATTGATCATATAATTTTTACTAAATACAAGGCATAGAGTAATGAGGATTTTTCATTCTAAATGAGGATGAAATTTTATACTTATATAATAGTTTAGATAAATTTATTATTGGGTGTAAAAAATTCTCAAACTACTATATTAGTATTTATTTCAATAAATAAATATTCTCATGAGTAATTGAAATGATTTGGAATAGAAAGTATAAAATAGGTTTTTACTCCAATATCAATTTATAAAATGATTTTTAAATGGAGATAATATATTTTTTATAAATAAATGTGATTATAGATGATTAATTTAGGGTATTTTTATCTAATACCTTATTGACTAGAAATAGTGGTTTTAGTGATCCTCTGTAAAAAAATCAACTTCACTGTAAAGGAATTTGATTTTATTACTATAAAGAGAATACTTATATATATAATTTGAGAATAATGATATGTTCTTGTATATAATAAATATGATAAAATTTGATTTTATGAATATTCATTTTTATGTTGGTTATGATCAAAATTCCACTTATAGTAGTGATTTATTTATAGAATAAAAATTAGATACTTTGAATTTTTAGAAAAAACTATTTTATACCTTAAACATGACTGAGTCTTAAGTCCTGGTTATGGAACAAGACACACAACAAATAATATTGATAATGTATTAACATGAATATATGAGAGTTAATATAGAAATTTCATTAGTTATTTTATTTTATAATCAAAGTGTTATTAACTTATTACATTTTTTTGCAATAATTGATATTGTAACTCATTATAATTAAATACCATTCACTCAAATAAAAGATTGATAAATGAGGAGAAATATGGAATATGTTTATTTAAAATATTAGGTTACTTAAAATATATCATACTAGTTTCCCAATTAGGAATTTATTTATATTTCAATTAATTGTTTGAGTTTTACCGCTCCTAAAATATCTTTATTTATTTTTTAATTAATTTAATAACATAAATTTTTAAGAATTTATTGAAAAGGTGGAAAAATTTATATGATTACCTTAAGGTTCATTGAATATTTTTTTTGAAAAATTAGGGGTACAAGATGTAAAGTGAAATATATTTTATCATAGGAGAAATTAATATAAATAGATTATGTTATGATACAATAATAGATAACCTTATACATTAATTATGATGATTTATTCTTTTGGAATTTGGTTGATAATTTTTCCATTAAATTTAAAATTGGTATTGAAAATATCATTAGAAAATTGTCATTGAGGTGTAATATAATTATAAAATTTCTTATTATCAATGGATGGTGTTATCTATAAAATATTACTATATCATCTAATCTATTATAAAGAACCTATCTGCAATGATTTTTATGGAATTTTTTTATTATGAACTTTATTTTATATTTTATTCATTATTAAAATATATATGAAAGATATAATGTGGTTCGAAGAAAGCATTGTTTTTTTATCATTTATGAATAGCCTGAAGGCCTGTTGATTTTTACTTATTATAAGACAATCCCCTTTTTAATTGGGTAGAGAGGGAACACTTACATGGCCCGTAGGCCCAGAGGCATAGAGACCAATAAATTACCCAGAGAACCAATAGAACTAACACCAAAGGACATACCATTCCGAAATATATATATATTTATCAAACTCCCTACCTTGCAAGGATGCACAACTAGCATTACCCTATGCTTGTAGGGTGCCTTGTCCTAATATAAGATATCAAACCCTCTCAAACATCCAACTTTGGTAGCCCTATAAACCTGGGAATTTTTTTCAAAATCCCATATAAATTTGCACCTCTGGAGAAATTAATCCGACCTTTTTTCAGTAGACCATCTTATACACCTTCAATGATGCTTCACAACACCCGTCACACCTCTATTATTGCATCACAGTGCTTGTTGCTTGAGCCCGCCATCCGTATGTCTACTCCACTATGGTGCTCATTCCCAAAGAAGAAATCAAGATCCCCCTGGTTGTATTCACTCATCATCTGGATTGACCACCCCCACCATGATCCTGATCATCCCTCTCCAAAGAAAACAGAAGACTCACCACCTATCGTCGGCCAGCCAATATCGAACGACCCCACATCCTACCCACCCACTATGTCCTGTCATTGATCGAGCTACACTTGTGATGCCCACCTCCTTTCTACACACCACATTACCCCTTTGTACCAATTCCTTAATATTTTAGGCTTTCTAGATTTGATTTGATATTGATTCAGTATTATAGAGCTGTATATTTGACTAGAAAAATCCCGACTACTTATTGAGTATTGATCATGAAAAAGACATTAAAAAAGTTTATGAGTACTCCTAAAGTAACAACCTCAACTCTAGAAACCCGAAATTTGATGGTATATTAAATTACTAGTATAGAATGTAATATTTCAAGATTGATACAAATTTTTATATGTTTTAGACGACTAGAGAAATATATATTTTCCACATCACACTAGATGACATAAAGCAAGACATAAAAAAACTTCATGAGAATATTATTATATCTTCTAGATGATCCTTTAGAATTATACACATTTCCATTCTAGATTTCCTAGGAAAAGGAAAATAAACTATTTTTTCACATTCTATATAAGTAGTAGCATATAATAGAACCTATCTTAAAAAAAATTGAATAAATAGTTTGGTAAAAAACTAGATGATCTGAATAATTCAATAAACAAATGAAACTGAGAGTATATTATATACATGATGAGAAATAAAGACATGGATAATAATTATTGATCTTATGCTAATGTAATGCATAATGTTTATGAACATAAACATATTACTAATGAATTTTGTCAAGACATCATAATTAGGTAAGGAATATACCAATGTCCCAGATATTTTGTCTCATGAGACCTACCGATTCATCAAGGGGTTATATATACTAGGTCTCACATGTCACTAATTAGGTATAATTTATTGATCATATGAGTTAATAAGAAATTTTATAAAATTATATAAGGAACTTATTACATAAATATGGAAAAATACAACAATGACTATCTGTATGATAGAAATGAAAAAAGATATTTACCCATTCAATGTAATAATATGGATATTTATGATAATATCATGATAATCAATATAAAAACTATAGTGTTTTCTCAATTTAATAGAAATTACCATTTTGAAATAAATAAACATAAGGTGCAAGATAGAGTATAGTCATAGTTCTAGGTAAGTAATAGTATAAATTAATTTACTTTAGTATTTCATAGTGTTAGGAGACCAAATCAATTATTGTAAGATATTTCATTGACATTCATAAATATCAAGTGAGTTATCCAAATACTATCCCTTAGGGTGTATTTCTATGTGTTTAGTATTAGGCCCACTCATTATACAAAGAGTGAATATTGAATTGATACTAATCTAATATTTTTCAAGGATATTACCCCAAGATGAATATTTGCCACATCTAAATCCACATTGCAATATCCAAATAGGGTTTCAATTTCTAGTAAAATAGGATACACTATACTTTCTAAAATTTAATATATTATGGGAATTATCAAAGCTCAATTAAAATCTCAATAAAAATCTCTTATAAGATATAATTACAAATAGAAAATTAAATACCATGAGTAATGCAAGATTCATGATATAAAATATCAAATTGGTAGTATGGGAACTATAAAATATAAAACATGGTTTATAACATAATCATGTGTCAAGGAATCAAAATTTAAGACAAATAATCCTTACCTTTATTCCCACTTAATTTAATGTTCTATGACTTCCTATATTAAAAAACTATCTTAATCACATATTTTAAACCCTTATTTATATCTTTAAACATTTATAAAAATCATTAATAATTATTATCTATATTTATATTAATTATATATTATCTATTATAAAAATATAGTATGAGATATTTTTATTGTTATGAATTAAATTTAATAATGGTTTTGTTCTTTATTCTTCCCAAAATGTTTATAATTACATGGTAATATAAAGTATTGGAATAGATAACTTATGATTATTTTTAAAAATATTATCACATGCCATAATTTTTTTTAGTTATATGGCATGAAAATTGACTCATTGCTGACTTATTTCGGTAATTTTAGAGATCAAAGATTACATTTATATAACAAGTTAAATAAATAATATAAACTTTCCTAAACCATAAATTATTAATGATTTAAATATTAAATTTTAGTAATATTATTATTTATGTTCTCATTGAAATTCATGATAATTATTTATAGCATGTTTCAAGTAGGAAGTTAAACCTACCCAAACATTAACAGGCCCTAATTTTATGGGTGAGTATGGTTAAAGAAAATTATTTTGATACAATACAGTTATAATAAAATAATAATGAAATTATTTAGATTTTTTAAATTTTTGAATAATATTTTATTTTGTGTGTGTAATGATTGAGAATCATGATGGAAAATGAAAAACAGTACTTCATGGATGTAGTAGTACTTATAGTTACTCTAACCCCAGTATCCTAGACCTAGTGTCTTCTTTATTATATTATCATAATATATAAGGATTCACATCCCAAAGTATTGAATAAATCAGGAGTCTTAGTAAACTAGATACATACACGGTTCCCATGTCACATTTAAATAAACAAATTAGAACATAATTTTTTTATACAATCATTATTCCCTCTAGTATATTATATCATATCATTCATAGTACACTTAGTGGATTCTTAGTAAATGAAAAAATATAAGGGTGAGCTCAAATGCTCAATAATGGTTACGTGCATTAGAAGATATCATAAATCAAAGGGTATAATCATTATCGAATGATAAATAGCTAAAAACACATTTCATATAAATAATTTTAATATTATAATAAATATGGAAAGATAAATAAATGAAAATACATTCAATTTAATAAATAACATGAATATCATAATTGGTTTGGGAATAATCAATATGGGAACTTAAATAATTAAAAAACAATCCATTTAACCAATCAAATGATAATGAAATGAATCCATATATAATATCATTGAAAAAATATCATGAATAATAATAACTTAATTCTTAATGAAGGCAATGCTTAATTATTGGATGTTATGTAACATACACATGATACCTCTACCATCAAGATTTATCCCCAAGACTGTTAAAACTGCTGGGTACAAACCTAGTGGGTTTGTCCAACCAATTTCTTGCTAGTATACTAGTTCACCTCATTAGACTACAGATGCATCAATGATCTATATTTAACTGGGATCCACCCATGTCTACATGTCTAAAAAATTCATTACATTTGATATAATGGATTTAATTCATGAATAATGTGCCTTATCATCAATTATCCCTATTGAGTAATGAATATGTATTTATGAATATTTCCACAAATAAAAAATAACGTTAAATGTAAAACACCATATGTATAATTGATATATACCTTGATTAATAAACATATACAATATAAATAATGTGGATGTTTTGGGTAAATTTAATATCCATAGGAAATTGAATAATTCAAGGGAGTGTTATTGACTCAAAAAATTAATCAAATAAGTGAATGTAAATAATTTACTTGAAAACAATGGTCATAAACTATCCATTTTAATAATATGGAATGTAAAAATTCAACATCTGCCTTATGTAGTCAGAATAATGGGTTTTTGTTGATGATGAATAGATATACCAAGAAAATATCCTTAAAAAAATCTTAAGGAAAATATACTTTTTATTTTTAAAATAAAATTTGAAAACTAAAATTACAAAAAACATTTTGAAAAATATATTAATTGAAAATAAACTTTGAAACATGTAAAATAATATTTAAACAATTTGAGAGTTCATAGAAGCTGAAAATTTCAGTCATGTTGTAGATGTAAAAATAAAGATTCCTTTTACTTTTTTCATTAAAAAAAATGGGAATTGTTTTGAAAACGACATGAATACCACCTTGAATTTTTTTTTCAAAAGTAAAATGGGTAAAATTTAATTTAATAAATCAATTTTAAAAGGGTTAAAAATATTTAAAAAAATAGAGAAAACGGTTTTTAAAAAAATAGATTTTTGGCTGAAGAGAGAAATGAATTCAGATTTTCATAAAAAAAATGTATCAATTAATTTATGTACCATAAAGTTGAAAATTGTATTATTACATGAAAAAATAATTAATAACTATATTATATTAAAATTAAATTCTTATTATTTTAAAATTATCAACTAATACACTTCAACTAAAATTCAAGTGTAAACAATCCAGATTAGAATGAGATTGTGAAATAAACACTTAGAATGAACATAATGTTGAATTTAGAATTAATAAATGAATAAATTATGTGTATCAAATATAAAACTATATAATAAAAGTGTTAATCAAACATAATATAAAAAAAATCATTACGCACATAACCTTAGAATATCATAGATGAATAAGTAGTAATATAATATAATGGAATGAAATTGTTTTATGATATTATTTACCATTTGGTAAATTTTAAGTTAAATACCCTTGGATTAAATAATTAAAACTAATAATTAAAGTAACTCTAAATATTAAGGAATCATAATATTACATATCAAATGGTCAGTATGCACACCATGTATAATAAACAAATATACCTTATTGAATGAAAATTGAGATAGAATACCTTGCCTCATGCTTTCTTTTGGCCGAACATTATTTATCCTCATATATAGTAGTTTTAAACATGTTATTATTGTATAATATAACCATATTAATATATATAATCAAATATTATCCTTTTATAAAATCTCATCACCTGTTATTTAAAAATATTTCATTATTTTTCATTATTTGGTGTTGTAATTGCCTTGTTTCATCATTCATACTTCTTCATAAAAGATCTAGTTTAGGTTCATATTATATAGTTATATAATATTCATAATAATAATCATGAAATAATTATCATACTTTTACATAAATAATACTTTTATAACCAATCTTGAATGATGGCTATGAAAATTTATGTTTGTTATGATAATAAATACGGTAGGTCATACGTACACATGGGTAACATTTTCATTTTTCATCCTTCATTATGAAATGGTTGTAAGTGATATTTTTTTATTTATATAATTATATTAATTTAATAAATATGATATTATATACATAAATATAACATCTATGTTGTTTGGTGATGAAAAGTGAGTCATGTTGCTTTGTGAAAATGGTAGTTCGCATGTACACGAATGATGTTATCCTGTTTAAGGGAGTTAAAAGGTAATAAATAAAATGATTTAATATGTTTTCCGAATTATAAATATTTTAATAATATCATAATTATTTGATGAATTTTTCATATATTTATTACCTTTATCCTTATAAAATCCTATGTAAAGTGTTAGTGAAAGACAAAACACATCACTTTGCAAGCTTGTAGTCCTCCTACACACGAGGATATTATCATATCCACAAAGTAATTTAAATAAAATAAAGATTATAATATAATTACTATAGTGGTATAATATTTTTATAAATACCATATATATACTTTATATCCATCATGATACCCAACTATGAGAGGTGGTAACGGAAAAAATGAATGACATCAGTTCGTGAGGTGGTTGTTCACCATACACATTAATGATGATATTATAACCCATTTGATAAAATTTTGGATAGTTTCAGGTAATTATCTTAAAATAATAACATCTATAAATTTTAAATATACTCATTTTATTATTTCATTATGGTTTAATTATAATTTAAAGTGGTTGTGGGAAAAATATAAAGAGGCTCGTTGAAGAACATTACCTTTTCTTTAGTTATCCTCCCTATGTGAGAACTAGATGCCTTACTAGACTAGATTTATGGAGAAAATAATTTTTATAGTATTATGGAAGGTATTTTGGGAGGTTATTTGGTCATATATTGGATGAAACAAAAGTGTTTTAATGTGAAAAGATAATAGGAGAGGGAGTGGCATTTTATAAATGAGGTTAGTGGAAAACATGTAATTTTTTAAAAAGATACAATCATACAGATGTTTTAATCATGAAAAAGTCATAAAAAATGGCCCATTATATTAATACGGACATATTTATTTTTATAATTTAACATTTCATTTTTAATTCTTATTTTATTATTTTAACCCCAGATAAATCCATTTTTATCATAGTCACAATAATTAATTTTTATTGTTTCCACTATTAATTTTGGATAAATATTAATTTTAAGATAATATAAATTATAAATTATTACCATTAATATTATGGAATAAAATTTCCAAAATTCAATTCATATAAGTAGAACATTTGAATTTAATATTAATACCATAAAGGTGAAAAGAATTAGAGTTTTTAAAAATAAAATGTTCAAAACGTACTATGTTTTTAAATCAAAATTCAATATTAAAATCATTACAATGACCTAAATTATATTAACTGATATATAATTGAACTAATTTTACTTTTAATAAAATTAAAAATATAATTTAACAATATCAATTATTTTAACTAAATGAAAAATTTCAATTAAAATTTAGTATTTTGTCACTATTCATAAAAAATGAATCATTTCAGGAAAATAAAAAAAATCACTTAAGAAATTTTTTGATATGATGATTTAAAAAATTATCATTTTATAAAATTAATTCTCTAATATTTTTTAAAAAATAATTCTAAATTATGGGTGCAAGTTGTGGATAATATTTCTTTTAAGAAATATACACTTTTTCAAAAAAAAAATATTTCAAATGTTTTTAATTTTATTTATAATCAATAGATAACCATAATTTTCATAATTGAGTTAGTAATATTAATACCTTAAAATTTAAATTCAATGTATACTATATTAGTGTTTACTTAAACTTGGGGTTGTGTGTTCCATAAGCTATGAAAAATATTAAATTTAATGAAATATAATTTTTTAGTTTCTTATGTTTAGTGTCCTCTATCACACCTTATATTTAATAAAATGTTTCTATTTTATAGTTTTTTGGTGTTACATTCTAGCCACCTAAAATAAATTTCATCCTTTTAATTTGATCATTATCTCAATAATCAAGGGTTTAACATTTGGAAATTCCATTGTTCACAAACCCACATCGTAAAAGGGTTAATAAAATATCATATTCATAAGAGAGAAAGGTAATTAAAAAAACTAATATTGAATAAAAAATATATATGTTTCTATGTAGGATATCATTATTTTCAAGTGATGATGTGTACATGGAGGAGAAGCATAAATAATTATAGAGATTGATTGAGGGAATTGATCATAAGAAAGTGAATGATCAATAGAAACTTAAGGGCCAACAATCCAAAAATATTTAATGATTTAAAATATTCTCTAATTCATTAAATATGAATGAAATATGATTACATTTTTTAAAATATTATTCTCAAAAATATGTGTAATTATTTTATTATCTATGAATTTATGAAAATATACTTATTTTATAAGTTTATATTTCCAAATCACAATTTTATTATTTGGTTGTTCTTTAATGAATTTTAAATTCATATCTTTCTCCATGAAATTAATTTCCAAAAATGAATTTTTTTTATTCCATAACCACTGAAATTCACTTTCAACGTATTATAAGACCCATAAAAGAGTTATAATTTTATATGTAGGTCTCTAACTAATTTCTAAAACTCAAATAGTTTGAATAAGTTTTATAATATACTAAATTAATCTATAAAACTCATATGTAACACCACTTGATCATCACTAGTATTTTTTTAAAAAAAATATTGGAAAACAATGACACGTTAACCAGAAAATTGCATAGGCTAGTAGTAAGAGTTGAATCCTTATCATCATTCTGTTGTGGGTTCAAGCCCATGCCATTTCTAGATGTGATGAGTTGTGACCCAACATGCGAGGTATCATTTTTATAAAACTATATTAATATAATTCCAATAACGGTCCAAAAAATTATTATAGACATCCTTGAAATAAAATTAATCATTAAATATTTTTTTTACAAATGTTTAAAATTCAAACTTTTTCCACATAGTATAATAATCCAATTTTAAAATTATTACAATGAAATTGATGGTCATATCAACTGTAAATCTTTTTAATACGTTTAAACATATCTCTATAAAATTTAATGGAAATATTCATAAAATAATTTTCCCAATGAAACATATACATACCCGAAATTTATCCCAAAATATCATTAATCTTGGTAGATTCTCATCACATAAAACCTAAAAATGTGTGTTTAAGACATTTAAATTTGTATCAATATTATAACCATTAAATTATGATGGTATCTATTACTCTAATGTTAATTAAGTAACATATACTTATAAAATTTAACACAAACCTAAATGTTTCTTAATTCTTATCACTAAAATACCATTATAAAAAAATACCTCTATATTTTAATTATTGAACACAATACATATATATTTCTTTTTTTTTTTCAAATAGGTCATTTATTATTTTAGGGTTTAACCTTTAGAAAAGAGTATTTACTCAGATAATTCCTTATCTCTCCAAATTTAAGATAACCAAAAATAAATGGATCTTTAGGATGATATTTATTTCTTTCCTTCAAAATCTTCATTTAACGTCAAAAATCATTCTCATTATTACCTTTCTTTCCAAATGTATATCATTTTCCCACTCCATTGAGACACTTTCATTAGTGTCTTTTTCAATATTTCTAAAAAAATGAAATAGATCCTTCCTTCCACCAAAGTCTCCATTACTTGTGATCTTAAAAAAATACACCCTTCTCTTCTTTTATTGAGTGTGGGAGTTGGATAAGGTATTTTTCATTAATAATATTTCATGGAAACTGATTAGCAACAATCATAATATCTTTTACACCTATATTCATCTGATTTGGTTTCTCATTGTCATCAAATTTTCCATCATGCCCAATGTTAAATTTATTCCATCAGGTTTGATCCATTGACTAAAATGAAAATATATATTGTGAGAATAAAAAATCATTATAAGATAACCATATAATAATTTATAGGATTTATAAAACATGACACATTATTTTTAATATAAGTTACAATTTTGTTTACCACAGGTTAATCATTTTCATCATCTATTCAAATCATTCATAATGGTTTGTCAATAAAATTATAATTATCCTTATAATATATCATTGAAGTGTCAAACTAGTTTTGTAGTAAGGCCCATTGTCATGTAGTGGATGTCTATTGGGAGAAGGCCAATGTGACCTTTTCAAAGTTATTACCCATGGATACATCTATCCTAGAACCCCATCCACTTTTAGTAACCATAAATTCATTTATTTTCAGAAAAAAACAATATAATATCTACTTTAAAAAAGATTTAGTATGTTCTTATATAATTAACCCCACATTCTATAATGGGGTGGTGATCTATAATATTTGTTTCTCAAATCTAGTTCATAAGTATTATACTATAATTATTCTAATAACAATAGTAGGGACCCTGACCCCGTTTTCTCAGAGTTAGTTTCTAATTTTTTTCATTAGCATCATATTCAAAGAATCATAGCCCGAAAAACTAAATATTTTATTAGTCCTGGTAAACTGGATACATGCATGATTCCCATATTACCTTTGAATAAAAAATTCTAAAAAACATTTTTTCAAGAATATTATTACTCCCTGTAGCATATTCTTTTATATCATTCATTGTATTATTAACGGATTCATGTGAAAGGAAAAGAATGGGTGAGCTGAAATTATTAGTTGGGATTAAGTATAGTGGAATCTATCATGAAAAAATAAAAATAATCTACTTAGAAAGTTAAATAACTGAACACATGTGACATTTAAATAATTTGACTAGCATAATTAATATGGAAGGTTAAATAACTTGAAACACATTTCATTTAATAAATTACATGAATATAATTTCTAAATAAGGAATAATAAAATTTTCAATGTAAATAATAAAAAACACATTTCATTTAATTAATAAACTTATAATGAAATGCATTAAGATGTTATATCATTGTGAAAATATCATGGATAATAATTACTGAATTCTGAATGAAAGAAATTATTCATTATTTGAAATTATTTTTTAGGAACATGATAACTTTGCCATCAACATCTATCCTCAATACAATATAAAAATATTGGGTACAAAATCATCATGTTTGGTAGGATGATTTTATAATAGCTTAATGATTCACCTCATGAGAATACTGATGCATCAATGAGATTTTTATAACTAGTAACCACCCATGTCTTCATTTCCAAAGCATTCCTTGTCTACCGAATAAATAATTTAACTCAGGAATAGTGTGACTTATCATCAAATATCATTTTTAAACAAAGAACATAGATTTATCAATATTTCCCTTGATAAAAAATGACTTTAATTTTAGAAAAAAGTTTGTGGAATTGATATAATTATTAATAAATTAACATATCCATGATAAATAATGTGGATATCTAGGGTAAATTTAACATCCACATGAAAATAAATAATTTAGGGGAATGTTACTGACTGCAAAAAGAAATCAATGATTTAAATGTAAATAATTTTCTTGGTCAAAATGATAATAAAATATCTATATAATTAATTAGTATGGTATTAATACAATATATACACATTTTTGTAATTATAATGGGTAATTTGATGATGATAAATAGAAATACAAGAAAAATATCTTTACAAAAATTCTTGAAGAAAATATCATTTTCATTTTAAAAATCATCTTTTAAAACTAAATTTTTTAAAAAAAATTGAAAATTATTTTCTTTGAAAATAACCATATAAACCTAAAAAATATGCAATAAAAAATATCAGTGGTCATGATAAATATAAATTACATTCATATTGTACAAATTAAAATAAATATCACTTTCGGTTTTTTCGAAAAAACAATATGAGTATTGTTTTAGAAATGAAAAGAAAATTCCCATAAAAATTTATGTTAGAATTTAAAATTGGATAAAAT
The DNA here is from genome assembly GCA_963277665.1 of Viscum album. Taxonomy (NCBI): domain Eukaryota; kingdom Viridiplantae; phylum Streptophyta; class Magnoliopsida; order Santalales; family Viscaceae; genus Viscum; species Viscum album. Next base: position 777,858,753 of record OY728131.1, on the reverse strand, counting down.
CACTTTATAAATTCATTTATAAAAGGGTTTAAAACATTTTTTAAGATATTTTTAGAAATTAGTGTTTTGGTAAAAAATGTATTTCTGATCAAAGTGAAAAATGATGTCGGATTTTCATAAAACAATTTCAATTATTGTAAGTAAAAAAGAGTGGGAAAATAGTGCTATTACATAGAAATATCATGAATAACCTATTTAGAAAAAAAAATTAAATATTTTTTTTAAAATATTCAAATAATTCCTTTGAATTATAATTCAAGAATAAAAATCTCGATTAGAATGATATTGTGAAATAAACCCTTACAATGACCATAACGTTGAAGTGAGAATTATTAAATGGATAAATTATGTGTATCAACTATAAATCCACATAAATCAAGAGGAAATATAGCATAATATAATAAAAATTCATTACACATATAATCTTATATTGTCATAACTTAACCTATGGGGCCCGTACCGTGACTACCCCAAGCCTGCCTTCCATAGGCCAGGGGTAGACGACTAGCACCGGAAAGGTGTATCCCTAAAATAGGAAGACATTGACTTTAAAACTGTAAAAACACGCAACCTAAGAACACAACAAGGAGAAAACATGAAGTAAAATGCTATATAAAAAAGAGTGCTGAATGTAATGGGTTCGGAAATACAAGCCCAACTATAAAGTACAAGTACAACTGGAAAGTACAGATACAACTAAAAGTACAAGAAGCACTTGGATCATCCGTCGAGGATCCTACCTGAAGGGTAGGTGCATATCATCTCCACAACACTCCATGTCAGCTCTTCTCCTCTTTGTACAACCTAATCCTGGCTCCCTCTAGACTCATCTCTGATGCTCATCGTCTGTAGAAAACACGCCCCTTCATGGGCTTGGCCCTCACCTTGTTGTGTCTTGTGTAGACAATGAGAAGAAAAGATGAGTCTAGAGGGGTCTAGGACCAGGTGGTACACCGAGGAGACAAGCTGACGTGGAGTGCTATGGACACGATTTATACCTACCCTTCAGGTAGGATCCTCAGTGGATGATCTAGGAGCTTCTTGTAATTTTAGTTGTATCTATACTTTCCAATTGTACATGTACTTTACAATTGGGCTTGTATTTCCGGCCCCTTTACTTTTAGAACTCTTTTTTATATTATAGTTTACTTCGTGGTTTCTCCTTGTTGTGTTCTTGGGTTGTGTGTTAGTACAGGTTTAAGGGAAATGACTTCCAGTTTTAGGGATATGACTTTTCGATGGTAGTCATCTTCCCCTGGCCTATAGAAATTAGGCATGGGGTAGTCAAGGAACAGGCCATGGGGGACGGGTCATGACATATTTTATCAAATATGATGAAGAAGTAATATAACCCACAGGAAAGAAATTGAGTTATGATATTTATTACCACTTGTTAACTTTTATATCAAAATCCCTTGGATTAAATAATTCAAATTGATGAATAAAATAAAATTAATTATTATTTATTCATTATATTAAAATTCTAAGTGGAATTATTTACACCATAGAAATGAAATTGGTTCATATCATACAAATGTGTCTCAATGAAATAAAATTGAGATAGAATCTATTAACTCATGCTTTCTTTTGGTTGAATATAGTTTGACCTCCTGTATAGTGGTTTTAAAAAATTTATAAATCATTATAGAACCATATTAATATTTATAATATCATATATTATCCTTTTATATCATATCATCTTCTTTTCATTAATTATCTTTCTTTACTATTAGTTTTTGGATTGTTAATTTCCTTGCTTTCTCATTCGTGTTTCATCATGAATGATCCAATTCATGATCATATTATATAGTTCCATAATAAATAGAACAATAATAATGAAATAATTATCATATTTTTAAATCAATGTTACTTTTAAAACTAGTAATTAAAGATGGTTAAGAAAAATAAAGTATGTTACAATCTTGGAGATGGTAGGTCTTACGTAGTCATGGGTAACATTTCCATTTTTCAATAATATTTATGGAATGATGTTTAGTAATATTTTATCCTTAAAAATTATCATAATATCATAAAAACCATATTATATACTTATATATATCATTGCTGTGGATTGGTGATGAAACGAGAGTTGAATCGTTTTGTGATGGTAGTAGTACACTTGTGCACGAATAATGTTAACATCTTTAAGTGAGTTAAAAAGTAAGAAATAAAGTTATTGTTTTATATTTTTATAATGAAAAATATATCATAAATATTATAATTATTTCATTTTTATCACATATATGTATAAAATTTATCCTTTTTATATTCTATGTAAATCATTAGTAAAAGACAAATCACATCACTTCACGATGGAGTAGTTTTCTATACACCCTAACGACAATATCATATCCCCTATAGAATGGAAATAAAAAAAATATACATGATATAATGACTAAAGAGGTATTATTATGTTATAAAAATCATATATATAATTTTTATCAATCATTATACCCAACCATGTGCGGTTGTAATTGAAAAACGAATGACATTTTTTTTGTGTGGTAGTCTATTATACACTTGAATGTTGATTTTATAACTCATTTAATGTAAGTGGGACAGTTGTAGGTCACTCAATTTACATAAAAACATATCAATATACTTTATATACTGAGGTTATTATATCGTCATGATTTAATAATAATTTAAGGATGTGGAGGAATAAATATAATAAATATGTGCATTGAAGAACATTACCTTTCCTTCAGGAATCCAACTTAGGTTAGCACCAAAAGGCTTCCTATGTTGGCTTGCATCAAAAAAATAAAGATTATAGGATGATTTTAGGGATGATTAGAGTTGATTTGGGTAGTTTTTGGATGAACAAAAATGGTTTGATTTTATAAACAATAGAGGGGAGGGATGGCATTTTTTAAGTGAGGTGAGTGGGACACATGCAATTTTTTTAAAAGATTCAATCATACCAAAATTTATATAATGAAAATGAATTAAAAATGGGAAATTATAAAACATAGAAGATATAAGGTCGAACTATGGTCAGACAATTGGTTTTGGACGAGTTGGTAGGTCATTTAAACCCTTGACTTATAAGTTTAACCCCCAGTAAATCTTTTTTTACCTATACATCAGTAATTAATTTTTACTATTTTCACTATTATTTTTTATCAAAAATTAATTTTCCATTTTTTAATATTATAAATAATTATTACTAATTCAATTCACATAAGTTAAAAAAATTAAATAAAATTAATCCTATAATCGTGATGAGAAAGCAGGTTTTGGAAGTGAAAATGGTCAAAAGTTAACAACGGTTATATATGAGACATCAATATAAAAATTATTCTAATAAACTAAATTAGATTAACTGATATATAATTTAACTAATTCTACTTTTAATCTAATAATAAATATAATTTATATTTATAAATAATATAAATAAAAAAGGCATATTTTAATTAAAATTCAGTATTTTCACTATTCATCAAAAAAGGAAACATGTTAGAAAAATTATAAAGATTTACCCTACAAAAATGATGGCATTATTATTCAAAAAATGAATATAATTTTTTGAAATAAATTATATAAAATTGGTAAAATTTGTTTTTAAATTATGTATACAAATCATGTCTAATTGTATTTTAGGAAAAATATAGTTTCTCAAAAAACATTTATTTCTTCCTTTAAATGATTATTATTTTATTTTTCATCAATAAATGACTATAATTTTTATAATTTAGTTAGTAATATTCATACCCTATAATTTTATAACTACGTATTCCATTTTAATATTCAATTCATGTGTCGGTAGATTTTTTCATAAGATTTCGAAGAGATTAAATTTAAAGAAATATATTTTGTGGGTTGTTTAATCTTAGTGTTTCATGTCATATAAAAAATCAAATACAGTGTTATTATTTTAGAATTTTGGGGTGTTACGTTCCTCACATAACATGGTTAACATTTTTATTTCCCAATGAATGTGGGGAAATAAATGTGGATTTTAATTTGTATCATAGTATTCATAATTATATTATATATATTATATTTGTTATTAAATTTATTCATTATTATTATTGAAAATTGGAGGTAGTGAAATTCGGATGTTGTCACTTTGTGGAGGTGGTAGTCTGAACAACACACGATCAACATTCATATATATTTCTCTAAGTGGATGGAAAGAAATAAATTAGGCCTTTTCAATTAACTTAATAAAAATTAATTATAATAAGGATATCGGGGTCATTATATTACTTTGTTTATGGTTAGTTTTGAAGATAATTATTAAGAATAAAACGTATGGATGGAGTAATACTTACATCGAGACCATAAACTTTCTCTTGATGAACTCATCGTAATTGATAGATATAGGCTAATTTTTATTTCTAGGGTATTTTGGAAATTAAAGGTACTTCTAGGAGAGGATAATTATGAAAGGTTTCAAATATATATTTATGGAACATGTATCACTAAATGTGTAGAAGTGATCCCCTATTATAAGTGAAGAGAATCATACTTTTTAAACACCCATTATTTTTCAATAATATAATGAAACTATTCATAGGTTAATGGTTCTAATATATATATATATATAATGGAGTTTTAAATGGGATTGGGGTGAGAAATACTCAACTAATTTTTTAAATTTATTATTTTATACGTGTTGGAATTCAATTGTTCTTATATTTTTTACTTTTACCATTCTTTATTCTTACCTAAGTAACTAGTTTTTACCCATGTGAATTATGTTTTTATAAACAAAAAAAATATCTAATCTTACAAAATTCAGAAATTATAAATCTATATTTAATAAAAATTTAATCTAATTCAATTTTTAATTAATATTATATTAAATTCTAAATGTAAATTATATATATATATATTGTTTTAAAGAAACATATTTTTTCACCACTAAGTGTTCTTAATATTATTTAGTACTGATTAACAATTTAATGAGATATAGCTTATTTAAATATATGATTTAAAATTATATTATATTACATTTTAAAAAAGATAAATTTATCTTATTAGAAAAAAATACATAATATTAAAAAAATAATTTATAAAAAATAACAATTTTAAAATACCATAGTCATTAAATTTAGTCTTAGTAATTTTAATTTTAATCCCTAAAACGAACTTGATCAAATTAAACAATATTTTCATGTTGATATAATATATTAAATCCATCATTTTGTATTTAATTTCTATAATATAAGAAAATGAATTTTTTTAAATATAAGATAATAAGTCAATTTTCTGAGTAAAATATTACTTATGTTTCTAGAATGATAAACACATGTTTTATAAATCTAAAATAGTAATGTTAAATTATTATATATATATATATATTATAGAAAAAGTTGTACCAAATATTGATGTCACTCTTTTATTATGATAATTTCATAAAAGTGACGGTTTTATCAATATTAGTATTTTTCACTATTCACATAAAAACTATTTCAGAAAAATATAAAAAGAATAATATTACGGTAATATTAGAATTATAAATCCAAAAATGAAGTTAATTTGTTCTGATTCATATTAAAAATTAAATTTTAAATAAATTCATGAATAAATACTCTTTATAGAGCATATTATGTAATACTTTTGGGATGCAATGTTTAACTTTTATAGTAGTGCATCAGAAATTACATTATCCCCCCATAAATATTTTCATCATCAAAATTGGATACATGTCAGATACTAAACAACTATGAGAATTCCTTCTTTATAGATTCTTTAGTGGTAAGAACACGTGTTTTTAAAATGCATAAAATTCTGAGGGAATTTTATTTTTTGGTAATTAATGGATAAGAGGAATTTCTTTAAAGAAAGCATCAGAATAAAGTTCTATATGTTTTACTTTTTTTAATCATTGATGTCGGACTACACATGGATAGTCAAACTATGTGGGTCGGCAATGCAGAATACCCTGAGTATCTAGTAGCGGACGCACAGACTGCGCCCGATTGGTCCAATTGTGCGGGTCAAACCGTGTGGTTACACATTTTTTAAAGTATATCTTATTTAATTTAAATAAAATAAGTTTTAATAATAATAATAATAATAAGGATTCTATTATTATTATTATTATTTTGTATAACTAATTAAATTCATGGAAAAAAACTAATTTCATTAAATGCTATGAAATAGATTTTTTACTTAATTAAATTCATAGTTATGAATTAATTTAATTATTTGATGAGTTGGAAGTTTTTATTTAATTAAATTATGTAAAAAATGAGAATTTAAATAAATAATGATCAAAGGTAATTAATGTGGAAGCTTTGGGGGTTCTCAATGAATTTTTATTAAAATAATGTTTTAATAATAATAATAATGAGAATTTTTTTATTATTATTATTATTATTGTGTATAATTAATTAAATTAAATGTTAAAAATGAATTTAATTAAGTAATTTGGAAATGCTAACTTAAATGATGGTTTATTATAAAATTACACATTGAATCAAGAATAATTAATTGGGTGAATTAATTATTGACTGTTATGTTTTGTAAGGATTCATTTGATTTGAGTATTTATTTACTTAAATAGAGTATAAAAATATTTATTTAAATAGAATTGAAATGGATAAATTATTTATTTAAAGTGAGGAAATAATTTTAATGGACCGGGTTGTTGGAGGTCCATAACATAGTAAAAATCTAATGCTTGGGGTGTTCTGGGTGGTCCGGGAGGCCATCCCAACTTCATAGTGATGTTTGACCCATGGTAGGTCAACCGGTAGCCTTAGCCTACCGGTAGCTGGCCTACCGATAGCTCGGTCTACTGGTAGCTACAGCCTACCGGTAGCTCTCGACTACCGGTGGCTGCACCCTACCGGTAGCTCTCGGCTACCAGTAGCTCTTGCCTACCCCCACAGGTTTTTCCAGCAGTGCCTCCTTTTTGTGCGAATTGGGTTTTAAACCATATTTCGACCCCTCTAAGCTTGTTTTAACCCCAGTAGCACCCATAAATGTCATTCAATTAAATAATTAATGAATTAACCTGGTGTGTGCATCGGTTTAAACGGTAGGGACCCATTAATGATGTGTGGGGTGTCTCAACCATGTGGTCAAACCCACGACTCGACGCCTTACGCGGTTTCGAGTATCTCTATATCTTTAATGGACATGGCGTGTTGTATCTCACCCTTTATAACCTAAGGGTTCTCCCTAGGTTTCTTTTCTCGATCACCCTATACTAGGAGTACCCTTCATTCAAGCGAGCAGCTTTTCGTTCGGACGAGCCGAATCGCTATCCGTGAAGTTCCCCGCCCGGGCTTAGCGTCGATCGTTGATAACAAGTAGGTTTCACCTTCGACTCTCCTTTCTCTGTATCTTGTGGGGTGGTCATGCTTTTGATTCTTTATAATTGGATGGACCAAACCATAATGAAGATAATAAACAGATTCTAAGGACTGAAGGGGGAGGGCTATGATCGATGATGCTGATTTGTTTTATGATCTTCCATGATTGACTTCTGAATTGTGTGGGTTTACGCCTTCTAAAAATCATGGCCATTTGTGGTCTCTCTGTGTGCACTAACAAACCCTTGGATCTGGTGATGTTTAAATGAATTTTTTTATGATTTTGAACCCTTATTGTGAAAAGTAAATTGGTTAATTACTTATATTTGGCTAAACAACTCGAAATCACATGGATCAACTCCTTTCTGTGATAACCCCAGTTTTAGCCCAGTCGAATTGAAATCATGGAGTGTGTTAAATCTTATAAATCTGAAAATACCATCATGGCCCTACTTTGTGTTGATGGTAGTGGGTTCCTTTATTTACATTCACGGGCTGATTGCTGGGTGATGTGGGTGGGGATGGGATCCCCTGTAATTATACTCTCGTTGGTTGCGAAATTGAGGATGGGATCCTCTGTTATATCACAAATTAGGTTGGGATCCTCTGTTGATGAGAAACTGTTGGCTCCTGGGGACATGGGGATGTATCTTGGGGTTTGCTTTGTTTTTGTGACTTTACGAGGGAACCAGGTGTGAATGTATAAGTTGATATTTTACTATACTTTTTTCCTTGGCTTGTTCTTATGCTGTTAGTTGCCCAATAGTGCAGAAACTTATTTAAACATCATTACTGAACATGAAATATGGATGAGACAAATGGGTTTTGGTTTGGTGTGAGTTGTGACTCAGTCATGGGTGATGTTGTGTTCTTTAGGCAGGCTGATGAAAAACCTAAACTTTGGGTGAGTGCTTGTTACCTATACTTATACTTGTAGTTTTGTGTTTCTTATTCGCACCCCACCCATGTTGAGCACCTACTGTCGAACGCCCCCATTTCATGGGGGAGGGTTTTTTCCCAACACTTCCATTAGTGAATGGTTATTAGCTCCTTTCTGAACCCTTTCTCGGATAGCCCAATTACCTTCAGGCAGGCTGTGATGGATTGAAGTCCATTATTAGCCCAATAACCTTTGAGCGGGGTAGTGTGGTGGTTATGACCCAGGTGTGTGCGGGCAGGTGGTTTTCACAAGTGTCCTCAGGATGAGGCCCAGGTGTCTTCGGGCGTGGCAGTAGATCTTATATCCCAGGTTTCTTTGGGCGTGGTGGTGGCTGCTCTGGCCTAGGTGTTTTCAAGTGTGGTTACGTGTGACAGTTGTGGCCCAGGTGTTTGCGGGCGGGTTTTGGCAGTGGGACTGCGTGAGGTTGTGGCCCAGGTGTGTGCGGGCAGGGTTATGGCAGTGGGACTGCGGTGAGAATGGCGGGATTGGTTCGATGCGTAGGATGTCTTCAATAACTAGTGGGAAAGTGGCGCGGGGTACCCAAACATCAATATTCTATTACTATATATTACTTTCTTGTGTTATTTGGGGAGTTCACCTTGGTGAGGCTTGGGTGGATAGTTTACCTTGTTAGGTGTTTGGTTTTTTCTCTTTCTCATGGGACTTAGTATGTTCCCTCACTTGTGCATGATAGCCTTTGGGTTTCCCTACTGAGTATACTTGTATGCTCACCCTATGTATATAAAACTGCTTTCAAGTTTCCAGGAGGACTTTGGGGATCGCGTGAGACCATACTAGCTCGGACCTTTTAGGCAGTTTCAGTTACTGTTTTTCTTTCTTTGGTACTTTACCCTTGTAGTCACTTTGTACCTTGTGGATTTTACTTTTGTAACATGCATTGGGAATGGTTCTTGGCTTTACCTTTACTTTCCGCTTTTGGTGTTTTTGGAATTTACCATCTTATCTCCTGATCCTATTTAAAGAAAAAGGGTATTGCCTTCCATTTAGTGAGTGATTCTATACCCTTGGCAATGGTCGCCACTCCGGGACCTATTGAAGGCGGGTTATAGGGGTCATTATCTCTCCTTCAACTTGATGATGGAAGGGCCTGTCAATCTACTGAACCTTCGCTCCTTTTGGTGAAGGCATACCGTGATAGAATGGTATCAGAGGGGAGGTTTGAGAGATAGGATGGAGTCTAGTGTTAGGAACAGTGAGGATTTCATGGGATGGTAGGGAAACAGTGTTGGGTGACCTTGGTAAGTGAATTAGGCAAGGGAAGACCGGCTAGGGCACGGGATTTTTGGGCCCCCCATGATCCCATGTAAGGACTCTAGACCTACCGAAAGACCAAGTAAGGCCACACAAATTATAGGGTATAGAGACCCTAGGAAAGGTACATGCATCATAATGAAATGTGTTCTCGTGTTTCTGGGGTGTTTTGGGAATTTTAAATAAATAAGAAGTTTAAGAAATTTTAAGAACGATATTCTGCACTACTTGGGCTTAGGAATTCCTTATTTACTTTGCAGCTATGGAACCTAGGAGATGGACACATGTGGTGGGGACGATCGAGGCCCCAGAGACTACCTTGGCTGATCAGCAGAGAGCTGATCGAGAGGAGGAGGACAACCAGTGGCATAAGACACTTCGGGCTTTCCAGCGACAGACCCTCGAGAAGTACGAGGGCAGCACCTCTGACATGAAGACAGAGGGATGGCTAGATGAGCTGGTGTTAGCCTTCGGCCTGATTCGGGCCCTTACTGAGTACTGGGTTCCTCTGGCCGTCTGCCAGATGCGGGGGGGGGGGGGGGGGTGGCACGTCAGGGAGAGGAGAGAGGCTGAGGTGGCATGGGATGATTTCGAGAAGGAGTTCCTGGCGGAATTCCTCTCTTCTATGATGAAGGCGGAGAAGAGGCAGGAGTTACTCTCCCTCCAACATGGGATTATGTCAGTAAGGGATCTGGGAATCAAGTTCATGGAACACCTACATTTTTCTCCAGACCTCTTTCCTGACGAGGATTCTCGGGCAAGACGTTTAGAGGAGGCGCTCTGACCCTCCCTCCAGTATGCTGTTACCCCCTTTACCCTGCCGACGTACTTGGAGGTCCAAAAGAAGGCCGAAGTGGTGGAGAGGATGAACATTCTTAGAGGTGTATCATGAGAGGGGATCCAGCTGGGATCATTGAAGGGATAGGCCATCAGCACCAGACCACCATCATTAGGACCCTCTTGGTTCCGACCAGTAGGGAGCATGCCACAACGGTTCCAGTTTCAGTCCCTTGGTCCTCACCTTTTTTCGTCGGGCACAGGACTGCAGTTCTTCATCTGTGGGAGCCATGGACATATCTGGATTCAGTTCCCAGACCGAGTATAGTACGGTGGTTGCAGACATCCCCAACACTCACCCCAGCAGCAGATTCCAGCCAGGCCTTTCCAGCATTAGCAGTAGGGGCAGCGAGCTCCTGCTCCTCCGAGGGCAGACGTTGTAGGAGGAGGCCGACCTCAGGGCGCTCCTCAGGGACCTCGACTAGGGTATGGTCGAGGAGGTGGCCAACAGCCGAGGAATAGAGGAGTTGGGCGTGGACAGTTGCACGTCGCAGTGGCAGTAGTTCTAGTAGGGATGGAGGTCGTTCGAGGTACGATCAGTTTGTTTAGCACTCTTGCTTATTCCTTGTTCGATACCGGAGCTTCGTACTCCTTTGTTGCACCTAGTCTAGCTCGTACCTTGGGTCTAGATGCCGAGAGACTTCCAGTGCCCTTGGTGCTGAGCACACCAGTCAGAGGATAGACCGACTTATTATATGTTTGTCGAGGATGCAGACTGATGATAGGGCCACATTAGTCGGTTATGGATCTTCTTCTGCTACAGATACCACCATACGATGTCATCCTAGGCATCGAATGCATATTCTATGTGTGTGCTGTCATCGACTATTTCTGAGGAAGGGTTCTGTTCTCAGACTTGGGCAATCGGTGTGTTGCATTCACTGGCGAGCGGAGCAGTCAGAAGGGCAGCAGGTGAGAGGAACCCCTCCTCTCCTTGTTAGCCAAGATGTCAGTGGAGTCAGTGGATGCTGAGATGGTGGAGGTGCCAGGCATCCTCAGCGAGTTTATGGAAGTCTTCCCTGAGGAGGTGACGACTCTACCCCCTCATTGTGATATCAAGTTCGGGATAAACCTGCAGCCTGGTGCTCATCCGATTTCAATGGCCCCTTACTGTATGACACCTTCAGAGCAATGGGAGTTGCAGATTCAGATTGACAATCTGATGAAGAGGGGTTATGTTCGACCAAATGTGTCACCGTGGGGTGGTCCAGTCTTGTTCAAAAAGAATGCAGATGGTGGTCTTAGGTTTGGCATAGACTATAGGAGGCTGAATCTGGTAATGATCAAGAATTTCTACCCTCTTCCGAGGATAGACGATCTTTTTGACCAGCTGAAAGGGGCAGGGTGGTTCTTGAAGATTGACCTGCAGTTTGGGTATCACTAGTTGAGAGTGAAAGAGGGAGACATCCCGAAGACAGCGTTCAGGTGTAGATATGGACACTTCGAGTTCGTAGTCATGCCTTTCGGTGTTATGAACGCCCTGGCTGTGTTCATGGGGCTTATGAACTCCATCTTCCGGGAGTACCTGGATCGGTTTGTAGTTTTGTTCATCCACAATATCTTGATCTACTCTACATCAGAGGAGGGCCATGTGGAGCACCTGAGGATGGTTCTGGAGGTCCTCCGACAGCACCATCTCTATGGGAAGTTGTCGAAATTCATGTTCTGGATGCAAGAAGTGCACTTCCTTGGGCACGTAGTGACTGAGTAGGGGGTAGCGGTGGACCAATCAATGTTTGAAGCAGTTGTTTCTTAGGAATCACCCAAGAATGTGGCAGAAGTTCGTAGTTTCCTCGGGCTGGAAGGTTACTACCGGAGGTTCGTACACAACTTCTCCCGAGTTGTAGCCCCTTTGACAGCCTTAACCAAGAAGGATCAGGTTTTCGTGTGGGGTGAGCAGTGTGAGGAAACCTTCAGCTATCTGAAGGAGAGGTTGGTCAGTGCCCCAGTGCTCAGACTACCAGAAGAAGGGGTGGCATATGAGGTGTTCTGTGATGCTTCAGGACAAGGCCTCAGATGTGTGTTGATGCAGCAGCAAGGAGTGATATCTTATGGGTCTAGGCAGCTACACCCTCATGACTGTAATTATGCCACCCATGAGCTAGATCATGCAGTGGTCATTTTTTCACTAAAGTTATGGCGGCATTACCTCATCGGGGGCCGCTTTGTGGTCTTCACATATCACAAAAGTTTGAGGTATATCTTCTCCCAACAGGACCTAAAATTGAAGCAGTGGAGGTGGATAGAGTTCCTCTAGGATTACGACTTCGTGATTACCTATACTTTAGGGAAGGGGAACGTAGTGGCCGATGCCTTGAGTAGGAGGTCATAGAAGGATGTGGTCCGAGAGTTGGCAGACACCTGGAAGGCAATGGAAGAGTTGGCTCCCTTACACCTGGATGTGAGGATGGATGGCAGTAGAGGTTTCCTATATCAGATGACAGTGCAATCATCTCTGTTTCATCAAGTGGAGGAGTCTAAGTGGGGAGACCTAGAGTGCGAAGTGATGCGTGACCGAGTTGACCAGAGCAATGCTCTGGAAGGATGGACAGAGGATGGCCAAAACCGGAGGCTTTTCCATGGAAAGATGTTTGTTGCATATGAAATGCGCGGAAAGGTTCTCAGTGAGTTTTACAACTCACCCCTAGAGGTACACCTAGGAGTTTCCAAGAAGTACCAGGGCCTGAGGAGACAGTTCTGGTGTTCCAGAGTAAAGCGAACAGTGGAAGAGTTTGTGTCCAAATGCCTTGTGTGTCAGCAGGTGAAGTTTGAACACCATGTTCCAGGTGGTCTGCTATAGTATTTGGATGTCCCTGAGTGGAAATGGGAGGACATATCAATGTATTTTGCCACAGGAAAACCCAAGGTTCTTGGGGGATATGATTCCATCTTGGTAGTAGTGGACCGGTTGACGAAATCGGCTCACTTTCTGGTGATTAAGGAGACACATGCAGTGGATACTTTGGCACGAAGGTATGTGGATGAGGTGGTGCGGTTACATGGAGTTCTAAGGTACATAGTCTCGGATAGGGATTCATGGTTTACCTCATGAGTCTAGAGAGGATTACAGTATACTTTTGGCACCCAGCTACACCTTAGAACTGTTTTCCACCCCCAGACAGATGGGCAGACAGAGCGCACCATCCAGATGTTGGAGGATATGCTGTGGGCATGCATTCTGGACTTTGGGGGATCATGGGTGCGACACTTGCCTTTGGTAGAGTTTGGATACAATAATATCCATCACTCTACCATTGACATGACTCCGTTCGAAGCCCTATATGTAAGGCTATGCCGCTCACCAGTGTGCTAGACTAAGGTTGGGGAAGTAGGTGTTCTTGGCCCGGAGGTGGTGCAGTGCATGACGGAGAAGGTTCAGCTTATACAGGAAAGGATGAAGGCGGCCCAGGACTGATAGAAGTTGTATGCTGATACCAGGAGGAGGCCCTTGGAGTTTGAGGTTGGATACCACAAGTTCTTGAAGGTCTCCCCTTGGCGTGGACAACAGAGGTTCAGCAAGGGGAGTAAGCTTTCTCCCAGGTTCATCGAACACTTTAAAGTGTTGTGGCGGGTCGGCGAAGTGGCTTATCAGCTAGCATTACCGCCACCACTACTGAGGATACACGACATCTTCCATGTGTCCAGCTCCGTCACTATCTGCATGACGATTCACTTGTACTCTACTGGGGAGAGCTAGACATCGAGGACGACATGACCATTATGGAAATACCTGTGATGATCGAGGATTGTGAGGAGAAGATTCTTCATGGGTGAACCATTCCATTGGTTCATGTGTTATGGAGACATGGTGGGATTGAGGAGAGTACGTGAGAGAGGGAATCACAGATGCGTGCCCAGTACCCAGAGTTGTTTTGAGTTTTGTACTGTTCAGTTTATACCTATTGTGGTAGAATGTTTTACCTTGTTGGCTATACATTTATTTCCTCTGAACGTGTGTGAAAAGTCCAATCTACGGGGAGGGGGGGACCCGACCACTAATCAAGACACATTAAGGTGGATGTGATTAAACCCGTGCGGGCAAGTCAGTGCCACCCAAATCAGATAGTATCTTGAAATGGGGGAAGAGACTCCCCAACCCACAGACTGGGTAATCTGACATGGTATGTTTCTGGGTTCTTAAGAGAAAGGTGTTTTTAGTTAATAATGGGGTTCGCTCCTGAGAGGTATCTTTCGAGGTGTTTGTTCGGAACCTCCCTTTCCTTTTGGGTTGTTTTGATTCTCGAGGGCGAGAATAGTTTGAGAGGTATCTGATGTAATGGACCGGGTTGTTGGAGGTCCATTACATAGTAAAAATCTAATTCATGGGGTGTTCTCAGTGGTCTGGGAGGCCATCACAACTTCTCAGTGAAGTTTGACCCATGGTTGGCCTACCGATAGTCTTATCCTACCGATAGTAGCCCTACCGGTAGCTCTCGACTACCGGTAGCTCTTGCCTACCCCCACAGGTTTTTCCAGCAGTGCCTCCTTTTTGCGCAAATTGGGTTTTAAACCCTATTTCGAACCCTCTAAGCTTGTTTTAACCCCAATAATGCCCATAAATGTCGTTTAATTAAATAATTAATGAATTAACCTGGTGTCTGCACCGGTTTAAACCTTGGGGACCCATTAATGACATGTGGGATGTCACAACCGTGTGGTCAAATCCACGACTCCACGCCTTACGCGGTTTCGAGTATCTCCATATCTTTAATGGCCAGGGGAATGCTGTATCTCACCCTTTATAACCTAAGTTTTCTCCCTAGGTTTCTTTTCTCGATCACCTTGTGCTAGGAGTATCCTTCATTCGGACATGCAGCTTTTCATTTGGACGAGCCGCATCGCTATCTGTGAAGTTCCATGCCCGAGCTTAGCGTCGATCATTGATAAAAAGTAGGTTTCACCTTCGACTATACTTTCTATGTATCTTGTATGGTGGGAATGATTTTGATTCTATATAATTAGATGGACCGAACCTTAATGAATATAATAAACATATTCTAAGGAATGAATGGGGAGGGCTGTGATCGATGATTCCCCTTTGTTTTATGATCTTCCATGATTGACATCTGAATTGTGTAGGCTTACACCTTCTGAAAATCATGGCCATTGGTGGTCTCTCTGTGTGCACTAACAAATCCTTGGCTCTGGTGATGTTTAAATGAATTTTTTTATGATTGTGATCCCTTGTCGTGAAAAGTAAATTGGTTAATTACTTATATTTGGCTAAACAAATCAAAAGCACCAGGATCAAATCCTTTCTATGATGACCCCGGATTAAGCCCATTGGAATTGAAATCATGGTGTGTGTTAAATCTTATAAATCTGAAAATACCGGCATGTCCCTGCTATGTGTTGATGGTAGTGGGTTTCTTTCTTTCCATTCACTGGCCAATTACTGGGTGATGTTGGTGGGGATGGGACCCCCTGTTACTATACTCTTGGGGGTTGCGAAATGGTGGATGGGATCCTCTGTTATATCACGAATTCAGGTGGGATCCTCTATGGATGAGAAACTGTTGGCTCCTGGGGACATGGGGCTGTATCTTGGGGTTTCCTTTGTTGTTATGTCTTTACGAGGGAACCGAGTGTGAATGTATAATTTGATATTTGACTGTACTTTTTCCTTGTCTTGTGCATATGCTGTTAGTTTCCCAATAGTGAAGAAACATATTTAAACATCATTAATGAACATAAAACAAGGATGGGACAAATGGGTTTTGGTTTGGTGTGAGTTGTGACTCGATCATGGGTGTTGTTGTGTTCTTTAGAAAGGCTGAAGAAAAAACTAAACTTTGGGTGAGTACATGTTACCTATACTTATACTTGTAGTTTTGTGTTTCTTATTTATGCCCCACCCAAGTTGATAACCTAGTTCCAAACACCCCCATTTCATTGGGGAGGATGTTTTTTCCAACACTTCCATTAGTGGCTGGTTATTAGCTCCTTTTTGATCCCTTTCCCGGATATCCCAAGTACCTTCGGGCAGGCTTTGATGGCCTGAAGTCCATTATTAGCCCAAGAACATTCAGGTGGGGTAGTGTGGTGGTTACGGGCCAGGTGTGTGCGGGCAGGTGGTTTTCCCAAGTGTCTTCAGGATGATGCCCATGTGTCTTCAAGCGTGGCAGTGGATCTTCTAGCCCAGGTGTCTTCGGGCATGGTGGTGGTTGCTCTGGCCTAGGTGTTTTTAGGTGTTGTTACGTGTGATAGTTGTGGCCTAGGTGTTTGCAGGTGGGTTTTGGTAGTGGGACTGTGTGAGGTTGTGTCCCAGGTGTATGCGGGAGAGGTTGTGGTAGTGGGACTACGGTGAGAATGGCGGGATTGGTTCGATGCATAGGATGTCTTCAATAACTAGTGGGAAAGTGGCACGGGGTTCCCAAACATCGATGTGCTATTACTATATATTACTTTCTGGTGTTATTTAGGGAGTGCACCTTGGTGAGGCTTGGGTGGATAGTTTACCTTGTTAGGTGTTTGGTTTATTCTTTTTCTCACGGGACTTAGTACGTTCCCCCACTTGTGCACGAGAGCCTTTGGTTTTCCCTTCTGAGTATACTTGTATGCTCACCCAACATATATAAAATTGCTTTCAGGTTTCCAGGAGGACTTCGGGGATCACGCGAGACCATACTAGTTCGGACCTTTGGGGCAGTTGCTGTTGATTGTTTTCTTTCTTTGGTACTTTACCCTTGTAGTCACTTTGTACCTTATGGATTTTAATTTTGTAACATGCATTGGGAATGGTTCTTGGATTTACCTTTACTTTCCAATTTTGCTATTTTTGGGATTTACCATCTTATCTCTTAATCCTATTAAAAGAAAAAGGTAATGCCTTCCCTTTAGTGAGCAATTTTATACCCTTGGCGCTGGTCGCCACTCCAGGACCTATTGAAGGTGGGTTTCAGGGGTCATTATCTCTCCATCAACTTGAAGAAGAAAGGGCCTGGAAATATGCTAACCCTTACCTCCTTTTACTGAAGGGGGGTCGTGACAATATTTTACTTAAATAATACAGGTTGGATAATAATTTAATTAAATTGAGTTTCAGGATTTTAAATAATAATGAGGTTTATATTTTAATTAAAATAAGAGATGGAAAATTTAATTAAAATAATTTTTAAATGAGGTGTTGCGGTTTTTTAAAGGAGTGTTTTTTACATTGACTAAAGATAATTAATTGGGGATCTGTTGTTTGACAAATAAACATTTTGTTTAATGGTAATAATAAAAAGAGAATTCGGAATTTCTCAAAAAAACTTCTTAAATTGGGAGTTATGTTTTTAATAAATGAAATTTTGAATATTAATAATAATAATTAGATTATTATTATTATTATTGTCGTTTTATAAATAATAATAATAATATATTCGGGTAGTTTTGTATTTTATCAAAAAAAAAATTTATTAAAATATAATAATGGTTATTATTAGGACAGTTTCATTTAATTAAATACTGGTTGATAGATTTTATTAAATGTGGTGAGATTGATAATTTTTAGTTAATTAAATTCATGGTCAAGAGGAATTTAATTAATTGACGCGAAATAGGGAATTTATTTAATTTAATTATGTTAAGATAATTTAATTAAATAATGGTGAGTTGAAGTTTTATTAATTAAATTTGTTGAATGACATTTAATTAAATTAGATAAAATGAAGATTTTATTTAATTAAATTCGTTGGAGGAGAATTTACTTAATTGGCATTTAATATGGAGTTGAGGTTTATCTAAGTGGTGTGTAAATCAATCAATAATAATAATAATCTAATGGGGATTATTATTATTATTATTATTATTTTTATTCTATTAATTAAAATTGTTTTAAATTAAAATGAAAATTTATTTAAGGTATAAACAGAGGGAGAGGCACACATCAGGCTAGGTGAACCCCCCCATCTCCACCCATCGGTGGCACACCACCCACTCCTCTCAGCTCCCTCTCTGCATGTCGGATCGTAGTTTTTCCTTCACGGAAGTTGTCTGTCTCATTGAGTTAATTCATTCACTGCATGTTTCGTGCTTCGTATAGGCCATCATGTCTCTCTTTTCCTTGGGTTATATTAGTAGGAAACCATATCATTAGGTTTGATCTGTCTTCCTCGATCCTCCTATTCTAGGATGGTGCGTATAGTTTCTTGGGACCCATTGGTCCATGTTCTGATGATGACCGCTGAAGGCGAAGTAGTTCAGCTTGGGTTGGTTCACCGCTATCATGTTTGGGTATGTTTCATGTACCTGTTAATGGGTTTCAAACCCCTTATTTTAGGTTATCTTTTTTTATATGAGTTTTGGGTAAAATGTTGGGTGTCTGTTAGTCCCCTATGCACTAATAATGGGAGCTAGTTTTTTTGTAGGGTGGTGTGGTCAATTCCATATACGTGTGCACATTATTGTGGAAGTGTGTGTGCATGAGCAGGTTGCAGTTTGAGTTAGAAATAATTAGCCCATCCAATTTATTGAGTTACGGTTATCATCCTTTATTTAAATAAATAAAATTAAATAGTTGTTTATTTACTGCTTTTGATAAATTTTACCGCAAGGCTGGATTGAAGTTTTATTGGCATTAAATGTTTCATTAAATTACAAAGTAACATTTTTGTAATAAAACCCCTACACCTGAGGTATGGATAATGAGAAGGTATACTCATTATATGTCTTGAATGGATTTACTGTGATTAAATTTTTTGTGAATTAATTAATTAGTGTGGATAATTAAGGGATGGATTATTTATTAAGATGTGAATTTGGAAATAGTGGCTTTGAATGAATATTGGAAATTGTGAATATGGGATAATTATGTGACATGATGATTATCAAAATATGAATTGTAATTTGATAATAATTATTTTTTATATTAATTATTAAACATTAATTTTGAGAATGGTTAATTAATTGTTGGATAGGTTAATGTGATGTGATTAAATTAATTAATAGTGTAATTAATTTATTGGCATGCATTAATCAAATTTAGGAATTAATTAAATGATTGTGATGATTTGAGAATGAATAAGAAAATTAATTGTGAGAATTAGTTATGTTTGGTCATGTTGTAAATTTTAATTAGAGATAAGGAAAATTAATAGGTTAATTAATTACTAATGTAAATGAGTAAGAAGTTGGGATAATTAAATGTTGAGTTAGTTATCAAGTTGTACTTTTGTAAACTAGAATAATTAATTGGTTAATTAATTATTAAATGTTCATATTTTAAAGGGTTAATTGATTTAGGAATTAAATAACAGGAAATTGATGTTGTAAATTAGTTGTTGAAATAATTAACAGATTTTATTAGTTAATTTATGAATTAATTAATTAATGACATTTTGGATGTTAGACATGACGTTATAAGTGTGATAAACACACACACACACAAACACACACACACACACATATATATATATGAATGATGAATGGGTTATGAGATAGGGACTGATGCTCCAAATACACGTGACATGCTGGACATGGCATTCTACATCTATAATAGATGCAAATTTTCTTTTATGGGATAGGGACTAATACTCCAAAGATCCATGGGTTGTGAGATAGGAACTAATTCTCCAAATAATCATGAGGGTGCTAGACATGACGTTCTACACCCATTAATTGACATTGGATTGTGGTTCCAATTGGACATACATGAATTTAGTTAAATGGATAATGAAAGCCAAAGTGATATGTTGATTTGTGAATTGAATATGAGAAATGGTTCAGACTCCGGCACGATAGAGATAGGTGTTTGGATATGGGTGTCCAGGGGAACCCAGGGGTTTATGCTGTTAAACAAATAATATAAAATATTGTGTTAAATAGTTTATTTATGACTTATATATAAATATAGCTCATGTTCAGAATCTTATTTCCGTCTACGAGCTGAAGCAGGTATCTCTGTCAGGTGTCCCTTAGGAACCTGGATGGGCTGCAGTTTATTTATTCAAATTTTTTCTTACTTCATTATACCTGCACATTGTTCATTTATATTTCATTGTATAGATTGAGCTACACATCGGTGGTGAAAACCTAATAAGATTTATATCTCACACCCTACTCAGGTCGCCATTACACTAGGGTACCTAAGTAGATCTTACTTTTTTGTAGGGCCTTGGACCTTGCTTATTGTTATTGGCTTACCTAGAGTTACGAGAAAAGGATCAAGATAGAGCTCAGGATGCTCAAAGAGATAGCCTATATGGCATAAATTTTTTTTTTCTTTTTAGTGTACTATATTATAAAGAATGATGAACTATTTATTTCATTCTATTTTTTATCATTAACATGTCATGCATGTATCTAGTGTATAAACTGACATTTTCCACTTTTGTACAAGTTTTATAAAAATTTAACTTCTGCTGCTTTATAATTTATTAGATTGCTTCCACTATTAATTTACATTTTCTATTACTGGGAGAAGATATGAGATTATACTCTTCTTACTCACTATCCATAGACCATCGTTTCTATTTGGTGGCCTCTAGTATATGGGGAGATGTGCTTGAGGTCATGTGGTGACTGGTCCAGCTACCAGTTCAAGGGTAAGTCGGGTCGGGATGTTACAAAGTAGTATCAAGGGTTCAAGTTTTCATTAATTTTTCCTTTGTATTTCTGGTTTGGGTTGATAAAATGAAGAATAGGAATGTATCGAGACTCGATTAATAATCATGCTTGAAAATGATCACTCCATGTACAGGAAATGACCAAGTATCTTGAGATGGGAATTGATGTTTATACTATCTGAGATTACAATTGATATGATTTCACCTTGAGTGACTGGTGTATTTCCTACTTCTTATTGACTTTTAGAATTTTGAAAATTATCCTTGGCCGGATATGGCAAGAAAGTTTCATACATTCATCATATTAGGCACTTATAAATTCACATGTCATGTATATAAAATGCCATATAGTTGCATTAGTAGGAAGCCTGCTAATTTTTATTGTGTGCCTTGGGTGGAATGTCATGTTTTTATATTCTTTAGGATGAATACTTGTATATCATGTTTATATGATTGTATTCTATGCTTCTATGTTATAAAAATTTGTTGTGTTATTACTTATGACAACATGATAGAGATGTTTTGATGTGTGAATAGTTGCATGAGTGGAAAATTGATTTGTGGCATTTATAAAGGGAGCTAATTTCAGTTGTAAGGTGTTTGGGCGCCTTATAACTAGGAAAAGGGTAACCCGTGTATTCAAACAATTGAAAAGGGCTGCTAAAGTTAAAATGTCACTACCATAAAACTGGGTTTACATAGCGCCACCCTTTATCAGCACTAAAAAAAGCAATTATAAAGAGAACTTCTAACACTGCTAAAAAATTCTATTAAAATTCACCCTTTATCATTGATTTTTTTAGCACTGATAGAGGAACCGCCTTTATCATCGCTTTTTTAGCACTGTTAAAGGGTACCCCCTATATCAGTGTTTTTTTAGTAGCACAATTAATGGGGGGGCTTTATCTGCGCTTTTTTCTAGCGCTGATAAAGTTTATATTTCAAAAAAAATGAAAAATAATATATTGATATATAAGTATATTTTTATGGATATGAATATAATATATATTTTTAAATATGTTTTAGATAAGTACAGATAGACTATTACATTTAATATATATAAAATTTCGTGAAAATGGATTTAAAATATTTTAAAAAATATTATTAATTAATAATTTTTTAATTATCATCAACTGATAATCATTTAATAACAATTTGAAGAAAAAAAAATAAAAAAAATAAATCAAAGATCTAAAATAAGTTGAAAATGTAACTCAAACTTCAAATGACCATAAATTTTGATCCAGGTGTCCATTTGAGCACTACAACATACCAAATCGAAGCCTGCAATAGGCTCTACGCGCTAATAACCCAAGGGAACCATATGTCACATTTTTCTTGGACAAAAAAGCCCATATGGACTCCAAAAATGAGTTTTTAGTCAGGATACCGCGATTTGTTAATATTCAAATAGCTATAACTCTTGATCTGGATTTCCTCCAGGCCTGTACCATATATCATATCAAATATTGTTTCATTTTATTCGATTTTACTGGTTGTGGAGTTGAAACAAACTTCTGGATTAGAAGTTATGGTCATTTTATCATTCTATGGCTTTTCAGATACACATATATATGTATTTTTTTGTAAATATATATATATATGTGTGTGTGTGTGTGTGTGTTGTATATATGTATGTATTTATTTAATTATAGTAAAAATGATAGAACATATTTTATAAATGTATTTAAAACTAATCTTATAAATATATATTAATATACAAATAAATATATGGATAACAAATTATAACTAAATATATATATATAAATAGATATAATTATATATTAATATAGGAATATATATATATATAATAATATATGAATAAATATATATGTATTTATATAACTAAATTATAATTTATATTAATATGAATCTATATTGATATACAAATAAATATAACTATATATATATATTTATAAATAGATATATAATTAAATTTAGAAAAAAACTAAATGGATTAGTTGTAAAGGTGCATGCACACAAGGGGGAGGTCTCATGTTCGATTTCTGGTGGAAGCATGGGTGAACAGGCAAGTAAAAGGGGGTTTTTTGGGCATGTGCAATGTGCGGTGATAGGGAGGGGGCTTCTCCTAGAACTGATAAGGAGGAGGGTGAAGTTCTATTAAAATCTCCCCCCACGTTATAAATTATTTTTAACTTTTTTTTTAAATTTTTTTTTGACTTTTATCAGCATTTCTTTAGTGCTGATAAAAGGGGCGTTTATCATCACTTTTTTGAGCACTGATAAAAAAACACCCTTGTAATGGCCCGGACCTCTCCGGTCCATTACATTGTAAAAATGTGGTGCTGGAGGTGTTTTGGGAGGTCAAGGTGACTTGGGGTGCGTTTGGGTGGTCTTTTAAGGAAAGCTAATGGGTAATAGCTTTCGCACGATTGGCGCACGATTTTCCTAAACCGTGCGGACAAACCGTACGAGGTTGGTGTTAGAGGCAGTGGCTAACGCACAGCTAGCGCACGGTTTGGCTAATTGTTCGGACTAACCATGTGAGGAGTGTTTGGAGAGGTAGTAGCTAATGCACGGTTAGCACACGGTTTGTTAAACCGTGCAAATTATCCGTGCGTGCACTTAATATTAGATCCTAAAATTGTGGATCTAACTATTTTTGCCTCTAAATGGTTCGTTTAAGCCCCTAAGTGTACATAACTCAGGATTACCCTCCCTTGAGGATATGAGAACCTCTCCCATGTTTTTTAAGCGATTTGAAGGCTTCTCTTGGAGAATCGAATCCGGATTCTTGAGGTATGTGATCTTTCTTGATCGTTCTTGTTCAGTTTCTTAGATCTGCATGGATATCCTCCTCCTCTTCCCTCAGTTTCTTAGATCTATACCCTTTATGGGTAGATATAAGTGTTTGGATTCCAATTATTGTGAGATTTGGTATTGATCTTGCTAGGAGGAGGTATCTAAGGTGGGTTTTTGGAGAATCGACCTGGGTTTCTTAAGCGTTCTTTGACCTCCGTGGTTTCGTCAAAAACCTTTGAGGTAGGGATCTTATCTTCGTCTCTATCTCTATGGGGCATCATGTGGGGTGGGTATCCTCTTGTTTTAGTGAGATAAAGTTGAATAGGTAAATAAAGATAATAACTGGTTAAATAACGGGTTTGGGGAAATTTTGATGATATTGTTGTTTTATTTGCATCAATTCTTATCCTCTGATTATGTTGTGAATTGAATAGGATTATACCTACTAGAAATCACGGTTGTTGGGGCCTTTTCTTAACCAATTAAATGTTTCATTATTTTTCTGGATTGTTTTGTGGATGGAATTTATATAATGTGGAAAATTGGTTAATCATGTAAAGTTGGATGATTAAATGAATACCTGGAACCCTTGTACGATCACCCCGATTAAACTAAATGGAAGAATGAATTTTTGTGGGTGATGGTTGGGGTCTAATTATGTGAAGGGGTATTTTGTGGGTTGTTGTGGAATGGGTGAGCAGCGGGGCTATGGTTGGCTTGGTTGTGGGTTGGCATGTATGATATGGTTGTGATGGGTAGTGGGGCTTCGGGAAATGGTATCGAAGGGATGATGATGCAGTACGAGTATTGTTTCTGATGTGTTTGCGGTTATGGTGGCTGGCAGCAGGGCAGTAGCGATGGTTGTGCATATGAATAAAAAGTGGAAGAGTTAGCTAATGAATTATGGGACATGGTAGTTGATTAAATGCGGAAAATCAATGGTATTATTTTCCTGATAAAAGAAAATGGTTTTGTGTGGCCTGTGTTTTCCCTAACATTATTTGTGGTTGGCAGGTATATGTTTTACGAACGATTGATCTGGTTTGGTTATTGTTAGTCGATCGGTAGTTAAGGAACTGATAAACTAAAACTATTGAAACATGAAAAGCTTAATTGGGTTTGGGGCTGTTTATTGTGTGCATACCTTCGAGGTAGCAGTACCGAGGCATGTGCTCAGATCTTTTGTGTAGAAGACGTAGGATGGTCTGAGAGGTTGATATAATTATATAAATCTGTATGTTTTATGTTTCTTTATGCACCCCACCCATTTTTAGCACTATGTGATGGACACCCATGGGATGTGGGGTGATATTCCCAATATCCAAAGGATGGCTGGTTACTGTTCTTCCCTGTGCTCCCTCTTCCAGGGTCTATAGGCCAAGATCCTTCGGGCAGGTGGTGACAGATATTTCCCAAGAGTTTTCACGATGAGGATGTGATGTGTTCCCAAGAGTCTTCGGGATAAGGATGTGATGTGGTTCCCAGGTGTCTTCAGGATGAGATGTGGTTATGGCCGCAGATTGAGTGCCGGCGGAATACTATAATGGCCAAGTATTGAGTGTCAGCGGGATACTATGAGTGTTGTATGGACATGTTGTGGCAATAGCTCAAGCTTTGTTTGGACAGGTTGCGACACTAGCTCCGGAAGAGGGGGAAGCATCAGAGCATTAGGCATGAGGGATTGAGCAGTAATCAGTGTGAAGGTGGTGTGGGGTACCCATACTTTGATAATATTACTATACTACTCTATTGACTTCAGATATTTGGTGAGTGTGGCTTGTATGGTTGGGTGGATAGATTCTATTCTAGGATTGGTTCCTTCTTTTTTCTCATGGGGCATTAGGATGTCTCTCCCCCTGTGCACGAGAGCTTTAGGTTTTCCTAATGAGTATACTTGTATGCTCACCCTACGTTTACTTTCAGGTTTTTAGGAGGACTTCAGGGACCGTGCAGGACCTTGCTAGTTGGGCGTTGGAGTTTTACTAGTTGCAGTTTTTTCTTTCTTTTTGGTATCATACTTGGGAGCTTTTCTTGTACCTGTAATTTTGTTCCAGTTTTGTATAAAACATGCATATGGGCTGGTTTTGGGTTTATTTTCATTTACTTATTCCTTTTCCTTTTGGTGTTTGACTCATCCTATTTCCCAATCTTAATTAATAAAAAGGGGTAATGCCTCCCATATTTGTGAAAACTCATACCCTTGGTGCTAGTCGACACTCTAGGGCCTACTGGAGGCGGGACTCGGGGGTCATTATCTCCCTTTCACTATTGGTAGCTCAGGAGGGGCATCTTTGGTGGTAGGGGGTCATGACAGAATGGTATCAGAGGAGGAGGTTGAGAGATAGGATGAAGTCTGTTGTTAGGAAAAGTGAGGATTTCATGGGATGGTAGGGAAATAGTGTCGGGTGATCTTTGAGGGTGAAATAGGCTAGGGAAGACCGGCTGGGACATGGGATTTTAGGGCCCCCTGTGATCTGATTCAAGGACTCTGAACCTACAGAACGACCAAGTGAGGCTACACTGATTACAGGGTGGAGACCCTAGGAAAGGTACATGCATCATAATGACTTGTGTTCTTGTGTTCTGAGGCATTTTGGGGATTTAAAATGAATAATGAGTCTAAGAAAATTTAATAACAATATTCTACACTACTCGGGATAAGGCATTCCTTGTTTACCTTGCAGCTATGGAACCTGGGAGATGACCACGAGTAGTGCAGGCGATCGAGGCCTAGGAGGTTGACTTGGATGATCGTTAGAGGGATGACCAATAGGAGGAGGGCGATCATTGGTAGAGGATGCTTCGTGCCTTTTAGTGGCAGACCCTCGGGAAGTACGAGGGTACCATCTTAGACATGGAGACATAGAAGTGGCTAGAGGAGCTGGTGATATCTTTTAGCTTGATCCAGGCTCCGACAGAGTACTGGGTTCCTCTGGCTGTAATCCAGATGTGTGGAGAAGCGCGTTAGTGGTGGATGCTTTATCTTAGAGAGAAAAGGGAGGTTGAGGTTACGTGGGATGACTTCGAGAAGGAGTTTTGGGTGGAATTCCTCTCTTCCACGACAAAGCCTGAGAAGAGGTAGGAACTGCTCTCTCTCTAGCAGGGGAGTATGTCTGTGAGAAAGTTGGGGATCAAGTTCAAGGATCGCTTTCTCCTTTCTCCTGACCTCTTTATGGATGAGGATTCTTGGGCGAGACGTTTAGAGGAGGCACTTTGACCTTCTCTCCAGTATGTTTTCACACCCTTCACCCTACCGACGTACATGGAGGTCCAGAAGAAGGCTGATGTGGTGGAAAATATGCACACGCTGGGAGGTGTATCACGAGAGGGAATCTCATTGAGCTCATCGAAGGGGAAACTCGTCAGTAGCAGGCCTCCAGCATCAGGTCCCTCTAAGTTCCGACCAGTAGAGAGCAGGCCTCAGCTGTTTCAGTTCCGATCTCCCGGTCCTCGCCCTTTTTCTTCAAGCCCGGGACGGAGGTGTTTCTTCTGTGGAAGCCATGGACATATTTGGAGTCAGTGCCCGGACAGAGTGCAGTACGGTGGTGGTGGGCAGGTTCAACACCCACCTCTGCAGTAGTAGTTTCCAGCTAGACCATTTCAGCAGCAGCAGCAGGGGCAGCGAGCTCCCACTCCTCTGAGGGCAGACATCGCCGGAGGAGGCCAACCACATGACGCTCCTTAGGGACCTCGACCAGGGCGTGGATGGGGAGGCGGCCGACACTGAGGGCAAGGGAGATAGGTGTGGGTAGTTACATGCTGTGGGGGCTGCAGCTCCAGCAGGGACGGATGTCGTTCAAGGTACGATCAGCTTGTTTAGTACCCTTGCTTATGCCTTGTTTGATTCAGGAGCTTCACACTTCTTTGTTGCGCCCAGTGTAGCCTGTGCCTTGGGCCTAGACACAGATACACTTTCCGTACCCCTGGTTTTGATTATGCCAGTCGGAGGTCATACTAGCTTGTATCATGTTTTCCTGGGATGTTGTTTGATGTTGGGGATACACCAATCTAGTGGAGATATCATTTTACTGTAAATGAAGCCATATGACGTCATTCTAGGCATCGACTGGCTGTTCTCAGTGTGTGCTGTCATCGATTGTTTTCGAAGAAGGGTTTTGTTTTCAGGAATGGGCAGCCGACGTGGGACTTTAATTAGTGAGCGGGGTTTCCATGAGGGCAGCTGACGAGGGGATCCCTTCCTTTCCTTGATAACTGAACTGTCAGTGTAGTTGGTGGATACATAAATGGTGGAAGTCCCAGGGATCGTCAGTGCATTTATGGATGTATTCCCTAAAGAGGTGGTGACTCTACCCCCTCGTTGTGATGCTGAGTTCGGGATAGACTTGAAACCTGGTGCCCGTCCGATTTTGATGGCTCCCTACCAGATGGCACCTTCTGAGTTGCGGGAGTTGCATATTCAGTTTGAAAATCTGATGAATAAGGGTTCTGTTCGACCAAGTGTGTCACCTTGGGGTGCTCCTGTCTTGTTCTCAAAGAAGGAAGATGGTGGTCTCAGGATGTACATAGACTATCGGAGACTAAATCAGGTAATGTTCAAGAACTGCTACCCCCTATCGAGTATTGACGATATCTTTGACCAACTGAGGGTAGCAGGTTGGTTCTCTAAGATCGATCTACTGTATGGATATCACCAGTTGAGAGTGAAGGAGGGTGATATCTCAAAGACTACCTTCAGGTGCAGATATGGACACTTTGAGTTTGTGGTCATGTCGTTCGGCGTTACAAATTTACCGGATGCATTCATGGGACTCATGAACTTCATCTTTCAGGAATACCTAGACTAGTTTGTAGTCGTTTTTATTGATGACATCCTGATCTACTCAAGATCAGAGGAGGATCATGCTAGGCACTTAAGAATGGTTTTATATGTCCTCTGAAGGAACCCACTTGTTGGGAAGTTGTTCAAGTGAATGTTCTGGATGTGAGAAGTGCACATCCTTGGGCACGTGGTGTCCAAGCAGGGAATATCCGTGAACCCATCGAAGGTCGAGGTGGTTGTTTCTTGGGAAGCCCCCAATAATGTGGTAGAAGTTCATAGTTTCCTTGGACTAGAAGGCTACTATCGGAGGTTCATTCCCATCTTCTCCTGAGTTGCGGAACCTTTGACAGCCTTGACCAAGAATGAACAGGCTTTCATGTGGAATGGGCAGTGCGAGGCGGCCATCATCTATCTGAAGGAGAAGTTGGTAAGTGCCACTATGCTGAGGTTTCCAGAAGAAGGGGTGGTGTATGAGATATTCTGTGATTCTTCAAGACAAGGCCTCTGGTGTGTGTTGATGAAACGAAAAGAGGTGATCTCTTATGGGTATTGGTAGTAATGTCCTCATGAACATAACTCTGCCACCCATGATCTAGAGCTTACATCAACTGTGTTCACACTAACGTTATGGCGGCATTACCTCATCGGGGATCCCTTCATGGTCTTCATGAATCATAAGAGTTTGAAGTATATCTTCTCTCAGTAGGACCTAAATTTCCGACAGTGGAGGTGGATGGAGTTCCTTTAGGACTATGACTTCAAAATATCTTACACCAAAGGCAAAGGAAATGTGGTGGCTGACGCCTTGAGTAGGAGGAAGGATGTGGTTCGAAAGTTGGCAGATGTCTGGAAGGCGATGGAAGAATTGGATGCACTACACCTCGATGTATGGGTAGATGGTGGTAGAGGTTGTTTGTTTCATATGACGTGCAGTCCTCCCTACTACGGTTGGTGGAGGAGTCTCTGTGGGGAGACACAGAGAGTGAAGTGATGTGCGATCGGGCTAGCCAGGGCAATGCTCCGGAAGGATGGTCGGAGGATGGTCTGAATCAGATGCTTTTCTGGGGGAAGTTGTTTGTTCCATAGGCAATGCGTAAGAGATTTCTTGGTGAGTTTCACAACTCACCCCTGTCAGTACACCCGGGAGCTTCCAAGATGTACCAGGTATTGAGAAGGAAATTCTGGTGACCCGGGGTGAAACATACAATAGCAGAGTTCGTAGCAAAGTGCCTCATGTATCAGTAGGTGAAGTCTGAAAACCATGTCCCAGGAGGTCTGTTACAGACTTTAGATGTCCCCGAGTGTAATTGGGATGACATCTCGATGGATTTCTTCACAGGGCTGTCCAGAGTTCAAGGGGGTTGTGACGCCATCTGGCTAGTGGTGACCAGCTGACGAAATCAGCCCACATCTTAGAAATCAAGGAGTCGAGTACGGTTGATGCCCTAGCTCAGAGGTATGTGAATGAGGTGGTGTGGTTGCATGGAGTTCTGAGATCTATAATCTCCGACCGGGATACCCCGTTTACCTCGCAGGTCTGGAGAGGATTGTAACTTTCTTTTGGCACTTGGCTATGCCTCAACACTGCTTTCCACCCCCAGATAGATGGGTAGACAGATCATACCATCCATACTTTTTAAAATCTGCTACGAGCATGTGTTTTGGGCCTTGGAGGATCATGGGTACAACACTTTCCTCTGATAGAGTTCTCTTACAACAATAAATATCTCTCTACCATTGGCATGGCTCCTTTCGAAGCTTTGTACGGGAGGTCATACATCCCACCCATATGCTGGACTGAGGTCGGTGATGTAGTTGTTCTTGGCCGGGAGGTGGTGCAGAGCACGACGTAGAAGGTTAAGATTATACGAGAGAGGATAAAGGCAGCTCAGGATCGGAAGAAGTCATATGACAATAATAGGAGAAGACCCTAGGATTTTGAGGTTGTGGACCACGTTTTCCTGAAGGTCTCTCTCCTGCCGCGGGCTGCGAAGATTCGAAAAGGGAAGCAAGCTTTCTCTCAGGTTCTTCGGGCCCTTAGAGGTGTTGTGGTGGGTCGGCGAGGTGGATTATCAACTGGATTTGTCGCCACCGTTGCTAAGGTTGCACGACATCTTCCATGTGTCTCAGCTCTGTCGGTACCTACACGATGATTTGCATGTCCTCGACTGGGGAGAGCTGGATATCGGGGACAATGCAACATTTGTGGAGTGACCCGTGACGATCGAAGGTTGTGAAGAGAAGGTGCTTTGGGGATGAACCATACCATTGGTTAGTGTGCTATGGAGGCATGGTGGACTTGAGGGGAGTACCTGGGAATGGGAAGCACAGATGTGTGCCTAGTACGCAGAGTTGTTTTTAGTTTTATTCTATATTTTTTCGTACCTGTTTACGATGTAATGCGTGACCTGGTTAACTATGAAATGTGTTTCAAGTGCGTAAGAAGTATCCTGAAATGAGGGGAGGGGAGGATCTGATATCTAGTTATGATGAATTAAAGTGGATGTGCCTAAACCAATGCGGGCGAGTCAGTGCCACCCAAAGCGGATAATATCTTAACATCGAGGAAGGAAAACCCCTCACTCGCATGACCGGACGGTTTAATATTTTTCATTGCATGGTTGCATGGGGGAGAGGACCGGTATGTTTGTGATTGTTCAGGAGATAGGTGAGGAATGGGGAAATCCTTAGTAACAAGGAGGTTTTTTCCTGAGAGGTATCTCGATGGGAGGTTGTTCAGACCCTGTTTCGTTTTCTCTTTAAGTGGGTTTTGGATTCTTGAGGATGATAATGTTTTGAGAGGTATTTGATGTAATGGTCTGTACCTCTCCGGACCATTAATTAGTGAAAATGTGGTGCTTGAGGTGTTTTGGGAGGTCAAGGTGACTTGGGGTTGCGTTTGGGTGGGCTTTTAAGGAAAGATAAAGGGAAATTGATTTCACACGGTTGGAACAAATTTTTCCTAAATCGTGCGGACAAACCGTGTGAGGTTGGTGTTGGAGGTAGTGGCTAACGCACGGCTAGCACACGGTTTGGCTAACCGTGCGGACTAACCATGTGAGGAGTGTTTGGCGAGGCAGTATCTAATACACAGTTAGCACACGGTTTTTCAAACCGTGCGGTCTAACCGTGCGAGCACTTAATCTTAGATCCTAAAATTGTGGATCTAACTCATTTTTCCCCTAAATGATTCGTTTAAGCCCCTAAGTGGTCATAACTCCGGATTACCCTTCCTTGGGGATAAGATAACCTCTCCCAAGCATTTTGGGAGCGATCCAAAGGCTTCTTTTGGTGAATTGAAGCCGGTTTCTTGAGGTATGTGATCTTTCTTGACCGTTCTTGTTCAGCTTCTTAGATCCACTTGGATCTACTCCTCCTCTTCCCTCTATTTTTTAGATCTACACCCATTAGGGGTAGATCTATGTGTGTGGATGCTAATTATGGTGAGCTTTGGTCTTGATCTTGCTAGGAGGAGGGATCTAAGGAGGCTTTTTGGAGAATCGACTCAGCTTTCTTAAGCATTCTTCGACCGTTGTGGTTTAACCAAAAACCATTGAGGTAGGGATCTTAACTTTGTCTCTCTCTCTTTTGTGCATCATGAGGGGTGGGTATCCTCTTTTTGTCATGAGACATGGTTGAACCGGTAAATAATGATAATAACTGGTTAAATAATGGGTTTGGGGATTTTTTTTGATATTGATGTTTTATTTCCATCAATGCTTATCCTTTGATTATGTTGTAAATTGAATGGGCTTATGCCTAATGAAAATCACGATCGTTGGGGGCCTTTTCATGCGCAATTAAATGTGTCCCTATTTTTCTGGGTTGTTTCATGGATGTAATTCATTGAATGTGGAAATTGGTTAATCATGTAAGTTTGGATGATTAAATGAATATGTGGAACCCTTGTATGATCACCCCGATTAAGCTAAATGGAAGAATGAATTTTTGTGGGTGCTGGTTGGGGTCTAATTATGTGAAGGGGTGTTTCATGGGTTGTTGTGGAACGGATGAGAAGCGGGGCTATGGTTGGGTTGGATGTGGTTTGGCGTGTATGATATGGTTGTGATGGGTAGCGAGGCTGTGGGAAATGGTATCGAAGGGATGATGATGCAGTACATGTATTGTTTCTGATGTGTTTGCGGTTATGGTGGTTGTCAGCAGTGCTGCAGGGATGGTTTTTCATATGAATAAAAAGTGGAAGAGTTAGCTAATGAGCTGTGGGACATGGTAGTTGATTAAATGTGGAAAATCAATGGAATTTTTTGGCTGATAAATGAAAATGGTTTTGTGTTTCTTGTGTTTTCTCTAACATTATTTTTGGTTGGAAGGGATAATTTTTACGAACGATTGATATGATTTGGTTATTGTATGTTGCTCGGTAGTAAAGGAACTGATAAAATAAAACTGTTGAAACATGAAAATCTTAATGGGGTTTGGGGCTATTTATTGTGTGCATACCTTCAATGTAGCAGTGTCTAGGCATGTGATCAGATCTTTTGTGTATAAGCCATATGATGGGCTGAGAGGTTGATATAATTATATAAATTTGTATGTTTTATGTTTCTTTAGAGACCCCACCCATGTTGAGCACTATGTGCCGAACACCTGTGGTACGGGGGGGGGGGGTGAGATTCCCAACATCCAAAGGATGGCAGGTTACTGTTCTTCCCTATGCTCCCTCTTCTAGGTTCTATAGCCAAAGTTCCTTCAGGCAGGTGGTGGAAAATATTTCCCAAGAGTTTTTGGGATGAGGATGTGATGTGTTTCCAAGAGTCTTCAGGATGAGGATGTGATGTGGTTATTAGGTGTTTTTGGGATGAGATGTGGTTATAGACGTGGATTGAGTGTCGGCGGGATACTTTGATGGCCTAGGATTGAGTGTCGGTAGGATACTATGAGCTTCGTATGGAATGTTTGCAGCACTATCTCGAGCTTCGTATGGCCAGGTTGCGACATTAGCTTAGGAAGAGGGGGAAGCATCAGAGCATTAGGCGTGAGGGCTTGAGTAGTAATCAGTGGGAAGGTGGTGCGGGGTACCCATACTTTGATAATATAACTATACTACTCTATTGACTTGCAATATTTGGTGAGTGTGGCTTGTATGGTTGGGTGGATATATTCCTTGATAGTCTTAGTTCCTTTTATTTTCTCACGGGGCATTAGGATATCTCCCCACCTGTGCATGAGAGATTTAGGTTTTTCTACTGAGTATACGTGTATGCTCACCCAATGTTTATTTTTAGGTTTTCAGGAGGACTTTAGGGACCATGCTAGTTGGGCGTTGGAGTTTTTCTGGTTGCATTTTTTACTTTCTTTTTGAAATCGTACTTGGGATATTTTCTTGTACCTATACATTTGTTTTAGTTTTGTATAAAACATGCACATGTGTTGGGTTTGGGTTTATTTTCATTTACTTGTTTCTTTTTCTTTTGGTGTTTGACTCATCCTATTTCTCGATCATAATTAATAAAAAAAGGGTAATGCCTCCCATATTTGTGAAAAATCATACCCTTGGTTCTAGTTGCCACTTCAGGGCCTACTGGAGGCGGGACTCGGGGGTCATTATCTCCCGTTCACTATTGCCAGCTCAGGAGGGGAATATTTGGTGGGAGGGGGTCGTGATACCCTTGTTATCTTCTCCTCGATTAATAGCGCTTTTCTAGTGCTGTTAATGCCCTTTTCTAGCACTGATAAAGGCCATATTTGCAGTAGTCTGTTAAATGGAAATTGGATATGATAAATGGGATCCATATGCGTGCGGGAAGGTATATGGGTGCTATATAAATTTTTATGTGGACACCCATGTGAAAAAATCTTATATAATTATAGTATGTTTGAAAATGGTTATAAATGTAAAACTGCTAAGTTTGGATTGAAAAAAAGTTGTGGGGTTGCTTTTTGAAGAATCTGTTTTTGAATAAATCGGACACTCAGAACATTTCTTTTGATTAAAAAGAATTTAGATTCCAAATTTAATTTTTATTTTTGAATTACACTAAATGTAAATGTTTAAGGAGGGATTTTGTTATAGCTTGTTGTTTTTCTCATGGGGCGTTGTTTAAAAACCAAGTATCTTGTTGTAAAATAGTACATGTGGGTCTGTTGAAATTATTTCAAATGTTTAATGGGTGAAATGAATTAATTAAATGGATAAAATAAAAAGGGGATCACGAGCCTAGTGAAATCTATATTTCGTGACCAAGAGAAAGGGTCGACGTGTATGCTTTGTAAGGGGATAACTCATGTTTGGTAGCAACCTTAGCGCAGAAGATGCCTTGTATCTGCTGTGAAATTTGGATATTGGAGTATTAAGTTACGTTTTTCCCATTTCCCAGGAGAAATTTTTGGGAATCAAGTGTTTTTACATGATGATAGATTTATGTTACTGTTTTCATATGAGTTGTTTTGATGTGGCGATCGTGGTTTGAGGAATGACACACGTGTGTCTAAGGTGTTTCTGAACAAGTGAAATGGTGAGCGTCTAGTATTTTCTTGTGATGACATGGAAAATTATAAGGTGGGTAGTGTCACATCAGTAAGATTTGGAAGTGCTTTAGTATTTTGCATTGAAAGAACAAGGATGTCATTGGAGATATAGAAATAGAGGTTTTGTTAATGACGTGCTGGCAGGTGAAGATGATCTTTTTGTATATAGAGTCGACTGGTGATGGTTTGACTAATATTTTGGAGACCTGGGTTTTCTCTTAGTGTACTATTTTGAATGAGATGAGCATTTACCCTATCTTAGCCTCATCTTAGAGACACTAATATAACGTCATTTATATTCCGTGCTTAAGT
Organism: Viscum album; assembly: GCA_963277665.1. Classification (NCBI taxonomy): domain Eukaryota; kingdom Viridiplantae; phylum Streptophyta; class Magnoliopsida; order Santalales; family Viscaceae; genus Viscum; species Viscum album. Next base: position 777,823,542 of record OY728131.1, on the reverse strand, counting down.
TTAAAAGTTGTGGGTTTTTTTTGTGATCTCATTCAGTGTTCTATGTGAGATGTGTGTTTCTTTAGCTTACGCCTTTATTTGTGCGAGAGAAAAAAATAGTTTTTAAATATCCTTGAAAAGCCTTGACATGGGAACATCACCAAATTTTGAGTAAGGACTTCGTTATATGTTCAGTTTGTTTTGGAATAGTTTTAAAAGGCACATTTCCAGTTTAAAGGCCTCTAATGTGAGCTCCCTATCATTTTTTATATAGTAAAGCAATCTTTGGCTCAGTTTTTAAAGTCTTAAGTCATTGGGATTGTGATATGATTAAAGGTGTGTTTTTAATTTGTGAATGCAACACGACAATTCAATCAAGACTACATGACCTTGGTGGGTTTGATGATGTTGTAGTTGTTTATGATGGCTTCTTGGGGATGAGAAGTTTTAAGGTGGGTAGTTTATAAGAACCTGGGTTTTTAAACCACATAAAATTCCAAGGAAATTTTAATTTTTGATAATTAATAGATAAGTCGGTTTTGTAAAGAAAGGATCATAATAAAGTTCTACGCGTTGGACGGTTTTTAAGCATTGATGTTGGGTTACGCATGGTTATTCAAACCATTCGTGTATGCAATGCGGGATTCCCTGAGTATCTAGTAGTGAACTGATGGACTATGCACGGTTGGTCAAACCGTGTAGTTACCCAGTTTTTAAATAATGTCTTATTTAAATTAAATAAAATAGGTTTTTATAATAATAATAATAATAAATATGATATTATTATTATTATTGTGTATAGTTAATGAAATTCACGGTAAAAATGAATTTAATTAATTGAGTTGAAACATGTTTGTTTACATAATTAAAGTAATGGTTATGAATGAATTTAATTATTTTATGGGAAAGAATGTTTTTATTTAATTAAATTAAGTAAAATTGATAATTTAATTAAATAATGGTCAATGGAAATTAATTGGGAAGATTTGGGGTTTCAAAAATAATTTTTAATAAAAGAATGTTTTATTAACAATAATAACGAGGTTGTTTTTATTATTATTGTGTTTAATTAATTAAATTAAAGAATTTAATTAATTAATGTGTAAATGTCAACTTAAATGATGGTTTATTTTCAAATTGTTCATTGAGTAAAGAATAATTTATTGGGTAAATTAATTATTGACCGTTATATTTTTTAAGGATGAATTTGATTTGAGTATTTATTTAATTAAATGGAGTAGAAAAATATTTAATTATATAATATTTAAATGGATACATTATTTATTTAATGTGAGGAAATAATTTATTTAAATAATATTGGTTAGAGAATAATTTAATTAAATTGTGTTTCGGGATTTTAATTAAATAACAAGGTTTGTATTTTAATTTAAATAAGTGAAAGAGAATTTAATTAAACTAATGTTTAAATGAGGTGATGGGGTTTTTCAAAGGAGAATTTATTTTAAACATTAACTAAATATAGTTAATAGGGGAGTTTTAGTTTGACAAATAAACGTTTTGTTTAATGGAAATAATAAATAGTGACTTTGGGGTTTCTCTAAGAAATGTCTAAAATTTTACGATATAGTTTTAATAAATAAAAGTTTGAATATTAATAGTAATAATGATATTATTATTATTATTATGGTTTTTTTATGATTTAAATAATAATAATATAATTGGGGTTTTTCGGGTTTTATCAAAGAATTGTTTTATTAAAATATAATAATGGTTATTATTAGGATAGTTTCATTTAATTAAATTGAGGTCGAGAAATTTAATTAAATGATGTGAGAAGGAGAATTTTTATTTAATTAAATTCATGGTCAAGAGGAATTTAATTAATTGATGCGAAATTAGGAATTTATTTAATTAAAATTTATAAATAGAATTTAATTAAATAATGACAAGTTACAGTTTTATTAATTAAATTTGTTGAATGAAATTTAATTAAATGAGGTTATATGGATATTGTATTTAATTAAATACGTTTGAGGAGAATTTAATTAAATGGAATTTAATGGGGAGTGGGGATTTATCTAAGTGGTGTGTAAATAAATTAATAATAATAATGTAATGGGGATTATAATAATAATAAATATTATTATTATTATATTAATTCATATTTTTTAAATTAAAATTAAAATTTATTTAATGGAAAGAGAGGGGAGAGGTGCAGAGTAGGCCATGCACACCCCCTTCTCCTCCCATGGGTGGCACACCACCCACTCCTCCAGGGTCCCTCTCCGTGTGATGGATCACTGTGGTTCCTTGACAGAAGTTGTCCTTCTCATCAAGGTAATTCCTTTACCGCATGTTTCCTTCTTTGCATAGGTCATCTTGGCTCTCTTTTTCTCGGGTTCCATTAGGCTAAAACCCTAGAATCAGGTTTGATCCATCTTCCTCACTCCTCTGGTTCTAGGTTGGTGTGAAAGGTGTCTTGGGAACCATTGGTCTATATTAATATATCCGCCACCGAAGTCAAAGCGGCTCGACATGGGTTGGTTCAACTTTGTCTTGTTCAGGTAAGTTTCATGTACTTGTTAATGGGTTTCACACCCATTATTTCAGGTTCTCCTAATTTATATGTGTTCTAGGTAAATTGTTGGGTGTGAGTTGGTCCCCTCAACACTAATCATGAGTGTTAGTTTCATTGTAGGGTGATGTGATCAATTCCATGTACGCACACGCATTATTGTGGAAGTGTGTGTGCACGAGCAGGTTATAGTTAGAGTTAGAAAGAATTGGCTCAACCAATTTATTGAGGTAGGGTTCTCATCCTTGCTTTAAATAAATAAAACTCAATTCTTGTTTATTTGTTGCTTTTGATAAATTTGACTGCAATGCTGGATTGAATTTTTATTTGCATTAAATTTTTCATTAAATTGTCATGTTTTTGTAATAAAACCCCTTAACCTGTGGTGTAGAAAATGAGAAGGTATACACAATATATTTCTTTAATGGATTTAATGTGATTAAATTTTTTATGAATTAATTAAAGAGTGTGGATAATTAAGGGATGGATTAATTATTAAGATTTGAATTTGGAAATAGTGGATTTGATTGAATATTGGAAATTGTGAATATGGGATAATTACTTAACATGATTATTAGCAAAAGATGAATTTTAATTTGGGAATAATTAGTGGGTAGATTAATTATTACACATTAAATTTGATAATGGTTAATCAATTTTGAAATTGGTTAATGTGATGTTATTAAATTAATTAATTTTTGAATTAATTAATTGACATGAATTAATAAAATTTATGAATTAATTAAATGATTGTGACAATTTTAGATTGAATAAGATAATTAATTGTGAGAATTAATTTTTTTAGTTAAGTTATTAATTTTAACAAGAGATAAGGCTAATTAATTGGTAAATTAATTACCAATGTAAATGAATGAGAAGTTGGGATAATTAAATGTTGAGTTAATTATTAAGTTGTAATTTTATGAACTAGAATAATTAATTGGTTAATTAATTATTGAATGTTGAGATTTTAAATGGTTAATTTATTATGGAATTAAATGATAGGAAATTGATTTTTTTAATTATTTATTGAACTAATTAGTGGACTTGATTAATTAATTTATGAGTTAATTATTGAATGATATTTTGGGTGTTAGACATGAAATTATATGCATGATAAACATATATATATATATGATTTATAAATATGTTTTGAGGTAAGGACTAGTTCTCCAAATACTCTTGGGGTGCTAGACATGGCGTTCCATACCTTACAATAATGCAAATTATCATTTATGGGATATGGACTGATTCTCTAAATACCCATGGGTTGTGAGACAGGGATTGATGCTCCAAACATGAGGGTGTTATAAATAACATTCTACACCCATTAATTTACATTAGAATATGGTTACAAATAGTCGTACATGAATTTAATTAAATGGATAATTAAAGAAGAAGTGATATTATGATTTGTGAATTGAAGATGAGAAATGGTTCAAACTCTCGCACGAATAAGATGGGTGTTGAGATATCGTTTTCCAGGGGAAACCGGGGATTTATACAGTTAAACAAATAATGTCAAATAATGTATTAAATAGCTTAATTATGCATTATATATATATAGTTCATATTTAGACACTTATGTTCAGCAATGAGCTGAAGTAGGTATCTTCGTCAGGTGTCCCTTAGGAACCTTGATGGGTTATAGTTTTATTTTCAATTTTGTTGTTATATATTTATACTTGCACCCAATTCATTTATATTAAATTTTCTAGATTGCGATAGATATCTGTGGTGCAAACCTACTGAGATTTATATCTCACACCCTACTCGGGCCACCATTGCACGAGGTTACTCGAGTAGATCTTACATGTTCTCAAGGCCTTGGACCTTACTTATTGTTGTTTTATTACCTGGAGTTAGAAGAAAAGGATTGAGATGGATCTTGGGATACTCATGGAGATAGCCTATAGGGATTATATATGTTTTTTTATTTTTAGTGTACTATATTGTTAATCATGTTGAATTGTTTACTGCTTTCCATTTTGTATCATTAGCATTTCATGCATGCATCTATAGTATAAACTGGAATTTTCTACTTTTGTTCAAGTTTTATAAAAATACACCTTCTGTTGCTTTATCATTTATTAGACTTCATCTAAAATTTATTTCCATTTTCAATTATTGAACACTGATATGAGTGTATAGTCTCCCTATAGACTATCTATAGACCCTCTTTTCTAGTCGGAAGCCTTTAGCGTATGGAGATATGCGCTTGAGGTGATGTAGAGACCGGTCTGGCTACTAGTTCGAGGGTAAGACGGGTCAAGAAGTTACATTAGGTACCCATTTTCCCTTCTTTAGTTTGTGATTTATCCAAATGACTTTCACCAACCAAGTTTCTTGAATTTTAAACACTTTCTCTATAATTTAAATAATCTAGAGAGGATCCTCATTATAATTTAAGTCTTGTTCTGACTATATTCCCTCATATGTGAGTATATGTGTTGGATCTAGTATGTATTTCTTGATTAATGTTACATGGAATATGTTATGTACTTTATAATTATTGGATGACATAAACAATAGATAATCTATAACTCCAATCCTCTTTAAAATTTAAATGTTTCTAATGTTCCTAGGGATTAACGTACAAATTTTAAAAAAATCATATAACTCGCTTCCATTAAGACAACATTAAAATTAAATGGTCCTTTAGGTAAAATTCCAAATCTTTATTTTTATTATTATTATAACTCATTTATTTTCATTGAGATGCATTGACATGATTCTAGTTAGTTCATACTTTCTCAATTGTTTCCTTTATATGTTTTATTCCTATATGATTCATTTATATAACTTCTTCTGAAGAACTTGGAGTATAAAATGTCATCTCATACATTTCATTATGTGGTTCCATATTGATGATCGAATGAAAATTGTTATTATATAAAAATTACACTAATGGTAGATACTAATACCATGCTCATTAGAAGCTAATATAACATGATAATATTATTCATTTAATTGTTTGAATAATACATTCAGACTAACTATTAGTTTGGTTATGATAGGTGGTTCATAAATATACCTCGATATTGAGATCCTTTTAAATATTCATCCAAAATTTTGATGTGAACGGAGGGTCATGATCAGATATAATTGATATAAGTCCCCTCATAAAGACTCACCATTCCAATGACATAGAGTTGGTAATGGTACTCAAGATTCCTCTCTACCATTACATCTAATAAATTTTTAGACACGGTAATACGATAAATTATGAAACATATAGAATCATTCCTCCTTGAATATTTAGAAATTTAGTGATAAAGTCCATTTCAATACTTACCCACTTCCATATAGTTGTAGGTCAATGTTAAATGACCCCCATAGGATGTTTTTATTCATCTTGTACCCCATTGAATACTAAGAATTCAGGAACATAATCTTAAATTTATCACATCATACCATCCAAATTAAAATTTATACTTAAATATCTATACATATTTGTGCTACCATGGAGTAATGAGAGATTTAATCTATGTGGTTTGTCTATAATTTTCCTCATTAGTTTAGGTATGGATAGAACAATAAACCTCTCTCCAAAAATCAAATCTAGATCAATATAGATGATGATTATAAATATTCCATCATTATAATTTTTGATCTTTCATTGAAAATCCTCACCATCATTTTAGGATAGTGTTATTTTTTCCAGTTTGTATGGTTTAACAATTTCTTGGAAAAATAATGATGGATCACATTTCCTAAAGATTACCATATATATATATATATAATAGATCTCTGAATATTGGATCAATATTAATGATCATCATGGTTAAAAATCCATGGTTCATCCTACTAAATGTGTAATCCACCATGTTTTTATTCTCATAGTGGTATTATATCGAGAAACCATAGTCCTTCAATATCTCCAACTATCTTCTTTACGTCATGTTCAGATCTTTCAATGAAAGAATATAATTCAAAATATTTTGGTTTATATTTATGTGGAATCATTATCCATGGAGATAGTTATTCTATACATTTATTTAAAATATTACTGTTGTAAAGACAATTTCATGAGATGGATAGTTTCATTAATGGATCTTCAATTTCCTTGAGGCATTAGCAATCACTCTATCATTTTTCATAAGGAAATATCTCAATATTTTATTCTATGATTTACTATATTTAAAAACCCTTAATTTACTCTTGTTAAATTTAATACCAGTTCATTAATCATTCTCCTCTTTATCTTTTCAAAAAAAATTCACATTAAGTAGACTATATGAATTTAACCCATTTACATGTCAAATTGGTTAATGGGTGGGAGAATTTGGGAAACTTTTGATCAAACCATCGGCAGTAAACCACTAAACCAATGAAAATATATATCTCAATTATATTAATCGGTGCATGCCATTTTTTGAATAAATGTTTCTTCGATGTATCATTTTATATTCCATACATTGTGAAAATATTTACCATAAAAGAATATTTACAGAGAAAAAATTCACACAAAACAAATTTCGTATATAATTTCATTATGTGAGGGTATGAAGAATTATTCATCAATGGTTCTCATTCCCTCCATGTATTTTGGATCATATTATGATATCATCATTTAATACCACCATGAAGTTTTTATGATAATCCTTGAATACTGTATTCATCATATCCATAAAAATTGAAGGTGCATTAGTCAATCTGAAGGGAATTAACATAAACTCGTAATGTCTATATCTCATATGGATTCTCATATTCGATATATATCCCTTCTTCACCCTTAAATGATAATTCCATACTGAATATAAATATTTTAAAAAATATTATTCTCCAAGAATTTGATCAAATAATTAATCAATTGTTGGAAAATTATACTTATTATTTATAGTAAAAGAATAAATCTTGATTAATTTAATGTAATGTCTCATACACCCATCTATATATTTCCTTAATAAAATAGGGTTACACCACTATGAAACACTAATGTGCATATATCAATTACCAAAAAATCTTATACTTATTTATTTAACTAAACAAACTTCACTGGTTCCATTCTTTAAGGATTTTTAGATATGGGTCTTTTATAAAAAATAAATTCAATGGAAAATTTATCTTCCCCCTCATTTGGCTAAATAGGTAATTACTCAATAAATACATCAATTTTTTCTAGTAAAATAGGTACATCTATTATCCTTTGTATGTCATTCCCATTCATATATAGTTTATTCTCGTCCAATTATCCCATAATTTTATTAATATAGTCTACAAGAGGTAGGTCTTTGAAAGACTCAAGAGGTGATGTTACTCCCTAGAAAATAAGTCATTTTATACACCCTTTACAAATATTAATCTTTTTATATTAGAAATAAATTTTTGATTTATACATAAAGAACCAATATATAATAATGATTAACTCAAAATTGATCATAGGTAAAAAAACAAAATTTTCCACTTGGGAATATCTATGAATCTTAATCAAGAATAATTGGTAAATCATCATTATAATAAGATTCCAAATATGTATATTAACTAAAAACTTATTTCTAAAAGTATTAGCGGATGATTTAATGTTCTCAAAAAATCCATAATATAAATCAGTTCATATATATGGAATCAAATAATGCATTACCTCACTTAGATTTTTTGATAAATTTACCCAACATCAAACCATTTGGAACTTCATCTATAGTTGTAGTAATCAACAAATATTGTCCTTTCCCCCTAGTCCTTTTTGTAGCAGATTACATGTAAATATGGGGAATTGATATATGTATTGCTCCATATTCTTAATGTTAATTCATTAAACATAATCCACTTCTTCCCTACTATTGAATTAATGAGTGTGATGTATTTTTTCCTACATATGAAAGAAACTCTAATTTCCTTCAATAAATTCCCTAAGTTTTTATTTCTATAGTTATTACATGTGAGAAATTTCACTCTTCATTTATTCCCCTTTGACATAATCTTATTCCCATGTTTCTATGTAGACCTCTTATTATCCATATTTTCTTTAAAGAAATATGTCTTAGGGAACTCCTTCTCAATTTTTATGGAACATGAGATAATATCACCATTTCATCAAAATATCTATGATACTAAGACCCTTTTAATGATCATATTTAACCCAAACAAATGATAAAAAATTATTTCTATTCTATAAAAAAATTCTATAGAAATTCTAGATTACCTTATAATATTAGCCTACTAATCAACAATATGTTATCCTATTTTTATCTACGATAGAGGGATTTCCCTTCCATTTTAACCCTTTTATCCTGAACAAAGTATTTTTCATTGAATATCTCATTAAAATTTCATCATTCATTATACTCTATTTATACTTCATCATTAGTGTTTTAAATTAGTTACCACTACTGATCTACATATCCATTTAGAAGATATATTTTCTTACTGAATATTTCACTATCACTATAACCCACATTGATAAATTTCTTTTTTGGGGAATTGATCAATTTATCATCTTCTAATGGACTATTATTTCAATTTTTTTATGGTTTTTTTGTCACATGATGTGGTATTACATAGTTACACAATATTATGGATAAAAAAGTATCTCTATATGAATAAGTTTATTTGTTCAATTATCCAAATATGTTTACGATATGATATTATCCAACACCAACCACATTGACTTTCTCTTGATGAATATCCCAACAATGGATACATTTGTTCATATGATTATAATTTCTTATGCTTGTCAGCATAGTAAATAAATTGTGTATACATAATTAGTGTATGATATTGAATTTATAAAAACAAATTTCTATTCGGTTTTCTAGAAAACATTCCCTAATATTTTAAATGTGTTTTCATAATATTTGTGATATCTGACTATGTTCCTTTATACTAGTCCTTAAATTTTCAAGGAAACTTACTCTAATACAAATTGGGACAATCCAGAATCTAGAAACCCAAATCCAGTAATTATATTACATTATTGGAAAATAATACAAAGTTCCTAATGGATCCAATATATTAGTAGTATTATAATACAACATACATAAATATATTTCACATTACACATGAGAATATAAATTATATCACAAAAAACAGTCTGAGAAAATTATTATATCTTTTAAAAGATCCATTAAAATTACACACTATTTTTTTCTTGGTTTCCTTGGGAATGAAAAGAATTATATGGGTATGAGTAGATACTCAGTAAAGAGTGGTGTACAATATAAGCTATCATTATATAAGAATGTAATAAACAGTATGGAAAAAACTATACGATCTATATAGTGAAATAATCAAATTAAACTAAGGACACACAGTATCCCTAATAATAAATACAAATTGGGATAAAATGTTTTGGTATCATATGGATGAAATAAACAATGTTGGACAACACTAACATACTATCAAGGGATTACTCTTAAGAATCATACATAAACAGCTATGGAATATTCTAATACTCTCTCTTTTTTTTCTCATGAGACCTACTGATACATCATGGGGATATTTATGACTAGCCATACCCATCGCTAATTAAACCCATAACACTAATCATTTGTGTTAACAAAACTTTTCATAAAAAAACCTCAAACAAATATTATATAATCATGGAAAAAGTGAAAATTGGATATCTATATGAAGGAAATATGGAAAAAATATATTTCAATATTCAATGAAATAATGTGTCTATACAAGATAATATACTGAAATTGAACATATAATCTATTGGGTATTCTCAATGTAATAAGAAGTACCCTTTTACATGAAATAAAGATTAGGTGGTGGAAGGGTTATATTAAAAGTGTTGGGTTATAAACAAAAATATTGTAATTAAGTTCAGTAGATTATAATGGAATGATACCAAATAAATTTCAGAAAAACCATCATTAAGGTTTGGAAATTTGATGTAAATTATCTAAATTATATCCCCCATGAGTGATTATCATGGTGTGCAATTGTAGGTCCACACATTATGCATTGAATGAAGATTTATTTGAAAGTAAACTAGTCTTTTTCATGGTTATTAACCCAAATTGAATCAATTCCATAACAACATCAACCTTTCATTATATATATTGGTATGTAATTTCAATGGGACTAATACACACATTACTTTCTAAAAATTGTAACTATTGGGCATTCTGATAGATTAGATTATATCTCAATAAAAATAATATAAAGGATAAAATTTAAAATAGAAAATTAAATTCATTGAATAATGAGAGAATGAATATGTAAAATATCAAATGGGTAGTAAGTACACCATACAATAGAAAACATGGTGTATAACATAATAATTTCTCATATAATTTAAATTTGAGACAAAAATTAATTACCTTTATTTCAAGTAAGATAAATATTATCTAACCTTATGTGTAACAAAAATAAGTATCATAATAAACTATTTCATAACCATATTCATTTCTATAACATTTTAAAAACATCATTTATAACAATTTTTTACATATATATTTGTTAGTTACTTTCTATTATCAATATCCTTTATGAGTTATATTGAACATTTTGAACTAGATTTTTAGTAGCGGGGTTGTTATATATTATTCTAACATTATCAAAATTTTAAGATACTTTAAGGTAATATAATAGATTATTTGTGTTTATATGTAATGATCTTATATAATCCTATAAGTGTTTTAGTTATTTTTCATGAAAGTGGAATCAATGTTGGCTAATTTCAGTAATTTTTTCAATCAGAGATGATTTTTTAATAATAAGTAATATAATTAATATAACATGTCTATAACTGTAAAATAATAATTTTTTTATGAAAATATAATAATATTAGTATTTAAGTTTCCATAGTCATCCATGATAGAGGTTTATTGAATTTCTTATGTTGCTGGTTAGACCAAACCAAACATGAACATAAAATAGTTTGATGGGCGGTTATGGTTAAGAAATTATTTTTTTTGTAAGAATATAATTATTATAGAATAATAATGATACTAGTAATATTTTTTTAATTTTTTTGATTCATATTTTATGTGTTTTAGATAATTATTAAAAATAATGATGTAAAACTAAAATTATTACTTTGTGGAGGCTATGGTTTACACATCACATGAATAATGTTTTCATTTACCAATGAATGAGATGAAATTAAAGTGAATTATAATATTTTACTTCATATTAATAAATATTTTTAATATTCCACATATATTCGTTAATATCATAATTTTAACTAGTGAAGAGAGATAGTGGTGACAATATGATGTTTTCTCTTCGTGGATGTAGTAGTTTTCACAACGCACGGTTGATGTTCTTCTATTTTTTTAAGTTGATATAAAGAAATAAATAATTTTTATACCAATAATATAACAACACTTAATTATACTAATTATAATTAGGTTTTTATATTACTATGGTTTGGGTAGGTTTAGAAGATAATGAGTAAGCAGAAAAGGAAAGGAGTAAAAAATACTTACGTTAATACCCTAAAAATATTAACTCATATGAAAGGATTAACATATTCTAACTTGTAGTTCCTAGGTGAATAAATAAATTCAAGTGGAATCTAGGATAGTAAAATTATATAGGTATTCAAGGATATTTTTAATGGAATGTGGAGAATTTAAAGGGTCGAAGTTATCAAAAATGTTTAAGTGAAGAGAAGGGAACTATTGTAAAAACAAATTATTTTTCACTAATGGAATAACAATATTAAGGTTAAATGGTTAAAAAAACATATAAATAATGGATTTTGGGGTGATATAGGGTCAATAAAACCACAAAAATTTATTTTTTCACTTGATTTTCACATGTTTAAAGTCATTTGTTCTTATATTTTTACTTTTACCTTTCTTTGGTTTTACCAAGTTAACTAGTTTTTAACCATGTGAATTACATTCTACTAAACAAAGAAAAAAAACCTCATAAAAAATTTGGTCTTCATAAACCAAAACATAATATACATTTAATATAAATAAATTTATATGTAATCTATTATTTAATTTTAAATTAAAACATTTGATATAGTGAAAAACTATTTTACAGAAAAATGACCCTTTTTTCATTAAGTGTTCTGAATCAAATTTAATGTTAGTTACTAATTTAATGATTGATAATTTTTTAAAATAAATATAAAAATATGTTTTTAATTAAAATTTTAAATTATATTAATTTGTTTGATCAGATAAAAATTATACAATATTAATTAAAAAATTCATTGAAAATAATAATTTTACAATTACTGTGGTCAATAACTTTAATTCCAGTAATCTTAATTTCATCCAAAAAATGAAATTGAACCTATTACACAATATTATCATGTTTTATAATATATGAAATACATTTTTTGTATTTAATTTCTACAAGTGATGAAAAAAATTAATATAAGCAGATAAATCAGTTTTTCTAGTAAAATATTAATTATGTTTCCAAAAGGATAAACTCAGTTTTGATAAATATAAAATAGAAATTTTATATTATTTATTTTAATTTTAAATATATATATATATAATATAAAATTCATTAAAAAACTTTTATTTCATTTTGGTATTATGATAATGCCATAAAAGTGACGGTTTTAGAAATATAGGTATTTTTAACTATTCACCTAGAAATCTACTATTTATAATAATTATAAATTCAAATTAATATAATGTATACACTATAAATACAAAAATAAAGTTAATTTGTTCAAATTAAAATTAAAATTTTAATTTTAAATAAATTCATAAATAAAATATTTTTTGAGAGTGCATTATGATATAATTTTGGGGTGTAGTTTTTCTCACTATAGTAGTGTAACACCTGAGACTTTTATGAGAACTATTTTGTTTTTATGTTATATAAATCATCAAAGGAATCTTTCACTACACACAACACTAGTTTGGCTTGCTTTACATGCAACCGCGACCTTCCTCGATAGCTTGTGTCGTACGCAATACCGAGTTTCAGTAAACAACGATATGCTATTAAAATATTATTGAAATTAGCCGCTATGAATAGTAATAACCACTTTTTGAAATTTTGTAGATTTTATTTTTCAAAATGGACTTCATTTTTGGTTTCGGAATATCGAAATTAGCCTAGGGTGAAATTTTGCTATTTTTTGGAAAACTTTCAATTTTTGATGAATAGTGAAACCACTAAGTGGTAGTTAAAAAACTGAATTTTTCATAAAACTGAATTTTACCGCTTCTGTGAGTGGAGTGTCAAAAATCCGAGAGACACAGTTGATGTCAGTAAGTAAAATGTGGTTCAATGAGATGAAAATAATTTTTGGTGAATAGTAACTTTTTACTTTTATTTAACACGGTTAAAAGTAAATAGGATAATTAAGGGTAAAAATGATATTATTATTACCCTAACACATGTCATAATTCTATTAGTTAAGTTTAATTCGACCAAAAACAACCTTAGGAATAAAATATGACCATTTAGGCCCACTTGGATTAGATTAGGACATTTATTATTAATTTATTTAAAGAAGGGTTAAAATAGTTAAAATCAATGTTTAATAAGAAAATTATTTTTAATATAGGGTTATAGATAAGATAAATTCGACTATAAATATTCTTTAAGAAGCTAAAAATATTTCCTACATAATGATATTTTCTTTGTAATTTTTAGACTTTAAATAATTTAATTTATATATGACACAAAGATGATGCATTAATTATCTTATTAATGAAATATTGACATAACTGATGTTATAAATACACAAATAAATATAATTTGAGACTTTTTATGAATTCCACAAATTTTCTAGGTTAATATGACATGTTATTATTGATTTAATTAACTTTCTTCGAACTAATCATTCTGTTATTATTTTCACAAAAATCAATTACTAAATTGTTTCAAAATTGACATAAAATAGTTTTTAAAACAAATATTATATTAGTAATTGTTATTTTATTCCTAAAAATTTAAGGTTCAGAAAAATGATTTAGATAAGGTTATATATATTAATAATAAACAACTTGGGGTTCGTTTGGCTGATTATAGTAAGTTTATAAACCTTATAGTATAAGAACACAAGAAGACACGGTAAAAGTAAAATTATTTTACTTGATGTTAAATCTAAAAGATAATGTTAAAATAGGAAGCTAAACTTGTCTAAATTATATTGGATGAGAGGATTTCGACCCATCCTCACCTTAGCTTCGAAATAAATCAATTTGGAGCTATTTAAAACCGAACGTTACTTTATAATAAAATAATATTTTTAGTTTTTCCAAAGGAGCCCCTCTCCTCCCTTATAAAAGGGAACCTCCTCCCCCTCTTCCTCACACCACTTTGAGCCTTCAAGCTCAGCCAACCCCTGCCACTTTCTCCTCTACACTTCCCTAGATACATCCTAGAGGTCTTGGTCTTCTTCAAAGACCAATTTTAGTTCCCTAAAAGGAGGTCTCAAAGAAGCACTTCAAAGAAATGGAGGTTCGGACACTTACGAAGAAAATCAGACCTAAGGTATGGGAAATATCACAATCTCATTTTTATCCGAGATTGTTTATACTTTGAAATTTACTGGGGTGTATTTTATCATCCAAATCCATGTTTCCTCAATATGTAATATTATTTCCATCCACCTACAATTGTTTAAATCCAATTTTACCATTCTGTGAGTTTTTAGTAAAAGATATGAAAGGAATCTTTTGTCATTTTTCGTACGAGGTACTTTTTGACTTTTTCGACAAAAGTATGAGAAGAATGTTTTTTTAACTTATACGGAATGAATGGATTTTTAAAAAATTATTTCCAAGAAGCTTCCTCTACATGTTTTCAAGTTTATTTTTAATCAACTTATTTTAGTTTAAAATTGGTTGACATGTTAAGAAAGGAAAAAGGTTTTTAAAGTAGAAAGGATATTTTCCTCAAGAATGGAGTTCAAGTGTTTTATCAAAATTATTTACTATCTAAGACAATAAATCGTTCTGTTTCTATCCCTATTATTACATGGATTTGATTATGTTGTGATGGAAATATTTTTAGGAAATCCTTTACCTTATATGAATTGTTTTATGATGTCACGATGCTTAAGATTCCCATTTTTATTACATGGGTTATGCTATGATGTATGGTTTATGATTTTCTGGCACACATAAGAATGGTATCATTATGAGATGGGTGGGACCTATATCTCCCTCCAATGCATTGGGTAAAGATTTTATATCTCATGAGATAGACATGGCTGGAACGACAGGTTATACCGGTTCTGTGAAACAGGACTGAAACGAGGAGTGAACTCGGTTCAGAAATGGACTTTGTCCACTAAGATAGTCTTGGCAATGAGCCTTGACTAAAAAGAAATGATTCTCTATGATTATGTGTGTATGCCACAAAGTTTCATGTTTTACGTTATGATTATTGGGATTACATTTCACTACTATGATTTATCCCATGTTATGAAATTATGATTTCTTTTGCAGGTTAAGATTTCCAAAAGTTATGTTCTTATGTATATGATGTGATTGATATTTCTTTTGTTTACCCTTACTAAGCATTTGAGCTCACCCTTTTGTATGTTTTCTTTCCCCAGGTCAGGAATAAGGTTATTAAGTAAGATATGCCAAAAGGAACTATATATATGATGAAATAAATGGGAGACAGTGTAGACGCTTTATGAACCAGTTGTTTATGTTTCCCAGTTTCTAAAGACGCTATACCTATACGGTCCTTTCCTGGTTTTGTTATATTTTTTAATAAGTGTGATTCAATTCTGAATTAATAACAATGTATGTAAAGTATGGGTCGTTATAGTTGGTATCAGAGGAAAGGTATAGTCAACCCTTGGAGACTAGGATATGAAAGTGTTAGTAAGAACCCTAAGGATAAGTCTAATCATAGAACACAATCTTAGTGTTTTAGAAATGGCCATGAATAACCTAGGATAAGACCTTAAGTGTGAAATTTTATTCATGATTATGTGGTTTTCCTATTATAATTAGTGTTCCTCACACTATTCTTTTTGGTTTTAGTCAATGGATGGAACCCGAAGGAACCGTGTTAATGCGGAATGCGACGGGCAATGCAATGATTGTCCCCCTGAGAAACCAAACGTTATGGGAGATGGAATGCAAAATCTTTTAGCCATGCTCACACAACTTTCTCAAGCTATGAATCATGCAGGACTTCCAAACATGTAAAGGAAGGAGCAACATTTTGTTGAATCCTTCATGAGACAGTGTCCACCTTAATTCAGTGGGTCTACTAATCCATTAGTTGATGAATAATGGATTAGTACTCCTGAAAAGGTATTTTTAGTTCTTCAATGTTTTGAACATGATAAAGTCATCTTAGCAGTGTATCATTTGGAAGGTGATGCTGATCAATGGTGGAATCTTATTAAGAATACGAGGCAAAGGGATGAAATTGAGTCCATGGAATGGGACGAGTTCAAGAACTTATTTTTCAATAAGTACTTCCCTCGTATTCTCCGAAAAAAGATGGAGAAGGAGTTTCTTGAACTAAAGAAAAAGGATGATGAATCTATTGGTACCTATGAAGAAAATTTTACAAGACTTGCAAGGTACGCTTCTGGTATTATTATCCAACCTGAGAGCAAGATCGATCGATTCTTTAGTGGCTTAAAACCAAGTCTTCAAAGGGCGTTATCCATAAGGGACTTCAATAGCTATGAGGAAATCGTTCGATGTGCTCTCAAAGTCGAGATGGAGATTAGAATAACCCATCAGTCATATGGGTTTGATAAGAAGAGGAAAATGGAATTCAAAGGAAAATCTAAAGAGAACACTGAAAAGATGATGAGCTTTCCCTTATGCTCAAAGTGTGGAAAGAAACATAGAGGGAGTTGTCTTAAAGGGACAAGTAAATGTTTCAAATGTGGAAAGGAAGGTCATCAGGCATTTGAATGCCGCAATGATGGGAATAATATGTCTAATGATGCAAACAAAGGAAAGGATACACAGAATGAACCTACTACACTACAATGATTCAAGTGCAAAGAGATGGGGAATTATGCCAATCAATGCCCAAATCCAAGGGTTGATGATGATGGTCGACGTCAAAAAACTCTTAAGGCCAAAGACAAAGGAAAGTCACATGCAATTTCTATCAGCGATGTGGAGTACGATAATGACGTGATGAAAGGTACACTTACCATCCACTCTAAAGTAGCAAATGTTTTATTTGATTCTGGATCTACCCACTCTTTTATTTCTGATGAATTTTCTAAGGATATGACCGTTTTACCTCAACAATTAGATGTTGAGTTAGCTGTGACAACCCCTAATGGCACAATAGTCGCATCAAAAGTTTTTAATTCTTCTCCGATTGAAGTTTGTTGGAAAGTGCTTCCTGCAAATCTTGTGATCCTTCCTATAGTGGAATTTGATGTGATTCTTGGCATGTATTGGCTTTCTTTATATGGAGCTCATATCAATTTCCAAATAAGGGAAGTCACATTTCATATTCCAGACCAATCTATGATCGTCTATCGATGCAAGGATGAACATAACCTTCCAGTGGAAATTTCTTCCATATTATGGGTCTAAATTCCACTAAATGAATGTTATTTATCTCAAATGGTTGGTGAGACACTCACGATTAAGAATATTCCCATTGTACAGGAGTTTGATGATGTCTTTCCGGAGGAATTACTAGGTCTTCCACCAAATCGTGAAGTTGAGTTTTCAATAGAACTCATACTGGGTGTTTTGCCTATTTCAAAGACACCTTATAGAATTGCCCCAATTGAGTTGCAGGAATTGAAGAAGAAACTCCAAGAGAATCTTGATAAGGGGTTCATACTCCCTAGTGTGTCACCTTGGGGAGCACCTGTTCTATTTGTTAAGAAGAAAGATGGATCAATGAGACTCTGCATTGATTATCGATAACTTAACAAGATCACTATCAAGAACAAATATCCTCTCCCACAAATTGATGACTTATTTGACCAACTACGCGGAGCTCAATACTTTTCCAAGATTGATCTTCGTTCAGGGTATCATCAATTAAGGGTCAAAAGGGAGGATATACCAAAGACATCTTTCCGTACAAGGTATGGACACTATGAATTTATAGTGATGCCATTTGGTCTTACTAATGCCTCTGTTATCTTCATGGATCTGATGAATAGATTCTTTAGAGACTATCTTGATCAGTTTGTGGTAGTCTTTATAGACGATATTCTTGTCTATTCAAAGAGCAAGGAAGAACATGAAGATCACTTGAGAATTATATTGAAGACCCTAATAAAGGAGAATCTTTATGCCAAATTTACCAAGAGTGAATTTTGGCTTCAAAAAGTTTCATTTTTGGGTCACATAATCTCAAAAGAGGGGATATCTGTGGATCCAGCAAAAACAGAGGTTATCGAAAGATGGCCGAGACCAACAATAGTAACTGAGATCCGAAGTTTTCTTGGTTTGGCTGGATATTATCAACGTTTTGTGAAATATTTTTCATAATTATCTAATCCACTCACGAAGTAGACTTGGAAAGGAGTAAAGTTTGTTTGGATGAAGGAATGTGGAGATAATTTCAAGGACTTGAAAAGAAGGTTATCCAGTGCACCTGTGCTCACACTCCCTTGTAGTGGAGAAAGGTTTTTGATCTATAGTGATGTATCCAAGAAGGGATTGGGGTGTGTTCTTATGAAAAATTATATGGTGATAGAATATGCCTCACGACAATTGAAAATACATGAGAAAAATTACCCAACTCATGATTTGGAGTTAGCTGTAATAATCTTTGCATTAAAAATTTGGTGGAATTATCTTTATGTAGAAAGGTGTGACATTTATACTGATCATAAAAGTTTAAAGTATATTTTCACACAAAAGGAGCTGAATATGCGCCAAAGAAGATGGTTGAAGCTAATTAAGGATTACGACTGCCCAATCCATTACCACCCTGGGAAAGCAAACAAGATGGCAGATGCATTAAGTCGACAAGACCATGCCAGTTTATCCATGATGAGGATCACAAATGATCCAATATTTATGGATTTACAAAGGATGGATCTTGGAATTATAATGAAAAGGGAAAAATCACATCTTTCTCAAATGAATGTTCAACCATCTATACATGTGAATATTAAAGAGGCACAGAAAGAAGAGGTTGAGTTACAAAAGAAGGTGAGAAATGTTCCTGAATTCAACCTTGATTGTGATGGGATAATAAAGTTCAGAAATCAGTTTGTTTTCCTACCATCCCCGAATTAAAGAAGGAGCTGCTAGATGTGGCTCATAGTTCTTCATTCTCTATTCATCCTGGAAGCACGAAGATGTATAGGGACCTGAAAGAGTACTTCTGGTGGGATAGCATGAAAAGAGATGTTGTTGAATATGTCTCTCGACGTTTGGTTTGTCACCAAGTTAAAGCTGAGAGACAGAAGTCTAAGGGGATGTTACAACCATTACCCATACTCGAATGGGAATGGGAAAACATCACTATGGACATTGTCACCGGACTTCCTAAAACATCCAAAGGCAATTATGCTATATGGGTCATAGTCGATCGTCTTACAAAGTCTTCACACTTCATCTCTATTAGAGAGGATTTCTCTCTAGATCATTTTGCCTAGATATATGTGAAGGAAGTGGTAAGATTGCATGGAGTACCACTTTCTATTATATCTGATCTAGATCCGAGGTTTACCTCAATGTTTTGGAGAAGTCTTCAGCATACTCTGGATACAGAATTGAGTTTTAGCACTGCTTATCATCCTCAGACAGATGGTCAGTTTGAGAGAACAATTAAAACTCTAGAAGATATGTTGAGAGCTTTCTCTATGGATTTCAAAGGTGGTTGGGATCAACACCTACCTGTGGTGGAATTTTCTTATAATAATAGATTTCACTCCAGTATTCAGATGGCTCCTTATGAATCTCTCTATGGAAGGAAATGTAGGACTCCAACTTTCTGGGATGAAGTTGGGGAAAGAATGCTTTTAGGACCTGATCTCATTGATGAAATGGCAGAAAAGGTCTGATCTATTCAACAACACATAAGAGCAGCTCAGAGTCGACAGAAAATTTATGCTGAAAACCGAAGAAAAGACCTAGAGTTTGAAGTGGGTGATCAAGTGTTCTTACGAATATCTCCCTGGAAGAGGGTCATGAGATTTAGAAAGAAGGAAAAGTTTAGCCCTAGGTATATCAATCCTTTCGAAATACTGGATCGTGTTGGGAAGGTAGCTTACCGATTGGCTCTTCAACCGAATCTCTCTCAAGTTCACGATGTGTTCTATGTATCTCTCCTAAGAAATTACATACCGGATCCTTCACATGTACTCAACTCAGAAGTTGTACCACTGGAGCAAGATCTTTCTTATGAAAAACAGCCGATAGAGATTCTAGATCATAGCGAAAAATTCTTATGGAACAAGACCACTTGCTTGGTGAAAGTTTTATGGAAGAACCACCAATTAGAATAAGCTACATGGGAGCTTGAGGATATGATGAGGGAGAGGTATCCTCATCTGTTTGTTACAAGGTGATGAATTTCGAGGGCGAAATTCATTTTAAGGGGGGTAGAATGTAACACCCGAGAATTTTATGAGAAATATTTGTTTTTATGTTATATAAATCATCAAAGGAATATTTCACTACACACAACACTACTTTGGCTTGCTTTACACGCAACCGCGGCCTTCCTCGATAGCTTGCATCGTACGCAATACTGAGTTTCACTAGACAATGATATGTTATTAAAATATTATTAAAACTAGACGTTATGAATAGTAATAACCAATTTTTGAAATTTTGTAAATTTTATTTTTCAAAATGGACTTCATTTTTGGTTTCGGAATATCAAAATTATCCTAGGGTGAAATTTTGGTATTTTTCTGAAAACTTTCAATTTTTGATGAATAGTGAAACCACTAAGTGGTAGTTAAAAAAACTGAATTTTTCATAAAACTTAAATTTACCGCTTCTATGAGTGGAATCTCAAAAATAAAAGAGACACGGTTGATGTCAGTAAGTAAAATGTGGTTCAATGAGATGAAAATATTTTTTTTGCGAATAGTAACTTTTTACTTTTATTTACCACGGTTAAAAGTAAATAATATAATTAAGGGTAAAAATGATATTATTATTACCCTAAAACATGTCCTAATTCTATTGGAAAAGTTTAATTCGACCAAAAACAACCTTAGGAATAAAATATGACCATTTAGGCCCACATAGATTAGATTAGGACATTTATTATTAATTTATTTATAGAAGGGTTAAAATAGTTAAAATCAATGTTTAATAAGAAAATAATTTTTAATATAGGGTTATACATAAGATAAATTCGACTATAAATATTCATTAGAAAGCTAAAAATATTTCATACATTATGATATTTTATTTGTAATTTTTAGACTTTAAATAATTTAATTTATTTATGACACAATGATGATGCAGTAATTATCTTATTAATAAAATATTGACATAATTGATGTTATAAATACCCAAATAAATATAATTTGAGACTTTTTATGAATTACACTAATTTTATCGGTTAATATGACATGTTAGTATTGATTTAATTAATTTTTTCGAACTAATCATTCTGTTATGATTTTCACAAAAATCAATTACTAAATAGTGTCAAAATTGACATAAAATAGTTTTTAAAACAAATATTATATTAGTAATTGTTATTTTATTCCTAAAAATCTAAGGTTTGGCCAAATGACTTAGATAAGGTTATATATATTAATAATAAACAACTTGGGGTTCGTTTGACTGCTTATAGTAAGTTTATTAACCTTATAGTATAAGAACACAAGAAGAAACGGTTAAAGTAAAATTATTTTACTTAATGTTAAATCTAAATGATAAGGTTAAAATAGGAACCTAAACTTGTCTAAATTCTATTGGATGAGATTATTTCGACCCATCCCCACCTTAGCATCTAAATAAATCAATTTGGAGCTATTTAAAACCGAACATGACTTTATAATAAAATAATATTTTTAGTTTTTTCAAAGGAGCCCCTCTCCTCCCTTATAAAAGGGCACCTCCTCCCCCTCTTCCTCACACCACTTTGAGCCTTCAAGCTCGGCCAACCCCTACCAATTTCTCCTCTCCACTTCCCTATAGACATCCTAGAGGTCCTGTTCTTCTTCAAAGAACAATTTTAGTGCCCTAAAAGGAGGTCTAAAAGAAGCACTTCAAAGAAGAGGAGGTTCGGACACTTACGAAGCAAATCAGACCTAAGGTAAGGGAAATATCACAGTCTCATTTTCATCTGAGATTGTTTATACTTTGAAATTTACAGGGGTGTATTTTATCATCCACATCAATGTTTCCTCAATATGTAATATTATTTCCATCCACCTACAATTGTTTAAATCCAATTTTACCCTTCGGTGAGTTTTTAGTAAAAGATATAAAAGGAATCTTTTGTCGTTTTTCATACGAGGTACTTTTTGACTTTTCCAACAAAAGTACGAGAATAATGTTTTTTAACTTATACGGCATGAATGGATTTTTAAAACATTATTTCAAAGAATCTTACTTTACAAGTTTTCAAGTTTATTTTTAATAAACTTCTTTTAGTTTAAAATTGTATGACATGTTAAGAAAGGAAAAAGGTTTTTTAAGTAGAAATGCTATTTTCCTCAAGAATGGAGTTCAAGTGTTTTATCAAAATTAGTTTCCATATAAGATAATAAAGGGTTATGTTTCTATCCTTATTATTAAATTTATTTGATTATGTTTTGATGGAAATATTTTTATGAATTCCTTTACCTTATATGAATTGTTTTATGATGTGACGATGCTTAAGATTCCCATTTTTATTACATGAGTTATGCTATGATGTTTGGTTTATGATTTTGTGGCACACATAAGAATGGTATCATTATGATATGGGTGGGACCTATATCTCCCTCCAATGCATTGAGTAAAGATTTTATATCTCATGAGATAGACATGGCTGGAATGGCAGGTTAAACCGGTTCAGTGAAACAGGACTGAAACGAGGAGTGAACTCGGTTCAGAAATGGACTTTGTACACTAATATTGTCTTGGCAATAAGCCTTGACTAATAAGAAATGATTCTCTATGATTATGTGTGTACGACACAAAGTTTCATGTTTTAATTTATGATTATTGGGATTACATTTCACTACTATGATTTATCCCATGTTATGAAATTATGATTTCTTTTGAAGGTTAAGACTTCCAAAAGTTATGTTCTTATGTATATGATGTGATTGATATTTATTTTGTTTACCCTTACTAAGAATTTGAGCTCACCCTTTTGTATGTTTTCTTTCCCCAGGTCAGGAAGAAGGTTATTAAGTAATATATGCCAAAAGGGACTATAGATATGATGAAATAAATGGGAGACAGTGTAGACGCTTTATGAACCATTTGTTTATGTTTCCTAGTTTCTAAAGACACTATACCTATACGGTCCTTTCCTGGTTTTGTTATATGTTGTAATAAGTTTGATTCAATTCTGAAGTAATAACAATGTATGTAAAGTATGGGTCGTTATAAGTAGGGTCTTGCGTATTGAATTTAATGTGTTTATGATTATTTTAGATGATTATACATTAAATTATAAAAACATTTATTGGAATATATCTTCATTACTTATTTTATGTAGAAAAATGTAATGTATTGAAGTATTTTTATTGATAACTTTTCATCATTCTATTTTGAGAAGCCATTGTGGTTGATAAAAATCTTTTGTATTCCACAAAAAAACATTTATTGGTTTTCATGGTTATGTTAGTTAAAATTAATCTATATAGAATGAATGGATAAAATTATAATTCCTTGTCAGTAAGAATTTAATCATTTTGGTGAAGGGTATAAATCATATACTATTTAATATAATATTGGGGTTTTGATTCCATATAAACGATTTTAAACATGTGGAAGTGGTATAATATTTTAGATTTTAATAGTGATATAATAGTATAATTTTATTATATTATCCATTATTTATTATCGAAATATTGTGGTAAGTAGTGACAACATTAAGGTTCTGAGATATGAAATTAAAATTATATTTTGATATCTCCTAAAATCCTAGTAACATATATGAAATATATAGGGTAATTAATTTATATTAAATTATTTTTTTAATAAAATAATTATTTTAAATTTCACAACGGACAATTTTAATTTTGTTTCATGATTCTATGATATTCTTAAAATTATTTATAGTTGAGTTAAAAAATATAATGGCTAATTTTTAGGCCATGAATAATGGTTATAGGATTGACTGATTAACTATTAAATAGACTAAAAAAGACAATGTTGAGAAACTCTACAACATCATAATGTAGGATTCATGATTAAATTATTTTAATAATCCATCTTTTATAAATAAATCCTTCTAATTTGTGTTCTATGAAATCATTTTTGAATATAGAGAAATAAGATTTTACTTTTATCAGTGGAGATTTTTTCATGATTGTATACCTTTTTTAAATGTTTGTATTACAATCATTTCTTTTATTTTCATATGAGAAAAATATTAATCAAAAGAGAGTTTTTAAAGGCCAAAAGTATTTTCCCATTCCTTATTGGATTTCACCATGAAAATAAAAAGAATAATAAGTAATGAAATGTATGATGCATAACACATAAAGAATCATTTACCCACAAAAATTGGTGAACATATAAGTGTTGACATGTACGCAAATATGATATTCATATGAGAGTAAGTGATAGAAAAATCCATTATTTCAAACTAGTGATAATGGAAATTCAATTTTATCATTGATAGTGTTAAAAATATTTATTATACCCTCCCATATCAAAGTTCATCGACTCTAAATTTCTCTACAAATCATATTTTAAAAACATGAAAATAATTTTTTTATTGGTATTTAGAATGATTTAATTCTCTAATATAGTATATTTTTTATAACTCATGACTCATTTCTTGGGGGTAATAATTTAGATATATATCAAAATCATTTTTTACCCTCTGAAACATGGGGTTTCTTTTCTTGATGTGCTTAAGCTAGTAGATAATATATCATACTGCTAAGTGGATTTCATTTTAATTTTTTTAATTTTTAGTTTACATTATATAAATGTGTTGAATTATTAAAATAAAATATATATTTATTAAATATGAAAATAAAATAAAATTAAAAAATTGTTTTATTTTTTCCTTCAAGTAGACAAAAATACATGAAATTTTTTTAAAAAAATAAAATAAAAAATATAATAAGATAAATTAATTTTTATATACCTTTATGGAATTTTATTTCAAAAAAAATTATAAAAATTTAATAGTATATAAAACTTGATTCAAAAATGTGATTATTTTGATTTAAAAAAAATTCACATAACTGTCCAATTAAACTAAATGATTTCACAAATATTATAGTATAAAATACATATTCATACACATATAAATTTACTTAATTTAATATGATTATGTTTAATTTTAATGGAATATAATGATTAATTCCTGTCAAAAATTCGATTAAAATTGCAACAATTACTCAACAAAAACAAAATCAAATTTATTGTATTAATTAACAAATTAACATAAAATTATAAGAAACATATGATATATAAAACAAATATTTAATTTAAAGGTAAATAATTAATCATATATACCTTTTTTAAAAACAAAATATGAAACCTAAACGTTTATTGAATAAAATTACAACTAAACCATAATATAAAATGACTCGGGACCTAAAAAATATATAGTGTAAATGATCAATAATGTAATGACTAATGGTTGGCTGATATAAAGGATAAAATTAAGGGGATTGAATGAGTATGTATTTAAAAGTTATTTTATTTTAATATATTTCATTATAAATCATGCTCAATTATTTTTGGTTTGGGATAGGTAATTAAAAGGATTTAATGAAAAAATTGTCATCAATAGGGGAATAGATCATTTTTTTAACAAGATATTTAAATAACCATGGGAGAAAAAATAGTTTAATTGTGACTCAAATTTTTTGACATTATAGAAGGTTAATAAGTCGCAATAATTAAACATATAAGGTGGTTCTTGAAAAAATAATAATAACATAGTAACATATATGATAGTTTTTATAAACTATCAGATAGGGTAAAATATATATAGAAGATTAAAAAAGTGAATCATACATTTGTTTGATTAAAAAACCCCCACATTCCACTATTAACATGATATATATATATATATGATCATTATATATGATGGGTTACATAAAAATATCATATATTTTTATTATATTTATGATGTTTTTTATAATAAGTATACATTTAAAATATACTTCACTCTTGAATACCTATATATGATGGTTTGAAAAAAATATTAAATAATAGGCCATATATTTATTTATTTTTATAATAATGTAAAAAAATAATAACATTTACATTTCATGTAATGTTCATTCCTAATATAAATTGTATAACATAGACTAAAACCAAAAATTATTCCCATGCATTGTATAATAACTAGTGCCTAATGATTAGAATTATGGATTATCTATAACCACTAAAGTGTGATTTTATGTTAAGATGTATTTATTAATAAATTACAAATTAAAATATGTAGTTTAAAATAGGTTATCAAAAAAAATTAATAGAAAATAAAAAGTGTTCAACTTATAGAAAATTAATTTCATTGAACTGAGTAAAATGTAATTTAATGGACCGGCCATGAAATGTTAAATATGATAAAAAAAAATATTTTGTTAATGTGGTATTTTATTAATATATATAATTTAATCAGACCAACTATAGATTAGTTGTATATAAAATAATTTCACTCCATGAAAACTAAAATAATTGAATGAGGCACAGGTTTACATATGTGGGACATGATATCACTTCTCATCTCATCTCAATCACCTGTTAAAACCAACCAAAATGTTATATATTTTTTATTAGGATCATAACATGAACTATGTAAAAGAAATTTCTAGAAAGGTACATTAGGTTCATAGAATGTGAGTAACCTTATAACCCCAAATGAAAATCTTGTCGAAATCGTGTATGTTGATGATCATGACATGTGATATGTGTAATAATATTGCACCAAATTCACTGTAATAGTAATTAAATATATAAATGTTATTAAATTAAAATTACAATAATTTCAATGATAATCCAAATATTTTAAGTACCCACACTCTTTTTTTAAATAATACAGTACAATGAATCACTTTACTACCTTAAGGATAACTTTGGACAATCATGGTTATAGGATCATCCCCATGATCCCATTATAGAGGGGTAAATTCATAGAAGTAAAATAAGGAATCCTATTATTCATAACCATGAGGGAAAAATTTCATATTGGGAATTTCTTATAGTAGAAGTTCCAGGATAAATTTTTTTTTATATTGGTACAATACTCATTAGTAGTTTTATGGGAGGAAATGTAATTAAGTTATTATAATAAAATTATCAGGAAAGATAATAACATTGTATGAGATATGTATAACACCTATTTACCATCACCATGGGACTTACCATATATCTAAAATAAGATCATATTGTGTATATTATATAAAAATCATAATAAATTATCAAAAATCACATTTCAATGATAGATAACATTACCAGAACATATAAGAATCATGATTATTAAATTTTATCATTATAATTGGGGTATAATTTGGGGAAATTTCTAATTAAATTCCAAACTAAGTTACTAATTAATCTATTATAAATCAACCCACTCATAATCCATACTTCCATATATTTTTAAAATATTAATTCATAATTTACCAAATAAACTAACTATTCTATTTACATAATTCCACAAATTATTAATAAAACTATTTCAGTATTTCTCTCCAATTTCTAGGTATATTGGTTTCTATATTTTGATAACTTCTTCCTAGTTCATTCCATAATTATGAAATTAACACCAACTAATGTGAATAAATTATAATATAATGAAATGTTTAACTACTTATATTTATATAGAATCATTCTCAATGAAACTACATACTAGATTTTTAAATATCGAATTTGATAAATCAATCCTATAAAAAGTAGTAGGGAAAGATTCTTTTATCCAAATAACGCTATAACATGTGATGGGTGTAGTATAATGTTAGATATTAAATTTTATTAGTCTATAAAATTAAAATATTAAAAATAGGGAAAAAATATAGGATATGGTATAGATATAAAATTTAAGAATAATAATTGAGGATGAAATAATCTAAATAGGATGGGGGCCTTGGTCGACATAAGTTAATGAGAAGAAAAATGAAAGGGGATATAATAAATTTTCAAATGAAGAGATGAAAAATTAAATATTCTAAATGATTCTATAGTTTTTTATTAGAACATAGATGGAATCTTCTAGAACAAGGAAAACCCACTTGAATTCTACTTGTAGAAAGAAATAAATGATCCCATACATGACTAATTAAAACTTTTTTGTGGACAACTCAAGACCACAAAGCTCTATTTCCACATTATTTTTACAAAAGAATTATCTTTAATTCCTATAACCCCATAATTTTAATATTTTATTAGGAAAATAAATAAATAAACTCTATTAAAATAAATATACATACAAAAATTTGGAGGATATTATAATTTCATTGTTATTGATTTTGTGATCACTTAGAAGAGTCATGAAGTGTATTTAGTGGACAAATCTGGTCCTAAAGACCATGATCTCTCTTTATCCCATGGTATATTCTAAACATTATCATCACATTCATGATAATTATATACTTTCCATACAAATAAATATCTTGATGATCAATAACCATTATTGGTCACATGAAAAAGAAATCATCCATCAATACTTAAAACTCAACATAAAAAACAACATGAAAATTTTTAAACTTATATCTATTTATATATTTTAAATATAATAATATATATATATTATTAATTTTTGGATCTATATCTAGAAATTTTTACATCTCAAATTTACACTAAGGTCTCAAAAAAATCCTATATACTAAACTCATGTCTTACCATAGTATCCCAAACACTAGTGACCCAACTGAGGTGGAAGTCAAAAAAAACGTGGTCACCCATATAAAATTAGAATGTTAAATTCAATACATCTAAATAATGATTCTACAATTTATTTATACTAACTAATAATTTCGTTACAAACTATACTCTAATTGTTTTCTCTATGATAATTCTATGTCCAATCAAATATGTGTTACCAAGATCCATCAAGTATAATTTATATTATTACATAGTACTATATATATCCAAAATTATTTACATTTTTATCAATTAATGTTAAAAATTATTTTAACAAAAATAGACTAAGAATATTTAGTCCACCTTCACAAACATAATTTCGAAAATAAAAACCTGAATCATATCATATTATATCATGATGGGTTTTTATGATTTCTCATTGGTCTAGAGGTGATATGATTTAATCAATTTCATCTAAGTAACAAATTATTACTAAAATAATTTAAGAAAAATAAATGTAGACCTTGTTTCCATATTATTATCATAACTTTAGGCTCCCTATATAGATTTATGATCTCTCACATATATAGTATTCTAATTCTGTACAATGACTTAGTATCTAAAATCATTTTAAAATAATCTAAATTTAAAATTTAGACAAATAGTTATTCAATTGATTTGTTGTGTCTAAAAATATATTTCTTACCATATTATAAAATTCAATATAATATCATCTCATTTCCATACAATAAAGTGAATTGGTAAAAATGTCTCCATAATACATTAAAAACTATCTTTTACCTACAAATATGTAAGGCACCAAGAAGCATAACTTGAAATATCACTCTTTATTCTAGTCTATAATAATTCATAAAATGGAATGATATGTATTTTTAACACTATGATATACTACATAACATGAGATATTATATTCCCTTATAGATTCTTCATTAATTTGAATTAATAATACAAACCTCCCATGTATGCAGATAATTGAATATAAGTTTCAAGTCCTTTTATCTATAAGTTATCCACCATCAATATTCTTTCATGTAATGGTATAGTATTGAATATATGTTTGATAATATATCATAAAATAAAATAATGAAAAAAATCTTAGTTTCATGAAGATTGATATGTATTGTTGATAACTATTTTTTTGGATAGAAACTATAGTTAATAGTATAAAAAATACAGTAACATAACCCACATTCCCAAATGGAATTCCCCCATGCCAAAATAAATAATTTTCTATAATAATTTATATATATTTTTAGGGGATTTTTACATTGTTATGAATTTTATAAATATTTTGTTTTTATAGTAAATGGAAATCTGTCATACCAAAATTCATTTCCGCATTCCAAAATCCAGAGAATAATAATTTTATCTATTAGGTTGTATGGATATTTCTTGAGATAGACATTTATATATAGAAACTTCATGGATACATGAAATTATTTCATAACACCATTCAAAAATTCTAAAAATGTAGATAAATTAAGATTTATTTTATTGATTGTGGATGAATATACAATCATTATATATTATTTAGGATAAATGTTTTTTAATAGGTGAGAAAAATTCTATCACAAATGATCATTTTCAATCTAAAAATTTATTGGATTATTTATGATGTTAAAAATGATAATAGATGATTTTAATAAAAAAAATATTTTTAAGTATGTAATTATAGTGGATATCACAATAATTATAATTGATCATGGAAGAAATATTACATTGGGTATTGAGAGAGGGATAAAGTAATATTATTAGGAATCTATTTTGTAATCTTATATTAATTATCTAGTCTAATTGGGAAATTTCACTATATATTTTCAAGGTAATTTAGCATTATGGAGTAAATTGATAAATACATGTATTATAAAATTAGAAATATATATATATATATATATATAATTATTTAGTTTAAAATATATCAAAAATAAATTAATAGCGACACTATAACTACATGGAATAAAATATTAGATATGGTAATTTTAAATCTAAAAATGAAATTCATTAAGATATTAAAATAAATTGATGCACCCTCACTATACTTGTGTAATTTCTTATTGAATCCACATTTTTAAGGCTTTTATGAAGAAAAATAATTTCAAACCATCCCTTAAATATATTAGTTTAATGTAATGAAAAAATAGTAACCACGGACTTATGAGTGACCTCATCATAATTTTGTAATCACAATACTATGTTACAGACATTGTGGAATAAAAAAACATTGTTTGTATGATCCTTGAGTATATATTAATGGCTAAACCATGAAAACATTTAGATGTCTTATCATTTTTAATTTATTTTCATATAATTATTGAGTGATATATGATAATCTGTTTGGTGTTTCAATTAATACTAGAACAAGATCCATGAAGTGGGGAATACTTCAAAAAATTACACACACTAACTCGACTGCACTACCCAAATCTCAAGGTAAAATACTCATACAAAAGTCCCTTATTTGAATGAAGTAATACTAAATTGAAATAGTTATCAATATGTTAATATATTTATCTAAATAATATCATTTCATGGAGAACATGGTTAATAAAAATAGAGTATCTATCGCTAATTAAATAAATTATATAATATTGAAAAAACGTAATAATGATTCATCATTGTTAAAATAAATAATAAATTTTTTAGAAATAATGAATAGAGTTTCATTCTTACATCTTTCTCAAATACTAAATCTCAAAAGATGATGTATTTTAAAACATTCAAGAACATATGGGGTAATTTATACATGATATATGAAGGAGCTTCAAAAGTTAAGGAGGCCATGATTCATGCCTAACCAAAAAATCAAATGATTCTAGAAATAATTAAAATGAAGGAATCATTAAATTTATTAATATACTAATTGATGTAATTTATTCAATTCTAAGATATTTTTTAAATATATAGGTCATCTAAATTTTTAACAATATCTTAATAATTCTCCAACATTTTATTATGAAATGGATTCAACAATTATAGAATGTGAATAAAGTAATGTTAACATATATTACCAGAAAATTAGTATGGTTGTATGTGAGGTGATAATTATTCATGAATATATTAAAAATAATTCACATAAATATATTTCATTCACATTAATATAGAATAATAATTTTAATATAGAATATTATAAATTTTTAAGTGATATACTTTGATCCCTAATTTTAAATAATTTTAAGCATGTGGATGGTATGTTTCATGTCAAACTAACATTTATGTGTCTATTATTTGGAAAATTGCATCACATCACTCTATGTTGCTGAAGAGGAAAATAATAAAATTAATATGAGATTAATATTTTAATGAAAATTTAAATAAAATTTATCCGAAAGATATTTGGTAATTATTTTATAATATATTAAAATAGAATTGATAAAGGAAAAGTTATATGAGAAAATGGGTTGGTGAAAATAGATCATCATATAATGAAGAAGAAGAAGAAAATAATTTAAATATTATTTATGATATTAGTAAATGGTTATTATCAATGAAGTCAATTGTTAGAGCATCCAAGGATTTGGTAAGTTTGAGGACTTATTTATTATAATATTTTATAAGTAATTTTTTTGGTTAAAAGTAGTGTACCATAGATGCTGAGACAATTTATTGAGTATTGTCTTATCAAATATAATTCATGCCTTATTTGTTTTGAGGGGCCAACATTGGGATATTTTAGGAATTGATTTGGGATTTTAGAATTGATTTTTTATTAGGTTGGTGAACATTATATTATTTTTAGTAAGAGTGTCCTATAAAATTTGTCAACATGTGGAACTATATATTTGAGTGAGTTTTGAATGATTGGAGACTGATAAATCTGTATTTCTAGAATATTTTATTAAGAGAAAAAAAATGTTTCCTGGGTGATAATTGTGAAAATTAAGTGTGGGTGGAAAAAATTGGGTAGATATATGGTTTTTTGGTCTTTGTCTATTCAATTTTGAATAACCATATATTAATGGGAAGTTGGGAAAACATGGTTGGTTCATTACTAGATGATTATACACAGAACTTTTCCTTTATAAGGAGGAGAGGTATCATAGTTAAATAACCATTAACATTAATATTTTGATATATAATTGTTTACAAATAAATCATTTTTTTCTTCTAAACTCCCCACTCTTGATTTTAAATAATTAAATTGATTATTTAGAACAAATAATTAAGGTTCTAGTAATAGATAAAGTTGAGAGTAGAACATTGTAATATTTTTAAGTGGATTATTAAAATAGGATACAACTATTTTAATTTTTATTCTATTTGAAAACACCTATAAGTGTTTGGGCTGGTGAGGCCAAAAGAAATTGTGTGTGTCCCTCTCTCCTATATCCATACATCCTTCATATCCTTCTCTCTTCCATCCATTGAATAATTGTTTTAATAATCATAATCTCTTTACAATAGTGGGTTTATGTTAAGGACATGGTGGTAAAGCCCATAGATTAATTAGATAAATATCTATCATTTTTACTTTGGTAGTTATATGGTTCATTTTGGATAATTTACAAAGTTATTTTAGATTAAAATCAATATTTTATTTCATTACCCACCCCCAATGGGAACTCCTACCACCAACCAAATCAGGTCTCCATCAAACTGAAGCATGACCTGGTCCGCGACAAGGCCAGAAGAGCATTCCCGATACCCACAAGCTATCACAAGTTCCCGGGTATCAGAAATATAACTTGGAAAAGATTTACCCGAATAGATAAATACAAAACAAACATCAAGATGAATGAATTAAAAATAAAATCAGACAACCAAACATGCCTATAAACTAAGATCATATTTAATGTTTATAACATAAAATAAAAACCCAAAAGAGAATAAAAAAAGAAAAAAAAACTCCAACTCAATCCTCTATGCAACATGAGGAGTCACATCCCCAAGCCACCACCACCAACCTACATGAGAAAACCAATACAACTCAGATAATCACCATTAAGCCCGATGCCTCGACCTAGAATACAAAATAAACAAGATCTACATACACTCAAAGGTGTATATTGTGTGTGATCCAAAATCCCCGTAGGATGCCACCGAGAAAAGTTTTCATGCAAAATTATTAAATGAAAAATAAATTTTCAATTTAATAGATGAAAAATAAATAAATTCGTAAACAATTTTTTATGAAAACAGTTTCAAGGAATACTAATTTAAAGAAAACAACTTAAATTAAAACACACACACACTCTCTAGCATTCATGGTAACCCCAATGTCACATTGTGTGACGACAGTGAGTGAAAAGTAATGGAGGATCACAATACATGGGAGAGGCCCTAAAGATACCAGTGAGAAGTGGAACCCCAAAACATCACATCTCGGTGAACAATGGTATAGGAACACAATAATATACATTCTCATGCAAGTTCCACTAGTAGGGTAACACATATATGACCTAGTGGTCTCCCAGCATCATCCAACAGTTTAGTTAGTATTGTAGTCATAAATCCAACTAAGAGAAACTTGGATGATGCCACTTCTATGTCACTAGCACACTAGTCTTAGTCCTCCCACCTAGTACCCAAGATTCCCATTTGTGCTCATGTGGTCCAGAGTTCATGTCACTTGTAAAACATAAATTAAAAAACAAAAGAGGTGCTACCTCTACCCAACATCACACTTGAACACAAAAAAACCATTTTAAAAAAATATGCACACTAACAATCTCTCAAACTAAATCTGCATCACTTACACAATTAAAGAAACCATCTACATAGTTTAAACGACCATTTTTATGGTCGAAAAAATACTGGAAAACATTATTAACCAATTTCAAATACGCCGCATGAATTTAGGCATCAAAAAATTCTTTTACATCTAAATTCACCTTGACAACACACCAAAAAACACTATTTCATCCCTTACACATTATATTAAAGTAACAACAATGTTTACAAAATAGTAAACATCTCGAAATTATATTTTCATCGGAAAATAAAACTCATATGGCATAAACATGTTACTAGTAAATGAATGAAAAATTTCAATTTTGGAATGATGTGCACCCCAAGAGTGTTTTGAAAACCAATTCACAACTTCCATATTGTTTAATAAACCATTAATAAATTCTATAAACCAATTCCAAGTGATGTCACATGATATTTCACAAAAAAAACTCACACAAAAACTCATTTTATTTCAAAATTCACTTTATCACCACTTCATAACCTAATTAGTTGCTCTTTCTAAATTAAATATAGTAATTTTAGAACTTATATAAAACAATCAAATGACTCAATAAGGGTTTTTACAAAAACACACTTCGCACTATACTAACATTCAACAAAATAAATCAACATATGTTAAATTATTTTTAAAAACTACATTTTCATGCAAGTAATTAATGGAAGGCCTTACTAAATTAATCGAACAAGAAAATTAATCCATCAAATAATAGTTATATTCGGAACCACCTACCTCTCTATTGAGAACCGCAAGATTTTTGTGTGAATCTTCGACCACATGCCAAATATACCACGAACAACACAATTAAAACCTAAAAACAAAATATTGGACCATTTACACCATAATCAAACCAATTGCCACCCCAAAACCCTAACTGATAACCTACCAAAGTGGAATAATTAAGAAACGAGGAAAAATGCACTGGCGAAAATGGTGTGAATGGACAACCGAGCAAGGGGAAGACTGCTAGATGTGCATCACATAGAAAAAAAAAGATGAAAAAAGGGCAGTGTGATTCTAGTGGTGTGAGGTAGTAGGGACAACACGAGTTCAACATGTTTTAGATGAGTCATAAAGGGTCAGTGCGAGGTGAAATAAAAGGGGTGTGGAGGTGGTATCGGGTTGGTACATCCATAGGGATGAAGGGAGGGTGGTCTTGTGAGAAAGGAGAAGGGAGGGAGAAGTCCAACCGGGGAGGGTTGCGGGCAGTGAGGGCTTGGTGTGAGACAGACTGCAGGGGCAACATCACGAGATGAACCAGAAACAGGTTCTTGTCAAGTGGGAGGTGCAATGATGGAGAAAGGGAAGAGAGTGTAGGTTAAATAGGTAGGGTTATGGGTTGGGGGTGTGGCATGATGAAATTCAGGGGGGAGGAAGAGTGAGAGTGAAAAAATTAAAAAAAATGAAATGAAAGAATAAAATGAAAATAAAATAAAATAAAATAAAAATAAAGAATAAAAGAATAAAAAAACCTTATAAAAATAAAAAATTTAATAATAATAATAATACAAAAATAACAAAACCAACCTCAAGAATGACATTATTTATTAAGGTCGTACACTACACCTAGTTGCGTGCATGGTCATGGAATAGTTGTGCGCCAGTGTAATAATGAATTTAATCATAAAATGTTCTCTTATTAATGTTGGGAATTACATATGGTGGAAAAAACAATCTCAAACCCGTATAAGATCCCAAATTTCTTTTAAAATAGAACTAGTTCAAACCAAAACTCAAAAGTGAGACCCAAAAAAATTAAAATAAAATTAAGAACAAGTCGAGGTGTGACAATTCTCCCCAGCATGACACTTTCCACCCCCAGAAAGTCCCAAAAGACATTACCAATAGAAGATTCCATGAAAGACCATGATGATACCTGAAATAAAAACTCAATCACCCAAATACCATGCATTAAAAATTCCCATGACCTAAACTTCAATGATCTCAAAACCAGAATAGCCATGAAAAATAAACAACAATAATGAATTCACCTCCAAACATGACTACAATAGGGAACACCCCAACCCCTAAATTAGGGATCACCAGGGCGACTTGAGATCTTTAAAAAAACTCAACAAGTGACCCACTATCCAAGCTAACCAAGCACCATTATCATGGTTGGGAAGAGCAGAAGTAAGGGGTTGCCCCGCTGAGTGAACATTCAAAACATAATTTTAGAAAAGTTCATCCTATAGTGGTCTCCCCACCATATTATAATTCTATCCAAATATTGGTTCTCTAGAAAACCTCTAACACTAGTTTGACCATCCAATTTCCCTAATTTTAACCAAAACAACACAAGGGGAGATGCCGGTGAGACCTGCACTGTGTCTCCCCACCATTTTAAAATTCTTCTAGCACCACGACTCCCACATGGGCATTCCCAATTTACTTTGAGTGATACATACTGAACTTTTTAGGGTTTAAATAATGATGTAGATGCTCAATTACAAGAGGGGGTGAATATTATGTTTAGAAACATTAACTTTAACAGTATGGAAAATTATGTTTAGCAAAGCTAAACAAGGTAGATTCACAAGTCCTCTTTTAGTTCTACGAAAAAAAATTTCAAGGTTCCAGAAATATAGTTCTTTAAATGAAACTGAAGGAAAATTTACATGGAAAATATTCAACCTTAATAGATATAAAATCTTACTTATCAGATTATAGAAAAGTATAATAATTTATAAGAAAGTTTTAATTTCTTTCTTTATCAGAATGCAACAGATATAGACATGAATCAAAACAAGTAACAAGTATGAAATATTTTAACCCAAAGAGTAGGGTATCCAACAACCTTGGATAAATTTCCCTTGATTTTTATACATTCAAGAATTTCTGTCTTACCCACACTAGGGTAAGACCTTGATAGGAATATTATAATTCTTCTTGTTATCTCTGCAAGCCCTCG
The DNA here is from genome assembly GCA_963277665.1 of Viscum album. Classification (NCBI taxonomy): domain Eukaryota; kingdom Viridiplantae; phylum Streptophyta; class Magnoliopsida; order Santalales; family Viscaceae; genus Viscum; species Viscum album. The sequence continues at coordinate 777,785,662 of OY728131.1, read as the reverse complement.
ATCTTTAAGGTAGTCAACACCTCTCTCTTCTTATCCTAGGAAGTCCTTAAACTTTAAGGTAGTCATCACCTCTTCCTTCCATTCCCCAAACTCCCTCGATTTTACTCATCAACAATCAAAGATGCACAATGAAATCTGAACAATATGTTCAGTATGCACAAAGCATGAGAGTCTCTCTCTCTAGAAATCGCTTTAACAGCATGAAATCTCTAGATTGATGGAATAGTATTGAGATCGTTCAAATTATCTCCTATTTATAGGTACTTATCTAATGGGAAGATCCCTTCTCCAATGGTCATATTTTACCTTGAATCTGGAAGGGACCTATACACATGTCACTCAAACAATGGTTAGTTAGAAACAGATTGTATGACATCGTTTCATAACAAGTGTAAAGAAAATGAAGATACTTGACCAAATATATATTTTTAGAGTCTAAGGTAAAATAGAATTCAGAGTCTAACCAAATAAACATTTTGAGTCTATAATATATAGAAATTTAGATTCTATTTTACAAATAATTCAAAATCTGAATTCTATATATTCCAAAGTCAGAATTCCAATGAATTCAGAGTCTGAGTTCTAAGGAATTCAGAGTCTGAATTTTGAGTAATTCAGAGTCTGAGTCTCAGAGAATTTGGATACTGAAAATAGAATACTCTATATATAAGGATTTATAGGATTCTGAGGTTTTATATGTCAAACCAGAATTTAGAATTAGGAATAAAATTAGTTAGATTTTGAGAGATTATGAAATGATCAATGAAAAAAAGATAAGGATAAAAATTTCCTTAGAGAAGGGAAATTTTTCCTATGAAGATAATTATTAGGGGAAAATAGTTTTTCTTAAGATAAAGTGTTTGTGATTTTCAAAACATAGAGGAATGTAAAAGTTATAAGAAAACCTTATTGACCCAACAATGTCCCCTTTTTTGAAAGCACAAGCATCCTTATGAAAAAGACTATAAGAAATTACAATTTTACATTATGAACATAAAATAAAAACTGATCTCTCTATACATATGGATCATGGTGAATAAAAATAACTCCTCCTTAGTTTTTGAAATCCCTAAGGACTGTATTCTAGTGTTCCTTAATGATATTTTTCTTTTTCTTGCATAAGGAAATATTATTTGATAAACCCACCCTTATATAGACTCTCCCTTGCTTAAGGAATTCTCTTCTTTACTTAGTATTATTTTCGTCATTCCTTTCTCCCCCTTTGTGATTTTCAAAAAGGAATAGAAAGAATGGAAAAAAATATGATACCTGAAATATTAGTACTATACAACAAAACACATCATGAATAACCACAATTTTCATTATGATTGGAAAATTTGTACAAGAAATATAATACCACAAAAGATCAGAGTTAAGGAAAAAATCATCATTCTTTTTTCCTTTGTTATAAGATTCTTGACAATGGTCTTCAGGTTTTTAAGATCCTTATTATCCCCTTCAAAAAATTTGAGCATTTGATCCTGATCGTCATTTTTCTTCTCTAAAGCATTTATCTTTTCTTCCCGATCCTTAATAATTTCTGCCTGGGTTTTCAAAAATTCTTCTTTCTTACTGAGATTTTCTTCAAACTCAATTCTAAGATCTCTTTCCCTTTTCAGATTCCACACAATTGAATTATGTTTCCCATTCAGAACCTTGTCATCCTACTTCCAAGATGTTTTTTCAAGATTGATCTTCTCATTAAAACTTGTAGTAAGATATTTGATCTTGTTATCTTCGATATCAAAAGTATCCTTTACATTATCTTGAAAGTCATCAAATACTCTCACCTCTTCAATTGTCTTCCTAGACCACTTAGTGATTTCCTTGCACGACGTCTTGTGAGAATCATACCCAATCTATAAATATTTAAAATCAGAATCAAGCCTGATGAATTTGACCATAAGCATGGAAACAAAATCCAATTTATGATTAAAAGAATGATAAAGCATCTAACAAATCGAGTTAATACTTGTTTGTAGAGTAATTGTATCAACCAATTTCATTATAGGTTGAACCACTAAATCATGACCCATAAAAGATGATTCCGAATTAGATTATCATATTGGTGAAGATTTATTCTCTATCTCATCATTATTTCTTTTAAAAGATCACACAACATATTTTTTATCCACCATATACATATTAGGTGTTTCAGCTAACACATTTTTCCTTTATCATCTTTCGGTATGATCTCATCTACCTTTGGATATTCATGTTCACTATCTAATAGTTAGACTATCTTTTCTTCATCATACTTTTTCTTTTCAGCATCATCCACCAGATTCTCTTATTGAACCAAATCGTGGTTGATGATCTCTTCTTCTAATTTTTTTCTACTTCTTCTTGACCCTCTTCTTCTTTTCTTGGGGAAGAATGTTTAGTTGATTCATCTATGGAATTCCTGATTGGAAATTTATTAGAAGGACTCCCCTTCTCATGATATATCTCAACTTTCCTTATGAAATCATTAATATCATACCCTTCTTCCTCTTCTTCTCATTACACTTCATCTTCTTGCACAATTTCTTCCTCATCATCAGGTTCCAGAATGACCATTTGCTTTCCCAGATTCACTAGAAGGGATTCTTGTAAAAATGATTCTGGTACCTAAATTTGTTCAGAGGCTTTTTCATTGTCTCTATGAAGTTCTTGAACTGTTTCTGAATCAGACAACTTCTTCTTTTTCTTCATCTATTTTTCTTTTTTTTCAAACTCCTCAGCACCCATAAGATTCAAATCTTTTTCCTTAGCAGGGTCCAATCCAAAACTAGGCTCTCCTTCCTTCTTATTCTTTTTATCTTCTCTCCACTTAACAACAACTTTATTCAGATAATTCTTTTGATTCTTAGATTTTGGAGGTGCTGATATGGTTTGTAGAACTACATAAGCTTTTTCTTTAGCTTCAGGTTCTTTTTTCTTTCCCTTCCTCTGAACCTTCATGGAAGTCTCTACTACTTTAGATTTCTTGGATACAGATTTGATCTCCCTTTCAGACAAGTCATAAAATTCTCTATATTTTCTATTAAATCCATCCTTCATCCTTTTTAGGGTATCATTACTTAGCAACATAACCATGAAATTCCTTGGCATAGAATTGCATGAGATTTTGAACGAATCTAGACAAAGGAAAATGATCATGGAAATGGTTGAATACATAATAATCTGAGATTTAAGAGTCCCATTCTTGATATTCATAATTTTAAGTATGATATACTAGACCAAGTTAATTTTCCTCAGGTTTATGAGAAAATCAATAATTTAGATATCACACTTCTTCAGGGTATCCTTATCACCTTTTCTCAAAATGAGAAATCCTTGAACCCATAATTTTAAGATCTTGATATTCATAGAGATATGATTTATTTTGGTGTCTTCACCCCTGATAAACGAAGGCACTCTATGGCCTTCTTCTTATTAAAACATCCTGAGATATTGGGTAGCCTGTGGGTGTAGAAATCAACTTCCCCCTCATACTGAATTTCTATAATGATTGTATCCAAGCCCTAGGAAAGGGAATAGGTTTTCCCATAACTCATAAAAAAAAACTTTTCTATCCCACCTTCGTTGAAAAGGCTTATAGACTCATAAAATTCTACCAATAACTCTGGATAAACTAGATCTTATGGCTTTGGTTTGGATACACACAGACTCTCCCATCCATTCATCTTGATATTCATCAAAATTATAGAATCCTAATTGGAAAATAACATCGGATATACTAACCTCTCTTTGTAGATATTCTATTTATAAACTTTCTTAGGTGAAGATAGTTTCTTCTACGAGGATTCTTCCAAAGACATTTAGATTTGACCAAACTAGAAAATTTAAAATGACCCTTAAGTGGAGCGAAAAAGATTCTGCATGCAAGAGCTTGAAAACCGATGTGGGATAACCATTATACGAGCCTTTATATAGGAGTTGAAGTGATATTTAATATTCTTAGATTTATCCAATAGTTGAAACAAAAGAAAATTGATCTGACAATTGAGATGAAAATTGAAGAAGGATTTTGGTAGGTTCCGATATTTTGAGGTTTTAAGGCAAAAATTCAGATTTAAGGAAAGTGGATCCATTTTTTTTCTTAAAGCAACAAAAAAATAAAAAAATTACCAAAAAGAAAAAAATAAATTCAGAAAACAAATTTAAGGAAACATACCTTCTAGATTGCGAGGAAAATTTTCAATAAAGAAAAATTTTTCTTGAAGAACTTTAGATTTCGAATCATGAAAATTTTGACTACGAAAAATATTGATTACAAAAAAATTTGATTTTGAAAAATTTTAAAAACGAAAAATTTTGAATATGAAAACTTTTGATTAAGAAAAAAATTATTATAAAAAATTTCAGATACAACAAATTTTGATAAAAAAGAAAATGTACCCCCCCTATGAAACAAAGTTTCTTAATGTAAGGAGATATGTTTTAACAAAAAGTTAATGTGGAATATTTCAATAGAGTGAAAATTCCTATCTTTTCTTTATTGTATTTGAATCTATTGGGGGGTAAGGATCTTGTTAAAATATTAGCATGTTGATCTTTCTTTTCAATAAAATGAATAATTGTATCTTCTTTGAGGGTGTGATCCCTAAGAAAGTGATTCCTAGAATCTATGTGTTTTGCACGAGAGTGATGTGAAGGTTTTTTCTTAGGGAAATAGAACAATTTTTATCACTCAATATATGTGTTTTGGTAAAACTAATACCATAGTCTTTGAGTGTGTATTGCGTCCATAATACTTGAGCACAACAACTTCCAGATGCTACTTATTCATCTTCAGCAGTGAAGTGTTCCATTGAGTGTTGAATTTTTCATGACAAAGAAACTAATGAATATTCTGAGAAATGAAAAGTTCCTGATGAACTTTTCCTATCCGTTCTATATCCACCAAAATCAGTATTCGAAAACATTTTAAAAAAATCATTTCCATAAGTATAAAAGATTCCTAAATCCATGGTTCCCTTTAATAAACAAAAAAAATTCTCTGCTATTAAATGATATTCCTCAGGATTGGATTGATATCCTTTCAATAAGCATAGTGAAAACATTTAGTTTGGATGACTAGATGTTATGTATACTAAACTCTTTATCATACCTCTAAATTACATTTAATCTACTGGTTTCCCAACATCATCAAGATCAAGAGAATTTGAGAGACCGATTGAAGTACTTATACATTTAGTGTTGTCATATCCATACTTTATAAGAATTTATTTAATATACTTATGTTGAGATATGTAAGTTCCGTCTGGTTTTTGAAAAATTTGAAAACCTGGAAAAAATGTTAACTAACCTATCATACTTATTGCAAACTCATATTTCATTAAATTATCAAACGAATCAGTTAAAGATTGGTGAGTTGAACCAAATATAATTTCATCAACATAAATATGAATAATCAAAACATTTTTCTTGTCTTTATTTACAAAAGGGTTAGATCAGAGTTACCCTTAACATAATTGTTTTTTAGAAAAAAATATTATAAGTCTATCATACCAAGCTCTAGGGGATTTTTTAAGTCCATATAAAGCTTTGGGATGTGTGAAAACATGTTCAGGATGTTTTGTGCCTTCAAAACCAAAAGGTTGTTCAACATAAACTTCTTCTTGAACATATCTATTATGGAAAGCACATTTTATATTCATTTGAAAAAGTATGAAATTAAAGAATACTGCACATGCAAGTAAAATCTGAATAGATTCAAGTCTGGCTACTGCAGTATAGGTTTTTTCATTTTTTATTCCTTCTAGTTGATTATAGACTTTAGAAACTAATCTAGATTTATTAATAAAAATGATTCCATTTTCATCACACTAATTTATGTAGACCAATTTTACACCAATAACTGAAGATTCCTTAGATCATTCAACCATGGTCCAGACTTTGTTTCATTCGAATTCATTTAGCTTATCTTTCATGATTTTTATCCTATCGTCATCACATAAAGCTTCATTATTGATTTTTGGTTCTAATTGGGAAATGAATGCTAGATGTTCTACTTTATTTTATAAGGAACTTTTAGTCCTTAAAGGTTGATTTACATCACCAGTAATACTATCCTTGGTATTATTCTTAAAAAACGATTGATTTGGGTTTTTTAAAACATGTTCATCGATATATGGTAGGAAGTATTATTGGGTAAATGCTTCAGAAATATTTTATTGAAAATTTTCATTATCAGAAGGATCTTTTATCAGGGAACTTAGAAGTTGTGGAGTATCCTAGGAAATTTTTTTCATCATATTTGGGTGCAAATTTATGTAAATTATCTTTATTATTCATAATGAATACTTTGCAACCAAATACCTTGAAGTAGGAAAGTCTAGGTTTTATACCATTACACAATTCATAGTGGGTTTTGTAAAGAAAAGGTCTAACCAAAACACAATTTATAGTATAAAAATCAGTACATACAACTTTATCCCAAAAGTTCTTAGATATATAATATTCACTCAACATGGTTATAGTTATCTCTTTAATAATCCAATTTCTTATTTCAACAACACCATTCTGTTAAGGAGTTCTTAGAGCTGAGAAGTTATGAGTAATGCCTTTCTTATTACAAAAAGTTTCAAAATATGAGTTTTGAAATTCTCCTCCATGATCACTATGAATAAATATCGAAGGAAGGTTTTTCTATTTTTTTACATGGGCTCTAAAATATTTAAAATACGAAAAAGATTCAAACTTATTTTCTAGGAAATAGACCCACATAAATCTAGATAAGTCATTAACTAAGACCAATACATATTATTTTACTCCAATACTTCCAATTTGTATTGGACCAAAAATGTCCATATGCACTAACTGTAATGCATCAGATGTTGTGGCATCACAAATTGATTTAAAACGTGATTTTTGTTTCTTTCCATATTGACAATGATCACAAACTTTTGAAGAAAATCTAAGCTCTGGTTGGTCCTTAACCGGACTTTTCGTTGAGAGTTTTCATAGTTTCTAAAGGTTACAGTTTCCTAACCTTCTATTCCATAACCAAAATTGATCTTCCATTACACTAAGGAAAAGTTTATATTGTCTCCTAAGGTCTCCTATGTTTAGTGTGTATACATTATCTTGCATATTGGAAGAAAGAATAAACTCTTCCTTGTAATTGTGTACTAAGCATTTATCATTCCCAAAATTCACAAGGTAACCTTCATCACATAATTAACTTATGCTAATGGGGTTGTGCTTAAGACCCTTAACAAATATTTTATTTGAAATTAATGTTTTTCCAAGAAGAACAATGTTACCTATACCAATGATTTTTCCCTGAGAATTATCTCTTAAAGTTACTTTTCTTCCTTTCGTCTTGATAATATTTTCAAAGAAGTTTTTGTGACTAATAATATTATGGGAACATCAACTATCCATGTACCACGTATTTCAATAGGTAATTTCTTTATTTTCCTGAAAATAAAAGAGTTAGACTTTCAGAGTCAAACTTTCTTGGATCTAGAAATTTTAGAAATCCCTATTTTCATAGAAAAATAAATTTTATGAAAACCTAAAGAATGGGTTTTATTTAAAGAAAAAATTTTCTCCCAATGTCCAACACATTTACATTTAGTACAATATAGAGAACTTTGGGGATCAAAATAGTTATTACTAAAAACTAGTTTAGAATAGGTATAACCAAAACTAGAATGATTCCATAAAGGAAAAATTTGGGAATACATCTTGTCAAAGTTTTCCTTACCATAGGTAATGTTTTATAAAAATTTCCTTAAGAAAAATATTTCTTAGCTTAGTTTAATAACCAATTTTTATCCTAAAAACATTATTTCTAGAACTTGAGTTATCCTCTAAAATATTTTTCTTAGAAATAGCATCTTTAATATCCATATAATGTTTATCCTTCTTAAAATTAACTTCCTTAAAAAAATTTTAAAAACCTTAAAAATCAAATTTTTTTTGATCATGATATTGAGAAATATCTGATACTTATTTAGTTAAAACATAAATTCTAGAATTTTCTTTCTAGAAATTCTTTTTTATCTTACAATGTTCATTCCCAAGAAGTTTAGAAAATATAGAAACTTCATCAAATGAAGGTAAGGTTTTATTTGCTAATGAGGAAGATTTATCATCTCATGATTAATAATAATCTTCATTAGAAATTTTTTTATTTAAATACATGTTAATTAGAGATTCAGCATTGTGTACCTTATCCATAAGACAATGATTTTCATTTGGTACTCTAGTTATATGACCAATAGTCTTCTGACCAGAATACTCATAATCTAAAGATTCATATGAAGAGTCACCACCACTAGAAATCCCTACTGTCATGAGCCTTTAATACTTTCTTAGCCTTAGTCTTGTAATATTTCTTTCTATTTCTATCAGAATGCTTTTCCTTCCTATTCTTTTTCCTAATCATAGGACAATATGGACTTATATGCCCTGCTCTTTTGCATTCATAGCAAGTTACATTCTTGTCTTTCTTGTCTTTTCATTATTTCTTCTTATATCTATACTGAATGTCTTTCTTTCCAACTATCTTGTTCGCCCTTCGAGAAATATTAGCAAGCTAATTCAGGAATGCTAAATTTCATTAGATTCAGATAACGTAGTGACTTTCTTAGACTTGGATCTTGTATCCCTTTCCAAGGTCTTGTATTTAGTAGTATTAAAGGCTACAATTCCATTTCCATTCTTCTTATTATTCATATTAGCACATCTTTTAATTCTTGTCTCATGTTGAAGAAGAGGTCCAAAAATCTCATCAAGAGTAATTTGAGATACTTTTCTACAATCATCAATAGCTTTTATCTTAGATTCCCACTCATTTGGCATGATATCAATAATCTTGTCCACAAGATCATCATCATCAATCCCTTTTTATCCCATAAATTTTAAATTTTTAACAATGGTCAAAGATATTTTTTTCACATTGCACACTAGTTCTATATAAGGAAATAGAAATCCATGATATTCAGCTCTTAACATATCTCTTATAGTCTCTATAACATTAAAAATACCAAAATCTGTAACCTCAAGTTTCTTCCAGACGCAATTGTCACGACCCGTCCTCGGGGCCCGTGCTGTGAGTACCCCAAGCCCGCCTTCCATAGGCCAGGGGCTGGCGACTAGCACCAAGGCGTAAATCCCGGAAAAAGGGAAGGCATTGCCTTTGAAAAGTAAACAAGCACCACAGAGTAAGAAAGCAGAAAAGTAAACACTAAGTAAAAACTGTAACAAGCTGTGCTGAAAGTAAAAAAGGGGCTGGAAATACAAGCCCAACTGTAAAGTACAACTGAAAGGGGAAAACATCAACTGAAAAGAAAAGCCGCAGCGTCGATCTGTCCTCTGAAGATCTCACCTAAAGGGTGGGTACAGATAACTTCCACAGCTCCTCGGTCCAGCCGTCCGCTTCGAGTACGTCCCGCCCAGTGGTCCACCTCCAGGTATCGTCCTGCTCCGCACGCCCCCACCATGATCAGCGATGTCCGTTGTCTGCAACCAACACAATGAAGTGCGGGCATAGACCATGCAGGGGTGAGTATAAGCTACTCAGTAGGGACCCCGAGACCCCCAAAGGTCTCCCAGAATCCACAATGAAAAGATACAATCACGTAGTAACATCCGACATGGCTTAGGTATATGCCCATACATATACCTAAGTCATCAATTCCCGTTCGGCTCCAGCATCCGAGCCCAAGCAAAACCCAGTCCACACAGGAAAGCAAAACGTATACCCACAGAGGATAGGACAACACAATCCACGAAGGAGAGTAAATAGTAAATCCACACGGGATAGTTCAACACAATCCACAAAGGAGAGTAGCACAAGATTCAGCTCACACAGGTATACTTCTTCGGATGACGATAAAGATGATCACTGATCCATCTAAGTCATCGAACCGACAAAGGATCGATAGGTACTAACCCCCGCAATGACCTACACAGGATCGATAGGTAACTAACCCCCGCAATGACCCACACAGGATCGGGCCCACACAACACCTGTAGGCGCTGGCTCACACAGAACCGCTGAGCGCTGACCCACACAGGATCGGATCCACACAGGATCTGTAGCACTGATCCATGTAGGATCGCTGAGTGCAGTAGTCGTCACAGTCCACTGAGGATCTCTGCATAGTCTTCGTCGCAGTCCACTGAGGATCTCTGCACGGTCGTCGCTGCAGTCCACTGAGGATCTCTGCACAGTAGTCGCTGTCGAAGTAGCAGTCGCAGCCAGCTCTAGGGTTCCCCCAAACAAAAATCTTTTTCGGGAGGGTCCTCTCCACGAGCTGAGAGGCTGATACATCAACTGACACAAAGTCCGAATTTCATGTATCAAAAAGTTCCATATCGTCAACAGGAACTCAACGTCACAGACGGCGCGTCAATCGGACGCCCGGTCTGAGAGTTATTGGCCTTTTCATCCCAGGGGCCCGGTTGGTTTTTAAAGAAAAACCAACCAGACCGTACTCCACCTACGTCCAAACCTCGAGCAGAGTGAGCCAAAAGATCCATCTCACTTAGAGGAACTCAACAAAGTTGACGGCACGTCAATCAGACGTCCGGAGCTCAAGATATGAGTGTTTCCGCTCCGAGGGCCCGTATGGTTTCATGTACGAACCAACCCGGCCAAACCCAAAGTATTCCGAAACCTTGAGTGCAATATACCGAAATGACCGTCTTGATCCAAGGATTGCGTTTCCGCTGACGATGCATCGTTCGGAGGCCCGCATCTCAAGTTACAGGCAAAAGACCGAAAATGGTCCATAGACGGGGGTCCGGGCCCGGGCCGACCTGGCCTGACCCCCCCTGGGTCGGCCGAACCGGGTCAACCCGACCCGGTCCGACCCGGCTGGACCCGGTCTGGTCCGGCCAGGGCACGGCCCGACCGGTCGGACCGGCATGGCTCGGCTCGGCCGAGCGCCGCAGCCGCGGGGCGCCACCCCCGCGGGTTGAGGAAGCCGCGGCCCTCGAAGGGCCGTGATGGACAAGCGGACGCGGCTTCTACCGCGTCCCGTGCGGGCGAGCCAGACCCGTGCGGCTGTGGGTCTGTTGACAGCCGCCGCCTTCGGCTACCGCGTCGGCGACCCGCGCCGCCGGTAGCTTCCGCGGGCCACCGGAGTTGCTCCGGTGGTCCGTTTTCCTTCCTGTCTGCGCCGTTGTTCCACTCGGGTTCCGTTCTTCATAGAGGGATCATCAAATCGGCCTTGCGTTACAATTTTCCGTCGCCTGCCAAATTTTCACAACAACGAAAAATGGCGGAGGGTTTTTGGGCCGTGTACGTTTGGCCCGCACCCTCCGCGTTAGATAAAAACGACGGGAGAATAAAACAACAAATCCAAAAACAATTTTAATGAAATGAAATTGTTCATAAGAATATGGGTTCTTTATTTTAAAAGAAACGATCACTGGAAAAAGGTATTTGCAAAATAAAATCCCTACCTCGTCAAGTCGTCGCATGCGGGTTCTTCGCAGATTTGATCATCGCGGAAGGAGGCGATCGTCGCGTCGGGGAAGGCATCGCGTCATCGCGGAAGGGCGTCGAGTCGTCGTGGAATACGGTGCGCGTTGACGAACTCCGAGGTTCAAGAACAACAGATTTAATTTTAATAATTAAACCAGTGCGTTGTTAAAAACCACAAAGGAGTTTAAAGAATATCATACACTCACCTCAACAGATGATCGAAGGTTTTTGTCGCGGAGGAAGGAACGTCGCAGAAGAACGTCGCGTGAGAGGGAAACGTCGGCGTTACGACACACGAAGACGCATCGTCGATTTCCGCGGGTTCGGCGTTCTTCGTCGGGGGCCTGCGTTCTTCGCGTTCTTCGCGTTCTTCGCGAAGAAGGGTAAAGGCACAAGAACTTCTGTCAAAAGCCTCTCAACGTGTAATCCTCCAAAAGTCGGCGTTGGTCTTATTTTATTATTACGCCAACAAACGAAAAAAGAGGTAAATAATGACCCATTAATTCGTATAATTAATTCAATGAAAGAAACCGCCCATTTAATTCACGAATAAAACTGCCCAATTAAATGGTGCGTTAAGAATTTAAGAAAACGCGTCAGTTGACTTTCATAAAGACGAGTTTTCGTGGGTGCATTACTTAGTAGAAAAGAAACGGTGGGGCTCGTGCGGGCCCCACCCCACAAATATCCTACCAAGAGGGTAGGATATTTTTGGATAGCATCCTATCCAGATAAACTCAGCTTAAGCCGATTTAAGTGGCTTCAAGTGGCTTCCAAGTGGCTTAAGTTAAATAAAATAAAGTTTGTCGTACAATTATTTTATTTCTTAACTTTAAGCCCAAAAATTAAAAACCACAACCGAGAAAACGCAACTCTGGAAGAGGCGTTTCTAAGCAAAAACCGGTACTGCGATTCCATCGGTGCCCTCAGAATTCGATTCCGGGCACCGGTTCAAAAGTTATAAAAACCCGCTTGTCCGTTCATTGAACATACCCGAGCCAAACTTTGGAAAATGATTCCGGGCACACCGGGCCTCGGAATCAGGTTCCGTCAGAAACTGCGCTCTTGTAAAATTCCAATGAAAATTAAGAAAAAAATTTCCTTGAAATTTACGGGTCCTTACATTACTCCCACCTCAGGGCTTTACGTCCCCGTAAAGATACATCATAAACTAGGGAAAAAATGTGGGTACTGAGCACGCATATGAGCCTCCCACTCCCAAGTGCTCTCCTGGAGGTTCCCGTGCTGCCATCTGATGCGCACTACAGGAATCGATCGTCCACGTAGGACCCGCTCCTATCGATCCTCGATCTCCACTGGGACCTCTGCAAAATTCGCCCCATCATCCACATCTAGCTCCCCATGGTCAATGATGTGCGTCAGGGAGTGCACGTATCTCCTCAGCTGAGATACGTGGAAGATGTCGTGCACCCGGTGCAACTGAGGTGGTAGAGCCAGGTGATAAGCCATCTCGCCAATCCTGCTGAGGACATGGAAAGGTCCGATGAAGAGTGGAGAGAACTTGCCGCCTCGGCCAAATCTCCGTAATCCACGTCGAGGTGAGACACGCAAGAAGACATGGTCGCCATCCTCGAACTCTAGTGGCCTCTGCCTCCTGTCAGCATAAGACTTTTTCCAGCTCTGAGCTGTCCTCATCCACTCCTGGATGACATAGGCCTTCTCTGTCGTGGTTCGGACCATCTCTGGTCCCACAAGTGCTGACTCCCTAGGGTCTGTCCAGCACAAAGGAGATCTACAAGGTCTGTCGTACAACGCCTCGTATGGTGCCATCCCGATAGTGGAGTGGTAGCTGTTGTTGTACGCGAACTCCACCAAGGGTAGGTGGTCCTCCCAGCTACAACCAAAGTCGAGGACACATGCGAGGAGCATGTCCTCGAGAGTCTGAATGATCCTCTCCGTCTGACCATCCGTCTGAGGGTGAAAGGCGGTGCTCAGACGTAGCCGCATCCCGAACGCCTCCTGCAACCCCTTCCAAAGCTGGGAAGTAAAACGAGCATCCCGATCGGAGACGATAGATGATGGCACACCGTGAAGCTGTACAATCTCCTGTACGTAGAGACACCCCATGCTCTCCATTGAGACCTACTCTCTAATGGGCAAGAAGTGCGCCGAATTGGTGAGTCGGTCAACAATCACCCAAATGGAGTCGTGAACTATAGAAGTGCGTGGAAGTCCAGTCACGAAGTCCATAGATATGTCGTCCCACTTCCACTTCGGGACCTCCAACGGTTGTACCAAGCCCGCTGGTACCTGATGCTCTGCCTTCACCTGTTGGCAGGTGAGGCACCGTGAAACGAACTCTGCCACAGCATTCTTCATGCCCGGCCACCAGTGCTGTCGTCTAAGGTCCTGGTACATCTTCGCCACTCCAGGATGTACCGCCAGAGGAGAAGTGTGAAACTCTCTCAGCACCTCCTCTCATAAAGAGACTATTACCAAGGTACATCCTCTTAAAAGGACGTCGTGCCTTGATTCAAGGGAGAAACCATCAGGTGCCTGTACCGAGGATATCTATGCACGCCGTGTCTCACAGTCAGCGTCCCCATGATGTGCCTCTCTGACCCGCTGTAGAAGTGGAGGAGAGACTGTGAGAGACTGAAGGAAGGCTGCTCCGTCCCTATCCACGAAGGATATCTGCAAGGCGGCTAGCTGCTCTGTCGCCTCCTCAAGTAGCTGAATGCCCGTCCTCCTGCTGAGGGAGTCAGCTACTACATTCCCCTTCCCAGGAGTATAGACTATCTCATAGTCATAGTCCTAGAGGAACTCGAGCCATCAATACTGTCTCAGGTTCATGTCCTTCTGCGAGAAGATGCACCTGAGACTCTGGTGGTCAGAAAAGACTGTAAAGCGCTCTCCCATCAGATAGTGCCGCCATGTATTCAGAGCGAAGACCACTACTACTAACTCCAGGTCATGGGTAGCGTAGTTCTGCTCATGCGGCCTCAAATGACGTGATCCATAAGAAATCACGGCCCGATCCTTCATCAGGACACATCCGAGTCCGGCCCCGGATGCATCGTAATAGACTACGTAACCAACTCCCTCCTTGGGAAACATCAAGATAGGTGCGCTGGTCAATCTCTGTCTCAGCTCCTGAAAGCTCTGATGACATCTGTCTGACCACACAATGGGTTTCCCCTTCTTCTTCAAAGATGAGAGTGGTGTCGCAACTCTGGAGAAGTCTGGCACAAATCTCCGATAGTATCCAGATAGTCCCAAGAAACTCCGCACCTCCGTCACGCTCCTGGGTGCCTCCCAAGCTAGCACTGCTTCGATCTTCGCGGGGTCCACCGCAACTCCCACCTCAGAAATGACGTGCCCCAAGAAGTGGACCTCACATAACCAGAAATGGCACTTCGGGAGCTTGCCAATAAGCTGGTGCTCTCGGAGTGTGTCTAGTAAAACCCGTAAGAGGTAGGCGTGCTCCTCCTCCGTGGTCGAGTACACCAAAATGTCGTCGATGAAGACCACAACAAATCGATCGAGGTATGGATGGAAGATCCTGTTCATGAGGCTCATGAACACTGCTGGAGCGTTGGTTACGCCGAAAGGCATAACCAAGAACTCATAGTGGACATACCGACACCTGAAGGTCGTCTTCTGCACGTCCTCGTCTCAAACTCTGAGCTGATGATATCCTGACCTGAGGTCTATCTTCGAGAACCACTATGCTCCCTTGAGATAATCGAAGAGGTCATCAATACTCGGTAGAGAATACTTGTTCCTCACTGTCACCTGGTTCAGGCGACGATAGTCGACACACAGTCGCAAGCTCCCGTTCGCCTTCTTGGCGAACAAAATCGGGGAAGCCCAGGGTGAAACACTGGGTCGGATGAACCCATTGCCCTGCATGTCCTCCAACTGTACCCGTAGCTCTCAAAGCTCAGCGGGGGCCATCCGATACGCTGGAGTGGATATCAGGGCTGTCCCGGGGTACAAATCAATATAAAAGTCTACCTCTCTGCGAGGAGGTAGTCCTGGAACGTCATCGGGGAAGAAGTACGAATACAGATCCACCACTGCAGGAAAACTAGGACTCCGCACGTAAACTGATCCAAGGATGAGGCTAGCCAATTGATTAGTGATGGGCTGCCCTCTCCTCTGCGAGAGTCCCTCCTATGCTGCAAAGGATCCCTTCTCGCCGGTGAAGGTGAACCTGCTCCCGTCGGTGTTCACACATCGCACCCTGCGCCTAAAACAGTCAATCTGAGCATGGACTGTAGATAACCAATCCATGCCCAAGATGACGTCGTAAGGCCTCGACGCCCCTACAAGAAGATCCTAGCCAAAGCTCTCGCCTCCCAGAGTAAGCTCACACTATCGGAACCAGTGCGTAATCGTCGAGTCTGCTCCCGTAGGGGTCTCTAGCCGTAAGGATCGAGCCAACGGCTCTGTCAGAATCTCCGAGCTCCGAACAAGGGTTGCGGCTATGAAAGAGTGACTCGCTCCTGTGTCTATAAGAACTGCAGAAAGGGTGGAATAGACACAGATCGTACCTCTAATCATCTCTGGCGCACCGTGCTCGTAGGCCTCCACTTCCTGGAGTTGTGCATGTCTCTGCCCGCCAGCTCCCTGTGGTCGGGGCGAACCTCCTGGTGGTGGTGGTGGCAGATCCTCAAAGCGTCGCCCACCACCTGCTGCTCGGCCATCTCCTCTGCCTCATCCGCCTCCTCCCTGCAGACCGCCACGGTCGACCCTATGCCTCTGCCTAGGTGGCCCCTCCACCATTTTCTACTCCTCGGTACGGCGGGTCGGGCAGTCACGAGCCACGTGGCCCTGCCCGCCGCATGCGTAGCACTGCCTGCCTCTCGAAAGACTGGCTCCGCGCTGTGTGCCCCGCACTACTGAGCCAGTGTCCCGAGGTCGTCTGTCGGAAGGTCTGGTCTTCCTGGAGCCCTGAGCCATCCATCGGCTACCTGCTGCCGAAGACTCCGCTACCTTCCGCCCTGCGGTATGTCTCGCTGCTGAAGTAGACTCAGCCATAAAGCTCTCGATCAGAAGGGCTCGCTCCAGCACTCCTGCCTGGGTCGGGATGCTGAGGGAGATCAGTGATGCACTGATCTCGTGTGTCAAACCCTTCTCAAAGGTCCGGGCCCGGAAGAAGGGGTCTCGTACCATGTCGGTCGAGTAGCGAGAAAGATCGGTAAACCTCGCCGCGTACTGGGTGACCGTCAAGATGCCCTGTTGCAGTTGAAGAAACCCTGAATGCGCACCGTACGGAGGGTGGCCGGGACGAACTTTGAGTGGAAGAGGCTCTCGAAGTCTGTCCAGATGAGAGAGGCCTCATCGTGCACCTGGAGCATCAAGCTCCGCCATCGTCCTGCTGCTACGTGCAGTAGGCTCGCCGCGAGGATCACCATGAGGTCTGCTGGTGTCCTCACTAGCCTGAAAGCTTCTACGACTGCCTCCAGCCAGTCCTCGGCTGCCTGGGGGTCTGTCTCCCCATGAAACCTGGGTCATCGCTGGCGCTGGAACTCATGCAGAGCTCTGAGGCGACGTGCATCGTCAGCGGTCGGTGCTGGAAGCATCGGGGGCTCGGCGGGTAAAGGTACCGCCGGTGCCTCTGCTGTGAACGGGCCCTGTACTGAGGCCTCATCGCTCGGTGGGCTGTCGTCGCGCTCTACTCTCGGAACCCTAGCTGGCTGCCGTCGTGGGGCCATCCTGAAAAGGAAACAAGTGCACCACGGTCAGAACAGTATAACTGGTGAGCTGACACAAGTAATCACAAAGAAAACTTGAAACAAACATGCAATCAATGTTTTCGTGCATTAAGTCGGAAATCAGAAGTCAGGGTCCTGGTGTACGTATACGTCGGACGCCGCACCAACACTGGACTCCCAGGACTGATAAACACACCCAATATGATAAACACTATTGATTGACATAGAAGAAGGACCAGAGTCTGCGGTAGAATCGACCACCTCTGATACCAATTTGTCACAACCCGTCCTTGGGGCCCGTGCCGTGACTACCCCAAGCCCGCCTTCCATATGCCAGGGGCTGGCGACTAGCACCAAGGAGTAAATCCCAGAAAAAGGGAAGGCATTTCCTTTGAAAAGTAAATAAGCACCACAGAGTAAGCAAGCGGAAAAGTAAACACTAAGTAAAAACTGTAACAAGCTGTGCTGAAAGTAAAAAGGGGCCAGAAATACAAGCCCAACTGTAAAGTACAAATGAAAGGGGAAAAAAACTGAAAAGAAAAGCCACAGTGTCGAGCCAGCCTCTGAAGGTCCCACCTGATGGGTGGGTACAGATAGCCTCCACAGCTCCTTGGTCCAGCCGTCCGCTCCGAGTACGTACCGCCCAGTGGTCCACCTCCAGGTACCGTCCTGCTCCGCACGCCCCCATCACGATCAGCGATGTCCGTCGTCTGCAACCAACACAACGAAGTGCGGGAATAGCCCGTGCAGGGGTGAGTATAAGCTACTCAGTAGGGACCCCGAGACCCCAGAAGGTCTCCCAGAATCCACAAAGGAAAGATACAATCACGAAGTAACATCCGACATGGCTTAGGTATGTGCCCATACATATACCTAAGTCATCAATTCCCCTTCGGATCCAACATCCGAGCCCAAGCACAACCCAGTCCACACAGGAAAGCAAAATGTATACCCACACAGGATAGGACAACACAATCCACGAAGGAGAGTAAACAGTAAATCTACACAGGATAGTTCAACACAATCCACAAAGGAGAGTAGCACAAGATTCAGCTCAAACATGTATACTTCTTCGGATGAGGATAAAGATGATCACTGATCCATCTATGTCGTCGGACCCACAAAGGATCGATACGTACTAAATCTCTCAATGACCCACACATGATCGATAGGTAACTAAACCCTGCAAAGACCCACACAGGATCGGGCCCACACAGGACCTGTAGGTGCTGGCTCACACAGAACCACTGAGCGCTGACCCACACCGGATCGGATGCACACAGGATCTGTAGCACCGATCCACGTAGGATCGCTGAGTGCAGTAGTCGTCGCAGTCCACTGAGGATCTCTGCGTAGTCGTCGTCGCAGTCCACTGAAGATCTCTGCACGGTCGTCACTATAGTCCACTGAGCATCTCTGCATAGTCGTCGCTGTAGAAGTAGTAGTCGCAGCCAGCTCTAGGGTTCCCGCACACAGCAAGCTCGTTCGGGAGGGTCCGCTCCATGAGCCGAGACGCTGATACATCAACTGACACAAAGTCCGAAGTTGATGTATCCAAAAGTTCCGTATCGTCAACAGGAACTCAACGTCGCAGACGGCGCGTCAATCAGATGCCCGGTCTGAGAGTTATTGGCTTTTTCGTCCCAGGGGCCCGGTTGGTTTTTAAGGAAAAACCAACCCGACCATACTCCACATGCGTCCAAACCTCGGGCGGAGTGAGCCAAAAGATCCGTCTCACTTAGAGGAATTCATCAAAGTCGACGGCACGTCAATCAGACGTCCTGAGCTCAAGATATGAGCCTTTCCGCTCCGAGGGCCCGGTTGGTTTCGTGTACGAACCAACCAGGCCGAACCCAAAGTATTATGAAACCTTGAGTGCGATATACCGAAACGACCTTCTCGATCCAAGGATCGTGTTGCCGCTGACGGTGCATCGTTCGGAGGACCGTAGCTCATGTTACGGGCAAAAGACCAAAAATGGTCCGAAGACGGGGGTCCGGGCCCGGGCCGACCCGGTCTAACCCAGCTGGACCCGGTCAGGTTCGGCCAGGGCGCAGCCCGGCCAGTCGGACCGGCCTCGCTCGGCTCGGCCGAGCGGCCGAGCGCCGCAGTCGTGGGGCGCCGCCCCCACGGGTTGAGGAAGCTGCGGCCCTCGAAGGGCCGCACTGGACAAGTGGACGCAGCTTCTACCACGTCCCGTGCGGGCAAGCCGGACCCGCGTGGCCGCGGGTCCGTTGGCCGCCACCACCGCGGCTGAAGCCGCGGCGGCCCTGTCCGGCGGTGCGCCGGTGACCTGCGCCACCGGTAGCTTCCGCGGGCCAACAGAGTTGCTCCAGTGGTCCGTTTTCCTTCCCGTCTGCGCCGTTGTTCCTCCCGGGTTCCATTCTTCACTTCGAGATTATCAAATCGGCCTTGCGTCACGATTTTCCATCGCCCACAAAATTCGCACAACAACGAAGAACGGCGGAGGGTTGTCGGGTCGTGTTCATTTGGCCCACACCCTCCACGTTAGATAAAAACGACGGGAGAATAAACCAACAAATCCAAAAACAATTTTAATGAAATGAAATTGTTCATAAGAATCCGGGTTCTTTATTTTAAAAGAAACGATCACGAGAAAAAGGTATTTCCAAAATAAAATCCCTACCTCTTCAAGTCTTCGCACGCGGGTTCTTCGCGGATTTGATCGTCGCGGAAGGAGGCGATCGTCGCGTCGCGGAAGGCGTGGTGTCGTCGTGGAAGGGTGTCACATCGTCGCGGAATACGGTGCATGTTGATGAACTCCGAGGTTCAAGAACAACAGATTTAATTTTAATAATTAAATCTGTGCATTGTTAAAAACCACAAAAGAGTTTAATGAATCGCATACACTCACCTCAACGGATGATCAAAGGTTTTTGTCGTGGAGGAAGGAACGTCGCAGAAGAACGTCGCGGGAGAGGGAAACGTCCACGTTGCGGCAAACGGCGTCGCGTCGTCGATTTCCGCGGGTTCGGCGTTCTTCATCGGGGGCCGGCGTTCTTCGCGTTCTTCGCGTTCTTCGCGTTCTTCGCGAAGAAGGGTGAAGGCACAAGAACTTCTGTCAAAAGCCTCTCATTGTGTAATCCTCCAAAAGTCGTCGTTGGTCTTATTTTATTATTACGCCAAAAAACGAAAAAATATTTACATAACGACCCATTAATTCGTATAATTAATTCAATGAAAGAAACGGCCCATTTAATTCACGAACAAAAATGCCCAAATAAATGGTGCGTTAAGAATTTAAGAAAACGCGTCAGTTGACTTTCATAAAGATGGGTTTTCGCGGGTGCGTTACTTAGAGGAAAAGAAACGGTGGGGCTCGTGCGGGCCCCACCCCACAAATATCCTACCAAGAGGGTAGGATATTTTTGGATAGCATCCTATCCAGATCAACTCAGCTTAAGCCGCTTTAAGTGTCTTCAAGTGGCTTCCAGGTGGCTTAAGTGAAAGAAAATAAAGTTTGTCGTACAATTATTTTATTTCTTAACTTTAAGCCCAAAAATTAAAAACCACAACCGAGCAAATGCAACTCTAGAAGAGGCGTTTCTAAGCAAAAACTGGCGCTTCGATTCCATCGGTGCCCTCAGAATTCGATTCCGAGCACCGGTTCAAAAGTTAGAAAAACCCGCTCGTTCGTTCACTGAACGTACCCGAGCCAAACTTCGGAAAATGATTCCGAGCACACCGGGCCTCGGAATCAGGTGCCGTCAGAAACTGCACTCTTGTAAAATTTCAAAGAAAATTAAGAAAAAAACTTCCTTGAAATTTACGGGTCTTTACAACACTTAGCAGCTTCACAAGAAGAAATTGTTCTATATATATTCTAAGTCATAGAACACAACAAAGTATTGTGAACCTTGTAGTTTAGATGATATTTTGAATTATCTTGGTTCGTGACGGTTTTGACTTCTTTTTCATGAATTTTGTAATCTCCAATAATCATAACAAAGTTGTCGACTCCAGTATTAATAACAAATGTCTTCATTCGATCTATCCATTAATCAAGATCATTGCCATAAAAAATAGGTGGTCTGGTAGTATTTAGATTTTTAATAGATCCAACATTCATTCCTGTTATTCTATAAGAAAAATACTTTCCCACAAAAACTTTTAATAATAAAATCTTTGTAAAAAAAGATAAAAATCACAAGAAAAAACTTTAGAAAGGAAAGTTAAGAAATAATATTTAGAACAAGGAAAACTTGAGCATGAAAACTTCTTTGTGAATATAAGTATTTCAGAGACCTCCTCCGATACCAATTGTGGGATCGAAATAGTTATTTAGATGCTCCGTTACAAGAGGTGGTGAATTATAAGTTTAAAAACATTCGTTTTTAACCTTAAGTAAAACTGTGTTTGACAAATTAAACAAGGTAAATTCACCATACCATTTTTGGTTCTACTGAACAAACATTCTTGGTTCTAGAAATATAGTTCTAGAAATGAAACTTAAGGAAATTTTACAAAGAAAATATTCTACGTCAAAGCATATAGGATCTTACTTATCAAAGTATACAAAAGTACAAGAAATTATAAAAAAGTTATACATTCTTTATTTTTCAAAATGAAGTGGAAATAAACTTGAAACAAAACAAGTAACATGTATGAAATCTTTTAACCCAAAGAGTAGGGTATCCAACAACCTTGGATAAAGATCCCTTGATTTCTACTTTCAAGAAAGTCTATCTTACCCACACTGGGGTAATCCCTCAATAGGAATATCAGAATCGGTCTTGTTATCCCCACAAACCCTTGATCTTTAAGGTAGTTGGATCCTCTATTTTCCTATCCGAAAAAGTCCTCCAACCTTATGGTAGTCAACACCTCTGTCTTCCTATCCTTAAAAGCCCTTGATTATACTCAACAATAATCGTAGTCGCATAAATAAATCTGAAAAATAAGTTTAGTACACACAAAGAATGAGAGTCACTCTCTCTAAAAAGCACTTCAACATCATGTAATATATAGATTCATGGAATGGTATTGAGCTTGTTCAAATGAGATCCTATTTATAGGCACTTCTCCAACGGTCAGCTCCCTTATCTAGCAGTCATATTTTTCCTTCAATCTCATAGGGATATATACACATGTCACTCAAAAAAGGTTAGTTAGAAACATGTTGTATGACATAGTTTCATAACAAGTGTAAGTAAAATGATGTTACATAACCAAATATATATTTTAACGTTTAATCTAAAATAGGGTTCGGAGTCTAACTAAATAAACATTTAGAGTCTATAAGATATGGACATTTGGATTCTGTTTTACAAATAATTCGAAATCTGAATTGAATAGATTCTGGAGTCTAAATTCCAATTAATTCGGAGTCTGAGTTCTGAGGAATTAGGAGTCTAAATTATAAGGAATTCGGAGTAGGAATTTCAGATAATTTGAATCTTAAAAATAGAATACTATATATCCAAGTATTTATTGGATTCTGTGGTTTTAGATGTGAAACCGAATTTTAGACATAAGAATAAAATGAGTTAGATTTAGAGAGATTATGAAATGATCAACGAAAACAAAGATAAGAATAAAAATTTATTTATAGAAGGGAAATTTTTCTTATAAAGATAATATTTAGGGAAAAACAATTTTCTTTAAGATAAAGTGTTTGTGATTTCCAAAACATAGAGGAATGAAAAAGCTAAAAGGATACCTTATTGAATAAAAAAACTCTTCATCACAAACCCACCAAAACAATCCAACCTACATGGATGATTCCTACACTGTCCAATACTCCAACACTTGAAATGATTTTAATAGAGGAAACCCCTAACCTAGTAGAAAACTGGATAGGTTCACGTCAATCTGACAAGACTATATCCACTCTGAAACAAGTGCAATTTCGATCCATAACAAACTGAAAGAAGGTTCATAGAGCACACCTGCATACTTTAAAAGAATACGGATTCTCCAAACCTTTTTATGGACCAATATAAACTCTTATAAATAAATACCATATCTAGGATACAAGGGATTTATTCCCCTCATAACAAGAATCAAGCCTTTAGAGACGATACCGCAATAGGGAAATTTATTTTGTCGCCATCCTGTCACTGCGAAATTAAGTCGAACCAAGCCCCTCCCACATCCGATGAGTTTTTGACTACATGAAATCTTCACCCTGAGACCTTTGGCTAGGGCCTTGATGTTTGATGCATCAAATTCCTCACTATCATAAGCTGACTACCTCTAACTGGAACTTCCTCCACTGGAAAATCAACCTACCAACTTCTCCTCATGTCTCAAGCGACCACTCCATCAACATAATGAATGTGATTCCATGAAACATCAAATTTATTATGATTTTAAGGCTTATTTATAGTCTATAGAAGACCCTAGGTTGTCTATCAAGGAGTGTCGGTGGTTCGAGAGTGTTCATTTTTAATAAATAGTACTAAAATAGGGGTTGGTTTTTAAAATATCTATAGGATTAAATGACTTAATTAAAAGCTTAAAAGTTGAGAAACAAAATGAATTTTGAAAACTATGAGAGAAAAGGGTTTATTTTTATTTCACTACACACATTTCATGTTCATTTTTAATAGATATTCATTTAGGTTTGGAGTAATTTAATTGTTGAAATTAATTGGAATCCTGATTAATTCCTAAGCTTTTATTTCAATGTTTAAAGAACCAAACATTGATGTAACAATCATATTGTCAAGGTATAAAACTTAAGCATGGAATAATAGCTTCCATAGAATATTTAAATCTCTAGAAGGTGGGTATGAAAATTATTCTTGTAATGCCTAATCAGAATAACACAAGTCATGCACTCAAAACCTCACACCGATCGGTTAGAAATTAAGAGTATCTCAATCACATGCATCAAAACAAGAATTAAAATATGGAATTATGTATGATACATGAAAAGAAATTTTTTCAAACCTAAATTACTGTAAACTAGTAGCTAAAATAATAATCAGAACTCCCTTTACATGTTCGCAGATTCCTCACAATGAACGCCCACCGTTTAGCTGAACATTGGGAGGAGGAGGAAGCTCGAGTGGAACTCCTTATTCATTGTTGACCCCCTATGAAGATAGGAGACTCCATAACTTCAAGGATTGGGAGGATACTCCTCTAGGAATTCAAAATTATAGATTTTCAATTTTGGTTTGAAATTACAAATGAGGAGCCCAAGCTTCCATTTATTAGGCAAAGTGGAAGGTGGTTTTGGGCACACAGATTGTGTAAAACTACATGGACCATGGTTTTCAACCACTTGAAAGTCAAATCCTGATTTTGAAAAAACTATAAACATGTTGTGCCACCTATGGAATGTCTTATCTAAAATTTTGGAACCATTTTCACAACTTGATCTCAAGATATTGATAAAATATAGAACACCAAATTTGAATTTTTGCAGATTTGATTCTTTGGATAGATTAGTTCGGATGGCCATCATGGAGGCTGAATGAGGATTCAATTCCTTCATCTGAAATGTATCCAATTGAATTATGGACCATCCCAAAAAATATCATACCATTTTAATGCTTGATTTAGTAGAAAAATGTGGTTGTGTCCATAGGTTTTCATGGATCATGCGCAGTTTGGCCCATTTTTCTTTGACATCATCATGGGCCCTCAAAATCACCTCCACCGTCAATGAGATTAACAAAAAAAGTATCATTGAACTTTTTAAAATTAGTGAATGCAAAATTATTGAATCAAACATGAATTGAAACTTGTTATTATTTTTATATTTTTTAATACAAAACTTGTTTAGCAAGGTGGTGTAAGGGTGAAAATGAAACAGTGAATCGTCGTGCGATCACACTCTCACACCTAAAGATTTGCACTCTTAGGAAAAGTTACAATTTTAGAAATTATAAATGTAGATATTTCCAAATTTATAATGATTTAACATTCAATGAATATTTAATTCTTGATAGAAGTGCGATCAAAGAAAAAAACACACCATGGATTTTTATCAATGATCATTGTAAAAGATTTCTCAATAATTGTATCCAAATAAATTTCAAGAGATGCATGATACTAATAAAAGAAAATAATTTAAAATTTAATAATGTCACTAATTATCCATGTGTGTGTGTGACAACCATTTCATTCTATTCCTTCCACTTTCTATCGAATAGATATATGTTATTTTAATTATTGTCTACTTACAAGAAGTCTTTCCACTAAAATTTCCCCACATCCTTTGCAATAAAATTTCAAGACCCACTCAATTAAGCATTCCTAGAACTCAAACCATAAGATTTCGACCTAGATATCCTCATACATTGTACATTTCATCACTCCCCTCATTTATTAATTTTTCAAAATTTTCACTTGGAATAAATCCCTCACTCTTCTCCCAACCCATGTTTGATATCCTCATGACAATAATTGAAATAGTTATAACAAGATAAAAGGTAGAGGAAGGGTGGTTTCAAACCTTCCAAATAAACATCATTTTTTTTTGTTTTTTTAGGGAATACAATATTGGGATAATAGGTACACATTCATAGGTCAAATTGGTATAGTAATGAAATATATGAATAGAAAAATGATTTTGGAAGGTGGAGAAAAATCAACCTAACTTATATTTACCTTCCATTAAGTAAGAAATTTTCATGCATCATGGTTGAGTGGGAAGATGTGTAGAGAGATTAAGTGACACATTTTACCCTTAAACTAGTCACAAAAAGGGAACCATTCTTCTCAATGGTTTCAAAATGATACAAATATTTATATCATCGATAAAAAACCAAATTTCAGAAGAAAGTCACACCACAATATTGAATTCTTGCTGAAATACACATTTCATTAGATTTTTTTTGAATGTTAAAACAACATGAAGTATAGATATTCCACAAGAATTTTAAATAAATTCCATGATTAAATAGACAACATTTTCCAAGATAAAGTGGGCAAAAAAAGTAATATTCTAAAACAAATGTGAGCGGATGGGAAGGGGGAAAGTAATAATAAAATTCAGAAAACTAAAAAAATAAGAAGAAAGATGATGAAAATTCTTCCTAACTGACCCAGGAATATACCCATCCCACACCCACCCCCACCACACAAACTTAAACTGTGCAGTGTCTTCATTGTAATAAAATAGAATGTGGGAAGGAAGGATAAAACCTGGCAAGTGTCATTCATAAACTGATTCTTGAACTTGGAGTTCCTCCATCAGGGACTCCAGAATGGATTCCTGGAAGTGATTTAACCGTTTCCTATTCACAGTGAAGGTTTTCTTTGTTTCATCATTTTGAACCTGGAAAACACAAAATGGAGAGATGTTAGTAATAGTGTATGGTCCAAACCAGCAGGAACGAAGCTTACCTGGATGCAACTTCATCCTTGCATTGTAATGGAGGACCTTCTTCCCAATTTAGAACTAATGATGAAGGATAAGATGGTCATGGGTAGCCTTGGTTTTCTATTTATAAATCCTGGAGTTCTCATATCCATCTCTTCTCATTTCCTACAGCTCCTAAATCTGCAACTTCCTTTCAGCACCAACACGAGAAATATTAGAATTGTATTGTTTGATAGCCTAGTAGGCCTGGTGCTCAATTTCAACAGGTAGGTGACAACTTTTTCTAAACATAATATGATATAGTGACATTCCAATGGGAGTTTTAAAATTAGTATTGTAATACCATAAGGAATCATCGAGTTTAAGACTCCAATATTTTCTATTAGGTTGAACCGTTTTTTCAAGAATTTGTTTTACAACATCTATCAAGGGGATGTTTACCGACACATTTTTGAAACATTCGAATATTTACTTATATAGTTTAGTTTTCTTTTTTTTCCTTGGTTGGGTGGCCCTTTGGGGAAATGGAAGAGAAATTGGTTAGCTAAGAGACTCATCGACATACATACTCTTTCCTTTGGAAGGGCTTACTCAAGACATGGTTTTTCAACATTTGAAACATTTTCAATGGTTTGGATGGAGGTTTACATAGGAGGAGATGACTCTAATGGAGGATTAATTTGGTTATTTCGTTATTTTCTAATCTTAAGAGTGATTTCACTAACATTTCCCTTATCCCTAGGGTTAACTACTGGTTGATATGGTAGTTTAACCGACCCGTGACATTAAAATTCCCACACCAAGTTAGGAAGTTGGCCTAATTGGGTTTTGAGGTCTTGTATGGATGACAGGGTGGTTTGATGGAATTGGAGATTGTTGGCAGCCATTTGTTTCATCATATCTTCTAGGCTAGGTTTAGGTTTTAGAGGGTTCTTTTTTAAAGGCCTTTGGGGTGGTTAAGGATTTCTTGGTGGTGGTGGTGGATGACTACTCTGACCTTGTTGGTTCCAGGGTTGATGATTCTGGTTTGAATAACCCCCTTTCCTATAATCTTGGTTTTCTTTCCACCTAGAGTTGGATGGATAGTCTGGTTCCTACCTAAAGGGTTGATTATAGGGGTGTCCTGGGAAGATTGGCACATAACTCTCAGAATTTTCTCTCAATTGGGGGCATTGGTCAGAATAATGGGTGTTATAAGAGAAGATTCTACAATTGATGGGAGGAAGAGATTGAGATTTCTCGTAGGAGAGAGCAAGTTGTTATAGAAGGGAACTTGCCTCCTCAAAACTTCGTGTCCACCTTCTTCTTGAATTCAATACTTTTCACATCATAGACACCTTGAATGGGTACATTGGACCTTGAACCAAATTGTTGAGTGTTCTTTTCCATGTTCTCAATTAAACTCCTTGTATTGATTGGGGTTTTATCAACTATCGCACCACCTACAACAACATCAATCATGTTTTGGTCAGTAAGAATTAAACCTTCATGAAAATACTGAATTAAAATTTTATCACTTATTTGGTGGTGTTTATAGCTTGAACATATCCTTTTAAGGTGTTCCCAATATTATTGAAAGGTTTCCCCTTGAGATTTCCTTATATCACATATTTCATTCCTTATAGTTTCTGTTCGAGAGGCTGTGAAATATTTTTCAAGAAAAAGGAGTTTTATGTCTTCCCAACCTCTAATTGGTGAATTAACATAGTAAATCCAGTCTTTTGTAGTGTCTTCCAATGAAAATGGGAATGTTCCAAGATTTACTAGTTCATAATTCAAATTTTAAAGTTTTAATTTAGAACACACGATATGAAATTCTTGGAGATGTTTATGTGGATCTTCTCTAGGAAATCCATGGAATCTTGGAAATAAGTGAATTGAACCAGATTTCAGTTCAATATTGGGTTCCTTGCCTTGTATTTGAATATATGTGGGTTAGATATCAACATCATGCGAGGTTAGTTATTTTAGTGTTTGATTGTTTTCATCAATTTTATACTCATTAATTTCATGTTCTAATTTGGTTACAGAAGAAGAGGGGTTTAGAAAAGTCTCAAATTGTGGTGTGTCCTCTTTCAAAGAGTTGTCTTGTGTGTGTTGGGGCCACTAACGTAGTATCCTCTCTGGTTCGGGTTCAAAAGGTGGTAAATCTCAAAAATTAGAATGATTCATTAACAAAACCTACACCATAAATAAATCATAACACAAAGATATAGGTAAATGTATAAGATAAAACAAATAAATATTCACAAAATTTACAAAAATCATATAAAAAAACGCACTAAAAACCAATGTGATCCCTGAAAATGGAGCCAAAATTTGAATGCGATGTCATGAAAAATAAAATTGATTATGATTTCAAGGATTATTTATAGTCTAGGTAATACCCTAGGTCACCTCTCAAGGAGAGTTGGTGGGTTTAGAGTGTGGTTTTTTAATAATAAGTTCTAAAATAGGAGGTGGTTTTGAAAATAGTTTTAGGATGAAATGAATTAATTGAAAGAATAAAAGCTGAGAAAACAAATGGATTTTAAAAAATATGAGATAAAAGGGTTAATTGTTATTTTACTACACATATTTCAAGTTCATTGTTCATAGATACTCATTTAGTTTTGGAGTAATTCCTTGACTGAAATTAATTGGAATCCCGATTAATTCTAAAAATTTTATTTCAATGCTTAAAGAACAAAACCTTGACGTAATAATCAAATTTTCAAGGTCCAGAAATTATGTATGGAATAATAGATTTCAGATCATATTGAAATTTCAAGAAGGTGGGTATGAAAAGGATTCTTGTTCTTCCCAATCAGAACAACACAAGTCACGTACTCAAAACCTCACACATATCAGTTAGAAATTAAGAGCATATAAATCAAAAGTCTCAAAACAAAAATTTAAATATGGAATTATGTAAGATACATGGAAATAAGTTTTTTCGCACCCAAATTACTCCAAAACAGTATCCAAAATAATAATCATAACTCCCTTGTCAAGTACGTAGCTCCCTCACAACGAACGCCCACCGTTTAGCTTGACATTAGGAGGGGGAGGAATCTTGGGTGGAACATCATCTTCATTATTGATCCCCCTATGAGGATTGGGTCCTCCAGAACATTAAGTATGAGGAAGAGAATACTCTAGGATTTCAAAATGGTAGAGTTTTACTTCGGGTCTGAACTTACAAATGAGGATCCCAAGCTTCCATTTTATACGCAAAGTGGAAGGTGGTTTTGGGAACACAGATTGTGTAAAATCACTTAGACCATGGTTTTCGACCACATTACAATCTAATATAACTTTTCAAAAAACTAGAAATATGTTTCCCCACCACTTTAATGTCTCCACCGAATGTTTGGCACCGTTTGGACAAATAGAGCTCTATATATTGATAAAATACCGAACACCAAATTCGACTTTGTGCAGATTTGATTCTTTGGACATATCAGTTTGTATGGGCATCTTGGAGGCCTAATGATGATTTTTTCATTCATATGAAATTTTTCCCATTAAATTTTGGACCAGACCACAAGATTTCAGAGCATTTGGATTCACGGTTTAGAAGAAATATGTGGTTGAGTCCACTAGTTATCATGGATCATGTGCAGTTTGGCCCATTTTTCATGGATATCATCATGGTCCCTCCAAATCACCTCCACCTTCAATGATATTATCAAAACAAGTACCATTAACCTTTTTAAAAGTAATAAATACAATATTATTGAATCAAACATGATGTGAAATTTTTTATTATTTTTATAATTTTCAATACAAAACTATTTTAGCATTGTGTTGTAAGGGTGAAAATGAAACAGTGAATTGTAGTGCGAGGACATACAATCTAATATTTGCAGTGAAAAACATAGAGTGCTTGACTGACCAGACTAGAGATAAGATATTGAGCGGTCTGTCAAACGTGCGACACAAACTGATGGAAGGGGAACTCTATGAACTGGTCTCTTTGGTTCACACTCCTCATCGGATGATGACCAGATTTGGTTCGTGACAAAATGGATCCAATGGATCCCCAAGGGCAGACACAAGTGCCCGTGTATCAATAATATAACTTGAGAGTGATTTCCCTAAATAGATAAATATAAAACAAATAGCAAGATAGATGAATTAAAAATAAAATCAGACAACCAAATAGGCCCTTAAACTATGTATAGATTTAAGGTTTACAACATAAACGAAAAACTAAAAAAAGACAAGAACAGAGAAAAACCAAAAATCCAACTCAAACCTCTATGCGACATGAGGTGTCACATCCCTAAGCCACCACCACCAACCAGCCTGAGAAAACCAATACAACTCAGACCATCATCGCTATGTTTGATGCCTCAACCTGGAATACAAAAGAAACAATAAGTACAAACACCCAAAGGTGTATGTAGGGTGTGATCCAAAATCCAAATAGGATGCCACTGAGAAAAGGTTCCATGCATAATTATTAAATGACAAATACATATTTAATTTAACAGATGAAAAATAAATAAATTGTAAAAAATTTATTTATGAAAATAGTTTTAAGGAAATCTACTTTAAAGAAAACAACTTAAATTAAAAAACACACACACACTCTAGCTTTCATGGTAACCCAAAAGTCACACCATGTGCCAATGGCGAGAAAAACATAAAAGAGGACCATAATAAATTGGAGAGTCTATAAAGATACTAGTGATAAGTGGGACCCTAGAACATCACGTCTTAGTGGACATCAGTATAGGAACACAACAATATACATTCTATTGCATGATCCACTAGTAGGGTAACAAATCCATAACCTAGTGGTCTCCAAACATCATACAAAAGTGTAGTTAGTGTTGTAGTCATCAATCCACCTATGTTAAACTGGGACGATGCCACTTCTATGTCACTAGTGAACTAGTCTTTTTCTGCCCACTTAGTACCCAATCTTCACATTTGTGCTCAAGTGGTCGAGATTTCATGTCACATGTAAAAAATAAATAAACAAAACAAATGAGGTGATACATCTACCCAACACCACACTTGAACCCACCAAAACCATTTAAAATAATACACTCACTAAAAATCTCTCAAACTAAATCTATATTACTTTCACAATTAAGGAAGCCATCTAAATAGTTTAAACAACCATTTTCATTGTCACACAAACACCAGAAAACTTTATTAACTAGATTTAAATATGTCGCATGACTTTAAGCATCAAAAAATTATTTCATATCTAAATGAACCTTGAAAACACACCCAAAACACCACTACAACCCTTACACATTTTATTAAACTAACAACATAGTTTATAAAGTAATAAATAACTCGAAATGGGTTTTTCACAGAAAAATCAAACTCATATGGCACAAACATGCTACTAGTAAATAACTTAAAAATTTCCAGTTTGGAATGATGTGCACCCCATGATAGGTTTCAAAACAAATTCAAAACTTCCATATCGTTTAATAAACCATTAAGAAATTCTATAAAACAATTCCAAGTGACGTCACATTATTTTTCACACAAAAAAACTCACACAAAAACTCCTTTTATTGCAAAATTCACATCATCACCACTTCATAACCCAATTCGAAAATCTTCCTAATTTAAATTAACTAATATCACAATGTATATAACAAAATAAAATGACTCAATAAGGGTTTTAAAAAAACACACTTCTCACTATACTAACATGCTACAAAAGAAATCAATGCATGTTAAATTATTTTTAAAAACTAAGTTCACACCCTAGTAAATAATGGAAGTCTATGCTAAATTAATCAGAAAAGAAAATTAATCCATCAAATAATAGTTATACGTAGAACCACCAACCTTGGTGTAGGGAACCATAAGATTTGGGGGTGAAATTGTCTCTTCATGCCAAACACACCACGAACCACACAATTAGAACCTGAAAAACAAATCATTAGAACATTTAAACCATAATAGAACCAATTTCCACACCAAAACCCTAACCCCATAACCTACCAAAGTGGAAGAATGAACAACCGAAACAAAAAGCACCTACGACAATGGTGCGGATGGACAACCGGGCAAGGGGAATATCGTCAAAGGATTGACACACTGAAATACTAGCCAGAAAAGAGGGTGGTGTGGGTCCGGTGCTGCGAGGCAGTAGAGACGATGGGACTTAATCACGTTTCAGATGAGGCAGTGTGGGTATGTGTGAGGTGAATCAGAAGGGGTGTGGAGGGGGGTGCTGGTTGGTGCTTCCAGAGGGAAGAAGGGAGGGAGGTCTAGAGAGAATGAAGGAGGGAGGGAGAAGTCTGCCAGGGGAGGGTTGTGGAAGGTGAGGGCTTGGTGTGAAACAGACCGCAAGGGTGGTGGCGTGAGATGAACTGGAAGGAGGTTCCAGTCAAGTGGAAGGTGCAAGGAAGGAGAAAGGAAAGAGGGTGGAGGTTCAACAAGTATGGTTAGAGGTAGGAGGTGTGGCGCGACGAGATTCAGGGGGGAGGAAGAGTGAGATTAAAAAAAAGAATAAAATAAAAATAAAAGAAAATAAAAGAAAATAAAAATAAAGAATAAAAGAATAAAATAGAATCATTATAAATCATAAAAGCTTTAATACTAATAATAAAAATAAAATAATAAAACCAACGACAAGAATGAAATTATTTATTAAGGTTGAACATTGAACATGGTCACATGCATGGTAACAACATAGTCTTGCACCCATGTAATAATGAATTTAATCATATAATGTTCTCTTATTAAGGTTGGGCACTGCACATGGTCATGAGAACAGTCGCACACCCGTATAAGATCCTGATTTTCTTTTAAAATGGAACCGGTTCAAACTACAACTCAAAAGTGAGACCTAAAATAATTAAACTAAAATTAAGCGGTGGTCAGGGTGTGAAAATTCCTCATAGGAAATAAGTGAATACATGAATGGCCCTAATTCACACCTCCAATAGCCCTTGGGTTGATGGAAAGAAATATTTTTATAAATGTAAAAGTGGGAGGAATTTCCCTTATAAATACCCAGATAAAAAATAATGAAACCACCAATAATCATAAAAATATAAATATTACCAATATTCCAACATAACCATAATGAATGAAAATGATATACAAGAATTTTTTTATCTAAAATGAAATGTCAAACAAAAACCTCTATAGAGGTAACTTTGAAAAAAACATGAATCTCCATGTTAGAGTAATCTATCTGGGTCACTATATTCTTCCTAAAACATGAAAAATGGATTTATATAATTATGGGTGATCATACATACATACTTAGTAGGATTCTCTAAAAAAACATTTATGTTAATATAGAAGAATCATAACAATGATATGATAGATAAATAATATAACCAATAAGAACTTACCATGATAACTATCAGGAAATGTCACAAAGGCTATCTCACCCAATACGACAAAAAAATATAATAGCATAATGTAATTGGAATATATGTATCAAAGGTGCCCACCACATTATCTACACTGGGGTTTTCTCTCATATCCCAATGGAAAACAACCTAGTTCTCCCAATACCTTTTGTGTCCATGACGTTGCACACCATATTACATATCAAAACCATTTCCATGAATAATATCCATTTCATTATCCACATCACATTTCCACCACCACATTCCATTTCCCAACCACACATCCCAACATCATCATATATCCATCATAGTAGGCTATCAAGAACACAATGAACATCAACCTCATCCCCTCCTTCTACCATGAATAACCACACATCATTATCCCATCACATGATCATGTCAACTATTATATCATATACTATAAAATTAATCCATCATATCTCTCATTTTTATGCCCAAAATGAACTATCATAGCCTATAAGACACATAGAAGGGATATTTGAAGAGGGATGATAGTCACCCATTTGTTCCCTTATCATACCTATTTTTTGGGAAAAAATATAGACCCAAAAACATTGGTTAATTGATAAGGTGATCCAACTTAGGAGGTGTGCATTTTAAATATTAACAAAAAGTAATTTTAATATTTCCATAATCAACACCAACCTAAAGGGATCACACTAAACCATCACTATTTTCCTCATTACTACCACCACACTATAAATTCCACCTGATACCATTTCTATGAATTTATATACTACCAAATAGAACAACTTACCATACAAAAATTCTATAAAACCAATATGGAGATTACTAGATACTCACATTATATAACTATTTCTAAATTTACCATTTTATTGGTCAAATTACACTCATTATTTAATTTAGTATGTAATTAATGAGAATTCATTCTTTGAACATAACCAATAGTTTGCTGTTCCATTTCCCATTAATTTCAAATATTAAAAAATAATTTATATCCCATTTATTATATGACTCCATACCACACCCATTATTGGTTTTATCATTACCAATAGCATTCTATTTCCATTGTAAAACGATAATACCAACCCCTAAAGACACAACCAAACACCATGGAATTGTTTGATACCAAGTTCAATGGCCCCCCATAGTTTCCCCCAAAAAATCATTCTTTTCCTAGAGAAATATCCACACAATTGTTCTATCCTGACAACTATATCTCTTTTATATAAATATGGTAAGGTATATACAACACACACTACCCAATAAACACCATTTCCTAGAACAAGACACACAATCCATAGAGAAGGCCACACTAGTCATAGAAATAAAAAAATGAAACCCAAAAAAATTATCAACCAACTACACTAATAAAATTACTTCTATAATCATATTTTAAAATAAAACATTTATGTGCAGCACACACATTCATTACTAAATTATCATATTTAAAATAATTATTTACTTACCTTTTTAAGTGATTTATATTTTTTAAAATGTTAACTAGAAAAATAACCACAAAAATAACACAAGAATCGTAAAATCAACATTAATTATACGAAGTAACAAATAACAGTCACTAGTCACATAAGTAATGTCATGGAAAATGTTCAAAATATATGAATTTCCTTATTTCCTCAAATTCCATTTTCATATATTTTATTATCTACTATGTTTAATCTTTACCATCCACCAAAATAAAAAATAATGTTACTTCCAAATTATGTATAAAATAAAGAGATATATTAAACCCCCCAATAAAATATTTATAATCATTTGGAAAGAATGATGTGAGGAAGAAATGATATCATTCTGAG
Source organism: Viscum album (assembly GCA_963277665.1). Classification (NCBI taxonomy): domain Eukaryota; kingdom Viridiplantae; phylum Streptophyta; class Magnoliopsida; order Santalales; family Viscaceae; genus Viscum; species Viscum album. The sequence continues at coordinate 777,750,131 of OY728131.1, read as the reverse complement.
GATAACACAATAAAATCCTAAAAACCTATAAGAAACTAATCCCCATAATAAAAATATCATAATATCAAGAAAAAAATCCACGACCACTTCCCCAACCTTCATTGGATAAATAAAAGAGTGGATACCAAGAAGAAAATAATGTAATATCACCTCAGATGAACTCCTTTTGTCATATTAAATATAAGGGGAAAAATATAGCAATTTTAACTCTCTAGGGATACCTCTATGGATTACTAAGGATATTTGAATAAAAAAATAAAATAAATAAAATATATGGAATTAAAAATGTATATTAGCACTTTATATTTAGATATTTTGGTGAGATAGCTTGTGGTCATGACGTGATAAGACAAATTATACTAACCCTCTAGAAATCACAGAATAAATCCATTTATTTATCCTCTTTAATCACTGCCACTTGACTTTAAATTAATAACACCATGGGAGTTCAATGAACTAATATTATCTCCTTAACATGAAATAAAAGCCTCTAAAATTATCAATGGACTTCAGACCACAACCATGGTGTGAAATTGACACTATAACATAGCAATACCTAGAATAAAAGAACATAGAAATATTCTCCATAGACCTTCATGATGAAATGTAAAAAACCATGCAATGAAAAAAATATCATGTAAATAAAACTAATTCCTCCAAATAACATACACACCATAACTAAAAACCTCTATATCATAGAATAATTTAACATAAGGGTAATAATTCCTTATGTAATACTCTTTTTTGTGAAATATAGGGATTACACTTTAACAAAATACTCTACAATTCCACACACATTGTGACCAATAACATCATATTTTGACCATATATACTTTTTTATAGTCGCATATACCTTGACACTTATAGAATACAAATTATAGTCATAAAATATACTAGTACCATAAACCAACCTCCAAAACAACCTCTCATGACATGATACACATCATCACATCACACTAATATATCCTAGATTGAATCTCAACTCAATCTCCACCTCTCTACCTCTAACGTAATATTAATTCCTTAAACTCATATATCACTTAATGTAATAGTATTGAATGTTATGTGTCATTACAATAAATACCTATATAATGAATCGCATCCCATAAAATCAAAACCAACCAAGAAATGAATATTATAACCACTAAACCAAACAATCCATGGAAGATACCTCTCTAATGGAATCATTAAAACATTAAAAAGTAGAATTTAAGATAATTAATCAAAATCCAATCAATTTAAATCAACCACCTCATCATTAACACTCAATAAGGGTCAAAATATCATTGGATATTGATTAATTATATATAAATCATGTTAAATTCCTTTAAACCACTATACTTATTTAAAACATGATCTAAGAGAATAGGAAGCCCATGAGAAATCATATCATAGAGATCTAAAATCTCAATCGGTCACTCCATGAATGTCTCATTATCCTTTGCATCCAACTATCCTAATTTAAGGACATGGGATTCCTCATAAAAATATAAATAAATATATGATGTGTTGAAAAAATCATTGATCTGGTTGATCTATAGGGGATTATACAAACCATAAAACTCATTTCCAGTGCACCTCAACACCTCATTAAGACCAATAAATATGGTATAATACTTAGTACCCCATCTAAACTTCTAATACCTATAATGAGGGGAAACCCATATAAAATTATTTTCAACAATGAAATCTAAAGTTCTCACCCTATGATTAGAATAATACTTATGGTGATCCTACTCCATCATCATCTACTCCTAAATAATTTGAAACTTCGTAGTTGTGATCTACACCACAATCGACCCAATGCACATTGACTCCCCAAACCCAACCAATTAAAATATATAATTTCACATCCATACATTAAATACCTAAAATATATCCATTCTAATAGAATATTGGGAATTTTAATTATATAAAATATAAACACATATTAAATACCTCACCCATGATCTACAAAAATTCAGAATATTGTCTCATGGAAAATCCTCCAAATTCTGAATGTTCTGCTTCTTCTATCCATCTATATTAAGATGGAAAAAATTCTAAGGAATAGTTAATAAATAAAATCTATCTGACAACATCCCCTCACTCATGTAGTTAAATTATGATATTAATAATATATGATGGTATTTGGTACCCCATATGTACACACCATCTCATCTGTATACCTCTTTTCCAAATCATCCATGATAACTAAGTCTCAAATTTCTACGAAAGGATCTAACTCTATAAATTAATCCATGATCACCCAAATACCATCATATTCCCCTTGATAACTAGGATTGTTTTTCATGAATTATATTGAGACGTCCTCTCACTTACACTGGGGAATATCTAGTAGGTATAGAAACCTCATAGGAATTGATTCTCTACATTCTTATCCTGATATACAAAACATCACAATATGAACTCCACTACTAATTAATTCATTATATCCCACCTAAAATAACTCTTCAAGGAATGGTATATTTTTTCTATTATAGTTTCAATGAAATCAATGGGCTATGATAATTAAAAAAGAACCACTTTACTAATTAAGAATGGGAAAAACCTATCTTATACTATTATCCAAATTTGTTCATCCTATGAGCATTCCAAGGGAGTTTTCTTATGTAATATGAAATCCTACATCACTTTTACCATGTATTATTTTCACTAAGACTCATTTGGTCCAACAAAAGGGATGACTGCACTATCATAATGTATATGAAATCTCTACCAGTAGCCTCTTCCACATCAAGATGCATTACAGTAATCTCATTCATCACAATCCAAGAATCTCTAGACTCCCAAAAAACATATCCTCTCGAATTTGTAAATAGAGAATCAGTAATTATGTTTCCTTTTCTTGAGGTCTAAAATATTTTAAAGAAATATTCATACAAGAATTTCATCCACTGTCACTAAAAAAGAATCAAATATGACTAAAAGAAATCACACCTGAATCCCTTGTGATATATGATGTTTAGAAACATTCTCCAATGATATAATGTCACAACTTATTTTGAGAAATACCCCTACTAAAATCATAGCATCGTTGGTTGAATAATTAAAATCATGGGTGAGTAACTATATAAAACCATATGAGATCGGTTTCCGCTACTCCATTAGAAGACATCCAAACCTATGGTGAGATGTGTCACTAATGATTCCCACCAAATGAGAATAATAAAATTCAAAATGGTAGAAATACATGAATATGGGTATTATTTTCCCAGAAAAAAATAAATGGAAGGATAAGGTGGTTGAGACCCACAGATCACATGAGCCTTCAAGGGACTCGTGATCGCCTGACCATCATAAGGTTATGTGAATTAACCGTGTGAAGTGAATAACCTACAACAGATCCCTCAGAGCCTCTTTTGAAAATTACTTATACTCAAGTGAAGGTATCCTAGACAACAATTGTTCACACAGAGGAAGTTTGACAAGGTCCCTCAGGCCACATGGGTTTTCAGTGGTGAACACCTGAAAAACCATCCGAAAATCATTTGATAGTAGGAGTAAAATGTCCAGAAGGTGGTGTTATCCTAAGGTCATAAATATCATGCAACACATCACTGATGGGAAGGATAATTGTCCTTGATATAATACAAGAAAACTCATGATACCCCTAATCCTTTAAAAAAATAAAGAAAATATAAGGGGAGGAGGTGAGATCTACCCATGGTAATAAATATCATACGACATGCCCATGGATTTCCATAAGTAATCATGAGTATTTGGTGATATTCACACCTCATCTTGTAAAATACCTTTATCTTTTTACCCATATCATGTAGAAGGCCTCAGGTATGATTGGGTAATGATGAACTACCCCTTTGGCTCTCCATGGAAAAAGGATGAATTTTACATGGAATGATCACACTCCACCATTAGACCTTTATTGTTCACATGATACATCATCAAGAAGAAGGGAAATTTTCCTTTGATTTACTTGTGTAATGTTTCATGACCCTATACCTTAATAGAATAAAACAAAGGAAATAAAATAGGGATGGGGATGAAGTGTCTCATGGTTCAAAAATGTTCGTGATTCCCTAAGGATGTCTGTAGAACAATCTCGTGAGACTCCTTGACAAGTCATCCAAATATTATGGTGGCCCTTCACAAACCATAGTTGTCGCGTGGAAAGTACTAGAAAAGTCACCCAAGATCATGCAAAGGTCATTCAAGAGGATCCTTGATCTCACAAAGGCCCTTGAAAATGTTAATATGAAAACAAGTAATTACCTCAATATAATCCCATGATTCAGTGAGTCCCAATTAATTGGAAATAATCTAATAAAGGAAACATTGATGGGAGGGAATCACAGTCCCTACAAATAATGAGACTGCATTGGAACAATCCAATGTAGAGACTCATGAAGGCACATGGAAACAGATCCCTTTTCCAAATCTAGACCATACTTTCACAAGATACTTCATGAAAACCGATGAAAACCAGGGTGGAGAGGCCTATAAATCCCCCACCCCAGTATGAGAAGTAAATGACTACTTGTTATGGGGACTACATACTAAACACTAATTACAATGAGGACTATGGAATGAAGACTACCTATCATAACCTAAAAGTTCCTCGTCAAGTAAAAGTATATAAAACTTCCAAAGTAATAATAATACATGAATAATCAATTCATGTGATCGTCATAGATCACAAAAAGGATATCTAGAAGGAAACACAAAGAACATACCACACACCTTCTAGACCATGTGAGACATAAAAGAAGCTAGCACTGAATAAATCTATGGAATTTGTGGTATAAAGGATATAAATAAGACTAATAAACATGATAATCATGTGAAGACATGTTCTAGGATCCTCATGCACTTTGCGTGAACCACCGAGTATATGAGACAACACTATGGTATGTCAACCAGGTCTTGCAAGACCCATTGGGCACATTATTTGGATTACACGATGTCCCCTAGACATGTGGAAAAAGGTTATACAGACACCCCTAAGAATGTTATCCTAGTATTGAAATGTTTTTAGGGATCTTCATTATATCCTCGTTATTTCCTTTAGACATGTATTTTGACACATATAATGGAACTAGTTCATGTCAGACGAGCCTCTCAATAGCACCTGGGCATGTTGACTAGCTCTCACGATGCCCTCTAGCATGCCCTCCAGGTCTTGTTATTCCCTCCAGACATGTTATCCAAGATATGTGAAACCCTATGATACATTCCACACTAACTCTAATGATTCCCTTCATATGTGTGAAATAGATATTTTGATGACATCTAGGAAAGTCAACTGGATCATTCGACACTCTCTGGACAAGTCAGTTGGGACATGCAATGGCTTCCAAGACCAGCTGTCTGGGTCTTGCAATTTCCTCCAAAAAAATTATCCTTGATCATGAAATTATCCTAATACATTTTAAGAAAACATCCACTGACATGTTAAGCAGGAAATCAAGGCATGTTGAGTAGAAAATCCTTTGTTATCTGGCTAACAAGCATGCTAGATCAAAATGAAATCCCATGAGTTGGTAACCTTTTCCATCATTGATGAGTAATCCCTAAATACAATTTAAAACTTAGTGTGTAAGAACAAAATACATGGGTAACTTCAATGTGTATTCCCCGATCAATAGGGAAACCTTAGTGTGTAATCCCCAATATATAGGGAAACCTCATTGTTTAATCCCTAATCAATATGGAAACCTTAGTGTGTAAGCCCCAATAAATAGGGAAACCTCAGTGTGTAAGACTTGATCAATAGGGAAACCTCAATTTATAATCCCAATAAATAGGTAACCCTTTGTATGTAATCCCCAATCAATAGGGACACCACAATGTGTAATCCAAATAGCACCACGATTCACTATTCATATCCACCCTTACACCACAATTTAAAAACTGGTTTTTTATTGAAAATTAAAATTATAATAACAAATTAACCTTATTAACTAATTAATTTTTTTTTTATTTTCATAATTAAGAAGGTAAATTTTACATTTTTGATGATTTCATTGAAGGTGGAGGTGATTCAGAGAGCCCATGATGATGCAGAAGGAAAATAGGCCAAACTATAGGGAAGCCCATGAACATATGTCCAATATTTTGCATGTTTTGAGAAATAAGTGCATCCAAATGGGATTAAATTTTTTGATATGGTCCATAACATAGTGGGATGAAACTTCTATGAATGTACCCAATCCCAATTAGTACATTAATAGGCCCAAAAAAAACTGATATGTCCAATAAAATTAATCTGCAATGAGTCAAAAGTTTGCCTATGTATTTTGGAAGTATCTCTTATTATATACATTATCTAGATTCCAACATTTACATGAATATAGAAATGAGGTCAATAAACTTGTTTTTAGTTTTTTGTAAACCAGGATAAATTTTATATTGGTCCAAAACCATAGGCAAAGTGGTTTCTTGAAATTAGGGTGCCCAAAACTATCTCCCATTTGGGATATAAAAGAACACCTTGGGTAGCACATTTTGGAGTTCGACTATGAGGAAAGGTGATGATTTTTTATAGTCCCAAATAATACTTATACTCAATCCTATAAGTTCTAGAGTCCATGGGATGATCTACTTCATCATCATTTTCTTTCTCTCATCCCATAGAGTTCTGAACGCCTTATTATCACTCGGGGGGAACGTTATGTAAATCCCAAGTTTCATGTTTGTAATATTTGAATGATATTTTTAATTATAGGTTTTTATGATATTTTTCATCATCCTCAATTATTATTTTATTGAGTTATTTACTGGTATGTAATTATCAACTCATATGATCATGTTTGGGAGTTCCCATTCATATAATGTTTCACACATCATTCACCACTTCTTCTTCCCCCTTTCAATTGCGGTATTTTTGTGGTTTATATTGGTCAATTGAACTCTCATAAACATGTTCAAGGCCATGTAAATTTATTTAATGGTATCAAAAATAAATATAATACAAACCAGGATAGCACATCGAGTTCTACATGTGTTGTCATGGATAGTTTCAATTATGAAGTCGAACAAAAATCACCCCCTCATCGATGATATTTGGTGAATAATTTCTGTGTTTTTTACTAAACCCTAAGAGGTATCCTAGTATAAAAGTAGGAAAAGTATGGTTATAGGTGTTAAAAACTGGGGATTAAAATATCATAACACTATATATTAAAGAGATTAAGGATGATCATCATGAGTGTAACATCCCAACCTTCTTCGGTAAGTTTCTCTTTGAATAATGCGATAGCGTGTGTTGTACGCAACATTGAGTTCTAACACACCACAACCAATCAAACTAGACATTATGAATTGTAATACCTCATTTTTAAAATTTTATAAATTTTATCTCTGAAAATGGAATTAATTTTTGGATTCAGAATATCGAATTTAGCTTAGGGTGAAATTTTGGAACTTTTCAAAAAACATTTATATTTTGATGAATAGTGAAAATTACGAAATTTTAATTAAAAACAACTTTTTTAATCGAAATAATTTATATTGATAAATTATGAATTTGAGTGATTTTAAAGTATATTTAGAATATATTTTTACCATTTTATACAATGTTGGTCATTGTACATAATTTTACAATTAAATCGTACATAAACAAGTGTCAATCTTTTGATAGTTATTATCTCTTAAAAACACGCTTTTTGTTTTAACAACGGGAATTAATTTTAAATTAATTTCTGCCACTTATGTGTTTTGAAATTGGGAAAATGGATTCCATATTTGAAATCAGGATGTTCATATAGTGTAAATAGGTAACTTTTATTTTTAGACATTTTGAATAATTACTTCGGTAAATATTTTATTTAACATAGTTAAGGGTAAATCCAGTAAATAAGGGTTAAAAAATAATATTATAATAATACTAAATTACCCTAAAACGTGTCCTAACCATATTGGTGGATACATGTCCGACCATGGGCATCTTTGGGTCGATTTTGGGAACCCATGGAGCCACTTGTAGGTGATAGGGACACTTTATTTTAATTAAGTTAAAATAAATACAAAAATGACATAAGCATATATCTTTTAGAAAAAAACATTTTACATAGGGTTATACATGTTGTATTTTCGACTATAAATATTAATTAGAAATCAAAAATGATTTCCTACATAATTATATTTTACTTATAATTTTTAGACATTATATAATGTAATTTATTTATGACACAATGGTGATGCAGTAATTACCATAATAGTTAAAAATTAGAATAATTGATATTATAAATACCCAAATAAATTTAATTTGAGACTTTTTATAAATAACAATAATTTTCTAGGTTAATAGGGAATGTTATGATTGTTTTAATTAACTTTTTTCGAAGTATTAATTCTGTTATAAGTTTTTCAAAAATCAATTATTGAATAGTGTCAAAATTGACATAAAAGAGTTTTTAAAACAAATATTATATTATTAATTGATATTAAATTCCTAAAAATCTATGGTTCGGCTGAGAGACTTATATCATGATAGGTGTATCATTAATGGACCACTTGGGGGTCTCTTGGAGGTATATAGTATGTTTATTGACCATATAATATAAAAATACAAAGAGACATTGTAAAAGTGAAACTAATTAACTAAGAGTTAAAACTAAAAGATAAGGTTAATATAATGACCCAAATCTGTCTAAATTATATTAGTTGAGTGGATTTCGACCCATCCCCACCTTAAAATTTAAATAATACACTTTGGAGCCATTAGAAACTGAATATGAATTTATTATAAAATAATATTTTTAGCTTTTCCAAAGGTGCCCCTCACCCCTCTTATAAAAGGGCACTCCTCCTTCTCATTACTTCACACCTTGAAAGCCTTTTGGATTGGCCAAAACCTGCCCAAATACTCTATCAAATTCCCTCAATTAATCCTAAAGGCATTCCTTTAGTCAGAAAGTCAACCAAAGTAGTCCTTTTGATCAAATCAAAAGGAAGAACCCGAAGAAGAGGTGATAATTTCCCCACCCTTTTTCAAGTTCATTTCTTCTTCCACTTCTTCTTTCTTTGTTATTACCATTATAAAATAATAACTCCAGTATATTATATATATATTTATGTTATTATAAACATGGTATAACCATATTTTAGTATTCTATCCATCCTTTGAATGACATGTCACCATACGTGCGTACGTACGACTTACCGTCTCCATGTCGTGGTGTAATTGTTATTCAAAACATTATTATTTGGATGGGTATAATAATGATGTGTAATTCATTTAAATAATAAATATAACATGATAATGATTCTGTATATATGATATACCATCAAATTATATATTATTTTAATATCAAAATAATGATATTGTCGCTCATGCCTACGTACGGACTACCGTCTCCACGAACGTGATGAGATTCATTCTCCATTGTATCCATTAAAGTATAATTCTCATTTGATGATTAATAATAATATCTAAGGACTTGATATAATTATGGATATTATTAAGATACAACCTATCCATGAAAAACATGGCTTACATAACAAAATTTATAAAAGAAAACGATTAAGTTAACACCCGAAACAACGATAATACTAAGATATTATTAACAAAATCAATGTTAAAAGATCATATATGATATCATATTAATATATATGATTCTTTTATAATTTAATAACAATTATTTAACCATTATATAGGAGGATAACCTAACCCCAACCAAGGAAAATTACAAGGTAAGGGTTTATTTCGCAATCTCTTCATTATCCGAGGTTGTTTATATGTAATAATCTACTGGGACTTCTTTATCATCCACATCCATGTTTCTTAAAAATGTATTTCAAAAGATTTTTACTATTTACTAGAATATGGGTTAAAGTCATTTATACCCTTGTTTGACTTTTTATAAGTGGTTTATAAGGGAATATTTCCATCGTTTTCCAAACAAGGTGTTATTTAACCTTTTTGACAGAATTAAGGTAAGAATGTTTTTTAACTTATACGACAGGTGCAGCTATTTTCCGCCGTTATAAAATTGTCAAAGCTTCCCTTACAAGATTATAAGAATATTTTCAATGAAAATGTTTTATTTTATATGACTCTTAAATGATTTAAATGTAAAAAGATATATTTCTCAAAAAAGAGTTTTGATTTCATCTATGTCAACATCCTTTGATGGATTTTAAGCTTATTTGAAGCTGATTTATTATGAAACAAAAATTCCATATTTTATTGAAGGTTTTGTGATATGTTTGACTATGGATATGTTATTTTTATACCCTTCATGTTTTATGGTGAAAGTATTAACATTTCATATTCCAGTTTTAATACGAATGTTTATGTTATGTTTAAACCTTTTCATATAGGAATGCATTGGACTTAATATGTGATGGGTGGAGCCCGCTATAGCTCCTAGATGCATTGGTAGGTCTCATTAGAAAAACTAGTGTGTTGACACAAGGCCTTGGAAAAATATTATATGTAGTCTTGGCACGAGGCCTTGGATATGTGGTTATGATAGTCTGGCATTATGCATTCCATCATTATAAAAGTGGTTATTGATATTGCATGTGATTATTAGATTAGTAGAATATCCATATGAAAAAGTAAATGACATTAATTCATTTTATTTTTTCTATACTATGTTGATGTTCAAGTTTAAAAGGATTTTGTTTTAGTTATACATTGCCTTAAATGTTTATTCTTATTTATGAAAGTTTCCGCTATATTGTTATTCTTAATGGGAATTTGAGCTCACCACTTTTCTATGTTTTATTTTTCCCAGGATATGAAAAAGTAAATTATGAATGACCTGCAGGGATAGTATGAGGGGATAAGAGTGTGAAATATGGAGACTATGTTGTTGTAGTTTTCATTTTTATGATGTAATGTAAAACTTTATGAATGTATCTAGTTATTCCAAGGCTACTAAACTAATCGGTCTTTCAATATTAGATCTTTCTTGTGATCATGCCAATGTTATGTAATAATGCACCGAATCTGGGTAACTGGGGTCGGGGCATTACATTTGGTATCAGAGAAAGTTTAGTACAAACCTTGGAAGAAAGATTTAGATAAACTATGATTAGAGCACATGGATTTAAGATGGACTTTGAGGATTAGTATAGAAGAACTTCCTAGAATTTTGGTATTGTAGAGATTTTGTGAGTTTTCAGAGAAATACATCCCTGTCGGGATACGAGTAGGTAGAGGCGGCTCTGGCACAGAAGTACCTAGGGGTAAAACCTAAAAACACCGCTTTGAGCTAGACTCGAACTAGAACTAGTGCACGACAATAGGGCTTGCTGCACTCTTGGTTACGACACTCCCGTGGGATATGCTTAGGATAACTCTCATTTTCTTTACAAATAATTATGAAGGGTTTATGAGTATATACTTCCTCAAAGAAAACATTTTTATGATTATGGATTATATCCATAAATAGTTCAATTTATGTTAATTGTTTTATAAGTATGGAATTGTGTATTTCGATTCATAAACTGATCTAGTTTATGCCATTATTTAGAAATGGTGCCTAGTGGAAGAAATGGAAACCGTATTAATGCACGCACTCCATGTAGGGATTTCCGTCCAACTCAAGATAATTATAGTGGAGCTGGTGATGCAACCGGTGCCGATCAGGTAATAACCATACTAGGGCAACTCACTCAGGTTATGAATAATAACATTACCCGTATGGAGCACCCTAATCCGCAGTGTGGAGGATCAATGTTAGATCACTTCATGAAGAAACAACCTCCAACATTCAATGGGAGTAAAAATCCCTTAGTAGCTGAGAAATGGATAAATTACCTAGAGAAAAAATTTCAGGCTTTGGGGAGTAGTGAAAGAGAAAAAGTTATCATGGTAGTTTACCGCCTCACTAGGGATGCTGATCAATGGTGGCCACTGATTCAAAACATGAAGGAAGATGATGAAGTATCAAATATGGAATGGAGGGAGTTTAATGATCTGTTTTTAGACAAATACCTTCCTCGTGACCATCGAACAGATATGGAAAGGCAATTTTTGAGTGTGAGACAAAAGGAGGATGAGAATGTCACAAAGTATGAGGCTAACTTTACAAGGTTAGAAAGGTATGCTAGAGATTATATACGTAACCCAAGAAGTAAGATTGATCATTTCTTTGATGGGATAAAACCATTTCTCTATCGAGTATTAGTCTCACAATCCTTCTCGTCATATGAAGACATTGTCTCAAGTGCTATCAAGACCGAAAAGGAATTCTCTATGTCTTATGACTTTAAAGAAAAGAAAGAGAAGAAGAGATCTGCTGATTAATCTGGGAATGGAAATAAGGGGAAGAATGGAAAGGTTGAATATCCATCTTGTGGTAAATGTTGCAAGAAACACCTCGGTACTTGCTTAAAGGGAATGAGTGTCTGTTAGAAGTGTGGTGAAAAAGGCCACCAAGCTCGTGATTGCAAAGGGAATAAGGAAGCTGCCAATGTTCAGTGATACAATTGTAGGGAGATGGGACATTATGAAAATGAATGTCCTAAGAGTCAGGGGAAATTACCTTAGAAAACGCCAAGTGATCAAGGCCAAGCTTATGCTATCACTACTGCTGAGGTAGAAGCTCCAAAAGACGTGGTGGCAGGTAATTTAATGGTTTCCTCAAGTTTAGAAAATGCATTACTTAATTCTGGATCATCGCATTGTTTCATATCATCCTAATTTGTTAAGAAAATTAGATATTTCCAATTTGATTTAACAAGGGAGTTGTCAGTTAAAACTCTTAAGGGAAGTATCATTGCAACAAAGTTTTGTGAATCAGTCCCCATTAGAGAACATAAATGTTATTTATCTGCTGATCTCATCACCATACCTATGATTGATTTTGATATAATCCTCAGTATGGATTGGATTTCGGACCATGATGTGAAGATTTATTGTAAGAAGAAGGAGGTTACGATTTTATATGATGATGATAAAGAACACCTTATCTTTAGAGCAGAATCGTCACCACCTAATTCTTATCTAGATCCACCCCTAGTAGCTCAACTAAATTCAATTATTGGGGAGGAAGAGGATGAAATTACAGTGGGTGAGGAATGTAATGTTCAAATAGAGGATGTACCTATTGTGAAAGAATATGTAGATGTGTTTCCGGACGATTTACCTGGACATCCTCCAGAATAAGAAGTTGATTTTTCCATTGATTTAATTCCTGGATCAAGGCCTATATCGAAGACCCCTTATAGAATGACCACTATAGAATTAGTTGAACTAGAGAAACAACTAGAGGAATTGAGTAATAAGGGATTTATTCACCCTAGTGTTTCTCTGTGGGGAGCCGTTGTTCTTTTTGATAAAAAGGAATATGGATCTATGAGGTTATGTATCAACTACAGGGAGATCAATGCTATAACAATAAAGAACAAGTATCCCTTACCTCACATTGATGATTTATTTGACCAACTTCATGCAGATCAATACTTTTCAAAGATTGACCTTCGATCTGGATACCATCATTTGTGTGTGAAGAAGGAAGACATTCTGAAGACAGCATTTCGAACCAGGTACAAGCATTACGAGTTTATAGTAATGACTTTTGGATTGACTAATGCCCCCTCTATATTCATGGATCTGATGAATAGAGTTTTCAAGGACTATCTCGATGAATTTGTGGTGGTATTTATGAATGATATCTTGGAATACTCCAAAATCTACTAAGATCATGAAAATCACTTGCGCATTATCCTAAAGACTCTGAGAAGACATGAATTATATGGGAAGTTTAGAAAGTGTGAATTCTGGCTTCAAGAGATTTCTTTTCATGGCCATATTGTCTCTAAAGATGGAATCTATGTTGATCCTTCTAAGAACAAGGCAATCCAAGAATGGCCAGCACCGACGAGTATAACTGAGGTACATATTTTTATTGGTTTAGCAGGTTATTATCGGCGTTTCGTCCAGAATTTTTACCGGTTGGCTAACCCATTAACAAAGCTCACATGTAAAGGGGTTAAAGTTTTTTGGAAAAAAGAGTGTGAATAATGTTTTGAAGAACTGAAGAGAAGATTAGTCAATACTCTTATATTGACTCTACCATCGGGGAATGATGGGTTCGTTATTTATAGTGATGCATCGAAGAAAGGACTTGGTTGTTTCCTTATGCAGAATGATAGGGTTATTGCCTATTTATCACGATAGTTGAAAATTCATGAGAAAAACAATCCTACTCATGGTCTCGAGTTACCAGTTGTGATCTTTGCTTTGAAGATATGGAATCACTACCTCTATGGTGAAAAAATGTGAGATTTATACTGATCACAAGAGTTTGAAGTATATTTTCTCACAAAAAGAACTCAACATGAGGCAAAGGAGATGGATTGAATTACTCAAGGATTATGATTGTACGATACACTACCACCCGGGGAAAGCAAACTAGGTGGCAGATGCTTTGAGCAGAAAAGCTCATGGAGTTTTGAACAATATGAGAATTGAAAGGGATCTAATTTTCATGGATCTATTAAAGATGGACATGGGAATAACCAGGGAAGGTGAAACATCAATTCTTTTTCAAATGATTGCCAAACCATCTTTACTAGAAAAGATTAAGAGTTCTCAGACCGATGATAAATACTTTCAAAAGAAGATTAAAGCTGTGAATGATGGGAGATTTAGAGACTTTGTGTATAAAGATGGAATTTTGAAATTTGGGAAGAGACTTTGTGTTCCCGATATACCTGATCTAAAAAGGGAATTGCTATATGATGTGCATAGTTCCAATTTCTCTATACACTCTGGGAGGACAAAAATGAATAGAGATTTGAAGGAACATTTTTGGTGGGATAACATGAAGAGGAAGATTGCTGATTTTGTGTCAAGATTTATGGATTGTCAACAAGTGAAAGATGGAAGGCAACATCCTGGTGGAGTATTGCAACCTCTTCCCATACCTGAGTGTAAATGGGATAATATCACTATGGAATTTGTCATGGGACTACCAAATACTCCTAGAAGGAATGATGAAATATGGGTTATTGTTGATCGTCTTACCAAGTCAACACATTTTCTTGCTATAAGAGAAGATCTACCACTGGAATGTCTAGAATGAATATATATTGATGAAGTTGTGAGACTTCATGGAGTACCCCTATCGATTGTTTCTGATCGTGATCCCCATTTTACTTCAAGATTATAGAAAAGGCTTCAGAAAGCCTTGGATACTGAACTTCATTTGAGCACTGCCAACCACCCACAAACAAATGGACAATTAGAACGAACTATTCAAACCTTAGAAGACATGTTGAGATCCTACTCACTTGACTTTTAGGGCATGTGGGATCAATATTTATCTCTAGTAGAATTTTCCTATAACAATAGCTTCCATTCGAGTATTCAGATGGCACCATATGAAGCGTTATATGGAAAGAGATGTCGCACACCAACCTGTTGGGATAACGTTGGTGAAAGAAAACTTATAGGCCTAGAGCTAGTGGATGAAATGATGGAAAAGGTTAAGGTAATCCAAAACCATATCAAAGCAGCTCAAAGTAGGCAGAAGAGCTATGCCGATAATCGAAGGAAGGATTTGGAATTTCAAGTCGGTGATCATGGTTTTTTGAAGGTATCTCCATGGAAGGGAGTCATATGTTTTGGTAAGAAAGGTAAATTGAGTCCCAGGTACATCAGACCTTTCTAAATTCTAGAACGAATTGGGGCTATAGCTTACCGATTGGAAATGCTGCCAAGTCTCTCCAAAGTTCACGATGTGTTCCATTTATCCCTATTACGGAAATACATGCCTGACCCAACACATGTACTCACCTATGAGGAATTAGAACTGGAACCCGATCTGTCTTATTGTGAAGTGCCCATTAGGATTCTTGATACGAGAGAACAAGTACTGAGAAACTGGATGACTCGTCTGGTAAAAGTTTTGTGGAGAAACCATAAGATGGAAGAGGCAACGTGGGAAACCAAGGAACTTATGATGAAGAACCACCAGAGTCTTTTCATGCGGTAGTATTTTAGAAATTTCAAGGATGAAATTATTTTAAGGAGGGGAGAATGTAACACCCCAAGCTTCTACGGTACGCTTCTCTTTGAATAATGTGATAGCGTGTGTTGTACGCAACATCGAGTTCTAACACACCACAACCAATCAAACTAGCCGTTATGAATATTAATACCTACTTTTTGAAATTTTATAAATTTTATCTCTCAAAATGGACTACATTTTTGGATTTGGAATATCGAATTTAGCTTATGGTGAAATTTTGGAACTTTTCAGATAACATTTATATTTTGATGAATAGTGAAAATTACTAAATTTTAATTAAAAAAAATTTTTTTAATCAAAATAATTTATATTGATAAATTATGAAATTGAGTGGTTTTGAAGTATATTTAGAATATATTTTTACCATTTAATACAATGTTGGTCATTGTAAATAATTTTACAATTAAACCAGACGTAAACAAGTGTCAATCTTTTGATAGTTATCATCTCTTAAAAACACGCTTTTTGTTTTAACAACAGGAATTAATTTTAAATTAATTTCTGCCACTTCTGTGTTTTGAATTTGGAAAAATGGATTCCATATTTGGAATCAGGATTTTTATATTGTGAAAATAGTTAACTTTTATTTTTAGACTTTTTGAATAATTACTTTGGTAAATATTTTATTCACCATGGTTAAGGGAAAATCCGGTAAATAAGGGTTAACAAATAATATTATAATAATACTAAATTACCGTAAAACGTGTCCTAACCTTATTGGTGGATACATGTCCGACCATGGGCATCTTTGGGTCGATTTTGGGACCCCATGGAGCCACTTGAAGGTGATAGGGACACTTTATTTTAATTAAGTTAAAATAAATACAAAAATGACATAAGCATATATCATTTAGAAAAACAATTTTTACATATGGTTATACATGTTTTATTTTGGACTATAAATATTAATTAGAAAGATAAAAATATTTCCTACATAATTATATTTTATTTATAATTTTTAGACATTATATAGTTTAATTTATATATGACACAATTGTGATGCAGTAATTACCATAATAGTGAAAAAATAGAATACTTGATATTATAAATACCCAAATAAAATTAATTTGAGACTTTTTATAAATAAAAATAATTTTATAAGTAAATATGGAATGTTAAGATTGATTTAATTAACTTATTTTTAAGTAATCATTCTGTTATGAGTTTTAAAAAAATCAATTATTGAATAGTGTCAAAATTGACATAAAAGAGTTTTTAAAACAAATATTATATTATTAATTGATATTAAATTCCTAAAAATCTATGTTTCGGCCAAGAGACTTATATCATGATAGGTATATCATTAATTTATCACTTGGGGGTCTCTTGGAGGTATATAGTAAGCTGATTAACCATATAATATAAAAATACAAAGAGACATTGTAAAAGTGAAACTAATTAACTAAGAGTTAAAACTAAAAGATAATGTTAATATTATGACCCAAACCTGTCTAAATTATATTGTTTGAGTGGTTTTCGACCCATACCCACCTTAACCTTTATATAATCCACTTTGGAGCCATTAGAAACCGAATATAAATTTATTATAAAATAATATTTCTAGCTTTTCCAAAGGTGCCCCTCGCCCCTCTTATAAAAGGGCACTCCTACTTCTCATTACTTCACAACTTCAAAGCCTTTTGGTTCGGCCAAACCCTACTCAAATACTCTCTCAACTTCCCTCAATTAATCCTAAAGGCATTACTTAAGTCAGAAATCCAACCTATGGAGTCCTTTTGATCAAATCAAAAGGAAGAACCCAAAGAAGAGGTAATAATTGCACCACCCTTTTTCAAGTTCCTTTCTTCTTCCACTTCTTATTTCTTTGTTATTACCATTCTAAAATAATAACTAAAATATATTATATATACTTTTATGTTATTATAAACATGGTACAACCATATTTCAGTATTCTATCCATCCTTTTAATGACATGTCACCATACGTGCGTACGTACGACTTACCGTCTCCACGTCGTGGTGTAATTGTTATTCAAAACATTATTATTTGGATGGGAATAATAATGATGTGTAATTAATGTAAATAATAAATATAACATGATAATGATTCTTTATATATGATATAACATCCAATTATATATTATTTTAATATCAAAAGAATGATATTGTCGCTCGTGCGTACGTACGGACTACTGTCTCCACGAACGCGATGAGATTCATTCTCCATTGTATCCATTCAAGTATAATTCTCATTTGATGATTAATAATAGTATCTAATGAATTGATATCATTCTGTATATGATTAATATACAACCTATCCATGACAAACATGGCTTACATAACAAAACATATAAAAGAAAATGAGCAAGTTAACACCCGAAACAATGATAATACTAAGATGTTATTAAAAAATTAATGTTAAAAGATCATATATGATATCATATTAATATGTATGATTCTTTTATAATTTAATAACAATTATTTCACCATTATACAGGAGGTTAACCTACCCCCAACCAAGTAAAATTACAAGGTAAGGGTTTATTTTTCAATCTTTTCATTATTCGAGGTTGTTTATACGTAATAATCTATTGGGACTTCTTTATCATCCCCATCCATGTTTCTTAAAAATGTACTCCAAAACATTTTTAATATTTATTAGAATATTGTTTAAAGTCATTTATACCCTTGTTTGAATTTTTATAATAGGTTTATAGGGGAATCTTTCCGTCGTTTTCCAAAAAAGGTGCTTTTTAACCATCTTGACAGAATTAAGGTAAGAATGTTTTTTTAACATATATGGTGGGTGCAGCTATTTTACGCCATTATAAAATCGTCGAAGCTTCCCTTACAAGATTATAAGAATACTTTCAATGAAAATTTTATATTTTATATGTCTCTTAAATTATTTCAAAGTAAAAAATAGATATTTCTCTAAAAAGAGTTTTGATTTCATCTATGTCAACATCCTTTTTTGGATTTTAAGCTTATTTGAAGCCGATTTATTATGAAACAAAAATTCCATATTGTATTGATGGTTTTGTGATATGTTTGACTATGGATATGTTATTTTTATACCCTTCATGGTTTATGGTGAAAGTATTAACATTTCATATGCATGTTTTAATATGAATGTGTATGTTATGTTTAAACCTTTTCATATGGGAATGCATTGGACATAATATGTGACGGGTGGATCCCGCTATAGCTCCTCGATGCATCGGTAGGTCTCATGAGACAAACTAGTATCTTGGAACAAGGGCTTGGAAAAATCTTATTTGTAGTCTTGGCAAGAGGCCTTGGCTATGTGGTTATGATAGTCTGGCATTATGCATTCCATCATTATGAAAGTGGTTATTGATATTGCATGTGATTATTTGATTAGTAGAATATCCATGTGAATAATTAAATGGAATTATTTAATTTTATTTTTTCCATACTATGTTGAAGTTCATGTTTAAAAGGATTTTGTTTTAGTTATACATTGCCTTAAATGTTTATTCTTATTTATGAAAGTTTCCGCTATATTGTTAGCCTTACTGGGCATTTGAGCTCACCCCTTTTCTATGTTTTATTTTTCCCAGGATGTGAAGAAATAAATTATGAATGGCCTGTAGGGATAGTATGAGGGGATAAGAGTGTGGACTATTGAGACTATGTTGTTGTAGTTTTCATTTTTATGATATAATGTAAAACATTATGAATGTATCTAGATATTCCACGGCTACTAAACTAATCGGTCTTTTGAGATTAGATCTTTCTTGTGATCATTCCAATGTTATGTAATAATTAACCGACTCTGGGTAACTGGGGTCGGGGCGTTACAATGAGATTTCCCCAGGTTTCTCACACTTAATTAATTTTGTTATTTTAAGATTTTTTTATTGCTTTCCATTTTTTTGGATTCCTAAAAAACCCAATGTTTTAAAAATCCTAATTATCATTTTCTTAATCAAAAAATTATTTTTAAATTAATCATCTAAGTCTCTTTTGAGAGATGACTTAGGGTTCCTATTATACCACAGAATTTCTAGTAAAAACTAAACAACTAATTTCATGTGCTCAAAAATGCATTCAAATTTTGGAATAGTCTTTAGGAATCCAATAGAATTTTTTTTATTTTTATATACTTTTATTTATTTCATTTACTTATTAATTATTACTCTTTTCAATATCCTTCCATTCCTTTTGATTTTTTTGTTTATTTTTTTGAGCTTATTCTTCACTCTCTCTCTTCCTCTCTCTCTCTCTCTCAAGTTATATAGTATAAAATTATCTTTTATTTAATCCTTTCATCCTTATTAATTTATTTTATATTACCCATATTCAATCATAAAAATAAAAAAATAAAAAAAATAAACATCCCAACTTATTTGCATAACCCGGTTAGAAAAAGAAAAACTACATGAATTTGTAATAGAAATTGAAAAGGAAATTCACTCACAAATCAGGTCATATATAGTAGAACAATCATGTAACACCAAGTAACCCTTTTTAAAACCTCAACGGATTCCAAACTAATAAAAAATTTAACCAAATCAAACACAAAAAAACCTGGATACAAATAACCAGATTTTAAAAGAATTGATCACATTGAATGTGGAGTACCAACCTGTATACATCCAATATCCTAATTAATTGTCCATCTTTGAGCTAAAATCAGGCCCCATCCACCTATATTCTAAATTCTGTGGAATTCCTACTGTGGACCCTCACAAACATCTCAAGGAGTTTCAAATAGTGTTCTCTACTAGGAAACCCCAAAATGATTCTAAGGATCTCATTATGTTTAGATTCTCCCCTTTCTTTCTTGATGATTTATCCAAATACTAGCTATACTATTTGCCTACCACAATTGGGGCATGTAATAACCTTAAAAAAATCTTTATATAGAATGTTTTCCTTTCCTCCCGATCTTAATCAATTAGAAAAGAAATATGTGGCATTAGAAAATCATAAGGAGAGACCCTTCATGATCATTGGGAGGGATTCAAATTAATTTGTTAATGTTTCCCCCACCACCAAAATATTTATAAATTTCTAATTCAATACTTCTATGAGGTACTTTTTCACATGTATCATGGAATGATAGTTGCTACATATGGTTGTTCCCTAGTTGATAAAACTTTTTCTATCACTTGTGACTTAATAGTAAGCATGTCTTAAAATGTACAAAAATTTAGTATAGAGTAATTGCACCTACCCGAGGAGTTCATGAGGTAAGTAATTTATCCCTAGAATAAAAGGAAGATAATAATCCTGATGAGATGAATACCCTTCTAAGGTAATTATATTAAGAACAAGGTAACTCCAACTCTTCTTCCATTTAAATTCCTTGTGGTATTTTTTCTGATAAAAATCATTTCTCTAACCAGTGCCCATAACATCAGGATTCATCTAAGGATTATATAGCATTATTCCATGGGTGTCCTTTTCACCAAGCACCACCTTTCATGTATGAACCATTCATGCCAAATTTAGAACCCGAGTGGAAAGCACAACCAATGTACCAACAATGTGGCAACTTGAGATAACCTAAACAAAACTAGTATCAACAAGGACAAGGTATGAAACCTTCTTATCATTCAACATCTCAAAACAATGATCCTCCTCCCAAATCTGACCCAATCCTTGGGGATATGTTGAATAAAATGGAAACCCAGAACCTCCAGTTCGAACGTACCACACAATGGGATATTCAAGACATAAAAACTCAAGTTGGACAACTAGAAAATACCATCAGTGAGATAAAGATGGAAGATTCTGGAAAACTACTATCCCAACCTATTGCTAATCTAAAATACAATGGTAATGTATGAAAAATCATACTGCATTGTGTTAAAGAAGTTTCTTCTTCCAAAGACTCTACAAAAAAGGTATTCCACATCTTGGAAACTCTCTTTACCTACCCTTAAAATATTTTATTGATGAAAAACAAAACAAAAATTCTAAACATATTATCATTAAGCATTCCACTGAACAGCCCATTCCTCTTCCATTCCCTTAAAGACTCTCTAAATCCAAGAAAAATTTTGATAATGAAATTGACAAAGAGATAATGGATACATTTAAAATGGTAAAAGTAAAAATTCCTTTATTGGATGTAGTTAAAAAAATCCATGATATGCCAAATTGCTTAAAGAGAATTGAACCCATAGATGGAGACTCAAGGGGAATGAGAGAGTCATCTTGGGACGGAATGTCTCAACCTTGATTCAATCTACAATTCCAACCATATTCAGGGATCCAAGAACTTTCATGATACCGTACACCATAGGTGAGCCATTCTTTTCATATTATATGCTAGATTTAGGTGCTTCAATTAATGTAATGTCATACTTTATATACACTTATCTATATTTTGGGGAGCTTCAACCAACAGGAATCACTATTCAAATTTCCAACCATAGCACAAAACACTCATCAAGAGTGATTGAGGATGTCCTCATAAGAGTGAAGAATCTCATCTTCCATAACCATTTCAAAATTCTTGAGATGGAAGATACTTGAACTCAAGGATTCTCCGCTCATAATTTGGAGGTTATCCTATAAAACAACAAGGATGATCCTCAATATTCACAATGGTATGTTTTCCATGCATTTCAGTGGAGAAAATTTAATTTTTAACATACTTAAAGATATAGAACAACCCATTGAAGAGCACTCCACTATTCATGTCTATTTGATGTAAGTTCTATCAAATGAAACACACACACAATTCTATCCACAACCCATACTCTGATTAATTTTCCTCTTCATCACCCTTGAATGATTTAATTTTTGATTCATGTTTTGAGTGTTTTGTGGGTTAAGAAAGGTGTAAATTTAGTGCTTTAACAGATGAGTTTGTCCATGATGAGGTACTCGTGAATGGTAATGATTTTAAAAATATCATTAACAATGATTCTCTTTCCTTAGTAAATAAACATGAGAAGATATACGGTTTCATAGACCTCACTCCCCTTAAATCTAAATCCTCAATCCACAAACCCCCAGTGTTGGAATTGTAACCACTTACATATAATTTAAAATTTACATATCATGAGGGTATTGACTAGCTTCTCATCATTATTTCCAATAATATCTCTCTAAAGAAGGAATAAAAACTATTCAACCATTTCAAGGAGTGTAAAAAGAAAATTGGATGGACATTGGCCAATATAACCAGGATTAGACCATCTATTTTTATGTACCATATAATTTTAGATGATGAGGACAAGCCTATATGGAAACCTCAATTCCATTTGAATCCCACTCTCCTTGAAGTGGTAAAATTTAAAGTTAGTAAATTACTTGCTAATGGGATAATTTATCATATATATGATAGTAAATGGTTTATCCAGGTGAAAATTATGCCTAAAAACAAGAATAATGGTTGTATTAAAATAAATGAATGAATTTCTTCCAAGACATGTCAAAAATAGTTGGCGAGTCTATATTGACTACTATCAACTAAATAAAGCCACATGAAAGGAACACTTTTCTCTACCGTTCATTGAACAAATGATAGAAATATTGTCTGGTATGTCACATTATCATTTCCTTGATGGCTATTTAGGTTATTTTCAAATCTGTATAGTGCCTTAGGATCAAGAAAAGACAATATTTACCTGTCCATTTGGAACATTTTCATAAAAAAGATTACCTTTTGGTCTATTGAATTCTCCTAATAATTTTCAGTGATGTATGTTGTGTATTTTTTCTGAGTACCTTGAGAATTATATGTTAGTATTTATAGAACTTCCTTTGATGACTCTTTGGTAAACCCATGTTTTTTCTCCACTACTACATTGAAAAGATCTCATATTAAATCATGAGAAATGTCATTTCATGGTTCAGTGGGGGATATTTTTTGGGTATGAAATTTAAAAAAAGGTAATTCAAGTGGATAAATAAAAAATTTAATTAATTTATTCAATTCCATTTCCAAAATGTGTCAGTGAGGTGTGATCTTTCGTGGGTCATGCTAGTTTTTACAACCAATTCATTAAATAATTCAGTAATATCACACTTCCCAGGTCTCAATTGTTTCAAAATGATTATGAATTTTTATTTGATAAAACTTTTTAGGATTTTTTTGAATTCACTAAAAAGGATTCTCACTTCACCTCCCATAATCTAACCACCACGGTAGGATCTTCTCTTTGAACTTATTTGTAATGCCTCTAACATTGAAGTTGGGACAGTTTAATCACAACGGGTTGAAAGTATTCTCATGTCATTGTTTATGATTTATGTATTCTTGAACCTTCCTAGGAAAACTACAAGGCCATTTAAAAATAACTTCTTTATACTGTGTTTGCCGTTGAAAAATTCAATTCATATATTATTGGAAAAAAACATTGTCTTTTTTGATAATGATGAAATTCATTTTATCCTAAAGAAACCTAAAGATAAACCCTACCACATACGGTGGATGATCCTCCTCTAGCAATTTGACATTAATATTATAGATAATAGAGAAGTAGAAAATGTGGAATCTAACCACATTAGTTGGGTTTCCCCACCACTAGACCACCATGTTGACTCATTCATACCCATTGAAGAATTATTCTCTCATAAGAACCTTTGTGATGTTGTTAACCTTACCCCTTGGTATACAAAAGTTATGAATTGTCTAGAAACATCAAGGGTACCCACTAATTTCTTCACATTACACTCCCAAAGACTTAAGAATGATTTTTGATGGTACATTTGGTATGAACATATTTTTGTAGAATTTTTAGTGACCAATTCATTTGTCAGTTTGTCCCTAACCATGAGTTCACCTCTATTTTGAGATTCTTCCACACTTTGGATTGTGGGGCCCACATTGGCTTTCAATGTAATGCTCGGAAAGTCCTAGAATGAGGAAATTATTTTCTATCATTTTATAAAGGTTCTCATATATTTTTTAATTCCTATACTTGATATCAATTCATAGGGAATATCTCCGAGAGGAATAATATTCCCCAACAACCCATGGTATTTTGTGAGATCTTTGATGTATGGGGCATTGAAATCATTGGAAATTTTCCAAATTCATTTGTATTTGTGTACATCTTATTTGGTGTGTACTATGTCATTAAATGGATGGAAGAAAAGTCTACAAAAACTGATGACACTTGGGTGTTTTTTGATTTTGTGAGGTCCCAGATTTTTAGCATATTTGGTTTTTCGAGATTCATCATTAGTTATCAGGGTTCACTATTTTGAAATTGCTACATGAAAATTTTAATTTGTAATTATGGAGTTGTTTATAATTTCTCCAATGCATATCACCCCAAAAATAACGGACAAGCATAAATCTTGAATCAGGAAGATAAGCGAATCTTTGATGAAATGGTACAACCCAATAGGAATAATTGGAGTTTGCGCTTGGATGATGCACTTTGGGAGTACCGTACAAATTCTAAAACCCCAATAGATAAGTCACCATATAATATTGAGTTTGGAAAAGTTTTTTAACCTACCAGTAGAGGTAGAAAACCATGCATATTTGGTTATTAAATAATGTAATATAAATCTCCCAGATGGAGGTGAGCATAGGAAGTTTCATATTCAAGAGTTGGAAGAAATTAAGTGTGGTGCATATGGGAACTCCCAAATCTATAGTGAGAAGAAAAAGTCTATCCATGATGGGATTATTCATTAGCTAATGTTTCCTATAAGTGATACATGTATTATGTACAATTCCAGGTTAAAGGTTCACCTAGGTAAGCTTCCTTCTCAATAGCTTGGTCCTTATACTATTACTAATGTTTACCCTCTTGGTGGAATACAAGTTTTTCATAAGTAGAGTGGCTGATGTATTATGGTTAATGGGAAGAGACTTAAACACTTTTATGAGGATTTTACAATTAATATTTTATTTTTATTAAATTGGTTTTTTTCAATGATATAAATGGTTGTATCTCTTAGAAACATTTAAGAATAATGGTACCATTTGTGTGAGTAGTTTATAGTAAATTGTGTCACTTAATATCTCCACACATATTTTTCACCACACCCTGATGTGTGATTATTTATTACTTAATAGAAGGTAAATATATGTTATATTAATATTTATCATATTTCTAAAGACATTTTTTATACATTCGTTCTTTATATAATCTTTTTCATTATTGAACCTGTTGACATGTCCTTGTGTACCTGTTACCTGACTATTGAACACCCTAAAAATCTATAACTAAAAATCAATACAAAAATTAATTAAAAAAATAACATAAAAAAATACAGGTTTTGTTTCGGATATGTCAAAAACCACTCTACCTCAACCTTGGATCTAGTTATAAATATTACAATTAGTGTCATGAGGAGATCAAACAAGGGTTAAGTGATGAGTGTGATATTTTTTCCAAGTTCCACATTTTATAAAATTAGTAATAAATGAGGGGATTGATGAAATGTAAAACATATAGGGATATCTAGTTAAAGAGATTAAGGTTAAACTTTTAGTAATTCTTAAGTGATTGTATTTTGAAATTTGATTCCTAAGGATGTAAGGTAGGTTCAGGGGGAAAAATCATTTAAGAAGAAGAATGTTAAAATAACCTATATTTACTTAATGTAATGTGGAAATAATAGAATGGAATGGTTTTCACAAATACATGTGAGGATTTTGTGGCCTTATTGAATTTTTAATTCCATTATCATATTAGTATCATGAATCTCTTTCAATTCCATTTTAATACAATTTATGAGACACCTTTTTCCATGATCCCTGAGAATAAATCCTTGGTGTGATTTTTTCTTGGATCAAATTTCTTTCATGAATAAAATTTTCATTTAATTTCAAATTTTCAGGATGTTTTGAATATATACATACATAATTTTTTAAATGTGAATTTATCTAGGGGTGAAAATTTTTAGGTGTGGGGGTGTGATCCCACTGCAATTCACTATTCATTTTCACCCTTACACCACTATTTTAAACTGGTTTTTTATTGAAAATTTAAATTATAATAACAAATTTCACTTCATTATTAGATAAATAATTTTGTTTATTTCACTATTAAAAAGGGAATTTTAACTGGTTTTTATGATTTCATTGAAGGTGGAGGTGATTTTGAGATCCCACAATGATATAGAAAGAAAATGGGTCAAACTGCAATGAATCCCATGAAAACATGTTCACTATTTTTCATGTTATGTAAAATAAGTGAACTAAAATGGGATGAATTTTTTTATCCGATCTATACCTCTATGGGATACAATATTCAGGAATAAATCCAAACCCAATTCATAAATAAAGAGTCCCAAACGAATAGATCTATCCAATAACATGAATTTACACATTGGAAAAAGTTTTCCTCTGTATTTTGGAAATATCTCTTATTGTATCTATTATCTGGACACCAAATATTACATAGAGATAGATAGTAGATCTGAAAAAAATCTTTTAGCTTTGTGAAAAGTGAGATAAAATTTTATATTCACCCAAAACCATGGGCCAATTGGTTTCTCTAAATCAGGTTTCCCACAACCACCTCCCATTTTGGCTATAAAAGAACACATTGGGCGGCATATTTGGGAATTCAACCATGAGGCAAGGTGTTTCCATTTTTGGAGTCCCAAAGGAGTATTATAATCAATCCTATAAGTTCTAGAGGCCATGAGAGGTTCTACTTCATCATCATTTTCTTTCTCTCCTCCAATGGAGTTCAAAATTATTTGTGATCACTCTGGGTAACGTGATGTAAATCCCAAACATCATGTTTGTAATATTTGAATAATATTTTTAATTCTAGGTAGTTGTGCTGTTTTTTATCAACCTCTATTATTATTTTATTGAGTTATGTACTAGTATGTCATTCTTAACTCATATGATCATGTTTGGGGGTACCCATTCATTTGATGTTTCACACAGCATTCACCACTTCTTCTCCCCCATTCAATTACGGTGTTTTTTGGTTCATATTGATTAGTTGAACTCTCATAAACAATTTCAAGGACATGTAAATTTATTTCATAGTATCAAAAATAAATAACATAAAAATATGGATAGCACATCGAGTTCTTTGTGTGTTGCCTTGGTGAATTTTCATTATAAAGTCAAACACAAATCACTCGATCATCAGCGATATCCGGTGAATCATTGTGTGTTTTAGACTAAAACATAGGAGTTATACTAGTATAAAATCAGTAACATTACGGTTCTATGAGTTAAAAACCTTGGATTAAAATATCATAACTCTATCTCTTGAAGCGATGAAGGATGAGCATCAGAAGATTTTTCCCGAGTTGATCACACTTAATGAATAATGTTAATTCTTTCTTTATTGTATTGCTTTCCATTTTCTTTTAGATTATTAAATCATAAAACACAATGTTTTCCAAAACCCCATTCCCTTTTTCATAATCAAGACATTCTTTTTAAATTAATGGTCTAAGGCTTTGTCAAGAGACGACCTAGGGTTCCTGTTATGCTATATACATTCTAGTTAGAAACTAAAAAACTAGTTTGACATGCTCGAAAATGTGATCAAAGTCCCAATAAAAAAGGAAACTTCAGTGTGTACGCCAAAATAAATAAGGAAACCTCAGCATGTAAGACTCGAAAAATTGGAAAATCTCAGTGTGTAAGCCCCAATTAATAGGGAAACCTCATTGTGTAAGCCCCATTCAAAAGGAAAACCTTAGTGTGTAAGACCGCATCAATAGGGGAACCTCATTTTGTAAGCCCCAATCAATAGGGAATCCTCAGTTTGTATGCCACAATCAATTGGGAATCCCCAGTGTATAATACCCAGTAAATAGGGAATCATCAGAGTGTAATCCCCGATTAGTGAACTATGAGAACATTGATTCATGAAAAAACTATGATACGTTGGATACCTCCCTGAGGCTCGAGATCCATAAAACCATGTAAATGGGAGTCCCCGAACATAATCCCAACATCTAAAACCAATGATGTTGATTATTTTCCATCATTTATTTCTCAAAATGAGAAAATCTCATGTGGGATTAGAGAGTTTCAATGATTATAACATTGTCACTATAAACCTCTATGAATATAATGGAAACATCAGTGTGTAATCCTTGACCTAACTAAGGTATGAGAACCCTGATTCTTTACATAACCTGGTTACGTAGGATGAATTTCTAATGCCTGAGCTCAAATAAACATTTATTCTGATATAAGAACCATGTCTCTTAAATTTCACCCATTAGGACCCAATCATTCCCATGAGCTGATCTCTCCACCTCATCCCTCAGTAGATTAAGAAATAAACAGAACTACAATGACTCTGATTCCTACCATATCTAGGAAATGTACAACACTTCTCCGAGGCATTAGATCCATAATTAACATCTCATCGTCCATCCTAACACAAAATTCTCATGTCCATATGCAATGACACTTATCCCTTGTTTCCCCTTATTTCTCACACCAATCATTGCTAACATGGACTTACGGAACCTCAATGAACACCTCATTGGTTTAATTAATCTCCACCAACCATGGAAATCCTAGCATATAAGCCCCAATGAGTGACATGATATGAAATATCCTCATATAAGGGAATCTACCTTGGGGTCAGTCCCAAGGGAGTGATAAAAATTTGATAACTCTGATTCCAACCACAACTAGGATACGTAGGATGTCTCTTCCTAACACAAGCTCAAATATTCAGTGCCTCAATTCCCACACATATATTCTCTCCACATGATTTTAAACTACATGGGTTTAATGTACTACATTGTCTTTGATTCTATTAATATACATGATATGTAGTACACCATATAACAACTCAATCCCCTACATGGAATAATAATCATATCCCTACATGGAAACACATTACAAAGTACTTGGTTATATGGGTTCATCACATAAGTAGCTATCCACTACATAGAAATGGATGAAGAACCATAGATTTCTACAGATGGATTCATTAACAAGACCCCCTCTCCTTTGATCATTGATGAGATTTCCATTATTTTGTATACAAATAGAATTGAACTATAATCATTTTGTTAACGTAATCGGTCCCATATCAAGATTATAAATAGATTTGAAAACATAAATTAAATCTATAGGAGAATCTTGGAGTATGCAACAACTCCCCTAAAAAGGTTGTGATGAGCTCAACCTCCCAACCTCTTGACCTATGTGAGTCCCTATTTGTCATTGGTTATGAAACCCCAATCGACCGTTTTCCTTTAGAAAGTTGATCCACACCCAGTTAGGGATGATTGAACCATTGGGAGTTTCTGTAAAGAATGGATGTGACCCGATGTAAATAGTTTTAAAAGAGTTTAAACTGACCACAATCAACCATTAGGACCAACTGAACCTGTATTATTGAGGTTTTCCCCAGTCATCTCATTCCTGTCGAAACAGAATTGGTGAACTCATTGTGAATCTATGAGATAAAAAATTATTGTTTATTGTCTGTCGGGTCATTTTTCTTTCCCCTATGTGAAAAAAGAAATGGTTACCCTGATGATAATCTTTGATATAACAAATTGTTGGTTATAATTCAATGGGACATTCATTTCCCCCATATGCAAACAGAAATGATGAACCAAATGTGAATCTTAGAAATAAATAACATTTAGTAATCATTCCTCAGGATTCTTTATTCACCATATTCTACACAAACAACATAGTTGGACCAGAATGATCTTATATATGATCCTATTTAAATTATTTTCATTTGAAATAATTCCATTTTGATAAGTCCAAACAAGCAGAATGTTCAGATTATGAATAATACGACAATTGTGTTAATTGTACATATCTTATTGAGCACATAATTACTAAAATATTACACAAATAAATAACGTTGTTCCTTGTTACTTGTTTGATTGAAAATAACTCTCCCATTGATAGTGTCCCAACCCGGGACAATGTATTATTCATCTAGCAATTGTTTCCGTAAACCACCTATGGTGACAAAACCCATGAGATGAAAAATTATCTCACCTTCTCGATAACTCCAATGATAGGTGGAAAACATAATGTTCTAGGAGTAAAAATGACATGGTACAATCCTTTATGTGGATGATTACCATGAGGCCCTCAAAGCATGGAAACCGGCAAATCCGCGTCACCCAGGGAAAGATGTAGCTGAACCAGTGGCCCTCATCACCACAACCAGAATCTTCGAGAGAATATCCTTAGAGTGTGACAAATACCACCTTCCATATCTATTTAAAGTGGAATGGGAATCCAAACAAAATCCCATTCTAATTCCGAGGCCTCTTAAGAGGTCCCTTTTTAATCATTGTCCCCAAGATCATGTAATTAGTACCTACCAATCACCTAATGAGGTTACCACCCGACAAAGTACCACCTATAACACCCATTCATTGGAAAAATGAAGTCTCGTTAGAGGTTGAAGGTTCTAGATATCCAAGAGAGGTCTCATATATACACTTCAACTTATGTTTTCATCATAATCACTAATTTCGTTTTTATTAGAATGAAGAGAGAACATCCACACACACAAAAAAGGTCATGGGAAAGGCTAAATATACAAGCTTAGGAAGGTATAAAGTAGCGAAGACCAAGTGGGTCTCCCCTAATCAGATTCACTTCCTTTGGTTCTACATGATGGGTATTTGGGAAACATTTAATATAAGTACCCTGCTCTTCTACCACCAAGGATGAAAAATAGTCATCCACCTTATTACTTTCACGCCATGTGTGCACCACCTGGATGTTGCTACTGCTGAGGCTAGAATGACACTTCTTGATGATATATGCTATAGTCCAAGGACGAGATATTTTTCCCTAGATAAAATCATGGATTACCCTAGAGTCTATTTCAATCTAACTCAGAGAAATCTTCTTATGTGCACACATGCTAAGTCCTGAATACATACCCTTTGCCTCTACTTAGATGAAGCTTCCCCTCCCATAATAGGCAGAAAAATCCAACATGAAACATACCATGTAGCCCCTAACCACTCCACCACCACGTATAATACCAAAAATACATGGACCATCAAAATTAAGTTTTAAACCCATAATAGAAGGTAACCAGGGTACCCATTTACCTCTCATCCCAAGACATGACTGTTGCGCACTAACTGCATTCACCGGCATGTTTCTAAAAAATAGAGCATTACACCAATTGTTAATACCACTAACAAGATCAATTAATATAGATTTTGTTATCATGATAATAGATCCCCATGTGGAAAAAATCTCTTCAAATCTTGCCTTATATTGGACCTTCCAGATAGACCAACACCCAACATTTAAAATCACCAATCTCGCCACTTTTTCTATGCTCGTGAAAATTGATCCGTGAAACTATTTTTGAAGAAAAGATGCACCATAGAGTTCTGAAGATAAAATACCAGTAAACTCATCAAATAATCACCAAACATCCATATCCCATTCACCTTCAAATAACGGGTGATTTGAACTCTCCTCCTTATACACCCTCCAATAATGGAATCTGGATACAATGCTGAATTATGTCTTCCTCACTTTATCATTGGTGGGTATAGCCTGATTTATTATCCTCTATAAAATAAAGTTCAACACAGTTGGAATTATATCACACTATATCAAGTTATTCCTGGTGTCATGTTTTTCCTTCATAAAATAAATCATGCAAAAGTCCTTTGTTGAAAAGTTCCCAGAACTGGAAGTAGTGAATACCCAATTATCAGGATCTCAATTTAAATCCATGAGATCAAAAACCTCATGATGATCCTTATCTAGGATAGTGTTGATGAATCTTGGATACATACTAGCCCTCTAAAAGATATCATAGTGATAGGACATCCCGAGAATCCAATTATCAAACCATCCCAATTTTGATGCCAGAAAGAGATATCGCCTTTTCTTATAATCCATCAAGAATGTTGCCTGGTATTTTGTATCATGTCATGAATTAAAGACCATAAAGGAGCGGCATGTGTTATAATATTATCTTCTAACCTTTTGTCTTTATAAGAAATAATTTTCCCCCAAAGAGTGTGTTCCTTTTCAACTTCCCACGCCAGCCTTTCATGCATGTAGTGAACAATATCTACCAGACTTCTACTGATGATGTATGTTGACTTATTCTTGGTGGAACCAGCAAGCAGGCATGTATCCTTGCTTACTAAAAAAAATTCGATGGGATATTTTCATAGTAGGAATGGGGGAGTACACATACCTGCCCTCGTGAATGAAGTCCATTAGACTATTGTAGTGGCACAATGAGGAAATAAGTGGGCGTATATTCCCACTACAATTGAAGATATCTTCCAGTGTCTAATGGAGATGAAAAATGTAATGGATTATATACCTACACACACTTTGATAAAATGAAAATATATTTTATTAATAGATGAAGAACTCCATTGACATATTCTGGAACTCATATAGTTAAAGGGGAAGGATCATATTCCTTTCCATACATCCAAGATAGCTCAACACTCTGAACATCATGAACAATTGGCTACAGTGGACCAAGCACATATTATTTATCCCATCCAGAAGAATTATTGGAATATTCCAATAATTGATTAGAAATCAGACCAAGATCATACTACCATTCCAACTAGGGATCACCAGGTGAGAGTGGAATATGACTCTAGATAGGGGAACATGCCTATCGAAGTTGTTCTTCAGTATATTGGAAAGGCCTAGTATCATGCTCAAATACCTATTATGGATGGGGATCCCCAAGTTAGAGGGGAACATGCCCAAACACAAGATCATATTCTTGTAAAAAAATTATAACCTCATACTCCAAATGTCCAGGATCGAGCATTTATCCTCGTTCTAGTTGGGTATAACCTATTGATAATGGAAAAAGTCTCGGGGCATGCTCATATTCATGTTAATGATTCTACCTAGCATATTACAAAAGGTCACAGCAGTTAGGCACATATTCCCACTTCCACCGATGAATGACATCACGATCATTGTAGAGACCCAATCTTGACGTACATAGACATTACATTACTTTTTCAGAATAATTAATACATAATAAAAACCGACACTCAAGGATCGTAATAGTTTAGTGTCTTTGGAAACTAAAAAAACATAATCTTCTAATCATTTTGAATGATCTTCGACATCTCCCATAAATATCTTCCCCTTTTTTTCTTACCAAAAACAATTCATTATATACTTGGGAATAGAAAACATAAAAAGGGTGAGCTATAATGCTCAATGAGGGTAATAATAGAGAACATAAAACAATCCATAAACATTTGAATGCAAAAACATGAATATAAAATCTAAACAGAAAAAACTTGAGCAATGACATAAATATTGGAAGTATGTAAGGCATATATCATAATAGAACATCAATACTGATAAAATAACATAGGAAGAAAAAAAATTAATTGTAGAAAACCATTAAGCACTTAATATTATTTCAATAGTAGCCAAGACATTTCTGCCAAGACCATCTTAGTGGAAAAAGTCCCTTTCTGAATCGAGTTCACTCATCGTTTTAGTCCTATAACAATGAACCAGATTAACATACCAATACAGCCATGTCTATCCCATGAGATATAAATCATTACCCATTGTATTGGAGGGAGATATAGGTCCCAACAATCTCATAATGAAATCATTCTTACTTTTTCCACAATATAAACATAAATCATTCATCATAAACCAAAGAATAAAAATGGGTTTTATAAACATCATCCCATAATAACATAATCCATATAAAACAAATGGATATCATTTCATCATAATAAAAGTGGAACCATGTAAATCATAGAGACATTATACTTGAAACATACTCATATGAAATAATGTCATCTTGTATGGAAAATGGTTTTGATAAAACACTTGAAATTGATTCTTGAGGAAAATATCATTTTTTTTTCAAATTCATTTTCTTTTCCCAAAATTCCATGAAATTTTAAAATAAAAGGATTTTTTTGAAAATATTTATGAATTATTGTAGAGTAAGCTTAATGAAAATAAGGTGTTATAGAACAGTAAAAATATGTTCATGTCGTATAAGTTAAAAAACATTCTCCTCGTACTTTTGTCAGAAAAGTAAAAAAGTACCTCGTATGGTAAACAAAAGAAAGATTCCTTCCAAAACTTTTGGTAAAAGTAATAAAAGGGTAAAAATGGATTTAAAAATACATGGAATAATACTAAACATTTTATGAAAACATTTTTAGAAAACATGGACTTGGATGATAAACATAACCCCAGTAAATACTTATGAATATACAATCTCAGATAAGAATGAGATTGGAATAATTGTCCCTTACCTTATGTCTGATATCCTTTGTATGTATCCGAACCTCATGTATAATGATTTAAATAATGTCATTGAATTATTAAGGAATCATATTAATTGTTATTATATCATATATGGTTCACTTATGACTTTATATTACCTGTTCATTTGTAAATTCTATGTTAAAGCAGCGTTTTGGTAAAATCGTTTCATCTATCATACGTTTTTCGACTTTTTGTTCTTGATATTATTACTTATATCCTGATTTACTTAATTCCAGAATGTAAAACATGATTTATATATAATATATATTCAGAATATACATATATATGATATATCAATAAAAAGAAATAACTACACCGTTCATGGAGACGGTAGGCCGTACGTACGCATGGACGCTGTTTTTCGTTTCCTTATTGAATTGAATGGAATTAAGTAGATGACACACACATATATATAAATAAATCATGTAGAATTATTATATAATATATTTAATGATTACTTATTATATATAATTTATAATTATTCTTGAATTTTTAACATTGAAAATGAATCTCATCGCCTCGTGGAGACAGTAATCCGTACGTACGCACGAGCGATGATATCATTCCCATATTTATTGAATGGAATTTGAGTGGATGATATAATATCTTAGAAAAATTATGATGTTACAATAATCATATATAGTTATTCTTTACACTATCATACCCATCCAAGTAATGGGGTGGTGGAAAACAGATTACACCACGGTGTGGAGACAGTATTCCGTACGTACGCACGCATGGTGATTTCATTTTCTGTAGGATGGATAGATGGTGAGATAGTGGTTTTTCCTATTTATAATAACATATCAGTATATAATTAATACTTATGTTATGAATTTATAATGAAGCAACAAAA
Organism: Viscum album; assembly: GCA_963277665.1. Lineage (NCBI taxonomy): Eukaryota > Viridiplantae > Streptophyta > Magnoliopsida > Santalales > Viscaceae > Viscum > Viscum album. Next base: position 777,714,179 of record OY728131.1, on the reverse strand, counting down.
TAAGAGGAATTAGAAGAAGAAAGAAACTTGAAAGAGTCGGTAGAAGAGATTACCTCTTCCTCGACACACCTCCTTTAAACTTCTTCTTAGGGCACTAGAGTTGGTATTTTGAGAAGACCATAACCTCTATGATCTATCAAGAGAGGTTTAGAAGATAAATTGGCAGGGTTTGGCTGATATTCAAGGCTCAAAAGGGTGTGAAGAGAAGAGGAAAGGGTTGCCCTTTTTATAAAGGAGGAGATGGGCACCTTAGGAAAAACTTAAAATATTATTTTTTAATAAAGTCATATTCGGATTTTAATAGCTCCAAATTGATTCATTTAGAAGATAAATGGGTATAGGTCTAAAGACTCTCCATGAATAGTTTTTAGACATGTTTAGGTTACTATTTTAGCCTTATTATTTAGATTTAACTCTAAGTTAAATAATTTAACTTTTACCGTGACTTTTTGTTTTCTTACACTATATGGTTAATAAAATTACTATAAAAAGCCAAAAAAATCCCAAGTGGTTCATTATTAATATATATATACTTATCTATGTCATTTTTCTAGACCTTATATTTTTAGGAATATAATAAAAATTAATAATATAATATTTGTTTTAAAAACTATTTTATGTGAATTTTGACACCATTTGGTAATTGATTTTTGTAAAAATCACAGCAGAATGATTAATTCAAAAAAAAGTTAATTAAATCAATAATAACATGTCATATTAACTTCTAAAATTATTTTAATTCATATAATGTCTCAAATTAAATTTATTTGGGTATTTATAATATCAATTATTTTAGTACTTCATTATTTAGGTAATTACTGCATCACCATTGTGTCATAAATAAAATAAATTATTTAACGTCTAAAAATTATAAATAAAATATTATTAGGTATGAAATATTTTTATCTTTAAAATTAATATTTATAGTCGAATTTATCTTATAAATAACCCTATATTAAAAATGATTTAGTTATTAAACATTGATTTAAACTATTTTAACCCTTCTTTAAATAAATTAATAATAAATGTCCTAATCTAATCCAAGTGGGCCTAAATGGTCATATTTTTTTTCTAAGGATGTTTTTCGTCGAATTACACTTATCCAATAGAATTAGGACATGTGTTAGGGTAATAGTAATATCATTTTTACCCTTAATTACCCTATTTACTTTTTACCATGGTAAATAAAAGTAAAAAGTTACTATTCACCAAAAATTATTTTTATCTTATTGAACCACATTTTACTCCTTGATATTAACTATGTCTCTCGGATTTTCGAAATTACACTCATAGAAGCGGTAAAAAAAATTTTATGTAAATTTATAAATTCTCCTAGGAGGTGGGTAAAATATGGTGAAATGTTCAAAAAACATTTATATATCTAAAATTATTATAAAATGACTCAAATGAATAACATTGAACTTATATAGGTATTATGTATCAATTTTGACCTAAAATAAATTTAAATAAAATAAATAATTATTTAAATAAAAAGACGGTTTTTAAATAGTAACCGAGTATTTTCACTATTCATCAAAATTTGAAAGTTTTCAGAAAAATACCAAAAATTCACCCTAGGCTAATTTCGATATTCCGAATCCAAAAATTAAGTACAGTTTGAATGATAAAATTTATAAAATTTCAAAAAGTGGGTATTACTATTCATAACGGCTAGTTCATAATAGTAATATCTCGTTTAGTGAAACTCAGTATTGCGTACAACACATGCTATCGTAGAAAGTCTTGATTGCATGTAATGCAAGCCAAGTCAGGGTTGCGTGAAGTGAAAGATTCCTTTTTTTGCGTATAACAGAATCCAACCATATTTATTTTATATATTGAATATATATAAATATATATACACTCAATGTTGCGTAGAATAACTTCTATAAAGAAAACTTAAAATTTTGTGTAACACGCTCCAATATTAGTGTTGCGTATACTGGAAGCTAATATGGTGTTGCAAGATAATCTTGGTGTAGCGTATAACAAAATATATGAAATAAATTAAAAATAATATATCTTATAAAATATTGGGGTGTTACATTCTACCCCCCTTAAAATGAATATCACCCTCAAAATTTGTCGGGGTTATAAATCGTTTACTACTTGAAAGTTTCTTTAATAGAAACCCACATTGTTAAAAGGAATTATAAAGCTTAGTTTCAAAAAATAATTTATGAAACGTAACGGTTACCCAAATTAACTCATCACTAGGTTTCCACATAGAAGAACATAGGTGAAAATATGGATATGGAAGAAAGATCTAACCATCTAGTTCTGATGAAGAGTGGTAGAGAACATGGCTATGAAAAATACAACAATCACAAGTGATGATCTAAGGTACTATCTGATTTATCAGATATAAGGGCACTAGGACAACATTTTTGGTTTTCAAGATCATTTCCCTAAAGTTGAATAATTTGAATTAGAAGAAATACTTACTTTATTTCAGTATAATCTCACCATTGTACATGCCTTGAACAATTTCCACTTCATCTCCTAAATAATTGAAGTTGAATTTTTCATTCATGAGGTGTTAGCAGATCATGTGATAGAATGATGGGTCATTCCATATTTCTCAAACAAAATTTTAGAAAATGTAATCAAATATATATAAGTCCATCTATAGTGAGGTTAATCATATATGATTCCAAAAATGGACTTATACTTCATCTATCATACCACTTAATAAAACTAGTTTCTACTAACCAGGGAATTCCTATAGGCCAGTGGTAGGAAATAAAGGCATTTCGCACTTCGGTTGTGGGTTCGATTCCCAAAGCATTGTCCATCGTGACGGGCTGCACCCATCCTGCAGGTTGTTCTTTTTCTAAAACTACATTATTATAACATTCTGTAAATAATGTAGAAAACATTTCTAGCCTTAAACAATACTAACTTATGTCCAACATAATCCATTCCAAACTTTAGGCTTATCCAAAATACTTCCGTCCAAGCTCATAGTATAATGAAAACAATTACTAGAAATGTCATCTGTCGAGCATGTGGATACCATCATTTGTCCCCCATATATCATACAATATATCTTGTTGGTCAAATTACAAACATGTGAATACCTTAATCATGTATTCTCTTGAAAAATTAATACCAATTGAACCTTAGTGAAAACATGAATGTTGTCAAAAGTTAACTCATTCCACATACCAAAATCCCAAAAATTCTATATACTCAAACCATAATATCACTTAGTCCTTATATCAGTCATGAGCTCATGAATACTATTAAACATTTCATTTTCTCCTTATCATATCATCTGCTTTCAAAAATATTTGAATTACTTTTCATGGTTACCAGTACTATATAGTTATTGAAAACCATAATAAACCAATACATATATATTCCAATATTCCACAGTACTACAAATTAGATTCCACAACATTATTTTGGAATCCCATTACATAAACACAGAATCATTCCACTACATCATTTTCATACTCAACATCACTAATAGTGATTGCATGTGACTTACCTTTTTCCTTTGACTTAAGTTGTTGCTCACATCGATCATCATTAACCCTTGGATTAGGGCATTGGTTAGCATAATTCCCCATTTCCTTACACATGAAGAATTAAAGTGTTGGTGGTGCGTTCTCTACAGTCTTTTATTTATTCACATCATTATCAACCCATTTTCCATCACTTCGACACTAAACTACTCGAGGACCTTCTTTTCCACACTTAAAACATTTTCCAGACCATTTAAGACAATCTCCACCATGCTTATTTCCACACTTTGATTATAAAGAAACATTCATCTTCATTTCACCATTATTCTAAGATTTCTCCTTAAAATCCATCTTTCATTTCATGCCAAACCATGAGATGAATATGTAATCACCAACTTCATTTTCTACCTTGATAGCACAACGCAAAATTTCTTCATAGCTACTGAAGTCTCTTATAGCTAATGCCCTTCTAAGACTTGGTTTCAAGCCACTAAAGAATCGATAAACATTACTTTCAGGTTGGATGATAAAGCCAGGTGCATACCTTGAAAGTCTTGTAAAATTCTCTTCTTATATACCAACAGATTCATCATCCTTCTTCATAAGCTCATGGAACTCCTTTTCCATCTTTGTTCGAAGAATATGAGGGAAATACTTACTGAAAAACAAGTTCTTCAAATCGTCCTATTCCATGGATTCAATTTCATCTTGGGGCCTGTATTCTTAATTAGAGTCCACCACTGGTATGCTTCACCTTCTAAATGGTAAACAGTGAAAATGACTTTTTCATTTTCTGAACAGCGAAGTATGGAAAATATCTTTTCAATGGTACTGATCCATTGTTCAGCATCAAGTGGATCAGAAGACCCATTGAATGACGGTGGACGTCGCCTCATAAAGGACTCAATAGAATATTGTTCTCTTCTATGATCATTTGGAAATACAGAATGATTCATAGCTTGTTTAAGTATAGAAATAAGATTTTTCACTCCATCTCCCATCTCATTTGGTTGTTCTGGATGACAATAATTGCATTGTCCATTACATTGATCAACACGGTTCCTTTGGGTTCCATCCATCGTCTAAAACCCAAAAAGAACAGCGTGAGAGGAAAAAATCATGCTAGGAAAACAACATATTAAAGGGAGAGTACCTTCAATATCTAAAATCATAGGTTTAATTATAATATCATTAACATAATTCTAGGAATATAACCTATAGTTATACTAAACCTTAAGGACATCCCTAGACATACCTTAGAAATATCTATAGGGATTTCACTAAAGTTTTCGCATCCTAGTTTTCAAAGGTTAACTAAACCAAACCTCTGATACCAACTGTAGAGACCCAATCTTGACATACATAGACATTACATTACTTTTGCGGAATACTTAATAAATAACAAAATCCAACACTCAAGGATCGTTATAGTTTAGTGTCTTTGGAAACTCGGAAACATAATCTTCTAATCATTGTGAAAGAACTTCAACATCTCCCATAAAGATCTGCCCCTTTTTTTCTTAACTAAAACCTTTCTTTATATCCTGGGGAAAATAAAACATAAAAACGGTGAGCTCAAATGATCAGTAAGGGTAAACATAGAGAACATAAAACAATCCATAAACATTTGAATGCAAAATCATGAACATAAAATATAAACATCAAAATCTTGAGCAAAGACATAAATCTTCGAAGTATGTAAGGAATATATCATAATGGAACACCAATCATAAGATAATATCATGATAATAAAACATGTAATTGTTGAAAACCATTAAGAACTTGATATGATTTCCATAGTAGCCAAGACATTGCTACCAAGACCATCTTAGTGGCCAAAGTCCCTTTCTGAATCAAGTTCACTCCTCATTTCTGTCCTGTAACACTGAACCGAATTAACTTACCATTCCAGCCATGTCTATATCATGATATATAAATCTTTACCCAATGCATTGGATGGATATATAAGTCCCACACATCTCATAAAGAAATAATTCTTACTTTTTCCACAACCTAAACATAAATCATTCATCATAACCTAAAGAATAAAAATGGGTTTCATAAACATCATCCCATCATAACATAATCCATATTAAACAAATGGATATCATTTCATCATAAGAAAAGTGGAACCGTGTAAATCATAGAGACATTATACTTGACACATAAAAATATGAAATAATGTCATCTTGGATGGAAAATGGTTTTGATAAAACACTTCAAAAGGATTCTTGAGGAAAATATCCTTTCTTTTTCAAATTCATTTTCTTTTCCCAAAATTCCATGAATTTTTAAAAGAAAGGGATTTTGTTGAAAATAGTCATGAAATATTGTAGAGTAATCTTCATGAAAATAAGGAATTATAAAATGGTAAAAATCCGTTCATTTCGTATAAGTTAAAAAAAATGATCCTCGTACTTTTGTCGGAAATGTCAAAAAGTACCTCGTGTGGTAAACAAAAGGTAGATTCCTTCTAAACCATGAGGTAAAAGTCATAAAAGGGTAAAAATGACTTTAAACATACATATAAGAATACTAAACATTTTATGAAAACATTTTTAGAAAAAATGGACATGGATGATAAACATAATCCCAGTAAATACTTACGAATAAACAATCTCAGATAAGAATGAGATTGGAATAATTATCCCTTAACTTATGTCCGATATGATTATTTTGTATCCTAAAGTCCTATATAATGATTTAAATAATGTCATTGAATTATTAAAAAATCATATTCATTTTTATTATATCATATAGTGTTCACTTATGATTTTATATTACCCGTTCTTTTGTAAATTCAACGTTAAAGCAGCGTTTTGGTAAAATCGTTTCATTTATCATACGTGTTTCAACTTTTTGTTCTTGATATTATTACTTATATCCTGATTTACTTAATTCCATAATGTAAAACATGATTTATATATAATATATATTCATAATATACATATATATATATATATATTAGATCGATAAATGGAAAGAAATACATTGTTCATGGAGACGGTAGGCCATACATACGCATGAATGTTGTTTTTCATTTCCTTATTGAATTGAATGAAATTAAGTAGATGAAACACATATATAGATACATAAATATAGTATCATTATTATGTCATATATTTAATTATCACTTATTATATATACTTTATAACCATTCTTTAATTGTTAACATGGAAAATGAATCTCATCGCGTCGTGGAGACGGTAATCCGTATGTACACATGAGCGATGATATCCTTCCAAAATTTATTGAATGAAAATGGAGTGGATGATATAATATCATAGAATCAGTATATTGTTATAGTAATAATATATAGTTATTCTTTACCCCATTATACCCATCCAAGTAAGGTGGTGGTGGAAAATAGATTAAACCACGGCGTGGAGACGGTATTCCATACGTACGCACGCACGATGATTTCAGTTTCCGTAGGATGGATAGAAGGTGAGATAGGGTTTTTTCATATTTATAATAACATATCAGTATATAATTAATACTTATGTTATTAATTTATAATGAAACAACTAATGAATAGGTAGTAGAAGAAGAAAAAAACTTGAAAGAGTTGGTAGAAGAGATTACATCTTCCTCAACACACCTCCTTTAAACGTTTTCTTAGGGAAATAGAGTTGGTATTTTGGGAATACAAGAACCACTATGATATGACTAGAGAGGTTTAGAAGAGGAATTTTCAGGGTTTGTCTGAGCTTCATGGCTCAAAAGGGTGTTAAGAGAAGAGGGAAGGGGTTCCCTTTTTATAAGGGAGGAGAGGGTCACCTTAGGAAAAACTTAAAATATTATTTTATAATAAAGTCATATTTGGTTTTTTAATAGATCTAAATTGATTTATTTAGAAGATAAGGTGGGTATGGGTCTAAATACTATCAACCAATATGTTTTATACATGTTTAGGATACTATTTTATCCTTATCATTTAGATTTAACTCTATGTTAAATAATTTAACTTTTACCGTGGCTTTTTGTTTTCTTACACTATATGGTTAATAAACTTACTATAACAAGAAAATAGAACCCCAATGGGTTCATTATTAATATATATATCCTTATCTATTTCATTTGGCCAAACCATATATTTTGAATAATATAATAACAATTAATAATATAATATTTGTTTTAAAAACTATTTTATGTCAATTTTGACACTATTTGGTAATTGATTTTGGTGAAAATAATAACAGAATTATTAGTTCTAAACAAGTAAATTAAATCAATAATAACATGTCATATTAACTTATAAAATTAGTGTAATTCATAAAAAGTCTCAAATTACATTTATTTGGGTATTTATAATATCAATTATTTTAATATTTCATTATTTAGATAATTACTGCATCACCATTGTGTCATAAATAAATTAACTTATTTAATGTCTAAAATTTATAAATAAAATACCATTAGGTAGGAAAGCTTTTTATATTTCAAATGAATATTTATAGTCGAATTTATCTTATTTATAACCCTATATTAAAATTTATTTTGTTATTAAACTTTGATTTTAACTATTTTAACCCTTCTTTAAATAAATTAATAATAAATGTCCTAATCTAATCCAAGTGGGCCTAAATGGTCATATTTTATTTCTACAGTTGTTTTTCGTCGAATTACAATTATCCAATAGAATTACGACATGTTTTAGGGTAATAATAATATCATTTTTACCCTTAATTACCCTATTTACTTTTTACCGTGGTAAATAAAACTAAAAAGTTACTATTCACCAAAAAATTATTTTTATCTTATTAAACCACATTTTACTCCTTGATATTAACTGTGTCTCTTGGATTTTCTAAATTCCACTCACAGAAGCGGTAAATTTATGTTTTATGTAAATTTTCAAATTCTCTTAGGAGGTGGGTAAAAGAGGGTGAAAAGTTCAATAAAATTTTTATATATCTAAAATTATTATAAAATGACCCAAATTAATAAAATTGAACTTATATAGGTATTTTGTATCAATTTTCCCTAAAATAAATTTTAATAAAATAAATAATTATTTAAATAAAAAGCCTTTTTTTAAATAGTAACCTAGTTTTTTCACTATTCATCAAAAATTGAATGTTTTCAGAAAAATTCCAAAAAATCACCCTAGGCTAATTTTGATATTCTGAATCCAAAAATGAAGTCCATTTTGAAATATAAAATTTATAAAATTTAAAAAAGTGGGTTTTACTATTCATAACGTCTAGTTCATAATAGTAATATCTTGTTTAGTGAAACTCGGTATTGCATACAGCACACACTATCGTGGAAAGTCACGATTACGTGTAATGCAATCCATGTCAGGGTTGCGTGTAGTGAAATATTTCTTTGTTGTTGCATATGATAGAATCCAAAAATATTTCATTTAAACATTGAATATATATACATATATATGCACTCAATGTTGCATAGAATAACTTCTATCAAACAAACTTGAAATTGACTGTAACACACACCATGATTAGTGTTGCGTATACTACAAGCTAATACAGTGTTGCAAGATAATCTTAGTGTAGCATATAACAGAAGATATGATAGAAATTAAAAAGAATATATCTTATAAAATATCAGGGTGTTACAAGAATGATTCTGGGCTATATTGGAGGAGGCTTATATCTAATCTCCCATTATAGAGGTCCTCTTGAATATTCCGATGGGGAATGTATATTAAGACAAGGATCGCATTTTTGATCCAGTCGGGGATCACTAAGTGAGAGAAGCACCCGTCGTAGGGTAGACTCACACTCCTGACATGAAATGAAAACGAAATATTCTAATGTCTCAATACTGGGCTCGTAATCCCATCCTAATTGAGCCTCACTAAGTGATGATGGCACATGCCTTGGGATAGCCTTATATGCATGTTAATAACGAGACAGCTGAACAACATATTCCATCAGCTTCTTTATAGTAAGGGCATAATCCCATGGAAACACATGGCTACAATAAAATTTCGACATTCTTCATACAGTAGGATCATATCCATTCACAATTCCAAAAGTATGACCGACATATTCTAACCACAATGTCGAACATGGTCCATATTCCTAATATTCTCAAATCTAGTGTCCTTGAGGTTTTTCGAGACACATTCTTAACGCCACAAGGTTCTGTCAACCCTTCCATAAAATCATAAGTAGAGATGTTCTTTACCATGATATTCCTTCTCATGGTAGTCTGGAGATGGATCGTAGAGACTCTACTCCTAACATCCACCATGATCAACCTCCCCTAGAAATATCTCCCACAGATAAGGAAATCATCCCCTGGCCCAGTCACTTCTATATATAGTGGCATCCCAAACTCCTACACCTTTGTATAGAGAGGTTCTTGAAACATTGATTTTAATGGTATTTAGTTTCACATAAACTCCGATAAAAAATGCACTCTTGTCAGTAAGCAACCTTCAGAATCACCTTCTACGGTATGATTGGAAGGAGGGGTGTAAGTATAATGGATAGGAGGACCACATTGACATATGGAGATAATTATTCAGAAACAACTACCCCATTATCTTCTGTCCCCTCACTATTTCTAACTATGATATCCATGATGAGCTAGAAAAGGATTGAATTCCTTATATATGCCAAAATCTATGGGCTACTCATAAATGACTGAAGGCTAGACACCACCCTTATCCAGGATAGGAGGGTCACCTTAAGACAATCAAGATACTTTGTTTTCATCTAGACCTAGCTACTATCTACATGGATCAGGATCCATGAACAAAAAAGTAGAGTGTGAATCAGTAACATTCTTTCCACAATTGTATCACAACTATTTGGTAGATGATCACCAAATAAACATCATGCATCTGAATTTGAGGATGGGGATAGTATGGAGTGTTACACTTTGCCACTCCCACAGAACTGCAGAACCCCTCAGATATTGAGTCTTTTTATGTCATAGCCTCCAGAGAAATCAGGGGAACGAGAAATTCTCATTCTAGTTGGTCACTATAATGAAATGATCCCACTTTAATAGTTACCATTCATCGTGATCAAAAACAGAGGATGGCCAAAATGATTGAAAATTGGGTGCCTCAAACCAATAGAAATTCATTTGGGAAATGGATTCGGATATTGAGATAACTTAGAAAATATACAGTAAGGAATAGTTCTCATCATGTGCTACAATCTCACCCAACTCCTATGCAAGCACAATAACACCGCATCAAACTAGCCACAATAGGTGCTTCCATATCAGTCATCCATGAGTGGAATGTAACATCATGGCATTAACCAAGGATGAACTGTTTAAATTTATGTTCAATTCCTTAACGTGACTTAGGGTTCATGCTAGTGTTGGATTTTTTGGATCTCGAGCATCTACTAATTTATATATATGAATTCATGAGTTTTATGTAAAAATAATACATCACACCCTAGCGTAGTGTTTCGAGTTAAGAATAATTAAAAAGTATTAAAAGCAATAAAAATAAATTTAATAAAATAAAATGATATAAAAATGGAATGAAAATAAATAATAAAATAAAAAACATACATGAGGAGAATAAAAATTACTAAAAATTGGTTTATCCCATTATTTTTATTTTTATTTTCCTTTCTCTTCCCTATTATTTTATTTTTATTTTTTATTTTTTTATTTCTCTTATTTTTAATTTTTTTTCTTTCCTTATTTATTTTCTTATTTCATTTCATTCCTCCTCTTCTCTCCTCCTTCTCTTGTGCGTCGCGCCCCCTTGGCCAGGTGGTGCACCACCCCCTCTTCCTTTTTCAAAAGATAGTTGCACCAATGTCTCTTATCCATTTCCAACTTTGTTAGATGTGATGTAAAGCACATGGTAAGACAAATCATCTACACCACGAATCATTGAGTTTCATCCACTTTCCATTGAATAATCATTAGTGAAGATTTTTTACCCAATATTGGGATATTTTCTAAATACTATGATTTCATCAATTTTAGGTCAAATCAAAGGTTTCCACAGGATATGGGATATACTAAAAATATGAGGTAGGGTCTCTTCGAACATTCTCATTTTTTCATCGCTTTATTTTAATTACATCATTGTACTACTCATCAGTGAAAATCAGCGAATCTTAAATAATGTGTTTCATTTTATTAAATTGTTTCTCCATGATCTTTGCGACTCTTGTTTAAGGAAAACCCCTTCCTAGGTTTTTGTCATGTCTTTGGGACCCAATTTGGTGGGCCTACATAGATGGATTTTTTTCCATTAGCCATGAACCATGTGTTTATCATTACGTGCATTTGTTCGATAACTTGGGTTGAGGTTTTAAATTGATTAAATTTTTTGGGATGAATTTTAAACTATGTATTTGGTTTTCCATTAATTTTGTTGTGCCTAAATAAATGTTTTTATAGGTCTTTCCATGTCTTGCTAAGTAATAAATCTAGTTCCTCTACTTACACTGATAAAGGGACCCTTTTGTTTAATATTGTGCAATTATTATTAGTAATGACAATTGTATGAAATGAATAGTAAATGTAGAATTAGATTGGTTAAATAAATAGCAACAATGATAAATTCTTGATCTGTTAGATATATACACACATATATATAATTTCCTTAAAGTTTTAAATATATTGTTTTGGGGAGAGAATGTAGCTTCCATATTAAGGAACCACATTTGGACTCTCTATACTCGATGGGTTACCATACCATGCACTGAGAAAAAATGTTTTGGGCTCACCAGGAAAGGGCTTTGTAACAATCCAAACATTCATAAATAAATTTACCTTTCTTTTATTTAATTAAATGTCTTATGGACATAGAAAAAACATGCACTATTTTATTTTATTGGTTTGAAATGAATTTTAAGTTTGATTACTGTTGATAATATATCCATTGATCGATGATCACACGAGTGATATAAATTTAAGGTTTTTTTTAAAAAAGAATCATTTTGACACCGACAAAGGAGAGGATAACCTCATCCGGTAGACTCGATCCATACGAATCTTGTTTGTCGGAGCTTGAAAAGGAGGTAGTGTCACTGTTCTACACTCTTGACCAAGCCCAATTGAGATTCTACACGTTAATCTTGAATGAAATTTCCTACGGGATAAGTGGAAGTTAATATATATTACCACCCAGGCGATGTTATCCGAGCCGCCTCAACATTCTGTCATAATCACACACCTTACCCTTAGGTCTTATGTGGGTGTTATAAGGGGCTATGTAACAAGGTATTATTTGATTTTTGTGAAATCCATTTTTAAATAAAATTCTTATTCCATAAATTCCTTTATGAGAAATCGTTTTATTAAAAATATAATGGATTAGATAAATTCAATTTTTGGGTAAAATGTTACTTTTTAGAAATATATAAATTATTATATTAAACTATGTTTTTATTAATAATTTTATTATAATAGTGTTATAGGAACACTCATTTTAATTATAAATAATGATTATATTTTGTTTTTTTACTCTATAAAAGATTAAGTATTCAGTTTGACAAGTATTATATTTTTTATATGATAAAACAGAAATTGTATTTTTAATTAAAGAATTTATTTTGATGAATTAAAGAATTTTTCAAATAATGAATTTTTTAATAAAATATTATTATAAAATTATTTTTATGAATAATAAATGAGCATATATTTTTGATGATGTCAAACATAATTTTTTATTAAGATTAAAAATTGTTTTTCAAAACCCGTCAATTTTCAGTAAATGATAGTTTTTTATTTTAAAAGTAGAAATTCAAATTTTTAGAAAATTATTTAGAAAAAAAAATTATTTTTAGAATTTGGATGTCAAAATTATCCAATGTTGAATTTTTCATAATTTCTAAGACAGACAAATTTTTGGGTAAAAATTAAATATCGGAAAAATATATAATGTGTTTTATGACATCATAATGACTCAATGGTGATGTAATAAAATACTATATAAGGTATATTAGTACAATATATGTTGTAACATTAAAATATTGTGATTTTAGATTTTTTTATTAATTTTATAATGCCTTATTGGACCTTCCAAAACTAATATAATATTTGAACAGTTTAAAATGATTTCCTTGAGAGTGTGACTCACCTCCACATAAGAAAGATTAATATTTTAATTTATTCGGCCCTTGTCCTTAGAAAATAATATAAACCATTCCCCTTCGTAAGATTCAATGGGAAAAAATCATGGTATGGTTTGTGGTTTTGATTAGACAAATGTGTAGTGTCCAAAACCTAAAAAATAAAGAATTCCCTCTCATTTCCAATATAAATCCACCCAACCTCCCACTTTTATTTACTCAAAACATTTTTGAGATCGAACAAAATATGTTGTATAATCTCTATAATACTCCCAAGGTGCTCCAATCTCTCATGAAGTCTCTCTCAAGACTCTCCCAAGCCATTGGGATCACACTTCCAATAAGGGATTTCACACTTCTCATTTCCATTCAAGATACTCTTTTACATTATACTTCTTAAATTCTATATTTATATGATGTTTTATGATGTTCCACATCCCAATAATATCAATTTTATTTATATATGATTAGATATTCATTTCACCCTCATCAATCCCACCTATGATCCTATAAGCACACCTGTTACTATGCCGACATTCCGTAAGGGATTTCATCCTTTCTTATTTTTTTCAAGGTTTCATTATGTGTTTATACAGTTTTATTTCCAATTAAAAATGTTGGGGTATGATTTCACACCTCCTCCATACTTCCCTCTTTATGTTTGAATTATTAGAGACATCTTTATCTCTCATTAATCACTCCCATGTACACCTGTTACCATACCAAAATTTCGTAAGAGGTATTCAATTTCTCATCTTTCTTCAAGTTTATTTTTATGTTACACATTATATTACCAAATTAAAAATGTTGGGACATGTATATATATGTCCCCATTAATTTCCAGATCATGTACATATGATGAGAGACCCCTTTCCATCTCATCATCCATTTTTATGAATTTTTATGTCACGTCGTTAGGCTGCCGAAATTACACTGCAATTTTCCATGCCGAAATCATCGTGTTGTAAATACCATGCCTATTTAACTATCAAGAGTATTCATCTTTATGAACATATATTTATTGATTATAGAATTTCATGAATGTATTCTGCAATCCTTTATCATAGAATAAATGGTGATGTTGAATGATTCCATGTTATATGATCCATGTGGCACACTTATGCATGAAATGAAATGTTTATAAAGGGTGTGCCTTTATAGAGATCCAATGCATTGGGTAATGTTTTGTACCATGATACACCAAGTGAAATGAATGTTTACTCATGAAAATACATGTGAAATGAGGGTTTACTCATGCTAATACATGTGCAATGAGGGTTTACAAAAGCTAATCCATGTGCCATGAGGGTTTACTCATTCTAATTCATGTGGAATGAGGGTTTACTCATGGTAATCCATTTGAAATGATCCTTGGCTCATGATAATACCATGTTGTATGTTGTTTCCGCATTTCCATGTTATGATAATAATGATATATCCTGCCTTTATGTTCATGTTTCTCTTGTGCTCCATTGATATGCCTATTTCCTAATATGTATTGTATTCTTCATGTTATGCCTTTTTTACTCCCTTACTGAGATTTATAGCTCACCTTTTTCTCATTTATGTTCTTAGGTTATCCCATGAAATTTTAACTATAAATTAATTTTGTGATCATGTCAAATAATATTCAATAAATATGTTGTATTTTATGTATTAAGTTGTCAGTTAATGTTCCAATTTTTCAAAGATACTAGAACTATCGATCCTATGAGTTGTTTTAAGTGAGTGTTTATGTAATAAATCATGTTTAAATTTGTGATAAATAGAAGGGTTGTTATTGTTAGTAGGAGAGGACAAGTTTAATTATTTTTTTGGATTAGTATTAGATAACCCTAGTGAAATTCTTAGGGACAAGACTAAGTATAAGAAAAATTTCCCGAAAATTTGGTCAGTATAGATTAAGTGGTTTATCAAGAAAATACATCCCTATCTGGATACGAAAAATTAGAGGTGTCTCTAGCACAGATGTATTTAGGGGTAAATCCTGAAAAAATTACTTTAATCTAGACTCAAATGAGAAATGGTTCAAAAAAATGGCCCTTGTTACACTCTTGGTTCGAAACTCCCAGGGTGTATGCTTCAATTAATTCAAAAGAATATTACAAACCATTTTTTTAGAAAAGAAAGCTGTGAGGCATTAAATTATTAAAAAAGGTGGTTACAAAAGTCGGAAGGATTAAAGTTTATATTTTTCATGTTGAAATATATTCATCAGCTCACCGGGTATTCTGGTGTAGTAAGCACAATTCCCTTTAGAGGCTTCGCTGTTAGTAAGTCAGTTTGCATGTTGGTTTGCCTCATGATAGATGTGTGTGATGATAAATTTCCTGGAAGAAAGGGTGTTCAGGAATTTTTTCCATTGGGTTATGAGATTCCAAGCAAGATGAATTTGGACCATCCAAACAACTTGCACAATAGTTGTTTAATCCCTTTCAAACTAGACTGAGTCCCAATTTCATTTCTGAGCAATGTCAACTGATTTGATGAGACCTTGCATCTCTGCCTAAAGCATGGTGGAATGTTCACATGTACCCTTTTATCCGTCTAAGAATTCACCATTGTGATCCCAGAAGACAACTCCATAGCCCTCAAGTCTTGGATTTCCCATTGAGGCTCCGCCCATGTTGCACTTAACCCAACCTGCAAATGGAGGAACCCAAAAAACATCAATGGTTTCAATAGATTCTTGAAAACTACTAGGAATCTGGAACCTTCTCAAGATAACCAAGACCTTCACCAAATTTTACATCAATAAGAATGCATATTGATGGCACTTTGTACCGCATACAAGATACTAGTGAGTACATAAGTGCGATTGGAGACCACTTCATCATGCAGTTTTTTGTTTCGGAATGTCTAGATTATGTGTATAACCTCAGTGCAAGCAACCAAGAATAGAGCATGCACCTGTTCAGAGAGATGTATAATAGCGAAGTCCAGTAATAACAGAGTGATATCAGCAGTTTGAGGAGGTTGGATATCATAGATCTTAAAAACATAAATCCAAAGAGATGCAGAAGTCTTGCAGGAGAGGAGAAGATGATTAATATCTTTCTGATACTATTGACAAAGGGTACATCTAGATCAAATATTGATACCAACTCATTGCAGATTCACTTCAACTGGGATCTTGCCAAGATGGAGTATCCAGAGCAGTGAAAATTGTGTAGGAATCAACCATTTTTTATTAAAGGCCACAATACCTATACCCTCTCCATGAATAAGATGATTATAGTATCCCTTAGAGTCAAGGACCCCATTTATGCTTGGTTCCCACATCAATATATCATTATTATCTAGGAAATCAAAAGTATCAATTCTAGAAGTAATATGAGAGGGAAGATTATTTCCATGCTCAAGATGATTTTTATTGGAGGAGTTATAATTAGTATTTGGATCTAGAATGTCAACATTGTTAATGAGTAGTGACCCTATACATTTATGTTTCTAGAAACTGAGGGAGGATTGAGCACTAACAATCCAGTAGAATTGACTATTGATATACTGAAATAGTATTTTCATACCAGGCCAAATTGAGGATTGAATATAGCTTATGTTCCCTTTAATAAGTCTCTTGAGGAGCATGGATCTAAGGAATTACAAGGAGAGTGAATTTTCATTGAAAATCCTTCACATGAACTGTGCTTGCAAAGAATGAATAAATAAGTCCAGATTATTGACTTCAAGCCCACCCTTAGCATACGACATACAACATCACTTTCAAGAAGTAGAAATAACCCTTCTTTCCCTAATACTGCCACTCCAAACAATGTTTCTCATCAAGGTGTTTAGGTTTTTAAGCAACGAGTTAGGCTAGGTGTAAACCATAAACAATTAGACCATTTTTGAGGTGGCCACATGTTTGACTAAGCAGAGTCTGCCTGCCATTGAGAGAGATTTTCCTTTCCAAGAGGAGAGGGTCTTTCGATCTTGGCTCACAACTTCTACAAAGTTAGAGGTCTTAGTTCTGCCAAAAAACATGGGGACCCCTAAGTAGTAAAAGGGGAGAGAACCTTCACAAATTCCAAGATCAAAAATCATATTGGATTTCATTATTGCATGTATGTTTTTTCCAAAATAAACAAACGACTTACCCTAATTAACCACCTATCACAAGACCTTCACATAATAGAGTAAATGTTTCTTGAGGTTTTGAATATTGTTCCTATTATCCTGAGTGAAGATAATGATATCATCAGCAAATAGAAGGTGAGAGGGTGCATAGATGCCTCTTGCAGCTCTAATTGTTTTGAGTTCACCAGAATATGTCATATGGAGGAGAAGTCTACTTAGATAGTCTTCAGCGATTTCATAAATAATAGAAAAGAGGGGGTCACCATGCCTCACTCCTCTTGAGCACTTAAAGTAACCTTCTGAAGAGCCATTAATGAGAATGGAAATGTTCGCAGAGCTAATAAGAGCTTTGGTCCTTTGAATAAACCTCATGTGAAAACCAAATTCATGGAGGATTCGACCAATGAAGTTCCAATCAATCATGTCAATGGGATTTCTAATATCCAGTTTGATCCCAATATCACCCCCTCAGGTTGACTTCTATAGAAGGTTAACACATTCTGAGGTAGTGAGAAGGAAATCTTGGATTCTTATTCCCTTGACATATCCAAATTGATTCCAATAGATGATTTTCCCAGAAATATGTGCAAGACAATTGGAAAAGATTTTTGTGATGACCTTGTATACTGTATTGACAAGAGAAACTGGTTGGAATTGAGCAGTATCATTGGAATTTTCCACCTTAATAATTTTTTCAATAAATTAAGCATTGCAAGCTTTTGAGAGGGAGCCTTCAGTAAAGAAGTGATTATAGAAATCTCCAAGAGCATTATTGGTGGGATAACATGAATAAAGAGATTTTTGAGTATTCTTAAAAGTGTCTGGTGTTCCACTAAGTGAAGGATTAGAGATAAAAGTCTAAGGGGATGATGCAACCATTACCCATACAAACATGAAAATAGAAGAACATCACCATGGTCTATGTCACTGGACTTTCAAAGAAATCCAAAGGAAACAATTCTATCTAGGTTATTGTGGATCGTCTTACAAATACAACACACTTCATTGCAATTCGAGGGGATTTATCATTGGAATAATTAGCATGGATATAAATCATATATGTGGAAAGGATGCATGGAGTACCACTATCTATTGTATCCGATTGAGATACAAGATTCACCTCTATGTTCTGGAAGAGTCTCCAGCATGCTCTGAATAATGAGCTAAACTTTAGTAGGGATTATCATCCTCAAACTAATGTCCAATATAAGTGAACTATCCAAACACATGAGGACATGTTGATAGAATTTTCAATGGACTTTAAAGGAGGATGGGATAAATATCTTCTTCTGGTTGAGTTATCTTACAATAATAGTTTCCACTCAAGCATCCAAATAAATCCTTATGAATCCCTTTATGATGAGAGGTGCAGAACACTGACATGTTGGGATGAAGTTGAGTAGAAAAATATTCTAGGTCCAGAATTGGTTGAAGAAATGCTGGAGTAGGTTAAGATCATCTAACAACACATTAAAGCTTCTCAGAGTCAACAAAAGAGCTATATTGGTAATAATCAACGAGACCTAGAGTTTGATGTTTGAGACATGGTATTCCTCTATATATCAATATAGAAGAGAGTTAGGTGATTTGGGAAAAAGGGAAAGCTTAGTTCAAGGTACATTGGCCATTTTAATATCATTGATCACATTGGAGAAGTGACCTATCAACTAGAACTCCCACCAGACCTGTCTCAAGTACATGATGTATTCCATGTACCACTCTTGAGGAAGTACATACCTGACCCAATGCATGTACTCAATCTAATGGTGGTACCATTAGAGAATGGCCTTTCTTATGAAAGGGATGTCGGTGAAGATCTTCGATCATATGGGGAACGTTCAATGGAATAAGTTAATTCTCCTCATAAATGTGTTGTGGACAAACCAAAATTTTAAAGAAGAAACATGGGAATTTGAAGAATTATTGAGGAAGAGTTACCCTATTATTTTTTATAGTGGGAAAAGGAAATTTTGAGGATGAAATTTCTTAAGCTGGAAGGTTTTAATGACCCGAACATTCATAAATAATATTCCTGTTATTTTATTTAATAAAATGAATTATGGATATAGAAAACATATGCACTATTTTTTTATTGGGTTTAAATGATTTTTACGTATCATTACCTTTTATAATATAGTCATTGAACAATGATCACATGACTGATATAAATTTATGGTTTTTTTTTAAATAATCTTTTTGACACATACAAAGGAGAGGATGGCCTCATCCAGTAGACTGAAGCCATACAAAGATCATTTTTAAAAGATTGGAAATGAGGTAGAATCACTAGGCTTAAATCTTGACAAATCCCAAGACGAGCTTCAACACATTAAGCTTGAACAGAATCGCCTACGGGATAAGAGGAAGTTAGTAGAGATTACCACCCTAGTAAAGTTATCTGATTTTCCCCAAAAGTCCTTCATAATCGCACACCTTACCCTTAGGTCTTATACAAGTGTTATTAGGCGTTAGGTAACAATGTATGAGTTAATTTTTTTGTAATCCCTTTTATAAATAAAATTAGTATTCCATAAATTCTTTGATAAGAATAGTTTTTCTTATAAATATATTAGATTAGATAATTTCACTTTTTAGGAAAAATGGTACTTTATCGAAATATATAAAATATTATATTAAACTAAGTTTTTATTAATAATTTTATTATAATAGTGTTATAATAACACTCCTTTTGATTATAAATAATTATTATGTTTATTTTTTTACTCTATAAAAGATTAAGTATTCAGTTCGATAAGAATTATATTTTTATATAATAAAACAAGAAATTGTATTTTACAATAAAGAATTTATTTTGATGAACTAATTATTTTTTTGAAATAATTAATATTTTAAAAAATTAATTATTTTCAAATTACACTTATTAATATTAAATGATTATATAATTTTTATGATGTCAAATGTAATTTTCTATTAAGGTCAAAAACTATTTTTTTCAAAACCCGTCAATTTTCAGTAAATATCGGTTTTTATTTTAAAAGTAAAAATATACATATTTATAAAATTATTTAGATAAAATAAATATTATTTTTGTAATCAGGACATAAAAAATATCCAACGGTGAATTTTTCATTATTTTCTGACATAGTTGAATTTTGTGGTAAAAATTAAATACCGAATAAATATATAATGTGTTTATGACATCATAATGACCCAATAGCGATGTAATAAAATAGTATAAAAGATATATTCGGAAAATATATGTTTTAACTCTAAAATATATGTTATTTAGAATTGTTTTATTAATTATATAATGCCTTTTTGGACACTCCATGACTTAAAAAATATACGAACATTTTTAAATGATTTCCTTGAGAGTGTAACTCACCTCCACATAAGAAAGCCTAATATTTTAATTTCATTGGACCTTGGGATTTTAAAATATTTTACACTACTCCCCTTTTGTAGAAACCATGGGAAAAACCATAGTATGGTTTTTGGTATTGATTAGTTTAATGTGTAGTGTTCAAAACCTAAATAATAAAGAATTCCCTCACATTTCTAGTATAATCCCACCCAACCTCCCATTACTCTTAACTAAAACAATTTTGGATCTTGAAAAACCTATACCATATACTCTATATAATCCTCCCATGTTTCCCCAATCTCCCAATAAGCGTCTCCCAAGTTATTGAGATCACACTTTCAAGTAAGGGATTTCACTATTCTCATTTCCATTCAAGCTACTCTTTTATATTATGCTTCTTAAGTTCCATATTTATATGATGGGTTATGATGTTCCATGACCACCATACCTTGAATTTGATATATATATATATATATATATATATAATGATGTAATCCTTTCACTCTCATCAATCCCCCCTATGATCCTTTAAGCACACCTGTTACTATACCGAAATTCTGTAAGGGATTTCCTCCTTTCTCATTTTTGTCTATGTTTATTTATGTGTTTATACTATTTTATTATCAATTAAAAATGTTTAGGTATGATTTATCTCCTCCCACATACTTTTCTCCTTATATTTTAATTGTGAGATACCTCTTTCTATCTCATTAATCCCTCCCATTTACACCAATTACCATGCCAAAATTTCATAAGAGTTATTCCATTTCCCACATTTATTCATGTTTATTTTTTATGTTACACCTTATATTTCTAAATTAAATGTGTTGGTACATGTATCTATATGGCCCCCTTACGGTCCATTTCATGTACATATGATGAGAGACCCCTTTATCTATCATCAACAGTTTTTATTAAATATTTATGTCATGTTGTTAGGCTACCGAAATTGCACCCCAATTTTCAATGCCAAAATCATTGTGTAGTGAATACCATGATCATTTCTCTATAAATGGTATTCACCATAATGAACATATACATATTTATTTTATAACTTCATGAATGTATTCCACATTCAATTATCGTGGAATAAATGATGATGTTGAATGATCCCATGTTATATGATCCATGTGGAACACTTATGCATGAAATAAAATGTTTATAAAGGTTTCACCCTCATAGAGCTCAAATACATTGGATAATGTTTAGTATCAGGATAATCCATGTGAAATTAGGGTTTACTCATGCTAATATATGTGCAATGAGGTTTTACTCATGCTAATCTATGTACAATGACAGTTTACTCATGCTAATCCATGTGAAATGAGGGTTTACTCATGCAAATTCATGTGTAATGAGGGTTTAATGATGTTAGAACATGTCAAATGAGCCTTGGCTCATGATAATACCATGTTGTATTTTTTTCCACATTTCCATTCTATGTTAATCAAGCTATATCACACCTTTATTTTCATGTTTCTCTTGTGCTCCATTAATATGCCTATTGCCTAACATGTATTGTATTATTTATGTTATGATTTGTTTACTACCTTACAAGGATTTATATCTCACCATTTTATTTTGTATGTCCTTAGGATATCCCATGAAATTATATGTATGAAGTAATTTTGTGGTTATGTACATGAATTTTTCAATAAAGATGTTGTCTTTTATTTTATAAGTTGTTATGTAATTTTCATAATTTCAAAATACACTAAACCTATCGATCCTTAGAGTTGTATTAAGTTAATGTTTATGAAATAAATCATGTCTAAATATGTAATAAAGAGAAGGGTAGTTATAGGCATTCATCTGGATCTTTCTATACTATTGGGTGATACCCGTTCCCTATGGGGAAACTGAGGATGGGTCTGGTTGCAAATTGGCTACCCCCAGCCTCAGCTAATACTTGATCTCTTACATGTGATACATGGGACAAACTAATAGTTACCATACCATGAGTGATACATGGACTCCTGTGATGATTTCCTTGGAAGTGTTCATGTGATTGGATTTAATTGATTTGATGCTCTGAAGTGAACCTCAAGAACATCCTCGGAATCCACCTCTTAATTTTTCAGTTTTAATAGGAATGATTGAGATATTTTATTTATACTGTATAGAATTTTTCTCCATGATTTGTGATACATATCTTGTGCCTTTAGTGCACCTAGTTTGACTCATGGATTAGACCACAATCCAAAGAACAAGCTTAGGAGTTTTCCCTTTTGGTGTATTATGTTTCCTTTTCCTCGCTATATATTTATATATATATTTCTATGTTACTAGGTAATCATTCAGACTCCCGACATTTGTAGAAGGGGATGGTATGGATCAAGTGTCCACTTAGGAACCCTTACCAAGTTATAGCATTTTTAAATTATTTATATGATTCCATTTAATATAGACATCACATTGTTATTTATTAACAACATGAAATGGAAATGTCTAGACACTGTGGGTGCCAGCCTACCAAGATTATATCTCACACCCTTCTTGGGAACCGTTTAGTACATGAGAAGACATTAAGTCTATAGGTTTGGATACATGGATTTTTTCCACTCCCGATGCTTGATTACTTTTCTATTTCTGATGGATCTTTAATAAATAGGATCAAGCCTATGCTTGGGATTCCTTGTGGTAGTTTTTTGGTCTTTTGGTTGTTTTTTTTTCAACATGAAATCTATTCTTGTACCCCATAACCCTACACTTTTACTATTTACATATGGTATCAAACATTGAAATCATCTTGGTATTGTTAGGATTACTTATCTTCCATAGGTTATTTATTTTTTGGGTCATTTATCTACATCCACTATCTTCTTTCTTTTCTATATTAGTTTTTATACTTTTTTTAATATTATATTCCATTGTTAAATAAGTTTTACTATGATGGAATATTCTCGCCACAAATTTACCTGTGGCCCTCACTACTAGTAAGAAGTGTTTGGAATTTGGGGAGATGTTCTTGAGGTCTTATGGCCCACCATCTCGAGGACCATTTTAGAGGCACTTGCGGTAGGATTCTACAAAAGTTGTATAAGAGGAGTAGTTTTTTCTTTTGTATTACTATTTTTGATAGACAAGATACTACAAAATAGGAATGTGGAATTTACTCTATGTTGGGACATAAGTAACACAAATATAGAAGAATCCCAATTTTTTTTGGGTTAGGGATTTCAATCATTACTTATATTTTTTTACTGTTGATACGACTTCATCGTTTGGTAATTCACTTGTATTATGCAGTTACTAGTATGTTTATTACTGAGATGATAATTTTTACTATTACAGATTGATGACATGAGGGAAATACATCTACATTCAGCATATTAGGTGTAACATCCTAGTTAAATAAAGAATATGACATTTTCATATTTATTAATATTCGTAAATTAATTATTAATTTTACTTTAAAGGGGATGTTATGTTTCATGGCTTATCTGATATGAAACAATGGGTTTCTTTGAAATCTTACATTGCACACAATGCTGAGTCATACTGAAAAATATTAATATAATATTATTATTTTAAATAGTAGTTAACACCTAGCCGTTGTAATGGAGGGAAGGAACAAAACTAACAACAATAAAATTATACATGTTTGTTAAATGTTTTTACATTTATCTAATAAATGTTAGATGCATAAAATGTGAATGAATCTAATTTTAAGCATAATTTACTTTAAAAGGTTGATTTATCGCCTTTTGGTGGTGAAACCTCTTTAAATCTAGTTTAGTCACTTTTATATGTTATTTTTGATAAAATAAAATTCTTATTTAGAACTTGGACATAAAAATTCACTTTGGGTAAAATTTTGGTATTTTTCTGATAAAATTCAATTTTTTGATGAGTAGTGAAAATAATGTATTTTAATTCAAAAATTCCTTTTAATATAATTTATTTATATGGTTATATTATCTTTTTAATTGGGTTTAAAGTGTAACTAGATTATATTTTTACCATTTAATCCAATGGTGGTCATTGGAACTAATTTCACTTTGAAATTAGACATAAACAAGTGTCAATCTTTTGATAGTTATTGTTTCTTAAAAACAATATTTGTTTTGACAATGGGAATTAATTTTAAATTAATTAATGAAAATTCTATGTTTTGAATTTGGTAAAATAGACACCATTTTTAAATTTGGATTATCAAATATAGCTTAGGCTTAATTTTTGGTATTTTTCTGAAAAACTCCAATTTTCAATGAATTGTGAAACCACTTATTAGTAGTTAGAAAAATGGACTCTTTCATTTAAATGAAATTTTACCACTTCTGTGAATTGGATTTTGGAAATCCTACATACATGGTTGATATTATCAAGTAAAATTTGGTTCAATAAGATGAAAATAATTTTTGGTGAATAGTATCTTTTGACTTCTATTTACCGTGGTTAAAGGTAAATAGGGTAATTCAAGGTGAACAAAATATTATAATAATTCCAAATTACCTTAACACTTGTACTAACCTTATTGGATGACTAATGGACGACCATGGTCATCATTGGGTAGATTTTGGGACCCCATGGATCCACTTATGAATGATAATGACACATTAGATTAATTAATTTAAAGTAAAGAAAAAAATGACATAAACAAATATCTTTTTGTAAATTAATTTTTACATTGGGTTATATAAGTTATCATTTCTATAATAAATATTCATTTTAAATATAAAAAAATTTCCTAAATCATGGTATTTTTTTAAAAAAAAATTAGACATCTAATAAATTAAATTATTTATGACACAATAATGATGCAGTGTTTAACTCATTAATAAATGATTTAAATAAATAAGATTATAAATATTAAAATAAAATCCAAAACCTATCAAATTCTTATAAGATGAATTTATTTCGACCATGACTCATATTATATTCTAATTTAATGAGTTTTGGACCTTTAGAAACTGAATATCATTATATAATAAAATAATATTATCACACTTTCCTAAAGACCCCTCCTCCCCCTTATAAACAACCATCACTTATAACCATGTCCTCACACCTCTCATTCCTTTTGGCACATCCAACATCTGAAAAATTAAGTTCTCTACATCCCCTAATCCTCCTAGAAGCCTTACCTTAGGCAGAAGGCACTTCAAGAAGACCTTTTTGATCAAAACAAACGAAGTTACCCAAAATTAAAGGTAACCGTTTCTCTTAAATTATTATTTTTTATTTTGATTTATTTTACTTTTCCAGCCCCATAAATTCTTTTTATTCTTTTATTTTATAATAACACAAGTATCCTCAATATTCTAGGATGTTTTTATAATAAGTTTTCTAACTACACTTACACACACCTCTATCTAATGGGTGAAAAACATAATGTTTCGTGGATGGAAAACTAAAGCCACACGAAACGATGATTGTTCGATTATCTCCTACCGCCTAACATGGTGGCCATTGAGATGGAACTGTATTTATATTTGATTCATATTATGTTTATGTTTTCTTTATGCTTTTTTATTATTCATTTATATCATAACTTTATGGTTTCCAATATGGGTAAACGCGATAATTTCATTTGAGGAAGTGCGGACTACTGCCCCCTCAAGGTGATATGATTCGTTCATGAAAAACATGGAACGTATAAAGGATGGAGTAAATAAAATTATGTAACATAAATATCATATGATATTATATTTTAGTTTTAATATACCAATGTATCATTAATTTTTCATTCCTTTAAATATAAAATAGAAATGAAAGTAGCGTTCATGCGTACATACGACTTACCATCTCCATGAACTGTGTGTTTCATTTATTAACTCAAGATGATATGGAACGTTATAAATACATATACACTGGATATATATGATATATATGATATATAAAACATGTATATCATTCTGGAGATAATGTAATTTTGACCACATGGACAAATTGTAATTATAACAAGTTCATTCTTTACTCAAGTTCCGAACATCGATAAAATATCCAATATGAAATCAGATAATTAACTAGTCATTACAGAAAGATAATAAGTAATATAAAATGAATTATAAAATTTTAAATTTTTTTAATTAATTAGAGATTAACTTAAGTTTATTATTTAATAAGAACACGGAACATACGAGTTAAGTAGGACACGAGGTAAGGGGATTTCTTATCTCACTTTTAATTTCATGAGATTTCCACTGCTCGCCACTTATTTATTGCAAGTGGTGTAATGTATACTACCATTTATATATATTATCATGATTCTATTTATATTCATGGTATTGTGTGAATCATTTGGTGGTTGTTATCTTTTGTTCATAGGACTCGATTGATTACAACGAGGTAAGGGGTGTTTATCTCACTTTTTATTCCTATGAGATTCATGCTATATTTGTTACTATTTCCTTTGAGTGGTGTACGTAATGACCATGATTATACCCTTTGTGTAATATAACTTCATTTTTTGGTATTTACATCTACATTTTATGGTCCTTCTTTCATGTGTCATTTTTTTGTAAGTTACCAAATCGGTAAGGGAACCTTTCACCCACCTCTTTTTAAAAGACTTGTTTTTGTTATGTCTTTTAATTTACATCTTATTATGTTGGTGTATGATATTATATATCCTTATTGATGTAAATTTTATTTCAAGTGATGAGATACCCTTTTTATTTCATAAACACATTTTCTGAATTTTAAAGTCATGACGTTAGGCTTTCGAATTTTTGCAAAGGAACTTCTTAACCTAATTTCAATTCGTTGGGTTAAACATGTAATTCTGGAATATGTCGTCCTATAAATATGTGTGAATGACCTATAATTGTTTTGCACTTAATATCCACTTAAATTGGGCATATGTATATTTTTCACACATAATTATGTGATGTATTTATCCTTAATTTAAAGATATTGTCTTTATAAGGGATTTCATCTCAATTTACATTTCCATTGAGACATAATTGTTGCAATGCACCAATTCACTCTTATATGGTGTATATACTATCCTTTGTCCTATTATATAATGAATCACTTTATCCTCATGATATTATATTCTTCAGATTAAATTTTATTCCTCAATTATTTGTATTCAAGAGTCTCTCATTTTTTAAAAAATTGTTTAACTAAAATATCATTTTAAATTTTTTAAAGATTAATTATTCTAAATCATTATCGTTAATGTCCATGTTTTAAAAATGGTTTTGAGTATTTATTTATATGGATATTAATGTTTTAAAATTATAATTCCATTAAAATCATCAAAGTGGTATAGGACACTTTGATTCAAAAATATATTTTTAAATTGTTTATGAAAATGGAATGATTATTTTAATATATTAAAATTACTTCTTGTGATTTCAAATGAAATGTTATTAGTGAAATATTTATATTTGAAATATTTTATGTGTAATTATGGTACTTGGACATTTTACGGGTGGTTATGTGATAAACCATATGATGGGTGGTGTTGTGATAAACCAGGACAGGTGGTTACATTATAACCTCCATTGCATTGGGTATGGAAGTTGGCCGTATGACTATTCCATATAGTGATATGTGTAGAAGTCGACCGTATGGTTATTCCATTTAAGTATGTTTATGTCCCAAGTTACCTTTATATGTTATGTGTTCTTTATATGGGTTTTATGGTAATCATTTGGTTACAAAAGGGTAATTAGTGATATTTTATTTAGTGAAGAGTATTTAATACTTCATAAAGGTGAAAAGTATTACCTATATTAAATAATTCATGGTTGACTTCTTGTTTTGAAAAAAATATTCATTCATTGTGTATCCCTTACTGAGCTTTTTATGCTCATCCCATATTTTTGAAATGTTTTTCATAGGACATAATGTGGAATAGGGTCAAGGATGGGATCAAGGAAAAGTCATGTTGTCTTAAACATGGAAGTAGACATGACTCTTTTTTTCAAGAGTTCTTCTTTTGTGAAGAATGGAAACTGAGTAGAAGTGTCTACTTCATATTTTGTTTGTATTGAAATGAAATAGTTATGGCCTAATTCTCTATAACTCTAATCCTTAAAAGATCCTCAATGTGAATTATTCATTTAATTCAAGATTAAGTAATGATTAAGGTCATGTCCTTATAGTTGGTATTAGAGGTCGTTTTAGATAACATTAGAGGTTAGGGTGTTATATAAGCATAAGTTACATAACCATAATTGTTAGCATATTAGAAAGAGTCGTAAATATTTTAAATGAGTTTAAGATAACATGAATAAGTATTTTCCCTCCTAATAGGATATTATATGATGATTTTACTGATATAATCACAGTGACCTTTTTGGTTTTAGTAAATGGCTTGATCTAGCAGGCACCAAAGTAACAGTGTATGTGAAGAAAACTGTGATGGTTTTCTGAATGAGAAACTGAATTAAATGGGATTCGAAATTAGAACTCTTGTGGTTATTCTCAACCATCTATCTGGAGTCATGATTGACCACTTGAACAATGGTGATTTTTTAAGGCCTCGTATATGCGAGAAACAAATCCCCATGGAAATTCATGTAATAATCATAAAGGTAATTATGTTCAAAATATTAAGTGTCAATGATGTGGAAAGAAACACCTAGGAAAATGATTCAAAGGGATGGGAAGATGCTATAGATGTGGGAATGAATGTCATAAACCAAGAACCTGCCATATAAAAAGGATGCATCTAGTTTACTCTAGGAAAGAGAAAAAAGTTCTTTCTGGGTGATCAATTGAATGTTTTAAATGGGGTGTGCATGGTCATTATACAAACAGATGTACTACGAAGTTGTTTCAGGAATAATATCACCAGGATCGTACAAATATATATTTCCCAATACCTAATGCCATTCCAATTGTGAATGAAGAAACAGACAATGAGCAATGAAATGTATGGATTATTTCATAACATCTGTTTTGACATTATTGAATCTTAGGATATGATTCTTGATTTTGTTTTTCAGGAAAGAATTATTTCAGAATAAGTTGGTAAATAATGGTTAATGTATCATGAAGAATTTTGAATGAGTAAGAAGTCAACATGTAATTGATTCAAGAGTTATGATAGATTTTTGGATGGTGAAATTCTTAAAAGTATTAAGGATCTTTTGATAATGGGATTACATTAAGAGAATTTTTATAGTATGTGTGACCTTGATGTTTGATATATGAAAATTTTATTCAAGTAATAATTATCTTTTATTTTGTGTATATAGTTTTAAAGAACCATTTGGGATTATATGATAATTGAATTTGAGGCAATTATAGGTTAATACATTTTGGGATGCAAAATGAATGTTATGTGATAAAATTTGTGGTTAAAATATGTTACGGTTATTTTTGATGAATTTATCTCTTTTTGGAAATGTTATAAAATTATATAATTTTTGAAAAAGGACAACACGCAGACCGCAAGACAACCCATCGCATCGGTCAAAGCTACGGGAATCGAACCCATAACCAAAGTGCGAATGTGATTTATCGCCTACCACTGGACTACATGATGTGCCGGGTTTGTATGACTAATTCTTTTTAGTTAGATGATTTTATGAATCTATAATAATTTTATTTTGAATTATATATAGAAATGATTAACCTATCATAGAGAATATGTGATTAGGTTAATTACTTCTCAACAAGAGACTATAAGAGTAACTTATGTTATTTAGAGATAAATGTTAAGATTTATCTTGGAAGACTATGTGATTAAATCCGTCTGAGATTTGGGTTTCAATATTATTTTGGATTACATTGAAGAATTTTATGGATAGTTTTTTATTTAATGGTCTTGGTTGAACTATGGGTATTGTTTGAATATTTTTTGGAGATTAAGAGTAGTTTTTCTCTTGGTAAAAGATTATCCTTTTTGGGGATTATCTTATATTCTTATAACCAATTTGGATTTTGGTTGATGTCTAATGATGTGGGAAATATATAGTTTATCATTTGTAGATTATGTGATTTTCTAGAAGTTGATTCTAGCACTTCAGGTGTGACTAATTCATCTTGAATAATTACCACTTTGAGAACAGATCTGTTTGTGGTATAATTTTATTAAAGGATGACACACTACATGAGAAGTAAGTATAATTCCTTACTATATTTGTCTAGTTAGTAATAAAATTCATCAACTCTATGAAAATGATCTCGAAGTAAAAAAAATAATGGGCTCTCTTTTATCATCAGACTTTTACCCAACCACAAATTTATGGTATTGTGGTGGTTAACTTTCTGTTATCAAGTTCTCTATCACTCTCTATTAATCTATGAGAGTTAGTTTCTCTTTCATATCCATGTTTTTATGAAATCCTAGTATCTATTGTCTCGGGTGACCTTTTTATATATCTTTATTTATTTTAAAGTTATATTTTTATTTACCCTTTTTCTAATGTGGTACATTCAATGATGTTTCCAAGCCTAATTTTAAAATTGCGAGGATGCAATTCCCAAAAGGGGGGATGGCTGTAACATCCCATGTAAATAAAAAATATGAAATTTTAATATTTATTAAAATTTTTAAATTAATAATTAATTTTACCTTAATGGGGATGCTATGTTTGATGGCTTACCCAATATGCAATAATGGGTTTCATTTAAATCTTACGTTGCACACAATGCTGAGTCATACTGAAAAATAATAATATAATATTATTATTTTAAATAGTAGTTAACGCCTATCCATTGTAATGGTGGGAATGAAAAAAAACTAACTACAATATTATTATATGTTTTTGTTAAATGTTTTTACATTTATCTAATAAAATTTGGAGGCCTAAAATGTGAATGAATCTAATTTTAAGCATAATTTACTTTAAAAGGTTGATTTTTCACCTTTTGGTGGAGAACCCTATTTAATTATAGTTCTGGAAACTTTTAGATTTTATTCTTTATAAAATAAAATTCTTATTTAGAACTGGGACATCAATATTCACTTTGGGTAAAATTTTCGTGTTTTTCTGATAAAATTCAGTTCATTAATAAATAGTGAAAATATTGTATTTTAATTCAAAACTTACTTTTAATATAATTTATTTATATGGTTAGATTATCTTTTTAATTTGTTTTAATGATTAATTAGATTATATTTTTACCATTTAATCCAATCGTGGTCATTAGAATTAATTTCACTTTGAAATTGTACATAAACAAGTGTCAATCATTTGAAAGTTATTGTTTCTTAAAAACACGCTATTTGTTTTGACAACAGAAATTAATTTTAAATTAATTAATGCAACTTATATGTTTTGAATTTGGTAACATATGAATCATTTCTGAATTTGTAATATCGAATATATCTTTGGCTGAATTGTTGGTATTTTTCTGAAAAACATCAATTTTCAATAAATAGTGAAACCACATAGTAGTAGTTAAAAAATAGAATTTTTCATTTAAATAAACTATTAACACTTCTGTGAGTTAAATTTCAAAAATTCAACATACATGGTCATTATTAGTAAGTAAAATTTGGTTCAATAAGTTGAAAATATTTTTGTGTGAATAGTAACTTTTGACTTTTATTTATAGCGGTTAATTCTAAATTTGAAAATTCAAGGTAAAAAAATATTATAATAATTTAAGATTACCTTAACACTTATCCTAACCTTATTGGATGAGTAATTTCCGACCATGGGAATCCTTGGGTCGATTTTTGGACTCCATGGAGCCACTTATGAATGATAATGACACATTATATTAATTAATTTAATGTAAAGACAAGAATGAAATAAACAAATATATTTTAGTAAATTAATTTTTACATAGGGTTATATAAGTTATCGTTCAAACTATAAATATTAATTAGAAAGATAAAAATATTTCCTACATAATGGTATTTTTTTATAATTTTTATACATAGAATTAGTTAACTTATTTGTGACACAATAATGATGTAGTGTTTACCTCATTAATAAATGATTTAAATAAATAAAATTATAAATATTAAAATAATATCAAAAAACTAATAAATTTATATTGGATGAATTTATTTCAACCATGAGTCATCTTATATTTTACCTTGATGAGTTTTGGACCTTTATAAACAGAATATCATTATATAAAAAATAATATTATCACACTTTCCTAAAGAGCCCCTCCTCCCCCTTATAAAAACCTCTCACTTATAACCATTTCCTAACACCTATAAAGCCTTTTGTCTCATCCAACCTCTACCCAATTAATCTCCCTACATCCTATATTCCTCGTAGAAGACTTAACTTAGGCATAAGTTACTTCAAGAAGTCCTTTTGGTTCAAACCAAAGAAAGTTACCCAAATTAAATGTAACGATTTCTCTTAAATTCTTTTGTTTTATTTTGTTTTTTTTACTTCTCCAGCACCCTAAATTCTTTTTATTCATTTATTTTATAACAAAAACAATATCATAAATATACTAGGATGTTTTATAATAATTATTCTGACTACACATACACACACCTCAATCTAATGAGTGAAGAACATACTGTTTTTGTGGATGGAAAACTAATGCCTCACAAAATGACGATTGTTCGATTATCTCCTACCGCATAACATGGTGGCCATTATGATGGAACTATATTTATATTTCATGAATATTATTTTTATGTTTTCTTTATGTTTCTTTATTATTCATTTATATCATACCTTTATGGTTTCCATTATGGGTAAACGTGATAATTTCATTTGAGGAAGTGCGGACTACCACCCCCTCAAGGTGATATGATTCATTCATGACATTCATGGAACATATAAAGGAAGGAGTTAATGAAATTATGTAACATAAATATCATATTATATTATATTTTAATTATAATATACCAATGTATCATTAATTTTTAATTCCATTAAATATAAAATTGAAATGAAAGTACCATTCATGCGTACGTACGACTTACCGTCTCCATGAACAGTGCATTTCATTTCTTAACTCCAAATGATATGGAATATTATAAATACATATACACTAGATATATATGATATATATGATATATATAACATGTATATTATTCTAGATATAATTGATTTTTGACCACATTGAAAATTTTTAATTATAACAAGTTCATTTTTGACTCTAGTTCCAAACATCGATAAAATATCCAATATGAAATAAAATAATAAACTAGTAGTTACAGAAATATAATAAGTGATATAAAACGAATAATAAACTTTATATTTTTTTAATTAATTAGATATTAAGATATGTTTATTATTCAGGAAGAACATGGAACATACGAGTCAAGTAGGACACGAGGTAAGGGGATTTCTTATCTCACTATTAATTCCGTGAGATTTCCATTGTTCGCCACTTATTATTTCATGTGGTATAATTTATACTGAAATTGATATATATTATCATGA
Source organism: Viscum album (assembly GCA_963277665.1). Classification (NCBI taxonomy): domain Eukaryota; kingdom Viridiplantae; phylum Streptophyta; class Magnoliopsida; order Santalales; family Viscaceae; genus Viscum; species Viscum album. The sequence continues at coordinate 777,680,008 of OY728131.1, read as the reverse complement.
TTATATTAATATTCATGGTATTTTTTGAATCATTTCGTGGTTATTATCTTTTTTTCATATGACTCGATTGATTACAACGAGGTAAGGGGTTTTTTTCTCACTTTTTATTCCCATGAGATTCATGGTATATTTGTCACTATTTCCTTTTATTGGTGTATGTAATGACCATGATTCTACTCTTTGTGTAATATAAATTCATTTATGTGTATTTAGATCTACATTTTATGGTCCTTCTTTCACGTGTCGTATGTTTTGTAAGTTACCAAATCGGTAGCAAACCTTTCAACCTCCTCTTTTTAAAAGACTTTTTTTATGTCTTTTAATTTAAATCTTATTATGTTGGGGTATGTTATTATATATCCTTATTGATTTAAATTTTATTTACAACTGATGAGATACCCTTTTTATCTCATTAACGCATTTTCTGAATTTTAAAGTGATGTTGTTAGGCTTTCAAATTTTTGCAAAGGAACTTCTTAACCCAATTTCAATTACTTCGGTTAAACTTATACTTCTTGAATATATAGTCCTATGAGTATGTGTGAGTGAACTATAATTATTTTACACATAATATCCACTTATATTGGGTGTATTTATATTTTTCACAAATAATTATGTGATGGATTTATCCTTAATTTAAGGATACCGTCTTTATAAGGGATTTCATCTCAATTTCCATTTCCATTGAGACATCATTGTTACAATTCACCAATTCACTCTTATATGGTGTATATACTGTCATTTTTCATATTATATCATTAATCATTTTATTCTCATGATATTATAAAGTTCATATTAAATTTTATTCCTTAATTATTTTTATTAAAGAGTATCTCATTTTTTAAAAAACTCTTTAACTAAAATATCTTTTTATATGTTTTAAAGATTTATTATTATAAATCATTATCTTAAATTTCCATGTTTTAAAAATGGGTTTGATTATTTATTTATATGAACATTAATGTTTTAAAATTATAATTAAATTGAAATCTTCAAAGTGGTATGGGACACATTGATTAAAAAAATATCTTTTTAAATGGTTTATGAAAATGTAATGATTATTTCAATGTCTTGAAATTAATTCTTCTGATTTCAAATAAAATTTTATTAGTGAAATGTTTATATTGGAAATATTTTATGTGTTATGATGGTACTTGAAAATTTTACTGGTGGTTACATGATAAACCACATGGTAGGTGGTGCCGTGATAAACCAGGAGGGGTGGTTATGTTATCACCTCCAATTAATTGGGTATGGAAGTCGGCCGTATGGCTATTCCATTTAGTGATATGTGTAGAATTTGACCATGTAGATATTTCATTTAAGTATGTTTATGTTCCAAGTTACCTTTATATGTTATGTGTTCATTATATGGGTTTTATGGTAATAGTTTGGTTACAAAAGGGTAGGTAGTGATATTTTATTTAGTGAATAGTATTTACTACTTCATAAAGGTGAAATGTATTACTTATGTTAAAGTATTCAAGGTTTAGTTTTTATTTTAAAAAACTAACAGTTTTCATTCTTTGTGTATCTCTTACTGAGCTTTTTATGTTTATCCCATGTTTTTGAAATATTTTTCATAGGACATACTATGGAATAGGGTCAAGGATGGGATCATGTAAAAGTCATGCTCTCTTAAACATGGAACTAGACAAGACTCTTTTTTTAAAGGGTTCTTGTTTTTTGAAAAATGGAAACTGAGTAGAAGTGCCTACTTTGTATTTTATTTTTGAAATGAAATGAAATACTTATGGCCTATTTCTCATAAAATCTAAACCTGAAAAGATCCTCAATGTGAATTATTCATTTAATTCAAGATTAAGTAATGTTTAAGGTCGGGTCCTTATATTAGGCACCATAGGGATTAAAATGACATGTATATTGCCTTTCCATATCTAATTTCAAAGTGAATTTTACTATTTTCAAGTCAGTGATTTTGTGTTTAGTTTTAATTTATTACAATACTTTCTTATTAAATTAAAATTATGTACCATATGTTAAGAAGAAATGGAAACCTTAAGTGGAATTGTTTGACTTTGACTTGAATTTACATGGGATGCCTTACACCTACCCTATTCTTACTACTCTTTTACTTGTTTACCTCCTCTTCCATAGAATATGGTCTAAGGTTAGAATTTGGAAATTCTAGATCAATGTCGTCATGATGTCTTCATGTTGTATACTAATAGATTTGCGATGAGAACATTCCAACGTTTTGGGTTTTGGAACCACCAGTAGTTCTTCCTGTATAACCACATGTAGAACCACCTGTAGTAAATTATTTAGTGCCTCATGAGTCACCTCCTTCCCATATTCCATTGGGCGTCAATAATCAGGTTAGGTATATTCTTCTCAAGATTATGCAGTTAGTTCAGAGTGTTTCCAGGCCTTCCCAAACTATGGCATAGCTTGCACAATATTGTTTTGCAGAAAAACTCTCCCTCCTTCTCAGAGGATGGTGGTCCCAGTGCTGCATATTCATGGATATAAGATATTAAATCCATTTTTGACCATATTTATATGTTTCTAGGGAAAAGGGTAAAACTTGATGTCTTTGTGCTTTGAGACTCCACCAATCATCGATTGGATGTCATTTCTCAGTCAGATAAACCTAGAGATATGGTTTGGGAAGAATTCCAAACAGCTTTCTATGATCAAATTTTTCTGTAGACTCTAATAGAATATCATTCTAGGGAGTTCTTACATCTTTGGCAGGGCTTTATGATTGTTTCAGAGTTTTCTACTCATTTCACTGAGCTCTATCATTTTTCTCCATCTTCGACTAGTGACACAGAGTCTACTACTATGTGCTTTGAGGACAGACTTTCATATTTTTTCCACTCACATGTGAAATTATTTTATTTCAATACCACTATAGAGATCATGAATCATGCCTTAGATACCCAAAATACTCAAGGAAGATGATCCTATGAGCTATAGTGGTTTAGTTCCAAGGTTGTGTAATGGTTCTTCAGGTAGTAAGAAGTGGTATATTAAGGGTTCATGTGGGGAAAATGCTAGGCAAATGACATGTAATGATAGAACTATCATATTTCATCACTGTATTAGGATTGGTCATAATAATTCCTAGTGAATGAGGAACCCAATGGAGTGTCGTGTTTGCGGAAAGATAGGTCACCATTAGTGTTTCTGTTGTTATTTCCCATTAGAATCTAGTGGTAGAGGATCTGTTCTAGCACCTCCATCAGGCATGGGATCTATAGCTCTACATCAGATTGAGAGTTCCTTTACCACCATCCAATCAGGCTGAAGTAGTGGAGGTTGTGGCTGAGGTAGTCAAGTTCCAGAACACCAGTGTCAGCGGAGTGGACCTACTCAAACTAGTCAGGTGACATCTGAAGGTTTTGGTTCGGTCCATATGTATATAGTGTAGCTAGCTATAGTGTAGAAAATATAAGGCCCTTATATGGTTATAGGTACTATCCTTTTAGCTTCTACCTTAGTTTTTTCCCTTTTCAATACTGGTGCTTCACACTCTTTCATATCTACTACAACTATTGCAAGTTTATGTCCTTCCATAAAATACTTTTGTTATGTTATGTCACTTGAAACTCCATTAGTGGTAAGAATAGTGGGAATATGCTAGTTCTAGGATTTCAACCTTGAGATAGGTGGGTACCATTTCATCTAAAAAATTTTCATCCCCGATATGACCATATTTGAGGCAATTCTCAGTATGGACAGGTTCATTCATTATCATGACTAAGTTGATTATTATCGTCGTCAAGTGTCCTTAACAACACCCAAGGGAAGCACTTCTACAGATAAGGGATAATGGGATATCCAAGAATATCATGCTATACCCAAGCATTATGGGTTGGGCACCGTCACCACTTAGCTAGTAGGACACTTTATGAGCTATTAGGGACTACAGTCAGTAGAGTTCTCTCCCATTGTGGATTTCTTCAGAGATGTCTTTTCTGATGATTTATCCATCTTACCTCTTGTGAGGGAAGTTGATTTCACTATCAAGATAGTGTTAGGTATGGCACCAATGTCCATTCCCCCTTATAGTGCATCACTTAAAGAGCTCTAGGAACTCAAGAAACAACTTGAATACCTTGAGGACAAGAGTTTTATCAGATCTAACACAACATCGTGGGGTTCACCAGTCCTTTTTGCCTAGAAAGAAGACTATACCATTAAATTGTGTGTAGATTTCCACTGATTAAATCATCTTTTACTGAATAATTGATATCCATTTCCTCGTATAGATGTCCTCTTCAACCGGTTCAAAGGAAGAACTGTTTTCTCCAAGATTGACCAAAGGTTGGGATATCACTAGGTGCATGTGCAACCATCTGATAGACCACATTTAGCATTCTAGAGTAGGTATGGAATGTACAAGTATCTGGTTATGCCATTTGGTCTCATGAACACACCAAAAATATTCAAATCTATGATGAATCGAGTTTTCCACCTATACCATGATTCTTTTATGATAGTATTTGTTGATGACATCTTGGTGTATTTGTGCTCTAAAAATGACCATGAAGCCCATATTGAGATCATAATGAGTACATTAACAGAGCACCAGCTATATTCAAATCTCAGTAAGTGACACTTTTGGATCAATAAGGTTAACTTCTTGGGTCACTTCATATCTCAGGAAGGCATATCAATTGACCCAGAAAAAGTGAGTATAGTAGTTTCCTAGGGGTATCCCAAGAATATGTTTGACATACGCAAATTATTGGGGCTTTCTTTCTATTAAAACATTTCATCTATGATTTCTCTCACGTAGTAATTCTTATTAATACCCTGAATAAAAAGGGTGTGCAGTTTATCTGGTCAGATGTCTACAAGAAATCCTTTTTGGTGTTAAAACCAAGACTCACAACAACACTTATTCTTATTCTACCAGGTCCAAGAAGAAGTTTTACTCTTTACTGTGATTCTTCAGGAGTCTTACTCGGTGCAATTCTGATGCAGGGTGATTGAGTCGTGGTCTATGGATCCCATCAGCTGAGGCCTCATGAATAAAACTATCCTACATAGGACCTTGAATTGGTAGTTTTAGTTCATGCTCTATGATTTCAGAGACACTACTTTTTGGGAGAGAGGTTTGTTTTTTACATGATCAAAAAATCCTGAAATATATCTCCACATAGAGATACATGAATTTTAGGCAGTGTTGGTGGGTTTAATACCTTTAGTCATTTGACTTTGATCTTCCTTATACCTCTATTAAGGGAAATGTCTTGGATTAACTTCTGAGCCAAAATATGCATACACATGCCATCCTAAAAACTAATAGTGAGTGGTAGATGGTGGATATGTTTTCTGAGATGCATTTGGGGATTCAGGAGCATCGTGGAAAACCAGTTATAGAAACTTTGGAAGTGATGTCTTATCTTCTAGAGAGAGTCCTTATGAGATAATTATATTATCATGAGGGGCTCATTTTGAAGAAGGGAATCACATAAGAGAACCCACCTCCCGATTTGTTTATTGATGGTAGTGAAACACTTCTCTACCATGGCCATGTATGGGTACCTATTGATATTCCAGAATAGCTAATAAGGGAATCTCATACCTTTTTTTGGGTAGTTCATTATGGAATTACAAGATGTACAAATATATGCATCATCAGTACTAGTGTCTAGGTATGAAGAGGTAAATATTAGGTTTGATTACCCAGTTCTCCACCTGTCAGTAGGTGAAGGTAGAGAACTAGCAACCTAGTGGAGTCCAATAGACTCTACCTATTCTTGAGTGGAAATGGAAGGATGTCACCATGGATTTCATTTTTAGCTTGACGATATCTCCTCAAGGTAGCGATGCAGTATGGGTGATCATCGATAGGTTGAGCGAAGCCTCACACTTCCGACCTAACTGGGTGACCCTATCTATCGATGATTTAGGAAGGATATATATTTGGGAGATAGTTAGACTTCATGGAATGACTAGTTCTATCATGTAGGACTAAGACACCCATTTAACATCATGATTCAGGTAAGGTTTGAAAAATGCAATGGGTTCAAAAGTGATTCTGAGTACATCATATCACCCCCAGACTGATGAGATGTGTGAGTAGACCATTCGAGTGTTAGAGGATATGATGCAGGCATATACCATTGATTTTGGTTTCTCTTAAGAGAAAAATATTCTTCTTGTTGATATTATATATAATAAAAACTTTTAAAAAACAATTCAAATGGTTCCATATGAGCCTGTTTATAGTACACTGTTCTATTAACCTCTATACTGGCTCGAAGAAGGCGATGAAGCTCTTCTAGGTCCACATATCATTCAGGAGACCTCTAATAAAGTCCAACTGATTCAGAAGAATATGTCTATAGCTCAGTCTATAAAGAATCCTGATACCGATCGTCATCACAGACCTCTAGAGTTTAAGGTGGGACATCAGGTCCTTCTATGTGTTTCATCAAGGTTGGGTCATAGGCAAATCAGAAGACAGAGAAAGATATCACAAAGATATGTTGAGCCATTCAAGATAGTGGAGAGCATTGGGAAGGTGGCCTATTAGTTTCAATTACCTGAGAGGTATAGTGTCATTCACAAAATCTTACACTTCTCTTAACTTCAATAGTATCATCTAGACCCATCTCATTCTTTTAGTCCTGAAAGCATTGAGCTTGAGTCTGATGCATCCTTTAAAGAGCATTTGATTCATATCATCGAATGAATCATGATGCTTCTCCGAGGCAAGTCATTTCTTCTGGTATGGGTGTTATGGAAACATAGATGCATTCAGGATGAGACCTAGGAGTGAGAGACTGGTGTGTGTGATCAGTGGCCAGAACGTCTCTTAGATGAAATTCTCCTACCCATAGAAGGGAAACTCAAGAATGGATTTTATTAAGGGGGAGAGGTTATAACGTCCTAGATTTAACCAAGGTATGGTCCATTTATTTTGTTTCAAATTTATTAAAGTGACATAGGGCGTGTACCCACACATTCTGTTGTGGGTCCCGAGAAGCTATTAATTTATTTAAATGATCGTGCAGGTATTATGAAAAAATAATACTTTGTGTTCTATCATAGTTTTTTGAGTTAAAAATAATTAAAAAGTATTAAAAGAAATTATAATAAATCAAAAGATATGAAAAAATAATGAAAATAAATAAAAAAATAAAAAGAGGACATCAGAAGAATAAAAAAAATTAAAAATGGGTTTAGCCCATTTTTATTATTTAAAATTTTCCATTCTCTTCCCTTTTATTTTATTTTTATTTTTATTTTTATTTTTATTTTTGTTTACTTTTTTCCTCCTTCCCTTATATATTTCCCTTTTTTCTCTTTTCCTTCCCGCTATCCGCTCATCCCTATCTTGTGTGTCGTGCCCCCATGCCCAGGTGGTTCGCCACCCCCTCTTCCTCCTTCAGAAGACTGCTACACCTCTATCTCTTATCTATTTCCAACACCGTTTGTAGCAAAATAAATATCTTGGTACGACTAATCATATGCACTGATAATTTTTGTGTTTCATCCACTCTCTGTCATGAAGTCTTCTTCAGAATGTTTTTACCCAAAATTAGGGGTTTTTCTCTAAATACTCTGATTTCTTCCATTTTATGTAAAATAAAAGGTTACCACGGGACATGGGATATACTAAGACTATAAGGTAGGGTTCCTTTAACCTTTCTTATTGTTTTTAACTTTATTTAAATCTCACTATTGTGCTGGTATGTGGTGCATACCAGCGAGGCCTAAATAGTGTGTTTAATTTTATAAAATTATTTCACCTTGATCTTTACATATCTTATTTAAGGTAAACCCTTTCCTAGTTATTTTCATTCCATTGTATACCCCATTGGGTGTGTCGACGTAGTTGGACTAATTTACTTCAGCCTTGAATCATTTATTTATCATTACGTGTGCGTGTGAGATAACTTGGGTTGAGGTTTTAAATTCCTTAAATTATTTAGGATGAATCTTAAGCCATGTATTTGGTTTTACTTTAATTTTCTTATACCTAAATAATTGTTTTTCTATATTTCCATTCATGTCTTAATAAGTTATAAAGGCAGTGCCTCTACTTACACTGATAAAGTGAAAATTTTGTTTAATATGATGCTCTAATTATCAGTTGTGATTGTTGGATGAAATGACTAGTAAATGTGGCATTGAATAAGTTAATTAAATAAAGAAAATCATTAATTCCAACTCTGTTTTATATATATATATGTGTGTGTGTGTGTGTGTTTTCCTTGTTGTTTTAAGTATATCTGGCTGGGGAGAGAACATGGGTTTAGTAATAAGGACCCACATTTCAACTCTCTGTAATCGATGGGTTAGCATACTACGTGCCGAGAAAGTGATATTTTTGGCTCTTTATGAAAGGTCTTTCCCCATGCATTTTCTATACTATTGGTTGATATCGGTTCCCTAAGGGGAAACTAGGGATAAGTCTATTGGAAAATTGACAATGCCCAGACTCTGTGGATACTCGATCTCTTACATGAGATACCTAGGATGGACTCATAGTATCCATACCATGAGTGATAATTGGACTCCAATGAGGATTTCCTTGGACGGGTTCTTGGCATTGAATTTAATTGATTGTATGTTTCGAATCGAACCTCAGGGATAGGATTAGACTTCATCTCTTAATTTTTTAGTTTTAATATGAATTATAGAGATATTTTATTTATGCTGCATGGAGTTTTTTTCTACTTTGTGATATATCTCTTGTGTCTTTAGTGCACCTATTTTGACACATGTATTACACCCCAAGACAAAGCATGAGCTTGGGGGTATTCCCTTTTCGTCGTGTTGTGTTAAATAGGAAATGATATATATATATATATATATATAAATCTACTTTACTAGGTACTCTTTTAAACTCCCGACATAGGCTGAAGTATGTGGTATGGAACGAGTGTCTCTTAAGAAGTCTAACCAAGTTACATTCTTTTTTAATTATTTAAATGCTTTCATTTAATAAATATGGAACACTGCTATTGGTTTACATAACGAAATGGAAAGGTCCTGACACAGTTGGTGCTGACCTACTGAGATTATATCTGACACCCTTCTTAGGAATTATTCGGTACCTAAGTAGACTTTATGTCCATAAGTATGGGTACATGGAAGCGTGATGCTCCCAATTTTTGATTGCTTTACTGTTTTTGATATAGAGTGGGGGCTGAGGACTGAGCCAATGCTCAGGATACCATGTGGAATTTTTTGGTCTTCTTGTAGTTTTTGTCATTATAATTTCTCTCATTTTACCCCATACCCCTTCACTTTTAATATTCACATTTGGTATCACACATTGAAATCATCTTGGTAATGTTATGATTATTTAGCTTTCATAGTTTATTTAATTATTGGGTCATTTATCTACATCTATTGTGGTGTGATTTTCTATATTTCTTTCATTACTTATTTGAATATTATCTTCCACTGTGAAATACATTATTCTTTGAGGGAATAGTGTACCCAGAAACTTACCCAAGGCCCTCAGTGCTATTCGACAATCCCCAACATTTGGGGAGATGCACTTGAGGTATTGTGGACCACTGCCTTAGGGACCGTTTTCGAGGCACTTGGGGTGGAATGCTATATGACCCAGCTCATTCGGCCAAAAAAATGTCTACCACTTCCTTTTCCTCTCAGATCTTTAGTTTTTTAGTGGATTCAGGACAAATTGGCGGTAGTTGTGAACAAAACCTAGTCCACTGGGATAGGAGAATTTATATCTCAATAAACATCACTAGGTTCATCATCCCCTGAGAGGACCCTAGATATATTAACAGTGATTTTAGATCTATCCCATCCCACTAGGTTGGGGGAATTTATATCATTATGTCCATCCATTAAGTGATCATTTCCCCAACTGAAAGCATTGTTTCCTCAATAATATGACCAAATTAGTTTAAATTATGGCCCCGAATGACCCTCATCCCAAAGGACTGGGGGAATTTTTATAATAATCATAGTTATAGTGGAAATCATTTTTCTCTATCCTGGGAGGAAAAAATCTATAGTCGACATCCCACCTATACCTCCCATGATGATCAAAGCCTCAGTAGGTCAGGAACCATTCAACAATCGAGACTAAAAACCCCCTCAATTACACTATTCATTGACAATGAAAAGAGGAATATACAACATAGGTGATCAGAACTTGCTGTGGTCGCAAGCCAAAATGACCCATTATGGACGGGGTTTGAATAATTTCCTCGATGAAGGTAGTGTATAATCATCCTATTTCTTCAAACATAATGATAAAACCACCATTTCATGATATACCTATATGAATGCCATCACTTTCAACATGACATAAATTTATCAAGATACAAATTTATTGGTTTGTAACACAGAGAACCCACCCTGGTAGTAGGCTTATTTGAATGCACTAAATGATCCTTCACACACACAGATCCAGTGAAGTTTCCAAAACCTAGAAGCTTTAAATACCATGTTGTGAACACCACAATGGAAAACTATCAAAGAAAAAGGGAAAGTAGTGTATACATCCTGATCACCATCTTGAAGAGTTGAGATTCCTTATGTGGAGGAACAACTATCGTAATATGGTAGAGAAATACAAACTCTCTTATGACTCAATGAGTAGATTCTTGGTGGAAATATTTTCATAGGGTATAGACATTGGACAAAGATTAATATTATCCCTCCTATAGATGATCCTATGTCATGAGTTGTATCTGAGCATCAAAATGGCTCTAGATTCAGGTAACCATTCATCGTGAATGAGGTAGTAAAAAATGATCATGAATTACCTCTATTGTGGTGATATCCTCTCCCTTTTCAAGGAAATCATTCATTCATGGAATTAATTGAAAATTAGTTAGAGATAAAGGTGGGGAAAATTCATCAAAGACCTCCCACTCTCTACAGGCAGGAGCTGGCTCAGATAGCAGTCCCATCAAAATTCAAAACATCATTAGTCTCTGGGTACTCAAATGGAATCCATGTAAGGGTGATGTGCACCTATGAATCTGGAGGGAAATCCATATCCTAAAAGGTTCGATGACACAATGCCCCCACCGAAATTCCGAAATCCTACCTTCTTCAATTTTTATGGTGAAGGGAACCCAAGAAGTATCTCACACACTTTTTATCTCAATATGGGCCGATGATGGGCATTCAGGATCTACAGGAGGAAAAAAACTTGAGATTCCTTGTACATACTATGATAGGGCCTACCTTTTTTGGTACAACAATCTTCAAGAAGGATCTGTTGTTGGAAGGAAAGACCTTCGTTGTCTTTTCATTTTTCAATTCAGTTCTACAATGAAGAAAATGATGATCATTGGCCAAACAAACTACAAGAAATAAGAAAATGAGAGTGTTTCGAACTTTATAGCAATGTGGGATGTTTTAAACTATTCACTAAGCATCCCCCTCTCATAAAAGAAACTATTGGAACTCTACGATGAAAATCCCTACGATGAGTTGAAGACACCTCTAATTTAGATGAATATCTAGGTGGGTTCTATGAGTTCATAGAATCTTAAGAACATATTTAATACTCCATTCAATGAACCCTATCAAAATCCAGACTCATGCCTAAAACATAAGGGAAATGACTTGGAAAAGAAAAATCTACGATTGTAACTCTCAATATGGAAACCATGACTATCAAATCATTCAGGAAGGTCCTAAAATACACCGAACCTCTTATCAAGTGGTAAAAACTAATGAATTACTTCGGCTAGAAGAATAATGACATTAAGGTCACCTTTGATTTGATGAAGAGATGGACAAAAAATAATTCTTTGGAAATGAAAGAGTCCCCAATTATTTTTTTAGAATTTATGAATAACAATATACTCACACTATTATAACCCATGAATCCGGAGGATGTCTTCCTAACTAATCATCTAGATTATAACCCTTTCAATAGAAGTTTGGGCCATAATATCTAGATCTACTTCATCTTCAAATACATCCATCAAGGAATGTTCAATTCCAGACATGTGTTTTTAAATAAATCCCCCAAGAAAGAGAATTTCATAACCATTTCCTAGCCAGAATAAGAGGGTGTTGGGAAGAAAGTTCTATATAGGCATGCATGAATGTTCGATAACTTGATCACCTGAAAAATAGTTGATCAAGCTCACGCCACCCTAGGAGAACTGCAACACATACCTACGATAGCTCCACCAACAAGGAGGGAACATCAAATACACCTCCCAAAGGTGGGTCTAGCCACTAGAAGCAAGAAGAAATAGAAGTGGTAGAGTCACATTTTTCCTAAATAAAGCTTTAACCCTTGGGGATTTATCCCTACAACATTCTAAGAATGGGAATCGCCCCAAAAAATGAAATTTTCATTAGACAAAGATCTCGTATTTTTTGAATTCAACATGATACACTTGGATTACACCTTCAATGATGCTGAATATTCCCCAGAGCATGAGTTTCCCATTCATAACTAGAAAAAGGTGGCTGCATGCGCCAGAACTAAGGATACAAAGGACATCACAGACATGGTCAGAACCAATATTTCGGCAATTTCCCCATGGAAGAAAAATATGTAATTGAGACCCATGGGAAATCACTATAGAAGACTCAAAAAAGACATGGATGTTACATAACCCACCATCGATCATCCACACCCAATTGTTCCACATGACAGCCTAGTTGGGGTTCGATCATCCGATCAACCCAGGTAAGGTGGATAGTCATAAAAGCTTACTACACTAGCAGATGATACTCTCTAGGCCTCTATAAAAGCACCAGATCCATCCAACTCAAATTCCTTGGCTCTTTAACTACATATCTAGGAACAACCCCACATTGGGAAGCACTGACCTTTGGCACAAAAATACAATTTTATTAAAAAACTATTGGTAGTCCCAGCCTAGTGGAGGCCATGTCATCATAATTCTTTTTTGTCATCACATTCATTGACCAGGATTAGGAAGAAGCCCTCTAAGGGGAAATCAGACCTCTACATGTTTCATGTAGGCTCAATAATGACAACATCTAGAGGGATATGATTAATAATGGTTTTGAGATCAACCTCATCCCAGTTCGATCCCTATGATGTTTGGAATATGGAGAGGGGGATTTGTCTCCTTGTTTCTATAATACATGTGCAATAAATTATTTGGATATACTTAACAGAAGTTCAACTATAATAATAAAACATGGAAGTATATATGTTGTGTACCTCTCAAAACTAATTTAGGAACCATCCTTTTCAACCTCTTAGAGAACACACCTTACTTCTTATATCGTTTCTATTTCTTATGTTGTTATAGTGTTTCGATACCAACATGTGATACTCATATTGTATTTAATACTAAAGAAGTATGATAGAAACAATACTTAAAATTTATTAATATACCATAGGAAGAAGTTATTACAAGCTTATTTAATTAAGTTAATATCATTTAAACTTTTATATATTTTAATTCATGATATGTGAAGAAAATAACCTCTTGTTTAATACAACTTTCTTAGAAGTATGTTCTGAATGTGCCTTTGATGTCACGCTTTCCACTGGCATTTTTTGCATTTTTCATTCAAATTTTCCTCCATATAAACTAAATATTAATATATAACTAATAATTATAATTCATTAAGAACGTTACATATATGTTCAAAAATAATGTTTTCATATTTTTCGTGTTGTAATATTAAAAAAACTAGAGTAAATAGGTGAAAATCATATGAGAAACAGATCCATTGAAATATCATTACCCATCATTCAATTTACACATATCGAGTGTGTAATGACTTTGATTTTCCCAAATTTATTTTTAGAAATTAAATTAGAAAATTTCAAGACCAGGAACTGAGACGGTGTGGAATTTTGAGGCCTGGTGTGCCCAAAAAGATATAGTGAAAAAATTTCAATTTTTAACTAAAACATGTGGAAAATTTATCTTTGAACTAGAATAACTTTTAAAAGATGGCCTAATCAAAAATTTGAGGGCATCATTGAATTCAAAATGACGAATTTACTATAGGAAGGATGTAACCTCGATCGACGTTGGTCGAGGGTGGAAGTTAGTTTTTGGATGTGAACATCCTTAAAATATATAATAAAAATATTTTACTGAATGTTACATGTTGACGAAGTGGTGGTTTCACTTTTTTTAATAAGTCATGTCATAGGAATTCATGGTTATTTCCATTACCTTGTAATTCCATTAAAGCAAGGAGAATGTAGGTCACTCTAGATGATGAATGTTGGAAGATCAAGGATCAACGATGACATGGGCATCTGTTCTTTTTCAATAATTGATCCAATCATCGAGGTAGGATGTCTATCTATTTTTGATATCTTTTTCCCATTATTAGAATAAAAAAAAGAACATAGACCAACCAAAAAATAGGTTGATTCACGGTTTGATCATTCTTGGGAGAGGGATAACTATTGCAGGATTAACAGGATTAAATTTTGGTGATTTATTTATTATTGTTTCTTCATGATCCTGTAAACATGAACGAATCAAGGTCAAAATGAATAAGGCCATGACCTCTTATTTGGGTTTTCATGTGATTAATACCCCATAAATCAATCATTTTTTTCATGTATTATTTGTTCATTCTTATCCCTTTGAAACACTATACAAATGATCGATCGTTGCACCCATGAATCATGGTGCAATGATCTGAGACCGAAGGTTGTGATTCGCGACGACGGTGAGGAAAACATGTGACCCGACGGGAGGTCGGGTTCTACCAGGGTGCAAGACGGATGGGCTACCAATGGGAAAACCAGTGCCATGGACCATAGATATGGTCCATGTAGAACTGTGCTGGAGGAGGAGCCTGTGGCGGCGCAAGGCACGAGTGGTGGATAGGGGTCGTCGTAGGAGGTCGTGGAGGCGGCTGCGGTGGGACACAGCTCAGAAGCCGTGTTGGAAAGATCTCATTGCGGTGGGGAGGTTGTGGGAAAATTTAGGGAAGGAATTCAGGCCACATGAAATGCATTCCAGCACCACGTTGACCAGGGAACGCAGCTGGCCACATGGTTGGGTGACCGTGTGGATTGGACGGATGCGTCCAAGGCAGGCCACATCTGGCGAAGAAAGGTCAGCCCGCCCGATGTGGGCCATGCTAGAGAACTGGGCCTCTCTAGTGGCCCAATGGGCTGGACTATGCATCCCAACGATTTGGCCCAAACATTTTGGGTCTAGTCAGGTTGGACCCTGACTGGGATGGTTCAGACCCAGACTGAACCATACCCTTTTTACTAAATTGGACATATTATTCAAATTGTGTGTTCATTTGATGATCTATTTTTTGGTATTGGGACCCTTGCAATGACATATTACTTTTGAGATACTCTATGTGAGTTGTAATGGAATTTTATTTATGATCTAATGTCTTGAGGAGTTGGTTCTCCCAGAACAAGCATTCTACAAGCGGGATCCTATAGGTGGCTATGACTATGTGATCTTAATGATATTGTGATCTTGGTGACAAAATGACCTAGGGGCTGCATGAACCATTAATTCTCCATGTGCCATCGATTCTATGTGAAACATCGATGCTCTTTGCAACATCTAAGCTCTGAGAACCAACTATGTTCTTTGGAATATCAACCCTCTATGCGCTATCGATATCCTAGGTGCCATCACCGCTCCAAATTCCATCGACACTCCATGCACCATTGACACTCCATGTGCCATCGATGATCAGTGAACCACCAATTCTCCATGTCCTGTTGAGGCTTTTTGCACCATCGATGCTCCGTAAATCATTGACACTTCTAGTTTCAAAAATATTTAGAGATCTTTGGAGTCCAACTAGAAATCCTTCTCTTTCGAATTTAAACTTATACCTACGTGATCTGACCGTATTGATTGTAATTCATGTGTTTCCATTATGGTGTACTTTTTTTGTTTCCATTTTGGTGTACTTCATGTGTTTCCTTTGTGTTTTACTTTATGTGTTTCCTCTGTGATATACTTCATGTATTTCTTAATGACATTTTCCATTGTGGTTTCAGGGTCCCTAATGAGTATTTTTTTATTCACCCCTGTATTTGTTATGCCTTGAAATTTCATTTCTTATATTTACAATCGATGATTTGATAGAGTCCTTGGTGGGATGGGTCCATGTGGTTCATCAAGAGAGTCCCTTTAGATGAGGTGTTCTTCATCAACCTCTAAGAGCTATTTCTGTGCCTACCATTTTACTATGGTTTTTGGTAGATGAGTTTCTTGGTCTTGTACTTTCCCTTTTTGGTTGGGATTGTATTCTGGCCCTGTTTACTTTCCAGTTTTTTACTATTACTCTGTGTGGGCATTTTAGTGGTTTGCATGCATGTTTATGTAGTGTTTTCAATTCAACACATTTTCTTGGAGAGGTGTGCATGCGTACATGTACTTAAGAAAATGTCTCTGATTTGTGGGATATGCCTACTCGATGCTAGTCACCAGCCCCCGGTCTATTAGAGGTGGGCCTGTGGTAATCACGACACAAACCCTGGGGGATATGTCATGAAAGAGTGGTATCAGAGCATGTCAGTTCTACCAAAATAACCAAGAGTTTGTGAAGTAGGTTTGGGGAAACAATTGTAAGAACCCGGATCTTATTTTCAAATATGTTTTTCCTTTTCTGGTCATTTTTTAAAAAGAGAGGGAATTCTAAATATTTTCTAAGTACACACCATGTAATTTATGAGTAAAAATTGTGTACTTCTTTTCTACAGGAGGCTGTGTGCTTGTAGCGACCCCCAAACCCAGGGTGCTTAATGAGACATGATATAATTAATATTTCATTACATCATTACAAATTAAATATCATGTCCCATTACTACAGAAGATCTTGAGGCTCAGGATTCTGGGAAACCAGCTGCTTCTAATTAACTTCATTAGTACCAACCATGCCTGAAAAATTTTAAACAAAAACACAGGGTGAGAAAATATGCCCAGTAAGGGGTTTTAAAAACGTTTTAAGAAAACTCTTTCTCAAAGATGTCCTTTTGAAGAGAATTAAACACTTTGCTAAAAACGAAACATTTTCTTTTCATGAAATCCAACGTTTTTTTGAAAACCACTTGCATAGAGAAGTACGTGCTTGAAATAAACTATAAAGTAAACATGATCAGAGAGTGCAACATAAGAAAAATAAACAATGCATAATCTTCAAACAAGGTTAATTAAATTCTAAAAATAATTCTATGGCTAAGCAGGGAAAACGAGAATAACATGGTTCATGAGAATATAGAGTTCATCTAAAATTTTACCACATGAAAAATAGTTCTTGACACATAAAATTACATTATCATAGTCATGGGAGCTTTCAACTAGGGGTTGTCCTGTTAGTTGAACTAACCCCTGGTTGACCTTTATCAATACACGCAGAGGAAATGTATAATACTGGACTTTGTCAAGACCTTTCGTCAAGACCGTATAACATACTTAATGGGTCAAGGCTCACTACCAATCCCATTTCCATGGTTGCACAATCCAAGGATAACTTCCAAGACCGTCACACATAACGTCTCATGAGACTCTTGCTTTACCCAATGCATTGGAGCGCTGTATAATTCCGGGTGCACCCGCCACATCATTCTTATTGCACTATATAATTCAGGGTGCACCCGTCACATGTAAGTCCTATACATCCCTCATATATCTTGACATCGTCATTCATTCATAGGGTTTCATGCATTCTTAATCAATCCCCTTTTTACATACATATTCATAACTTGAAGACAATTCAATCATAAATAAACTCAGACATGCATGCTAAAATCCGTACACCCAAGAAAATATCTTAACAATTGAAACATGGGTTTTAAGGAAATAAACACAAAAACATAACATTCCATAACATCATAATACCCAATTAAAGCATGGTCGTTCATAGCTTACACATATGATGATAAATGGGAATTGTGGGTGTTTAATTAAAACTGTGTAAACATACATGCAGTTAGGGATACAATGTGCATAATCAGGTCCCTATTGGGGAAAATCATGTATATAATTGTGTAAAAACTCTTATTAACACATTAAATAACATGACCCCTTTTCTTTATAAATTTTTCAAACATCATTAAAGAACTTGTAATTGCAGACAACATAATGATATATAAACCTACACATATGCATGGGTTTACCACATTAAACCATACTCCAAAATAATTCCCAAGTTATACATTAAACAAAAATTTTTTTGGCAAACCAAGTGGGGTTCCTTTATATAAAAGAAATGAACATGACTTTCATAAAACCCTTATTGGCATAAAATCAATCTTGCAAGCAACATGGTCGATGTGTACAAATGCATGTATATAAAAGTATAAGGAATTCATTCCATTTTCTCAAAAACCAAAATCCTGATTTATCAAGAATGATAAAAAGTGAAAATTTTCTAATGAAAGAACTATTTTGATAACAAACTAACCTTTAAACCTCATTACACATATAAAAATGTATATAATTTGTTTTTTTGGATACATTTCTTGAGATAACATGTTTTTGAGTAAATAAATCATCATGTTATATAGTACAAAACACAAGATCCAAATTCATCCCTTAAGCACATTGATGTACATGTACATCCATATGATTACATGTACATATACATTTTTATGCTCAAGTAATTGCATGATTTACATGTTCATGCAATTATTCGACAACTCCATTTTCTATAGGCGAAAAGAAATTTAGGGTTATAAACATGTGAATTAAAGGTGTTCACATACGTGTATCATCTTATATATATATATGAATACAAATATATATATATATACCTGTACGCACGAAGTATATATACATATATATATTCGTGTATATTCACTGAAGTAGGTGACAAATTAATACAAGATGACATCCCCTTCCCTGGTTCAGTCCTAGGAATAGGTAAAATAGGTTTCTATGGTCCTGTATATTCTTATACACATTTACACAACAGGTGTATATAACTATGTAAAACATATAAAAAGGTAGGGAACGATGAAGAGGACTTTCCCCCTTACTCCTAATCGGTTCTTCAAGACAAGAGGGAGATATCATGGTCTGGGTTTGCACCTAGTTCACACGCACCAGAAATATATATATAACATGTATATATACACATTTATATAAACCGAAGCTTGAAAAAACCAACCCAAAATAAAACCTGCCTCTTACCTTGCTCGGAGTGGAGGAGTAGATGAGGCAAGACGAACCGAAGGTGTAAACACAGAAGATATACATATATATATTACAAGTATATATATATATAAATCGAAGCTTAAACAAAACTTAAAAACAGAACTTCGACCCTTACCTTAGCTCGGAGAAGGGGAGAGGAAACGGTGCAGCGTCGACGTCTGGTGGTCAGAAGGAGCAAAGAGGCCGAGTGCAAAACTTCTGGCCTTCAGTGCAGCTTGGGGTTTTAAAAAAAATAGAGAAGAAGAAACTGGCTCTTTGTGGAGTCGTCGACCCCGGCATCCGAGGCGAGTCGATGCCGACCCGTGGAAAGGAGGGAGAAACGGGGTCTACTAGCCGGCCTAGACGATGAAAACAAGCCGCCCTAGTCTACTGGTACAGGGACGCAACGTGGAAGAAGAAGCAGACGCGAGGGAAGAAGAAGTCGTAGGGAGAGATGCAAAAAACAGTGGATGTCCGAGATTAAACCGGAGAGATCAGACGACCTGGAATTGGTGCGGCATTAAAAGGACGGACGACTGCGATCGGGGGGAGGAGATCGGATGGCTGGATGCAGCGCTGCGTTTATTAAAACGCGACTCACTGGGTTTAAAAAAAATAGTTTTATGAATATTATTATTAATTTATTATAACATTGTTTTTTTATTATTTCATTCAATTATTAAACTAACTTTTATTATTTTAATAAAAGTCATTGGTCAATAAAAATATATTGATTTAATCAAAACATATTATTATATATATATGTACATTTTATTTTTTAAAACATCAATAATATTTATTAACCTTATTATATTGCTATTATTATTATTAATTACTTAATATTACATTATTAAGATCAATGGTTAAAAAACATTGATTAAACAGAACATATCACATATATATATATATACATTTTAATTTCCTTTATTAGCTAATTACCTTAATTTTTCTTATTTAAATATTAATATTAATTAAACATTAAACTTAACTACATCCAATCACACATAAGAGTGCGTTGACATAAATATCATCACCACAAAGCACATAAGTAAAAGAAATCATAGTTTGACGTAGTTTCCGAAACTGTTTATCCAAGTTATAAACATTTGCATTAACTTTAGCCCTTTAATTTAGAGAAAAAGAATTATTTAATTTGATGAAATATATATATAACTCAAGGGTTAATACATATTTAGAAAAAATAAAAAAACATTAGCTTTAATATATTTACAACATAAAATTTTAATTTCTCAAATTAAGAAAAATAAGTGTAGTGTATAATAACATTGACTTTCATAAAACATAATTCTCATTTCTGGGGAAACCTGAAATAAATTAATTATGTTATCATTGATGTCATTCTTTAAACATTAAGGCAAATTACTTAATTAATGTTCTGAACCTTTCAGGGTAAGACATTCTTATTTCCAATGGTAAAAACAAAACATAGAAGATGGGAGAAACCAACAGTCATATTTGTAGACGTTTGGGTTCAACGGTCGGATTGGTGTGCATATAAAGGGTCTGATCTCGGGGTGTCCCTCGATCCAGGTGACTGAAGAAGAAAAAGAGATGGTTCGTGTGATTCCCCTGGTTCTCAGCACGGTTGCAGTGGCTTCGGCCATCCTCATGTTCATTATGATGGATTCCAGAAACGCCTACCGCATTCTTGGGCTCTTGGTGGTTTTAAGAGGTCTCCCCATTATTGTAATCGGGTTCTTAGTTGGGATTTTTGGTTAATTTATTTTCTTGTTTGGTCAGTGGAAGTTGTAGACGAAATGTTACTTATTTGAATAAAAGGATTTTTCATTCATTTGATGCATTTATTATTATTACCTTATTAGTTGATTGTTGGTTTACTAAACGGGTGACATTGAAAAGAAACATTGTCAAAAAAACATGGTTTTCTCGGGTCGTTACATCACTTCCCCCTTCAAACAATTGCGCCCTCGCAATTCTATCATAAAAATAAAAAAACTGAAACCCCATACGTAGAACACTAACAAAATAGTGGATCTGGCTCGGTTAATGGGATACCAAGGTTGGCACACAGCTCTTCCGTTTCCCTAGTCCAGATACACTTCGAACAGTACGTCCTAAACTCTTGTTCGTGCGTACTGCACACGTGATTCCAAAGTGAGGCTCGTGCCGTGAAAATCTCGGAAATATCCGAGTAGATAAACTCCTTGATAACTCTTCTGACCACATCACTCTAGAGGTAGTCGAGAGGGATGATGTGGTTGAGGAGACTGAGATTCAAGACTTTGAATATGTATGCTGCACTAAGTTGGCCATCTTGGGTAGCCACGAGGATGCACGCTCTGGAAGAAAAGTTCTGTGCCAGAGTAAAACACTGGAACAAGCCTTCACGGTACCTTCCCCTTCACCTATAGCAAGGGAGTTGAGCAGTGGCGATGAGGTGAAAAACATGGTCATCCTCTTAACATAAACGAAGGATCTCTGGACCGTTTGCTAGGTCGAGAAAACGCTGGCAGGATCCTCGCAGGTGGAGAAAGGATGGATAATCCATCGTGCATGCCTTGATCAAGATGACCTCTACTAGCTCATCGGGTAGTGATGAGAAGTTCGTTTGACCAGTCATCTGAAAACAAACATCGAAAGGAAACTCTTAACTACATTGTTAAGGTGGAGACATGAAAGGAAACAAGAATCTTCCATTTATGCAAAAGTTTACATGGAAAAGTCTGAGTTTACAAGACGCACACCACAAAGAGTGGCAAAACTTCCTAACTCTTCAAACCACACACAGGCTGAACAGACAGGACTAAACTCATGGGAACATTTATAATGCCTCCGGAGTTTAGTGTGAGGTGTATGGAGTTGGGAAACATCAGTATACACTTCTTTCCTAAGAGACAATCGGGTGGACTCGTTTTCCAACGCTCCAAAGTCCATTAACTGGCCCCAGAAGCCGTAGTGAAAAATTTGGCATAGGTAAGCCGCTCGGAGGTCTCCGACAGTAGCAGCTTCTTGAAAGGGGTTATCATGCATTGTGCCAAATTCCTCGCCAGTTGTGAACACTCAGAAGAGTACTTCGTGATACCTTCACCGATGTGCATAAGAGGGAAATTTGTTCATCATCATTAGGAGACAATCCATACCCAATCCCCGGTGAAGACTAAGCACCCTAGGTGAGTTTGACACGTCATACAGGTTCTTACACGTTATGAAAATTTGGAAATAATTCAGAAAGTTCTCACAGCTAGCTAGAGATACAATGTTCTTAATAGCCTCAATGGGAAGTGACAAAAGGTCGGTAGATACATCAGCCATCTGAAAGTTATAACATTTTTATTAGTCAGTCATAGTAATACATTTATATCACCTAGTTTTCCAGAGTTGTCTGAACCCATCCTCTGATACCAACTGTAGCGACACCCAAACCCAGGGTGCTTAATGAGACATGATATACTTAATATTTCATTACAACATTACAAATTAAATATCATGTCCCATTACTACAGAAGATCACGAGGCTCAGGATTCTGGGAAACCAGCTGCTTCTAATTAACTTCATTAGTACCAACCATGCCTGAAAATTTTTAAACAAAAATGTTGGGTGAGCAAATATGCCCAGTAAGGGGTTTTAAAAACGTTTTAAGAAAACTCTTTCTCAAAGCAGTCCTTTTGAAGAGAATTAAACACTTTGCTAAAAATGTAACATTTTTTTTCATGAAATCCAACGTTTTTTTGAAATCTACTTTCACAGAGAAGTACGTACTTGAAATAAACTCTAAAGAAAACATGATCAGAGAGCTCAACATAAGAAAAATAAACAATGCATAATCTTCAAACAAGGTTACATAAATTCTAAAAATAATTCTATGGATAAGCAGGGAAAATGAGCGTAACATGGTTCATGAGAATATATTGTTCATCTAACAGTTTACCACATGAAAAACAGTTCCTGACACATAAAATTACATTCTCATAGTCATGGGAGCTTTCAACTAAGGGTTGTCCTGTTAGTTGAACTAACCCTTGGTTGACCTTTATCATTACATGAAGAGGAAATGTATAATACATGACTTTGTAAAGTCCTTTCATCGTGACCGTATAACATAATTAACGGGTCAAGGCTCACTGCCAATCTTGTTTCCATGGTTGCACAAGCCAAGGCTAACTGCCAAGACTGTCGCACATAACGTCTCATGAGACTCTTGCTTTACCCAATGCATTGGAGCGCTTTATAATTCCGGGCGCACCCGTCACATCATTCTTATTGCGCAATATAATTCCAGGCGCACCCGTCACATGTATGTCCAATACATCCCTCACATATCTTGACATGGTCATTCATTCATAGGGTTTGATGCATTCTTAATCAATCCCCTTTTTACATACATATTCATAACTTGAAGATAGTTCAATCATAAATAAACTGAGACATGCATGCTAAAATCCGTACACCCAAGAAAATATCTTAACAATTGAAACATGGGTTTTAAGGAAATAAACACAATCACTTAACATGCCATAACATCATAATACCCAATTAAATCATGGGCGTTCATAGCTTACACATATGATGATAAATGGGTATTGTGGGTGTTTAATTAAAACTGTGTAAACATACATGCAGTTAGGGATACAATGTGCGTAATCAGGTCCCTATTGGGGAAAATCATGTATATAATTGTGAAAAAACTCGTATTAGAACTTTAAATAACATGACCCCTTTTTTTATAAAGTTTTTAAACATCATAAAAGAACTCTTAATTGCAGACAACATAATGATATATAAACCTACACATATGCATGGGTTTACCACATTAAACCATACTCAAAAATATTTCCCAAGTTATACATTAAACAAAAATAATGTTTGGAAAACTGAGTAGGGTTCTTTTATATAAAATAAATGAACTTGACTTTCATAAAACCCTTGTTGGAATAAAATCAATCTTTCAAGAAACATGGTTGATGTGTACAAATGCATGTATATAAAAGTTTAAGGAATTCATTCCATTTTCTCAAAAACCAAATTCCTGATTTATCAAGAATGATAAAAAGTGAAAATTTTCAAATGAAAGAACTATTTTGATAAAAAAAATAACCTTTAAACCTCATTACACATATAAAAATGTATATAATAGGTTTTTTGGATACATTTCTTGAGATAACATGTTTTTGAGTAAATAAATCATCATGTTATATAGTACAAAACACAAGAGCCAAATTCATCCCTTATGCACATTGATGTACATGTACATCGATATGATTACATGTACATATACATTTTTATGCTCCAAGTAATTGAATTATTTACATGTTCATGCAATTATTCGACAACTCCATTTTCCATAGGCGAAAAGAAATTTAGGGTTATAAACATGTGAATTAAAGGTGTTCACATATGTGTATCATCTTATATATATATATGAATACAAATATATATATATATACCCGTACACATGAAGTATATATACATATATATATTCGTGTATATTCACTGAAGTAGGTGAAAAATTAATACAAGATAACATACCTTTCCCTGGTTCGGTCCTAGGAATAGGTAAAACTGGTTTGTATGGTCTTGTATATTCTTATACACATTTACACAACAGGTGTATATAACTATGTAAAACTTATAAAAAGGTAGGGAATGATAAAGAGGACATTCCCCCTTACTCTTAATCAGTTGTTCAAGCCGAGAGGGAGATCTCATGGTCTGGGTTTTCACCCGGTTCACACGCACCAAAAATATATATATAACATGTATATATACACATTTATATAAACCGAAGCTTGACAAAACCAACCCAAAATAAAACCCGCCACTTACCTTGCTTGGAGTGGAGGAGTAGACGAGGCAAGAGGAACCGAAGTTGTAAACACAGAAGATATACATATATATATTAGATGTATATATATATATATATACCGAAGCTTAAAAAAAACTTAAAAACAGATCTTCAAAACTTACCTTAGCTTAGAGAAGGGGAGAGGAAACGGTGCAACGTCGACATCTGGTGGTCGGAAGGAGCAAAGAGGCCGAGTGCAAAACTTCCGGCCTTCGGTGCAGCTTGGGGTTTTAAAAAAAACAGAGAAGAATAAACTGGCTCTTCGTGGAGTCGTCGACCCTGGCATCTGAGCCGAGTCGGTGCCGATCCGTGGAAAGGAGGGAGAAGCGGGGTCCACTAGACGAAGAAAACAAGCTGCCCTAGTCTACTGGTACAGCGACACAATGAGGAAGAAGAAGCGGGCGCGGGGGAAGACGAAGCCGCGAGGAGAGATGCGAAAAACAGTGGATGGCCGGGATTAAACCAGAGAGATCGGACGACCTGGAATTGGTGCGGCATTAACAGGATGGACAACTGCGATCGGGGGGAGGAGATCGGACAGCTGGATGCAGCGTGGCGTTTATTAAAACGTGACTCACTGGGTAAAAAAAACAAAATCGTTTTATGAATATTATTATTAATTTATTATAACATTGTTTTTTATTATTTCATCCAATTATTAAACCAACTTTTATTATTTTAATAAAATTAATTGGTAAATGAAAATATATTGATTTAATCAAAACATATTATTATATATATATGTACATTTTATTAATTAAAACATCAATAATTTTTATTAAACTTATTATATTACTATTATTATTATTAATTACTTAATATTACATTATGAAGATAAATGGTTAAAAAACATTGATTAAACAAAACATATCACACACACACATATATATATATATATTAATTTCCTTTATTAGCTAATTACCTTAATTTTTCTTATTTAAAGATTAATATTAATTAAACATTAAACGTAACTACATCCAATCACATATAAGAGTGTGTTGACATAAATATCATCACCACAAAGCACATAAGTAAAAGAAATCATAGTTTGACGTAGTTTCCGAAACTATTTATCCATGTTATAAACATTTGCATTAACTTTTTCCCTTTAATTTAGAGAAAAAGAATTATTTCATTTGATGCAATATATATATAACTCAAGGGTTAGTACATATTTAGACAAAATAAAAAAAACATTAGCTTTAATATATTTACAACATTAAATTTTAATATCTCAAATTAAGAAAAATAGGTGTAGTGTATAATAACATTAACTTTAATAAAACATAATTCACATTTCTGGGGAAACATGAAATAAATTAATTAAGTTATCATTGATGTCATTCTTTAAAAATTAAGGCAAATTACTTAATTAATATTCTGAACCTTTCAGGGTAATCTATTCTTATTTCCAACGGTAAAAACAAAACATATAAGAGAGGAGAACCCAACGGTCATATGTGTAGTCGTTTGGGTTCAACGGTCGGATTGGTGTGCTTATAAAGGGTCTGATCTCGGGGTGTCCCCCGCTCCTGGTGACTGAAGAAGAAACAGAGAAGGTTCGTGTGATTCCCCTGGTGCTCAGCATGGTTTCAGTGGCTTCGGTCATCCTCATGTTCATTATGATGGATGCCAGAATCCCCTACCACATTCTTGGGCTCTTGGTGGTTTTAAGCGGTCTCCCCATTATTGTAATCAGGTTCTTAGTTGGAATTTTTGGTTAATTTATCTTCTTGTTATGTCAGTGGAAGTTGTAGCCGAAATGTTACTTATTTGAATAAAAGGAGTTTTCATTCATTTGATGTATTTATTATTATTAACTTATTAGTTGATTGTTGGTTTACTTAATGGGTGAAATTGAAAATAAACCTTGTCAAAAATCAAAACATGGTTTTCTCGAGTCGTTACAGTGCTAGCTGTGTAGTATCCACACACACGACTGTGTGGTAGTGACTTGGAGGCCACTTAAAGTGGAGTACAGAAACAGCTAGTACACATTGTGTATTTCAAAAGTACACATCGTGTACTTTTCTTTTTTTCATTAAACGCACATGGGTCATGTCTAATCGCCCAAACTCTCATCTTTTAGGCCCCGCTCGACCAAGGGCTCCGTACGGTCACAGATCTTCGACGAACCCTCGATCGTGCGTTCATCCTCCGAATCGAACACCATGTGTTGCGTTGGAATCTCATCGGTGAGTTCTATCTTCTCCTAGAGCACCATCTTCTATTTTCTCCTCTCTCGTGAGATATTGTGGGTTGAAAATTTTAGACATTTTTATAGATCTTCGACGTTCTAAGGAGATTGAAGCTTCAAGTATCACTTATAGTGATCTCATAGCGTCAAGGTACGTGGTTTGTGCCTTTCCATTCAATGTCTTTGAGTTTTATGTGGAAATTCCATCAATACCCTTGAACAGGGTATTGTGTGTTTACAATTTTACCCCTGTTGATTTCCTACCATGATTGTATGCTCCTGTAGAGTTTAAATGGATGTGAATAGGGTTGATTTTCTATGCTTTTGATGTATTGCTCATGCATGTTCTGTTTACGACCGTTTTGTATTATTTAACCAGTTTGGTTGCCTTGCCTGTTTTCCATGCCTGTTACTGTAGGATGGAGAGTTTGTATTCTGATATGCTTGATATGTTGTGGACAGTTTAGTCATGTAGTTATGCAGGTTTACATTGTCCATACTGAATTTCTATGCTCTTTGACCTACATAGGGCCTTGAGAACCAAGTGTAGTAGGCTATAAGGGGAATTGACTGAGTGAACTTCTTCAGAGAGTCTTTGAGAACTTTAGACTATAATGGGAATTGACCTTGAGAGCTTCCTCAGAGAGTCTTTTTATTACTTTGAATTATTTTGAACAACATTAGACTATAAGGGCGATTGATGGTGAGTGCTTCCTTAGAGAATCTATGAATGACCTGGGCTATAAGGGGAATTGACCGAGTGAGCTTCCTTAGAGAGTCCTTGAACTTGGGGATATAAGGGGAATTGATTGTGAGTGCTTCCTCAGAGAGTTTCTAACTACCTTAGACTATAAAGTGAATTGACTGTGAGTGCTTCCTCCGAGATTCTTATATACTAAACCAGAAGGGTTAGGCCGAGTGTACTGCCCAGAGGGTTTCTTGTACATGTTAGGTAGGACCAGAGGGGGTGGCTGTGAGTACTTCCCAGAGGGTTACCTGTTTGTGCTTAGGTATTTGATTAGCTGTTTCTTGATGTTAAACTGTGGATTGTTTACTACTGAGTACTTTCCTGCTTACTTCTTTCTATACATTTCCTGCCATATATTCAGTGACTGTTAGGCAGAGATATTTGGGTGGTTTTGTACAAGTATTTAGTCTCACACCCTATTGGGCCATGCTTTTGGGCCTAAACAGATTACATTATTGCAGGTATACATTTGGGCAAGCGCCCTTCTACTTTAGGTACTTGACTTGCTGTGCAGCTGGAGAGCATGGGACCAAGATTATGCTTGAGATGTTGAGGAGCTGTTTATCTGTTTCTTTTGTACTTTGGTTTAGTACAATTTGTATTGCATCATTGGGAATTCTTTGTCTGTTTTCCTATATATATGTATAATGCATCATTTTATATATGTGCTCTAGTTTGTTCTATTAGACTTCCTCTATTTATTTATGTATGATATTATAGCTGCTTCCAATCAAGTATGTATATGTTTAATTCCACTGTGTACTCTGCCAATGGGGTCATAATTTCCCAGCTATCACACCCAAGGCCCTCATTTCTAGTCGGTAGCCTATGGAATTTGGGGAAATACGCTTGAGTCCATGTGACCAACCGTGTACAGGGTGCCTCTAGGTTGCTTCTATAACCGAGATGTTACAAAGTGGTATCAGTGGAAGGTTCTTTTCTCTTGAATTATTGTTTGGAGACTATATCTAGGGATATGATGGAATTGGTACTTGGTAATAAGTTGTGCCTGAAAGTAGTTAACACATTTATAGGGAAAATCTAATCTACCTCGTTTAATTGTAATTTTTTTGGTTTTTCAATTTTTACAGTTGATTGATTTTACCTTGAGTGATTCACATGATTTGTGCAATTATTGTTGATGTTATTGAGGTTCTATTTCTATCGAAATCCAATTAGATGAGGGTATTCTATCTCATGCATCATATAGGAACTTGTTAGAAATCACATGTCAGGCATTCTTGCCATGCTATTTGGGATGTATTAGCGATTGTATGTTATTGTGAAAGATGTTGTGTATAATATGCATGTTGTTGTGATAGATGTATTGATAAAAATACCTGTTGTTTGATAGGGTATTGTTGTGTAAGGTTTTGTATGAAGGAATGCCAAAATTTTGTTCTTGAGGTTCTATGGGCCCTCATGGACCGGAATTTGGTGTATCATTGCCTTGTTTTCCTAGTTACAACTCTTATAAGATACCAAGATTTGATTCGCGGGGAGTATGGGCCCTCACAAATCAGAATTTGGCACTTTCAATGTTTGTTTCAGTGTTTTTCTGGGTTTCAGGGTAGTTTCTAAGGCTTACTATCCAAAAAAACCCAAAATACATGCCGTGTAGTTTTGATTACACGCCATGTGTTTTTTTGTTCGAGAAGAAACAGTTTTTCTTAAGTACACGATGTGTACTCTATGTAAATGTTGTGTAGTCTCTAACCATGTCATAGACTGTGTGGGCAGAGACATGGGGTTGAGAAATCTCTGTAGGACACACCATGTACTGGATGTGCATGCCGTGTGTAGTGACCTTGTGTCCGCCCATGTGACTAATGACACGAATGGATGAAAACATTAATCTATACATGTCGTGTTAGGAATGAACACACCATGTAGTCTATCCTAGGTACCCGGCCATTTCACGAACAACACGGGTTGGTGTCATCCTTTCACATACTTGTCGTGTCGGGCTTCAACAGGCCATGTAGTGTGATCCGTGTGTTTGGCCGTGTCACTAACAATACAGGCCAGGTAAAGCTTGTCAAGTACACACTGTGTCTATATCTAACACACCATGTAGTCTTGTCTTAGGAGAGCCGTGTGGATTAACTATGTAGAAGGACTCAGGCAGGGGAATAAGATTCCAGTACACACCGTGTGTTAAGAGAACATGCCATGTGTTTGGGGTGTTACACGACTAGTTTTAGCAGTAGTACACACCCTTGTGAATGAAATAAGGGGACAATCCATTTAGGAATTGTACACGCCATGTAGTCATGTTTTTGGAAACTTTAATGTTTTCTTTCTCCTGTTCCCTTCTTACGCTTCTAGTTTTCAATCCTTTATAATATTGATCTAAGGTGTGTGCTTGACCTTGCAGAGTCATGCCACCGAGACATCCTCTAATTGTGTGCCAGTTTCCAGGCGGTGATTAGACACCAAACATGGCTGATCAGGGACTTTCAACAGATCTACCAGGTGTGCCGGTCTTGGCACCAGCCGTTAATCCTGACATAGGTGCTGATGCACAATTTAGAGTGGGATTTCTGAGGATGATACAGACCTTTCAGGGAGCCCTTCCTCATGCCCCATATATGGTAGATTTGACATGGGTCATTCCGTTGTAGTAGCCTCCCACATTTTTAGGGGATGGAGGACCTCGGGCTGCAGAGTCACAGCTAGAATCCACACTGACGATCTTCGAGTATCTGGAGATACCTATAGAGAAGAGGGTGAAGATCTATACATATATTCTTAGAGACTCCACCAAAAGGAGGTTGGATGTGATATCAAAGGTGGGACTCCAGCAGAATATTGCTTGGGATGAGTTTCATCACATCTTCTACGATTACTTCTATCTGGAGACCTTGAGGGCCAATTGATCTTGAGAGTTCATGAGTCTGGAGCAGGGTACTCTTTCTGTTATAGAGTGTTCCTCTTTCTTTATAGAGTTGTAGAGTTTCATGCCTTTTCCAAGAGGTGATGAGTTTTTCCTTGCACAGAAGTTTGAGGATAGTCTAAGGCACGACATCTGATCTCAGGTGATCATCTTCAGGTTGACTTCGATATCCTCTATCGTTAACTAGACGCTAATAACATAGCGTAATATGAGGGACTCTAGAGTAGTGATTCAGGGAGGTTCGTCATCCAGAGTTAGTATTCCTCCTACTGATAGCAGGAAGTGTCATAGGGAGTTTTCACGAGGAGATCAGAGTAGGCGGGATGCATCTTCTGGTAGACAGGTGGTATGCTACCAATGCGAGAGGAGTGGGCATACAAGGCTTCATTACCCAAGAGACATGGTAGAGTGACGATCATGTGGAAAGATGGGAAACCTTCACCGCTTCTATCATATCTTCTCACTAGCAGCTAGTGACAAGTGTTCTTCTATGATTCCATGTTCAGGACTAGCACCACATGTTTCTTAGCAGTCACGGAACTAGAGTTCTTCTAGCCGTTTGATCCAAGGTGGTGTTCATGGCTAGTGTATCTAGTCACCCGGTTTTCAGTGACAACAGGGTGGATCAGCTTAGAGTGGTCAGGCAGGGTCAGAGGGCTGTGGTGCAGGCTAGAATTTCGTAGTGGAGCAGACCCAACAGGAGCAGGATCCTGGACCTTCTACAGTTCGAGGTACGATCTTAGTAGCCTTAGTTTTATCTTCTTCTATTTTCGATACAGGGGATTCCCATAGCTTTATATCTGTTTCTATTGTGGAGAGACTTGGGACTTGTATCTTTTCATCTGCTGATATCTTGATGCTAGACACACCATTGTGGACTAGAATGGCTAGTGTACGTCAGTTCAAGGAGTGCCCTCTTGAGGTTGGTGGTTGTCACTTTCTATAGGACCTCTATGTCCTGGAGATGATAGGCTATGATGTCATTCATAGAATGAACTATTTTGTTCCTTCCAGGTAGTCGTCGATTGCTATTGTCGTAGGGCGAGTTTCATATCACCTTAGGGAAGATTGTTTCTTCATAAGGGCGAGTGGGATGTCTAGGCGAGCAGAGTGGGCCCAGAGCATCATGGGTTGGGAGGAGTGACAACCCAAATTGCTAGTTTGTATCTGGATGACCAGAGGAATTCACATATGGAATTTCCTTCAGTGGTGGATTGTTTTAGAGATGTCTTCATATACATACTTTTAGGTTTTCCTCTAGAGCGTGAGGTAGACTTTTCGATTGATCTTGTGCTAGGAGTGGCACATGTGTCCATTTATCCTTATAGGATGGCTACACCATAGTTGCAGGAGCTCAAAAAGTAGTTGGAGGACTTACAGGAAAAGGGTTTCATCCAACCCAGTAATTCTTCTTGGGGTTCACCTATCATGTTTTATAAAAAGGCAGATGGTACCCTTATTCTTTGTGTGGATTATCAGAAGTTGAACCAATTGACTGTCAAGAACCGATATCCATTACCAAGGATTGATGGTCTCTTTGATCAGCTTCAAGGATCCTAAGTGTTATTGAAGATTGACTTGAGATCCGGTTATCATCAGTTGCACGTTAGACCATCTAATATACCTCTCACAGCCTTCTGGAGTAGGTATGGTCTATATAAATATATGGCTATGTCGTTCGGTCTCACGAATGCGACTGCAGTTTTCATGGCACTGATGAACCGAGTGTTCCATCCATACTTGGATTACTTTGTGGTAATATTTGTGTATGATAACTTATTGTACTCTCATAATTGACACGACCATGATAAAAATCTTGAGATCATTTTTATTACACTGAGAGAGCATCATTTATATGCTAAAATCTCAAAATGCCACTTTTGGATGGATCAGATTCACTTCTTGGGTCATGTGATCTCAGAGACGGGAGTATCAGCTGACCTAGATAGAGTGAGAGTAGTAGTTTCTTGGGAGAAGTCAAAGAACTTCTTTGAGGTATGATGTTTTTTGGGGATATCTGGATAATACAAACACTTCATATTGGACATTACACACTTAGCATCACAACTTATGGGTCTGACTAAGAGGGGTGGAATGTTTTTGTTGTTAGATTCTTATGATTCATCCTTTCAGGAGATAAAGGGGAGGTTGACATCAGCAACAATACTAGTGTTTCCATATTCAGAAAAGAGCTATACTATCTACTGTGATGATTCAGGCATCAGGCTGGGATCTATGATTAATCTGAGAGAAGGAGTCATTGCGTACATGTCTCGATAGTTGAGGCCACATGAGAGGAATTACCCGATGCACGATCACGAGTAGGCTGCCATTGTACATGCCTTATGTTGTTGGAGAAATTATCTTTTGGGAGATCATTTTGTGGTTTTCACCAACCACAAGAGTCTCAAGTACATCTTCACTCAGTGTGATCTAAATTTAAGACAACAAAGGTGAGTTGAGTACATTCAGTCTTTTGATTTCGAGCTTGCCTATATGCCTGGGAAAGGCAATGCAGTGGATGATGTGCTGAGCAGGAGGAATCAGATACAGGTAGTTCAAGAGGCCAAAAATGAGTGGAATATTATGTCTCTGTTCTCTGAGATGCATTTGGAGGTGCACGACAGATAGGGGAATACTTTGCTTTCTTATATAGTTGTTACATATACCCTTCTTGATCGAGTACGAATGAGGAAGCTATCAGTTTATGAAGGACTCGTCCTAGGGGAGAGCGTGTCAGGAGGGGACCCTATTCCTGGATGGATAGTAGGAGAGGATGATATCTTGTGGTTCCCAGGGGGCATATGGGTGCCTGCAGAAATATGTGAGGAGCTGATGTGGGACTTTCATTCTTCAGTTTGGGTAATTCATCCTGGTGTCACCAAAATGTATCATGATCTACACCACCAGTATTGGTGGCCAGATATGAAGAGGGATATTGATGGTTTTGTCATGAGATGTTCCACCTGTCAGTAGGTGAAGGCAGAACATCAACGACCAGAAGGGATTTTGCAGCAGTTACCCATTCCCGAGTGGAAATGGAATGATTTATCAATGGACTTCGTGACCAGTTTGCTGAGGTCTCCTAGAGGGAATGATGCATTTTGGGTTGTCATTGACAGACTTATGAAGGTCGATCACTTATTCCTAATCAAAGAGACCATCATTGTTGATGAGGTAAGACGGTTGTACATCCATGAGATTGTACGTCTGCATGGAGTTCCACACTCCATTATTTCAGACAGAGATGCTCGTTTAACTTCTCGGGTTTGGCAGGGTCTTCAGAAGGCATTGGGTACATAGGTACTTTTGAGTACAGCTTACCATCCCCAGATAGATGGCGAGTCCGAGCATATGATTCAGGTGCTTGAGGACAATATCCGAGCATGCGTCCTGGATTTTGGAGGTCCTTGGGAGAAGCATATACCTCTTGTGGAGTTTTTCTACAACAATAGTTTTCAAACAACTATTCAGATGGAACCTTATGAAGCTTTGTATGGTAGGCCATGCCGATCACCCTTATATTGGCTGGAGGCAGGAGAGGTAGCTTTATTGGGACCTCGCCTTGTCTAGGAGACCACATAATAGATAGAGATGATTTGGAAGAGGATGGATACTGCACAGTCTCAATAGAAGTCTTATACTGATCAGCAGAGATGCCCTCTGGAGTTCAAGGTCGGGGATCAGGTTTTCTTTTGTGTCACACCGAGGTTGGGAAACAAGAGTATTAGAAGACATGGTAATCTTTCACTGAGGTACATTGGGTCATTTGAGGTGTTGGAAAGAGTTGGTTCGGTTACCTATCGGTTGTTGTTACCTCATAGGTACAGGGCTATGCACAACGTTTTTCATGTTTCTCAGCTCCTACATTACTTTTCAGACCTGTATCATGCCTTTAAACCTAAAGAGGTTGAGCTCGAAGTAGATATATTGTTCGAGGAGCATCCTATCTTTATTTTTGATCACATTACAAAGGTTCTCTGTGGCCAGTCTGTTCCTCTGGTACGAGTGCAATGGAAGCACGTGAAAATATAGGGATGAGACTTGGGAATGGTAGGTTGATGTATGAGCATAGTGGCTGGAACCGTTCAAGGTTTTTTCACCTACACCACACTAGGGAAATTCTGGGACAAATTTCTTTAAGGGGGGATGTTTGTAAGAACTTGGATCTTCTTTTAAAGTTTTTTCTTTTTTGGGTAGTTTTTGAGAAAAAGAGGGAATTCGAAAATTTTCTAAGTACACATCATGTAATTTATGAGTACACGCCATGTACTTCTTTGCCGTAGGAGGCCGTGTGCTGGCTGTGTAGTAGCCACACACACAGCCATGTGGGAGTGACTTGGAGGCCTCTTAAAGAGTAGTATGGAAACATCTAGTACACGCCGTGTACTTCAAAAGTACACACTGTATACTTTTTTTATTAAAAGCACCGGGGTCGCGTCTAATAATCAGAGCTCTCTTCATTTAGGTCCCATTCGACCCAGTGCTCCATATGGTTGTAGATCTTTGACGAAACCCCAAGCATGCGTCCTTCCTCCGAATCGAACACCGTCTGTTGCATTATAATTGCATCAATGAGTTATCTCTTCTCCTAGAGCACCATCTTTTGTTTTCTCAAATCTCATGAGATATTGTGGGTTGAACGTTTTAGACGTTTTTGTAGATATTCAACATTCTAAAGATATTGAAGATTTGAGGTTCATTTATAGTGATCTCCTAGCATGGAGGTAGGTGGTTTGTACCTTTCGGTTCAATGCCTTTGAGTATTATTTTCTAATTCCACCAATACCCTTGAAGGGGGTATTACGTGTTTACTATTTTACCCCTCTTGATTACCTGCCATGATTGTATGATTATGTAGAGGTTAAGAAGATGTAAATATGGTGGATTTTCTATGATTTGGATATATTTCCCAAGCATGTTCTTTTTATGACTGTTTGGTCCCATTTAGCCAGTTTGGCTGCCTTTCCTGTTTTCCATGCCAGTTGTTGTAGCATGGAGAGTTTGTATTTTGATATGCTTGATATGCCATGGACTATTTATCCAAGTAGTTCTTTAGGTTTACATTGGCCATACTTCATTTCTATGCTCGTTGACCTACATAGGGCCGTGAGAAAATGGTGTAGTAGGCTATAAGGGGAATTGACCGAGTGAGATTCCTTAGAGAGTCTTTAAGCACTTTAGACTATAAGGGTAATTGACTGTGCGAGCTTCCTCAAAGATTCATTGTTTTAATTTGAATTATTTTGAACTACTCTAGAATATAAGGGGGTTATCAGTGAGTTCTTCCTCATAGATTCTATGAATGAACTGGTCTATAAGGGGAATTGACCAAGTGAGCTTTCTCAGAGAGTCCTTGACCTTGCAGATATAAGGGAAATTGAATTTGAGTTATTCCTTAGAAAGTTTCTAACTACCTTAGACTATAAGGGGAATTGATTATGAGTGCTTAATCATAGTGTCTTATATACTGAATTAGAGGGGTTAGGCCAAGTTTACTACCCAGAGGGTTACTTGTACTTGTTAGGTTGGACCCGAGGGGGTGGCTGTGAGTACTTCCCAAAGGGTTGCCTATTTGTGCTTAGCTATTTGATTAGATATTGCTTAATGTTATACTGTGGATTGTTTACTGCTGAGTGCTTTCCTGCTTACTACTTTCTGTACCTTTCCTACCATATATTCACTGACTTTTAGGCATAGATCTTTGTGTGGTTTCTTACTGGGATTTAGTCTCATACCTTGTTTTGGCCATGCTTTTTGTCTCAAACAGATTACATTGTTGCAGTTATACATAAGGGAAAGCCCCCTTCTACTTCAGGTAATTAACTTTCTGTAGAGCTGGAGAGCATGAGACTAAGTTAATGCTTGCAATGCTGAGGATCTGTTTATCTGTTTTTTTGTACTTTGGTTTAGTACTATTTTTATTCTAGTATTGTGACTTGTTTGGCAGTTTTCCTAGACATATGTATCGTGCACCATTTTATATATGTGCTACAATTTTTTTTATTAGTCTTCCACTATTTATTTTTTTATGATATTATTGTTTCTTCCTCTCTTGTATGTATTTGTTTACTTCCGTTTTGTACTCTGCCAATGAGGGAATATTTTCCCCACTATCACACCCAAGGCCCTCGTTTCTAGTCGACAGCCTATGGCATTTGGGGAAATGTGCTTGAGGCCATGTGACCAACCGGGTATGGGGTGCCTCTGGGTGGCTTCCGGAACCGGGACATTACAACAATTTTAAGTGTTTCTAGTTCTTATTTCATACCAAGGACTCCAGTGTTGGTGCGGTAGTTGGCGTTTCCATACACCATGACTCTAAATAATTCTTTTTAACACAATACATTAAAACACTAGTTAAAAGAAAAAATAAACGGTACATGAATCATATATGATTGAGTTTGTGCTCGTGTCCTTCTTGAGTTAGTGTTAGCTCACCAGGTATACTCTATTGACTATGGTATGTCTATTTATTTTAGGATGCCAGCACACAGATAGCCAGCAAGGATTCTGATGTGTGACAGTGATGATGATATTCCTAGTGATGAGGCATTGGTAAAAGTACTAGTACCAGAGATAACACCTCCTGGTGGTGAACTAGTGATACCACCACCCAAAGAGCAGAATTTACTAACAGTACTTCCGATAGAAGATGAAAAAAGGCTAAGTGTGTTTAATGAGTTCTAGAGGCAGTGACCTCCCAGGTTCAGTGGTGAGCCATACCCCTAGGTGGATGAGGATTGGATGGAGGCGGTAACGTGTGTCTTTTATCTAGTGAGGACAACTCTTGAAAAGATGTTATTCTTAGCTGCGAGTCTACTACATGTCTCAGTGAAGAGATGGTAAAGCTTAGTGATCCAAATGCATGAGGATATGAACCTCACTTGGACATACTTGAAGCATCTTTTCAGGGAAGGTTTATTTTCAGTGATGTTACACTCCTTGTGTATACATGAGCTACTACATCTTCATATGAGAATCTAGATAGTAGTGGAGTACTAGGTTAGATTTACGGACCTTTCTCACTCTACTATAGATATGAAACTGGACCATTTTTTAGGGCTTAGACCTTTGAGTAGGGTAGACACCAATAAGTCAATGAATCCATGATATCTCTTAGCATTCCAACATATATTGGGGTACTCGAGTGAGCTCTTCTAGTGGATAGATTTCTAGAGGAGTAGTCACTGACAATAGGAGATACCAACGGGTGTTAGGTAGATGAATCTTCAGCAATAGGTAGTCGACATCTGATGTAGGGATCCCAGAGGATCAAACAAATAAGAGGATGAACCCAGGACATGAGGCTCGTTGTTCGAGGCTCATAGGCCAGAGCGAGTTAGCAGATGGATAGGCTGTGTTACTCATGTGGCGGTCGAGGACATATGGCTAAATATTTTCTAACCTATTGTAAAACAAATTGGGAGATAGTAAAGGGACCATAAAGGTAGAGAATAATTTAGAAACAAGGTGGCCCACCAAGTGGTGGAATTGGAAGAGGATATGGACATGCATCATGAGGTGGGTGGGGTTTCAAAGTACCACCACCACCACCCCCAGGTGGTCCACCATGGACTCAGGGAGCTAATGGACAGGGATGAGGTCAGATTTTGGAAATAGAGGATTATGACCCTAGTAATCTAGATATGATTAATGGTATGATCTATGTCTTTTACACCCCTGGTGTAGTTTTGATAGACAACAGTTCCAATTACTCTTTTCTCGCCATGACCCTTGTTAGAGACATAGAGATTTCAGTGGATCCTTTTACTTTATCCCTATGCTTTGAGACTCCTACGTAAGAATATTCGATGATCAAACCCTGGTGCTGACAGTGTGAACTTACTCTATGGAGTGATAGTTTCAGTTGGGATATCGTGGTGGAAGCGTCGAGGCCTTATGACTTTATCCTTGGTATGGAATGGTTATCCAGAATCCATTCCCATATTGACTGTTTTAGGTGCACAGTGTATTGTGTCTGTGGAGATGGGACCAGGGTTTTCATTGTCAGAGAATAGGACACCCAAGAAATATGAGATGGACTCTCACATATGAGGGTACATCTGATCACACACCAGTTGGCTAGCACGACCCTCGATGTAGTGGGTGAGATGAGTCCTCAATTTATTATAGTTATAGATGAGTATGAGGATGTCTTTATGAAAGATTTTATAGGATTACCTCTTTGTAGGGGGGTGGAATTATACATTTATCATTACCCAAGGATGAAACCAATATATACACGTACATATTAGATAGCTCCTGCAGAGCTTCGTGAGTTAAGGGTATAGCTGGAAGACTTGCAGAGGAAGGGCTTCGTGAGGCCCAATGTTTCAGTTTAGGTAGCCGCAGTTTTGTTTTCCAATAAGGACGATAAAATATTAAAAATATGTGTGGACTTCCAGCACCTAAATTAGGTGACCATGAAGAAAAAATATCCTCTATTGAGTATTAAATACTGCTTTGATCAGCTGAAGGGAGACACGTGGTTCTTGAAGATAGACATCAGATATGTCTATCACCAGCTTCATGTACAGGATATAGACATCTTGAAGATAGCCTTTAGATGTTTTTACAAACACTATGAGTACTTAGTGATTCCATTTGGCATGAAAAACACCCAGACAGTGTTCATGGGACTCATGAACAAGATCTTCCAGCCTTACTTAGATTGATTCGTTGTGGCCTTCATTGATGACATCCTAGTGTACTCAGCATCCGAGGAGGAGCACATGATACACTTGAGTATGGTCCTGGACACACACCAAGAGAAATAACGTTATGGGAAGCTCTCAAAGTGACAGTTCAAGAATTAGGAGTTCCACTTTCTGGGACACACCAATTCAAAGGATGGAGTGGAAGTAGATCCGGTGATGATAGAGGTGGTGCTTTCTTGGTAGCCAACAGAGAATGTTACTAAGGTGAGGAGTTTTGTTGGGTTTTCTGGGTACTATCAGAGGTTCATACCCAACTTTTCCATATTAGTATCATCCTTGATATCTCTAACACTAAAGAGACAACCTTTCGTGTGGACACAGATGTTCTATGAGAGTTTTTAGTAGTTATGGAAGAGATTGATGATCTCTCCCATCCAGAGATTACTAGAGGAGGGTTTTGAGTATGGGGTGTTATGTTATGCATTAGGGACTAGGATTGGTTGTGTCTTGATGTAGGGGAAAGTTATTATTGCCAATGATTTTTTTCATTTATGTTAACGTGATGATAACTGTGTTACCCATGATCTGGAGTTGGCAGAGGTAGTCATTACATT
Source organism: Viscum album (assembly GCA_963277665.1). Taxonomy (NCBI): domain Eukaryota; kingdom Viridiplantae; phylum Streptophyta; class Magnoliopsida; order Santalales; family Viscaceae; genus Viscum; species Viscum album. The sequence continues at coordinate 777,640,001 of OY728131.1, read as the reverse complement.
GAATATGTGGCAACACAACCTGATAGGCGAGCAGTTTACCGTCTACTCTGACCACGAGAGTATAAAGTATATATTTTCCCAAAAAGGATCTAAACCTGAGACATATATGATGGCTATAGTTCCTCTAGAACTATGACTTTGAGAATATCTTTACTCCTAAAAAGGGGAATGTGGTGGAAAATGTTCTCAGCTGGAGATCCCGCTTGTAGTTGTTGAGTGATGTGTCATAGAAGTTGGACTCATTATAGATATCCTCTATGGATGGAGATAGAGAATCTTATCTCCATTAAATGGTAGTTACCTATCCAATATTATAGCGGGTCAGGGAGGCATAGCTTGGAGATACCAACTATGAGTCTTTATGTGGTCAAATGTCCACATGGCATTCCCCTAATTGATATTCTAAAGGTTGGGATCACATCGTTCTCTATAGAACATGCATAGTAGTACCATTGACTTTGTGGGGGTTCTTTAGGGAGTTCCATATTTTTCATTTAATGGTACATCTTGGATTGTAAAAGATGTATCTGGACCTCCAATGTTAGTTCTGGTGGCCAGGGATGAAGAAGGTAGTGGTAGAGATTGTTTCTAGATGCCTCACATTCCAGTAAGTGAAGGTTGAGCACTAGGTTCCAGTGGGATTTACCCAACCACTTGAGGTGCTATAGTAGAATTGGGATGGGATATCGACGGAATTTGTTATGGAATTACCACACAAGTCCAGGGGACATGATACCATCTAGGTGGTCATTGAACCACTCACCGAGCCGACCCACTTCCTACCAATCCACGATCATATTCTAGTAGAGTTCTTGGGACGCCTCTATATGTAAGAGATAATTTGTCTTCATAGAGTTCCATCAACAATCATCTCATGTCATGATTCTCGGTTCTTATCTCGGTTGTGTAAGGGATTGAAAGAGGTGTTTGGGACTCAGTTGTTCTTGAGCATAGTGTTTCTTCCCTAGACGGATGGCCAGATGAAGAGGAGTATCCATGTTCTAGAGAATATGATATGTTCTTGAATATTAGACTTTGATTTCTTTTGGGAGTACCACCTTTATGTGGTGGAGTTTTCATATAACAACAACTACCACTCCACCATTGGTATTGAATCATTTGAGGCCTTGTACGGGTGACCATATAGGTCACAATTGTACTGGAAAGACCTAGGAGAGTCAGCAATCATGGGTCCATAGTTTGTATGGGCTACCACCGAGAAGGTGAAGATCATCCAAGAGTTGATGAGTACTACATGGAGCTGGAAGAAGTCATATGATAACAAGAGGTGGAGGCCTCTGGAGTTCTATGAGGGAAACCATGTGTTCATTCGATTCTCACCTTGACGGGGATTGTAGAGATTTGGTCGGGGAGGTAACTTATCTCCAAGATACATTAGCCCCTTTCAAATTATGATTATAGTTGGAGAGGTGGTGTACCATATAGATCTAACCTCGTATTTGCACTAGGTGCATGATGTCTTCCACATGTCATAGCTGAGGAGGTACATCCATGATTCATTGCATGAAATAAACTAGGGAAAGCTGGACATTGATGATGGGGAGACTTTGGTAGAGTACTCAATGGAGATAGAGGATTGACCTGAGAATATCCTTAATGGGTGGTTGATTCATTTGGTCCGTGTTCAGTGGCATCATGAGAATCTCCAAGAGATCACTTGGGAGTGGGAGGCTCAGATTCATGCTCAGTACCCTCATATATTTATTGGGTAGCCATTATTTTGGATTTTAGGGATGTAAATCCTTAAGGTATGGAGAATGAAATGAATCTTATTATCTTGAATTTATTTTTAGAAATTAAAAGGGATAATTTTGAGACTAGGCACTGAGACAGAGTTAAATTATGAGGCCAGGAGTTCCTAGAATGATACGGTGAAAATGTGTATTTTTTAATTAAAACACATGGATGGTTTATATTTGAAATGAAATAACATATAAACGGGTTCCTGGATCAAAAATCTAGGGCATAATTGTGTTCAGAATAGTGAATTTACTATAGGCAGGCCTAACCTCGATCGACATGGGTTGAGGGTGGAAGTTAGTTTCTAGACGTAAACGTCATTAAAATATTTAATAAAAATATTTTATTGAATGTTTTGTGATGTTGAAAAAAAGTAACACTTTTTTATTATGCCATGTCAGAGGTATTTGGGGTTATCACCATAACCCTATAATTCCCCTGAAGTAAGGAGAATGAAGCTATCTCTTGATGATGAACACCAGTGGATTGCGGATTGATGACAACACAGACCTTCGTTCTTCATCAACGACAAATCCTATCATTGAGGATGGGTGTCAACCTATTTTTGATGTACATTCCCCTTATAATAAAATAATGAACATGGACCAACCATGAACAGGTTTATATCTGGTTCGATTATTCTTACAGGAGGGATAATTATTTCAGGCTTAAAGGGATTAAATCTTGTTGATTTATCCATTGTTTTTTCTTTGTGATCCAGCTAACATGAACAGATCAAGCCTAAAATGAACAAGGCCAATACCCATTCTCTGGGTGTTCATGAGCTTAATCCAACCCTAAATCTATCGCGTTATTCATGCATTCTTCTCCCTTTGAAACCCTACACGATTGATCGATCATTGCACCAACAATCCATGGTGTAATGTTCTGATACCAATGTTTGTGATCCGTAATGGCAGTGAAGATAGCACACTACCCGACGAGAGGCCTGGTTCTGGTGAAGTGAATGATGTATGGGTTGTCGGTGGTAGGCCATGCAACAACGATCTTGGAAGGACTGTGTTGGAAGAGGAGTCTGTGGTAGTGAAGTCCACGGGCGGCGGACAGGGGACACAATAGGAGGTTGAGGTGGGACATGGGTCAAAAGATGTATCAACAGGATCCCACGGTGGAGGCAAGGTTGTGGGACTAGGAAGGGAAGGTATGATTGCTGTGTGAAACGCGGTCCGACGTCGCATTGACTAGGAGAGTTGGTTGGCTCCACGGACCGACGACCACATGGATCAGAGGGACGCGACTAAGGTAGGCTGTGTCCAGTGGATAAAGGTCAGACCGAATGACGTGGGATGGGATGGTGAACTAGGACACTCTGGAGGCCCAGTTGCATAATGGACTGGGTCGGCCCAAACTAACCGGGTTGGGTCAGGTTAGACCCCACTCAGACATAACCATTTTTACTAAATTTCTCATATCATTTAATCTCTGGGTACTTCTGATGATCCATTTGTGGCATTGGAAACCTTGAGAAGAGACGGTCCTTTGGAGATAATACAAGTGGGTTTTTTTTGGATTTCGGTTTATGACCTAATTGCTTGAGGAGTAGGTTCTTCCGGAACAAGTGTACTACGAGCGGAATCCTACGGCTGGAAGCAACTATGTGATCTTGGAGACTATTTCACTTGGGGTATGCATGAACCATTGACACTATGTGTTCTATAGATGATATATGTGTTATTGAAGCTTTCTGTATCATCAATTCTCTATACACCATCAACGCTCTATACACCATCGATGTCCTGTGTGCTATCATCGCTCCAGGAACCATCAATGCTTCATGTGACATTGAAGCTCTATGAACCATTGACGCTCTTTGCGCCACTTATGATTCGTGCTTCATTGACACTCTGTGCACCATCGATGAACCATTCACCATTTAAACTTCATGTTTCATTGATATTGGGAGATCTATGGACTCCAACAAGAAATCCTTCTCTTCGTGCTTTAGAATTATACTTGTCTGAGCTGACTGTATTGGATGTACTTTGTGTGTTTCCTTTGTGGTGTACTTCATGTGCTTCCATTATGGCGTACTTCATTTGTTTCCATTGTGGCGTACTTTTTTTGTTTCTATCGTGGTATAAATCCTGCATTTCTTAGTGTTATTTTTATTTATGGTTTTGGGGTCACTATTGAGTATTATTTTACTCACCCCTGTGTTGGCTATGCTCGTACATGTCATGAATTGTATAGATGATTAACGCATTAACGGAGTCCCTGGTGGACTGGGGCAAGGTGGTTCTTAGATAGAGGCACGAAAGATGAGGTGTGCTTTAGCGACTTTAGATAACTGGTTTTGTACCTACCCTTTAGGTAGGGTTTTCTGCAGATGAATTTCAAGAGATTGTACTTTCCCTTTTTGGTTGGTCTTGTATTTTGGTTCTATTTACTTTATAGTTTTTCATTGTTACTCTGTGTGGGTATTTTAGTTGTATGCATTAATGTTTAATTAGTGTTTTTAGTTCAACACTTTTTCTTAGAGACATGTGCGTGTGTGTATAGGTACTTAAGAAAATGCCTCCCATTTGTGGGATATACCTATTCAGTGCTAGTCGGCAGCACCTATCCTATTGTTAGTTGGCTTGGGGTAGTCACATCATGGGCCCCGAGAGATGTTTCATGACATAGTGTGATCATCACTTATTCATATTTGTTCTTCTATTTATCCTCAAAAGATTACCAGATATGAGACTACATGTAATATCATCCATGTCCTAATATAGTATCCACAAATTTCATTGGATGTTGATGATATAATTATGAAAAAATCATCATATATGCAATACAAGAGAACTCTATCATATTGTTTCCCACCCTCACTCTGGAGGAATATTAATGGATATTGGGGAAAACCAGTACCTTGAATATCATATGTTATAGTACTTGACACAAGAACATTTACTACCCTTTGAATACTTATTCTGGTGAGGAAATTAACATTTTAATATATTTATCATAATTTACATATGGTATTACATTCCATTTTATAAAAAATAGCATATTGTACTTTTATCTCGATAATCGATTTAAACATTATTGATTAATCATTAAATGTATTTCACTATTTTATCAAACTCTATAAACCCTCTATTTAAGAATCATAATACTCTATCATTTGAGTATTATAGTTGCAAGGATCCTTGAAACTTATCCTTATAGTCTATGAGTTATAGCTATGCCGCAATATAGAGAGTTCGAGGTAGTGTTTTGACTGTACAACTGCATTAACTCACAAATCCTTTATTTATTGATTGAAGTCCCATATTCTAAGAAAAAAAACATTATTTACTCTATACTTCCATCTAAATATGAAAGCTATGGAAACTCCATTGCTACCAACTTTAGTCATTTCTACCCATCACTCTCATAATAAATCCCTAGTAGTAGGAGGCACCCTCAACTATGGATGACGAGAACCTCGCACACCTAAAATTTTTCAAATTCAAACAATGGATGGTGGTTGTAACTTTACATTTCTTTGACTGATTTTTAATATATGTTTTTTAGCGATTGTAATAATTTTATATAGATATTTTCCTAAAATGTTGTTGTTCTAATAGCAAAGCATTAATAAAATAAATTCATTGTTTTTTTATGCATTTTTATTTACATTATTTTATGTTTTTTATGATATCATGAAAATACATAAAATAATAAATAATGCATAATGGAAATAAACACGCAAGAATGCTCATGAGCATATTTTACTATTTGATACATTTAATCTCAATTAATCAATCGTGACCTGGGGTATCATGCCTATATCAAGTCTTGAATCATGATGCAGCTCATCCTTGGTCCAATTTATCCCATATATCATTTGAGTTTTAACCTCAACTTGGCGTGGTATGTCACTTACAGTATCAGCATCAATAGTACAACATTACTTGCATGTAGACGCGATGGTCTATAAAGTGAAGAATACATTCAGATAAATTGGATGCATAGACCCTTATAAATATTGAATTAAAAGAATATGATGTGTAGAACATCACAAAATTAAATAAATATTACAAACATGAAGCATAATCATAATAAATAATTAAATTAATTAACCCATACATACACAATTTTGGTCAGTTCCCAAGAATAGTAAAAATCTAAAATAAAAGTGTGATAAAATTAAAATGAAATAAATTCATGTTTGAGGGAATTTAAATAACTAAAATGATTTATTTAAATTCATATAAGATAATTTAATTCGGTATAATCATTAATTTATTTTGTTCAAAATTAAATTAATTAAATAATTTAATTTTAGACCCAAAATTATATTTATTATTTTAGATATTAAAATTATTATTTTATAATGTAAATTAATTATTAAGTTTTGATTAAATTTAATGTAATATTTATAGCCTTGAAACCCAATATAGACCCATTGTGTGTTGTTCTGAACCTGTTAGGTCCTATTTTTGGCCAGAAAGACCTCATATAGAGGTGTTTGGGGATAAACATACTTGCCCTGACCTGTTTTGGATGAAGACAGTCAGCCTTGGCCCATTTCAAGGTAGATAAAGTCAGAGGGGTGATTGTTCCATTAAAGTGTGCCTAGGAAGTCATATCTGGGGGGGGGGGCTTGTCAGCAAGATCTGTCAGTGAGGTCAGGGCACAACTATTGGGTCAAGATCTGAAAAAGAAGAGTCCACGGTGGTGAGCAACTATATGAGAGGTGGATGAAAAATTCTAGATCAGGTGTGGTATTTGGCCATGGGTAATGGTTGGGAGAAGCTTCCAAGAACAACTATGATGTATGATGGGACAAGTTGGTGATGATGGGCCACCCCCTCTGGCTTCACCTGGAATAAACATTTTTTCCCTTTTCATCTTTTTTTTATTTTTGTGTAGAGAATTCCACACCACTTTCCACCCATTTAAATTCTTTTCTTTAGACTATATTGAAATTTTAATAGGTTTTTTATTATTGTAGGGGTTCCTTATCATGTGGAAATCCATCCTACCAATGCTTACAATAATGGGTCACTGGAATCTAGTTAGTGGCCAGGGTTTCACTAGAAATTTTAGAAAAATTACAAATGTGATCATATAAATATATATAACTCTCTAAAAAAATTAATAGACAAAAATAATAAAAAGATACACATAAAAAAATTACATGACCATATTTTTATCATCTCAGATCAAATAAATGCACAGATGGTTTCATTATGAATGAATTTAAAATCTCAACTTAATTTAATGAAAAATAATTTTTTCTTGACTTAGGAATTCATGCAATATATTAGATAATAATTTTTGGTATCCATGTTCGCAACATAAGTCAATAGACTAGGGATTTGAAATTATTTATCACTAGAGTGATTAAAATCCATCATCTCAGGTGATATAAGCCCTGATATAGGTCTGAGGATCTCATGTGAAAATTTCAAATCTCAAATTAAATAAATATGTAATTTTCTTGATTCTGTGGAACATTAGACGGTAGCTCAAATCTAGTGATAATTGCTCAAATAATCCAAAGATGAACCCCTCTAGGTCACCCACACATGCCCCAAGAATCTTCATGGATTTCGATCATCAAATTTTGGGTACTAGTATTGTGATCTGACTATTCCTTAGACATCGTGATGGTATCCTCAATCTCATCCCATCAATCCGTCAAAGGCCTTCATGGATCAGTCACTCTGAGAGTGAATTTATCTCTTTAGGATTCTAGAGGTGAGAGAATATATCATTATGTTTGAATGAATAGTCATTGGAATGATTTTATCATCTAGCTTATATGGTGGGAGGCTCAAATACCTTGAAAGGGTTCCCTACAACCTAGAAATAAAACACACAGTAACTAAGTAGTAAATAAAATATTTTGAAAAACTATCTACATCATTAATTCCATTTATATTTTATCACCTCCATGGAATATTTAAAAACTATATGTCATGATAAACCCAAAATATTACCTCAACTCATAATTCCTGTAAATATTATAGAATCCTTGAATATTAAAATTCTATTTGTTCATATAATAATTTCTATGTATTTACTTAAATACTAATAAATAAATTTACTAAATAAATTCAATCCAGTTATTCTATACTCAAATAATAATTAATTTATATATTCATCGATGATTGATTACATGAAAAATTCTTAGACCCCTAGGGGGTCCCACCAATTCCTTTATACCTATTCACTACAATAAGGAAGATTATTGAATACCCTTTTATGTTCGACCCTCTATGACCTTATCTAAATAGTGGTGAACATCATTAAATAACAATGAATGGAGTCTAGAAACCCATCAAGACCCCCAATGAGATAATAAATAATCATAATAAGGAAAACCATCAAATAAACAATCACTCAGTAATATAATTACATTGTTTGGGGATATCTCATAAAGTATGATGCATAGCTTGTGTGAGCATCCATTATTGCTTTATATTTTGTTGATCTTATAGGACTGAATAACCTTTGACTTCCTTGGCTATGAATTTATGAAGGTACTCCCATCCAGATCATCTGGGACTGATATATCACTTCTTCAAACTGGAAACAAAAAAATCTATCTTGACCATTCAATCGACAACATATAACAAATAATTCACCCAAAACAAGCTACCTTTCCATGGATTCATTGTCAAAGTTTTTTATTCACATAACAATGTGTTCAAATGACACCCATTGATAATGATCTCAAGTCAAGAGATAAATACACATCCCCATTGATAGGAACAATCAATAACAACTAAAACCGGTGGTGTTCCGAATAGGAGATCAATCATCACGATCTCACTAACTGCAGATCATGAAATGTGAACATCATGGGAAGAAGTCTCAATGATTTTGAGCTCCAAGAACCTAATTATCAAACATCTATTATTATCAATTATTATGGCTTATATTAAGGAGGAAATATTTTTAAGATTAATTTCATAGCATCTCAAGGTTCTCATTATATCATGTGTAATTTAATAACATTTTGCGGCGAAAAATAATCATTGGATGTTATTATTAAAATAGTGGACATAGAAACAACAACACTATAATTTTAAGTATACATCATGCATATGAAACTATATACATGAAATGGTAATAGAAAAGATCTATTTAGTTGGGTATAGGGATCCCACTATGACCACAACAGTGACCCCAAATATCAATCATATAATTAAAGGGGATCATAACAACATCAAATCATATCAAAAGAAGATAAAAACAACCTCGAATTCCTAGTTTAAACTCCAACTTCCCCTGAAAAAATGAGCCCTGGGATGAGATAGGGAAATCTAGATTCTCCCCACAATTAACTCTCGGACTATGAACACCTTAATCTTATTTCTAAAAAGAGATCCCCAAATAATAAGGACTACATAGTAGTATTAGGATCTTTCCAAAAAAATATAAACCTATGATACCATTTTGTAATGAACTAGCTTGGGATGCCATCGTACTTGGCTCCCGGCCTGATTCACCACAAGACCTGAATAGATTTTCAATTCCCCATGGGATAGAAACTAGTGTCTTGGAATCATATGAATCCTTTTTGGAATTATTTTACCCAAATCAAAGATAAAAGACAACATAATAAATAAATACAAAATACAAAAAAATAAACATGCCCAAAAACTCATAACCAACTACAATGATCCAAACCATCTTCATGTATATAAAAAAATCCATAAAAAAGATACAACCAAGTCAAATATATAAAAATGTAACCAAAAATAAAAAAACTACAGTCTAACTTGAGATGATCCCAAACCATCTCCAAGATAACTCTAGTTTCTCACCACCACCCAAATCACCCCATGTCGGCCATAAAGAGAAAAAAATATCGAAATGGTAACCTGGAACCAAAAATATATAGTTGTGCTATAAAAAATTATAGTGTTTCACCATAACTCATCAAATCTATGTAATATGTTTCAAAAGAAAATTTATCAATCCTAGTTTTAAAATAAACCCAAAAGTAATAATTTTTGATAGGTACCATGTATGGAAATAAAAACTGATCCATAAACATTTTTCAAGATAATTCCCTTATTAAGAAAAAAACTCATTCATTTTGAAAAAAACGCCACTAACCAAATATATTTCTAAACAAAACACTCATTATAAACATTTCTCAAAAACAACTCATTTGTTTTATCATAAATGAAAACAACCAGCTTAAAATTTTTCACCAGTTGAATTCACCTTTAAGTTAAAACACAAAATTTTAAATTCACTTTAAATAACTTACACAATAGTATTTAGATTAAAAATTAATTTTTAAGACATCTTCCTGTACTCATTTTCCAAAGGAAATTACCCAACATGCTCACATGGTCCACAAATCACAAGAACGAACCATATAAATATCACAAGGAATATATCAATATAAACAAATAAGGTTCTATAAAAATGAAAATATATAAATTGATATAAAACTAATTAGATCAAACTTCCATAAATCAATAATTATCTAACAAATATATTGTGCCATGGGCTTTACCTTGGTTTTCCTAACGAGAGAAGCATCTAATCATATAAGAGTATACCAACTTGTAAACCAGCTATTAAAATGCCCTGAAATAAAAAACACAAGTCATTCAATTCTCCCACAAAATCTTAATTTAAATGATAATTCCCATCTAATAACTTTGGGCCTAGAACAACAATAGGTCCACTAGCGGCATCTGAACAAACTAGCATGACAAATTAGATATCCCATATAGTTCCCAGTTTCCCATGAACAATAAAAAAAGTGTGGTGCAGAAAAAACAAGTCATTTCTAACACAGAAGGAATAAAAAAATATACCCTAACCCATAACAACCAATTATGAATAACCCTACAGTAAAATTCACCAGAGCATAAACAAGAACATTCCCACATAAGGGGATAAAACTAGAATCACATAATGATCAAGAATCCGCATATGGGGTAAACATGAAATGGGTAAATCAAGGGGTGTCTTTCAGATAATTTTTTTAAAATAATTTTTTAACCATGAAATTAAGACCAAAACATGTCTCATTACTCAAATACATTTCAAATTTCATAATGTGATGCTCTATGATTTTTTTATGAAATGATGTAAATCACACACACCATTTAAAAAGTTCCCACCACTACCGAACAATGAAATTCATATTCTGTGAAATTAAAAATAAGCCTTATGGCCATAGATTCCCTGAAAACATCTTAAAATAATCCTTTAATATCTTTTCAAGAGGTGTTAGTGACACACCCATTTCAAATTATCATTATAAATATATCAAAGAACCCATTTATGAACCATTTTGAGGTCAAAACATCGCTTCAAATCCAAATTCCATCTTTACAACATTGTTTCCATTGATTGAAAACCAAAACTGGATCAAAAACCATCACACAACATGAAATATATTTCGAAAATCCATACATTAAATACTAAAAGCTTAGTAACTTTAGAATTTCCATTTCAAACATGAATTCATGTAATTTCCATGAAAATATTTGTATTCCACGCTTGGAACATAAATAAATGGATACAAATCACCACAAAAATATCATACATACTCATAAATTCATTTAAATAAATTTATAATTCATAATAACACTAGGATTTCCATCATTAAATAATTTCATAGAAACACCAACCTAAAAGAGAATTTAACAAAGAATAAATGCTTCTGAACATGTTGCCTTCAACGAAGACCACACCCATAGGAAAAGAAATGTTGTAAAAACCCCTAGACAACAAATACCGTAGAATTATATCCAAAAAAACCCTAAATTTTCCACAAGAGATCTGTGGTATGTGGGGGAATCTAAAACCAAGAGAGAAGAGGGGGATAAGAGAATAAGGGATAAAGGGAGAAATAAATACATCAAAATCTCTTGGAAAATTTTAATAGAAGATAAAAAATCATGAGAGGAGGAGGTTAGAACACCTATAAGATCTCCCAAGTATTGACCAATTTTCAAATGGGAGAAATTGTGGGGAAATCCCATTAAATTAAATGAAGGGTATTTTGGGATAACCCAAAAATTAATCACTTGGAAATGTCACACGATTTGGATACATTATTTTCAAAATTGTGCACCAACCATGCACCTTCATCTACCTAAGTGAAAAAGTGACCACACAGTTTCACCAAGGGTTCCAAAATGTTTTAACAGACTATGTTCCACACCTCTGGCACACTCAAATTTTCAGATGGATTCAATGGAGCTCTTCATGGTTTGACAAACTGTGCGGAATCCATTCAAAAGGGGAATATTAAAATGATAGACGGAATCGCATGGGCACCGCATTTTTTTTATAACCATGAAGGATAACCATGATTCTCCCAAAAATTACTCTAAAAACATGAATTTTTAGTCTACAAAAAACATTTTTAAAACCTCTCAAGGATTGATAATGTAATAAAAAATAGAAAATATTTTGACTAAAGGGGTGTCAAAAACTCCCCACTATTCCATTTTATTCCCCAATAATGTTAGGTTCAAACAATATGAGAAGTAAAAAAGGATGGTCTGAAGAGAAACTAACCTAGAAGAAAAACTGAAGAGCATTCAACCTCAATCAAACAACTGAAATCACCTTGAACAATCATACGGATGACCTAATTTTTTTCCAAATCTCTCCAAGACCAAAAAATACCTCTAAAAATAAGTCATGTGTATCACTGGAGACCTTAGAGGGTCTACAAACCATTTGGAGTTAATCTAAAATGGTCTTCCAACCATTTATAGTTCGTAAAACATGGTGTAATAAAGAAATAAATTCTGATTAATACATCCTCAAAAAATAATAAACCATGAGAGAAAGTCACTCTCAAACCAAAGGATATTCATAACTCAAAGTAAGAAAGAAAACCCAAAAACAGATTCTAATTAATGACATGAGATCGCACCTTGATTCATTACACATGACAATAATCTAGGGTCATAAAATGGAATAACCTCACACAGTGAATCAAAAATAGAACAATCCCAACATTAACTAGTATACCAAACTAAACTGGTAGATTACACACCCTATCTATCTAATCATGCACCCAATTCCTTTCTCATGTCTAATAAAAGATCACCTCAAAGGCTCAAAAAAATGGGTGAAATAAAATATTAGTAATGATTCACCTGAAAAATGAGGCTCATCAAAACAACAACATAATCCAACCAGAAAACACCCAATAGGGAAGGAGAAAGGGGATTCATTCCATAAAAGAAACAAGGGATGCCTTAAATGACATCCAAAAGAAACACCCCCCAAATAGAAACATCCACAAGATCCCAACAAAAATAACCCAAGCTCCAAAACCAAATTTATAACCATCAATGGAAAGGTTCCAAAAACAAACTCATCCCTAAATGGATCAAACCAGAGACCACCTCTGAAACCCCATCTTACAAAACATTTAAAGATGACCCAAATGGCCAAAATAGAGGAAAAATTAGGGAGAACTCAAGTAGTGAGTCTTTGAATTTCCCATATCCCCATATTGAAAGAATATGGGATATTTTTTCTTCCCATAAGAAATACACGTTTCCCTAACATCTGGCATGTCCTACTTCTAATCCTTAATCACCCGGTTATCCTTCTACCCACCATGCTTCTATCACACATCAGAAAGAAAACAAATGATCACCCAACACAGGTTTACTAGAATTTTTAGATTCCATTTTCTTGTCCTTTCTAACAAAATCTTGAAAATATGTCTTTCACAATGCAATTATAGCTGACCCAAAATATGGACGAATACCACCTCTAAAGATAAAGTATTTATCAGTATAATTGATGACTTCATTTAAAGAAAACATAACCAACATTGGAAATTGATCAACATAATCCAACACTAATTACTCACCCTAATAAAGTATCACGAGATCAATATTATTATCCAATTTTACATCCATAGGAAAGAACAATTTAAAAAAGCTTATCCTGAAGAGATACCAATACAAAACATCACACAATTGTGAAGGTACAATCCACTACCACCATGATCAGCTAAAAATAAAATTTAATCACTCAACACATCTCACCCAAGAAGCTTCACGTCTACCAAGAGAATTTGGGATTACCTCAATCTATTCCAACCACCTCAATGCTTCTACTAATCCTTGATCACCACCGAACGAAGGTAGATATCGATTTAAGAAATCTAAAATAGGGTCTAAGGGTAAGGAAGGTTCCATGTCCACCAGTCCACATGATATATAGGTAGGAACTGGAATTGAAGAAACCATTTGAACCATTATGGGGGGAAAACTACAAATAATAGAGGACATGAAATACATCAATTCATTCCATAAATAATGAACCAAATGATTCCTTCATGAGTCTGGAATAAACTAAAAAATCGTCCTATCATGAAAGAAACACATCAATCACACCAAAATAACATTTCATTTGAAACCAATATTTTCATGTAGTAATTTTCAAATTACCATCCACCATGGAAAATTATTGATACTAATCCAAACCATCCTCTAAAACAAATCAACCTTGGTGGAACACACACTACCCAAACAAGGCATATCTCAAAACCCCATTTCAAAATTCCATTTAAAATTGAAAACCAAGAACCCACAAGATTCTCATCAAACCCCATTTCCATTTTCAAAACAACTTTAAAACATATTTCAAAACAAAATCCCATTTCTAATACCAAAACTCTTCTAAACTCAATTTTTAAATCAATTTATTTCAAAATAACCCAAGGAAGTGGGTTTTGAAACACCCCAATTTCCAAATTCCATAAAGAAAATATTTATTTAATTAAGGATTACCTTGATATCAAGTTTGAAAATAAATGTTTAACAAAAACCCTTTATTTTCCAAAATAAGGTTTTTAAAAGAAAAGTTAACACAAAGAACAACACAAGAAACTATACAATGTTCATAGAAACCACATCCACATAGTGCCTCAAGACACTCTTCAGTCCACCAAAAACAAGTGAAAATCACTTTTGGAGAAAATCATAATCAATAATAGTAAAAAAAAGATAACTAAAGAAGAAACAATTTTATGCATACTTTGGCCACATGGTTGGGCAATTGTGTGCCAATCATGAAACACACCCTACTAAATATTCTGATTTGACTACAAATGAACCCCATGGTTTCCCAAGTCGTGTGAAGTAACCATGCCACTCATGTGATCCTTTATTTCAAACATAAATTTAAAGAGATAATTGTACCAGGGAACACACCATAAGCTGGTGGGATGTAGATTTAATATCTTTCATCATCGGAGTGATTAAACATCATAATATTTGATGATCAGAGTCCCAATTGAGGTCTTAGTATCACATGTGAAAATTTATAGTCAAAAATTAAATAAACATTTATCTTTTTCAATTAGGAAGTGTTTCTGACTAGAACATGTCATCAGTGATCATAGCTTTAAGGACATGAAACTGAACCCTCTAGATCTTCCACACATGCTCCATGTATCCATACATACATTGATCATCAAATTTTGGGTTCTTTGATGTAGTTAAAATGATTCCTTCAATACCATGATGATCACATCAATGCTATCCCTTCGATCCATTAAAGGCGTTCTTAGATTGGTCCCTAAGAGTGAGGCTTTCTCTCTCTAGGGTACTCGAGGAGAGAGAATCTCTCATTTTGATGGCATTAATAGTCATCGTAATTATCTTCTCATCCAAATCATATTGTGGGAGACTCAAATACTCAGAATGGGTTCCCCAAACATTTGAAATACAATTTCCATTAAATAAGTAGTAAATGACATTTTATGAAAGAAGTAATTGAGTTATTTGCAACATTTATATTTTTCCACCTCCTTGAAATATATGATGAATATATTACATAATAAACCTAAGTCATTAACTTATCTCATAATTTCCTTCAATATTTAATGAACCTTGAATATTAATATAATATTTTTTTGTATTACATTTTACATGTATTTACATAAATAATTGTAAATACATTAAATAAATAAATCCAATCAAATTATTATATACTGAAATAATAATGAATTTATTTATTCATCAGTGATCGATTACTTGGACAATTATCAGACCCCATGGTGGGTCCACCATGTCCTATATACCAATTCACCAAAATGGTGAAGATTCTTAAATAAGGTATTGTGTGTGACCCTCTGGGCCCTTATCTCAAAAGTAGTGAATACCATTCAATGACGAGGAGTGGAGCCTTGAAACCCATCAAAATCCATTGATGATTTAATAAATAGTTATAGCAATGAAAACCATCCTACAAACAAGCACTATGTAATATAATCTTTTTTCCTCATGATATCTCATAAAGAATGATGCACAACGTATTTCATCATCCATTCTTGAATTATAATTTATTGATTTAACATGACAATCATACATCTGACTACCTTTTCCAAGGATTTATAAAGGTATTCCTATCCCAGTTAACTAGGCTCGATATATCACTTACCCAACTAGGAAGCAAAAAATTGTATCTTTTCTATTTAATCAATTTCATACCAATAATGATAAAACTAACACATTCTACCTTTACATAACATTATATTCATGTTTTTTCTATGAATAAACATAAGTGATCAAGTGTCACAAATTTATAATGATATAAATTCATGACACCAATACAAAAGTACATATACAAGAACAACTAAGGACACTTGAAACATGTGGTGTTACTATTGGTGTGATTTTCGTCGTGATATGACATACTATAGATCACCAAGTGAAAAATTCATGAGAATAATTATCATTTATTATGATCCACCATTCATAAATATTTATATATATACTGTGTCTAGTTAGTATGATGTATCTTGACTATATGACATAGGATTTTGATTAATGTCATTATATCATAAGGTTCTCTTTATAGCATGAGAACCACTATATCCTTTTTTTATGAAAAATAATCTATAGAAATTACTTTTTTTATATTGGATGTAGAAATATCAACACAATAATGCTATGTGTACCTCATGAATATACCATTGAATACATAAAATAGTATTCAAAATGTTTTGTTTGGTTGGGTCCAGGGAACCCACTATTACCAAACTCCAAATTGAACTTGACCCAAATTGTTAAATATATTTGTAATATCTCACATGATAAGTTATAAATTTGATGATTTATTTCATAGTCATAGGCTTACCACATTTCCAATTCATGATAAATCTATTATCTGTGATTTTACCACTTTGAGTAAAACATCCCAAGATATGATATCCCTAAGTATAACCCTTTTCTCCACTATCTAAAAATAAAATCTTGGATAATTATATTAATAGAATTGTCGTAATGATAAAACATTACTGATTAGGTGTGACTCCAAAACTGAAATGAATTTGTTTTTCTTTATAACTTCTTCTTTAGCTACCATAGAAGCTGCAATGAACTGGAAAAATTTAGATACAACCACCACAATTTTGAATAAAGTGTTCATTATTATTACCTTTTAGAAACAATGATATCATATCATGATATACATATAGAAAGATTAGTTTGTGTCCCCATGAACAAGTATCAATTCCTATCCACACATCAGGTATATATATTTTGTACTTTCTCTTGTACAATATAACAGTTCTGAAAGCTTCCATTATGGTTACCCCAAGTATTATTGATATTTTTATATTTTAAATTTTATGTTGTAAATATGAATTATATTATATATAATATAAAATTTGATTTATCCATCACAAAATATTATAAAATTCAACTCACTCCATTAATCTCTTCTTATGCCCTATTCATGTATTCTTGGAAATATTTATGTCATGTGACATTGGTAACAATTCTCTATCAAATTTTTCCAGCTTTTATTTATCAATACCTTGTCATTATATGTACATTTACTTAGTCCAATAAACCATTTGATATACATCAGTAGATGAAATTACAAAAAATTTAGGTTTCTACTTAGTCAATCTCGAGATAGATTATTTCATTCTATATTTTAATAACTATAAGAAAAATAGTTATTTACCCATGTTATCAAACATATTTCACCCAGAAATAAATTGACACTCCCACTATCCTCTGGTATACACATGGTGAAAATTCATTCCAAATAATTATCATGTGACATTGTTTATTAATTTAATCTTGAATAGTTTTTGAGTAACATTCTCCCATTATTGGAATTTTATGGTGTCATGATCCCATTCAAGTTTCAACTTATATAAGCCTTCCATTATTGGTGGAATTGACATCAAATTTTCAATAAAATGATGATAGAAATTATCTATAACAACTAATATTCTAATGGATTTATACATGATGAATTAGTATAATCAATCGATCCTTATTGGTATAATTTGTATACCATCCATGTATAGTTTCACTTCAATACCCATTGTGCTATTAAAAATAATAATGAACTCTTCTATGACACATGGAATAAATTATTTAATTTTAGTTGGCCTTTTCAATTTAGCTAATTTTCATATAACGGTTACTTATATGAATTATTATTATCAATGAATAATATATCACCATCCACAGTGAATATAAAACCATCACTATGGTTCCATCATTCATATATAGTATATTTATATGAAATATTCTCTTTCCACATGCTCTTGTTGAAAATGTTCTTATGTTAACTATTTATGAATCTCTATAATTGACTAAACCAAATTAAATCTTTATCCCACTATCTCAATTATAGATGTGCGCCCTTTTATAGTTTTGTAGTCTATCAAATGACTAAAATTTTCTATCATAGGTATTAATTTATTATCTATTTTAACATTTATGACAATTAATTTTGATTCACAATGTGTTTATCTTGATGCAAGTTTGTTTATATCCTTAACAAACACTTTGCATGCATACATAATGTTCTTGTAACATATAGAATTTAAATCATATTATAACTCATATTATATCCATTTTTCAACATAGTTTGATTATGGTTATGGGATAATTACTGTATTTATGAATATTTTCTGAAAATAGATTATTTAAACAATTCATATAAATTTAAACTTTGATTCTCCTTCTATTAACATCATGACTCTGATGTGTATAAATGAATATAAATTAAGGAATTATTGGATACAACATTTTATTGATCAATTTTAACATGTAAGACTAATCATTTATCATCATTACTAAAATCAAATAATTGATGTGGATAATTTAATGTGTGTTTACAAATTACTCCATGCCTCATTATGATGATTGATGAAAGATTTATCGAGATATTATTTGTCACACCAGCCAAAAGAAACTCATACCTTTTTACATTGAATATACAATAAATCACTTTCACAATCCTTAATAAACTCATAAAGGAATATTATGAAGTATATTTAACAATACATACCCTTGAAATGGTTTACGTTTTATAGTTGAACTAGTCCCAAAATAATTGTATCTTACGTTTATTTCTAAGGGTTTTCTTTCCCAAAACTAGGTACATCAGTGTGTCAAAAATATTTTTTTGTCTTTGAATCCAAAGAGTCTAATACCATACTGGGTATTTCCTTGAAAACTACATTGTTTTTATTCAAAAAATATTATCTTTCCACAACTGAGTATATACGTCTTAAATTTTATATTCATTAGGTATTTCCAATTATCCAAGCATTAATAAACTATTGGTTGAGAATTAAACACCCAAACAATTATTCATTCCAAAACTATAACAACATCTCATTATGCCAAATGGACACATAAAATATTTTCTTAATACTTAAAAAAGGTTCAACTATAACCATTAAACATTGCAATATAGATGTTTTGTACTTCTCATCTCTGACTTAGGAACCACCCTTTTCAGGGAACTGGAGAACACACCTTACTTCTTGTATCATTTCTATTACACACTTGGTTACTGTATCTTACTACACATATGTGATAAGAATATTTTATTTAATACCCATTAAGTATGACATAAAATTACTTAAAATTTATGAATATACCTGAAGAATAAGTGATTACTTTCTTATTTAATTTATTTAATAGGATTTAAACTTCAATAGATTTTATTTCATGATATGAGAAGAAAATAACCTCTCGTTTAATAAAAATTTCATTGAAGGATGTTGAAAAGGTTAATTTGTCGTTAATAATAAAATATTAATATTTATTCAATGTTATTTTTTATTGGTGAACCATACATATTAGGTAACAAATAATTTATCTATCCTATTCATTTTGTAATCTTAAACAAAACTAGAGTAAATATCCTATTCATTTTAAAATCTCATGATCCATCTTTCGATTTACTAATATCTAGTTTTATTATCACCTATTCGTATCTACACTTATATTTCTTATCACAAGATTCTCATAGATGAGACATCATGTAATATCATTCATGAACTTATATAGTATCCACAACATACATCACATATTGTTAATAACATTATGACAGAACCATATTATGCATAATATATTAGTCTCATGTAATCATTTTTTTCACCCTCTCTCTTGAAGAGGATTTGTAGGTACTTGGGACAAATTTACCTTCAATTTGATAAGTATTTTTACTTTACACAAGCATATGTATGACTCTTTAGAAACTCATATTGTTGGAAAATTAACTTTTTCCAATAGATATTACATTTTACATGTGGTATCACATTCAATTTTCATCAAAAAAATCTACCAAATTGTAGTTTTATCTTGATTACAGATTTAGGAATTATTAATTAATCATTAAATGTGTCCCGGTATTTTATCAAACTCTAGTAACACTTTTTACTATAATTGTAATAATCCATCAGTTGAGAATTCTAATGGAAAGTATACTTGAACCATATCCTCATAGTCTACAAGCTACGATTATGCCACTACTCAGAGAATTAAAGATAGGTGTTTGACTGGCATATTAAATTAATTTTCAACTCCTTGATCTATTGAGTGAACACTCAGATTCTAAAATCAAAAACACGATTTCCTCAATAAATGATTCTAAATATTCAATAAGATAGATATGAATTCAAATTTGTTTCCAAATCTAGTTCATTCTACCAATCACTCTCATGAGAACTCCCTAGTAGCATGATTCATCATAAACTATGAATAACGAGCACCCCATACACCTAGTTTTGTTAAAATTCAAATGTTGGAAGACATTTGTAACTTAATATTTCATTGATGGGTTTTAATATATTTTTGATGAATGTAATAATTTTATATCAATATTTCAATACTATATTGGTGTACACACCAATGAAAATTAATATAATACATTCATATCTTCTTTATAAATTTTTATATTTATTATTTTATGTGTTTCTCGTTGTCATGTAAATATATAAAATAATAAAAAATGCGTAAAAAATTATATTACTGGTTCAAGGTATCTAATATTGGATGATCCACTTAAACTCAGTGAATGAACTATGACCTAGGGGAATCATACCCAATTCAGGTCTTGACTCATGATGCAACTCTTCCCCAATATAGTGTGTCTGTATATCATTTGGGTTTTCACCTAAACTTGGCATGGACGATGACTTACAACATCATTTTCAATAGTAAAATAGTACCCACATTCATGCGAGTGGGACCAAGAAAGAAAAAAACACATAAAAATAATTTGGACATGCGTGCTCTTATACACATTAAAGGAAAACAAAATGAGGCATGAACTGTCATAAAATTAACTACTTATTAAAAACATCACATATAGTTGTAATAAATAATTAAATAAATTAACCCATAAATAAACAGGTTATGTTAAAGCTCAAGACAAGTCAAGGGGAAAAATTAAATCATGATAAAATTAAAATGCAATAAATTTAATTATGATAGAATTTAAATAAATAAAATGAATTACTTGAATTTAAATTATTTAATTTTATTTGGTTAATTTATTTATTCTAAAATAAAATCAATTAAATAATTTAATTTTAGATAAAAAATTAAATTAATTAATTAGAATATTATTATTATTTTTTTATAACCCAAAATTAATATATTAATTTTGATTATATTTTAAAAAATATCAGGGTGCGCTAAAACCCCACCGAGACACATTGTCAGTCAGGAAAAACCCATGAAGAACCATTTTAGGATGGGAAAACCCCATGCAATGGAGTTCTGGTATAGGTTGAGCTGCCCTGACTTAATCTGGTTCAGATGGATCTTCGTTGACCGATTTTAGGGATCAGCTGGTCAGACGGGACCTGTGAGTGTCTAAAAGGATCTCGATCAGGCATGTCGTGGTAGGTCAGACCGATTTGAGGGGGGACCTCACACCTGGGTTTCACTCGGTCAGATATGTTGGATCGATCAACCATGGGGTAGTGGTTCATGGTTGTACGGAGTGGTGGTCATCCATGAGATCATTTTGATGGGTGGTGATGGTGTCTAGCGATCTCGGTCATAGATCAGTGACCGATGGGTGACTGTTCAACCAAACTGGATTACATCAAGGAGTGGGTGGCACCAACGGTATTTTTCTTGAGAGGTTTTCATTCCTATCTAGTACTGAAAAGGGAGATCGACGTGGTGGGGGTTGGGTAGATCTTCCTGCAAGGTCGAGGTACGGTGGTTGGGGCCATGTCTGGATGATAAGAGACAATTATGGTGAGGTCCTAGCCATGTGGTAGATGTCTTCCATGGGATCTGTTGAGGTAGTGGGCTATTGGAAATGACCAGAAGTGGTTTTCAATCATGGTGACGCTACACGTGAGGAAGACTCATTGATTTTGATAAGGATACTGGTAGGGAGTGCCCTTGGTTCATGTCTTCCGGTTCCAGTGGTAGTTGTGGGACAACAGTGGGATAGTGGTGCGGCTAGGGAAAGGGAAGGAGGAGGTTAGTTGTTAGTGTAATATACCCATATTAGTTTTTTGATACAGATAAAGGGGTGGTGAGAACTTGGCCTTACTTGAAAGAAACACTTTTTTTACTCCCCCCATTATTATTGTGCGTAGAATTCCATACTCATTACCAACCATTTAAATTTTTTCTTTATTCTATTTTTAAATGTTACTATCCTTTGTATCATTGTAGTTTTTTCACAACCACGTGGAAGATGATCTGGCTGATGTTTACTATTCCTACTCACTGAAATTCAGTCAGAGTTTGGGGTTTCACTAGAAACTTCTAAAAAATTAAGAACACAATCATATAAATATATATAACATTCATATAATTTTAATACCCAAAAAATGAAAAGCGGTTCGTCTAAAAAATTTGTGTGACCATATCATGGTCACGTGAGATTGGATTGATGCAAAGTCAATCTCATTGGGATAATATTTATCTCCTCTACTTAATTTAATGAAAATTAATATTTTCTTGGCTCTGAAAATTTATGCAGTCACTATGATAAAAATTGATTGTAACAGGTCATGCAATGGAATTTTGTGGGTTGGGAATTTAAAAATTTTCATCATTGGAGTGACAAAACATTTTCATCTTCAGTGATCTGAGCCCTAATAGAGATATGAAAATATCATGTAATAAAATATATGAACAAATTAAATAAGAATATACCTACTTTTATTTAGAAACAAGTTTGACTACAACTCATAATTAGTGATCATTACTCACATGATATAAATTTGAACCCCTCTATATCATCCAAACATGCTCCAAGAATCTAAATGGACACCAATCATCGAATTCTGGGTTCCAACATGGAGCTTCGTCTATTCCTCTAATGTCATTATGATCAAATTAATCATATCCCTTCGATCTGTCAAAGCTGTTATTGAATCAATCGATCCTATAGAGAATTTCTATCTCTACGATGCAATAGGATATAGAATATTTCATTTAGTTGGTATGAATAGTCATGGAATGAGATTCTCCTCTTAATTATATAGTGGGAGGATCAAATACCCAGAAAGGGTTCCCAAACCCCCTGAAAATAAAACTCCCACTAAAAAAGATGAAAATGACACATTAGGATGAATTGACTAAATCATTAACAGTATTTATATTTTATCACATCCTTGAAATATATGATAAAATTATTACACAATAAACTAGATTCATTAAATTAACTTGTATTTCCCTCTAATATGATACAATCATTTAATATTAAAATAATATATATTCATATAATATTTTCCATGTAATTACCTAATTACTTGTAAATACATTTAGAAAATAAACTCATCTAAATCATTTTATACTCTAATGATAATGATCATTTTTTAAATGGACCATTGTTAGACCTCATTGTGGGCCCCACATACCCCTTATACTTATTAACCAGAATATGGATGATTTTTCAATAATATATTTTGTGTGGCCCTCTAGGACCTTATCTCAGCAGAAGTGAATACCATTAATTGACCAAGAGCCGTGTCTAACAACCCATTAAGACCCCTAAATTGATAAGAAATGGCCATAGAAACAAAAATAATACTAAGAACACACACTCTATGATATAATATTTTTTCCTTGAGATATCTTATAAATAAAGACAGACAACTTGTTTCATCATAAATTATTTCATTACAATATTTTGATCTCACTAGAAAAACATAACTTTGACTACTGTAGACAAGTATTTTTGAATGTACTACCATCATGATCAACTAGGCATAAGATATTACTTCCTCAACATGGAAATAAATAATTCTATCTTGATCATTCAACTAATCTCATACCACCAATGACACACACAACACAAGCTCCCTCACCTTGCCTTTATTGTCATGTTTTTTTCTACATCAAATTATGTGAACAAATGGAACACATTGATAATGATCTCAATTTAGAAGGCCAATACACATGTCTATATATAGTAATAAACAATGACACTAAAACATGTTCCGTTCCTATTGGTGGGTCTGTCCTTAGGATTTTACATACTAAATATCACTAATTGAGAAATCTATGAGAAGGTGTATCAATAATTATTATCCCCCAGCACCTAATAATCATAAATCTACCGTGTTTAGAAAGTATGATGTATCTAGAGCATAGGATAGATGTTTAAGATTAATGTTACAGTATCTTGAGGTTATTTTTATAGCATGAGAACTAATATAATATTTTGATATGATAAATAATATTTAAAAATTACTATTTAAATTGTGGATGAGGAAATATAAATACTATAATGGTAATTATACATGAAATTCACTATCATGGGTTCTCTCAAATGATGATCAGTTTTAGGTTATTTAGGTGTAGTAGAGTGGTTGACCAAGGTAATATCTCAAAGGATAATGTAATTTAAAACAACGTATTTATGATTTTTTGAAAATAAAATATAAATAACATAAACACACTACTAAAAAGGATGGGTTTTTTTATAATTTATAAAACTAGAAGAATTATGCCGGAAAAGGATTGAATTTTTTATCTTTGTTACTGAAATGTGATTGATAAAACACAATGAGAATATATTTTTTTAGGAAAAAATTTTTAGAATGAGTACTCAATATAACTCTAACTCTTAACTTAATTATTAGTCATTATCATTTAAATTAATATCCCATTAATTTTTATCCATATAATTGTTATCTTCTAAACCCTATGGGAATTAAATTCACCACAAAGATGAAATAAATTATACCCATGGCTAGCTTCGGAAAATGTAATTGTAGAACCCTTATTTGATGGTGGTTTTGAATACAAATTGTGTTTAGTGGTTAATTTGGTTAAATATCTATTCTATAAATGAGAATGAATTAAGTTTTGGGATTTTTTTTGAAGTATATAAATTTATCATGTGTCATTTGTTTTACTGATTAGGACCGTGCCCTCAGAATTTACTCAATTATCTACCACATGTGTTTTATTTTAATTGTTCAATTTCTTTCTTAGATTATTCTAAATTAAATACTCATATCATTGATCGTATTATGTGAATTACAATAGTTTTTGATTAAAAATAAAAAATTTAATATGTTAATAGGTAGATCAATTATTAAGAAAACTACTCTTACATGGGTTGTGTATTAATCATAAAAACGAATTGTATTTGAAAAGGTTTAGAAAGAGTATACCCTAATAAAGTTTCTACTATTCAATTATTTCTTAAATAAGTAAATAAAATAAGAATAAAATTGAAAATAATCAAGAAATTGGAGAGAAATAGAGATTTTATTTAATGAATAGCAATGTCACAACAAACAATAGATAAAGAAGAGCATTTTAGAACATATCTTAGCTTGATTGATTCCCTCCTCAAATGGTGAATTTAAATGGATATTCCCCACTTATACTCTATTACCAATCCTCTAAGACACATATAAATCCCTAAAAATGAGAAAGATCTGTATTTATTAAAAGTAGGGGAGACTAGGTTTATAAGTGGTTTCAAGTGAGAATGGGGAAATTTTTCCAAATAATTTATACCAATTTCTACTGACTGTTTGAACTCCACAATGTGTGAACTAACTATACTTCTAGATTTACGATTCTTGAGAAATTGGGGTTTCTATTTTCTCTCCAAACCTGGGTTCAATCCAAGCATGGATAAAAATGTTATGACCGAAATAATGAAGTGGTGTCCAATCTTGATAGTCCAGATCATCTTTGAATTCATGTCCCTTTACTAAAATCAAATGCTTGATTTTCCTCTGATTTTATGAATGAATGTTGTATACCATTGAGTTAGAAACAATGTTATAAGGCATCATGTTTAAATAATTTACATAAAAATAGTTATTACCAAAATACTATAGTGAAATTTAAAAGGAAAAAAAATAATTTCATCAAATTTTCAAATGAATGATATATTCTCAAATACACTATAAATAAACATATTTAGAAAAATGTGACGAAATCATGTCATTTATTATCAACGAAATATTCAATAAAATTAATTTTTTTCAAATCCCTACACTTACACTTTTTCACCCATGGGAAAAGTCACATGTCATGTATTCCAAAACAAATTGACAAGATATATGCATGCTCATAGTCCCCAATCCGCTGTTACAATATAGGAAAATTAAGATTCCCATCCAAAGTCAATCTCATCAAATTTTAAAATCATTTTCTTATAAATTATATAAAAATATAATATAATGAGATTAATGACACTAATGATAGAAAAACGATTCATGGGTCTACTATGCCACTAATTCCCCACATGTGTGTGTGCCAACCATTTAGAGCTCTTATATCCACCATTTATTCAATATATTCTGGACAAGTATAGTAATTATTCTTACCTTTTTTTTACTTACAAATCCTATTATAAATTCCTTTATAATAAAATTTCAAGACACACTCACTTATGCATTCCCCATAGTCAAACCGTATTTTCACAACTTTGATATCCCCACATGTTGTATATTTCTCCACTCCCCTCTTTATTAATATAATATATATTATTGTTTTTTTTGAATTTATTTTTTTATATTTTTAGGGTGTTTAAATATTTTATAATAGGTACACATCACAGTCCAGTTTAGTACAGTAATCTAACTGATTGAAATAGAAATAAACATATGGATCAACCATTGAAATAAAATGATTTTTACATAACTTGGATATACCATCAATTGAGTTGGAAAATTTTCACAGCTCATGGTTGTTTCAAATATTTTTTAGAGAAATTAATTAAAAATTTTAACATGAGAAAATATCCCAAATAATGGTCTCAAAATATAAAAGATTTTATAGTGAAAGAACAAATAATATCATCAACAACTTCTATTTTTATAAAAAATAACACTTGATGATGAAATTTTACTCATTATTTTCATGATACTAAAGAGTTTTAAAAACATGCATTTTCCATCTATTCCACTGTAAATGAGAATTTTACATGATATGTTTTTATTTCTTATTTATTTATATATTGAAGATTTTTTATAAAACATAACAGAAAACACACACCAAATAGACAAATGAAAGTCTTAAATACATAACCCTAAATATTACCCCCTCCCTCACACATAAAATATTTCATTGTCCTAAATGTGAACCTATGAGATGATTTGGGAATATGAAATATAGAATCATAAATAGGAAAACTAATATAAAAGTGAAAGGGTTAGGAAAATCCTAATACTCTCAAGTGATGATGGGGTCATTTAGTACGATGAAATAAACTTCATCACTAAGAAGTCCCTCTTCACATTGCTTATATTGTTTTACAGTCGACTATAAATCTTCTTATAGTGTCCTCTTGTGTGATCTACACTGTGCCATAAGGAAATACATTAGATATAACATAAGAACCTAACCATATGGAACACAACTTATCAGAAATCAACTTCAGTTTTAAACTATACTGTATGATTTTATACCATACCTAACCTCACAATTTTAGATAATTATATCATGATATGCCTTTAATAATTCATTGTATATCCTTTAGTTTTCATATTATGATAATTTAATCTCATAAATCTCTTGAATTTTCAGCTTCCCTTTAATTATATCCTTGGAAAAATCCTTTTCTCATATTTTTATATCCCAATATTCCCAATTCTTGATTTCCATGAGGATATGACATGCTTTCCCAAAAATGATTTGGTAAGGGAATATACCAATTAGATTTATGTATTCCATTCTATAATCCCAAATTTCATCATCAATTCACATTATCTAGTCCTTCCAATTTGACTACATGATTTTCTCCAAAAATAATTAAACTCTTAATTGGAAACCTAATCCTGAAAATTTGTTTGTGGGTTGTATGGTGTGGATGTTTTTCATATTAACCCATACTTCTGAATGAGGGAATCCAAATTATGATTGAAAAGGTTTGTCCCCTCATCACTGATGATAGCCTTTGGTACTCCAAGCATGAAAAAAAACCATGCCTTGAAAAAATTGATTACAACATGAAAATCATTAGTCTTGGTGGACTTAGAATCCGCCAATTTTCTAACATAATCCACAAAACCCGAAATATAAAAAAAAATTGATCTTGTAAAAGTAAAAATAAAATAAATTCCCCACACATAAAAAACCTCTCCGAATAAAATTGGTTTATGGAGAATCCTGTGTCTCATCGAAATGATTCTAGTTTTTTGGAGACATTATCATGACTTAAAAAAACATGATCCCCATGGAATAATCTAGGACAATATAATTTAGAGTCTATGAATTTGTTACTTGGTGCATTGGGGAGTATAAATTTCATCATTTGGTAGAAAAATTTACTGAATGGAAAATTTAATGTTGTATCCTCTTGATCCACCAGAGCTATATGAACCAGAAAATATCCAGAAAATCTATCTAAGAAATAATATTGTGTCTTCCCAGCTTTTCTCTCAAGAATTTGATAAATAAATGGGAGCGGAAAATGGTCCATGCTAATGAAATCATTTTTATTATAATAAATACAAAAAATCCAAATATTTTTCACCCCCATTAGAACTAACTCATATCTCCAATTTTTAATAGTAGTAACACCACATTTATGAGGCACAACCTAAATATAAATCACCAACTAGAAATCTAAAATGGGATAATTATATCTTCCTCAAGTAGTTTTTCATCTTTTTTTAATGCAGTCTATAAGAGTTTGATTTAGTCTAATTTTTGGGTGCCTAACCAATTAATCCATATCCTCCCAAATAATCCTATGCATTAAAATTCTCACAATCTCTCTAAGAATAGGAAAATCAAAATCCAGGGTGTTTTTACTTGGTGGTTAAAAATGGGTGATAACAAAAGAAGAATGGTCCTATGAGGGGTACTTCATGGATTCCATAACATTAAATATCACAACATCATATCCAAACTCAATGGAAAGTGTACCCTCATGGAAATTTATAACCATTTTGGTAGTTTTGGAGAAAGGAAATACCTAAGATAATGGGAGTACAAGACTTTACCTGATGATCCCCAATGTTAAGAATGCAAAACTATTCTAGATAGATCATGTAACCTACCCAAACAAGTTCATCCTCATAGACTCCTGATGGATATGATGTGCCTCTATTTTTTAACTACACCACCACCCTCATCAAATTTAACTCACCAACCTATAAATACGAAAATATATAGTGAGGCATTACATTTATGGAAGCTCCCAAATCACATAATGCATCCGAATTGTGTAACTCCCCTATGGTGCATGGGGTGGTGAATGTCCCTGAATCCTTGCACTTTATTTTCATTGCTTGATTTGGTGTAATGTGTATTGACACATTATTTACAAGAATGATCCTATAATTTATATTGATCCCTCTTTGATTGGTTCAAAGTTCTTTTAAGAATTTGGCATACCTTGGGATTTTTTTAATGTTCTCAATAAGGGGTATGTTTATCACTATATGATTAAATGTGTACAAACCCTTTTTTTCATTGCATATTCATCTATATTTTTGGTTTGTAAAACTCTTTTTGGAAATGGAAGGGGTTTAGGAGACACATTATAAATCTTCTCTTTACCTTGGTCCTTATCTATGGAATACTCATTGGTTGTTCATAAATCT
This sequence comes from Viscum album, assembly GCA_963277665.1. Lineage (NCBI taxonomy): Eukaryota > Viridiplantae > Streptophyta > Magnoliopsida > Santalales > Viscaceae > Viscum > Viscum album. The sequence continues at coordinate 777,609,967 of OY728131.1, read as the reverse complement.
ATGTAATATGTTTTATTTGTCAATTCATTAATTCTATTTTTAATACAAACTAAAAAATAATATTTTGTCACATGTAAAATGTATGTAAATAAAAATAATTACATAAAAATCTTTCAAAACATTTCTCTTGGTTTTCTAAAACCAACTCATGTGTTTTGAAAACAAATAACTAGCCTAAAACTTTTTGAAACCACCCACCCATTGTTAATATTTCTCAAAAACTACTGATTTATTTCATCAAAAATTAAAACTGAAATTTAAAACATTTCATTAGATTAATACATATTTAAATAGAAACACACATTTTTATATCCACTTTAAATCACTTTCACAACCATATTTAAATTCAAAAAATGTTTTCTATATATCTTTCAAAACCCATTTTCCAAAGGAAATGATCCAATACACTCACATGGGCCAAACATCACAGAAATGAACCATATATATATTACAAGTAGTTATCAATATAAGTATATAAGGTTACATAAAAATAAAAAAAGAGAAAATGATATAAATAATAACTAGACAAAAATCCACCCAATTAATAACTATCAAAGAAATCGAATGTGTCATGGGATCTACTATTGGATTCCTAACATACAAAGCATTTAATTGTATAGGAGTATAAAAACTCATGAAACAACTATTGAAATGCACTAAAATTAAAAAATCAATTTATCCAATTATCCCACATAAGCCTCATTTGGATGAAAATCCTCCTCTAAGCCCTTTGTTCCAAGAACAGCTAGAGGAACACTACGGGCATGTGAACCAACTAGTCTAACAAATTAGATCTTCCACTTAGTGCCTAGTTTCCCATCACTAATAAATAATGTGAGGTGTAGAAAAAATTATTCAAGTCTAACACACAATGAATAACAAAATATACCCTCACCCCTCACACCTAATGATGAATAACCCCATAATAAAATTCACCACGACTTAAATAATCACATTCCCACATAATGTGGGAAACCAAGCATCAATAGTGTTCAAAAACCCATACATGGGGTAAACAAGACCAGGGGAAATTAATGGTTCATTTTTCACATACACTATTTTAAAACATAGTGTCAAATAGGACTTTAACACCAAAACATGGATTAGTATTCCCATCCCTTTCACATTTCATAAAATTCCCCTCTATAAATAAATTATAATATGATGGAAATTAAACACACCATTTAAAAACTTTTAAAATCCACTATATAATGAAAGTGATCTTATTTTAAATGAAAATAAAGGCATTATGCCATCCATTTTGATCGGCCAATTTAAAAATATACCTTAAGATATTTTCACAAGGGATAAACAACGCAAAATTTTAAATCACCAATTAAATCCATCGAATAACATTTTTATGAACCATTTTGATCCCAACACCTCACTTCAAAACCAAATTCTCTTTTTGCACAACATGATAACCATTTCAAAAATTTATATGAGTGTTCAAAAAATCATGGAACATTTAAAAATTCCATTTAAAACCTGAAAAAATGGAATTCACATGAAAAACTATTTATAAAAATCTCAAAACATAATTAAATGGTCACAAATCAATAAAAAAACTATCACATATACTCTTGATTTCATTCAAAGGGGATTTATAAAGAACAATCATTATTTTAATTCAAACATGAAATAATCACATAGAAACACATACCTCAAAGAGATGAAAATCAAGACAAACCACTTTGGAACATGTCAAATTCAATGATGACCACACCCAAAGGGATCTAAACTTTTCCAAAAAACCCTATACACCAAAAACCAAAATATTAGATCCACCTGAAACCCTCAATTCATCCACAAGAGATCAACTTTTCTTTGAGGATGCCATGACCAATAGAAAAGATAAGGAGAAGGGAAGAAAAGGGTAAAAGTGGAAGAATACCTCAAAATATCTTGGAAATTTCCAAGTGATGATCAGTAATCATGAGAGGAGGAGGTTTGAGCTCCTTTAGGATCTCTTAAAGGTCAGCTGATGTGGATGTGGATAAATTGGGGTAAAAACCCCTTAAATTCTTAGAGGGGTATGTTGGAAAATCCCATCACCTTAAGAGTACACCTAAGGAATTCCTCATAGGAATCCAGGTATCCTTCTAGGAATGTTATAAATGCATTTACCTCTATGACCATATGAGGCATTTCACCTAGGGAACCGAAGTATTGATTGTGGCACAATGCAATCTCATCTACTCAGTGATTCTATTCAATGCATCCCATATATGGTCCTAGTATCACCCCTAACACATCATAATTCCATTAAGAAATCATTAAATTCAAATGATTAATGAGGTTATCTCTGGTGTTCAATAATGTAACCCATGCTTCGCCCATGGAATTTCATAATTCCATTTATAATTCATTTCATTTTAATTTTTCATTTAATTAATAAGGTAAAACTCCAAAAACATATTCAGTAAGTATGGTCTATGTGATATTCTCTCACCTCCATTCATATTTCATTTAAAAACATGATATCCATTTTAATTTGAAAAAAATAATGCCCACTAAGATATTGTTTTGGTCACCAGTCACCCATACCAAAATAAGGGTATCAAATTAAACACTTCTAAAGGGACTATATTAATGGAGGTAGTATCTTCCAAGGGTGTAATTAGGTTCATAATGTCTAGAAAATACATATATTTTTTGTATATTTAATTAATTTTTTATTTTAATGGGTGAAACATATGAGGTTTGACATACATGAAATATTAGTGCATTACATAGAAATAAAACATTGGGTAAATGTAATAGATTACCCACCTTGGATTGGTGGTAGGCTCATCATCCAAAAATCATTTCTTAATCTAAGATTGAATGTGACAAATTAAATAAATAGAAAAATGTAATGAAAATAGGGAATATTATCTTGAATAGATTTATAATTACATAAAAGAAGATAAAAAAAGAAAGGAAAAAAGATAAATGAGATACTTATAGTTGGATATCTAATGCAATGAATGTCGACTGATTTTGATTCCATATAGAGAAGATCTTCTGAAGACTAGGTGTTGAGGTGGATCTTCCAATGAGGGGGATATCTACTGTGTGAATTGGAAATGAAAATGGGGAAATAAGGGTAATATGTAGGGAGTGAGAAATGGTAATTTCCAATATTTTTAATGATCACATTGTTTGGAAGAATAGTTTGGAAAATCGTGTGCCAATCGTGGGACCCCACTATCTATATTCCAGAACCCCTTACACGGTTTTCACATGGTTTGAAAAACCATATACACAATATGTGGATCATATCTATAACAAGTCTACAATTTTTCATATGAGCATGCATCCTCCCTTGTAGGTTTTGTCAAACTATGATACTCCTCTTTTAGGCCTCACAATTGAGTCACACGGTTAACCCTAACTATGCACCAACCATGGGTCTCATACTATTTCTCCAAAAAAATATCTCTATACTCCAACAATCCCTGGATTCCTATGAACCATTATTTAAACTATTTGTAACATTAATTAGAAAAATACAAGGGATTTGAACAGTAATTTTACAAATTCACACCTCTTTAAAAATTCTGGATCTTACACCAAAAATTGATATCAGTGCACAAGTCTACTATCTCTTCTCTGAAGTGACTAATATGTATCAAAAAAATTCTATCAAAAGTAGAGATATCCCAATGTATTATGTATAAGAGTTTCAATCTCATAAAAATAGAACGATTCCATATTTTATTTCTTTAGGTCTTATTTTACTTGATTTCGTTCAATATGGGTTTAATCTACAAGTTGAAATCTTAGTGTGGTATCAAACTAATAGAAGAAATATTATAAATGTTGAAAACTACAAAAATAACTTATTATATTTTCTTATAAAAAAAATCATTTTCAAAGGTCATGAGATTTATTTATACTAATTATATAGGTTGGAATCATCAAATAATTTATGAAGGATATAAAAAGGTTAAAGAATCAAAGATGTAGATTAGTCGACTGCATTTGATGATGCCAAAATAATGGAAGAAAAAATTGTTGATGAATTATTTACTAAGGTAAATATAATTAAATGCACTATTTAAGGATTTGTAGAAACTCATGAAGATTAGACTTGATGAGAATACTTCCATTTAACAAACTAGTCTTAACATTCATAATAACTACATCATTTTGTAGAATTATTAGTAAATTAAAAAAAATAGATTCCCAAATACCATATTGTCTTAGCACCTTTAAAAACATGGGAAACAAATATCCTAACCCAATGAAATATCTTTAATGTTTCCCAAAAATATCCCCCAGTAATTATACATAAAAACCTTTCCTCATAACCCGGGGAAAACAAACAAATGAAAAGGCTGAGCTTGAATTCTATATAAGGGTATTTATTTAAAATACATAAGAATAACATGTGTATAAGGGAACCAAAACATGATTGTATAATTATAATATCATACCTTTCATATCAAAGATCATAAACTAGAATCATAGTATAACAGTCAGAAGTTCATAAGACATAAATCATAAGATAATTGGGATCATAAGACATGAAATAATAACATACAAATAAGAAATTTAATTTTGGTATGCACATCAATGTATAAATCCATGAACATATAGAAGTATAAATAGGTTCACTCATTATGTTAAGGACCTGAAAAAAATCATTCACATATCTTATGGACATGAAACCAATTCCACGCAAAATGTCATGAACATGAAATTTTGGTCACACATAACATTGTAAACATGTGATCAGGTTCATGCACAATCTTATGGACACGAAACCGGTTCCATGCTTAACATTTAGAACATGTAATCAGGTTCACTAATAACATTAGAAATAAATTAGAAGGTTCACTATTAATATTTTGAACATGTAACCATGTTAAAATGAAGACTTATGGACATGAAACCAGATCTATTCATAACATTGTGAAAATGTAATTAGCTTCACGCATAACAATTATACTCATCAGTCATCCATTGTTACTTTTTGCATAGGGGAGAGATATGGTTCCCACCCATCACATAATACTTATGCCAAAAGATTATAAACAATCATCATATCATAAACCATAAAATTAAATAGGTATCATAAAAATTTCATCATATAATTACCTATGGAAAATATATATGTCTAATAATCATTTCATCAAATCATAATCTGTGAAGAGAATCGGGTTTCAAAAGAATACATCCCATGGAAGATAAATGAGTTTCATAAACATATAAATCGTGAAATAGAAATGATTTTTATAAACATTATTCCATAAAAACATAATCCATTTAGGTAAATAATATGAATAGAACCTTTGGAAGATTTCCTCAAAGGGCATGATAAAAATCTACAAATTTCATCTTAGATTTAAAATATTTTTGAAATATATTTTAAAAAAATTTCTTACAAAAAATATCATTTCTTCTTTGAAAAAGTAATTCTCAAACCTAATACCTTTTAAAAACTATTTTTTTGAAATTTATTTTAAAACATAGAAATATGTCTAAAATCATTTTTGTAGCCAATTTTGGTGAAAACGTATAAAGGAATCTTGAAATCATTTTGAACAGTACATTATTTTAATGCTTATAAAAGATTCTTGAAAACTTTTTGAAAACCTTTTTCCTTAAAAACATATAAAAGAAGCATTAAAACATTTTGAATACAATATTATAGAAAAATAATTTGAAAGCATATAAAAGAACCATTCAGATCATTGAAATCATTTTCTCTAGAAACAAATTTTTGAAAGAACTTAAATAATGCATTGAAAATAATTTAACACTTTTTTAAACAATTTTTTTCAAAAACATTTTTATTTGAAAGCATTTGTAAAAGTAAAAAATATTATCAAATATTATGAAAAAAAATTATTCTAAAAATTGAAATTGTAAAATTACAAAGGAATCATCAGGTAAATGATGATCATGAATACGGTTAAGTCCATACATGCTGAACATACCTTTTGCACCATAAAAGTTTAGAAAAGTTACCTGTTTGGAAAATGATAAGAAGATTCAATTCAAAAACACTTTAAAAAAGGTAACATGTGTGTATATTTTCATTAAAACATCATAGGATTATATAAAACATTTTTTAATTTTTTTTAGAAAACACGGATTTGAAAGAACACAGTGTTCTAACTGAAAGAAGAAATAAAGTATGATATTCATAATTTTTATTTATTTATTATAGTAAGTACCAACGAGTAGAAAAGTGTTTCCATTACATTGATATTACATGATTAACCATTGGGTAATAAAATTATTGAGATCTATTTATAGATGGATCATATTATTTCATCAATGGAAGCATAATCATAAACAATCTTGATAAATGATGAGATTGTAATAATAAACCGTTACAACTTTGGTAATTGTAAATAATAATAAAATGTAAAGAATAAAATTTCATGAATATTTAAATATCATTAAAAGAATTATATTTCTGATATAACATATAAAAGTCAATATATACACCTCATCATAAAATATAGGTTCATAACATGGCATGTATCTCAAAGAAGTAAAATTGAGACAATAACTTTTGGAACATAAACCCCAAGAAATAATATACATAAAATTTATATGTTAATATCCGTAAATTTATTCATAATAATCATAGAATAAATCAATGGGGAGTATACACACCACACCAATTAAATTATTGATGAACAAGGCATGTATCTCCTGAAAAATAGCGAGATGATACACCCATTCCTTAAGTGTTGACTTTCATTGTACTTGTTCAAACCTAATGTATAGTAAATATAATTTTATTAAAAATAAATTACATAACCATATATTTATATATTATACCATATATGATTTTTATCACTTTATATTACCTATTTCTCAACAACTCCATGTTAATGTTACGTTTTAAGGTAGTATTTTCTTTCGTTTTCAAATATGTTTTGAATTGTTATTATTGACCCTATTACTTAAAACATAATATACATATTAATAGAATTTAAATCATGGTATAATAATCATATATATATATTCAGTTTATATGTTTTTATAATAATATATATAATATATAAGTATTAAATGGAATACACCATTCATGAAGATAGTAGTCCATACATATGCAATAATGTTGTTTCCATTTTATAGTCGTATTGAAATAAATAAAGTAAATGCCATATGTATATTTATATATATTTATTATAATTATAGTAGAATTATTATTTCATATATATATTATATGGTCACTAAACACATTCTTAATACATTCCATGTATGTTGTGAAGGAATCACATCACTTTGAGGAGGAGGCAGTCTACACTTCCACAAAAAAATTATCATATTTACAAAAAATGGAAAGCATAATGTTCAGTGTTATATATAAATTAAAGAAGAATAAATAAAGCATAAATATAATATATTTCATATAAAAATACATTTTCCATAATAATTACCAACCATGAGATATTTTAAATGAAAAAACCAACTACATCATTTCATTTGGCGGTAGTTCGTCATACACAAGAATAATAAGTTCTTCACCCATTAGATGGAAGTTTGTGTAGGTGTTAGTAGAAAACATAGAATAAAAACATATAATTATACTGAGGAAAATAATTTTATTATATAATAAATAAATAAGAAGAATTTATGTGTTGGATAATGAAAATAACTCTAAAGAGCTGGAAGAATGATGTCACCTCTTATTCGGGTAACTCCTTTTGGTTTACACCAAAGGGATTCCTTGGATGGATGTATGCCCATGTAAAAGATTCTAGGTTTAGGAGTTGTTTTTATTGATATATTTGGGTGGATATTATCTAATCAAATGTTTCTTTAGAGGTGTGAGGATGTGGGATTGTAATACCCCAATCTTCCACGGTACACTTCTCTTTGAATAATACAATAGCGTGTGTTGTACGCAACACTGAGTTCAAGTACACCACGACTTACCAAACTAGCCGTTCAAAAGAGGTTATGAATATTATTAACTAAATTTTAAATATTATATTACCCTTATAATTTTAATCTATATTATGAGTTTCTAAGACCTGATTTATGAACAAATTCATTTTTTCAGATAAAAGAAGTAGTTTTCAAAAAATGAAATTTTAACGCCTTTTAATGGCGAAGCCTTTTTAAAACCAATATTTGAAACTTTTATATATTCAATTTGACAAAATTAAATTCTTCTTTAGAATCGGTACATAAGAATTTAGTATCAATAATGTTTTGGTGTCTTTCTGATAACATTCATATTTGGGTGAATAGTGAAAAATTACTAAATTTTAACTGAAAACAACTTTTTTTAATCAAAATAATTTATATTGTTAAATTATACATTTTAATGTTTTAGGAGTATAAATAGATTATATTTTCACTATTTAATCCAATGATGGTCATTTTAAGAAATTTCACCTTGAAATTGGACATAAACAGGTGTCAAACTTTTGATAGTTATTATTTCTTAAAAATACGCCTTTTGGTTTCGATAGCAGGAATCAATTTTAAATTAATAAATGCAACTTTTATGTTTTTAATTTGGTAAAATAGACTTATTTTTTGGATTAAGAATAACGAAATTAGCCTAGGGTGAAATTTTGGTACTTTTCAGATAACTTTTATATTTTGATGAATAGTAAAAAATTACTAAATTAAAAACAACTTTTTTAATCGAAATAATTAATAGTGATAAATTATGAATTTGAGTGGTTTTAAATTATATTTAAAATATATTTTTACCATGTAATACAATTTCAGTCATTGAACATAATTTCACATTTAAACCAGACATAAACAAGTGCCAATCTTTTGATAGTTATTATCTCTTAAAAACACGCTTTTTGTTTTAACAACGGGAAATAATTTTAAATTAATTTCTGCCACTTCTGTGTGTTGAATTTGGAAAAATGGATTCCATATTTGGAATCGGGATGTTCAAATTGTGTAAATAGAAAACTTTTATTTTTAGACATTTTGGATAATTACTTCGGTAAATATTTTATTTACCATGGTTAAAGGGTAAATCCGGTAATCAAGGGTTAAAAAATAATATTATAATAATACTAAATGACCCTAAAACGTGTTTTAACCCTATTGTTTGATACATGGTCGACCATGGGCATATTTGGGTCGATTTTGGGACCCCATGGATCCACTTGTAAGTGATAGGGACACTTTATTTTAATTATGTTAAAATGAATACAAAAATGACACAAGCATATATCTTTTAGTAAAACAATTGTTACATAGGGTTATATATGTTGGATTTTAGACTATAAATATTCATTCAAAAGATAAAAGGATTTAATACATAATTATACTTTATTTATAATGTTTAGGAATTAAATAATATAATTTATTTATGACTCAATGATGATGCAATAATTACCATAATAGTGAAAAATTATAATAATTGATATTATAAATACCGAAATAAATATAATATGAGACTTTCATTGAATTAAAATAAATTTATAGGTTAATATGACATATTAGGATTGATTTAAGTGAATTTTTCGAAGTAATAATTCTGTTATGAGTTTCAAAAAAATCAACTATTGAATAGTGTCAAAATTGACATAAAAGAATCTTTAAAACAAATTTTATATTATTAATTGATATAAAATTACTAAAAATATAAGGTTCGTCCAAGAGACTTATATCATGATAGGTGTGTCATTAATGGACCACTTGGGGGTCTCTTGGATTTATATAGTAAGTTTATTAACTACATAATATAAAAATAAAAAGTGACATGGTCAATGTCAAACTAATTAACTAAGAGTTAAAACTAAACGATAAGGTTATTATAATGACCCAAGCCTGTCTAAATTATATTGGTTTAATGGTTTGAGACCTATCCCAACCTTAAAATTTAAATATTCAACTTTTGAGCCATTAGAAACCGAATATGAATTTATTATAAATTAATATTTCTAGCGCTTCCAAAGGTGCCCCTCACCCCTCTTATAAAAGGCCACACCTCCTTCTCATTTCTTGACACCTTCAAAACCTTTTGGTTCGGCCAAAACCTGAACAAATACTCTCTCAACTTCCCTCACTACAACCTATAGGACTTAGTTGGATTAGAAACCCAACCTAAGAAGCCCTTTTGATCATATCAAAAGGAAGAACCCGAAGAAGAGGTAATGTTTTCACCACCCATTTTCAAGTTCCTTTCATCTTCCACTTCTTCTTTCTTTGTTATTACCATTATAAAATAATAAATCCAGTATCATATGTATTCTATGATGTTATTATAAATATGTTACAACCATATTCAGTATTCTATCCACCCTTTGAATAACATGTCACCATACGTGCGTACGTACGACTTATCGTCTCCACGTCGTGGTGTAATTGTTATTCAATATATTATTATTTGGATGGGTATAATAATGATGTGTAACTCATTTAAATAATATATATAACATGATAATGATTCATTATATATGATATACCATCCAATTATATATTATTTTAATTACAAAAGAATGATATTGTCGCTCGTGCGTACATATGAACTACCGTCTCCACGAACGCGATGAGATTCCTTCTCCATCATATCCATTCAAGTATAATTATCATTTGATGATTTAAAAATAATGTTTACAAACTTTATATCATTCTGGATATGAATAATAGACAACCTATCCATGAAAAACATGGCTTACGTAACAAAATATATAAAAGAAAACGAGTAAGTTAACACCCGAAATGACGATAATTCTAAGATATTATTAACAAAGAAATGTTAAAAGATCATATATGATATCATATTAATGTATATGATTCATGAATAATTTAATAACAATTATTTCAACATTATACAGGAGTTTAACCTACCCCCAACCGAGGAAAAGTACAAGGTAAGGGGTTTCTTATCTCACTTTTAATTTCATGAGATTTCCATTGTTCACCACTTATTTATTGCATGTAGTGTGTGTAATGCCCATGATTATATTCATTGTGTAATATACTTTAATTTATGTATATTTACATCATAATTGTATTATCCTTCTTTCATGGGTGTGTGTTTCGTATGTTACCAAATCGATAAGGGAATTTGAAATTTCAATTTCCACTCATTCGGCTTTACGCATACTTCATTGATTATTTTACTCTAAGATTATGTGTAGAATCACTATTCATTTGATTATGTCATAATTTCCACTCCCCGTTCTTTGGATATACTTTTTATACACATAATCACTCCATTGATAAATTCTCAAGTCATCGGTATGAACTTGATAAGAGTAATTTTTACTCAATCTCGATTTGTTGAGATAAACATCCAATTCATTGGTGTTGTTTTTAAAAGAATATGTGTGAATATCCTTTGATTGTTTTACATTGAATATACAATCATATTTAGTGTATTTATATTTGTCACACATATCTATGTCATTGATTTATCCTTAATCTAAGGATATGTCCTTTATGATAGATTTCATCTCAATTTACATTCCATTGAGACTTCTTTGTTGTTATACACCAAATCACTTTTATGTGGTGTATATAATGTACTTTGAAATAGTATATCATGAATCCCTTTATTCTCATGATATTATAATGTTTTGATTACCTCAATTATTTTTATCCAACTGTCCCTCTTTTGGTTAGAAACTCTAACTAAAATACCATTTTTTAATGTTTTAAAGACTTATTCTTCTAAATCTTACTCATTAATGTCCATGTTTTAAAAAAATGGTTTTAAGGATTTATTCATATGGACATTAAAGTTTTAAAATTAAAACTCCTTTTAAATGTTTCTAAGTGGTATGGGGAACTTTGATTCAAAAATCTATTTTTAAATGGATTCTTGACAAATTGTGTGACTTTTAAATGATTTCAAGAAAAAGGGAGATATTTGTCTCAAATAGTTTTGATGATTATTTTCATCTATGTCAATATCCTTCAATATTATTGATTGAGGTTATGGTGATACAATACAATCTTCCATATTGTATCGAATGAGTTATGTTTAACTGTGGATGTGCTATTTTTTATACCATTCATGGTTTGTGGTTAAAGTATTGACATTTCGTTTGCTAGTTTTAATACGAATGTTTATGTTATGTATAAACCTGTTCATATGAGGAATTCATTGGACTTAATAAGTGACGGGTGGAGCCCGCTATAGCTCCTCAATGCATCGGTAGGTCTCATGAGACAAACTAGTGTCTTGGAACAAGGCCTTGGTAAAATCTTATTTGTTGTCTTGGCACGAGGCATTGGCTATGTGGTTATGATATTCTGGAATTATGCATTCCATCATTATGAAAGTGGTTATTGATATTTCAAGTGATTGTTCGACTAGTAGAATATCCATGTGAATAATTAAATGGAATTATTTCATTTTATCTTTGCCATATTATGCTGAAGTTCAAGTTTAAAAGGCTTTTGTTTTAATTATTAATTTCCTTAAGTGTTTATGCTTATCTATGAAAGCTTCTTCTATAATGTTATCCTTACTGAGCATCTAAGCTCACCCCTTTCAATTTTTTATTTTTCCCAGGATTATGAAGAAGTAATTTATGAATGACCTGTAGTGATAGTATGAGTGGATATGAAGACAAGATGTTTTTTTATGATGTAATGTAAAAATTTATGTTTGTATCTAGTGTTTCCAAGGCTACTAAACTAATCGGACTTTTGATACTTGATCTTTCTTGTGATCATGCCAATGTTATGTATTAATGCACCGACTCTGGGTAACTGGGGTCGGGGCGTTACAGTTGGTATCAGAGGAAGTTTAGTACAAACCTTGGGAGTTAGAATTAGATAAACTCTGATTAGAGAACGTAGACCTAAGATGAACTTTGAGGATTAGTATAGAAGAACTTCCTATAATTTTGGTATTGTAGAGATTTTGTGAGTTTTCCAAGAAATACAACCCTATCTGGATACGAGTAGGTAGAGGTGGATCTGGCACAGATGTACCTAGGTGTAAAACCCAAAAACACTGATTTGAGCTAGACTCTAATGGGAACTGGTGCACGACAACGGGCCTTGCTGAACTGTTGGTTACGACACTCCCGGGGGATATGCTTAGGATAATTTACATTTCTTTTACTAACCGATTTGAAGTATTAAATATATAAGATGAGAGTAAATGACCTTGGTTAATCCTAATTTTTTTTCAAATTAAGAATATGGTGACATGTTAATCTCTAAATGATTTTATGACTACTGTTACTCACACAATTCATTCTGGTTTTAGTCAATGGATGGATTCCAAGAAATTCATAGTGACTTTGAGAATGATGTACAAGGTGGGAACAGTGGTGGCAATGAGCAACAAAATGGAATGTTGATAGGCGTAAAAGATATCATCTTTATGTGAAATAAATTTTCCAATAATATGATCAACAATATATATATTAACCAATTCCTAGACTCAAAAAAAAAAGAGAAAGGTGATGAATGATAAGAGCTCCAGCAGTGGAGACCATGGAGAAAGGAATCCTCAATTTCCATCATGCACGAAATGTGGAAGGGGACACCCATGAAAGTGTCTCAATGGGACAAAGAAATTCTTTAAATGCGGGAAGGAAGGACATAAAGTGAAGAATTTCCGAAGAAAAATGAGGAGTACTATGGAAGAAGATAAAAATGGTCCCAAGAATCCATTTATAGTCATTTGCCGTAAATGTAGGGGACCTGGCCATTACCCAAGTGAATTCCCTAATCTATAGGATATTTTCTTGGTCAAAGAAGAAGCTATGTGGAAATAAATGGTTGGAGAAATGTTTAAAAAATATTAGTGCTCCTTATTGATGGGTTTACTTTGGAATAATTTTTTCTTGTATTTGTAACCCCGTAGTTTTCTATGCGAGAATGGTATTTGAGGAAGAATTATCTCTTCTCTTATGGATATAGGTATAAATAACCATTTGGTTTTATATGATCATTGGGGTTTGAGAAAATTATAAGTTATTATAATTTGAGATGAAAATGCAAGGTATGAGATAAGATTTGTTGTTAAATTATGTTATGGTATTTTGAGGAATTTATCTCATTTTGGTAATGTTATAAAATATAGTTTTTGAAAAAGGATAACACGTAGACCGTGTGACAACCCGTCGCTTCGGACAAAGCTATGGGAATCGAACCCACAACCAATGTGTGATTGAGATTTATCGTCTACCACTGGACTACGTGAAGTCCCTGGTTAGTGTGACTATTATTTTTAGTTAAATGATTTTATTGATCAATAATAAGTTGATTTGGGTTCTTATGTCTTATCAAATAAATACCCTTAGTATAGGAAAATTATTTGGTGATTAATTGATAAATGTTATTTTGGAAGATGTTCACTTTGTTGGGAACACTATATGACCGAGGAAAATAGAATAGTATGGGATTTCATTTGAAGAGTAATGGTGGATTTTTATCTATGTCTTTATTATGGATTTATAGTGATTTGGGTTGTTTATGTAAATGATTAGGTTAATTACTTTTAAGTATGTGACATTAAGAGTAGATGATGTGATTTGGAGATACAATTTAACATAGAAGACTACATTCTTAAAAGTTTTGGGTTTCAATATTAGTTTGGATTATATTGAAGGATTTTAAGGACAATTTATTATTGAATGGTATTTATTTAACTTTGGGGTATTGTTGGTTTAATTTTAGAAATTAAGATTAGTATTTTTTTTATCTAATGGAATATACATTTGGGGGATCATCAGATATTATACTAACCATTTTTGTTTTGATTAATCTCTAAAGACAAGTTAAATATATTGTTTATCCTACGTGGATCATGTATTTCTATAGAAGTTTATTCTAGCTCTTCCATTGTGACCAAGTCTTCTTGAATACTCATTGTTCAAAAAAATGAGTTTGTGGTAAAAAGTTATTAAAGAATGAAACTCTACTTAAAAAGTAAGTATATCTCTTTATGTTCTTAGTCAATATCATAAATGAAGTCCTCGTCCTTATGTAATGTAACTGAAAACAAATAATGTTGTCTGTTTACTTTCCTCTAAGGAGACTAATGACCATTTGTCCCAACACAAGTTTGTGGTTTTCTTATTGTTAACATTCTCCTGATCATGATTTCTATCCCTCTCCATCAGAACTTGACACTTACTTTATCGTCCATATCTATGTTTTTCTACATGGAATCCGAGTATGGGTTATCTTGGGTGACCTTTATACCTCTCTTTCTTTCTTTTAAAGTAATAGTTTTATTGACTCTTTTTCTGATATGGGACTTTCCATTATATTCTCAATCCCAATTTTTAAAAATTTTGAGGATGCAATTTATTGAAGGAGGGGTGAATGTAACACCCCAATCTTCCACGGTACACTTCTCTTTGAATAATACAATAGCGTGTGTTGTACGCAACACTGAGTTCAAGTACACCACAACTTACCAAACTAGCCGTTCAAAAGAGGTTATGAATAGTATTAACTAAATTTTAAATATTATATTATCCTTATAATTTTAATCCATATTATGATTTTTTAAGACATGATTTATGAACAAATTCATTTTTTCAGATAAAAGAAGTATTTTTCAAAAAATGAAATTTTACCACCTTTTAATGGAGAAGCCTTTTTAAAACCAATATTTGAAACTTTTATATATTCAATTTGACAAAAATAAATTCTTCTTTAGAATCGGGACATAAGAATTTAGTATCAATAATGTTTTGGTGTCTTTCTGATAACTTTCATATTTGGGTGAATAGTGAAAAATTACTAAATTTTAACTGAAAACAACTTTTTTTAATCAAAATAATTTCTATTGTTAAATTATAAATTTTAATGGTTTGGGAGTATAAATAGATTATATTTTTACTATTTAATCCAATTATTGTCATTTTAAGTAATTTCAACTTGAAATTGGACATAAACAGGTGTCAAACTTTTGATAGTTATTATTTCTTAAAAATACGCCTTTTGGTTTCGATAGCGGGAATTAATTTTAAATTAATAAATGAAACTTTTATGTTTTTAATTTGGTAAAATATACTTAGTTTTTGGATTAGGAATAACAAAATTAGCCTTGGGTGAAATTTTGGTACTTTTCGCATAACTATTATATTTTGATGAATAGTAAAAAAAATTACTAAATTAAAAACAACTTTTTTAATCCAAATAATTAATAGTGATAAATTATGAATTTGAGTGGTTTTAAATTATATTTAAAATATATTTTTACAATGTAATACAATGCGGGTCATTGAACATAATTTCACATTTAAACCAGATATTAACAAGTGTCAATCTTTTGATAGTTATTATCTCTTAAAAACACGCTTTTTATTTTAACAACGAGAATTAATTTTAAATTAATTTCTGCCACTTCTATGTTTTGAATTTCAAAAAATGGATTCCATATTTGTAATCGAGATTTTCAAATTGTGTAAATAGTTAACATTTATTTTAAGACATTTTGGATAATTATTTCGGTAAATATTTTATTTACCATGGTTAAAGGGTAAATCCGGTAAACAAGGGTTAAAAAATAATATTATAATAATAAAAAATTACCATAAAACGTGTCTTAACACTATTTGTTGATAAATGGTCGACCATGGCCATATTTGGGTCGATTTTGGGACCCCATGGATCCACTTGTAAGTGATAGGGACACTTTATTTCAATTAAGTTAAAATGAATACAAAAATGACACAAGCATATATCTTTTAGTTAAACAATTTTTACATAGGGTTATATATGTTGGAATTTAGACTATAAATATTAATTATAAAACTAAAAGTATTTACTACATAAGAATATTTTATTTATAATTTTTAGACATTAAATAATATAATTTATTTATGAAACAATGGTGATGTAGTAATTACCATAATAGTGAAAAAATAGAATAATTGATATTATAAATACCAAAATAAATATAATTTGAGACTTTTATTGAGATAAAATAACTTTATAGGTTAATATGACATATTATAATTGATTTAATTGACATTTTTCGAAGTAATAATTCTGTTATGAGTTTCACAAAAATCAACTATTGAATAGTGTCAAAATTGACATAAAAGAATTGTTAAAACAAATATTATATTATTAATTGATATTAAATTCCTAAAAATCTAAGGATCTACCAAGAGACTTATATCATGATATTTTTATCATTAATGGACCACTTGGGGGTCTCTTTAATGAATATAGTATGTTTATAGACTATATAATATAAAAATACAAAGTGACATGGTAAATGTCAAACTAATTAACTAAGAGTTTAAACTAAAAGATAAGGTTAATATAATGACCCAAACCGGTCTAAATTCTATTGGTTGAATCTTTTTAGACCTATACCCTCCTTAAGAGTTTAATAATCAACTTTGGTTCCATTATAAACCGAATATGAATTTATTATAAATTAATATTTCTAGCTCTTCCAAAGGTGCCTCTCATCCCTCTTATAAAAGGGCACTCCTCCTTCTCATTTATTCACACCTTCAAAGACTTTTGGATCAGACAAAACCTGCCCAAATACTCTCTCAACTTCCCTCAATACAACCTAGAGTCCTTAGTTTGATCATAATTCCAACCTAAGGAGCCCTTTTGATCAAATCAAAAGGAAGAACCCGAAGAAGAGGTAATGTTGTCACCACACCTTTTCAAGTTCCTTTCGTCTTCCACTTCTTATTTATTTGTTATTACCATTATAAAATAATAACTCCAGTATCATATATAGACTGTGATGTTATTATAAATATGGTACAACCATATTCGGTATTCTATCCACCCTTTGAATAACATGTCACCATACGTGCGTACGTACAGCTTACCGTCTCCACGTCGTGGTGTAATTGTTATTCAATATATTATTATTTGGATGGGTATAATAATGATGTGTAACTAATTTAAATAATAAATATAACATGATAATGATTATGTATATATGATATACCATCCAATTATATATTATTTTAATATCAAAATAATGATATTGTCGCTCGTGCGTATGTACGGACTACCATCTCCACGAACGCGATGAGATTCCTTCTCCATCATATCCATTCAAGTATAATTATCATTTTATGATTTAAAAATAATGTTTAATAACTTTATATCATTCTGGATATGAATAAGATACAACCTATCCATGAAAAACATTGCTTACGTAACAAAACATATAAAAGAAAACGAGTAAGTTAACACCCGAAATGACGATAATTCTAAGATATTTTTAACAAAGCAATGTTAAAAGATCATATATGATATCATATTAATGTATATGATTCATGAATAATTTAATAACAATTATTTAAACATTATACAGGAGGTTAACCAACCCCCAAACAAGGAAAATTACAAGGTAAGGGGTTTCTTATCTCACTTTTAATTTCGTGAGATTTCCATTGTTCACCACTTATTTATTGCATGTGGTGTGTGTACTGCCCATGATTGAATTCACTGTGTAATATACTCTAACTTATGGATATTTACATCATCATTGTATTATACTTCTTTAATGGGTGTATGTTTCGTATGTTACCAAATCGATAAGGGAATTTGAAATTTCAATTTCCACTCATTCGGCTTTACGCATACTTCATTGATTATTTTACTCCAAGATTATGTGTGGAATCACTATTCATTTTATTATGTCATAATTTCCACTTACCTTTCTCTGTAGATACTTTTTATACACATAATCACTCCATTGATAAATTCTCAAGTCATCGGTATAAACTTGATAAGAGTAATTTTTACTCAATCTCGATTTGTTGAGATAAACATCCAATTCATTGGTGTTGTTTTTACAAGAATATGTGTGAATATCCTTTGATTGTTTTACACTGAATATAAAATCATATTTAGTTTATTTATATTTGTCACACATAACTATGTCGTTGATTTATCCTTAATCTAAGGATACGACCTTTATAAAAGATTTCATCTCAATTTACATTCCATTGAGACTTCTTTGTTGTTATACACCAAATCACTTTTATGTGGTGTATATAATATACTTTGACATAGTATATCATGAATCCCTTTATTCTCATGATATTACAATGTTTTTATTACCTCAATTATTTTTTTTCAAGTGTCTCTCTTTTGGTTAGAAACACTAACTAAAATACCATTTTTAAATGGTTTAAAGACTTATTGTTCTAAATCATACTCATTAATGTCCATGTTTTAAAAAAATGGTTTTATGGATTTATTCATATGGACTTTAATGTTTTAAAATTAAAAATCCTTTTAAAAGTTTCAAAGTGGTATGGGACACTTTGATTCAAAAATCTATTTTTAAATGGCTTCATGACAAATTGTGTGACTTTTAAATGATTTCAAGAAAAAGGGAGATATTTCTCTCAAATAGTTTTGATGATTATTTTCATCTATGTCAATATCCTTAAATATTCTTGATTGAAGTTATCGTGATACAATACAATCTTCCATATTGTATCGAATGAGTTATGTTTGACTGTGGATGTGCTATTTTTTATACCATTCATGGTTTGTGGTTAAAGTATTGACATTTCATATGCTAGTTTTAATACGAATGTTTATGTTATGTTTAAACCTGTTCATATGAGGAATGCATTGGACTTAATAAGTGACAGGTGGAGCCTGCTATAGCTCCTCGATGCATCGGTAGGTCTCATGAGACAAACTAGTGTCTTGGCACAAGGCCTTGGAAAAATCTTATTCGTAGTCTTGGCACGAGGCCTTGGCTATGTGGTTATGATAGTCTGGCATTATGCATTCCATAATTATATAAGTGGTTATTGATATTGCATGTGATTGTTCGACTAGTAGAATATTTATGTGAATAAGTAAATGGCATTATTTAATTTTATCTTTTCCATATTATGCTGAAGTTCAAGTTTAAAAGGCTTTTGTTTTAATTATAAATTGCCTTAAATATTTATGCTTATCTATGAAAGATTATTCTATAATGTTATCCTTACTGAGCATCTGAGCTCACCCCTTTCAATGTTTTATTTTTCCCAGGATTATGAAGAAGTAATTAATGAACGACCTGCAGGTATAGTATGAGGGGATATGAAGACAAGATGTTTTTTTATGATGTAATGTAAAACTTTATGTTTGTATCTACTGTTTACAAGGCTACTAAACTAATCGTTCTTTTGAGACATGATTTTTCTTGTGATCATGCCAATGTTATGTAATAATGCCCCGACTTTGGGTAACTGGGGTCGGGGCGTTACAGTTGGTATCAGAGGAAGTTTGGTACAATCCTTGGGAGCTAGAATTAGATAAACTCTGATTAGAGCACATAGACCTAAGACGAACTTTGAGGATTAGTATAGATGAACTTCCTAGAATTTAGGTATTGTAGAGATTTTGTGAGTTTTCCAACAATACATCCCTGTCTGGATACGAGTAGGTAGAGGCGGCTCTAGCACAGATGTACCTAGGGGTAAATCCTGAAAACACCGCTTTGAGCTAGACCCGAACGGGAACTGGTGCACGACAACGGCCCTTGCTGCACTCTTGGTTATGACACTCCCGGGGGATATGCTTAGGATAATTTACATTTCCTTTACTAACCGATTTGAAGTATTAAATATATAAGATGAGAGTAAATGACCTTGGTTAATCCTAATGTGTTTCAAATTAAGAATATGGTGACATGTTAATCTCTAAATGATTTTATGACTACTGTTACTCACACAATTCTTTCTGATTTTAGTCAATGGATGGATTCCAAGGAAGTCATAGTGACTTTGAGAATGATGTAAAAGGTGGGAACAATGGATTAAATGAGCAACAAAATGGAATGTTGATAGGCGTAAAAGATATCGTCTTTATGCCAAATCAATTTTCCAAAAATATGATCAACAATATATATGTTAACCAATTCCCAGACTCAAAAAAAAGAGAAAGGTGATGAATGATAAGAGCTCCAGCAGTGGAGACCATGGAGAAAGGAATCCTCAATTTGCATCCTACAGGAAATGTGGAAGGAGACACCCAGGAATGTGTCTCAATGGGACAATGAAATTATTTACATGCAGGAAGGAAGGACATAAAGTGAAGAATTGCCGAAGAAAATTGAGGAGTACTATGGAAGAAGATAAGAATGGTCCCAAGAATCCATTTACAGTCATTTGCCGTAAATGTAGGGGACCTGTCCATTACCCGAGTGAATGCCCTATTCTATAGGATATTTTCTTGGTCAAATAAAAAGCTATGTGGAAATAAATTGTTGGAGAAATGTTTATAAAATATTAGTGCTCCTTGTTGATGGGTTTACTTTGGAATAATTTTCTCTTGTATTTGTAACCCCGCAGTTTGCCATGTGAGAATGATATTTGAGGAAGAATTATCTCTTCTCTTGTGGATATAGGTATAAATAACCATTCGGTTTATATGATCATTGGGGTTTGAGAGAATTATAAGTTATTATAATTTGGGATGAAAATGCAAGGTATGAGATAAGATTTGTGGTTAAATTATGTTATGGTATTTTGAGGAATATATCTCATTTTGGTAATGTTACAAAATATAGTTTTTGAAAAAGGACAACACGTAGACCGTGTGACAACCCGTCGCTTCGGACAAAGCTGTGGGAATCGAACCCACAACCAAAGTGCGATTGGGATTTATCGCCTACCACTGGACTACGTGAAGTCCCTGTTTAGTGTGACTATTATTTTTAGTTAAATGATTTTATTGATCAAAAATAAGTTGATTTGGGTTCTTATGTCTTATCAAATAAATACCCTTAGTATAGGAAAATGATTTGGCGATTAAGTGATAAATGTTATTTTGGAAGATGTTCACTTTGTTGGGAACACTATATGACCAAGGAAAATAGAATAGTATGGGATTTCATTTGAAGAGTAATGGTGGATTTTTATCTATGTATTTATTATGGATTTATAGTGATTTGGGTTGTTTATGGAAATGATTAGGTTAATTACTTTTAAGTATGTGACTTTAAGAGTAGATGATTTCATTTGGAGATACAATTTAACATGGAAGACTACATTCTTATAAGTTTTGGGTTTCAATATTAGTTTGGATTATATTGAAGGATTTGAAGGAAAATTTATTATTGAATGGTATTTATTTAACTTTGGGGTATTGTTGGTTTAATTTTAGAAATTAAGAATAGTATTTTTGTTTCTATAATGGAATATACATTTGGGGGATCATCAGATATTATACTAACCATTTTTGTTTTGATTAATCTCTAAAGACAAGTTAAATATATAGTTTATCCTACGTGGATCATGTATTTATATAGAAGTTTATTCTAGCTCTTCCATTGTGACCAAGTCTTCTTGAATACTCATTGTTAAAAAAAATTGAGTTAGTGGTAAAAAGTTATTAAAGAATGAAACTCTACTTAAAAAAGTAAGTATATCTCTTTATGTTCTTAGTCAATATCATAAATTAATTCGTCGTCCTTATGTAATGTAACTTAAAACAAAAAATGTTGTCCGTTTACTTTCTTGCTAGGAGACTAATGGCCGTTTGTCCCAACACAAGTTTGTGGTTTTCTTATTGTTAACTTTCCCCTGATCATGATTTCTATCCCTCTCCATCAGAACTTGACACTTAGTTTATCATCCTTATCCATGTTTTTCTACATGGAATCCGAGTATGTGTTATCTTGGGTGACCTTTATACCTCTCTTTCTTTCTTCTGAAGTAATAGTTTTATTGACTCTTTTTCCGATATGGGACTTTCCATTATATTCTCAAGCCCAATTTATAAAATTTCAAGGACGCAATTTATTGAAGGAGTGGTGAATGTAACACCACAATCTTCCACGGTACACTTCTCTTTGAATAATACAATAGCGTGTGTTGTACGCAACACTGAGTTCAAGTACACCACGACTTACCAAACTAGCCGTTCAAAAGAGGTTATGAATAGTATTAACTAAATTTTAAATATTATATTATCCTTATAATTTTAATCCATATTATTAGTTTCTAAGACATGATTTATGAACAAATTCATTTTTCAGATAAAAAAAGTATTTTTCAAAAAATGAAATTTTACCTCCTTTTAATGGAGAAGCCTTTTTAAAACCAATATTTGAAACTTTTATATATTAAATTTGAAAAAAAATAAATTCTTCTTTAGAATCGGGACATAAGAATTTAGTATCAATAATGTTTTGGTGTCTTTCTGATAACTTTCATATTTGGGTGAATAGTGAAAAATTACTAAATTTTAACTAAAAACAAATTTTTTTAATCAAAATAATTTATATTGTTAAATTATAAATTTTAATGGTTTGGGAGTATAAATAGATTATATTTTTACTATTTAATCCAATGATGGTCATTTTAAGTAATTTCACCTTGAAATTGGACATAAACAGGTGTAAAAATTTTGATAGTTATTATTTCTTAATAATTCGCCTTTTGGTTTTGATAGCAGGAATCAATTTTAAGTTGATAAATTCAACTTTTATGTTTTTAATTTAGTAAAATAGACTTTGTTTTTGGATTCGGAATAACTAAATTAGCCTAGGGTAAAATTTTGGTAATTTTCGGATAACATTTATATTTTGATGAATAGTAAAAATTACTAAATTAAAAACAACTTTTTCATTCGAAATAATTAATAGTGATAAATTATTAATTTGAGTGGTTTTAAATTATATTTAAAATATATTTTTACAATGTAATACAATGTGGGTTATTGAACATAATTTCACATTTAAACCAGACATAGACAAGTGCCAATCTTTTGATAGTTATTATCTCTTAAAAACACGCTTTTTGTATTAACAATGGGAATTAATTTTCAATTAATTTCTACCACTTCTGTGTTTTGAATTTGGAAAAATGGATTCCATATTTTTAATCGGAATGTTTAAATTGTGTAAATAGATAACTTTTATATTTAGAAATTTTGGATAATTACTTCGGTAAATATTTTATTTACCATGGTTAAAGGGTAAATCCGGTAAACAAGGGTTAAAAAATAATATTATAATAATAATAAATTACCCTAAAACGTGTCTTAACCCTATTGGTTGATACATGGTCGACCATGGGCATCTTTGGGTCGATTTTGGGACCCCATGGATCCACTTGTCAGTGATAGGCATACTTTATTTTAATTAAGTTCAAATGAATACAAAAATGAAAAAAGCATATATATTTTAGAAAAACAATTGTAACATAGGGTTATATATGTTTTATTTTAGACTATAAATATTAATTAGAAAGCTAAAAGTATTTAATACATAATGATATTTTATTTATAATTTTTAGACCTTAAATAATATAATTTATTTATGACACAATGGTGATGTAGTAATTACCATAATAGTGAAAAATTAAAATAATTGAAATTATAAATACCAAAATAAATATAATTTGAGACTTTTATTGAATTAAAATAATTTTCTAGGTTAATATGAAATATTAGGATTGCTTTAATGGACTTTGATCGAAGTAATAATTCTGTTATGAGTTTCGCAAAAATCAACTATTGAATAGTGTTAAAATTGACATAAAAGAATTTTTAAAACAAATATTATATTATTAATTGATATTAAATTCTTAAAAATCTTAGGATCATCCAAGAGCCTTATATCATGATATTTGTATCATTAATGGACCACTTGGGGGTCTCTTGAATGTATATAGTATGTTTATTAACTATATAATATAAAAATACAAAGTGACATGGTATATGTCAAACTAATTAACTAAGAGTTAAAACTAAAAGATAAGGTTAATATAATGACCCAAACCTGTCTAAATTATATTGGATGAATTGTTTTCGACCTATGTCTACCATAAAATTTAAATAATAAAATTTTGAGCCATTATAAAATGAATATTAATTTATTATAAATTAATATTTCTATCTCTTCCAAAGGTGCCCCTCACCCCTCTTATAAAAGGGCACTCTTCCTTCTCATTTCTTCACACCTTCAAAACCTTTTGGTTCGGCCAAACCATGCCCATATAATCTCTCAACTTATCTCAATACAACCTAGAGCCCTTATTTTGATCAGAAATCCAACCTAAGGAGCCCTTTTGATCAAATCAAAAGGAAGAACCCGAAGAAGAGGTAATGTTTTCACCACCCCTTTTCAAGTTCCTTTCGTCTTCCACTTCTTCTTTCTTTGTTATTACCATTATAAAATAATAATTACAGTATCATATATATACTTTTATGTTATTATAAATATGGTACAACCATATTCAGTATTCTATCCACCCTTTGAATAACATGTCACCATACGTGCGTACGTACGGCTTACCGTCTCCACGTCGTGGTCTAATTGTTATTAAATATATTATTATTTGAATGGGTATAATAATGATGTATAACAAATTTAAATAATAAATATAACATGATAATGATTCTGTATATATTATATACCAACCAATTTTATATTATTTTAATATCAAAAGAATGATATTGTCGCTCGTGCGTACGTACGGACTACCGTCTCCACGAACGCGATGAGATTCCTTCTCCATCATATCCATTCAAGTATAATTATCATTTGATGATTTAAAAATAATGTTTAAGAACATTATATAATTCTGGAGATGAATAAGATACAACCTATCCATGATAAACATGGCTTACGTAACAAAACATATAAAAGAAAACGAATAAGTTAACACCCGAAACGACGATAATTCTAAGATATTATTAACAAAGCAATGTTAAAAGATCATATATGATATCATATTAATGTATATAATTCACTAATAATTTAATAAAAATTATTTAAACATTATATATGAGGTTTACCTACCCACAACCAAGGAAAAGTACAAGGTAAGGGGTTTCTTATCTCACTTTTTATTTCGTGAGATTTCCATTGTTCACCAATTATTTATTGCATGTGGTGTGTGTACTGCCAATGATTGTATTCATTGTGTAATATACTTTAATTTATGGATATTTACATCATCATTGTATTATCCTTCTTTCATGGGTGTATGTTTCGTAACTTACCAAATCGATAAGGGAATTTGAAATTTCAATATCCACTCATTCGGCTTTACGCATACTTCATTGATTATTTTACTCCAAGATTATGTGTGGAATCACTATTCATTTGATTATGTCATAATTTCCACTCCCCTTTCTGTGGATATACTTTTTATACACATAATCACTCCATTGATAAATTCTCAAGTCATCGGTATGAACTTGATAAGAGTAATTTTTACTCAATCTCGATTTGTTGAGATAAACATCCAATTCATTGGTATTGTTTTTACAAGAATATGTGTGAATGTCCTTTGATTGATTTACACTGAATATACAATCATATTTAGTGTATTTATATTTGTCCAACTTTACTATGTCGTTGATTTATACTTAATCTAAGGATACAGCCTTAATGAGATATTTCACCTCAATTTATATTCCATTGAGACTTCTTTGTTGTTATAAACCAAATCACTTTTATGTGGTGTATATAATATACTTTGACATAGTATATCATGAATCCCTTTATTCTCATGATATTACAATTTTTTTATTACCTCAATTATTTGTATTCAAGTGTCTCTATTTTGGTTAGAAACTCTAAGTAAAATACAATTTTTAAATGGTTAAAAGACTTATTCTTCTAAATCTTACTCATTAATGTCCATGTTTTAAAAAAATGGTTTTAAGGATTTATTCATATGGAAATTAATGTTTTAAAATTAAAACTCCTTTTAAAAGTTTCAAAGTGGTATGGGACACTTTGATTCAAAAATCTATTTTTAAATGGCTTCTTTACAAATAGTGTGACTTTTAAATGATTTCAAGAAAAAGGGAGATATTTCTCTCAAATAGTTTTGATGATTATTTTCATCTATGTCAATATCCTTAAATATTCTTGATTGAGGTTATGGTGACACAATACAATCTCCCATACTGTATCGAATGAGTTATGTTTGACTGTGGATGTGCTATTTTTTATATCATTAATGGTTTGTGGTTAATGTATTGATATTTCATATGCTAGTTTTAATACGAATGTTTATGTTATGTTTAAACCTATTCATATGAGGAATGCATTGGACTTAATAAGTGACGGGTGGATCCATCTATAGCTCCTTGATGCATCGGTAGGTCTCATGAGACAAACTAGTGTCTTGGAACAAGGCCTTGGTAAAATCTTATATGTAGTCTTGGCACGAGGCCTTGGCTATGTGGTTATGATAGTCTGGCATTATGCATCCCATCATTATGAAAGTGGTTATTGATATTGCATGTGATTGTTTGACTAGTAGAATATCCATGTGAATAAGTAAATAGCATTATTTCATTTTATCTTCTCCATATTATGCAGAAGTTCAATTTTAAAAGGCTTTTGTTTTAATTATAAATTTCCTTAAGTGTTTATGCTTATCTATGAAAGCCTCTGCTATAATATTATCCTTACTGAGCATCTGAGCTCACCCCTTTCAATGTTTTATTTTTCCCAGGATTATGAAGAAGTAATTTATGAATGACCTGAAGGGATAGTATGAAGGGATATGAAGACAAGATGTTTTTTATGATGTAATGTAAAACTTTATGTTTGTATCTACTGTTTCCAAGGCTACTAAACTAATCACTCCATTGATAAATTCTCAAGTCATCGATATGAACTTGATAAGAGTAATTTTTACTCAATCTCGATTTGTTGAGATAAACATCCAATTCATTGGTGTTGTTTTTACATGAATATGTGTGAATATCCTTTGATTGTTTTACATTGAATATACAATCATATTTAGTGTATTTATATTTGTCACACATAACTATGTCATTGATTTATCCATAATCTAAGGACACAACATTTATGATATATTTCATCTCAATTTACATTCCATTGAGACTTCTTTGTTATTATACACCAAATCACTTTTATGTGGTGTATATAATGTACTTTGACATATTATATCATGAATCCCTTTATTCTCACGATATTACAATGTTTTGATTACCTCAATTATTTGTATTCAAGTGTCTCTCTTTTGGTTAGAAACTCTAACTAAAATACCATTTTTTAATGTTTTAAAGACTTATTCTTCTAAATCATACTCATTAATGTCCATGTTTTAAAAAAATGGTTTAAGGATTTATTCATATGTACATTAAAGTTTTAAAATTAAAACTCCTTTTAAAAGTTTCAAAGTGGTACGGGACACTTTGATTCAAAAATCTATTTTTAAATGGCTTCTTGACAAATAGTGTGACGTTTAAATGATATCAAGAAAAAGGGAGATATTTCTCTCAAATAGTTTTGATGATTATTTTCATCTATGTCAATATCCTTCAATATTCTTGATTGAGGTTATGGTGATACAATACAATCTTCCATATTTCATCGAATGAGTTATGTTTGACTGTGGATGTGCTATTTTTTATACCATTCATGGTTTTTGGTTAAAGTATTGACATTTCGTATGCTAGTTTTAATACGAATGTTTATGTTATGTTTAAACCTGTTCATATGAGGAATGAATTGGACTTAATAAGTGACGGGTGGAGCCCGCTATAGCTCCTCGATGAATCGGTAGGTCTAATGAGACAAACTAGTGTCTTGGCCCAAGGCCTTGGCAAAATCTTATTTGTAGTCTTGGCACGAGGCCTTGGCTATGTGGTTATGATAGTCTGGCATTATGCATTCCATCATTATGAAAGTGGTTATTGATATTTCATGTGATTGTTCGACTAGTAGAATATTCATGTGAATAAGTAAATGGAATTATTTCATTGCATCTTTTCCATATTATGCTAAAGTTCAAGTTTAAAAGGCTTTTGTTTTAATTATAAATTGCCTTAAGTGTTTATGCTTATCTATGAAAGCTTCTTCTATAATGTTATCCTTACTGAGCATCTGAGCTCACCCCTTTCAATGTTTTATTTTTCCCAGCATTATGAAGAAGTAATTTATGAATGACTTGCAGGGATAGTATGAGGGGATATGAAGACAAGATGTTTTTTATGATGTAATGTAAAACTTTATGTTTGTATCTAGTGTTCCCAAGGATACTAAACTAATCGGTCTTTTGAGAATTGATCTTTATTGTGATCATTACAATGTTAGGTAATAATGCACCGACTCTGGGTAACTGGGGTCGGGGCGTTACAATTGGTATCAGAGGAAGTTTAGTACAAACCTTGGGAGCTATAATTAGATAAACTCTGATTAGAGCATGTAGACCTAAGATGAACTTTGTGGATTAGTATAGAAGAACTTCCTATAATTTTTTTATTGTATAGATTTTGTGAGTTTTCCAAGAAATACATCCATATCTAGATACGAGCAGGTAGAGGCGGATCTGGCACAGATGTACCTAGGTGTAAAACCCAAAAACACTACTTTGAGCTAGACTCGAACGGGAACTGGTGCACGAAAACGGGCCTTGCTACACTCTTGGTTACGACACTCCTGGGGGATATTCTTAGGATAATTTACATTTCCTTTACTAACCGATTTGAAGTATTAAATATATAAGATGAGAGTAAATGACCTTGATTAATCCTAATTTTTTTCAAATTAAGAATATGGTGACATGTTAATCTCTAAATGATTTTATGAATACTATTACTCACACAATTTATTCTGGTTTTAGTCAATGGCTGGATTCCAAGGAAGTCATAGTGACTTTGAGAATGATGTACAATGTGGGAACAATGGTGGCAATGAGCAACAAAATTTAATTTTGATAGGCGTAAAAGATATCATCTTTATGCCAAATAAATTTTCCAAAAATATGATCAACAATATATATATTAACAAATTCCCAGACTCAAAAAAGAGAAAGGTGATGAATGATAAGAGCTCCAGCAGTGGAGACCATGGAGAAAGGAATCCTCAATTTCCATCATGCAGGAAATGTGGAAGGAGAAACCCCGGAAAGTTTCTCAATGGGACAAAAAAATTCTTTAAATGCGGGAAGGAAGGACATAAAGTGAAGAATTGATGAAGAAAAATGAGGAGTACTATGGAAGAAGATAAAAATGGTCCCAAGAATCCATTTACAGTCATTTTCCGTAAATGTAGGGGACCTATCCATTACCCAAGTGAATTACCTATTCTATAGAATATTTTCTTGGTCAAAGAAGAAGCTATGTGGAAATAAATGTTTGGATAAATGTTTAAAAAATATTAGTGCTCTTTATTGATGGGTTTACTTTGGAATAATTTTTTCTGGTATTTGTAACCCCGTAGTTTTCCATGTGAGAATGATATTTGAGGAAGAATTATCTCTTCTCTTGTGGATATAGGTATAAATAACCATTTGGTTTTATATGATCATTGGGGTTTGAGATGATTATAAGTTATTATAATTTGAGATGAAAATTCAAGGTATGAGATAAGATTTGTGGTTAAATTATGTTATGGTATTTTGAGGAATTTATCTCATTTTGGTAATGTTATAAAATATATTTTTTGAAAAAGGACAACACGTAGACCGTGTGACAACCCGTCGCTTCGGACAAAGCTGTGGGAATCGAACCCACAACCAATGTGCGATTGGGATTTATCGTCTACCATTGGACTATGTTAATTCCCTGGTTAGTGTGACTATTATTTTTAGTTAAATGATTTTATTGATCAATAATAAGTTGATTTGGGTTCTATGTCTTATCAAATAAATACCTTTAGTATAGGAAAATGATTTGGTGATTAATTGATAAATGTTATTTTGGAAGATGTTCACTTTGTTGGGAACACTATATGACCAAAGAAAATAGAATAGTATGGGATTTCATTTGAAGAGTAATGGTGGATTTTTATCTATGTCTTTATTATGGATTTATAGTGATTTGGGTTGTTTATGGAAATGATTAGGTTAATTACATTTAAGTATGTGACATTAAGAGTAGATGATGTGATTTGGAGAAACAATTTAACATAGAATACTACATTCTTATAAGTTTTGGGATTCAATATTAGTTTGGATTATATTGAAGGATTTTAAGGACAATTTATTATTGAATGGTATTTATTTAACTTTGGGGTATTGTTGGTTTAATTTTAGAAATTAAGATTAGTATTTTTTTCCCTAATGGAATATACATTTGGAGGATCATCAGATATTATACTAATCATTTTGGTTTTGATTAATCTCTAAAGACAAGTTAAATATATAGTTTATCCTACATGGATCATGTATTTCTAAAGAATTTTATTCTAGCTCTTCCATTGTGACCAAGTCTTCTTGAATACTCATTGTTCAAAAGAAATGATTTAGTGGTAAAAAGTTATTAAAGAATGAAACTCT
Source organism: Viscum album (assembly GCA_963277665.1). Classification (NCBI taxonomy): domain Eukaryota; kingdom Viridiplantae; phylum Streptophyta; class Magnoliopsida; order Santalales; family Viscaceae; genus Viscum; species Viscum album. The sequence continues at coordinate 777,578,846 of OY728131.1, read as the reverse complement.
ACTTAAAAAGTAAGTATATCTATTTATTTTCTTAGTCAATATCATAAACGAATTCATCATCCTTATGTAATGTAACTTAAAACAAATAATGTTGTCCGTTTACTTTCCTCCAAGGAGACTAATGACCATTTGTCCCAACACAAGTTTGTGGTTTTTTATTGTTAACATTCTCCTGATCATGATTTCTATCCCACTCCATCAGAACTTGACACTTAGTTTATCATCCATATCTATGTTTTTCTACATGGAATCCGAGTATGGGTTATCTTGGGTGACTTTATACCTCTATTTCCTTCTTTTAAAGTAATAGTTTTATTGACTCTTTTTCCGATATGGGACTTTCCATTATATTCTCAAGCCCAATTTTTAAAAATTTCGAGGATGCAATTTATTGAAGGAGGGGTGAATGTAACACCCCAATCTTCCACGGTACACTTTTCTTTGAATAATACAATAGCGTGTGTTGTACAGAACACTGAGTTCAAGTACACCACAACTTACCAAACTAGTCGTTCAAAAGAGGTTATGAATAGTATTAACTAAATTTTAAATATTATATTATCCTTATAATTTTAATCTATATTAAGAGTTTTTAAGACATGATTTATGAACAAATTCATTTTTTCAGAAAAAAGAAGTATTTTTCAAAAAATAAAATTTTACCACCTTTTAATGGCGAAGCCTTTTTAAAAAAAATATTTGAAACTTTTATATATTCAATTTGACAAAAATAAATTCTTCTTTAGAATCGGGACATATGAATTTAGTTTCAATAATGTTTTGGTGTCTTTCTGATAACTTTCATACTTGGGTGAATAGTGAAAAATTACTAAATTTTAACTATAAACAACATTTTTTAATCAAAATAATTTATATTGTTAAATTATAAATTTTAATGGTTTGGGAGTATAAATAGATTATATTTTGACTATTTAATCCAATGATGGTCATTTTAAATAATTTCACCTTGAAATTGGACATAAACAGGTGTCAAACTTTTGATAGTTATTATTTCTTAAAAATATGCCTTTGGGTTTCGATAGCATGAATCAATTTTAAATTAATAAATGAAAATTTTATGGTTTTAATTTGGTAAAATAGACTTAGTTTTTGGATTAGTAATAATGAAATTATCCTAGGGTGAAATTTTGGTACTTTTCACATAACTTTTATATTTTGATGAATAGTAAAAAATTACTAAATTAAAAACAACTTTTTTAATCGAAATAATTAATAGTGATAAGTTATGAATTTGAGTGGTTTTAAATTATATTTAAAATATATTTTTATAATGTAATACAATGTGGGTCATTGAACATAATTTGACATTTAAATGAGATATAAACAAGTGTCAATCTTTTGATAGTTATTATCTCTTAAAAACACACTTTTTGTTTTAACAACGAAATTAATTTTAAATTAATTTCTGCCACTTCTGTGTTTTGAATTTGAAAAAATGGGTTCCATATTTGTAATCGGGATTTTAAAATTGTGTAAATAGGTAACTTTTATTTTTAGACATTTTGGATAATTTCTTCGGTAAATATTTTATTTACCATGGTTAAAGGGTAAATCCGGTAAACAAGGGTTAAAAAATAATATTATAATAATAAAAAATTACCATAAAACGTGTATTATCACTATTGGTAGATACATGGTCGACCATGGGCATATTTGGGTCGATTTTGGGACCCCATGGATCCACTTGTAAGTGATAGGGACACTTTATTTTAATTAAGTTAAAATGAATACAAAAATGACACAAGAATATATCTTATAGAAAAACAATTGTTACATAGGGTTATATATGTTGGATTTTAGACTATAAATATTCATTAGAAAGATAAAAGGATTTATTACATAATTATATTTTATTTATAATTTTTAGACATTAAATAATATAATTTATTTATGAAACAATGGTGATGCAGTAATTACCATAATAGTGAAAAATTAGAATAATTGATATTATAAATACCAAAATAAATATAATTTGAGACTTTTATTGAGATAAAATAACTTTATATGTTAATATGAAATATTAGGATTTATTTAATTGACTTTTTTAGAAGTAACAATTCTGTTATCAGTTTCACAAAAATCAACTATTGAATAGTGTCAAAATTGACATAAAAGAATTTTTAAAACAAATATTATATTATTAATTGATATTAAATTACTAAAAATATAAGGTTTGGACAAGAGACTTATATAATGATAGGAGTATCATTAATGGACCACTTGGGGGTCTCTTTGATGTATATAGTATGTTTATTAACTATATAATATAAAAATACAAAGTGACATGATAAATGTCAAACTAATTTACTAAGAGTTAAAACTAAAAGATAAGGTTAATATAATGACCCAAACCGGTCTAAATTCTATTTTTTGAATCTTTTTAGACCTATCCCCAACTTGAAATTTTAATAATCAACTTTGGATCTATTATAAACCGAATATTAATTTATTATAAATTAATATTTCTAGCTCTTCCAAAGGTTCCCATCACCCCTCTTATAAAAGGGCACTCCTCCTTCACATTTATTCCCACCTTCAAAGCCTTTTCGTTCAGAAAACCCCTGCCCAAATACACTCTCAACTTCCCTCACAACAACCTATAAGCCTTAGTTTGATCAGAAGGCCAACCTATGGAGACCTTTTGATCAAATCAAAAGGAAGAACCCGAAGAAGAGGTAATGTTTTCACCACCCCTTTTCAAGTTCCTTTCGTCTTCCACTTCTTCTTTATTTGTTATTACCATTATAAAATAGTAACTCTAGTATCATATATATACTATGATGTTATTATAAATATGGTAGAACCATATTCAGTATTCTATCCACCCTTTGAATAACATGTCACCATACGTGCGTACGTACAGCTTACCGTCTCCACGTCATGGTGTAATTGTTATTCAATATATTATTTTTTGGATGGGTATAATAATGATGTGTAACTCATTTAGATAATAAATATAACCTGATAATGATTCTGTATATATTATATACCATCCAATTATATATTATTTTAAAATCAAAAGAATGATATTGTCGCTCGTGCGTACGTACGGACTATCGTCTCCACGAACGTGATGAGATTCCTTCTCCATCATATCCATTCAAGTATAATTATCATTTGATAATTTAAAATTAATGTTTAAGAACATTATATCATTCTGGATATGAATAAGATACAACCTATCCATGAAAAACATGGCTTACGTAACAAAACATATAAAAGAAAATGAGTAAGTTAATACCCGAAACGACGATAATTCTAAGATATTATTAACAAAGCAATGTTAAAAGATCATATATGATATCATATTAATGTATATGATTCATGAATAATTTAATAACAATTATTTAAACATTATACATGAGGTTAACCAACCCCCAACCAAGGAAAAGTACAAGGTAATGAGTTTCTTATCTCACTTTTAATTTCGTGAGATTTCCATTGTTCACCACTTATTTATTGCATGTGGTGTGTCTACTTCCCATGATTGTATTCACTGTGTAATTTACTTTAATTTATGGATATTTACATCATCATTGTATTATCCTTCTTTCATGGGTGTATGTTTCGTAAGTTACCAAATCGATAAGGGAATTTGAAATTTCAATTTCCACTCATTCGGCTTTACGCATACTTCATTGATTATTTTACTCCAAGATTATGTGTGGAATCACTATTCATTTTATTATGTCATAATTTCCACTTACCTTTCTGTGGATATACTTTTTATACACATAATAACTCCATTGATACAGTCTCAAGTCATCGGTATGAACTTGATAAGAGTAATTTTTACTCAATCTCGATTTGTTGAGATAAACATCCAATTCATTGGTGTTGTTTTTACAAGAATATGTGAGAATATCCTTTGATTGTTTTACATTGAATATAAAATCATATTTAGTTTATTTATATTTTTCACACATAACTATGTCGTTGATTTATCCTTAATCTAAGGATATGGCCTTTATGATAGATTTCATCTCAATTTACATTCCATTGAGACTTCTTTGTTGTTATACACCAAATCACTTTTATGTGGTGTATATAATGTAATTTGACATAGTATATCATGAATCCTTTTATTCTCATGATATTACAATGTTTTGATTACCTCAATTATTTGTATTCAAGTGTCTCTATTTTGGTTAGAAACTCTAACTAAAATACCATTTTTAAATGTTTTAAAGACTTATTCTTCTAAATCTTACTCATTAATGTCCATGTTTTAAAAAAATGGTTTTATGGATTTATTCATATAGACATTAAAGTTCCAAAACTAAAACTCCTTTTAAAAGTTTCAAAGTGGTATGGGACACTTTGATTCAAAAATCTATTTTTAAATAGCTTCTTGACAAATTGTGTGACTTTTAAATGATTTCAAGAAAAAGGGAGATATTTCTCTCAAATAGTTTTGATGATTATTTTCATCTATGTCAATATCCTTCAATATTCTTGATTGAGGTTATGGTGATAAAATACAATCTTCCATATTGTATCGAATGAGTTATGTTTGACTGTGGATGTGCTATTTTTTATACCATTCATGGTTGGTGGTTAAAGTATTGGCATTTCGTATGCTAGTTTTAATACGAATGTTTATGTTATGTTTAAACCTGTTCATATGAGGAATGCATTGGACTTAATAAGTGACGGGTGGAGCTTTCTATAGCTCCTCGATGTATCGGTAGGTCTCATGAGACAAACTAGTGTCTTGGCACAAGGCCTTGGCAAAATCTTATTTGTAGTCTTGGCACGAGGACTTGGCTATGTGGTTATGATAGTCTGACATTATGCATTCCATCATTATAAAAGTGGTTATTGAGATTGAATGTGATTGTTCGACTAGTAGAATATCCATGTGAATAAGTAAATGGAATTATTTCATTTTATCTTTGCCATATTATGCTGAAGTTCAAGTTTAAAAGGCTTTTGTTTTAATTATAAATTGCCTTAAGTATTTATGCTTATCTGTGAAAGCTTCTGCTATAATGTTATCCTTACTGAGCATCTGAGCTCACCCCTTTCAATGTTTTATTTTTCCCAGGATTATGAAGAAGTAATTAATGAATGACCTGCAGAGATTGTATGAGAGGATATGAAGACAAGATGTTTTTTATGATGTAATGTAAAACTTTATGTTTGTATCTAGTGTTTCAAAGGCTACTAAACTAATCGTTCTTTTGAGACTTGATCTTTCCTGTGATCATGCCAATGTTATGTAATAATGCACCGACTCTGGGTAACTGGGGTCGGGGTGTTACAGTTGGTATCAGAGGAAGTTTAGTACAAACAATGGGAGCTAGAATTAGATAAACTCTGATTAGAGAAAGTAGACCTAAGATGAACTTTGAGGATTATTATAGAAGAACTTCCTAGAATTTTGGTATTGTAGAGATTTTGTGAGTTTTCCAAGCAATACATCCCTGTCTGGATATGAGCAGGTAAAGGCGGCTCTGGCACAGATGTACCTAGGGGTAAAGCTCGAAAACACCGCTTTGATCTAGACCCAAACATGAACTGGTGCACGACAACGACCCTTGCTGCACTCTTGGTTACAACACTCCCGGGGGATATGCTTAGGATAATTTACATTTCCTTTACTAACCGATTTGAAGTATTAAATATATAATATGAGAGTAAATGACTTTGGTTAATCCTAATGTGTTTCAAATTAAGAATATGGTTACATGTTAATCTATAAATGATTTTATGACTACTGTTACTCACACAATTCTTTCAGGTTTTAGTCAATGGCAGGATTCCAAGGAAGTTATAGTGACTTTGAGAATGATGTACAAGGTGGGAACAGTGGGGTCAATGAGCAAAAAAATGGAATGTTGATAGGCGTAAAAGATATCATCTTTATGAAAAATCAATTTTCCAAAAATATGATCAACAATATATATATTAACCAATTCCCAGACTCAAAAAAAAGAGAAAGGTGATGAATGATAAGAGCTCCAGCAGTGGAGACCATGGAGAAAGGAATCCTCAATTTCCATCCTGCAGGAAATGTGGAAAGAGACACCCAGGAAAGTGTCTCAATGGGATGAAGAAATGCTTTACATGTGGGAAGGACGGACATACAGTGAATAATTGCCGAAGAAAAATGAGGAGTACTATGGAAGAAGATAAGAATGGTCCCAAGAATCCATTTATAGTCATTTGCCGTAAATGTAGGGGACCTGTCCATTAACCGAGTAAATGACCTATTCTATAGGATATTGTCTTGGTCAAAGAAGAAGCTATGTGGAAATAAATGGTTGGATAAATGTTTATAAAATATTAGTGCTCCTTGTTGATGGGTTTACTTTGGAATAATTTTCTCTTGTATTTGTAACCCCATAGTTTGCCATGTGAGAATGATATTTGAGGAAGAATTATCTATTCTCTTGTGGATATAGGTATAAATAACCATTTGGTTTTATATGATCATTGGGGTTTGAGAGAATTATAAGTTATTATAATTTGGGATGAAAATGCAAGGTATGAGATAAGATTTGTGGTTAAATTATGTTATGGTATTTTGAGGAATATATCTCATTTTGGAAATGTTATAAAATATAGTTTTTGAAAAAGGACAACACGTAGACTGCATGACAACCCATCGCTTCGGACAAAGCTGTGGGAATCGAACCCACAACCAAAGTGCGATTGGGATTTATCGCCTACCACTGGACTACATGAAGTCCCTGGTTAGTGTGACTATTATTTTTAGTTAAATGATTTTATTGATCAATAATAAGTTGATTTGGGTTCTTATGTCTTATCAAATAAATACCCTTATTATAGGAAAATGATTTGGTGATTAAGTGATAAATGTTATTTTGGAAGATGTTCACTTTGTTGGGAACACTATATGACCAAGGAAAATATAATAGTATGGGATTTCATTTGAAGAGTAATGGTGGATTTTTATCTATGTATTTATTATGGATTTATAGTGATTTGGGTTGTTTATGGAAATGATTAGGTTAATTACTTTTAAGTATGTGACTTTAAGAGTAGATGATGTCATTTGGAGATACAATTTAACATGGATGACTACATTCTTATAAGTTTTGGGTTTCAATATTAGTTTGGATTTTATTGAACGATTTTAAGGACAATTTATTATTGAATGGTATTTATTTAACTTTGGGGTATTGTTGGTTTCATTTTAGAAATTAAGATTAGTATTTTTGTTTCTATAATAGAATATACATTTGGGGGATCATCATATATTATACTAACCATTTTGGTTTTGATTAATCTCTAAAGACAAGTTAAATATATAGTTTATCCTACGTGGATCATGTATTTCTATAGAAGATTATTCTAGCTCTTCCATTGTGACCAAGTCTTCTTGAATACTCATTGTTCAAAAAAAAACGAGTTAGTGGTAGAAAGTTATTAAAGAATGAAACTCTACTTAAAAAGTAAGTATATCTCTTTATGTTCTTAGTCAATATCATAAATGAATTCCTCGTCCTTATGTAATGTAACTTAAAACAAAAAATGTTGTCCGTTTACTTTCCTGCTAGGAGACTAATGACTGTTTGTCCCAACACATGTTTGTGGTTTTCTTATTGTTAACTTTCTCTTGATCATGATTTCTATCCCTCTCCATCAGAACTTGACACTTAGTTTATCATCCATATCCATGTTTTTCTACATGGAATCTGAGTATGGGTTATCTTGGGTGACCTTTATACCTCTCTTTCTTTCTTCTGAAGTAATAGTTTTATTGACTCTTTTTCCGATATGGGACTTTACATTATATTCTCAAGCCCAATTTTTAAAATTTCAAGGACTCAATTTATTGAAGGAGGGGTGAATGTAACACCCCAATCTTCCACGGTACACTTCTCTTTGAATAATACAATAGCGTGTGTTGTACGCAACACTGAGTTCAAGTACACCACGACTTACCAAACTAGCCGTTCAAAAGAGGTTATTAATAGTATTAACTAAATTTTAAATATTATATTATCCTTATAATTTTAATCCATATTATGAGTTTCTAAGACATGATTTATGAACAAATTCATTTTTCAGATAAAAGAAGTATTTTTCAAAAAATGAAATTTTACCGCCTTTTAATGGCGAAGCCTTTTTAAAACCAATATTTGAAAGTTTTATATATTCAATTTGACAAAAATAAATTCTTCTTTAGAATCGGGAAATAAGAATTTAGTATCAATAATGTTTTGATGTCTTTTTGATAACTTTCATATTTGGGTGAATAGTGAAAAATTATTAAATTTTAACTGAAAACAACTTTTTTTAATAAAAATAATTTATATTGTTAAATTATAAATTTTAATGGTTTGGGAGTATAAATAGATTATATTTTTACTATTTAATCCAATGATGGTCATTTTTAGTAATTTCACCTTGAAATTGGACATAAACAGGTGTAAATTTTTTGATAGTTATTATTTCTTAAAAATACGCCTTTTGGTTTCGATAGCAGGAATCGATTTTAAATTAATAAATTCAACTTTTATTTTTTGAATTTAGTAAAATAGACTTAGTTTTTGGATTCGGAATAACTAAATTATCCTAGGGTAAATTTTTGGTACTTTTCGGATAACATTTATATTTTGATGAATAGTAAAAAATTACTAAATTAAAAACAACTTTTTCAATCGAAATAATTAATAGTGATAAATTATGAATTTGAGTGGTATTAAATTATATTCAAAATATATTTTTAGAATGTAATAAAATGTGTGTCATTTAACATAATTTCACATTTTAACTAGACATAGACAAGTGCCAATCTTTTGATAGTTATTATCTCTTAAAAACACGCTTTTTATTTTAAGAACGGGAATTTATTTTCAATTAATTTCAGCCACTTCTGTGTTTTGAATTTGGAAAAATGGATTAAATATTTGTAATCGGGATGTTTAAATTGTGTAAATAGGTTACTTTTATTTTTAGACATTTTGGATAATTACTTCGGTAAATAAAATATTTACCATGGTTAAAGGGTAAATCCGGTAAACAAGGGTTAAAAAATAATATTATAATAATACTAAATTACCCTAAAAAGTGTCTTAACCCAATTTGTTGATACATGGTCGACCATGGGAATCTTTGGGTCGATTTTGGGACCCCATGGATCCACTTGTGAGTGATAGGCACACTTTATTTTAATTAAGTTAAAATGAATACAAAAATGACACAAGCATATATCTTTTAGAAAAACAATTGTTACATAGGGTTATATATGTTTTATTTTAGACTATAAATATTAATTAGAAATATAAGAGGATTTACTACATAATGATATTTTATTTATAATTTTTAGACCTTAAATAATATAATTTATTTATGACACAATGGTGAGGCAGTAATTACCATAATAATGAAAAATTAGAATTATTGATATTATAAATACCAAAATAAATTTAATTTGAGACTTTTATTGAATTAAAATAATTTTCTAGGTTAATATGACATATTAGGATTGATTTAAATGACTTTTTTCCAAGTAATAATTCTGTTATGAGTTTCTCAAAAATCAACTATTGAATAGTGTTAAAATTGACATAAAAGAATTTTTAAAAAAAATATTATATTATTAATTGAAATTAAATTCCTAAAAATATAAGGTTCGTCCAAGAGCCTGATATCATGATATTTGTATCATTAATGGACCACTTGGGGGTCTCTTGAATGTATATAGTATGTTTATTAACAATATAATATAATAATACAAAGTGACATGGTATATGTCAAACTAATTAACTAAGAGTTAAAACTAAAAGATATGGTTAATATAATGACCCAAACCTGTCTAAATTCTATTGGTTGAATTGTTTTCGAACTATCTCCACTTTAACATTTAAATAATAAACATTTGATCCATTATAAACTGAATATGAATTTATTATAAATTAATATTTCTAGCTCTTCCAAAGGTTCCCCTCACCCCTCTTATAAAAGGGCACTCTTCCTTCTCATTTCTTCACACCTTCAAAGCCTTTTGGATCGGCCGAAACCTGCCCAAATAATCTCTCAACTTCCCTCAATACAACCTAGAGGCCTTAGTTTGATCATAAAGCCAACATACGGAGCCCTTTTGATCAAATCAAAAGGAAGAATCCGAAGAAGAGGTAATGTTTTTACCACCTCTTTTCAAGTTCCTTTCGTCTTCCACTTCTTCTTTCTTTGTTATTACCATTATAAAATAATAAATCCCGTATCATATATATACTGTGATGTTATTATAAATATGGTAAAACCATATTCAGTATTCTATCCACCCTTTGAATAACATGTCACCATACGTGAGTACGTACAGCTTATCGTCTCCACGTCGTGGTGTAATTGTTATTCAATATATTATTATTTGTATGGGTATAATAATGATTTATAACTCATTTAAATAATAAATATAACATGATAATGATTCTGTATATATGATATACCATCCAATTATATATAATTTTAATATCAAAAGAATGATATTGTCGCTCGTGCGTACGTACGGACTACCGTCTCCATGAACGCGATGAGATTCCTTCTCCATCATATCCATTCAAGTATAATTATCATTTGATGATTTAAAAATAATTTTTAAGAACTTTATATCATTCTGGATATGAATAAGATACAACCTATCCATGACAAACATGGCTTATGTAACAAAACATATAAAAGAAAACGAGTAAGTTAACACCCGAAACGACGATAATTCTAAGATATTATTAACAAAGCAATGTTAAAAGATCATATATGATATAATATTAATGTATATAATTCACTAATAATTTAATAAAAATTATTTCAACATTATATAGGAGGTTTAACTACCCACAACCAAGGAAAAGTACAAGGTAAGGGGTTTCTTATCTCACTTTTTATTTCGTGAGATTTCCATTATTCACCACTTATTTATTGCATGTGGTGTGTGTAATTCCCATGATTGTATTCATTGTGTAAGATACTTTAATTTATGGATATTTAAATCATCATTGTATTATCCTTATTTCATGGGTGTATGTTTCATAAGTTACCAAATCCATAAGTGAATTTGAAATTTCAATTTCCACTCATTCGGCTTTACGCATACTTCATTGATTATTTTACTCCAAGATTATGTGTGGAATCACTATTAATTTGATTATGTCATACTTTACACTCCGCTTTCTGTGGATATACTTTTTATATACATAATCACTCCATTGATAAATTCTCCAGTCATCGGTATGAACTTGATAAGAGTAATTTTTACTCAATCTCGATTTGTTGAGATAAACATCCAATTCATTGGTGTTGTTTTTACAAGAATATGTGTGAATGTCCTTTGATTGTTTTACACAGAATATACAACCATATTTAGTGTATTTATATTTTTCCCACATAACTATGTCATTGATTTATCCTTAATCTAAGGATACGGCCTTAATGAGATATTTCATCTCAATTTACATTCCATTGATACTTCTTTGTTGTTATACACCAAATCACTTTTATGTGGTCTATATATTGTACATTGACATAGTATATCAGGAATCCATTTATTCTCATGATATTACAATGTTTTTATTACCTCAATTATTTGTATTCAAGTGTCCTTATTTTGGTTAGAAACTCTAAGTAAAATACCATTTTTAAATGTTTAAAAGACTTATTCTTCTAAATCTTACTCATTAATGTCCATGTTTTAAAAAAATGGTTTTAAGGATTTATTCATATGGAAATTAGATTTTTAAAATTAAAACTCCTTTTAAATGTTTCAATGTGGTTTGGGACACTTTGATTCAAAAATCTATTTTTAAATGGCTTCTTGAAAAATAATGTGACTTTTAAATGATTTCAAGAAAAAGGGAGATATTTCTCTCAAATAGTTTTGATGATTATTTTCATCTATGTCAATATCCTTCAATATTCTTGATTGAGGTTATGGTGATACAATACAATCTTCCATATTGTATCAAATGAGTTATGTTTGACTGTGGATGTGCTATTTTTTATACCATTCATGGTTTGTAGTTAAAGTATTGACATTTAATATGCTAGTTTTAATACGAATGTTTATGTTATGTTTAAACCTGTTCATATGAGGAATGCATTGGACTTAATAAGTGACAGGTGGAGCCAGCTATAGCTCCTCGATGCATCGGTAGGTCTCATGAGACAAACTAGTGTCTTGGCACAAGGCCTTGGTAAAATCTTATATGTAGTCTTGGCATGAGGCCTTGGCTATGTGGTTATGATAGTCTGTAATTATGCATCCCATCATTATTAAAGTGGTTATTGATATTGCATGTGGTTGTTCGACTAGTATAATATCCATGTGAATAAGTAAATGGCATTATTTCATTTTATCTTTTCTATATTATGTTGAAGTTCAAGTTTAAAAGGATTTTTTTAATTATAAATTGCCTTAAGTGTTTATGCTTATCTATGAAAGCCTCTGCTATAATATTATCCTTACTGAGCATCTGAGCTCACCCCTTTCAATGATTTATTTTTCCTAGGATTATGAAGAAGTAATTTATGAATGACCTGTAGGGATAGTATGAAGGGATATGAAGACAAAATGTTTTTTATGATGTAATGTAAAACTTTATGTTTTTATCTAGTGTTTCCAAGGATAGTAAACTAATCAGTATTTTGAGACTCGATCTTTCTTGTGATCATGCCAATGTTATGTAATAATGCACCGACTCTGGGTAACTGGGGTCGGGGCATTAAAGTTGGTATTAGAGAAAGTTTAGTACAAACCTTGGGAGCTAGAATTAGATAAACTCTGATTAGAGCACATAGACCTATGATGAACTTTGAGGATTAGTATAGAAGAACTTCCTAGAATTTTGGTATTGTAGAGATTTTGTGAATTTTCCAAGCAATACATCCCTGTCTGGATACGAGCAGGTAGAGGCGGCTCTGGCACATATCTACCTAGGGGTAAAACCCGAAAACACCGCTTTAAGCTAGACTCGAACGGGAACTGGTGCACGACAACGAGCCTTGCTGCACTCTTGGTTACGACACTCCCGAGGGATATGCTTAGGATAATTTATATTTCCTTTTCTAAATGATTTGAAGTATTAAATATATAAGATGAGATTAAATGACCTTGGTTAATCCTAATGTGTTTCAAATTAAGAATATGGTGACATGTTAATCTCTAAATGATTTTATGACTACTGTTACTCACACAATTCTTTCTGGTTTTAGTCAATGGCTGGATTCCAAGGAATTCATAGTGACTTTAAGAATGATGTACAAGGTGGGAACAGTGGTGGCAATGAGAAACAAAATGGAATGTTGATAGGCGTAAAAGATATCGTCTTTATGCCAAATCAATTTTCCAAAAATATGATCAACAATATATATATTAACCAATTCCCAGACTCAAAAAAAGAGAAAGGTGATGAATGATAAGAGCTCCAGCAGTGGAGACCATGGAGAAAGGAATCCTCAATTTCCATCATGCAGGAAATGTGGAAGGAGACACCCAGGAAAGTGTCTCAATGGGACAAAGAAATGCTTTACATGCGGGAAGGAAGGAAATGAAGTGAAGAATTGCCAAAGAAAAATGAGGAGTACTGTGGAAGAAGATAAAAATGGTCCCAAGAATCCATTTACAGTCATTTTCCATAAATGTAGGGGACCTGGAGAATACCCGAGTGAAAGCCCTATTTTATAGGATATTTTCTTGGTCAAAGAAGAAGCTATGTGGAAATAAATGGTTGGAGAAATGTTTAAAAAATATTAGTGCACCTTGTTGATGGGTTTACATTGTAATAATTTTCTCTTGTATTTGTAACCCCGCAGTTTTCCAGGTGAGAATGATATTTGAGGAAGAATTATCTCTTCTCTTGTGGATATAGGTATAAATAACCATTTGGTTTTATATGATCATTGGGGTTTGAGAGAATTATAAGTTATTATAATTTGGGATGAAAATGCAAGGTATGAGATAAGATTTGTGGTTAAATTATGTTATGGTATTTTGATGAATTTATCTCATTTTGGTAATGTTATAAAATATAGTTTTTGAAAAAGGACAACACGTAGACCGTGTGACAACCCATCGCTTCAGACAAAGCTGTGGGAATCGAACCCACAACCAATGTGCGATTGAGATTTATCACCTACCACTGGACTATGTGAATTTCCTGGTTAGTGTGACTATTATTTTTAGTTAAATGATTTTATTGATCAATAATAAGTTGATTTGGGTTCTTATGTCTTATCAAATAAATACCCTTAGTATAGGAAAATGATTTGGTGATTAAGTGATAAATGTTATTTTGGAAGATGTTCACTTTGTTGGGAACACTATATGACCAAGGAAAATGGAATAGTATGGGATTTCATTTGAAGAGTAATGGTGGATTTTTATCTATGTATTTATTATGGATTTATAGTGATTTGGGATGTTTATGGAAATGATTAGGTTAATTACTTTTAAGTATGTGACTTTAAGATTAGATGATGTCATTTGGAGATACAATTTAACATGGAAGACTAAATTCATATATGTTTTGGGTTTCAGTATTAGTTTGGATTATATTGAAGGATTTTAAAGGCAATTTATTATTTAATGGTATTTATTTAACTTTGGGGTATTGTTGGTTTAATTTTAGAAATTAAGATTAGTATTTTTTTCTCTAATGGAATATACATTTGGGGGGTCATCAGATATTATACTAACCATTTTGGTTTTGATTAATCTCTAAAGACAATTTAAATATATAGTTTATCCTACGTGGATCATATATTTCTATAGAAGTTTATTCTAGCTCTTCCATTGTGACCAAGTCTTCTTGAATAATCATTGTTCAAAAAAACGAGTTAGTGGTAAAAAGTTATAAAAGAATGAAACTCTACTTAAAAAGTAAGTATATCTCTTTATGTTCTTAGTCAATATCATAAATTAATTCCTATCCCTTATGTAATGTAACTTAAAACAAAAAATGTTGTCCGTTTACTTTCCTACTAGGAGACTAATGACCGTTTGTCCCAACACAATTTTGTGGTTTTCTTATTGTTAACTTTCTACTGATCATGATTTCTATCCCTTTCCATCAAAATGTGACACTTAGTTGATCGTCCATATCGATGTTTTTCTACATGGAGTCCAAGTATGGGTTATCTTGGGTGAACTTTATACCTCTCTTTCTTTCTTTTAAAGTAATAGTTTTATTGACTATTTTTCCGATATGGTACTTTCCATTATATTCTCAAGCCCAATTCTTAAAATTACGAGGAAGCAATTTATTGAAGGAAGGGCGAATGTAACACCACAATCTTCCACTGTACACTTCTCTTTGAATAATACAATAGCATGTGTTGTACGCAACACTGAGTTCAAGTACACCACGACTTACCAAACTGGCCGTTCAAAAGAGGTTATGAATAGTATTAACTAAATTTTAAATATTATATTATCGTTATAATTTTAATCCATATTATGAGTTTCTAAGACATGATTTATGAACAAATTCATTTTTTCAGATAAAAGAAGTATTTTTCAAAAAATGAAATTTTACCGCCTTTTAATGGCGAAGCCTTTTTAAAACCAATTTTGGAAACTTTTATATATTCAATTTGACAAAAATAAATTATTCTGTAGAATCGGGTCATAAGAATTTAGTATCAATAATGTTTTGGTGTCTTTCTGATAACTTTCATATTTGGGCGAATAGTGAAAAATTACTAAATTTAAAATGAAAACAACTTTTTTTAATCAAAATAATTTATATTGTCAAATTATAAATTTTAATGGGTTGGGAGTATAAATAGATTATATTTTTTACTATTTAATCCAATGATGGTCATTTTAAGTAATTTCACCTTAAAATTGGACATGAACAGGTGTCAAACTTTTGATAGTTATTATTTCTTAAAAATACGCCTTTTGGTTTCGATAGCAGGAATCAATTTTAAATTAATAAATGCAACTTTTATGTTTTGAATTTGGAAAAATATACTTAGTTTTTGGATTCGGAATAACGAAATTATCCTAGGGTGAAATTTTGGTACTTTTCAGATAACTTTTATATTTTGATGAATAGTAAAAAATTACTAAATTAAAAACAACTTTTTTAATCGAAATAATTAACAGTGATAAATTATAAATATGAGTGGTTTTAAATTATATTTAAAATATATTTTTACAATTTATTACAATTTGGGTCATTGTACATAATTTCACATTTAAACCAGACATAAACAAGTGACAATCTTTTGATAGTTATTATCTCTTAAAAACACGTTTTTTGTTTTAACAACGGGACTTAATTTTAAATTTATTTCTGCCACTTCTGTGTTTTGAATTTGGAAAAATGGATTCCATATTTATAATTGAGATGTTCAAATTGTGTAAATAGGTAACTTTTATTTTTAGAAATTTTGGATAATTACTTCGGTAAATATTTTATTTACCATGGTTAAAGGGTAAATCCGGTAAACAAGGGTTAATAAATAATATTATAATAATACTAAATTACCCTAAAACGTGTCTTAAACCTATTGGTTGATACATGGTCGACCATTTTCATCTTTGGGTCGATTTTGGGACCCCATGGATCCACTTGTATGTGATAGGGACACTTTATTTTAATTAAGTTAAAATGAATACAAAAATGACACAAGCATATATCTTTTAGAAACAAAATTGTTACATAGGGTTATATATGTTTTATTTTAGAATATAAATATTAATTAGAAATATAAAATGATTTAATACATAATTATATTTTATTTATAATTTTTAGACATTAAATAATATAATTTATTTATGACACAATGGTGATGCAGTAATTACCTTAATAGTGAAAAATTAGAATAGTTGATATTATAAATAACCAAATAAATATAATTTGAGACTTTTATTGAATTAAAATAATTTTATATGTTAATATGACATATTAGGATTTATTTAATTGACTTTTTTCGAAGTAATAATTCTGTTATGAGTTTCAAAAAAATCAACTATTGAATAGTGTCAAAATTGACATAAAAGAATTTTTAAAACAAATATTATATTATTAATTGATATTAAATTTCTAAAAATCTGAGGTTCGTCCAAGAGACTTTTATAATGATATTTTCATCATTAAAGGACCACTTGGGGGTCTCTTGAATGTATATATTATGTTTATTAACTATATAATATAAAAATACAAAGTGACATGGTATATGTCAAACTAATTAACTAAGAGTTAAAACTAAACGATATGGTTAATATAATGACCCAAACCTGTCTAAATTCTATTGGTTGAATTTTTTTCGAACTATATCCACCTTAAAATTTAAATAATAAACTTTTGAGCCATTATAAACTGAATATGAATATATTATAAATTAATATTTCTAACTCTTCCAAATGTGCCCATCACCCCTCTTATAAAAGGGCACTCTTCCTTCTCATTTCTTCACACCTTCAAAGCCTTTTGGATCGGCCATACCCTGCCCAAATAATCTCTCAACATACCTCAATACAACCTATAGGCATTATTTTGATCATAAAGCCAACCTACGGAGCCCTTTTGATCAAATCAAAAGGAAGAACCCGAAGAAGAGGCAATGTTTTCACCACCCCTTTTCAAGTTCCTTTTGTCATCCACTTATTCTTTCTTTGTTATTACCATTATAAAATAATAAATCCAGTATCATATATATACTGTGATGTTATTATAAATATGGTACAACCATATTCAGTATTCTATCCACCTTTTGAATAACATGTCACCATACGTGTGTACGTACAGCTTACCGTCTCCACGTCGTGGTGTAATTGTTATTCAATATATTATTATTTTTATGGGTATAACAATGATTTATAACTCATTTAAATAATAAATATAACATGATAATGATTCTATATATATGATATACCATCCAATTATATATTATTTTAATATCAAAAGAATGATATCGTCGCACGTGCGTACGTACGGACTACCATCTCCACGAACGCGATGAGATTCCTTCTCCATCATATCTATTCAAGTATAATTATCATTTGATGATTTAAAAATAATGTTTAAGAACTTTATATCATTATGGATATGAATATGATACAACCTATCCATGACAAACATGGCTTACGTAACAAAACATATAAAAGAAAACGAGTAAGTTAACACCCGAAACGACTATAATTCTAAGATATTATTAACAAAGAAATGTTAAAAGATCATATATGATATAATATTAATGTATATGATTCACTAATAATTTAATAAAAATTATTTAAACATTATATAGGAGGTTTAACTACCCACAACCAAGGAAAAGTACAAGGTAAGGGGTTTCTTATCTCACTTTTTATTTCGTCAGATTTCCATTGTTCACCACTTATTTATTGCATGTGGTGTGTGTACTTACCGTGATTGTATTCATTGTGTAGCATACATTAATTTATGGATATTTACATCATCATTGTATTATCCTTCTTTCATGGGTGTATGTTTCGTAAGTTTCCAAATCGATAACGGAATTTGAAATTTCAATTTCCACTCATTCGACTTTACGCATACTTCATTGATTATTTTACTCCAAGATTATGTGTGGAATCACTATTCATTTGATTATGTCATAATTTACACTCCCCTTTCTGTGTATATACTTTTTATACACATAATCACTCCATTGATAAATTCTCAATTCATCGGTATGAACTTGATAAGAGTAATTTTTACTCAATCTCGATTTGTTGAGATAAACATCCAATTCATTGGTGTTGTTTTTACAAGAATATGTGTGAATGTCCTTTGATTATTTTACACTGAATATACAATCATATTTAGTGTATTTATATTTTTCCCACATAACTATGTCGTTGATTTATCCTTAATCTAAGGATACAGCCTTAATGAGATATTTCATCTCAATTTACATTCCATTGAAACTTCTTTGTTGTTATACACCAAATCACTTTTATGTGGTCTATATATTGTACTTTGACATAGTATATCAGGAATCCCTTTATTCTCATGATATTACAATGTTTTTATTACCTCAATTATTTGTATTCAAGTGTCCTTATTTTGGTTAGAAACTCTAAGTAAAATACCATTTTTAAATGTTTAAAAGACTTATTCTTCTAAATCATACTCATTAATGTCCATGTTTTAAAAAATTGGTTTTAAGGATTTATTCATATGGACATTAAAGTTTTAAAATTAAAACTCCTTTTAAATTTTTCAAAGTGGTTTGGGACACTTTGATTCAAAAATCTATTTTTAAATGGCTTCTTGACAAATAGTGTGACTTTTAAATGATTTCAAGAAAAAGGGAGATATTTCTCTCAAATAGTTTTGATGATTATTTTCATCTATGTCAATATCCTTCAATATTCTTCATTGATGTTATGGTGATACAATAAAATCTTCAATATTGTATCAAATGAGTTATGTTTGACTGTGGATGTGCTATTTTTTATACCATTCATGGTTTGTGGTTAAAGTATTGACATTTCATATGCTAGTTTTAATACGAATGATTATGGTATGTTTAAACCTGTTCATATGAGGAATGTATTGGACTAAATATGTGATGGGTGGAGACAACTATAGCTCCTCGATGCATCGGTTGGTCTCATGAGACAAACTAGTGTCTTGGCACAAGGCCTTGGTAAAATCTTATATGTAGTCTTGGCACGAGGCCTTGGCTATGTGGTTATGATAGTCTGGCATTATGCATCCCATCATTATGAAATTGGTTATTGATATTGCATGTGATTTTTCGACTAGTAGAATATCCATGTGAATAAGTAAATGGCATTATTTCATTTTATCTTTTCTATATTATGCTGAAGTTCAAGTTTAAAAGGCTTTTGTTTTAATTATAAATTTTCTTAAGTGTTTATGCTTATCTATGAAAGATTCTGCTATAATGTTATCCTTACCGAGTATCTGAGCTCACCCCTTTCAATGTTTTATTTTTCCCAGGATTATGAAGAAGTAATTTATGAATGACCTGCAGGGATAGTATGAGGTGATATGAAGACAAGATTTGTTTTATGATGTAATGTAAAACTTTATGTTTGTATCTAGTGTTTCCAAGGATACTAAACTAATCGGTCTTTTGAGACTTGATCTTTCTTGTGATCATGGCAATGTTATGTAATAATGCACTGACTCTGGGTAACTGGGGTTGGGGCGTTACAGGGACGGGTGAATGCATTTTTATAGTGGGGGAGCAGCATTCTAGTAAATTTTTAGAAAGGGAGTTACACTTACACTTTTCCTATGAAACGTGGGTCCAATAATGGTAAAAAGTATATCAAAACAAATATAGGGTCAATATATGACCATAAAATATCTTTTGGAAAAGCTTCTTGGTCTTTTTGTCTCTTATGTTAGGTTTAGTCCCTTGTTGTGCTAATTTTACTCTTAATCGTTGTAATTGATTTTAATCACATTAATTAATCATTTTTGTAAAACCTAATTTGAGCTTATTAAAAACTAAAAAAAAATTATTCAAAATATGTAATCCATTTTTTATATACCAATCACAAAAGTGAAAGAAATTAATTTAAAATTAACCCCACATACGGGATGACAATGAAGAATTTTTAAATAAAAATGTTCCAAAGGTTGCTAAGATTTAATATTTGATTTTGAAGTGGAATTGAACCCAATAAACTGAATTATATTAATTTATATATAATTAATAAAATTTGTCTTTAAAACCAAATATTAATACTATTTAACCATATAAATAAATTTGATGAAATTGCAGTTTTGAATTATAATTCAGTAATATTCCATATTCATCAAAAGACGAGACTTCACCGAGAAATAAAAAAATTCACCGTACCCTACTTTTTATGTTTCACCTTAAAAAATTATTTTTATTTCATTAAATAAAATTTATAAAATTTACAAAATATATATTTTAAATTGGTTTTGAAAATAAAAGGTAGTAAAACTACTTTTATAAAAAATAGGTTTTAAGGGTAATATTGGTTTTGTTACAATCTTATGCCTATCAACTCTCTATGATGAATGTAAAAAAATTTCATTGAATAAATAAAAAATATATTTCATTAATATGAATCACCAGTAGTAATAAATTTAACTTATTAGGAAAAAATTCCTTTTTTGAGAATAATTTTAGTCTTTATAAAAGTATTCCCTCCATATTCAATTGGTACTAATATTCATTTATAATTAATTTTTAACCAATGAATTCAACCATGTATTTTCAAAATTTAGTTAATCCTATTTATATCCTCCATCTTAAAATCTATGCAATATCTTATTATATTAAATAATAATATTTTTAAAAATATATTATTGTTTGGTAAAACTTGGTCTTCCATGTTACATAATCCATCAAGGAAAGTTAGGCTTATGTGCAATGTACATAAACCCAGGTGTTCCACATAGATAAGGATAACATATATGTTGATTATATTGCATAATTAACTTAGTGTTTCATATAATGAAATCCAAAATTATACAAAAAATATTTTCAATGTTGTGTGAAATGACAAATATCAAAAAGATTAAATTAATTTGTAAAAAAGCTATTTCACAAAATCTCAAAGTGTTACATTATACCCCCTTAATCTATTTTTTCCCTCGAAATTTGTGACGACCTGGACCCAGATGCCACTTAACCGGTCCCCGAGCCCAGTGGGCCACATGGCCTCAAGCACATCTTCTCAAATTCCAGAGGCTGCCGACTAGCAGTGAGGGACTAGGGTGTGTCAGTGGGAAGACTATGCCCTCATTAGAAGAGTGTATCACATCAGAAGAGATATAAATTAATAGTAAAAAGTGGAAGCAATATTAATAAATAGCAGAAGCAAACTGATGCAATATATAAAAAATAATAACAATAATTGTATCAACTAGAACATTGATGATGTAATGTCATGTCACTAGAAACTTGAAGCCATGGATACAAGACAATAAGAATAAAAAGTTACACAAGGTAAAAGAAAACAAAGTCTACTCCAAGTATCCCAAGATCCTACTCTGTCATCTTTTATCAAACTCCATCCGATCAGAACACAATCAAGTATTGGAACCTCCATTCTTTATTTTTTCAATACTTTCAGCCATGTAATCTACTCTAGGTACCAAACGGTGCCCGGAGATGGAGTGAGATAAATCTTAGTGGGCCACCACCAATGGTGCCTATAACATCTGGCCCATGTAATTGAATATAGAAGTGTAAAAGCATGTATATATAAAGTATAGCAATCAGTACAATATAACTAAATAAGCAAGTACCTGCTTCATCCCTCGGCTGGTGTATAAACATATAACTAGTTCATTAATTAATCAATTACCATTCAATGTTAATAGGTTACATGAGGCATAGCCAACACTAAAATCACCTCTTGATAGTATAAATAGTGAAGTTCCCAAGACGAAAAAAGGCAACCAGGCAAAGATATCATGTGATGAGTTCTAGGGTAAAAACCAAGGTAACGTAAACTCACTGAAATCTAATTCAGTAGTATCTGAGTCAAGATAAGGGGTAAGAGTGTAATCCAAAGAGCATAATCCAATTCATTCCACAATAAGGTGCCTACCAGGTTCAAGGTGATTGACCAAGGTAAAACGGGGCTAAGAAAAGATAGGGCTATAGGGGATTTCACCATGGAACCTACTAATAAATGCCGGATCCAAAAAGTGTATATGAGGTATCTTATAATAAAGAAAGGGACCCAACAGTAGTGTACCGGGAATCCAAGAATAGACAAAAACCGGAGTCTAGGTGGGTATCAACCAAAACAAATTTCATCCTTGAATCAGAATAGGGATCCTGAGACCCAAGGTATTCTCATCTTAGAATCCAAGTTGTGCTCAAGATATTCCATTCTTATTTGATATTTTAATAATTTTATAACTAATTTGGTTTGATTCATTCCTTCCATTAGTGTGGATAGGTCATGTAGAGTTGAAACCATTTATTTATTGGTCCAATCCTTGTCTTCCATTAGTGTGGATAGGCTAAGTAGGGTTGCAACCATTTAATAAAGTCATAGTTAGCTATTAAGGAATATTAAATTGTTGAAGTTCACTCTGCTACCTTCCATCAACATAGAAAGGGGTACGATGGACATGTAACCCTTATTCAATTTCTTTTTATAAGGCCATGTTATATACTGGGTATACTAGCCATTTCACATTTCATATTTCATATTTCATATTTCACATTTAATAAAAATTTGTAAGAAGTTACCTTAGACAGATCAAGTGGTTTGCATATATGGTACATTCTATTATGAAATTATCAATAATAACAATCCATTTAAGATAATAAGTCTCAACTTTAGGAAGGTCAAGTAAAGGCACACACGAAAGTAGGCTTAAACGTGTCAAAACACTAAAAACACAATTAAGTCATAACCTTTGATATGAGGTTGATTGAGTTGTGGGTGAAACCAATAACAACTAATCACATATTTGGAAAGACCATAACCACACAATTCAAATGAGTATATTCATGTAAAATTAATGTAAGAAATTATTTCCAAGGAAACCGGTGGGCCTTACACGGACATTCAAAACAACAAAAAACATTAGGGATGAGTTATAGACAACCCACCTTAGGGTTGTATGAGCCTTATCCTCCGGTATCGGCCCTTGATTTTCCTCGGATCAGAGTAGATCTAATAAAAGGTGAAAAAATCTTACATGAAGATATCTAGGTATAGAGTGAAAGAGAAGGAAAAAGGCTAAAGAGAACTCGAGTACTTACCGTTGCGCATCCAACATGATGAACAAAATCTTGATCGAGTGTCGGATGAAAGAGAACTCTTGATCCCAAGCATTGGACTTCAAATAGATCCAAAGGGAAGAAAAAGGAGGAAAATACCATAGGTCCTCTGATTAGGGAGGAAGGAGAGGATTAATAAGTCATTAAGGGAATTTTGGTCAAATTGCATAGGTTTCTAGCCTGTGCAGAGTTTGTCCGCATGGTTTTTCAAACCATGCACAAACTGTGCGAGATGGTTCTACTCAAACCTGGTAAAAATGGGCATTCACACAGTTTTCTTCCATGGTCATGTGCCAACCATGCAGGGTTCCACTATCCGAAAAAACACAAACCGCACGGTTAGGCAAACCATGCACTTACCATGCCCAAACCATGCGACTTGGCCTGTTTTTTCCGAAAGTGGTGTTCTAAGATCCAAACAAGCCCCAGAAACCCTCAGAACCTATGAATACTCATTAGGCATCTATATTAAGTTAAAATTAAATATTTAGACTGAAAATTAAAGGATCCATACTTGAGTGCAAAACCAAGTTCTTACTGTTTTCCCCCTTAAAATAACTCGACCCCGAGTTCTCCTTCCAAGGGTAAGGAAACACTGTCTGAGATCAACCTTGGATACTAAGAATGTACATTAGCTTCTCTCTCCCATGTATCATCCTATACATGGTCATTCTGCTAAAGCACCTGTATGAGACAGACATACATTCCTCAGAGAACCTTCGTGCTTTGGTCAACGATGAGTACTGGATACTCTTGAAAGGTAGCATTAACATCTAACTCAACTTCCTCCGGATCAAAGGTATGAGACATGCCAGTATCATATTGGTGAAGCTGTTATAAATGAAAGACATCATGCATGGAATGATATCTCTAAGGTAGGAGAAACTGATAAGCTATTGGCCTGACTCTCTCTAGAATCTTGAACAACCCGACATAACGATGCAACAAATTTCTCTATATTCTTAACCATTTATGCCTTAGCATGGGAGATACCCAAAGAAAAACATGATTCCAAACCTTTAACTCAAGTGGTCATCGATGGTGAACAACATATGATTTCTATATAGACTGAGCAGTATTCATATGCTTCCTAATCAGCTGGACCTGTTCTAATGTCTCCTAAACCAGACAAGGACCTAGTAGGGTGGCCTCACCTACCCCTAGTCAGAACAAGCATGAACGACATGGACTACCATATAATGACTCAAAAGGATCAATATGAATCATTTACTAGAAACTGTTTTTATAGGCGAACTCAACGAGATGGATATGCTTCTCCCAAGAACCGCTGAAATCAAGGACACATGCTTGGAGAATATCCTCCAAAACCTGTATTGTATATTTTGATTGTCCATCATTCTGATGGTTTAAGTTTGTGCTTATAAGTACCTAAGCTCGCATATATTTCTTCAAAACCTTCCAAAATGGTGAAGTGAAATGAGAATCCCTATATGAAATGATAGTATGTGGAACTCCATGTAGTCATACGATCTCACAGACATATAGTTTTTCCAATTCATCAAATGAGAAAGTATCCTGAATAATAATGAAGTGGGACTATTTTGTTAGTTGTTCAATGACTACACGGATAAAATAGCTACCCCTCAGCATCCTAGGTAAGCCGACTATGAAATCCATAGAAACATATTGTCATTTCCATTCTGAGACCAAAATTGGATGTAACAAGCATGCAGGTCTCTGGTTCTCCCCCTTCACTTGCTGATAGATGGAACACCTAGTGATGAATCCTGCAATCTGATGTTTCATCCCAGGCCACCAATACTGGTGTCACATAACTTGATAGATCTTTGAGATTCCAGGATGAACCGCCCATTGAGAAGTGTGGGACTTTTTCATCAACTCCTCTCTCACATCTGTAGGAACCCAAATACGTCCACATAGACGTAGGACATCATCTCTATCCATAGACCAATCTGGAGGTGGGTTATAACCTAATATACTCTCATGGAGAACCAAACCTTAAGGATATGAAAACTACCTACTCTTCACCTTCTCAAAAATGGAAGAGGTAACTGTTAAGGATGAGAGGTAAGGCTACTCATGACTATCATGAAACTCTAGATGAAGCTCAGAAAGGAGGGCCATTAACTTCTATTCATCACTGACTTCATATATGTCATGTGTTTGAATTTTTTAACTCAGTTCATCTGCAACCACATTTCCTTTTACAGGTGTATAGGCAGGATGAAAATCAAAGGATTGTAGTTATTTGACCCATCCTTGATGAAGGAGGTTCAAGTCACATTGAAAAAATATATACTTGAGGCTCTTGGGATCTATATACACCACAATGTTCTCACCCAAAAAATAGTTTCTCCCACAACATAATCCATGGACAAATTCTGGTAGATCGAGGTCATGCATAGGGTAATTTCTCTCATTAGGCCTCAACTTCCAATATCTGTATGCAAAAAAATTGTCTTCCTACATCAACATTTCTCCTAAGACAATGCCTAATGCATCACAGAATACTATATAACCCTTACATGGTTCTAGAAGAATCAGAATCAGTGCTGAGACAAGCCTCCCTGTCATCTCTTGAAGGGATTTCCCACATGTTTCTGAACACATAAACTTAACACCATTATTTTTAAGTCTAGTAAGAGGTGAATCAAGAAATGAGAAGTCCTATATGAAATTTTTGTAACATCCAACGAGCCCTAAAAAACTCCTGATATCAAACATGTTCTTAGGATACTCATAGGAGACTACAACACTATCCTTTTTTTATGTTCAACAAATAATCCTAATTCTGAAATAATATGGCCCATGAAGTGGACCTTTTCAATCCAGAAGTTTCATTTAGCAAGATTGGCATAAAGCTAATTCTTTCTTACTGTACTGAGAATGATCTCAAGATGTTTGGCATGGTCTTTACAAGTGCGTGAATACAATGAGATGTCTTCCACAAATACTATGAAAAAATAGTCCTTGTAGGGATGGAAAACCCTATTAATCAAAATCCATGAAAACAACAGGCATGTTTTCAAGACCGAACGACATAACCATATACTCAAATAGACCATAACTAATATGGAAATATATACGAGGTATGTCTGAGGGTCTGACTCGCACATGATGATAACCCGATCTCAAATCTATATTAGGGAACACCATTGCTCCTTGAAGTATGTTAAATAGATTATATATTTGAGGAATTGGATATCAGTTCTTGACTTTAATATAGTTCAACTTTCAATAATCTATGCATATACGTAAGGTTCCATCCTCCGTCTTGGAGAAAAACACAGTTGAACCCCAAGAAGATGTACTAGGTCGTATAAAGACTTTGGCCTCTAAGTCCTCTATCTTCCACTTGATATCTTGAAGTTGAGTAGGCTCCACTCTATACAAAGGAATGGACACTAAAGATACTCTTAGAACAAGATCAATTGTATACTCTACCTCTCTCTTAGAAGGTAATCTAGAAAAGTCATCAGGAAAGACTTCCCTGAAATGATCAACTACTTGAGGGAAAACCATTTGAAGCAAACCATGATCCTCGAAGAAAAAAATTTCAATATGGGTTGTCACTCCACCTATCCCATGATGCTTCGTCCTACTCTCCCAGCCTAGACATCCCACTCACCTTTGAAAAGATAAGTCTTGCCTTCTAGTGATGTAAATGAATCCCTTCGGTGATAACAGTCTACAAAGTCATGATAGTGGAATAACCAATCTATCATGAGAATGAAATCGAAGTATATCATATCAAGAACAAAGAGATTCCACAAGAAAGGGTAACATCCAACATCAAGGGGCTAGACCCTGCACTCGCGTATTCCCCCCATCCATGTTCCCAACGGTGTATCGGGGGTTATTACACCGTAGTTATATTTTATCTCTAGTACGATACTTTCTATGATAGATACCGAAATAAAAGAGTTTGAGGCACCTATATCAAACAAATCAGACATAATAGTAGAGGCTACTATAATAGTACCTCTCACTATAGATGGTCTTGTAACCTGATCCTCATGTATTGGTTGTAAGGCAAGAAACTGACTTGATCCACAACCCTGTGAAACAGATAGACTACCACGATCATGGCTACTTTTCTAGTGCTACTGATGATAAAGGATCAGACTACTAAGGCCCTGACCTCTTCCCCATATAGACCTTCCAGTGCTACTCCAACTCCCAACCTAATGTGGCACAAAAAAAACATGATCCAGAAGGTGGAGCTAAACTTGATACTTTTCCACACGAATATGGTTTAATGGTCCTAAAAAAGCACTAATGATTACCCATACAACCAGAATCCTTACACTCCATATGGTCTCTATCACACTGGGGCTTCTTATGCCCTAGTTTTATACAGTTATGACACACAACAGAGCTATCAAACTGGTTACTCTGTCTTCCACTACCCTAATGATAAACATCAAGGGAATGTATTCTTCCTCTAGAAGAACTACAGGCCTGACACATCACTGCTATTTTAAACCTAGTACTCGCTCCATCCCTCAAGTTACACTTAGTGATAAGGGCCTACTAAACTATTTTAGATAATGTAGGAAGGCTAAAGGAATTCACCTGAGTTCATATGAAATACTGAAGTGCATCCTCAAAATGCCTAGCATGCGAAAGCTCATTACCGACTATAAGCTGTGCAAAGGCCTGTAAATCAGTGAAACGTTATGAATATTCCATAATTGATATAGAACCCTACTCAATATTCATGAACTCTCTGGCTCTATTATATCTCAATGACTGAGGAAATAACTGATCATAAAAGGCAATTTGGCAGTCAACCTATAACATGCCCTGATGATGTCCGACCTGGGTAATGACATCCCGCCAATGCATGGCTGAATTCTGAAGCATGTATATAGCAAGATTGAATATCCACTCTGGAGGGGTTTTCAGATGGTCAAATATAGAAATCATTTCCTCTATCCAAGACTCAGTATCCTGAGATATGTCATCCCATGAAAATGTTGGAGGATGCTGCTGCTGGAACTCACGGGTCAGATCAACCATCGTGGGTGAAACCTGTGGAGCACCAATGATGGAATACATCATATGTAAGAAACTATAAAGGAATTGAGCATCAATTCCCAAATTAGGTACAACAAGCAGTGCATCATGTGGCACTCGTGAAAGTAAGACTAGATGCTCAGGGGCCATCGTATCTGAAGCATGGTCGTCACTACCCTTCTGGAGAACAACATAAGGATGTCGTGGCGACATTGGTCTACAAATTCCAAGTACGCACCTTACAAAAATCTTTAAATAAAAAAGATGGAATCAATAGCAAAAAAATATCGTATGAAAACTCACTACCCAATGCATACTACCCAAACTACCCTCTTATACGGCAATGTATCGGTAAGTGCTCAAGTGTAAGTTTTATGTCTTTTCAGAGTTAATTCTTAGGTTCACTCCTTTAACATTCAATAACATGAAAATACAGGATAAGGATGTTCAACCAATTCATTTTAGGTTTAAAGATTTAATTATTAATGGATAGTCATTTTCAATGATTTAGTGCACATACACCTATCACCAAAAATGAAACCCATTTACTTATAGCATAATGGCTTGACTTGGTAAATTACTCATTCCAACCCTTGAGGGCCATACACCACATGAATTCAGACATGAAATCACTAAATCTAATCCAAATTAGTACAGTTACAAGAAACTACCACAACATCCCTCAACAATCACATGCATATCAAGAAATGTAAATTAGTGAAATGAACATATATAGTATAACAATATGCACGCCATGTGAATTCTAGGTGCCTGAAATGGTGCATGTAACAATTCTCCTTACCCTCATATCATCGGGATAAGGATGAAAGAAAAACCTCAATAATAGTAATAACCAACCACACTATATAACATGTACATCACCCAATGGTGAAATAATATCAACTAGAATAGGAAAATTACAACAACAATTGCATTATTGGTAACTTGGATTTTACCCCGAACATTGGTTCATGAAACCCATGAATGGATTATGAACAAGTCCCAAGCGTTCCTATTCTCCAATATATTGTCTCCAAATAGTCACGAAAGAAAATAAACCACATTTGATATAACAATGTGATGACCCAAACCCGGATTCCACTTAACGGGTGCCCTGTGCCTGGTGGGCCACATGGCCTCAAGCGCATCTTCCTAAATGCCAGAGGCCACCGACTAGCAGCTAGGGACTAGGGTGTCTCCATGGGAAGACTATTCCCTCATTAGAATAGTTTAGCACAATAGGAGAGATATAAATGAATAGTAAATAGTGGAAGAAATATGAATAAATAGCAGAAGAAAATTGAAGTAATAGATAAACAAGAACAACAAAAATGCATCAACTAGAATATTGATGATGTAATGTCATGTCACTAGAAAAGGGGAAATATGGGATACAAGACAATAAGCATAACATGTTTCACAAGGTAAACGAAAACAAAGACTTCTACAAGTATAAAGAGATCCTACTCGGTCATCTGCTATTAGTCTTCATCGTATCAGCACCCAACCAAGTATTAGAAGCGGCATTATTCCCTTTATCAATACCTGGAACCATGTAATCTAATCTGGGTACCAAACGATGCCTGGAAAGGGTGTGAGTTAAATCTCAGTGGTCCACCACCAACAGTTTCTATAACATTTGTCCCGTGCAATGGAATATAGAAGTGTGTAGACATAAAAATATAAAGTAAAGAAACTTGTACAATATAACTAAATAACCAAGTACCTGCTTTAGCCCTAGACTGGTGTCCGAACATGTAACCATTTCATTAATTAATCAACTACCATTTAATGTTAATAGGTCATGTGAGTCATAGCCAACACTGACATCACCTCGTGAAAATATATGTAGTGAATGTCCAAGAGGTAATAAGGAAACTAGACAAAGATATAATGTGGGGGAGTTCCAGGTTAAAAACCAAGGTAATGTAAACACACAGAAAGCTAACTCAGTAGTATCTGAGTCTAGATATGGGGTAAGAGTGTAGTATAAGGAGCGTAATCCAAGGTATTCTACAATAAGGAGCCTACCAAGTACAAGGTGATCGACTAAGGTAAAATGGGTCTAAGAAAAGACAAGGCCCCATGGGCTTTCACCATAGAACCTAATTTTCAATGTTGGATCCAAGAAGTGTATCTGAGGTATCCTATAATAAAGAATGTGACCCAACGGTAGTACACTGGGCATCCAAGGAATAGAAAATAACTAGAGTCTGGGTGGGTATCAGCCTAAGCAAACAGTATCCTTGAATCAGAATGAGGTTCCTCTGACCCAAGGTATTCTCCTCTCAGAATACAAGGCAAGCATGAATCAGTCCATTAATATTTGATATTTTAATCATGTTATAATTCATTTGGTTCAAGTCCTGCCTTCACTAGTGTGGATAGGTCATGTAGAGTTGAAAACATTTATTTATTGGTCCAAGCCTTGTATTTCATTATTGTGTATAGGCCATATAGGGTTGCATCCATTTAATAAAGTATTTGTTAGTCATTAAGGAATATTCAATTATTGAGGTTCACTCCTCTACCTTCCATTAACATGTAAAGTGGTGATACAGACATGTAACCTTTATTCAATCTCTTTTTATAAGGCCAAGTTATATACATAGTATACTTTCCTTTACACATTTCACATTTCACTTTTACTAAACATTTTTATGCACTTACCTTAGGCGAGTCAAGTGGTGAGAATATTTGGTACATACCATTATGTAATTATCAGTAATAAAAATCCATTTATGATAATAAGTCTCACCTTTAGAAAGTTCAAGTAAAGGCACACCCGAATGATGGCTGAAACGTGTCAAAAAAACCCAATTAAGGCTTAACCTTTATCATTAGGCAGATTGAGTTTTGAGTGAAACCAAAAACAACTAATCACATATTTAGAAAGACTGTAACCATATGATTCTAACGAGTATAATCATGGAATGTTAATTTGAGAAACGGTTTCTAACAAAACTGGTGGGCCCCACATGAACATTTTAAAAAACATGGAACTTTAGGGATGAGTTATAGACCACACACCTTAGGGTTATACGAGCCTTATCCTATAGTATCGAACCTAGATCTCCCTTGGATTAGAGTAGATCTAAGAAAAGGTAAAAAAACTCTCACATGGAGATAACTAGTTAGAGAGTGGAATAGAAGAAGAACAGATAATGAGAACTCAAGTACTTACTATTGCATAACCAATATGATAAATGAAATCTCGATCGGGTGTCGGATAGAAGATAACTCTTGATCCCTATGTTTGGACATTAAAAATATCCAAAGGGAAGAAAAAGGAGTAAAATCCCTCAGGCCCTTAGATTATGTAAGAAGGAGAGGATTAATAGAACATTAAGGACGTTTTGGTAAATTTACATAAGTTTTTATCTAGAGAACAATTTTTCTCCATGGGTTTTCAAACTGTGAGAAAATAGTACGAGTTGGTTCAACCTGAATCTGGAAAAAGGGGCATTCGCATGGTTTGGCTACACAGCCGTATGCCAACCGTGAGAGGTGCCTCTATACAAAAAAACACAAACCGAACGGTAAGGAAAACAATGTCCTAACCATGTGCAAACTGTACGACTTGGCATGTTTTCCCAAAAAGAGGTGTTTTGAGATCCAAACAATCCCTAGACACACTCAAAACCTTTTCTAACTCGTTAGGCATCTAAATTAGGTCCAAAGTAATGATTTAGACTATAAATTAAATGATCCATACTTGATTGAAAAATTGAGTTCTTACAAAAACTGTCTGGGTTATTAAAGGATTAATACCTGAATATTCCTTTCAAAGAAACCCACATTGTAAAAATGAATACTAAAACATCTTTTAAAATGGGAAAGCTGGAAACGTAATGGTTACTCAAAGAAACATGTAACTAGGTTTCCACATAGGATAATATAGGTGGGAGGTAAAACAAGGACATAGAAGAGAATTATAACTACCATGTCTTGATAGTGATTGAAATAGAAAATGGTTATGAGAATGTTAAAAATCATAAATCTATAAACCAGTGATGTTCTAAGGAGCCATTTGATTAATCAAAAAAAGAATAAGGATAAAAAAGTTTTTTTCAAAACCCTTTTTCCTAAAGTCAAAGAAATTTCTTGAAAATATATACACACACATGATTTCTCGACAAGCTAACCCTTTGTTGTGCCTTGATCAACTTTCAGTTCATCACTCATTCCATGAAATGAAGGTGAATTTTTCATTCCTAAATCACTAATAGATCATTAGATCACTAAAAATTAACCCATCTATATTCTATCTGTTGACAAAAAAAAGTGGTTAGAATAGGTTCTACAATATACATGATTCCATATGTGGTGAGATAATACTCTATCTGAAGTTTAACATAAATATTCCCTAAATGGTTATCCATATAAAACTTATGAAAGATGAAAATATGACAAATTAGAATGAAATTCATGAAATCAACTTAACATTGTTCACCCATATATTAAAAAGTATCCCTTGGTTGTCACATTCCAAACATGTAATACCCTCATCATAAATTATCTTGAAACATGGTAATAACCTGAATTACCAAAAATCATTTTCCAAAACATGAAGTATTCCTTATTCCAAATATTACTAGATATATTCCATAAATACAAGAAGTTTTAATCTTCATTCATGGTGATATAGAGTAATTTTTTAAAAAAAACGTTAATTGGTTATAATCTTATTGGTACTATCCAATTTACTTTATCCAAATCAATCATTTCATTATCCAAGATAAACATATTTTTCTCTATATCTTGAACACATTACGGGCTATGTTCCCTTAATCAAAATATCACCTTTCCATTAAATCACTTTTCTATGTCTTTCTCACTATTCAACCTATCATTTTCAATCCATAATGAAATCTTATTCGGAAAATACATATTTATTTCATGATTCATAAAACACAATATTTTAATTCCAAAACATGAATACATAATTAATCTATTTTTATTCTTAAAACATTACTCTGGATTAATCATCTTATTCTTTAATAAATCTTTCCTATGATATGAAATATGAATCATGTATTAAGATTACTCAATCTTAATCTAATCACACTTCTTAAATTTAATGAAAACAATACTAAAAGAACCTATCATACATTTTTTGTGGCATTCCCGATGTCTTTATCATTATCTGTATAACCAATACTCATGGGCTTTCATAATTCTTTTAATGAGATATCCACTTACAAAATAAATTTTCATCATGCCCAAACTTTCCACATCTAAAAAATTCAATGTTTACCCAGTTCCTTCTAGTATCATCTATTGACTAAAACCATAATGTGTAGGGCGAGAAATAGTTATTATAACAAAAAACCACATAATCATAAAAAGTACATATTAGATGTCTAAATAATTAACCCTACTTATTTAATATATGAATCCTTATGTTTATCATAGGTTATTCATAGTAATCATCTATTTAAATCCTTAATGATGGTTTATAAAGATCTTGTGAATTTCTAAATAATATCCCAATGGAGTTTCAATCCAACTGCATAGTATTTCCCATTTTTAGGTACTAGGTTATGCTCGAGTAATGCCTAATGCACCTTATCAGAGTTATCACTCTTTCATACATATATTCCATAACAATTTCCACTTATAATATCAAAATATATATTTATTTCTTGGAAAACACTCTCTCTACCCTTTACCAAAATTTCACGACATTTTCTTATACTTTTCCTCATCATTAAACTTATCCTTAAACACATCTATAGAAATATTCTTTGAAATATTCCAAGGGATATCAATATTTCTTTTATCATCCTAGTTTCCAAAGGTGAGTAAATACTTTCTCTGATATCATCTATAACAAACCAGTCCTAACATACATATACATTATATATTTTTTACTAAATACATAATACATTATAAAAAACGAATTCCAAATACAGTATTAGTTTGGTGCCTTTGGAAACATAGAACAAAATTCTTCTAACTAATTGAAAGATGTTAAATGTTTCACAAAATGACCCCCTTAGTAATTCTACATAAAACCATTCTTCATAACATTTGGAATGGTAACATAAGAAAGGGGTGAGATAAAATGCTTAGTAAGGGTAAACAAATAAAATACCTAAGAATAACATTAAAATAAGGGTACTATAACATGATCATATCATTATAAGATCATACCCTACATATGAATGATTGTATACATGAATCATTTCTGAAATATTATAAGTTAATAAGACATGAATCATAAAATAATTAGGAACATAAGACATAAAATAATAACATATGAATAAGACCTATAATTATGGTATACACATCAACATATAACATCGTGAACATGTAGAAGTAGAAACATGTTCACTCATTATGTTAAGGAGAAGAAATCAGGCCTGTGCACAGATTTATGGACATGAAACCAAGTCTATGAATAATATTGTGAATAGTAAATTACATTCACACATAACATTATGAACATGTAATCTAGTTCATGCATAACATTGTGAACATGTAACTAGGTTCATGCATAACATTGTGAACATGTAATTAAGTTTACACATAACACTATGAACACATAATAAGTTTCACTCATAACATTTTCAACATGTAATCAGGTTCACATATAATCATATGGACATGAAACCATGTCCATGCATAACATTGTGAACATGTAATCTGTTTCATGCATAAAATTTATACTCATGAGTCATCCATCATTATGAAATGCATTAGGGAGAGATATAGGTCCAACCCGTCATATAATATGTGTTCCACTATATTATAAAAAATCATTATATCATAACCATGAAATGAAATGGGAATACTAAAAATTTAATCATATCATTGCCTATGGAAAATAGATAGGTCTCATAATCATTACAGAAATTCATAAGCCATAAAAAGAATCATGTTTCAAAAAAAACATAACCCATGGATGTGAAACCAGTTTCATAAACATATAACCCATTGATGATAAATGGTTATCGTAAACATGATGCCATCAAAAGATAAACCATTCATAGAAATAATATGAATGGAACCTTTGGATAATTTCCTTGAATATCCTAAGTAAGATAAATGGATGTTGTAAGGACCCTAAATTTTAAATAAATATTGTTTCCTAATTTTATGTGTTATTTTATTTTATTTTTATACTCAACAAAAATGTTTCATTTGATAACATGAGTATAATTAAAATGAGACTGTTGGTTTTTGAATGTTATATGACCATTGGTCAATATGACCACTAGAAACTAAACGTTTTGATTATTGTCTCTAAATACAAGTAATCTTGGTTAATTAATATAGAAAGAAGATTTGATGGGCTCACCCAGTAGTCTTGGACCAATCGAAGCCCATCTAACATAACTTGGGAAGGAGGTAGCACCACTGGGCTTTGCTCTTGACCAAACCCAAGCTGAACTTCATCGTATAAAGCTAGAACGGGATCGCCTTCACGAGAAGTTCAAACTGATAGAAATTACTACTCGTGCGATGTTGGTCGAGCCTCCCCCAGATTCTCTCACCTTAGCACACCTTACACTTAGGTCCTATGCTGGTGTGATAAGGGGCTAGGTAAGGAGACCATAACTGTCTTGTGTAATCCTTTGTTTTAAATAAAAATTTCGATTGCTTTTATGAATTTTCAAATGACCGGATAAATATAGTATGCATATTTTTGATGAATTTTAGAAAAAGGATATTTTAATTATGTTTATGTAAACCCTAAATAATTATAAACGTGTAATGATTTTCAAAAAATGGTCTTCTACAATTATGTTCAGTACGAAATTTAGAGTCTAATAAGATCAACTTAATTTTTGATGAATAGTAAATTATGAATAGTGATTTTATGATTAGGATTAGTAATGTGTCCAAATGGATTAGTAATCTCACTTAAAGAAAGTATTAATATAATCTAGGCACCTTGATTAAGTAATGTGATTCAATAAAATGGTTAAATAACGGTTTCATAAATCATTATTCAAGTATTAGTTTTTTCAGGTGAATAGTGTTTTTTATTTAAAAATTTAATTAAAAATATTTAGATAATTATTTTTATAAAACGGATTTCATTTTTGAACTCAGAGCACCGATATTATGCTATGGTAATTTTTGGGGTTTTTTCTGAAAAAAATGAATTTTCGGTGAATAGTGTTTTTATTTAAAAATTAAATTAAAAATATTTAAAAAAATATTTTTATAAAATGGAGTTCATATTTTTAATCATAGCATTGATATTTGGTTAAGGTGAAATTTTGGGATTATTCTGAGAAAGTTTAATTTTCGATGAATAGTGAAAATACAGTTTTTAAGTTACGGGTGTTTAATGACATCATTAAATGATGTATTAAGTTTGTAATAAATATGTTCGAATTATGAATAGTGAGATAAGGTATGAGGTGTCCCAAGTGGCCAATACCATGGGCAAATACCATGGGCAATCCAATGGTTTTTCCAAAACCACTAATGAGGTGTCCCTTTTCCATTAATGCCTTGTCCCCTCACTTTACCTATAAATACCAAGCCATCCTCTCATCCATTCGACTCCCCACTCTTTCCCAACGAAGTTATGATTTATTTACCTCCCAAGGAGTCCTCCCATGGTGCCCCCAATCCTTCATGGTCCCAACCTTTGAGTTTTAAGAGTTATGTTTTAAGGTAAGGGATCTGATCTCTCTCTTTCTTTTCGAGAAATCTCTTTTAAGTAATTTATTTTATGCTCCATGTTCTTATGTTAAAGGGTGTTCTTTTATACTCCTCTTACTGACCTTTTCATGTTCACATAATGATAGATCCCCTCTTACTCTCATTATTTCTTTTTAGGAAGTTTTAAGTGGCGCCGTTAGGCTGCCGAAATTTTTGTAACAGATTCTTTCTCCCTTCTCATTTTTCAAGATCTATTATCTTGTAAAGTATTTGAAGTTCCTTTTTATTATGTTGGGGTATGATCTATAAATTTATCATACTGATCTTTTATGATCATATGATGAGAGACCCCATTTGATCTCTTCAATTCAGTATTTTGAAGTTTTAAGTGGCGTCGTTAGGCTGTCGAACTTTTAAGTGGTTCTTCACCTTTCTCGTTTTGAAGTTCTACTTTCATGTCAATTCTTTCAAGTTCCTTTTTTTTATGTTGGGGTATGATCTCTATATCTATCATACTGGACTCATATTTCCATATGATGAGAGACCCTATTTGATCTCATCAATTCATTTTTTTGTTGAAGTTTAAGTGGCGTCGTTAGGCTGCCGAACTTTTAAGTGGTTCTTCACCCTTCTCGTTTTGAAGTTCTACTTTCATGTCAATTCTTTCAAGTTCCTTTTTGTTATGTTGGGTTATTATCTCTATATCTATAATAATGGACTCTTATGTTCATATTATGAGAGACCCCATTTGATCTCTTGAATTCAGTATTTTGAAGTTTTAAGTGGCGCTGTTAGGCTGCCGAATTTTTTAGGGGATTCTTTCACCCTTCTCATTCTTTTCAAAGTTCTACTTTCATGTCAAGTCTTTCAAGTTCCTTTTTAATTATTTTGGGGAATTATCTCTATAGCTATCATACTTAACTCTTATGTTCACGTGATGAGAGACCCTATTTGATCTTTTCAAATCATTTTTGTTGAAGTTTATGTAACGCCGTTAGGCTGCCGAACTTTCATAAGAGAAATCAAATTTTTGTCTTCGTTACATGTTTTTTATTTCAAATGGTATGTCCTTGAAATTTCATTACCATGATCATGTATCCTTATTATCCTGTCCATATACTGTATTATGGGTCATTTATGAATGTTTGACCCATTTTCCCTCTCTTTTTAATGTCTTCTAAAACCTCGTAACATAGCCGTTATGCTGCAGAATTTCCATCTCAAAATGTCTCTCTCTTTTTCTAAAGTTCTTTTATATTATTAAGTGAATACTCAAAGATCTTTCTTCTAAAGGGGTATTCACATATATACCAAAATTTTCTATTTTAAATTCTGGGATTTACATACATGAGACCTACCTTCCTTTTCTGTGGGTTTTAAAGTCACATAAAGGTCATGTCTTTAAAGTAGTTTTTAAAATGTTGTGATTATGAAATGAAACACATTTATTTTATGCTATATGGGTTATTTATGAAATTTTTGATGATGATATATGTGGATCACATGATAATAAAGGCAAATTTAAGGGTTCGCCCTGATAGCGCTCCAATGCATTGGGTAATGATGTAACCACTAGAGATTACAATTTTCATGATACCTTGGTGAATAACCTTGGTAATTTTCAAATGACACCTTGGGGATGGACCATGGTGATATGTTCATGATTGTCTATGTTAAATGATGTAGCCACATTTTCAAGTTATGAAAAATGTTATTTTTATTATGATGTGCCTCCTTATTTCATTCTCATGCCTTAAAGTTCTTTTTCATGACCTTATTGAAGTTTCTCAAGTTCACATGTAAAATGTTTCTCTTGTTTTCCTTACTGGGATTTTTTCTCACCGTTTCTTTTGATGTATGCTCCCAGGTTATGTGATGCAGTAATGAACCTAGGATGAACATGAGGAGAAGCCTTTCAATTTTTTTAGAATAATTTTTTATGTTTTCATGTTTAATGTTCTTGGTTTCCAAGACACTAAACCTTAAAGATCCTCAGTTTTGTAAAATTTAATGAAATTTTATGTGATAAAGAGGCGGGATGCTATAGATGTCATATTAGATGGACAATAATTTTGAAATATAGTTTAAAAACATTTCTTGTGAAAAATATATTCCTTCATTGAAAAGGTATTTTTAAAAATATAACCTTTAGAAATCCATTTTATTAAAAATAATTTGAAAAATTATAAAGATGTCTTGAAATCATTTTGAAAACCTTTTTCATTAAAACTTAATAAAGATTCTTGAAAAAAATTACAAAATAGTATTCCTTTAAAACTTATAAATTAAACTTGAAAAATTTTTGAAAACCATTTTCCATGAAAATAAATTGAAAACATATAAAATAACCATTGACATCTTTTAAATCCTTTTCTTTTAAAAAAATCTTTTGAAAACAAATAAAGGAATCCTTGAAAATCAATTAAAACTACTTTAATCAAAAACAATTTTTAAAAACCCTTTTTATTTTTTTAAAATAAAAAAATTAAAAATATTAGGAAAACCAATTTATTTTTTTAAAAAAATCTCTCTAAAATTCAAAATTAATCATCAATTAAATGACGTTCATCATGGTGGGTAAGTCTGTACATGTCGAACATTTTTTTACACCCTAAATGATTAAAATATTGAATTGTTTGGAAAAAGAAAAGAAGATTAATTTTAAAAATAATACTATATTATTAAATAATTTTTTATTTTTATTTAGAAAACATAGTTTTGAAAGAACATAGATTTTTGACTGAAAGGGGAAATAAAGTCATATTTTCAATTTTTTTCTTAATTATCATAACTACCAAAGAGTGGTAAAATGGTAACATTACTTGGATATAAAATTAATAAATAGTGTTTAAAAAATTTCATGAGAGTTATTTATATGTGGATCATAATATTTCACCAATGGAATCATAATCATAAACAATCTCAATAAATGATCATACTATAGCAATGAAATGTTACCACATTGCTAACATTGAAAAATAATACAATGGAAATAATAAAATTTCTTGATTCTTAAAATATAAGAAAAAGAATTATATTCATGATATAACATCTCAATTTTATTATATACATGTCATATAAAACCGTAGTTTCATGACATGACATGTATCTCAAAGAAGGAAAATTTTGACAAAACCACTTTACAAATTTGGTTACATTTGAAACATAAAACCCCTGAAATAAATTACATAAAATGGATATTTAAATATGCATAAATTTGAGTATAATAATCATATAATACATCCATGTGCATTATAACAACAACATAAATGAAATGTATTGTGAATAAGGCATGTATCTCATGGGAAAAAGTGAGATGAAACTCCCTAACCATATGTATTGATATTCATTGTACACATTCAAACATATTGTATAATAAATATTTTGTTACTATAAATAAAATACTGAACCATATTATTATATTTATACCATATATTATTTGTTTGTGAATTTATATTAACCATTTCTTAACAACTACATGTTAATGTTATGTTTTCGGGTAATATCCTCCTTATTTTTCGTATATGTTATGGCTTGTTATTCTTGATCCTCTTACTTATATAATGATTTGATTATTTAAAGAATTTAAAAATATAAAAATATCATATATATTTCTTATATTTTTATTTATAATAATCTATATAAGATATATGTAAGAAATGGATTACACTGTTCATTGAGATGGTAAGTCACACGTATGAATGAACGTTGTTTCTATGTTATTTTCATATTGAATGAAAGAATGTAAATGAAATATATGTATTTATATATTTATATAATATAATTAAATTATAATTAATATTTTAAATTTATCATATACTTTCACTAAACACATCCTTATTACATTACATGTATGTTCTGAACGAATCACATCGTTTTGAGGGGGTGGTAGTCCACACTTTCGAAAATAAAATTATCATACTTAAAAAGATTGGAAAGACTGAATGTATGTGTTGTATAATTATTATGGAAGTATAGATATGTTATAAATATCGTATATGTCAAATAAAAATATATTTTCCATCATAATTCCCAATCATGAGAGTTAGTAAAGGAAAAATGAACAACATCCTTTTGTGATGCAGTTGTTCACTATACACAAAAATGGTATGTTCTCTACCCATTAGATGGAAGTGTGAAAATGTAAAGTTATAACCCTTAAAATAAAAATATATCATAATATTTATGATATTGATTTTATTATATAAAATTTAAATAGAAATAATTGAGGGCTAGAGAATGAAAACAAATCTAAAGAGCTTGAGGAAGGATGCTACCTTTTTTCAGGTAACTTCATTTAGATTGTAGAAAAGGGATTACATGGGTTGATTTATTCAAAATGTGATGGTTATAGGTTAAGGAGAGGTATTTTTAGAATTTATTTGGTATAATATTGGTCAATAAAAATTGTCTTGAGATGTTTGAGGAAGTGGGAGAGGTGAGTTCCTTTTATAGTGGAGGAGGAGTGATGTTCTTTTTGGGAAATAAAATTACACCCACATTTTTTCTATTAATGGTGTCTCAAATAATATTTCAAAGTGGATCAAAGAAATTATAGGGTCTAATTATTTCCATTTAATGGATTTTTTAAATGTTTCAAGGTCATTTTGGCTCTTATGTTTAAGGTTTCGTTCCTTATTAAGCTATTATTTCTATTAATCATTGCATTTGATTTTTATCAAATTCACCAATATTTTTGGTCAAAAAATAATTTGAAATTATTATAAATTATAAATTTTTATTATTAAAAATATTTAATACAATTTTAAAATTCCAATCATATAAGTGGCATAAATTAATTTAAAATTAATCATGTATGCAGGATGAAAATGCATGTTTTTATAATAAAAATGTTTAAAAGTATGCTATGTATTTTTAACAAATTTCAATGTGAAATTGATCCAAATGACAAACATTATGTTAATTTTTTTTAATTGATATAATTATACTTAATAAACAATTATATTTATAATTTAACCTTATAAATAACTTAGATGAAGAAACTGTTTTGAATTAAAATTTCGTATTGTTCTCTATTCATCAAAAAATTAAACAACATAAAAAAATATGAAAAATTAAACATAACCTAATTTTTATGATTCTATTTAAAAAATAATTTTTTACCTATAAAATATATAAATTTTTGAAAATTTATATTGAAAATTGGTTTGTCGTTAAATGGCGGTAAAATCACTTTTATAAAAAAAATGTTTTTATGTGTAATATTGGTTTTGTTCTTATATTATGCCCATAAAATATATCTGATGAATGTAAGATATATTTTATTTAAAATATAAAATATATATTTCATTAATATCATTCACCAGTATTAATTAATTTAATTTATCCGGTGAAAATTCCATTGGGAGCATAAAATTATTTCTTTATAACATTCAATTTATATTCAATTGTTTCTTTTTTTCATTTCGAATTAATTTGTAACCAATGAATTCAACCATTTATTTTATAAATTTAGTTAATACTATTAATAACCACAAACTTAATGGAAAGTTTATATCTTATTATATTAAGTAATAATATTTTTAATAATATATATTTTTTCGGTAAAACTCAGTCTTGCGTGTTACACAAGACATTGAGGAAAGTTAGAGTTGCTTGTAATGTATGCTAACCTTGGTTATCTATGTAGAGAAAGCTAAAACATTTTTTTTCATGTATTTTATAATTAAAATGGTGTGCTGTATAATGCAATCCAAACTTACAAAAAACTATTTTTTATGTTTCCTGAAATGAAAAATATGAAAAAAGATAAAATTAAATTAAAAAATATCACAAAACATCAGGGTGTTATAGATTTTGATAAATTTATTATCAATAAGCTTCACAAAATCATTAATTATGAAATTAGAAAATGGTCACATCTTAAGAAAAATTTTATACAAGAAAAAGATATTTCATTCAAATCATTTAGAAATATAAATACTTAATAGAATTAAGACTGGTCAAATAATGTTGATAATATGTAATATTTTAATGAAACAATCTTTATAATGTTCACTATAGGAGGAACTGGTAAATATAAATGTAAAAAACCTTTAAATGTCCTAATTTTAAAATGTTAATCATTGTCTTATCTAACTATCCAATGAAATTTAGAGGTTGTAATGACAATGAAATTTTGACAAGGAAGACTCTTTGCTTGGTGGATCCCTCTTTGAGTTCCCGCATTTCTTTTGGGGTTTTAGTTTCGGGGTTCATTACCAATATCCACATAGGGTTTCAATCCCATTTTCATATCTTTCATGTTTTTGGGTTTGATTTTCATTAGGGTTTCATCCCCTGGGTATCCTCTCTCTCTACCAGTTATGGTTTCTACTCAGGTTTC
This sequence comes from Viscum album, assembly GCA_963277665.1. Classification (NCBI taxonomy): domain Eukaryota; kingdom Viridiplantae; phylum Streptophyta; class Magnoliopsida; order Santalales; family Viscaceae; genus Viscum; species Viscum album. The sequence goes on along the minus strand of OY728131.1, from coordinate 777,535,156 downwards.
AACCCCAGATTTTCTTTTCCATATAACTCCTTTTGGTTTTCTTCCCCAAGTTAGTTATTTCCCACTTTGTATTATATTGTTTCTCTCTTTGGGGTTCATCTTAGTTGCTTCATGGTGGTGTCGGTGGCATGTTTTTGGAGCCTTCAGTGATGTTCCGTAGGTGGCATTTTGTTTTTGTGAGGAATCTCATGGTGTTGGTGGGTTTTGGTGGAAGTCGGACATCGCTGATGGTTTTGTTGTCTTGGCGATGAGCTGTTTTGGCACTTTAGAGTGAGCTTCAAAGGAGGTCCATCATACATGTTTCTGATGTCCGTCCTCTCAATGGCACGGTGGTAGCGACTCTTTGACGCTAATGAGAATGACTTAAAAGCAATGATGATGGTTCCATTTCAATGTTTATGGTTTCTTATGGGTCTCTCTAGTGAGGTTGGTGTGATGTGAGTGGATGGAGGAGATGTAAGTTATTAGAAGTTGATGATGGAGTAACTATATCCAGGTGATAGGGTTTTTGATGTGTCAATGGAGTTTGTGAGAGGTTAGAAATGGTTTGGTCCTATGATGGTATGATGATTTTCTTCCTTTTTAATTTCAAATTTTTAATTGTTTTTGTTGTGGCGATGATGTGGAATTGTTTACCTTTTTTTGTTCATGTGGTGGTGGAATCATCATCCCTATAAAGTTAGATTTTGGTTGTTGATTTAGGTAAGATTTATTTTAATATCTTTATTGGGTATGTATTGGTGCAAATGTGAAACTTTCTATATGGTTCCCACTTACACATAAAGTGGGTTTTTAAAAATAAAAAAGGATTGTGGAATATGATTTTAAGGTTGATACAGAAGATAGAGAAAGTTGTAATTAATTTACTATGAGAATGGATATGACAATGTGTTTAAAAGAAATACAACTACTTAGAGAAGATGAAACTTAAATAAGAAGTATCTGAAAAAATTATAAATAGATAAAAAATGAAAGAGATAACATGATCAAAGTAATTGATATATTTAAGCTCAGAATTTCACAAATGGGGGCTATCATTGAAGATATGACTTCTACCTTAATATTTGAGGATAAAGAAGTGGATACAATGAGATTTTTTTTCCAAATTCTAGAATCTAGGAGGGAAAAATAAATGAAACAAGGAAATGTTTATTAAAATAATGTTTAATTATCTATGAAACATTATACATGTATCTTTTAAAACAAAGATATAATACATGAAAATGGAAACTCTACATAAATGTTATTACAAAGGACAATCAATTCTATTGAAGCGTCACATGAAATGTTCTAATATATAACTACTAAGTGGTCTAATGAAACATCCAAAAAATACTCAAATATGAAAAAAAAAACTCAGTAAATGGGTTCTCAATAGAAACACATTTTCATGAAGGAATTTCACATAGGGTAATTGGGTGGTCTTCACACTTAAGGAATGAAAAAAATATAGAAAAAAATTATTTTAATATTAGAATTTTTAATAAAACAGAGGATTTTGGGATACTACCTGTAACATCCCAAGAAAATAAATAATATGAAATTTTCATATATTTGTGATTGAAATATTAATTTTATATTAAAATGGTTGCTAAGTTCGATAGCGTACCCGATACGCAACAACGAGTATCATTGAAATCTTACATTGCACACAACGTTGGGTCACACTAAAAAATAATAATATAATTTTAAATGGTAGTTAACGCCAAACTATTGTATTGGAGGTAATGTAAATAACGAACTACAATATAAAAATAAATGTTTTTTAAATATTTTTACTTTTATCCAGTAAAATTTAGAGGCTTAAAATAAGAAAGAATCTGATTTTATGCATAAATACTCTAATATTCATTAAAAGGTCGATTTACAGCCTTTTAATGGAAAACCCTCTTTAAATCTGTTATCGGACACTTTTATATATTATATTTTAGAAAATATATTTATTATTTAGAATCGGGGCATCAAAATTTACTTTTGGTAAATTTTTAGTATTTTTATGATAAAATTATTTTTTAAATGAATGAGTGAAAAATACTGTATTTAAATTCAAAAATGCCTTTTACTATAATATATTTATATGGATATAATGTCTTTTTAATTGGTTTTAAATTTTAGTTAGATTATATTTTTACCATTTAATTCAATGTTGGTTATTGGAAGTAATTTATCATTGAAATTGGACATAAACAAGTGTCAATATTTTGATAGTTATTATCTCTTAAAAACACGTTTTTTGTTTTGACAACAGGAGTTAATTTTAAATTAATTTCATCCACTTATGGGTTTTGAATTTGTAAAAATTTATTCCATATTTGGAATCCGGATTTTCAAATTGTATAAATAGCTAACTTTTATTTTTAGACATTATGAATATTTACATTAGTAAATATTTTATTTACCATGGTTAAAGGGTAAATCTGGTAAATAAGGGTAAACAAATGTTATTATGATAATAAAAAAATTACCCTAACATGTGTCCTAGTCTTATTGGTTAATAAATATCCGACCATGGGAATCTTTGGGACGATTTTGGGACCCCATAGAGCAACATAAAACTGATAATGAAACTTTATATTAATTAATTTAATGTAAAGGCAAAAATGACATAAACAAATAACTTTTAGTAAATAAATTTTTACATAGGTTTATATAAGTTATATTTTCAAGTATAAATATTCTTTAAAAATATAAAAATATATTCTAAAAAATGGTATTTTTTTATAATTTTTACACATGAAATAAATAAAATTATTTTTGATACAATAATGATGCAATGTTTACCTCATTAATAAATGATTTGAATAAATAAGATTATAAAGTTTAAAAAAATATCAAAAAACAATCCAATTATTATTGGATGATTTTATTTCTACTATGAGTCATCGTATTATCAATATTAATATGTTTTGGACATTTTGAAATTGAATATCATTATATAATAAAATAATATTGTCACACTTTCCCGAAGAGCCCCTTCTCCACCTTATAAAAAGCTCTCAATTCTAACCCATTCCTTACACTTCTCAAGCCTCTTAACTCATCCAAACTCTAGTCAATTAATCTTCCTACATCCCTTTCTTTTTTATATAGGACTTAATTTAGTCATAAGGCACTTCAAGAAATCATTTTGGTTCAAACCAAAGGGAGTTACCCGATTTAAAGGTAACATCCTCTCTTAAGTTCTTTTGTTTTATTTTACTTCTCCAACCCCCTAAAATCTATATATTAATTTATTTTATAACATAAAAAGTTTACTAAATATACTAGTATGATGTTATGAGTAGGATTCTAACTATACTTACACACACCTACATCTAATTTGTTGGTCGGAGAGTGATGGCAAGAGGGGGGTGAATTGCCTTTTAAAAATTAATTAACAATTTAAAAACAATTTATAAATGCAGCGGAAATAAAAGGGGCAAGACACAATTTGATAACGGAGTTCGGCTTAAACCAAAGCCTACGTCTCCGCTCCCAACTCAACCGTTGAGAGATTTACTTCAGCTTGCTTTTTAATGGTTGTAGTAAGAAACCCACTAGCCGTTTTAAGGTAGGCTAGATCACCTTCGTACAGCTTGTTTTTTTATGATGGTTGTAGAAAGAAACCCAAAATGAAGGTGAGGAAGAAAAGGATGGTTTGTTTTAATACAAACCCAATGAATAACTAAACAATTGAAATAAATAAATTACAACAAACTTGAGGAAGCCTTGAGCGCCAAGAGTGTGAGAGTAGTTGATGTAGAGGCAGCCCAAGCTTCAAGGATGGAGGTGGATCACAAGTAGCCTTTGAGATTTGTCGTTAGAGCTTCAAGGGATAAAAATATCATTCTAATGTTTCAGTGGTGTTCTCGGCATCCATCCTCGTCTATTTATAGGAGAAATATCCCCAAATACTTTAATATAGCCGTTGGAGGGCTTCCGGAGCCGTTAGGGGTCAAAAGTACAAGTCCAGTCAAAGCCCAACGGCTAGTTTGACTAGGCTTACCGGCTGACCGGTGCTTGGCCACCGGCTGGCCGGTGCACCAGACAGAAGGCAGAGCTTTCTGTCTGGGCTCCACCGGCGGGCCGGTGCTGGGCCACCGGCGGGCCGGTTGTCTTAGAAAGAGAGCAAGCTCTCTGTCTGGTTCCACCGGCTGACCGGTGGTCCAGACACCGGATGACCGGTGGTCGAGACAGAGAGCAAGCTCTCTGTCTGGTTCCACCGGCTGGCCGGTGGTCAGGCACCGGCTGACCGGTGGCACCTGGCAGAGAGCTTTGCTTCTGCCAGAGACCACCGGCTGGCCGGTGGTAATCCACCGGTTGGCCGGTGGACTCAGAGAGTCCTTTTTCCAGTCTTCTTGGGCCAACTTCTTTGGAAACCTTTTTCCTATCATCAAACAAACTTGAAAACAAGTTAGAACACGATGAAAGTGATTGTGATCATTAAAATCCAAGAGAGAGGGGTACAACAATCTCCCCCTATTTTGATGATCACAATCACATAAGAGAAACCTTTTTTTTAAAAAAGATATGCCAAGTAAAAAAAGAAATAAGAAACTTGGACATGGAAAATTTTAATACAAGAATTTCATAGATGTATCATGTATTGAAAAAGATATTAATCTTGTAATGATTGAAATAAAGAGAATGGTTCATTTTGAAATGTAACCATAGGTCATTTAAAAGAAACAACTGGAATCAAAAACATAACCATATGTCATTTTGATGAAAGTAATAACTTAAAATTGAAATTTTAAAAAGAGCACTTAATTAAATGAAATAAGTAACTATGCAATAGAGAGTTTTTCTCCCCCTATGGGATTATCAAAATAGGAGGAAAAGTATGAAAGAAAATTAGAAAAACAATAATAAGGAAGTAAGCAACGACAAAAAAAAAGAATTGATATATAAGACAACTTGAATTTCATAAAAGATGAAACATTACATAGAAAGTTCAAAATACAAATACAAAGACAAGTCAAAAAACAGGAACGGGTCTATTCACTCCTAGCGGGCCGAGAGTGACGGCGACGCCTGAAGGTCGGAGGAGCTGGAGGAGCCTGGACCGCCTCAAAGAGACGATCTAGAGAATCAATCCGAGAGTGGAGCTGATCAAACTGAGAGCTGAAGTAAGAAAATTGTAAGTCAAGCTGGGTCTCAATCTGATCCTGGAAGCGAAGGAACTGATCAGCCGTCACCGAAAAGCTACCAATATCAGCGGGAGGGGGCACAGCCTCACCAGGCTCCGGTGCATCATCACCCGCTCCATCTCCCTCATCAGCAGCAGCAGCAGCCTCACCTTCGTCGTCACCACTCCCTTCCTCTTCATCATCACCACTGTCCTCACTATCTGAAAGAGGATAGGCATCCACAATGGCAGGAGGCATGGCATGGGTAGGAGGGTGTGAATGTGCTTGAGGGGAGTAAGCCTTGAGAAGGCCCTCCTTGTCAGTAATCCACTCCTGACGCCAAGGATGCGAACGAATGTTCATCCGTTGCACCATCATAAAATTGATGATGCTATCCTTCTTAGGCTGCTCGAAGGAGGTAGCACGGAGAGGGACATCAAGAAAGGTAAAGATTTTGTTCAACAAGCGCCTGTGAGGTAGAGTTTTGGACCGGCGCGGGTGCTCAGCCACATAAGACATGGCCCAGAACAGGAACCGGACCAAATTGAAATGAACGCCTCTGGTGATATAAAAAAGAAGATATATGTCAATAAATTTCACCGTATCGTGATCCCCGATACGGGGTGCAAGAGTGGTCTGAATGAGGCGCTCAATGATGCGATGGTTTGGGGAGAGCTGGGAGAGCTTGACAATGGGATCGGTGGGCTGCCCTGTGAGATGCTCAAGAGCGATAGCAAGATCAAATTCAGGGTCCCGAGGAAACTCCCCCTAAGCAAATGCATGAGGTCCAACATGAGGAACCCCGAGCATCCTGGCAATCTCCAAAGAAGTGATAGTGATGGGTTGCCCAAGGGCAGTGGTGGTAATGGTATCGACGTCGTCAGAGACCGACCACGTCAGGTGAGCATAAAATTCTTTGACAAGAAGGGGATAAATGACATCCTTCTCAGGAGGTTCAAAAAATGAATGCCAGTGTTGATATTCAATGATTGAGAAAAGCTCGAGTCGAGCAGAAGAGAGCCAAGAATAATCCATTACCCTACCCGGCAGAATGACTTTGTCATGCCAAATGTCCGAAAGTTGAGGGATTGAAGGAGGAGGAGGTGCCTCTTGAGCGATGCCCTTTCCCTTGCATGAATATCGAGGACCCATGATGGCAAAAAGAAGAAAAAAGGGAGAGATTGAGAGAAGAAAGAGTTGGAGAGAGCAAGGAGGGAGAAAGAGAGATTAGCGCAAGGAGGAAGGCGCTGGTTTGGAGGTGCCGCACGAGAGGAGAGAAAGAAATGGGAGGGGAAGGGTTTAATTGAATTTTTAACCCTTTCCCCGGCCGGGCCAAAAAAATAAAACCCTACACCACCGGTTAACCGGTGATGTACCACCGGTTGACCGGTGGTATGAAAATTCATAAAAAATTAAAATAAAATAAATTAAAAAAAAGAGTTTGAATAACTTAAAAAGAAATATATGCAAGCCAAAAGAGTCAAATATTTAATAGTTCTCAATGACGAATCATTCCTAACTCCCCCTTAATAAAATCAAAACGTTCAACCGGGAGCGGTTTGGTAAAAATATCAGCTAATTGGAAATCAGTAGAAATGAAGTCCAAAGTGATATCCCCTTTTTGAAAATGGTCACGAAGGAAATGATGCCTTAAATCTATATGCTTTGTCCTAGAATGTTGTATTGGATTCTTAGAAATACTAATGGCACTAGTGTTGTCACACCGTATAGGGACATGATCGTAGGAAAGGCCATAATCCAAGAGAGTGTGCTGCATCCAAATAATTTGGGCACAACAATTACCAGCTGCTACGTACTCGGCCTCGGCAGTAGAAAGAGCAACACAGTTTTGCTTTTTTCTACTCCATGAAACAAGAGACTTTCCTAGCAGATGACAGGTTCCACTAGTACTCTTATGATCTAATTGACATCCGCCAAAATCAGCATCCGAATATGAATAAAGTTCGAAAGAAGTATTAGAGGGATAAAACAAACCAATGTTTTTGGATCCTTTTAAATACTTAAAAATTCTTTTGACCGATTTAAAATGAGATTCTTTGGGATTGGCTTGAAAACGAGCACAAAGGAAGACACTGAACATGATGTCAGGATGGGTCGCAGTTAGGTAAAGTAGACTCCCGATCATACTCCTATAAAGCTTGTTATCCACCGGTTTCCCGGCTTCATATAACGTAAGTTTACAAGAAGTACTCATGGGGGTACTAATTTCCTTTACTTGATCCATACCAAAACGACTTAAAAGTTCGTTTGTGTATTTGCCTTGGTTTAGAAAAATACCATTTGAACTTTGAAAGATTTTAAAACCAAGAAAAAATTTTAATTCCCCCATAAAGCTCATTTCAAATTCTTTTCTCATTAAATCTGAAAAATCCGTACAAAGAGATTCTTTGGTTGAACCAAAGATAACATCATCAATGTAAATTTGGACAATTAAAAGATCTTTGGAAGTGTGTTTTAAAAATAAGGTACAATCAGCTTGACCTATTTTAAAATCATTTTCTAAAATAAATTTTGTTAACCGCTCATACCAAGCCCGAGGGGCTTGTTTTAAGCCATAGAGAGCCTTGGTTAACTTAAAAACATGATTTGGAAATTTTGGATCTTCAAAACCGGGGGGTTGTTCAACAAAGATTTTTTATGAAATAAAACGATTTAAAAAAGCACTTTTAACATCCATTTGAAAATGTTTGAAATTTTAGTGAGCGGCGAATGCCAACAAGATCCTAATGGATTCCAATCTAGCAACGGGCGCAAAGGTTTCACTATAATCAATTCCTTCTTCTTGATTATAGCCCTTAGCTACTAGGCGAGCCTTGTTCCGGGTTATATTTCCTTGATCATCAAATTTGTTCCTAAAAACCCATTTAGTACCAATAATTGGATGATCGTTGGGTCTTTCAACAAGAGTCCAAGCATCATTTCTAGAGAATTGATTTAGTTCCTCTTGCATTGGAAGAACCCAATTCTCATCATTAATGGCATCATTAATGGTTTGAGGCTCTAGTTGAGAAAGAAAGGCTTGATGTTCAACCTCGTTGAGGATTGATCTTCTAGTTCGAGTACCGGCTTGAAGATCACCTATAACATTTTCTAAAGGATGGTCTCTAGAAGGTTTCCAAACCTTAGGCAAGGTGGAAGGAGAAGAAGGTGAAGAGGATTCTTGATGGTCATCCTCCTTGGGAGGAGAAGAGGAATCATTCAAATGAAGCTTATCAAGCTTATCTTCAACATCTTCAATGACCGGGTGAGGTTTTGGAAGAGTTTCATCAAATTTGACATGAGATGATTCTTCGATGGTTTTTGAACATTTATTGAAGACACGATAGGCTTTGCTTGAGTTGGAGTACCCAAGAAAAATACCTTCATCGGATTTGGCATCAAATTTCCCTAGGTTATCTTTTGTGTTAAGGATAAAGCATTTACAACCAAACACTTTAAAATAACCAACTTTGGGAAATTTGCCTTTCCAAAGTTCATAGGGGGTTTTCTTAAGAAGGGGTCTTACAAGGACTCTATTGATCGTATAACATGCAGTGTTTACCGCCTCGGCCAAAAAATATTGAGGAAGATTGAATTCACTAAGGAGGGTTCGAGCAATTTCTTGGAGAGTTCGGTTTCTCCTTTCAACCACTCCATTTTGTTGTGGAGTCCTAGGGGCAGAGAAGGTGTGATTGTATCCTTGAGAGGAACACAATTCATTGAATTCTTTGTTCTCGAATTCACCTCCATGGTCACTACGGAGCGATATAATTTTATATCCTTTTTCGTTTTCTACTTTCCTAGAGAATTTTAAAAAGGTTCTACAAGCATCATTTTTATGAGCTAAAAAGAAAACCCAAGTGAAACGAGAAAAGTCATCTACTAGGACAAAGGTATAGGATTTTCCACCTAGACTTGCTACAGGGGTAGGACCAAAAAGATCAAGATGAAGGAGCTCAAGAGATTTTGAGGTGGACACTTCCTTCTTAGATTTGAAAGAAGATTTGTGTTGCTTGCCAAGTTGGCATGGCTCACAAATCAAATCTTTCTTAAACTTAAGTTTAGGAAGGTCACGGATGAGCTTGTTCTTATTAAGCTTTAGAAGTGAATGAGAGCTACAATTCCCCAACCTTCTATGCCAAAGCCAAGACTCATTGTCAAGAGCACTTAAACATTTAACATTTTGGCTAGCTAAAGACTTTAAATCAATAATGTAAACATTTTGAAAACGGGAAGCAGAAAATATTAATTTGTTTTGAAAATCAAACACATTGCATAAATCATTTTGAAAATTCACCGAAAAACCACTATCACAAAGTTGACTAATGCTAATTAAATTATGCTTTAAACCTTTAACAAATAAAACATCTTTAATTAAGGAGGTGCTACCAAGACCAATGGTACCTATTCCGACGATCTTGCTTTTTGAATTGTCACTGAAGGTGACGTATCCTCCATCGAATTCTTCAAGGGAGTTGAACTCGGAGGGATCGCCACACATGTGCCTCGAGCATCCGCTGTCGAGGTACCACGAGCCTTTCAAAGTCCTACTTTTTTGATGTTTATCCTACAAAATCAAGAGAGAATAGATTTTGGTACCCATATAAGTTTGGGTCCGGAAAGATTAGCTAAAAGAGACTTTTGAACCCATACTTGTCTAGAGGGATACATCCTAAGATATTCATCTGAGGAGGTAATGATTTTGGGGCGGCCATATCTAGCATTTTTACAATCGCATTCATAAATCATATGTCCGGTTTTTCTACAATAATTACAGAATTTATTTTGAGAGATCCCCCTTACAAAAGTAGTGGGTGCTCTAGAAGAGGTGGCTTTCTTGTTAAAGCCAAGTCCATGTGTGGTTCTAGCCGAACGTTGAGAACCTAGCAATTTGGTCAAATTTTGTTCACCTTGGGTGAACTTGGCAAGAGATTCCCTTAAATCTTTAATAGTTGAATTCAAAGAATCAAAATTTGGAATATCTTGGACCTTAAGGGAAAGTTCCTCATTCTTTTTGAGAAGTTGATCTTTTGAAGAAATTAGAATTTTGTGTTTCTTTTCTAAGGCCAAAAATTTAGAGGTAAGTTCGTGAAAACCTTCCTCTAATTGATCTCTCGCATTTTTGAGATCTTCATAAGACATTTCATTATTTAATGAAGAAGATGAGGAAGAGGAGTCGGAAGAAGATACCTCATCAAATGCCATTAGGCATTTTCCACCTTCATCGCTTGAGTCGCTTGAAGACATGGAGTCATCGCTTGCACTCCATGTTGACGCTTTGAAAGCCTTCTTGTTTTTCTTTTCTTTTAACCTTTTCTTGAAAAGAGAGCACTCCGGTTTGATGTGGCCTTTCTTTCCACATTCAAATCATGTAACTTCTTTTTCTGCTTTTGGCTCTTCCTTTCGTGCCCTTTGAAAATTCTTCTTTTTCTTCATGAACTTGCTCATTTTTCTTGCAAGTTGAGCAATCTCGGATCCGCTATCATCGGAGGAGCTTTCTTGCTTTGCTTTGAATGCTATGTTCTTTTTCTCCTTGAAGATGTTACCTTCTTTATCAGCTTGCCTCTTCATGGTAATCTCATAGGTCATAAGTGATCCAATGAGTTCTTCAACCGGCATTTTCTTGACATCTTTCGCTTCTTGGATTGCCGTCACCTTTGGAGCCCATGATCTTGGTAGGACCCAAAGAATCTTCTTGACCATCGTCTCTGCAGAAACATCATCTCCAAGAGACTTTCTCCCATTACACACATCAGTGAAGCGAGTAAACATTTCCGTAATAGATTCATGTGGGTGCATGGTGAAACTTTCAAAGTCTTGACGATACATATCTAATCTAGTGTCTTTGACTTTGTTAGTGCCCTCATGGGTCACTTACAAAAGCTTCCAAATTTCATGAGAAGTGGTGCAAGTAGAAATACGATTAAATTCATTACGGTCTAACCCACAATGAAGAGCATTCATGGCTTTGCCATCTAGCTCAAAATTAGCAATGTCTTCGGGGGTCCATCTAGACTCATCTTTGCTAGAGAGAGTATAGCCTTGCAAAACAATTTTATATATAGGATAGCCAATACTTCTAAGAAATGTAATCATGCGAGTTTTCCAATAATTGTAGTCGGTTCCATCAAAGAATGGAGCCTGAGTCATGGAATACCCTTCGGGTGCTTGTGATGAAGAAGCCATCACTATGGATTTTGAGTTTGTAACCGGTTAAGGTATTACACAAACTCTCCCTCTGATACCAATTGTTGGTCGGAGAGTGATGGCAAGAGGGGGGTGAATTTCCTTTTAAAAATTAATTAACAATTTAAAAACAATTTATAAATGCAGCGGAAATAAAAGGGGCAAGACACAATTTGATAACGGAGTTCGGCTTAAACCAAAGCCTACGTCTCTGCTCCCAACTCAACCGTTGAGAGATTTACTTCAGCTTTCTTTTTAATGGTTTTAGTAAGAAACCCACTAGCCGTTTTAAGGTAGGCTAGATCACCTTCGTACAGCTTTCTTTTTTATGATGGTTGTAGCAAGAAACCCAAAATGAAGGTGAGGAAGAAAAGGATGGTTTGTTTTAATACAAACCCAATGAAGAACTAAAAAATTGAAATAAATAAATTACAACAAACTTGAGGAAGCCTTGAGCGCCAAGAGTGTGAGAGTAGTTGATGTAGAGGCAGCCCAAGCTTCAAGGATGGAGGTGGATCACAAGTAGCCTTTGAGATTTGTCGTTAGAGCATCAAGGGATCAAAATATCATTCTAATGTTTCGGTGGTGTTCTCGGCATCCATCCTCATCTATTTATAGGAGAAATATCCCCAAATACTTCAATATAGCCGTTGGAGGGATTCCAGAGCCGTTAGGGGTCAAAAGTACAAGTCCAGTCAAAGCCCAACAGCTAGTTTGACTAGGCTTACCGGCTGACCGGTGCTTGGCCACCGGCTGGCCGGTGCTGGGCCACCGGCTGGCCGGTGGTCTGAGACAGAGAGCAAGCTCTCTGTCTGGTTCCACCGGCGGACTGGTGGTCCAGACACGGGTTGGCCGGTGGTCGAGACAGAGAGCAAGCTCTCTGTCTGGTTCCACCGGCTGGCCGGTGGTCCAGACACCGGTGGGCCGGTGGCACCTGGCAGTAGGCAAGGCCAACTGTCTGGTTCCACCGGCTGGTTGGTGGTCAGGCACTGGCTGACCGGTGGCACCTGGCAGAGAGCTTTGCTTCTGCCAGAGACCACCGGCTGGCCGGTGGTAATCCACCGGTTGGCCGGTGGACTCAGAGAGTCCTTTTACCAGTCTTCTTGGGCCAACTTATTTGGCAACCTTTTTCCTATCATCAAACAAACTTGAAAACAAGTTATAACATGATGAAAGTGATTGTGATCATTAAAATCCAAGAGAGAGGGGTACAACATAATTGGTAAAGAACATACTGTTTATGTGGATGGAAAACTAATGCGTCACGAAACGATAATTGTTCAATTATCTCCTACTGACTATTATGGTGGCCATTATGATGTCACTATATTTATATATTACATATATATATATATCATATTTATGTTTTCATTAGGATTTTTATATTATTAATTATTAGAATACCTGTATGGTTTCCATTATGAGTAAACGCGATAATTTCTTTTAAGGAAGTGCAGACTACCACCCCTTTAAAGTGATATGACTCATTCATACCATACGTGTGAAGTATAAAGGATGGAGGTATTGAAATTATATATGATATTATTCTGGAATTATAATATAACTTTGTATCATTAATTTTTCATTCAATTATAATAAGAAATAGAAATGAAAGTAGCATTCATGCGTATATACGACTTACCATCTCCATGAACGGTGCATTTATTTTCTTATCTAAAAATGTTATGTATTGTTATAAATACATATATATACTAGATATATATGATATATAAATCATGAATATCATTTTTTAGATAATTCAATCTTTACCACAAGGAAAACATGTAATTATAAGGTGTTCATTTTTGACTCAAGTGCCAAATATCGACAAAATGACCATTATTAACAGAAATTATTACATAATGTTTATAACATGGTAATAAGTGATATAAAGTGAATAATAAACTTGAAAAAGGATTCTTAATAAATTATAGATTAACATATGTTTATTATTCATGATGAACAAGGAACAAACAAGTCAAGTCAGAAAACATGGTAAGGGATTTCTTATCTCACTTTTAATTCTGTGAGATTTCCATTGTTCGCCACTTATTTATTGCATGTGGTGTATTGTGTACTAACATTTGATATATATATATATATTATCATTATTCTATTTATATTTATGGTATTATATTATTAATTTTGTGATTATTAACTTTTTTTCATACGACTCGATTGATTTTAACGTGGTAGGGGTTTTTAATCTCATTTTTTTCCATGAGATTCATGCTATATTCACCACTATTTACTTTTTTGTGGTGTATGTACTACCCATGATTGTATTATTGGTATAATATAATTTGATTTATGGTTATTTATATCTTCATTTTATGATCCTTCTTTCGTGGGGTGTATGTTTCGTAAGTTACCAAATCGGTAAGGGAATTTCAAATTTTAATTTCCACTCATTGGGATTTACACATTCTTCATTGATTATTGTACTCCATGATTATGTGTAAAATCACTATTTATTTACTTATGTAGAAATTTCCACTCCCCTTCGTGTGGATATACTTTTGATACACATAATCAATCCATTAATAAATTCTCAAGTCATCGATATGATAAGAGTAATTTTAACTCAATTTCCATTCATTGAGTTAAACATCCAAGCCATTTGTGTTGTTTTTACAAAAATATGTGTGAGTTTTCTCTGAATGATTTAAACTGAAAATCCAATAATATCGAGTGTATTTATATTTTTCACACATTATTATGTAATTTATATCTCCTTAATCTAAGGATACAGTTTTTATAAGGTATTTTGTCTCAATTTACATTCCATTGAGACTTCATTGTCATTATGCACCAATTCACTCTTATATGGTGTATATACTACCCTTTTACATATTACATCATGAACCTATTTATTCTCATGATATTATAATTTTTTGATTCAATGTTATTCCTCAATTTTTTTTTCAAGAGTATCTCATTTCGTTAAAAACTCTTTAACTAAAATATCATTTTAATGGTTTTAAAGATTTATTCTTATAAATATTTATCACTAATGTACATGTTTTAAAAATGGTTTTATGTATTTATTTATATATCCATTAATGTTTTAAAATGGTAATTTATTTAAAAGTTTCAAAGTGGTATGGGACACTTTGATTCAAAAACCTCTTTATGAAATGTTTTAAATTGTTTTGAAAATGGTTTGATAAAGCATTGATTATTTCTATATCTTGAAATGATATGTTTTGATTACAATGTGGAAATGTTATATTTCCTTTATTCTTGTACTAAGTGTCATGAATATGTTATGGTTCTTGGGAAGTGTTTAAGTATATAGGTGGTTCCGTGATAATCCTTATGAGGGTGAGCCTGAGATAGATCTCCAATGCATTGGGTAACATGACAGACGTAAACGTTAATGTTTCTCCTAAGAGATTTACGGAATATACTGTGATGGGTATTCCAAATGTGACTCCCTATATAGTTGTGATATATACAATGTAAGAATGTTATGAATTCCATATGTTGCCTTTATGATTTATGATTTTTGTTTTTTAATCATAAATATTATGATTTCTTAAGGTATGTTATTATTGACACGTATTGGTTTAATTTATTTGTATTTATTGATGGGATAATGTTTTCCTTCTTTATTTTATAACCCTTACTGATATTTTTATGCTCATCTGAAGTTTTTGAAATGTTTTCCACAGGACTTAAAGATGAATAGGGTCAAGGATGGGATCAAGGAAAAGTCAGGATGTCTAAAACATGGAACTAGACATGTATCTTTTTAATAGATTTTATTTTGTCAAAAAATTGGAAAATGAGTAGAAGTGTCTACATTGTAATTTTTGAGATGTAATGTAATATTTATGGCATAATTATCTAAAACTATAAACCTGAAAATATCCTCCTTTTTAATTATTCATTTAATTCATGATTATGTAATGTTTAAGGTTGGGTCCTTATAGTTGGTATCAGAGGTCAGTTTAGATAACTGTAGAGGTTAGGGTGTTCTTTAAGCATAAGTGACATTACCATAAGGGTTAGGACTTTAGAAAGAGTCATAGTTATTTTAGATAAATTGAATGCATCTAAGATAACACGAATAAGTATATCTTAGTATATACCCTCCTCATAAGATATTACATGATGATTTTACTGATATACTCACATTGAACTTTTTGGTTTTATTAAATGGATGGGTCTAGCAGGCACCAATGTAGTAGTGGATGTGATGAAAACTATGATGGTTTTTTGCATGAGCAACTAAATGAAATGGGAGCTATAATGAGAAATCTTTTGGTCATTCTCAACCAACTATCTTGAGACATGATTTACCACCTGAACCTTGGTGATTTTTATAAGGAATTGTATATGTGAGAAACAAATCCCTATGGACGTTCAGGTAATAATAATAAAGGTATGTATGTTTAAAAACCTATGTGTCCAGGATGTGGAAAGAAACACCTAGGAAAATGATTCAATGGGACAGAAAGATGATATATATGTGGTAATGAATGTCATAAAGCAAGAACTTACCATGGAAAAAGGATGTGTCCACTTGACTCCATGAAAGGGAAATAAGTTCTTTTCGAAGGATCAATTGAATGTTTTAAATGTGGTGCTCATGGTCATTATAAAAATAGATGTTCTACGAAGAATGTTCAGGAATTGGATCAACAAGATCATACAAATATATGTTTACTAATTTCTAATGCCATTCCAATTGAAGATAAGGAAACTGAAAATGACCAATGAAAGGTTTGAATTATTTCTTAGCTGATGTTTTGGAATTATTGAATCTTAGAATATGATTCATGATTTTGTTTGTAGGAAAGAAGTATTTCATAATATATTGGAAAGGAAGGGATAATGGATCATGAAAAATGTTGAATGAGTAAGAAGTAAACATATAAGGGATTCAAGTGTTATGGTAGATTTTAGGATGGTGAATGGTTTAAAATTATTAAGGCTTTTTTGATGATGGGATTACATTAGAAGTCTTTTTATAGTATGTGTAACCCTAATGTTTGATATATAATTTTTTTTCAATGAATAGTTATATTTTATTTTGTGGAGTAATGGTTGAAATATTATTTGGGAAGAATATATGTTTTTATTATAGACATAAGGCGATTAAGGTTATTTATGAAAATTATTAACCTATCATAGATAATACGTGATTAGGTTAATTACTTTTCAATATGAGACTTTAAGAGTAACTAATGTTATTTGGAGATAAATGTTAAGATTTATCTTGGAAGACTATGTGATTAAATCCTTCTGAGATTTGGGTTTCAGTATTAGTTTTGATTACTTTGAAAAATTTTATGGATAGTTGTTTATTGAATGGTTTTTATTGAACTTTGGGTATTGTTTGATAAATTTTGGAGATTAAGAGTATTTTTTATTTCTGTAAAAGATTATCCTTTTTCGGGATTATCTGATCTTATACTAACCAATTTTGGTTTTGGTTGATGTCTAAAGACAGGGGAAATATATAGTTAATCTTTTATGGATTATGTGATACTCTAGAAGTTGATTCTACTGATTTTAATGAGACCAAGTCAGTTTGAATACTCATCGTTTGGAGAAAAGATGAGTTTGTGGAAGAAAATTAGTAAAGAATGAAAGTCTTCATGAAAAGTAAGTATGTTTCATTATGTTATTAGTTAAGATGATAAGTAAATTCCTTAAATTTATGAAAATTAACTTAAAAAAACATTGTCTGTTAACTTCTCCTACTAGGTAATCAAAGACCATTTAACCCATCACATGTTTGTGATTTTCTGGTGGTTAACTTTCTCCTAATCATGTTTTCTATCACTCTTCATCAGAACTTGATGGTTTGTTTTCTCCTATATATACATATTTTAATGGAATCTTTGTATCTTTTTTCTCAGATGACCTTTTTACTTTTCTTTCTTTCTTTTAATGTGACAGTTTTATTGACTATTTTTCTCATGTGGGACTTTTATAGAAGTTTCCAAGCCCAATTTTAAAATTATGAGGATGCCATTTCTAAAAGGGGAAGGATGTAACATCCCTAGAAAATAAAGAATATTAAATTTTCATATATTTATGATTTTAATATTAATTTTATTTTAAAAGATACGCTATGTTTGATAGCGTACCCGATACACAACAACATATTTCTTTGAAATCTTACGTTGCACACAACGTTGGCCCATACTGAAAAATAATAATATAATTTTAAATGGTAGTGTACACCTAGCTATTGTATTGGTGGGAATGGAAATAACTAATTAAAATATGAATATAAATGTTTGTTAAATTCTTTTACTTTTATCCAATAAATTTTAGAGGCTTAAAATAAGAAATAATCTGATTTTATGTATAAATACTCTAATATTCATTAAAAGGTCGATTTACCACCTTTTGATGGAGAACCCTCTTTAAATATATTTTTTGTCACTTTTATATATTTTATTTTACAAAATAGAATTATTATTTATAATTGGGACATCAAAATTTAATTTGAGTATATTTTTATTATTTTTCTGATAAAATTCTTTTATTAATGCATAAGTGAAAAATGTTGTATTTTAATTCAGAAATGAATTTTAATATAATTTATTTATATGGTTGGAATATATTTTTAATTGGTTTTAAAATTTAATTATATTATATTTTTACCATTTAATCCAATTTTGGTCATTTGAAGTAATTTCACATTGAAATTGGACATAAACAAGTGTCAATCTTTTGATAGTTATTATTTCTTAAAAACACACTTTTTGTTTTGATAACGGGAATTAATTTTAAATTATTTTCTGCCACTTATATTTTTTTAATTTGGAAAAATGGATTCCATTTTTGGAATCAGAAGTTAAAAATTGTTTAAATAGGTAACTTTTATTTTTAGACATTATAAATATTTACTTCAGTAAATATTTTATTTTGCATGGTTAAAGAGTAAATCTGGTAAATAAGGGTAAAAAAATATTATTATAATAATATAAAATTACCATAAAATGTGTCCTAATCCTATTGGTTAATATATTTTGAACCATTGGCATTTTAGGGGATATTATTGGACCCCATGGAGCCACTTAAGAGTGATAATGACACATTAAATTAATTAATTTAAAGTAAAGACAAAAATTACATAAACAAATATATTTTAGTAAATAAATTTTTACCTAAGGTTATATAAGTTATATTTTTGATTAAAAATATTTTTTGTAAAGATAAAATAATTACCTACCTTATGGTATTTTTTTATATTTTTTATATTTAAAATAAATAAAATTATTTATGACACAATAATGATGCAGTGTTTACCTCATTAATAAATGATATAAATAAATAAGATTATAATGATTAAAATAAAATCCCAAACATGCCATTTTATTATTGTATGATTTTATTTATACCATGAGTCATCGTATATTTGACTTTAATATGTTTTGGAAATTTAGAAACTGAAAATAATTATATAATAAAATAATATTTTCACACTTTCCTAAAGAGCCCCTCCTCCCCCTTATAAAAATCCCTCACTTATAACCCATTACTTAGACTTCTCAAGCCCCTTTTCTCATCCAACCTCTGACCAATTAATCTCCCTAAATCCCTATATTCCTCCTAGAATCCTTACCTTAGGTATAAGGTAGTTCAAAAAACCCTTTTGGTTCACACCAAAGGGAGTTACCCAATTTAGAGGTAACGTCTTCTCTTAAGTTCTTTTGTTTTATTTTACTTCTCCAACCCGCTAAACCCTTTGTATTCCTTTATTTTATAACAAAACCAGAATCCTCAATATACTAAGATATTTTTATGAGGATTATTCTAACTACACTTACACACACCTCCATCTAATGGGTAAAGAACATACTGTTTCTATGGATGGCAAACCAACGCCTCAAGAAACGATGATTGTTCAATTATCTCCTACTGCCTCCTATGGTTTCCATTAAGATGGAAATGTATTAATATATTATATATTATGTTTATTTTTTCTTTATGATTCTGTATTTTTAGTTAATATCATACCTTTATGGTTTCCATTAGGAGTAAATGCGATAATTTCATTTGAGGAAGTGCGGGCTACCGCCCCCTCAAAGTGATATGACTCGTTCATACCATACGTGGGAAGTATAAATGATGGATTTATTGAAATTATATATGATATTATACTATAATTATAATATATCTATGTATCATTAATTTTTCATTCAATTAAAATATGAAATAGAAATGAAAGTAGTGTTCATGCGTACGTACGGCTTACCGTCACCATGAACGGTGCATTTCTTTTATTATCTAAAAATGTTATGTATTGTTGTAAATAAATATATATAATATATATTTATATATTATATATAAGATATTTATGTCATTAATATCATTCTGGAGATAATTTAATCTTGACGACACAGACAACTTGTAATTATAAGGTGTTCATTTTTTGACTCAAATACCAAATATCAACAAAACGACCATTATTAACTTAAATGATTACATAATGTCTATAACATGATAATAAGTGATATAAAATGAATAATAAACTTGAAAAATTATTATTAATCATGTATAAATGAACTTATGTTTATTATTCAGGAAGAACAAGGAACAAACAAGTCAAGTTGGCAACGTGGTAAGGGGTTTCTTATCTCACTTTTAATTCTGTGAGATTTCCATTGTTCGCCACTTATTTATTGCATGTGGGGTATTGTGTACTGAAATTTCATATATATTATCATGATTCTATTTATATTCGTGGTATTCTAGGATTCATTTGGTGACTATTAACTTTTCTTCATACGACTCGATTGATTACAACGTGGAAAGGGTTTTTATCTCACTTTTTATTTCTGTGAGATTTATCCTATATTGGCCACTATTTTCTTCTGTTCAATGTATGTACTGCCCATGATTTTATTCTTGGTATAATATACCTTAATTTATGGGTATTTACATCTTCATTGTATGATCCTTCTTTTATTGGGTGTATGTTTCGTAAGTTATCTAATCGGTGAGGGAATTTCAAATTTCAATTTCCACTCATTGGGCTTTACGCATACTTCATTGATTATTTTACTCCATGATTATGTTTAAAATCACTATTTATTTACTTATGTAGTAATTTCCACTCCCCTTTGGGTGTATATACTTCTGATACATATAATCAATCCATTGATAAATTCTCCAGTCATCGATATGAACTTTATAAGTGTAATTTTAAGTCAATTTACATTCATTGAGTTAAACATACAAAGTCATTGAAGTTGTTTTTAAAGAAATGTGTGTGAATATTAAATGATTTATTTACACTAAATATCTAATCATATTGACTGTATTTATATTTGTCAGTCATTATTATGTAATTGATTTATCCTTAACCTAAGGATATAAATTTTATAAGGGATTTTGTCTTAATTTACATTCCATTGAGACTTCATTGTCGTTGTGCTCCAATTCACTCTTATAAGGTTTATATACAGACCTTTGACATATTAAATCATGAACCTATTGATTCTCATGACATTATAACGTTTTGATTCAATGTTATTCCTGAATTATTTTTATTCAAGAGTCTCTCATTTAGTTAAAAACTATTTAACTAAAATATCATTTTAAATGTTTTAAAGACATATTCTTATAAATAATTATCAATAATTTACTTGTTTTAAAATTTTTTTTAATGATTTATTTATATGGAAATTAATTTTTTCAAATGATTATTTATTTAAAATTTTAAAGTAGTATGAGACACTTTGATTAAAAATCTCTTTATTAAATGTATTAAATGGTTTTGAAAATCATTTGATAATGCATTGATTACGTCTATATATTCAAATGATTTGTTGTGATTATAATGTGGATATTTTATATTTACTTTATTTTTATTTTAGGGGTTATGAATATGTTATGGTTCTTGGTCATTGTTTACATATATGGGTGGTTTCTTGATAAACGTAGGGCGGGTTAGCCCGAGATAGTTCTCCAATGCATTGGTTAACGTGACAGAGGTAAACGTTAATATTTCTCCTAAGTGATTTAGGGAATATACTATGATGGGTATTCCAAATGTGACTCCCAATGTAGCTGTGATAGCTACAATGTAAGTATGTTATGAATGCCATAAGTTACCTTTATGATTTATGATTTCTTAAGTTATGTTATGATTGAAAATTATTGGTTTCATTGGTTAGTATTTATTGATGGGATAATGTTTTCCTTTCTTATTTCATAACCCTTAATATGATTTTTATGCTCATCCCAAGTTTTTGAAATGTTTTCCACAGGACATAAAGATGAATAGGGTTAAGGATAAGTTCATGGAAAAGTCATGTTGTCTAAAACATGGAACTAGACATGTTTCTTTTTAAGAGTTTTTATTTTGTAAAAAAATTGGAAACTGAGTAGAAGTGTATACTTTGTAATTTTTGATATGTAATGTAATAGTTATGGACTAATTCTCTAAAACTCTAAACATGAAAAGATCCTCCATGTGAATTATTCAATTAATTCAAGATTATGTAATGTTTAAGGTCTGGTCTTTATACTAATGGTGTTATGGTGTGTTTAGACATAATGATTATAACTTTTGGTATAATAATAATAATTTACCTAGAATAATTTAATAGCAATAATCAAGGGGTAGAAAAAAATCCAATGGTGAGAACTCAAAAAAATAATCGACTACCAGAGTATACAATTGATGTTTAAAATAGATTTGTAAGCCTACAAGATGTCAATAGAATATATTATCAAGAATAAAATACCTCATATGTGTATGTTTTCAACATACCATCTCAATTTCATATGTTTTAGATGTTTCAAAACAATCAAAATCAAATCCTCATTGATAAACAAACTATTGTAGTAAAATCTTCATTTACATATTGTAAATCGGAAAAGCCTTGGATCATAAATAATTGATTTTCATCTCAGAATATATGTAACACCCATACTCTAGTAACCAAGTGTTAATGGTTTTATTAATACATTGGCACAATATATAATAGATATGATCATAATGTATTTAATAATTTAACAGTCTTGGGAGACTAGAAACATAGACAATTCTCATATTAAATTTGAAAAAATAAAATGAAACATAAAATTATAGGGATAATTTTATTATTTCTTATATTATATCATTGAGATAATTTATACATACATTCATGGTATCATCAGGAAAGAAATATCATAATGAAAGGGTGATCTAAAATTATTAGTAAGGAAAATCATACAACATAAGCTATCATCAAATAAATAAAGCATGAATAATATGGCATAGATGGACAATAATTAAATATGTAATGTAACTAATACCATAAAAATGAAATATATTCATGGTTTACATAACAACATAAATAATCACATGGATGATTATAAAATGTTTCATAATGACAAAATGCATGATTCTAACCATAATAAACTTATTGTCAAGGCCTCATGCTAAGACATCACATATAAATATGTAAGGCGTGTTCCAGATAAACAAACTAGTTTGAATCATTAGACCTAATGATGCATAAAAAGGCTATAACAACCTCTACCTATCACATACTAATTTTAATTTATTCATCACATGAAATGGACAAATAATAAGTACAATACATAGTCAATATAATTTTAGGTATTTCAAAACTAGTATATAAAATGTCAATAATTTTCCTCAATAAAAAATATAACATCATGATGATAAGGAATAGAGATTAATATGGTAGATGATATGATTAGAGTATATCCCTAGTAAAATATATGATTCATAAAATGATGTTAACATAAATAATAATACTTTTAAAATCATTTTTGAACCATTCTTTAAAAATTGGAGAAAAATATCATTTCCATTATATAATATTATAAATAATAATTTTATGAATATTGAGAAAAAAATAATTTGTTGAAAATAATCATTAAAACATTTAAAGGATTACCCAATTTAAATAATGGTAATTAAGGAGGAATATTGGTTCGTGTATTAAATGCTAAAAAAATATTCATTTCACACTTTTGGTAAAAATTCAAAAGTATGTCATTCGAAAAATGATAAGAAAATTACTTTGTAAAAATTTAATAAAAAAAATTAAATTTTGATTAAAATGAATTTAAATAATAAATTTATCTTAGAAAATAATTTTTTTTAAATCCTTTTATAAAACATATAAATGCAATAAAAAAATTTTCAACCAAAGAGGAAAATAAGACAGTTTTTCGAAAGAACATTTCTCTATCATATTATGTACTAAATATAGAAAAATGATACGGAACCATTAAAATTTATAGATAACCCTAGGATAAAAAAATATATTTGATTAAAAATAATATATAATAATTTACTTTAATTGGTATTTAAACACAAACAATCCTGAATAAAAATGAGATTATAGAATAAACCCTTACCTCATGTTCAACTTGTCTCATAATTGATTTTAACATCCTATTCAATAAAGTTAAATTTATTATAATTCTATTATGTATTCATATTCATAATTAACATATAAAATATTATCCACTTATAACATCATATCACCAAATTATAAATAATTATTTATTAAAATCACTCATTTAGGTGATAATTGTTTCGTTATTCATACATGTTTTGGTTTGAAAGTTATGGTTCTTGCACTTTGATCATGGATCCATAATCTATATAATTTTATTCATATCATGTATATATTATTATTAAAAAATATATCTAGTATTAAATATTCCAAAATCATTCACTTCATAAACATTATAACATAACTCATGTAGGTGGTAAAACTAACCTAAACAATAACTTGCTATAAAGACAGAATGTGTAAAAACATGCTAAGGTATAGTTTTAATATAAAATTTATAAAAGATTTATCATTTCAGAAATAATATATATATTCATTATATATAATTTTATAAACATTAAAAGGAATTTATTGAAAATGAAATTTATCGTAGAAAAATATTATACTTCATACGTACATATGAATGATACAATCATTATCAAATTAGAAAAATGAAATTAAATAAGAAAAAAATTTATGATTCCAGAATAAATATTATATCATTAATATAATATATACTACTTAAATACATCACTTTAAAAATTCTTGAAGAGGCTATGTTGAAAAATGAAAAACATCGTTATGTGGTGGTGGTAGTTCACACATACACGTGAGCATTACCTTCATTTCTCATTTAGTTGAAAGGTGTTTGAAAATGGATGTATCTTATCATAATAACATAATAATATGTTTATTATAATGGATTCACTATGATAGTATGGATACAACATAATTTTATGAAGTACAAGAAATAAACATTGAAAGAGTTAGTAAATATTATTACATATTCTTTGAGAGACCGCCTTTGGATTACACATTAATTATTCATAATATGTTCTTAGGTTGGGAACACATGATAAATAATTATGGGAAGGAATATAGGATGGTTTTTGGAAGGTAATTGTTGATCTAAATTTTTCAATGTTTTTGAATAATAAGGGAGAAGAGGTGTCCTTATAATAGTGAGGGGAATGACGCATATGGAATTACATAAATGATTTAAAAAATATATGTTATATTAATATAAAAGTGGAACCAAGCGGAAAATAAATCTAAATTTATATAATATAATTTCTAAATATCTTAAAAAAATTATATTTTGACAAGTTTATGTGGAATTTTTACAGATATCTATTAATTTAATCCCCCTCGGTAATCATGTTTTAACCCTAACTATGGTAACAAATTTCTACTATTTTTACTATTCATTATGAAAAAAATAAGGTGACATTATAGAATAATAATAAATATTATTACAAACATGTAATCCATTTTTAAATATTAAATTTATATATGTGGTAAAAATTACTTTTATGATATGTTCGTATAATTCAACAAAAAAATGTTTTAGAAAAAATGTTTATTTTATGCATTAAAATGATTTTAAGAAACCATAATGTATAATGTTAATTCCAATAAAATTAATTTGATAATGATAAATAAAATATTATTTTATATATTTCAAACTAGTCCAAAACTGAAAATAACCGTGTGAACAGATCATTTAGATAGGATCAAGAGTGATTTTTATTCAAATAAAAATATTACTTGGCTTTAAAAAATGACATGTAAAGATTTCTAAGTTCAAAATTATATTTATATATTAATTATTAATTTTATATATAGTCTATAAAAAATGTTTAATACATTTTAGATTTTTCCTTATATCATTATCATTTAATAAAAGCGACATTTTTTCTAAAATTGGAATTTTTCACTATCCACCCCAAGAATCATTTATTTCTAAAAAAACATGAAATTTCATCTTAAGTTATTTTTTATATTCTAATATCAACAATTATGTAAATTTTTTCAAATAAAATTTCAAAAAATGGAAACATGTAATTTTAATTATTTACTCATAATGCTCAGAAAAACATTTCTTTATAGAATATATTCTTATGCCATAAAATGTATGACTTCTTATATATTTCCCAGTAAAAACAATTATATTAACATTAAAAATTGATTAAATTCATTATTTAAGAAAATAAATTCTATATATATTTCAAAATTCAGTTATTCCTAATATTACCTAACAACCTAATGAAAATGTTATAATGTATATATTTAAAGAATAATACTTCAATAGTATATTATGGTTCGTTTAAACTCGATATTGGGTGTATCCCAATATGATTTAAATAGTGTTTGTAGAAAAAAATAATGTGGTATTCAATTCTACACTCTTTATGGAAACTTTATCCGCACAATTTTAATTTATTTTGAGAATACCATGGCATTATAATATATTTTATCATGAATTTTAATTTCTAGGATAATATTAGGTAAATTATTATCTCATTAATAAATAATTTATGTACCATTTTTTGAGATACAATTTTTTATAGGTTTCTAGATGCGTACCTTAATAGATAATTGATACTTTATATATAAAACATGGTAGATTTATCTTCCAAATTTTGAGTTTAAGGATTTATATGAAAATATACATACTCGATTCCTTTCTACATTTTAAGTGAAACTTTTCTCAATTTGATTGACTATTTTAGCTAAATTACATTATTATTATGATTAATGGATAAAAGGAATTTTCGATGCTTGAAGAATGACATTAAACCTCTAATAGATCATAATATCTATAAATGAATGAAAATTTATTTCACCTATCAAAAAAATGACAAAAAAAGTTATTATAATACTAAATATGAATAAACCTTCTTATTTATAATTAGAGAATTGATTCATGAAACACTAATAATAATTCCCATAAAAATTTTATAATATGATAAAAAGGTAAATATAGACTATGTTATGTTTCATTTACTAATTACTAAAACTTAAAAACTAATTGAAACCCAAAAAATCTATATAATGTCAATGAAAAACATATGTATTACAACCGTGTTTGCATATAGGGAATATGTGTTCATCATAACAGAAACCACTAAATTCATTCTCATTATAACCATATTACCACTAGTTTTCATGACTAAAAATTACTTCATCAATGTTTCGAGAAGTGATTCAATATCCATTTAAAATATAAAAGAGTGTATAAATTTATAATCAAAAAAATGATAATTTTACAACTAATGTACTTACTATCACAAATAATGGGATTTCAACTTTAGCTACAATAATTTAATAGGAGTGGTGTTTCTCCATTATCATTTTAGGAGTAATTTCCATTACACCTTAGGTATTCATTTTGGTAGTGCCTCATCTCTATATAGTTAAAACATTCAACATTTTTGACTTATTTCATTCCATTTTATTCATGACCCTGATGGAATTTCCCAACACATTTGAAGAAAAATATCATTCCTTTTATGAGGGTACAAAGTTGTTTATTTCCAAAATTATCACATGTAGGAAGCTTTAACCTTCCATTATTTTCCATTGCCTCATTTTTTTCCCAATCTCCCCCTTCTGATTTTGATTTCTATTGATAATAAATGACATTGATAATTCTTTCACCATTCTGATGGCAAATGATACTGTATCATGATATAATGAAAACATTTGAGAGACTAGTACCCTATAGAGGATTGGTTAATCCCATCAAATAAAAAATCAATATCTCTTTATGGATTAAATAGGTAGTCAATGGAATGTCCTACTAATCATGAAAATTATTCCTCATACTATGCTTCACATTCTTTCTTTTTACATAAATTATTGAATATTATTTCCATATCATATCATTGTAGTCAAAGAAAACACTTCTCAATGAATATCACATTGAAATCCATCCATTATATACCCTCTATCACCTCTTCATCCACCTTTTTATTTCGAATCAATGAGCATAATTGATCAACATCCTCCAATAAACAATAAACATCTCGAACAACCTTCTCCCTTTCATTAATTCTTAGAGATATAAATATCTTTTAAGGGACTTAATTAATTATTCATATATCAATGGATTAGTAGTTCTATTAATTGATGAAGGTTTCCACAATATAAATCATTTCAACATCATTGAATCATTTTTTAGGAAATATTTTATTATACATGAGATAGGTTACTATTGATAATTTGAGTCAACTTTCCAAATATAGTCATAATCTATATAGATCCAATATCAACTGTATTGATTTTCTCATGAGATAAATCCCAAAAACTATTATTGGTATTGAAATAATCTCTATTCCCTCAATTATGAATCATTTATATACATTGGAATACACTATATTAGCTCATAACATTATGAATCAAAATTTATAATTCTAAATCTAGTAGAATACCGAAAATAAATTGAAAATTTATTTATAAATAATCATAGAAACATAATCTTATCATCTTTGGTAATACATTAAAATCATTATAATATATCCAAAACATTTATAATGGTTCATAAAGAGAATTTTAATCAACCAAGTCATATCCCTTAGAAGTGTCTACTTAGGTGTGCAGTCATTGCCTCACTCATCATGCACCGAGTAAAAATCATGTTGATACTCAATCATCATTTTTTCAAGTGTTTTCCCCTAGGTGAATTTGTGACCTATCCACATCCACATTATAGTTTCTATAAAAGGATTTCTTTTTCAATAACCCCAACACTCTATACATTAACGATGTTTATGAATGATTTTATATTCTTACACTTATCCGATGATAATTTCATAGGGTTATGTTTTATAATCTATGTTTTTAAAAATATAATTATCATTGGTTATATTAAACATCCATAGATACCTACTATAACACTCCTTCTCCTGTAATATAACAAATTGGGTTTTTGGAACGGGTCAAAATCCTGACCCTGTTTGAATTTTTGACTTGTTTCTGAGAAAACTGTAGAAACAGGGCAGTTTCTGGAAAATTCAAGATTACATGTCATGTACCTTCAGTACACACTATGTAATCTTGATCATGTGTGAATTACATAAATGGAGTGTAGGCCTATTGTTTGGGTAGAAATATTTTAGCAAGTACACGCCACATACTATTTGTACACGTAGTGTAGAGGGGCTATGTATGGGGATATACATGGCGTGTTGGGGATGTCAGCTGGTTAGATTAGTACACATTGTGTACCCCTTGGTACATTCTGTGTAGTCATTTCGTCAAGTCCTCAGTGAAATAGCATCCATCATAGGAATAGTAAAATGATACACATGATGTATAGTCCTAAGTACATGTCGTGTATTTTCCTTTTTTTTATCGTTTAAATGGGTACTAGACTCATTTTGAGGTAGGGGTAGTGGGTTTCGTCTGAGAGACATGAATAGCTAGTCAAGGCATCAATTCCTTCATGTTTCTTTGTCCAAAGTTGGATTCATACACTATTTGATCCATTAGAACCCCCTCGATAAGGCCTTGATTCCTCCTGAGTGTTTTTCTTCATTTTTTTCCTAATCGAGTTATAGGGGTTTGAGTGTTTTTTATTATTTTGTAGATCTAACTTGATTTAGAATGAATTGGAGGCTATTATTGGAGGAGTTTCATTGTATTAGTATTAGGTAGGAGGTGCATACCTTCTTTTATGTTTTTGTGGACTTTTAGGTGGCACAACCTTAAGCCCGTATTTTGTTATTTTGATCAGAACCATATTTATTCTGTATTTTCATGTAAAATTGATTATTAGGAATATTGTATGCCTTCAGGTACGCCCCTTTACTTGTTTTTCTTGAGCGGGGTCGGGCGAGGAGTCGTTTCTCAATTGGGGCATTATGGATGGGTATGCCAAAATGTGTTAATTTTTTTTATTAAACTGTTGAGTTTAAGTTGTTAAGTTGTGATTTGAATTGGTAGAGGATTCAAAGACCTCAGTGCCGGTAACGGACATTACTATGTTAGTGCAACCCAAAAATTTTATTATATTTCCTATTTATAGTATTATTATTGCTTATTTAAATAATTACTGAATTGCATGTGATAGTAACCTTTGTGTTGTGTTGGGCATGGCCTGAATATTTTTGAGTGATTTTGATCACAGGTTGGGCTTGACACAGATTATATTGGGTGATTTCGACCACAGGATTGGACATCATGGTCATCGGGATTGAGGTAGTGAGACTATCAGGTTGGAAATGACCCATGTTACTTGGATGGTAAGACCATCAGATACTGAGTGACATGGTCATAGGGGGATGAGGTGACATGGATGTTATGTCTTGTGTACTATATTGGTGATTACCGCTCACTCGGAACCTTAGTAGTGTGTGCACAGAGAGACTCCATGAAGAGGAGGTTTTGACCACTTATGTGGGTAGAGGACCCTAATAGTTGGGGTTTAGGTACGTTTGGTTTGGGGGTGATTGATGTACGAAGCCACATGAAAGGTGAGGAGCCTTTAGGAGATAGCGTTGAGGCTATCAGGTTGGGGGATAAGGCTCTTCGTGATTGAGGTTGTGGGTCGGGACACTTTATTTTGATGGAAGACATTATTGTTCCTCCTGTTACTTATTTGAGGGTTGACATTGTTGTCCCTTGGTTACTTATTTGAGGACATACATTATTGTTCCTCCAAGTTATTTTTGTTTGGGCATGCCATTGGGATATCAGTACCTGAGACATGATGTGTCAGGGGCCACATGGTGCTGGGTTACATGGTAGAGATTCCATCATTGGCCGAAGAAGATGACACTCCATGGAGGCTGTTGAGAAGCAGTGGATTTTATGATTATTTTTGCACCGTACCATTTAATTCTTTCATTATAATTCATTCCTTCTTAAACACTTATATTTGGTATGCACCATTAAGTGGTATCCTACTAAGATTCATCTCACACCCTGCACGGGCCCTTCAGGATGTGTGTAGTCTTCATTGATTTACATGCATGAAAGAGATCAACTTCAGGAGATCGACTGTATTAGTTGTCGCATGGGGTGGTACGAACATTGTGGTCTTTCCTAGCAAGAGTTTACTTTGTTTATATTTCTTTCCTATATCAGCATGATCACTTTATTGTTTTAGCTACTATTGGTTCACCATTGGTTCCCTTTTATATATTTACATGATATGAATGAATGACTTGTATGTTTTGGTAGTTGTACAAGTGGTTTAGCATGATGTTGTGTTTACTTTACGCTATTGTTATTTCTATTTTTCTTCCACTTTTTATCTACTATTGATTGTTCTTCCTCTCTGTGGGTCTGGTTAGAGTCTGCAGAGTAATTTATTTCAACTCCATGTTATATATTTTTTCTCATACCAATACCATTATTATCCTCCAAGAGGGTATAAGCTCCCCACTATACCTATTAGACCCTCACTACTAGTCGGTAGCCTTTGGAGTTTGGAGAGTTGCGCCTAAGGTAGTAACACCCAACCCATTTAGCACAGTTTGGGAGGATCTTTGGGTCTGAGATGTTACAAAGTAGTATCATCGGAGTTCTTGATAGCGATTAAGTAGTAGTGTTTTACTGACTATTAATGAGATTGAGGTTTATATTTTTATTTTTTCTGGTGTACTATTTGGGATATAGTAGACTGAAGATATGTTGTAATTGGACCTAAGTTTCTAGCTTGTTCTTGGGTGCCTATATCCCCATGTACGAGGGATGGAGTGAGATTCCTTGGGTTGTAATTTTTGTTTTTATTTTTATTATATTATAGTTAATATTATTTCCACCTCGATGGCTCACTTGGTGTGTGATGTTATTGATTGTGATATGTTACCCTTGACCCAGTGAGGTAAGGTAGAATTGTAACTTGGCTCAGTATGGAAAGGCATGATTTTTTGGCTTTTGAATGGAAAATTTTTAGGGTATTTCAATTTTATAATAGCAAGTATGATTTTTGAAGTGATAATATCATGTGAATAATATAAAATTATATGATATGAATGATTTTAAAATGTTATAGGTGAAATTACTGATAAAATTGATTGTTTATTTCAATGTACTATGCCATGATTTATATATTGTGAATTGCTTGTGGTAGAAGATTTGGATCTGGCTCTTTTATGAGCAGGCAAGCACTATTGTTGAGGTGATTTTGATCATTATGATTGGGTGAATTGGTCATCATTTTAGGAAATGTTAGTTTTCAGGGCGGGCAATGCCCGAGGTACTTTTTGCACTTGGCTCTGTTGAGGGAAGGTAATGAGGCCATGAGGATGGGATGTCGTGGGAATGGTTGTAGTAGGGGAGAGTAAGGGTAGTAGTTATGCACTTCCTTTTACTACTTTTCTTATCTGAGTTATATATATTTATTATTATACATGTGGTCTGTTTGACCATTTATGGAATTCAGTGGGTTCCTCTTAGATGACCCAGATGGAGCATTAGGCAGGAGATGGTATTGTACTGTATGAGCATGATCAAGTTTAGACCCTAGAGGGGTAGGCAGAGCATGATCCACAGGTACAGGCTCAAGGATAGGATCACGTTCTGGATCTAGTACAGATAGTAAAACAACTAGGTTTGGCAGTGTTCGGGTCATGGGTCGACGAGCAACTCCGAACTATCCTAGTAAGTGTCTTACATGGGATCGATAGAGCTGCGTAAGATAAAGATCCATCTCTAGAATATCTGATTCCTGAGATCCAGTCACAACACCAACCGCTTTTTCAGGGTGAGGTTGGTCTGATGGCGGCTAAGAACTGGATAGTGAGTATAAAGATGATCTTTGAGCAGCTCAAGATGCCTCAGGGCGGAGGGTCAAGCTGGAGACCTACATGCTGAGAGGACTGGCGAAGCTCTAGTGAGATGTGCAGGTTCAGACTTGTAGACATGAATAACTGGCATGGAAGGACATCGAGAAAAGGTTCTTCAAGCACTTTTACCCCGAGACACTGAGGGAAGAGAGATCTTGAGATTTCTTAAACCATCAGCAGGGAGACATGTTTTTCATGGACAATTCAAAAACATTCACTGAGTTATCATGCTTTTCACCTGTTATGGAAAGAGATGACTCATCATGGGTGAGGTTCTTTGAGGATGTCTTACAACATGTCATTTGGATCCAGGTAAATATCTTCAGGCTGAGTTCATTCTTAGAGGTGGTGAATCAGGCGCTCATTGCAGAGGGCAATGACAAAGAGAGGTCTCACTTAGGTCGGATGACAACTTCAGGTGATGGTTCAGATAGTAGAAGATGAGGTTAGGATTAGTTCTAGTAGGTTATTCAAGCCAAAGACATTGCTAGACCACCTCGTAGCAGTTCTTTAGTGGTTTGTTTTTAGTGTGGACAAACAAGTCATGCCCGAACTTAGTGCGATAGGCCTCCAAAGGAGTGATGGGCATGTGAACCATTTGGGAATCTTGAGAGGTTCTGCAGGAAACCTTTTTAGACAGCCAGTAATCAAAGACCAGGACAGACTGTGGCATATAGAGTTGGATCATGTTCATTACCAGGAGAGGGTCTCTTAGTTTCAGTTACATGTAGAGGACATGGTAGAGACAGTGGGACCCAGCTAAGGGGTCAATGGACGGTGACTGGAGTAGCACTGTTGGGAGGTCAGGCATTAGGCAGTCGTACTTCAAGCAAGGTACACACCATGGATCTAACAAGGACTAAGAAGGTTGGTGAGTTGACAGAAGTTATAGGTACACTATGAGTGTGGTCGTGACATCCTTGTTTTCTTTTTTGAACAACCTGTTAAGGCATGTCTGTTTTGAGCACACGAGGTGCACGAGATTTATGTGGACTGACTAGATATTAGTTAGTGGTATTGACACCATTTCATGTGTGTGAAATATTTATATATATGTATGAGATGTTTGGAATCATGGGAGTCGAGGATGCGGATTACTTGAGTTGATTTTGGCATCGGGGCATCAAGGATGTGGGTTACATCATGTGTCGTGGGAATTGGGGCATCGAGGATGCAGGTTAATTGAGGTGCATGGCCACATATTTTATTTTGGGCATCCATGGGATACATGATCTTTTGGAGGCGGACAACGATGTGGTGTGGGATACGTTTGGGTGTCAGAAAGGAGATGGTAGCCCCAATGAGGCACATGGTGATGATGCGTCATGAGAGAACCATGAGTCTGGAAACAGGTTAGTGAAACTTTTAATGGTTTGAGTTTTGTTAGGTTGAGACTGATTTGGGCAATTCCTAGGGTGGGGAGAACCTTGAAAAATTTATCTGGAACCTTTAAGATCAGGGTAGTCAAGGTTACTTTGTTGGGGATGGGTATATTTGGTTCCATCTACGGATTTCGTTTGATAGATCGGGGACAAGCTATGTTAAGGTAGAGAGATTATAAGAACACATATTTTTCGAATAGGTCAAAATCCCCACCCTGTTTAAATTTTTGACTTGTTTCTAAGAAAAATGGAGAAACTGGGAAGTTTCTAGAAAATTCCAGATTACACGTAGTATACATTTAGTACACATTGTGTACTGTTGACCGTGTTTGAAGGCCTTACATGGTATGTAGGCCTGTTATCAAGGAAGAATGATTTTAGCAAGTACACGCTATGTACTATTTGTACACGTTGTATAGAGGGGTCGTGTTTGGGATATACATGGCGTGTTGGGGATGTCGGCTGGGTAGAGAAGTACACACCGTGTACCCCTAGGAACAACCTGTGTAGTCATGTCCAAATGTCCTTGAAAAATACCAGTCATTATAGGAATAATAAAATGATACACATGGCATGTAGTCCTAAGTACATGCTGTGTATTTTTCTTTTTTTCATTAAAATGGGAAGAAGCCTCATTTTGAGGCAGGGGCAGTGGGTTTCATCTGAGAGATGCAAATAGCCAACTGGGACTTCAATTCTTTCCTATTTCTTCATCCGAAGATGGATTCAAACACTATTTGATCCATTAGACCCCCCTCGGTAAGTCCTTAATTCCTCTTGATTCGTTCTTATTTATTTTTTTTCTAAAACAAGTTATAGGGTTTTGAGATTTTTTTATTGTTTTTAGATATACCTTTGATTAAGATTGAATTGGAGGCTGTTATCGGAGGATTATCATTGTACAAGTATGTGGTAGGTGGTTCATACCTTCTTTCGAGTTTTCATGGACTTTTGGGTGGCACAGCCTTAAGCGCGTATTTGGGTATTTTGAGTGAGACCCTATTTATTCTATAGTTTCAAGTTAAATTGATTATTAGACTTGTGTTATGCCTTTGGGTACACCCCATTACCTTTTTTTCTAGAGAGTGGTTGAGTGAGGAGTCGTTTCTCAATTGGGACATTTTGGTTGTGGGTGCCAAAATGTGTTAAAATGAATTATTTTTTATTAAACTGTTGAGTTTAATTTTTTTATGTTGTGATATGAATTGGTAGAGGCTTTAAAGACCATAGTGCTGCTAAAGGAAAAAACGTGGTTAGTTCAATCCAACTATTTATTTTTTTTCATGTTTATAGTGTTTTTGTTGCTTATATGTGTATTTTTTTAATTTCATGTGTCGGGACCCTTTATGTTGTTTTGGGCAAGGCCCGAATAGTTTCGACTTATATTGATCACAGGTTGGGCTTGACCCGGATTACTTTAGGTTGTTTTGACCATGGTATTAGGCATCATGGATGTCAGGATTGAGGTAGTGAGACTGTTAGGTTGCGGATAGCCAGAGTTACATGGATGGGAAGGCCATCGGATACTGAGAGACATGGTCACATGGGCATAAGGGGCCAAAGATTTTGTGGCTTGGGTACTATTTTGGTCATTACCTCTCACCCAGAACATTGATTAGTGTGAACACATAGAGACTCTATGATGAGGTGGATTCGACCACTCGTGTAGGTAGAGTCCCCTGATAGTTGTGGATTAGATACTTTTGGTTTGGGGGTGCTTTCCATAGGAAGCCACATGGAAGGCTAGAAGCCTTTGAGAGATAGCAATGAGGCTTTCAGGTATAGGGATAAGGCTCTCTGTTATTAAGGCCATGGGCTATGACACTTTATTTTTAAGGCATACATCATTGTCCCTCTGGTTATTTATTTGAGGGAAGACATCGTTGTCCCTCTGGTTACTTATTTGAGGACAATCATCATTGTTCCTTTGAGTTAATTTTGTTTGGGTGTGACTTTGAGAAGTCAGTACTTGAGACATGAGGTGTGAGGGGGATCATGGTGCCAGGTTACATGATAGAGATTCTAGCATTGGTCGAAGTCGGTGACACTTTATGGTGGCTATTGAGAACCAGTGGAGTTTATGTTTATTTGTGCACCGTATTGGTTACTGCTTTCTTTATAATGCATGTTTTCTTAAAAACTTATATTAGGTAACCACCATTGGGTGGTATCCTACTGAGATTTGTCTCACACCTTGCATAGGCCCTTCGAGATGTGTGTAGACTTCATGGATTTACATGCAGGAAAGATATCATATTTAGGAGCTGGACTGTATTAGCTGTCGCATGGGGTGGTATGGACCTTGTGGTCTTTCCTAGATGGAGTTTACTTTATTTCTATTTTTTTCAGGTATCAACATGATTTCATTATTATTGCAACTGTTGTTGGTTTTCCATTGGCACCCTTTTATATATTCACTTGCTATGAATGCATGACTTTTATGTTCAAGTAGTTTTACAAGTTGTTCAACATGCTTTTGTGTTTACATTCCATTGCTAATGTTTCTATTTTGCTTCCCCTATTTATCTCCTACTGATTGTGCTTCCGCTATGTGGGTCTGGTTTGAGTCTGCTGAGTCGTTTATTTCAACTGCATGCTATATATTTTTTCTCATTCCAGAACCATTATTATCCTCTGAGAGGGTATAACCTCCCCACTATACCTATCAAACCTTCGCTGCTAGTTGGTAGCCTTTGGCATTCAGGGAGGTGTGCCTAAGGTAGTAACTCCTGCCCTATTTAGCACTGTTCGGGTGGCTCTTTGAGTTTAAAACGTTACAGGTAACCTAGATATGGAAGATGTCTTACTACATTGGAAGAAGATATTTGAGATCACATCTTGAATGACCAAATATTTTATATGTGTTGGGAGATTAGATACAATATTCTCATACTATCTTTAAAAACATGATATACAACATAAAATTATATTGATAATATTGTTATTTCTTCCAGTATATCCCTTAAAATCCTTCATAGATCCCTTCTTGGTATCTTAGGTAATAAAAACATACTAAATAGGTGAGTTTATATGGTCAATAATGGATAGATAACAACAAAAGTTATGATAGAATAAATAAATCATTAATAATATAATGGACATAAAAACTAATAAAAATGTTAATATAACTAATATCATAAATAAGGAAAATGACGATAGATTATATAACAACATAGATAATCACATGGATAACAATAACTAGTTTCATAATGATAAAATGAATAATTCTAGACATCATAATCTTACCAGTAAGGCAATATTCCAAGACATTATTTATAAATACTTAGTATGTACACCAAATAAAATATTTAATTTGTCTCATTTTCCCTGCCAATGCATCGATGTGCTATAAAAATATCCCCCCATCACTTACTAAGTTAAATGCATTATACATATTAATGTGGTGAATAATCAATGTAGTGTATAATCAATATAAATATCAATATTTGAAAACAAGCATACATAATGTAAATATTTTTCCTTAGCAAAAAATAGAATATTATGATCATAATTCATCTAGAGTAATATAGGTGATGGATTCATTAGATTATATATTTAGTAAAGAAAAATATTATTAAAATATTACTGACATATATTAAAATACTATTAAAAGAACATTATAATTTCTATTTTATAAAAATTTAAATAAAAAGTTCCAAAATAAAATGAAAATGAATTTATTTTAAAATAAACTTGGAAACCTATAAAAAATCATTGAAGTAATGAACATTTATGAATGTAGTAAAATCACATCATGGGATAAAAGTTAAATCAAATTTTCATTTCAAACGTTTGGTAAAAAGTAAAATAATATTGTTTAAAAAAATATTATTTTAAAAAAATGAAAAAGGCCAATATGGATGAAAATGTATTTTAATAATCATTTGATAATAGAAAATAATATTATTTATAAAAAATTACGAAACATGGACATGGAAGAAAAACTCCATCCACCGTAGAGGAAATAAAGTCGTGTTTTCTTAAAAACAATTCCATCATATTAAGTGCTAAATAGAGAAAAATGAAAGGAAAAACATATAATTAATATATTACAATAGTGGAATAAAATATATGGAGTTTGAAATATTAATATCTCATGATTTCCATCAATTAAAATTTAATCACAGACAATCTAAAACAAAAATGATATTCTAGAATAAACCCTTAACACAAGTTCAACATGCCTTATAATTGCTTTTAAATTCATGTATAATAAATTTAAAATTATTATAATTCAATTACACAACCATATTCATACTTATAATATCATATATAATCCAATTATAATATCTTATCATCCATTTATTAATAATTCTTTATTTAAATGATTGTTCCATGTGATAATTGTTTTATTTTTCTTGTAAGTTTCTGTTTGAAGGTTCTAGTCCCTACACATTGATCATAGTTTAATCATCTATGAAATGTTAAAAATATAATTTATATCTTATTCTTATAAAATAATACCGTTCTTCAATATTCCTTAATCATTCATGTCATTAACATTATAACATCATTCATGTGGCTTGTAAAACTGATGTAAACAAGAGCGAGCTATAAAGACCGAATGAGTATGAAAATGGTAATCTATAAAATGAATATAAATATTCTAAAATATTATTCACATAATAAATATAATATATATTAATTTTATACAAATTTATATTCCTCTATAAAAGGACATTGAAAATGAAATGTATCACTCCCTACGATGGTAGTCTGTATATACACATGAATGATACATCCATTTTCGAATAGAAAAACAGAAAAGAAATATGATAATATTTTATCATTATAGAATCTCAATTATTTAAAAAATATCATATATATTTAG
This sequence comes from Viscum album, assembly GCA_963277665.1. Classification (NCBI taxonomy): domain Eukaryota; kingdom Viridiplantae; phylum Streptophyta; class Magnoliopsida; order Santalales; family Viscaceae; genus Viscum; species Viscum album. The sequence continues at coordinate 777,496,585 of OY728131.1, read as the reverse complement.
TAAATATATAATTATAACCTGTCATGATATGTGATAATAGTAAATGAGTCACACCTCTGACCTGGGATCCACCATAATTGGTGCCCAGAGCCGGGTCATCACATGACCTCTGGTGTGCCTCCTCGTACGCTCGAGGTTGCCAACTAGCAGCACGGGTCTAAAGAGAACCATGGGGAGACTATATCCTCATATCAAAGTGAATCCTCAATAGAGTAAAAATCAATATATAAAATAAACAACTAAAATTATAGTGTAAAACATGTAAAAACCCCATTAAGTGACTATGTACACATGCTATAAGAAAATCTAGAGAATACCCTACATACCAAGGAGTCATACAATATAAACCAATAATAGAACTAAAAAAAGAATCTAAACTCGAACCCAAGTACCAACCTGAACCTGACCTTGATGCTTCATCCTATCATCCCAAGCAAAACCAAACACCAGGTACCTATCATAAACCTGCACATAAAAATACATAGTTTCTGCTCGGGTACCCAAGTGCCATGGCGGTTCGAGAAGGTTGTGAGTACAACTCAACATGCCACCACCAATGGTTTCTAAAGTAATATCCTACATGTACAAATGTTTATGAAGGTATCATGTTCAATAAATAAAAAAGGAAACCATGATAACATTTAAGTAATTTTCTAATATTCATTTTACCAATTAAGATTTATAAAAATAACCCAGCAACAAACTCATGTTACACTGGGAGACTAAACCTGGGCACCAAGGGCTGCAAACACTTTTACCCACCGTGCGCTAGACCTCTTTCTGCGATCATCACGAAGCTTCATTGTTTCTTGGGACAGGCACACAATTTACACTAAAAGTGCACCAACCATCTGATAAGTTATATTTTTTCACTTGTCACCTTCTTTTGTGTTCCACACCACAAGGAAACTTCAAAAAATCCTCAGGGACTTAATAACACTTTCTTAACCATAAGAGAGATTTTAACTAAAAATTTTAATAAGGAAGCACGTTCACGAAAGACTGTGATCTTACAACCTCCCCACCTTATAATGAATTTCCCTCAAACAGCACTTCCATGAATTTAAAATCCCTCAAGGGAAAAAAATGATAGACCACAGACCCACCAACCAACTATCACCTTCCACATTTCTCCCAGAACACATCCACACTGCAACAATTCTCAGACTAGGAAAAAGTCCTACCCCGAGAACATTTAACTCATAATGTTTCACAATCACAACACGATTATCCTTGAGGACACATCCACCTTATCTCGTCGCTACCTTCACCAAGAACCAAAGAAGGACTCGATTAACACCAATGGGCCACCACACCAAGAACACTGAAAAAGCACTACATTACCCTAGAATAATCAACCAAAACACCCTCAGTCCAATCCTCTAACAAATGTTTTGAAAGTTTTTCTTGGCTCCATCCCAACCAGATTATATTAAAGCACTAACGATGATCCAATCCCGAAATCAACAAAGGAAAAATTAATATTTTCAACTACATCTCGTGACCTACCCAATCTGAAACTCAAGTCTCAATAGCCTCAGTTAATTTACAAGAATTCAAAAATAAAAACCCAAACATAATTTCATCTCAAGGCATTTAACTTGACAACACCCAAGCCAACACATACCGACAACACTATTTCACCAAGATGGATTCCACCCGATTCCATCCATATTGAACCACTGATTATTCCATTAATCAACCACTTGCGTGATACGATACTCCCCACCATATGGTTCAACCTAGTACGTTTTCCAACTCACCACAACAAAACATCCATGAGAACACCATGCAAAATTACCCTTCTATCCTTCCATTGAAACTGCATGGATTAGACACCTCCAATATCCAGAATCATTTAAATATGTTACTTGGTTCTTCCTCAAGACCCATCCCATTTACTAATACAATCTCATCCTTCCAACATTAAATAGAGGTGCCTTACATCCCACCACAACAATTCTGTTTTCCCAACTTTGTTTGGCCATACCTGGTCGACCCACTCCATTGGTGCCCAATTTCTATTGTTGGTACGCCACCACCTTCCCTAGCTACGAACCCCATTCAATTAAGGCATGCCACCATCAATTGAAAACACCTAAAAAATTCATCCTTGGCATCCATCAAAATCCATAATCATGGAATTACTACTCTTAAAATAATTTTCATGCTCTACAGAACCTTTAAATACATCTTTGACTCCATTACTCTGATTACCTTAAGAACAAGATCGATCTCAAATCCATAACTTGGCTCGATCGACTTTAACATGCATATAAAACTTGGATTTTGTCTAAAGAAACTGAACATGCACTTCGCAGGTTTCTCATTAGCGTCATGATGCCACTACGTCCACTTCAATTCTTGATCCACACATTCATGATGAGAATAGTTCTCCCCACCTTACGATTATTATTACCACCATTTTCCTCAGGAAATTGCATCCTAGGCGTCTCATGCTCAATCCCAGCTAAACCTCAAAACTAGAACAAGACAATCCAACTTCCAATGTAATAACACAAAAAATCATGGCCCACTAATCATCCTCGACTCCTATATTCATACTTATCCTTATTCATATCCACTAAGATGTCCCAAGTCCAACCAAAACACACTCAATCCACTAGGTTTAAGCCATATCATTCTCAGTGCACCTGGGATGATCAAAAGATATTGGGAATAATCGTCGCTAGTTAAAGTATTCTAAGAGGTTATTAACGAACAACACTTTAAACTATCCACCACCATTGTGACCTTTGACAAGGGTAAAACATAAACCTACTGAATTTCTCAAGTTTCACTTTGCACTAATGCCTTATCCACACTAGAACACCACAAATCTAATGTAATTTCCCCCTAAACTCCCTACCACCTCACAATCCTCTACCGATCAGTTGTGACCCAGTATTCCTATTGTCATCATTGTTATTACCATACAAAAGCCTTGCATCACCTAGTCATGGCACATACATCCACTAACAAAGCCATTCATGCCACCTGATCCACATTTTGAAGTGCATGCAATACTTGGCCGACCTCCCTTGGGACCACCCTTAATTTATCAAGATTTTCAAATCATATCCACCACTCAAGTCACATCTTCCAAACCATTAACCTTTCTAGTGAGCCCTTCAGATTAATCCTGCAATAAGATACACTCATTTTGTACCACTTCTACGGTTCTAAACATCTACTTGTTCCACAAAAACTCATAATAACTGACACCCCGAACGACCTCTCACATATGACATCCTCAAAAAATCTAATGATATTAAACCCCCCAACTAAAGCCACACAAAAAAGGTCACTTAATCTATCTCTAATCCATACACCAACCCAAAAAAATTACTATTCATTGAGATCATCCTAAACCCATTCCAAACACACTACATTTAACACATGAACAACCATTTAATCTGGGTTCCACACCAAAGATACTTGCACAAATGCACTGGAACCATGAACGAAACTCCCACTCTATGTTAGAAAATACAACTCATGAGGTGAAAATATATAAGAGTCACCACATTCATATTGACATAATTTATTAAAAAAATATGAGGTCACAACCTATCATAGGATGAAATAAGAAACATAAAAATAACCTAAGCACAAAACTTGTCAAGATTCAATATCCTGCAACCCATAGTCTCAAGACTAAGGTACTATCATTGCCCAAACAACCCATACATAGGGTCAAAAACCATCATAAGGAGTAACCACCAATGGTTTCCCTAAGTTACATATTTTTTTCATTTTTATTATTAATAAGACATTACCATTTAAACCCATGATTTAAATTTTCAAATCCTTTCATTTTCAAAACCCAACAAATTACACTTTCAATTTTTTAATTATCCCATCATGTCAAAAATATCAATTTTATACAAAATATAAATTTTATACAAAATATAATTTCAAAACCTTTTCCCATTTTCCAAACCAAATAATTTATGCCTTTTAGAACCCTTTTAACCCACCTTTCAACACCTATTGTTTTATTCAATTTCAATTTTTATTCCCATTTTATTCATTATCATGACATTAACAAGTCAATCACATGAAACATATAAATGAACTATCTATCCTATATGTGTATTAGAATGAATGAAATCACATACCCTCTCTTACCACGCTTGGTCAAGAGATAAAACCTCTTAAATAAATAAAATCACATACATGTATGCCACCCTAGGAGGAATATAAATCAATTATAGAAGAAAAAGACATAACCTCATTTCCCACCCCTAGTAACTTGGGTATTCCCTCATACGTGGGGCTGAAAGAACCAAAGAACGAGCTCATTACCAAGTCCTGACAAGATCCTAGGCTAATGTATCTCAAGACCAAATATTAAGAAAAATGAAAACATCCTCTAATATCACTATTTAACATCCCTAACTAGGGATACACCATAACTGTTTCCTTGAGCTAGGCCTTCACATGACCTCAGGTTCACCTTCCCATATGCCAAAGGTTTCTAACCAGCTACATGGGTCTATAGAGAACCATAGAGAGACTATACCTTCTTATAAGAGTGAAGACACAAAAGAAGTAACATAAAAATATAAAATAACCAACTAAAATAATAGTGGACATCATGCAAGAAAACCCATTATGTGACCATGTACACATGATATAAAAAATATAGAGAATACACTAGATTCTATAAAGTCATAAAATATGATCCAAGACTATAACAAAACAAATATGCTAAACCTAGACCCAATTCCTCACCTAGTCCTGACCTCCATGCTCTATCCCATCATCCCAAGCATAACCAAACACCAGGTCCTTGTCTAGAACATGTGCCTAAAATAGTAGTGTTTGATGGGGTTCCCAAGTGCCCTGGAGGCCTGAGAAGTGTGTGAGTACAACTCAATAGGCCACCACCAATGGTGTATGATGAAATATCCTTCCTATAAAAATGTGTATATAGGTATCATGTGCAATAAATAAATATGGAAACAAGGAGAACATTTATGTAATTATATCAAATTCATTTTACCCATTAATATTTCTAAAAAGAACCAAACAACCAACTATGGTTATAAGGGGAGTCTAAACCAAGGAAACAAGGGTTACATATGCTATTATCTACTATGGGTTTAACTATTGAAAATTCATCACAGGACCATTATCCACAATATTAATTTAAGAATGTGTCATCATATATGTCATATTCATTAGTAATTTTATCATCATCTCATGTTCCATGGGTTAGGAATTTACATCATTTCCACTACAACCTAAAAATGTAATTTAATATTCATAAGGGTAAAGTCAAGTACCTATCCCTCTATAGATAAAAACATCAAAATAACAGATTTCCCACACCTTAAGGACTCAGTCCGGGTGGAATGAAACTATTAGGGGAATCGAGCTCCATCCCATTCCATAACCCATTAATTTTTTTGGTGGAGTTTAGAGCCTTGGACTAACTTGACCCATGGGTGTTGAACCTTAGTCAATAACCCACACTACCAAGCCATGTTCACATGATTATTTATCCATTCACCACACTCATACCATATTGTCACCTCAAAGCCTCAATCTGGGTTAAATGAAACCATTATGAGAATATATCCTCTATCCCTTTCCTTAAACTGTGCATCTTGGGTGGAGTGTAGAGCCTATTTCTAACTCAACCCATTGGTATAGAACTTCATTTCAATACCCCATACTAGCATATCCAACTAACACACCTAACAATCACAAGGGAATCCGAATTAGTCTATAAATCATTAACACATTTTTATTTACATTACATTTTTGTTTATCCCAATCTCTATTTCTTATGCCTAACTCACTATTATTATTCACTAATTCACATAATTTAACCCATTAACCTATTCAAAACTTTCATAAATTATTTTACTAAACACGTTCATCATTTCCCATGTATTAACCACCTATGAATTTCGAGTGAAAATCTTGTTCCATAGAGCACATTCACATTAATCCTACTTATCCCATTTTACATCATACCAAATACCCCCTTATTCTATACCAATTACTACAATTAATCACTAATTTGTTCATTTCCCAATCATGCTAACACGTTATCATAATTGTTATGGATTCTATCTCACTAACCCTTATATCCCTTTCAATTACCATGGTCCTATAGGACCATTAAAAACTATATCTTGGAAATAAACACATTTCCAAATACTCATTGAAAACATCATGAAACCACCCTATAAACATTTCCATTATCTTTGAAAACTAAATCGTGCCCAAAGGCTTTAATTTCTATTTCAACCATCCAATACAACCATTAAAACATTTAAAAAAATGGAAACTCACCCATAACTCAAACCCCAATTTAAATTTCATTAGAAAACCCCCTTTTCAAATTTCTTTATGGTTAAAAACACCATCCAAAGAATTTATCATTTTCAAAAATTATTTATCATCCCTTAATCTATAGTCGGGTCAAGCCCCAAAACATGTCATCAAAACCCTTTCAATACCTCTTAATAATCTACAAAATCTAACTTGTAATTGTTTCAATTAACCATTAATTCTCCCCACATTCCAAATAAATATTTAATACCCGTTCTTCATTATAATACCCTTACCTCAAGATTTACTGAATTTTAATTTCAATTACATGGCTCTGGCTTACCCCATGGGTAACCCCTTGTTCGGTCTCACATTATCGACAAACCCAATAGGGTATGTAGATGCTCTCGCACATTAATCTATGTTCCAAATCCCATTACATAACCCAAGACATAAAGATTCAAAAAATTAGAGAAATAAAAAAACTACAAACACATATAACACTTTAAGACCATGGGAAAGAGATTTAAGTCCACCTACCTCATGATCGTGGATGAACTCTTGGTTAACCTCCACCCTTCTTCAGACTCAAATACATGATTAATATCAAACCTAATACCTAACATAAAATTTAATCTTTTAGGGATTAGGAAAATATTAGAGATTCCAAAAGACCTAATCTAAAAAATATAGAGAATAGGAGTGTTAGACTCACTTAGATCTTTGATTCATACCCAAAAATGCTTCAAATGACCAATAATAAAAGGAAAATCATCCATGGAGGGAAAGGGGGGCTGATAGTTCATCACCTAGTGTATAGAGGGTTGAATGGGAGGATATATTGGATGGGATCTAAAACTCCTAAGAAAGAAAAACAATAAATTTCACAAATTTTAATGGGGCACACAGTCTACCCACATGGATTGTTAAATTGTGTGCAAGCCATTGTCTAAGGAATGTTGGGTCGCACAGTATATGGATACACCTACTCGGTTTGGAAAACCATGAAGTTATAGTGTGTTATCCTTCTATCCAAAAATGGTCACCAAAACTACATGGCTTCCTAGGTTAGGCACACATTTTACACTAATCATGTGCCAACCATGTGTTAAGTGTTGTTCGGTCACTTTTCTTCTCCTTTGATGTCCTGCACCCACAAAACACTTCCAAAACTACTAAAGAAGTCAATAACATTTTATTAACCATAAAATAGAGCTTACCCAAAAAATTTAACAAGGATTCACCTTCATGAAATATTGGGAACTTATAATATACAAAACATTTTGAGGAAGTAGATGAAATAATGTTTGAAAGTTGGTAAATATGATTATATCTTCTTTGAGAGACACCCTTTTTATACACCTTAATCCTCTTTAATATGATCTTAGGGTAAAAAAATAATCTAAATAATGAAGTAAAATAATATAGGAAGGTTTTTGGGTAGGCTTTAGACGAGATATAGAGTTCAAATATTGTGAAAAAGGGTGGATAGATTCCCTTTTATAAAAGGGGTAGGGACACATATGGAATTACATAAAATATTTAAATAATGTAAAGTGATTTACCTGTTAAAGTTGAAAAATTTGAACCAGAATTATAATTATAGATATTATAATGATGAAATATCTTCAAATAATAAAATTTAGATATGTTTATGGGGCATTTTTTCACTTATCTCAAAGTTTAACTCTCCTAATTAGCTCGTTTTAAACCTAATAGTAATAACACATTTTAACTATTTTTAGTCTTATTTATGAACAAAAAATTATGTTGAACTTATTATCTAATATTATTTATGATGATTCAAAATATATAATCCATTTTCCAAGATTAAATTTGATTAATTGAGGAAAATTACTTTTAAAGTATATTATAAATTTCAATGTGAACAGTTATCATAAAAATGTTTGTTTTTAGTGTAAAAATGATTTTACAACAAAATAAAGTATAATGTGGATTAGAATGGAATTAATTGGATTATATTAAATAAAATGAGGCTTATTTTTGTTTAAAATTTAACCAAAACCAATAGAAACCTTGTGAATACTTTATTAATAGAGAAGGAAAAAAGTAGTTTTTATTTTAATAAAAACATTTATTAAATTTACTAAATTATAAGAATGCATATATATGTTCAACATTAGATTTTTATATGAATTATTTTACATATTAAATACATATTTTTTGTGAATAAATTTTTATAAAAAATTTATCTATCATTATATCAATATAATGTCATAAGAGTGACAATATTTGTAAAATTAGAATTTTCACTAACGACATCAAAAATCAACTATTTTTAAAAAATCATAAAATTTCACTGTAACTAATTTTTACATTTTAATTTAAAAAATTACGTTCATTTATTAAAATAAAATGTATCAAATTTCATAAATTAATTTTCATTATTCTCATATAAAACACCCAAAAACCTTTGTCTACGGAATATATTATTATGGAGTAAAATGATTTTTATTCTTATACATTGCCCAGAAAAAATTATATGAATATAAATTTTTTTTAAATGAATTAATTATTTAAAGAATTTAATTCTACATATATTTCATTATTTGGTTTTTTATATTTATACTTGAAAACCAAACAGTGGTGTTATAACTGTAAAATTTAAATAATAATACTTATACAGTATATTTTGATTCATTTATGTTTAGTGTTTCAAGTATCACATGGTATTATACATAGTATTCATAAATTAAAATTTAGGCATGAAACATTACAGGTGATTTAAGAAATATTAAAGTTATTTATAAGTTTAAATTATGGTATTTTACATTTCCTAATTATAGATAATAAAAGGTATTGGGATAAAAAACATTAGTAAAAAATAATCCAGTTGGAATATTGTATTGTATGTTGATGGACTAAATCACAACATTATTAGTATAACAAACATGTGTAATTCAAGGAATGAGGTCATCTTATAGAAAAAAAATGATAAATAGTTAAAATATTTAAATATGAGTCTTTAGTTACAAAGGGTATAAGTACCCCATGAATTTTGTTTCAGATTAGGGAATCAAGTGTAGGCTGTTACATTAGTAAAATAGAGAAAATAATTTATGGTATAGAAGGCTTGGAAACCTTGGAAAATATAATATAAAAAAGTTGCTGCAATAAGAATCTATAATAAATTTTATTTTACAAAATGAAGACACTATCACTATTTTTATGGTTTTTAGAAAAGTATAAAATGGTGAAAAAACACATAAGGTTGTTAATTTGCAAACCTCAATGCCTCCCAAGATAATTCAATATAAAATACATGGTCTAATGACCAATAAATAAATAAATATATAAGAATATTTCATTGCTTTTATAGACCAAATCATAAGTAAGGAATACATCATGTACAAGTCACAATAATCACAAGATTTGGATATATTAAAGAGTTATAAATGTCTTAAAGAGAAGAAAACATGATTTTACTTGAAAATATTGAGATCAGATATTGGTAGTTGGTATGCCAACATATAGGGAACTAAATATATTGACAATAATTGAATGATACATGAGTATCATGATCCATAAAAACCTCATCAAAATAGAGTGGTTGAAATGAATAAAATTTGTTTTGTTGATATGGCTAAAAATGTCCTAGAAGAACATGACACCTCAAGGTATTACTAGATGCAGGCCATTATAGCTTCTAGAATAATTTAGAATACATATTTCATGGGGATATACTAATACATAACCATCTATGATATGTGGTTTAAAATGAATTTAAATGTTGAACATTTTAGGGTGTTTTGAACTTGTTTATTGATCAATAGAAATAAAAAAATGGAAGAATGTGTGTTGATGGTGAAATGAAGCATAAATAGATAAATGAATGTCTTAGAAAACATGTTGAAATTGAGAACATTACAAGAGATCAGAATCAAGGTGCGAATACAATAATTATGATTATGGAAACCTATTATACCAACTGATTTCCCAAGATTGAACCTTGAATAGTTGAAAAATAATTTTAACACAATGAGTGGGTCCAAGATATGAATAAGGAGATCAAAGGGATCTATAAGAGTGAATCATGTGAACATGTACTTAATCCCACTAAAAAATGTGATTGTATAAAATTCATTATTATAAATAATTTTTATGAGAATGAAGAAGTGGATAGAAATAAATCTATACAAGTATGAAATGGAAATTCAAAAATTGAAGGGGTTGACATTGATAAAACATTTCCCCCAAATTCCAGTCATGAGTGCATTGGAAAAATATTGTCTAAAAAATCCTAGAAAAAATTTAAATATTTACAATATATATTAAATAAAATTTTATGAATTTTTAGATTGAAAAAGTTTCCTTGGAATAGACATAAGTCTTTATGCTTGATTCAGATAGACGTAGAGTTTGTAAGATGAAGAATGGAATCTATGGTTTAAATAATTATCAAAGATCTTGGTATCTAAATAATTATTAGTATTTTAAAGGCCTGAAGTTTCAGAAGGGGATGGTGTAAAATAATCTATATGTCAACAATACCAACACTGCATTACTCTTTCTGATTGTTTATACTAATGATATAATATTTTCCAGTATTGAAGAATTCCCAAGTCATTATTTCTCTAGAAACATAAAATAAATGTTTAAGACGAAAATGATAGATGAAATGAAATTTTTCATAGAGTTTTATATTTTTCAAGTAGCATGTTTCTTTTGTTTCAAAAGAAAATATACATGAAGGAGATTTTTAAGAGCATTGACAAGTATGAAGCTACATGAGTGTCCAACGTAATATAAGTAGGATAATGTTGAGAATGAATGATAATGGGAAATATTTTAATGAGAAATAGTTTAGAAGAATTATTGGATGTCTCGTATGTTTGATAGCTCCAAGACCTGACATTGTATATATGATCATCCTTTCTGCTTGATATAAATCCAATCCCAAGGAATCATATCCTTTTGTAGAAAAATGAATCTTCAGGTATATCTCAAAAAATATCAATTATGGTTCGATGTATAAGAATATAGGTGAGATATAACTAAAGGGTTTTACAAATGTCAGTTGGGTTGGAGTAGCTAAAGATCATACTTCTACATCTGGAGTGTTTTTCATTTGGAAAAGTTGTGTTTCTTAGCATTCTAATATCCATGAATTAGTAAACCGTGCTCTACCGATGATGAATATGTGGTTACACCACAAGAAACCACACAAATGATAAGGATGATGATGCTACTAAAATACTTTATTGGTGAATAAAGTTATATTTTGGTTATGTATTGTGAAAATCAGAGTTTCATTAACCATTCAAAAAATCTAGTACAACAATCCAGGTCAAATAACATTGAGATAAATTATCATTTTTTGAATATGAAAAATAATACTGAAGAGGGAATTTTTATGTTTAAGTATGTTTCCTCTAAAGAACAATTTGATGATATTATTATCAATCCCCCTCAAAAATTAAATTTTTGATATACTGAGGCTAAAAATGAGAGTTCAACCTAGCACCACTCATTAAGGTATGTCATTTTTTGAGTTTCCAAATCTATTATTCCTAGTTAAATTTGTTTAAGAGAAATTGTTTGCAGGTGTATAAATATGGTATCTTTATTTTTATATTTTTATATGCCTATTCAGTGGTATAGGAAAACAGTTCCTCAAAACTTTTAAAGTTCTATGTTGAATTTATTTTAAGGAAAACAGTGATTATTAAGTCAATCAATATTTTTTTCTACAAACATCTTTCCCACATCGACTTAGTAATTATTTATTCATGAATCGTTATCTCTAAAGGATTCATTGATAACTCAAGTCATTCACTTTTGTTTTATAGTAAATTAAGGGGATAGAGGTAAGCAGTATTAACCAAAAATAAAAATGTAGGGATTGATGAACCCTAGTGGATGATGTTTTTTCTACACTTTTTAAGTGTAATATTATTGTTTTGATCCTCATGGAGTAATGGCGTATGCTCGAGATAAGAAAGCATTGTATATCATAGTTTCAATAGATATTTAAGAAAAATATAAATAAAACATCGATGCCATTTTAAAGTGATTAATAAGGGATTGAGTGAAATTGATAAAACCTAAATGTTATATGAATAAACTCTATAACATGGAGTCAAAAATAAAAAACTGAATTCTTTAATCATAAGACATCATATTCCATCATTAGACTACATTGCGGAATGAGTTAAATGAAAAAAAAATGATCTTAAAGCTTCAATGTAAAGATTTTAAAAAATTTTGTAACATCCCAATGTAGATTCTACAAAACTAGTGCTTTTATCTGGATTGTTACAAGGACTTAGTGCGCCTCTCTATATGATAGAGGCTGCCAACTAGTAGTGAGGTCCTAGGGTATGCCTGTGGAGGGACAATATATTCACACCAGAGTAAAAAAGAGAAAAATTAACTAGATGACATTCCATAATTAATTAAAAGAGTACAGAATAAATAAATAATCTAAAATAGAACATTGTGTAATAATAATTGAAATGTTATAAAAAATCGAACAACCATATCATATATAGAACAATGGTCACCCACTAGGTCAACTATAAATGAATAAGTACATAAAATAAATTGAAATAAAAAATATAATTTGATAATACAACTTCGAAGTAGACCGCATACTTGGTGTCTAGAATCTATTGAACCACATCATCCAGATCATGAGAATCCATATGAGTAGCTCATCTTGATCATAAAACCATGGGACTCTGACCTGATCAACATGTAACTGTTCTCAACCTAAAAAGAATATATAAGGTATTCATGGACACTGATGTGCATGTACTGCAGTGAGAAATAATCTAAATAGGCTTCCCTAATGACAAACCTATAATATTCTATCTTACATGTATGCTCATGAAATATGCTCGTCCAAACCAATACTCAACTGAAAATAAACAAATCAAATAAAGTGAAACAACAGTCGATCCTGAGGTCTATATTCCCTATCAACTGGGAAAAGGTTTTTCAAATATATATTTATATTTATATTTATATATATGTATATTTCCACACATATACATATATACAAAAATATGAATATACACGAGTAAGGTAAAATAAATATCATAAATCATCAGTAGTCGGTTGTTGGGTCTGTAATCCTAATCACCATGACATCCTATGTATGGGAATTATGTTATATGTTGTACCACTCAAGCCCTGTATTAGTAATTTGATCTCTAGGTTTGTAATTCAAATTCACAGTACATGATTTAACCAACGTTGGACATGAGTCTGGGCAAGCTATGCCACCATATGGGGATAATCATCTTATCTTTAGGATCACCTATACTATCCTCCAATCACATTAAATATTGATTCCAAGGAATTATATTTGAACATATAGTAAATGTCCATTGAGTTGGACACCATTCTTCTCATTCCATGTATATCCAGTCTAATGCCTGAGCCCTGGGTCACAATCTATAGGCGATATCATCATTTGAAACTCGGATAAACCCTAAGGGTATGACCCTTAGGTGATTTTTAAGGAGATATCACAGGTGAGACACCATGACCAAACCTAGAGGTCATTAAAAGGGGATATCAGAATCATACTTATCATATTAGAGAGCATATTCATCCACAAGTATCCAATGATGTGAAATGTTATGTTCAACATTGCAGTTACGAACTCGATTTGGGACAGTGTAATCATCCCTATCCCTCAGAAGAGGGTAATAGTCCATGAGTATAATATGATCTAGGGGAGTATAATCACCCCCATCACATATCAATCATAAAAGATCTAAATAACTATCATCACCTAACAGACGAAAATAAACCATGAGTTTCATTACTAGGGATTCCATGCCTGTATATCATGATCACAGGCTTAGCAGCTGGATCCCAGGAAGTACCTCTGGAAATCCCATTAATCTAATAGTAAAATATACAGGCTCAACATCCAAATCCAAATTAATACCATTAAGTAAACAAATAACTATGAAAAAACAACTTGACTCGAAATATAGATACCAGGAAAGCACTTCTGGGCATCCCAAAATGCATATTACAGGTCCGAGGAAATATGTTTGTGAATCCCAAGAAGAAGGTCGCACTACGAAAGACCCATCAACCACTAACTAGGAAGCACCTCTAGTAATCACCATTGCATCTGTAATAAATAGTGAAATTATAAATAAAAGATTAGGGGTGGATGAATTCCAAAAATTCACCACTACTTCCACAACCAATCATGCTTACATGTTCGACATGGGTTATAAGGAGACACATGCTACCATCTCTACCCGAAGCCAACGTGCAAGATCAGGGCTGGTCATAAAACAGAGCACCCGATGGTTCTCTCAAGTCACAGATAAAAGATATTATTCCTACATGGAATCCTTGGCAGTTAAGGTAAAAGGAGGAATCCTATATTGGTCCATAAATGGTACATATAAAAAAGGAATCCTATAGAGAACCTTTTACGGAAACATAACAATCATAGGTATCCTGTATGAATTAGTATAATAGTATATAGGAAAAGGGATCCTATAATGGATTCCTTAGGTATTCATGTATGAAAAGTAATCCCTTAGGGGACCCTTGGTAACAAGAATAAGATAGATGTATCCTACAAGTGATCTTTTAGGTCAAAACACAATCATACGAATCATATAAGGGATCCTAGGGAAAAAGTAACCACACTGCCTCTTTGGCCAGAAGGGTACGTCTTGCAAGGGAGATGTCATCCGGAGAAGGCCACAAGCATTGGTTATAGAAGATGGATCATGTCCCATATAATATAAAATTCTCCAATGATATTTTTTTGAACACCAACCTATCCTTCTCATAACATGTCTGTAACACCCTGAGATTTTATGAAAACTATTCTTCTTAATTTCATTAATGTCTTGTGTTGTACGCTACACTAAAAGGATCTTCCAAAACACGCATCCTTGACTTTCCTTTCATTACACGCAATCACGACCTTCCTCGATAGTGTGTGTAGTACGCAATAATGAGTTTCACTAAACAACAATATGCTATTAAAATATTATTTAAACTAGCCGTTATGAATAGTAATAACACCTTTTTGAAATTTTGTAAATTTTAGTTTTCAAAATGGACTTCATTTTTGGATTCGGAATATCGAAATTAGCTTAGGGTGAAATTTTGGTACTTTTCGGATAACATTCATTTTCTGATGAATAGTGAAAATTACTAAATTTTAATTAAAAACAAAATTTTTAATCGAATTAATTATTAGTGATAACTTATTAATTTGAGTGGTTTTAAAGTATATTTAGAATATATTTTTACAATTTAATACGATGTTAGTCATTGGATTTAATTTCACATTTAAACCATACATAAACAAGTGTCAATCTTTTGATAGTTATTATCTCTTAAGAACACAGTATTTGTTTTGACGACGGGAATTAATTTTTAAATTAAGTAATGAAACAGATATTTTTTGAATTTGGTAAAATAGACATCATTTTTCAGTTCATAATATCAAATATAGATTAGGCCTAATTTTTGGTATATTTCTGGAAACTTTCAATTTTTGATGAAGAGTGAAACCACTAAGTGGTGGTTAAAAAAAATGAATTTTTCATAAAACATAATTTTACCGCTTCTGTGAGTGGAATTTCAAAAATCTGAGAAACATGGTTGATGTCAGTAAGTAAAATGTGGTTCAATGAGATGAAAATAATTTTTGGTGAATAGTAACTTTTTACTTTTTTTTACCACGGTTAAAAGTAAATAGGGTAATTAAGGGTAAAAATGATATTATTATTACCCTAAAACATGTCCTAATTCTATTGGATAAGTTTAATTCGACCAAAAACAACCTTAGGAATAAAATATGACCATTTAGGCCCACTTGGATTAGATTAGGACATTTTTTATTAATTTATTTAAAGAAGGGTTAAAATAGTTAAAATCAAAGTTTAATAATTATATCATTTTTAATATATGGATATACATAAGATAAATTCGACTATAAATATTCATTAGAAATATAAAAAGATTTCCTAAATAATGGTATTTTATTTGTAATTTTTAGATATTAACTAATTTAATTTATTTATGACACAAAGATGATGCAATAATTATCTTATTAATGAAATATTGACATAATTGATATTATAAATACCCAAATAAATATAATTTTAGACTTTTTATGAATTCAACTATTTTTATAGGTTAATATGAAATGTTAGTATTAATTTAATTAAGTTTTTCGAACTAATCATTATGTTATGATTTTCAAAAAAATCAACTACTAAATAGTGTCAAAATTGACATAAAATAGTTTTTAAAACAAATATTATATTAGTAATTGTTATTTTATTAGTAGAAATCTATGGTTCGGCCAAATGAATTAGATAAAGTTATATATTTTAATAATAAACAAATTGGGGTTCGTTTGGCTTGTTATAGTAAGTTTATTAACCTTATATTATAAGAATACAAGAAGACACAATAAAAGAAAAATTATTTAACTTAATGTTAAATCTAAATGATACGGTTAAAATAGGAACATAAACTTGTCTAAATTCTATTTTATGAGAGTATTTCTACCCATCCTCACCTTAGCTTGGAAATAAATCAATTTGGAGCTATTTAAACCCGAACTTGACTTTATAATAAAATAGTATTTTTAGTTTTTCCAAAGGAGCCCCTCTCCTCCCTTAAAAAAGGGCACCTCCTCCCCCTCTTCCTCACACCACATTAAGCCTTCAAGCTCGGCCAACCCCTGCCAATTTCTCCTCTACACTTCCCCAGAGACATCCTAGAGGTCTTGGTATTCTTCAAAGACCAATTTTAGTGCCCTAAAAGGAGATCTCAAAGTGGCGCTTCAAAGAAGAGGTAATGTCCGTTACCAATTCTTTCAACTTTATTTCTTCTTCCACTTCTTCTTCTTTAGTTGTTTCATTATGACGTAATAACATCAGTATCACTCATATATTTATATGTTATTATATGTATGAAAAAACCCTATTTCACCATATATCCATCCTACGGAAAACAAAATCACCGTGCGTGCGTACGTACGGAATACCTTCTCCACGACGTGGTGTAATCTATTTTCCACCACCACCTTACTTGGATGGGTATAATGGTGTAAATATTGACTATATATGACTATTATAAAGTGATATTGATTATTAAATAGTATACATACACTCCAATACAATTCCACGATCATGGGAACGATATAATCGCTCGTGCGTATGTACGAAATACCGTCTCCACGATGTGATGCGACTCGTTCTACATGATCCTCATTGCATAATGATTATATAAATGAATTGAGTGAATAAATATGATATATTTTACAATAATACCATTTTGTAAATGTGGTATCTATAACCTAAAAATAAGTATAAGAATTTATTCGACAAAACACGCATAAGAACAAAAAGTAATAAACACCCGAATAAACAAGTAGTAATGAAATATTACTAATAAGAAGCTAAGAATATGACCATATATGATATCATAAAAATAAGTATGATTCTGGAATAAGTCAATAACATTATTTAAATCATTATACAGGAGTTTCGGACACTTACGAAGCAAATCGGACCTAAGGTAAGGGAAATATCCCAATCTCATTTTTATCCGAGATTGTTTGTACTTTGGAATTTACTGGGATGTATTTTATCATCCAAATCCATGTTTACTAAATATGCAATATTATTTCCATCCAACTACAATTGTTTAAATCCAATTTTACCCTTCGGTGAGTTTTTAGTAAAATATATGAAAGGATTCTTTTGTCATTTTTCGTACGAGGTACTTTTTGACATTTCCAACAAAAGCACGCAGAATGTTTTTTTAACTTATACGGCATGAATGGATTTTTAAAACATTATTTCCAAGAAGCATCCTTTACAAGTTTTCATGTTTATAATTGTATGACATGTTAAGAAAGGAAAAGTGTTTTGAAGTAGAAAGGATATTTTCCTCATGAATGGAGTTCAAGTGTTTTATCAAAATTATTTTCCATCTTAGATAATAAAGGGTTCTGTTTCTATCCCTATTATTACATTGATTTGACTATGTTGTGATTGAATTATTTTTATGAATTCCTCTATCTTATATGAATTGTTTTATGATGTCACGATGTTTAAGATTCCCATTTTTATTACATGGGTTATGCTATGATTTATGGTTTATGATTTTGTGGCACACATAAGAATTGTATCATTATGAGATGGGTGGGACCTATATCTCCCTCCAATGCATTGGGTAAAGATTTTATATCTCATGAGATAGACATGGCTGGAACGGCAGGTTAAACCGGTTCAGTGAAAGAGGACTGAAACGAGGAATGAACTCGGTTCAGAAATGAACTTTGTCCACTAAGATAGTTTTTGCAATGAGCCTTGACTAATAAGAAATGATTCTCTATGATTATGTGTGTATGCCACAAAGTTTCATGTTTTAAGTTATCATTATTGGGATTACATTTCACTACTATGATTTATCCCATGTTATGAAATTATGATATCTTTTTCAGGTTAAGATTTCCCAAAGTTATGTTCTTATGTATATGATGTGATTGATATTTCTTTTTTTACCCTTACTGAGCATTTGAGCTCACCCTTTTGTATTTTTTCTTTCCCCAATATATAAAGTAAGGTTTTAGGTAAAAAAAGAAAGATCTTTATGGGAGATGTTGAAGATCTTTCACCACGATTAGAAGATTATATTCCGAGTTTTCAAAGACACTAAACTATTACGGTCCTTCTGTGTGTGTGTTTTTGTTATATACTAAGTATTCTGCAAAAGTAATGTAATTTCCATGTACGTTAAGCTTCGGGTCACTACAGTTGGTATCAGAGGAAAGGTTTAGTCAACCTTTGGAAACTAGGATGCAAGAACTTTAGTGAGATCCCTAGAGATATTTTTAAGGTATGTCTAGGGATGTCCCTAAGGTTAAGTATAAGTATAGGTTATAGTACTAGAATTATGGTAACCCAAGATGTTAGATATTGAAGTTACCCCCATTTATTATATTGTTTTCCCTAGCGTGATTTTTTCCTCTCACACTATTATTTTTGGGTTTTAGACGATGGCTGGAACCCGAAAGAACCGTGTTGATCAATATAATGGACAATTCAATGATTTTCCTTCTGAACAAACAAATGTTATGGGATATGGAGTGAAAAATCTTATTGCTATACTTACACAAGCTATGAATCATTCTGGACTTCCAAATGAGCAGGAAAGGGAACAATATTCTATTGAGTCCTTCATGAGGAAACATCCACCTTCTTTCAGTGGGTCTTCTGATCCACTTGTTGCTGAACAATGGATCAGTACTACTAAAATGATATTTTCAGTTCTTCAATGTTCTGAACATGATAAAGTCATCTTAGAAGTGTATCGTTTGGAAGATGATGTTGATCAATGGTGGAATCTTATCAAGAATACGAGGCCAAGAGATGAAATTGAGTCCATGGAATGGGACGAGTTCAAGAACATATTTTTCAATAAGTACTTCCCTCATATTCTTCGAACAAAGATGGAGAAGGAGTTTCTTGAACTAAAGAAAAAGGGTGATGAATCTATTGGTATATACGAAGTGAATTTTACAAGGCTTGCAACGTATGCATCTGGATTTATCATCCAACCTGAAAGTAAAGTTGATCGATTCTTCAGTGGATTAAAATCAAATCTTCGAAGGGCATTAGATATAAGAGACTTCAGAAGCTATGAAGAAATTGTGCGTTGTGCTATCAAGGTAGAAATGGAAGTTGGTGTTACTTATCCATCTCATAGTTTTGACAAGAAATGAAAGATGGAGTTCAAGGAGAAATCTCAGAATAATGGTGAAAAGTAGATGAATGTTTCCTTATGCTCAAAGTGTGGAAAGAAGCATGGTGGAGATTGTCTTAAAGGGACTAGAAAATGTTTTAAGTGTGGAAAAGAAGGTCATCAAGTAGCCGAGTGTCGAAGTAATGGAAAAAAAGGTTTCTAATTATGTTAATATAGAAAAGACTGCATAGAACACACCACCAACACTTAAATGCTTCAAGTGCAAGGAAATGGGGAATTATGCTAATAAATGCCCTTATGTAGGGGTTAGTGATGATCAACATGAGCAACCACTTAAGTAAATGGACAAAGGGAAGTCACATGTGATCACTATTGGTGATGTTGAATATGACAACGAAGTGGTGGAATGATTAAGTGTTTATGTAATGGGATCCCAAAATAATGTTGTATATAGTATCGTAGAATATTGGAATATTTATGTATTGGACTATTGTGGTTTTCAATGGTACCGGTAACCATAGAATGTGATTGAGATATTTTTGGAAAAAAATATGGTATGCGCATAATGAATAGAAAACGAGAAAATGAAATTTTTGACCGTATTCATGAGCTCATGACTGATATAAGGAGAAGGTTATATCATGGTTTGAGTATATAGAATTTTTTGGTATGTGGAAAGAGTTAACTTTTGACTTCATTCATGTTTTCACTATAGTTCAATTAATGGGTATTAATTCTTCAAGAGAATACTTGATTAAGGTATTCACATGTTTGTAATTTTACCAATAAGATATATCTTATGATATATGGGGGATAAATGATGGAATTCACGTGATTGTTATGTGTCATTTCAAGTAATCATTTTCTTTATACTATGAGCTTGGATCGAAGTATTTTAGATAATCCTAAATATTGGAATGGATTATGTTGGACATAAGTTAGTATTGTTTAAGGATAGAATTTTTTTTGATATTATTTATGGGATGTTATAGTAATGTAGTTTTAGAAAAAAGACAACCTTCCAGACGGGCAACAACCCATCACGTCGGACAAGGCTATGGGGATCGAACCCACAACCGAAGTGCGACTGGCCTTTATCGCCTACCACTGGCCTACAGGATGTCCTTGTTTAGTAGAAACTAGTTTTATTATATTATGCTGTATGATATATGAAGTATAAGTCCATTTTAGGAACCATATATGATTAATCTCACTATATATGGGATTATGTAAGTTTTGATAACTTTTCTATCCTGTTGATTGAGATAGATGGAATGACCCATCATTCTATCACATGATCTACTAACACATAATTAATGACAAATTAAAATTCATTTCTTTAAGAGATGAAGTGAAAATTGTCCAAAGAATGACCAACAGTGAGACTATACCAAAATCACAAAAGTATTTCTTCTAATTCCAATTTCATCAACTTTAGGGAAATGATCTTGAAAACCAAAAATTTTGTCCTAGTGCTCTTATATCTGATGAATCAGATGGTACCTTAGATCATCACAAATTTATGGCTTTTTGATTGCTGGCTTTTCCATAGCCATGTTCTCTACCACTCTCCATCAGAACATGATGGTTAGATTTCTCTTCCATATCCATATTTTTACCTATGTGGAAACCCAGTGATTAGTTTATTTGGGTAACCGTTATGTTTCATACTTTTGTTTTTAAAGATTAGATTTGGTATTCCTTTTTATGATGTGGGTTTCTATTAAAGAAACTTTTGAGTAGTAAACCATTTATAACCCCGACGAATATTGAGGGCGAAATTCATTTTAAGGGGGGTAGAATGTAACACCCCGAGATTTTATGAAAAATATTCTTTTTAATTTCATTAATGTCTTGTGTTGTACGCTACACTAAAAGGAGCTTGCAAAACACGCATCCTTGAGATGCCTTTCATTACACGCAATCATGACCTTCCTTGATAGCGTGTGTAGTACGCAATAACGAGTTTCACTAAACAACAATATGCTATTAAAATATTATTAAAACTAGCCGTTATGAGTAGTAATAACCACTTTTTGAAATTTTGTAAATTTTAGTTTTCAAAATGGACTTAATTTTTGAATTCAGAATATCGAAATTATCTTAGGGTGAAATTTTGGTACTTTTCGGATAACTTTCATTTTCTAATGAATAGTGAAAATTACTAAATTTTAATTAAAAACAACCTTTTTAATCGAAATAATTAATAGTGATAAATTATAAATTTGAGTGGTTTTAAAGTATATTTAGAATATATTTTTACAATTTAATACAATGTTGGTCATTGGATGTAATTTCACATTTAAACCAGACATAAACAAGTGTCAATCTATTGATATTTATTATCTCTTAAGAACACGCTATTTGTTTTGACGACGAGAATTAATTTTTAAATTAAGTAATGAAACCAATATGTTTTGAATTTGGTAAAATAGACATCATTTTTCACTTCATAATATCAAATATAGCTTAGGCCTAATTTTTGGTATTTTTCTGGAAACTTTCAATTTTTGATGAATAGTGAAACCACTAAGTGGTAGTTAAAAAAAATAATTTTTTCATAAAACATAATTTTACAGCTTCTGTGAGTGGAATTTCAAAAACCAGAGAGACACGGTTGATGTCAGTAAGTAAAATGCGGTTCAATAAGATGAAAATAATTTTTTGCGAATAGTAACTTTTTACTTTTTTTTACCACGGTTAAAGGTAAATAGGGTAACTAAGGGTAACAATGATATTATTATTACCCTAACACATGTCCTAATTCTATTGGATAAGTGTAATTAGATCAAAAACAACCTTAGGAATAAAATATGACCATTTTGGCCCACTTGTATTAGATTTGGACATTTGTTATTAATTTATTTAAAGAAGGGTTAAAATAGTTTAAATCATAGTTTAATAAGTATATCATTTTTAATATAGAGTTATACATAAGATAAATTCAACTATAAATATTCATTAGAAATTTAAAAAGATTTCCTACATAATGGTATTTTATTTGTAATTTTTAGACATTAAATAATTTAATTTATTTATGACAAAAATATGATGCAGTAATTATCTTATTAATGAAATATTGACATAATTGATGTTATAAATACCCAAATAAATATAATTTGAGACTTTTTATGAATTACACTAATTTTATTGGTAAATATGAAATGTTAGTATTGATTTAATTAACTTTTTCTGAACTAATAATTCTGTTATGATTTTTACAAAAATCAATTAATAAATAGTGTCAAAATTTACATAAAATAGTTTTTAAAACAAATATTATATTAGTAATTGTTATTTTATTTCTAAAAATATAAGGATCGGCCAAATGACTTAGATAAGGTTATATATAATAACAATATACAACTTGGGGTTAGTTTTGCTTGTTATAGTAAGTTTATTAACCTTATAGTATAAGAACACAAGAAGACACGGTAAAAGTAAAATTATTTAACTTAATGTTAAATCTAAATGATAAGGTTAAAATAGGAACCTAAACTTGTCTAAATTCTATTTTATGAGATTATTTCGACCCATAACCACCTTATCTCTGAAATAAATCAATTTGGATCTATTTAAAACCGAACATGACTTTATAATAAAATAATATTTTTAGTTTTTCCAAAGGATCCCATCTACTCCCTTATAAAAGGCCACCTCTTCCCCCTCTTCCTCACACCACATTGAGCCTTCAAGCTCGACCAAAACCTACCAATTTATCCTCTACACTTCCATAGAGACATCCTAGAGGTCCTGGTCTTCTTCAAAGACCAATTTTAGTGCCCAAAAAGGAGATCTGAAAGAGTCGCTTCAAAGAAGAGGTAATGTCCGTTACCAATTCTTTCAACATTATTTCGTCTTCCACTTCTTCTTCTTTAGTTGTTTCATTATGAAGTAATAACATCAGTATCACTCATATAATTATATGTTGTTATAAGTATGAAACAACCATATTTCACCATCTATCAATCCTACGGAAAACGAAATCACCGCGCGTGCGTACGTACGGAATACCGTCTCCATGCCGTGGTGTAATCTATTTTCCACCACCACCTTACGTGGTTGGGTATAATGGTGTAAATAATGACTATATATGACTATTATAAAGTTATATTGATTCTTAAATAGTATACATACACTCTAATACAATTCCACGATCATGGGAATGATATCATCGCTCGTGCGTACGTACAGAATACCGTCTCCACTATGTGATGCGACTCGTTCTACATGATCTTCATTGCATAATGATTATATAAATGAATTGAGTGAAAAAATTTGATATATATTACACTAATAACATTCTTTAAATGAGGTATATATAACCTAAAAATAAGTATAAGAATTTATTCGACAAAACACACATAAGAACAAAAAGTAATAAACACCCAAATAAACAAGTAGTAAGGAAATATTACTAATAAGAAGCTAAGAATATTACCATATATGATGTCATAAAAAATTTATGATTCTGGAATAATTCAATAACATTATTTAAATTATTATACAGGAGGTTCGGACACTTACGAAGCAAATCGGACCTAAGGTAAGGGAAATATCACAATCTCATTTTTATCCGAGATTGTTTGTACTTTAAAATTTATTGGGATGTATTTTATCATCCACATCCATGTTTCCTAAATATGTAATATTATTTCCATCCACATACAATTGTTTAAATCCAATTTTACCCTTTTTTGAGTTTTTAGTAAAATATATGAAAGTAATCTTTTGTCATTTTTCGTACGAGGTACTTTTTGACTTTTCCGACAAAAGCACGAAGAATGTTTTTTTAACATATATGGCATGAATGGATTTTTAAAAAATTATTTTCAAGAAGCTTCCTTTACAAGTTTTCAAGTTTATAATTGTATGACATGTTAAGAAAGGAAAAGTGTTTATGAAGTAGAAATGATATTTTCCTCAAGAATGGAGTTCAAGTTTTTATCAAAATTATTTTCCATCTAAGATAATAAAGGGTTCTGTTTCTATCCATATTATTACATTGATTTGACTATGTTGTGATGGAATTATTTTTATGAATTCCTTTATCTTATATGAATTGTTTTATGATGTCACGATGTTTAAGATTCCCATTTTTATTACATGGGATATGCTATGATGTATGGTTTATGATTTTGTGGAACAAATAAGAATGGTATCATTATGAGATGGGTGGGACCTATATCTCCCTCCAATGCATTGGGTAAAGATTTTATATCTCATTAGATAGACATGGCTGTAACAGCAGGTTAAACCGGTTCAGTGAAGTAGGACTAAAACGAGGAATGAACTCGGTTCAGAAATGGACTTTGTCCACTAAGATATTCTTGGCAATGAGCCTTGACTAATAAGAAATGTTTCTCTATGATTATGAGTGTATGCCACAAAGTTTCATGTTTTAAGTTATGATTATTGGGATTACATTTCACTACTATGATTTATCCCATTTATGAAATTATGATATCTTTTGCAGGTTAAGATTTCCAAAAGTTATGTTCTTATGTATATGATGTGATTGAAATTTCTTTTGTTTACCATTACTAAGCCTTTGAGCTCACACTTTTGTATGTTTTCTTTCCGGAGGATATAAAGAAAGATTTTAGGTTAAAAAAGGAAGATCTTTATGGGAGATGTTGAAGATCTTTCACCATGATTAGAAGATTATATTCCGAGTTTCCAAAGACACTAAACTATTACGGTTCTTGTGTGTGTGTGTGTTTTTGTTATGTACTATGTATTCCGCAAAAGTAATGTAATGTCCATGTACATTAAGCTTCGGTTCACTAAAATGTATCTCTCTTAGGAGATTAATTGATTTGAAAACTAGTAGAAGAACCCCGTATTATAGAAAAACTCAAAATTCCACCTCGTGGTCCTCAAATCAACCAGGGTATCACCATCACAATACATGAAGAAAACAACTTGCATTGGACTATTTTTATGTCCAATTAAAAACCCATGAAAAAACAAGAAAATTCCTCAAAAGGGTAGGAAGGGCAGAGTACATGGCATTTCTACCATAGCACACAACATGTACCCTCAAGGCCCCACCTGGCCGTGTAATCCATCCGAACATGGCATGTAAAATCCCATGCACATGGTTTGTTCATTATGTACACAAAATTTTCCATACATGGGGTACATACCCATGTAACACAAATTCCCTAGAGATGTATATCGCCAGGTTTTGTACATCTACATGGTGTTCAAGCCACACGGGGTCTATCCATGTACTCTACACGAACATGATTCCCTACACAGGTTGTTTGGATGAGTACTCAGCTACTCAGATGAGTCCTATTACATAGTTTATATACCCCATACACAATATATACTTCCCAAAAGATCATCTTCCATTAACTAGGAAAACACAATATGTCTGCTCCCAGAACCACAAATCCTGTCCACAGGCTTCCATGAATGGGGATCCCTCAAATCAGTCAAATCCCCAGTTCCCCCCCCCCAAAAAAAATAGATTGACCCACAAGGGGTCCAAAACTAGAATATATGGGTTTTAAAATAAAAAAATTATGAATATATGGGAATTTTTAGCAGGAACATTAAAACAACCATTTTTTGGGTAGAATATACTAAAGCTTCGCCCATTTCTACGGTCCATGGCTATTGCATGATGATCTGGAACATCTCGAGCATCTCAATGGTACATATCTTCCCCTAAATCTCTTTATATATATCCCAATAACTTTTTCTATCTCAGTACTACAAAGGATGAGGACTGAAAATGGTGTTTTCATGAATCCATAGAGTATAAATAATAGATAAGAAACGAAAAAAATGAAAATAATATGGGGCTTAGGTCGGCCTCGACACATGACTTGAATTTATTCCTTGCCTAAGAAAAATACCTTATTATGGACTCAATAGAATAGATGGAATCTAAATACAATTCTCTTTTCAAATAATTTGGAAGAATTAAGCTATGTAAATAAATTAATATTTAATTAATTAATAATAAAATATTAATTATTTTTGATAAAATTTAAATGACTCAAAATTCTACCAAACTCCGGTCCCAGGAAAAAAAATACATTTTTGGAGCAACAGAGGGGTCATTTTTTTATTAGATCATATTATGGAGGAAAATTACATTTTTACCTTGAATAAAATTTGAAGGAAAAAATTCAAATCTCTTCTCAAAATTCCAGTCTAGGAAAACAGGATTCCTTAAAATCTTATGCAATTGAGCTAAGGTGGGAGAATTGAAATGGCATTATCATATGACTACAAAAATTTATGAATTTGATTTTTATTTCCAAACATATGTCTTCATCATAAATCTTTTGTTGATTAGAAGAAATTGTATTGAGGTAGAAAAAATAAAAAATGCATGAATGTAAGACTCTAATCGTACTTCATAGTTAGTCATTAAGTTATAGAATTAAATTTTTTCAGTGATCATAAGACTTCATGAAATCATGGAAATTTGTTGCTCATACTGGGTAAAATAACAATGTTTCCAAATTCAAATAAATAAAATAAGAATTAAATTAGATGATGGATGTTTGATTTCCCACATGAATCAAATATCATCTAGATAAAAGAGATTAATTTTTATGAAGATGACATACATGTAAAGACTGAGAATTTCCATGTGATTTTTATTAAATAAATAGAAATTTTACAAGTCTGTGAAAATTGATGTCGTGTGATTCCGAGGCCCGAGGTGCCCGAAATGAATTTCTGAACTTTTTTGGGTATGTTCAGTAAACAAGCGAGCAGGTTTTTCTAAATTTTGAACATGTGATCAGAATTGAAATATAAGGGCACCGTTGAACTCGTAGTGCCGGTAATCTCTTAAGAAGACTTTCACCTAGACGGTAGTTGGTCGAGGGTGAACGATATTTTTTTTTTGGGATTCTTCGTGGAAATAATAAAATAAAATAAACACACATTTTATTTTATTTTTTATAACCACTCCCTTGTAGATATTATGGTTGTGGGGATCACATAAGTTTTATTCTCCAAATTGAGTTCTCGGTGGTGGGGACCACCCGAGCCTAACTCCCTTGTGGATAATATGGTGGTGGGGACCACCCATGGAATGAAACCTCTTGAACTCCATAATTAAGTGTGGAGAAACCTCTTGAGCTCCACACTTAATTGTGCCAACCCCCCCCCCCCCCAATTAATTATTCCAACGAACCACATTAATTTATCCATTTGGAATTTATGCCAACAAACATAATAGAGGGGATAATCTATTATTTTGGAACCACTTTACATTTGGGTGGAATTGGGAGGAAGATTCTCCAACGAATAATGCTTCTTCCACGAAGAAAGCTTCCTCCATGAAGAACACTGACGAGGAACGTCTTCTACTATGACTAACCAATGCATGAGCCCGGGATTGGAGGTGTGCGGAGGACAAGCTGAATGTTGATGACTTCACCTTCTTCCTCACGCCAACTTCATCAAGAGAACAAGGTAGGGGTTTATTGATTATCACATACCATGTTATCCCCTTCTAATTCTTTTTTGGGATTTGGGAATAGAGATTGATGAGGGTTGTGGAAATGATGTTTTAAAATATCTTCCATACACGTTCATGCTTCGTTCTTTGTGAACTGCTTGTTATCACTGTAAACGTAGAGGGTGCAGGACAAACAAACATGCCCCGACCCTTTCATTGTTCTTCTTTGGAGTACTCTCCAAAATGGAGGAAGGTGATGAAGGTGACAAAGGTGACTAAGGCAACGACACTACCTCCCACACCCTCCACGACCCACGCCCCCCTGCGGTATTCCGGTCTCCTGGCCAAACCGGTCGTGCGCCCTGGCTCTATGCCTCAGCTGAGCGACCCGCGGCACTCTGGCCTTCCGACCGAACTGGTCACGCGCCCCGACTTTGCGCCAGGGTCGAGCCACCCCGCGGTGCTCCAGCCTCCTAGCCGAACCAGCCCTGCGCCCCCATGGTGCTCCAGCCTCCCGAGCGAACTGGCCCCATGCCCTAGTCGAACTGCCCTCGCCACGGCCCTCCGAGCCACCCTGGTTCGCGCCACCTGTGGCCCACCGAGCCGCCCTGGCTCGTGCTTCCCACCGGCCTTCTAAGCCTCCCCAACCATGTTTCCCGCCGGCCCTCCGAGCCACCCTGGAAGAGCCACCCCATGTCCTCGTGCCCTCACGGAAACTTTCAGCCAAGCCGCTCTACGGCCTCGTGCCCTCATGGCCATTGGCGGCCCTCAACGGCTCCTTGCGGTATGTCGGGCCAAACCCAGTGGGCTGGACTGACCCAACAGGTCAGTCCAGACCCAGCGGTTTTGGATATGTTGACCAAAACCGGGTCGGCCCAGGCCACGATGGACTGGGTCAGACCGGAAACTAGCCCAGTACGACCCATTTACTTCTTTTGGTCATAACTCTGGCACAAGACGTCCGTTTGAAAAACTGTCAGCGGCGTTGGAAACCTTAGAGAGATTCGTCCCCTTTCAGTGAAACCCCACTATGTTTTGGATTGAGATGGGGAATGGTCAGGTTGGATCAAGCATGAATCTAACAGGTCCCCATGGGATAAAAGGCTAATAACTCACAAACCGGGTGTCCGATTGACGCACCGTCTGTTATGTTCATACCCCTATGACATGGCGGACCCTTGAAATACTTCTCCATGGGAGTTCATGGAAATTGGAGTACAGACCAGAAGATTGTGGAGTGGATCCTCCCAGAGAAGAGCGAGCATTGTGCGGGAACCTAGTATCTAGCTGAGACTTCACAACTACAGACTGTTTCAACTCCGAGTAACTTGACAGGCCCAGTGGGGAGTGCCTTGGTGATGTGGAAGACCCACGGTGGGGAGTGACTTGGTGCCACATGGGACCCATGGTGGGGATCACCTTGGTGATGCCGCAGACCCACGATACTCGATGGGAGGAGTACCTCAGCAGTCCAAGGATAGTGGGAAGCGCCTCTGTGTGACGTGGCGGGACCACTGTACTCGATAGAGGAGGAGTTCTCCAGCTGCCAAGGGTTTGGAATGTTACTTGATACTACCCCTAGAATAAATCCTGTTGAGAGATGAGTCAGAACTTTTATGTTTTCATCACGACTGAGATAAATTACTTGATCACTTAGGTATATGTTTGGGCATATACCTATGTAAGGTTGTTTGTTGTTTTCATACTTTGTGGTTTATCCTAGATGGATTTTGTGAGACCTAGAGGGTCTCGGGGTCCCTACTAAGTTTCATTATACTCACTCCTGCATGGGATATGGCCATACCTTGTTGTGTTGGATGCAGACGACAGACAGCGCTGACTAAGTCTGAGAGTACCAGGACTGGATGGTACCTAGAGGTGGACGATATGACATGTCAGTATGCGGATGAGAAGAGTGGACGTGGATTACTAAGGAGGAAATCTATACCTACCCTTATGGTAGGAACCTCGAAGGATGATCCAGTAGCTATCTTTTCTCTTTCTTTAGTTGTATTTTTTTCAGTTGTACATGTACCTTTACATTTGGGTTTGTATTCCAGCCCCTTTTACTTTCAGTACTATTTTGGTTATATAGTTTTCTTGTGTTTGTATCTTGTTGTGTGCTTGGTTGCGTGAGTTTATAGGTTATAAAGGCAATGCCTTCACAGATTAAGGTAAAACACCTTTTGGTGCTAGTTGCTAGACCCTTGACTATAGAATATGGGCTTGGGGTAGTCCAAACATGGGCCATGGGGGACTAGTTGTGAAAAATTGGTATCAGATGAGTTGGTTCTACCGAAGAACTAGAAATTTGATCTTTTATATGAATCAATAGTGTTAAGGGTAATGAGTGCTGTTTTCAGGTCCTAGAGTCTAGTGTTGGTGTGGCGACCAACATATCTATACACCAGGACCCTAACTTTGGATATCCAACTCAGTGCACGAAAACACTGATTGCATATGTGTTTTCAAGAGTCTTCTTTGTGAACTCTTTGAGTCAACTCACCAGGTCATCCCACCATGTAAAATATTTTGACTATATCACACCTATTTCTTTTCAGGATGCCTCCACGTAGACAGCCAACTGGAGTTCCGAGAGCTGTACATAGAGATGGACCACCGAGCGATGAGGCCTCGATGCAGAGCCCTCTTTTAGTAGAGGCACCGGTGGAGGCACCAGCAGTACTATACCCCCATTGGAACACAGATTCCACCAGCCCTAGCAGTAGGTAGTACCCACTGCTTGAGTATGTTGCATGAGTTCCAGGGCCAGAGGCCACCCATGTTCAGGGTAGATATGGGCCCACAGGTATTTGAGGAATGGCTGGAGGCCATGGTTAGAGTTTTCCGATTGGTAGGTACACCAGCTGATTGCATGGCGATCCTTGTCGCCTGCCTTCTACAAGCAGCAACAGGCAGATGGTGGAGCTTGATGCTCCAGGTTCATGATGAGGTGATGCTTCTTTGGGTAGGCTTTGAGATCCAGTTTCAAGCAGAGTTTTTCCCAGCGACTCTTCACACAGTGCGCATTCAGGAGTTACTTCTTATGCAGCAGGGCAGCGTGACTGTGGATCAGTTTTCAGTGAGATTCATTGAAATCTCACGTTACTCCACCGATATGGTGTAGACCCATTATTTAGGACCCATACCTTCGATAAGGGGCTCAGGCGGGAGATCAGTGATTTGATGATCTCACTCAACATCTCGATGCAGAAAGAGGTGTTAGAGAGAGCCCTCTTGGGGGAGAGTTTCCTTGCTGAGTAGTCATGAGCAGTGAGACCGACTACTAGTCATCACATAGCTGAGCCTTCTATAGCAGGAAGTAGACAGATGTATCAGAGGTCCAAGAGGACCAGACCTACTTGTGGACGACCACATGACTCATGATCGGCTATGCGGGGCACCCAAATAGGATCAAGTTATTCCAAGAGCAGGAAGTGTTTCTCATGCAGCGGGAAGGGTCACATGGCTCATGACACTCTGACCCATCATTCAGACGACCAATAGACGGTTGAAGGACCACCGAGGTAGAGACAGAGGTTTGATCAAGGGGGTCTACAGGGAGCAGGCGGACGTGGCAGAGGAGATGGTCATGCAGCAGGTAGTGGGAGACAATTTGAGATGTTACCGCTACCACCACCAGGAGGTCCACCCCAACCATAGGGAGCAGGTGGACAGGGGAGAGCCCAGCTCCAGGAATATGAGGCCTACGATCATGGTTCTCTAGAGATGATACAAGGTACGATCAGTGTCTACTCCACCTTAGCTGCAGTACTTATAGACATAGGTTCCAGTCATTGTTTTATTTCCTCCTCCCTCATTCAGAGCTCGGAGATTCCAACGGAGCCTTTGGCTTGATCCTTATGGCTAGATACTTCTACGAGAGCAGATTCCACGATTATGCACTGGTTCCGGTAGTGCGAGATTACTCTAGGAGTCGAGAGCTTCGGCTGGGATCTCCTAGTAGCAGTGTCGAGGCCTCACAACATTATCTTGGGTATGGATTGGTTATCTATAGTCCATGCTCAGATTGACTATATTAGGTGCAAAGTGCAGTGTGTCCACACGAATGGGGCCAGGTTTACCATCACTGGTGAGAAGGAAGCCTTTGCAGTGCAAGATGGAATTACCTAGAGGAGGGTGCAGCAAATTACTCATCAATTGGCTAGCTTTACCCTCAGAGTGGTTGAAGTGGAGAGTCTGAGTTATCCTATAGTGGTGGAACAGTATGAATATGTTTTCCCTAATGATGTCCCTAGTATACCTCATCGCAGATAGGTGGACTTTTACATTGACTTGTACCCCAGGATGACACCGATATCTTCTCCAACATATCGGATGGCTCCCACAGAGCTTCATGAGCTGCGAGTATAGCTAGAGGACTTGTAGGGTAAGGTATTCATCCGACCTAGTGTTTCTCCAAAGGTATCCATTATTTTATTCACCAAGAATTCATATTGGAGTTTGAGGATTTGCATTGAATATCGGCACATGAACTAGGTGATTGTGAAGAACAGGTACCCACTCCCGAGGATTGACGACCTCTTTGATCAGCTGAAGGGAGCACAGTGGTTCTCAAAGATAGAACTCATATTAGGATATCATCAGCTCAGAGTACGAGATGAGGATGTGTAGAAAACAGATTTTAGATTTTGGTAAGGCCACTATGAGTTCTTGGTTATGACATTCGGTGTAACCAATGCTCTAGTAGTGTTCATGGGATTAAGGAACATGATCTTTCAGCCACACCTTTATCGCTTTGTAGTAGTCTTCATCGACGACATTCTGATCTACTCGACTACTAAGGAGGAGCATGCCAATCATTTGCAGGTAGTACTGGACACACTCCAAGAGCACCAGCTTTATGGTAAGCTCTCAATATGCCGGTTATGGATCCATGAGGTTAAATTTCAGGGATATTTCTTATCGGAGGTTGGAGTTTTAGTATATCCAGTGATGATTGAGGTGGTACTTTCTTAGGAGCCACCCATGATTGTGACGGAAGTACGAAGTTTCCTAGGTTTGGTTGGATACTACTGAAGATTTGTGCTAGACTTCTCTAGAGTTTTAGCACTACTATCATCCTTGATGAATAAGGGGTAACCCTTCATTTGGTAGGATAAATACCATTGGATTTTTCAAGAGTAGAGGCAGAGGCTAAGTAGTGCCCCTATCTTGAGGCTTCTAGAGGAGGGCGTAGGGTACGT
Source organism: Viscum album (assembly GCA_963277665.1). NCBI lineage: Eukaryota > Viridiplantae > Streptophyta > Magnoliopsida > Santalales > Viscaceae > Viscum > Viscum album. The sequence continues at coordinate 777,462,919 of OY728131.1, read as the reverse complement.
AGTCTAATGTGACACATCAATGACTGGACTTGGATTTTTCCTGATGCAGGAGTGAGCAGTGATAGCTTATAGTTTTCAACAGTCGAGACATCATGAGAAGAACTATGCTACCCATGACATGGAGTTTGCAGTAGTGGTCTTCGCGTTGAAGATGTGGCGACACTCTATGATGAGTGAGCATTTTACCATGTACTCTGATCACAATAATCTCATGTATGGTTTCTCTCAGAATGTCCCGAACCTGATAAAATGATGTTGTCTTGAGTTCCTCCAAGACTATGACATCGAGATAGTATATACTTCATGGAAGGGGAACCTTGTTGCAGATGCACTTAGTAAGAGATATGGAATACAGCTTCTAGGTGAGGCGATAGAGTAGCTGGCTGCTTTGTAGCTATCCTTTTTGGATAATGATGGAGCAGTTTTCCTTCAGTCTCTTACAGTCACTCACCCACTTCTTCTGCAAGTCAGGGAGGTGCAGCATGGGGACAATGACTAAAAGACAAGACGTGCTCAGATATCCATAGGACATGCACCTGATGGATTTTATGAAGGTGGGAAGAACGTCATCCTCTTCAGGGGACTTACCATGGTACCAGTGTCACTTCAAGAGGAAGTTTTGAAGGAGTTCCACACATCCCCTCTAGTGTTACATCAAGGAGTGGCGAAGATGTACTAGGTTCTCCAACAACAGCACTGGTGGCTGGGAATTAAGAAAGTTGTAGGAGAGTTTGTTTCTCAGTGCCTCACTTATCGGCAAGTGAAGGCGGAACATCAGGTACCACCAGGCTTAGTTCAGCCTTTAGAGGTCTCAGAGTGAATGTGGGATGGGATATCCATGGACTTCGTGATAATACTTCCCCATACATCCATAGGTCATGACTCTATCTAGGTGATCGTCGACCGACTCACCAAGTCTGACCACTTCCTACCGATCAAAGAGCGGGGTTCAATAGAGAGTTTGGGACGCCTCTCTGTATAGGAGATTATGCGGCATCATGGAGTACCCACGACAATTGTCTCTAATCATGAAGCATGTTTTACTTCCTGGTTATGGAAGGGGTTCCAGGAGGGTTTCGGGATGCAGCTTCGTTTAAGCACCACCTTCCATCTACAGATGGATGGTCAAACTAAGCGGACTATTCAGAACCTTGAGGACATGATCTGCTCTTGTGTCCTTGACATCGATCACAGCTGGGAGGATCACTTACCTTTGGTGGAGTTTTCATACAACAATAGATATCACTCCACCATAGGGATGACTCCTTTCTAGGAATTATATAGGTGACCTTCCAAATCACCATTGTGTTGGACTGACCCAGGGGAGTCAGCACTCGTGGGACCAGAGATGGTTCAGGCTACCACATAGAAGGTGAATATCATATAGGAGTGGATGAAGACAGCACAGAGCAGACAGAAATCATATGCCAACAAGAGATGGAGACCACAGGAGTTCGAGGATGGAGACCACATCTTTATATGGGTCTCACCTCGATGAGGATTACATAGATTTGGCTGAGGCGACAAGTTATCTTCGAGATTCATCGGACCTTTTTGAGTCCTCAGCAGACTTGGCGAGGGGTCTTACCGCTTAACTCTTCCGAATAAGTTGCACTGGGTGCACGACGTCTTCCACGTATCCCAACTATGGAGATATGTGCATGACCCTTCTCACATCATCAACCATAGTGAGCTGGATGTTGATAATGCGGAGACTTTTACAAAGGTTCTAGTAGAGGTTGAGGATCGACAGGAGTGGGTCCTTCGTGGATGACCGATACATCTGGTGCGCGTTCGCTGGAAGAACAGGAACCTCCAAGAGAGCACATAGAAGCAGGAGGATTAGATGTGTGCTCAGTACCCCCACTTATTTACCATGTTTGAGTTGTGCCTTTTGGGGACGTAGAGCCCTGAGGTGGGGAGAATCTAAATACCCAGAATTTAGATGGAATTTTTTTCAAAATAAATTGGAATTTTACGAGTCTGCGAAAATTGACAGCACATGCTTCCAAGGCCCAAAGTGCCCGAAATGAATTTATGAACTTTTTTTTGGTACATTCAGTAAACGTGCGAGCAGGTTTTTCTAAATTTTGAACCGGTGTTTGGAATTGAAATCGGAGGGCACCATTGAACTCACAACGCTGGTATTCTCTTAATAAGACTTTCACCTCGATGTAAGTTGGTCGAGGGTGAAAGATATTTTTTGGGGTTTTTTGTGGAAATAATAAAATAAAATAAACAAAAATTTTCTTTGGTTGCTGTAACCACTCCCTTGTGGATATTATGGTGTTCGGGACCACATATGTTTTATTCTCCAAATTGAATGCTCGGTGGTGGGGACCACCAGCGTCTAACTCCCTTTTGGATATTATGCTGGTGAGGACCACCTGTGGAATGAAACCTCTTGAACTCCATTATTAAGTGGGGAAAAACCTCTTGAGCGACCTACTAAAATGTGATAACCCTCCCCCAATTAATTATGCCAATGCACAACATTAATTTATCCATTTTGAATTTATTCCAACAAACTTAATAGGGGTGCTAATATATTATTTTGGCACCACTTTACATTTGGGTGGTAATGGGAGAAATATTCTCTAATGAAGAACTCTTCCTCCATGAAGAACTTTGACAAGGAACATTTTTGAATGCGAAAAACCGATGCACAAGACCGAGATTGAAGGTGTGTGGCAGACGAGACGAACATCGACGACATAACCTTATTCATCGCGCTAATGTCATCAAGCGAATGAGGTAGGGGTTTATTGATTATCACTTCTCATGTTCTCCCCTTCTAATTCTTTTGCAGGATTTGGAAATAGATATTGATGAGGGTTGTGGAAAATGATGTTTTAAAATATCTTCCATCCATGTTCATGCTTTGTCCGTTGTGAACAATTTTCTATCCCTCTAAACGTAGAGGGTGCGGGCCAAACAAAAATGTCTCGAACCCTCCACCGTTATTCTTTGGTGTACTCTTTGAAATGGAGGAAGGTGACGAAGGCAACAGTGCTGCCACCCGCGGCCTCCATGACATGCACCGCCCCCGCGGCGTTCCAGTCTCCTGGCCAAACCGGCCGCGTGCCCCTGCTCCGTGCCTCGGCTGATCCACCCACAACGCTATGGACTCCTTGTCGAACCAGTCGTGCACCATGCCTTTACGCCTGCCTTTGCAACCCGACCGAGCTGCCCCGTGGCGCTCCGGCCTCCCGGCTGAATTAGCCCTACACCCCTATGGTTCTCCGGCCGAACTGGCCCTACACCCCTGCGGCGCTCCAGCCTCCCAGCCGAACCGGCTTTGTGCCCCAGCTGAACTGCCCTCTCCACGGCCCTCCAAGCCACCCGGCTCATGCCGCTCCCTGCCCCTCCAAGCCGCCCTGACCACAATACCCCCGGCCCTCTGAGACACCCCGACCAAGCTGCCCCACGACTTCGTCCCCTCGCAGAGACTTCCGAATGAGCCACTCTGCGGCGTCACGCCCCCGCGTCCCTCCACGACCCCTCATGGACAGTCGGGCTGGACCCAGTAGGCCGGACCGACCCAATGGGCCGGGCCGCACTGCGGGCTGGGCGTACCCGAATCGGGTTGGCCCAGGCCAGGTTTACCCGAACACAAGCCCACTATGACTCTATTACTTTTTTTTGGTCATAACTTTGGCACAAGATTTCCATTTGATGAACTTTCAGTGGAATTGAGAACCTTGAAGCAAGTCTGTCCCTTTGAGTAAAGCCCCACTGAGTTTTAGATTGAGATGGGGAACAGTCAGGTTGGATCGAGCACGAATCCAACCGGGCCCTCGGGACGAAAAGGCTAATAACACACAGAACGAGCATCTAATTAATGCGCCGTTTATTATGTTGAGACCCCTATGACGTGGCAGACCCTTGAGATACTTCTTCATGAGACTTCGTGGCAGTTGGAGTATCAACCAGTAGCTTGTGGAATAGATCCTCCTAGAGACAAGTGACCATTATGCGGGAACCTAGTAGCTGGATGAGACTTGATGACTGGTGACCATTTCGACTCGGAGTGACTCAACTGGACCAGTGGAAAGCGCCTTGGTGATGCGGTAGACCCATGGTGGAGAGTTCCTTGGTGACGTGGAAGACCCACAATACTCCATTGGAGGAGTATATTCACAAGCCGTGAGGGGGGCTGCCTTGGTGACGTGGAAAATCCTTGGCAGGGAGCGCCTTGGTGACATAGCAGACCCATGGTACTCAACAAGAGGAGTACCTTAGCAGTTCAAGGTTAGTGGGAAGCACCTATGTGTGACGCGGAAGGCCCACTGTACTCAATAGATAAGGAGTTCTCTAGTAGTCGAGGGTTCAGAATGTTACTTGATACTACCCCTAGAATAAATCCTGGTGTGAGATGAGTCAGAACCTCTGTGTTTTCCTCATGATTGAGATGGATGACTTGATAACTTAGGTATATGTATGGACATATACATAAGTAAGGTTATCTACTGTTTTCAGAAATTGTGGTTTATCCTTGATGGATTTTGTGAGACCTAGAGGGTCTCTGGGTCCTACTGAGTATCGTTATTCTCACCCCTGTACAGGCTATGCCCGCACCTTGTTGTGTTTGATGCAAACGACAGACAGTGCTGACTGAGGCTGAGAGTACCAGGACTGGATGATACCTAGAGGTGGACCATAAGGTGTGTCGGTACGCGGAGGATATGGGTGGACTTGGAGTGATGGGGAGGGGATCTGTACCCACCCTTCATGTAGGAACCTCATAGGATGATCCAGTATCTGCCTTTTCACTTTCATTAGTTGCATTGTATTTCACTTGTACTTTTAAAATTACTGTTGGTTTGGTATTCCAACCCCTTTTAAATTCACCACTCTTTTGGTTATATAGTATTCTTGTGTTTGTATCTTGTTTTGTGCTTGGTTATGTGAGTTTGCAGGTTTTAAAGGCAATGCCTTCCCAGATTTAGGGAAAATGCCTTTTGGTGCTAGTTGCCAGCCCTTGGCCTAGGGAAGACGGGCTTGGGGTAGTCACGACATGGGCCTCGACGGATGGGTCATGAAAATACAAGTGGGTTTGAAAAGGAATTTATGTTATTTCAAAATAATGGGGTTTGAATTTGATTAAGATTCCATTATGCAATTTTAGTGATAAAGGGGGATAAAATACAAGGGAAATCAATAAATAAACATTTATTTTTATTGTTAAATGAGTAGAAAATAATAAACAAAAAATCATTTTACTTCTTTGAAGATATATGATGAATGTGAATTAATTGTATAATTTAAAAAAAATGGGGGGATAATGTATCAACCATGAGTTGGTTGGATCTTTAATCAATGATGTTGTATTAATTGGTTATATGAGAAGTCATGATGAGAATTGACCTATACAAAAAATGGGAATGTTTATCATTGGAGGGATGTCTTGATTTGTGTTGAAAACAGAATATTATTGTATATGGAATTTATGTTTGAGTATGAATTTAAAAGACATGGAGATGAATTTTTAAAGAGTTGTTGGTATAAAGATGCATAACATTGATATACATGGATGTAGAGGATCATGAAATACATATGGTATGAGAAGTTTTATGTTTGACTTAAAATCTAGTTCAGATGAATGGTTAATGAGGTGTGTTATGTTTATTATAGATTAATGAATATTTAGATCATTTTTAGGAGATTTGTTGAAATCTATAGTGGATTATAGAGATATCATATCTTTCCTAAGTGTAACCATAATTTTATAAATGATGAATAATTACAAAAGACAAACTCTAACTAGGTAAGAGAAAAAAATGTTTTTCACATGTCATATAATTTTATGGTACACCCCATGAATGAGTATGTTTTTGTACCCATAGACATGTAAGAGCAATATCAAAATTTAAAGAGTTGTGTAATGTTAATCATGGAATGCATGAGAATAAATCCTATTCTCTAATACTCATGTATGGATATAATTCTAAACATTCAACAATGTAAGATTTAAATGGAGATACATGAGGATACATGAATGGTTATATCTATGTATGTTTTTTAAGGTATTAGATACATCATTTCATAGTGTATTTTGGAGAAATTCATTAGGTATTTGAGGACTTTTTAACTTCAGTATATATTTTTGATTTAAGTTGTAATTAATACTTTATTACATAATGATTTAAATATTTATTTCATGAGAAGATTTTAATAATGATTTCTATGAATAATTAATGGGATATTTTCCAAAGTGAATTAGATAGATTTTAAAATAGATATTTTTATATAAAAAATCATGGTAATTTCTTTAGGATACTAACTTGAAATATAAATCAGAAAGTAATTTTCTATATTTTAGGTTTAATGATAGAATATTTCTATGAAATTGATGGAAAAATGTGTTTATTTTATATTTAACAATAAAAATATATATCTACCGATTTTGAATAGTGATATCCATCTACAAGGATAATGTTCTTCATTTGTGAATATGAATTATAATATAGTAGTAATTAGCTAGTGTTTTTAATAGAGATTTCAATAGATGAACTCATAAATATTTTAAGATATTTTGACTCAACAATATGAGATGATTTTATTTGAATATTATTTCCATAATTTTCATGATATGTATTTTGTTAGTTTCCAAAAAATATTGAGGATCTAGAAAAATAAAAATAAACTGATTGAAATATAATATGAAGATTATGGGGAGATATTTATGGAAATAAAACGAATTCAAGAGGTAGGTTATTATCCAAACCAATTTTATGTAAAAATTGAATGATCATGGAAATTTTAGTAGAATATAATTGATCTAAAACCATAAATAAACAATGAATGTTTTTATACCATAAAAAATAATTATAGTAGATATAAAAAATTGTCAGTTTACTGATATCGATATTGAAAAATGTAGCTAGTTACATTTCATTAAAATATATTATTTTCATTAAGAAAAATTTGGAGTGGTATATGATTGAAAATAATATTTTGTAAGAGAAAAAGTAGAATATGATAGATTTGTGTTTCTACATCATACTATTGAAGGATACAAATCACAAAACAATTTTTCTAATGTGACATAATATTTATTTTGAATAAGTAGTAAATTAATGATATTATACAGAAGAAAAAGATTTAATCCAAACATTAAGAGTAGAAACTCATCTATAATTGAGGGTGGATGAAAAATCTTCTACCTCACATCAAGAATTTGACCTCATATAGGTTTATTAGATTTTGAATATATTTATGTGGAGCTTAATTGAATGTATTTTTTGAGATGGGGATGCAAGGTGTTTCAGCATCATCTATAGATATAAGAGAGACATTGATACTTATAAACTATTGAAGATACCCTCATATCTATAGACGTATACTTCCATGAAGTAGTTCATGAGAAGAAGAGTGTGTAACCATTTTGTGGCTAGTGGGTGAACCCTAAATCTTATAAAGGTGGTGAGCCTTGGTGTAGAGTAATCATGAAAAAATTATAATCCATAAAAAGTGAGTATAAAAGATTTTGAAAAAATGACACATCATATGTGTGACTTCCTTGGTAATGGACCTTTGTGGGGAACAATGTAAAAATATTGGTAACATTATGATTTAAATATTTTTATTTTGGTATGATTTAGTGAGAGTTCTATTAAGATAAAATGATGAAAAATATTCCTTTAAACGGGGAAGAAGATCTGATAATGGGGAAAATATGATCATGTGAATTTATTGGAAAACACCATGATTCATCCCTTCATCTTAGGTTGTTCATATTCAAAATTTTCCCAAAAAATAAAATGACTTCTTAATACACTACCACCCTACGAAAGATAACAAGGTGGCTAATGATCTAACTAAAAAAGTATTGTATTATCTTTTCCATCATGGGAATTAAAAGAGGCCAAATACTCATGGATTTAAAATTGTTGAAAAATCAATAAATAAAATAAGGGTTGACAAAACATCTCAGCAAAATTAATACACAAGTATCCATCAATATGAAGATCAAGGGGGTCCAAAAGGATGATACAAATCTATAGATGATAGATGGAAATATACTGAAGTTCAACCACTATAATGATGGAGTTATAAAATAATGTAAATTAATATGTGTTTTATCAATAATATAATTATAAAAGAAGATATTGGATAAAATACAAATATATTCATTGTATATTCATCTTAGAAGCATGATGATGTATAGATATCTAAATGATCCCTTCTGATGGGATAACAAGAACATGATGATTTCAAGGTAAACATCTTAATTCTTATCCTATCATCATGTTAAGGATGAATGTTAGATGTTTAAAGGGATGATTCAACAATTGAATATATTATTATGGAAATTGAAGAATTTCACCATGAATTTCTTCATAGATCTTCCCAATACCTTTAAAGTCTACACAACTATTTGGGTTGTGGTGGATTAACTAAAAAATTTGACAAACTTCATTATTATTTCATAGGATTTATCACTCAATCATTTTTCTATGATATATAGGAATGATGTGGTAAGGATACATATAGAAATAATTTATATTATATCTTATAGAGATATGAGGTTCACTTTAATATTTTATAGGAGCATTCAATATGCATTTCATACACACTACAAAAAAATTACTTGTACCAATAGAAATTAAATGGAATACAATATAAATTTTTGTTTAAATAAGTATTTCTAATAGTATTATGTTTTTCTAGTGGTAATTTTATATTATAACTATTTTTACCAAAAATATATATCTATTGATAATAATTATTAAACACTATGTTTTTTTCCAATAGTTAATTTTTTTGGTTAGTCATATTCATACAAATTGTTTTACTAAAAAATAAATAGGATATTATCAATTATTATTACCAATAAATATTTTACCATTGTAAAATATGTAACAATATTCTATTTAATAAAAAAATATTTTATTATTAATTTAATATATATCTTAAAATAATTAAAAAGTATTTAAAATATTTTATATGTTTTTTTACTTTGTTATTAATATTATATAAATAATTTTCTTTAATGATACTAATTATCGATGGAATATTATTTAAAATAATTATTTTTTAACATATTTGGATAAATATGTTGTCATTTTTAGTACAAATATTGATATACATTATTACATAAAAAATGATCTAATTTTTAAGAACCGATTAACAATTTAAAGACCCTAACCCCAGTATGCCAGAGTCAATGGTTACATTATTTCATTAGTATAATATTCAAGGAATAACATAAAAACGGACCAAATGTTTAGTTGCCTTGGTAAAATAGATACATATTCAAATATCACATTATAATTTAAAATATAAAATTCAGTATAGATTTTCCTTTGAAACCATCATTATTCTGCTAGCTTATCTCTACAATGTTAAACTTAATATTCATCTTGGCATCATGGGGAAAAGAAAATCTAATAAAGGAATGATATAAAATAGTTATTAAGTGTATAAATACATTAGAGGCTATCATAAATAATAATAAATGATTATGTCAAGGTAAATAACTGAAACCCATTCCATTTAAACAATTACTTGAGAATATTATTGAATAATAAAATATAATCATATGATACCACATAAATAATCACATGAGCTAGTAAAATTAACAATATATATTATAATAGTTGAATAATCATGGGAAAACCAATGGATAATCTCATAATGATAGAATTCATAATTTGGGATGTCTAAAAAATACCATCAAGGCCTTAGCCAAGTAGTTTACATAAATCTGTAAAGCCTCATCCAAAATCTGCTCTGGATTGTCTCATGAGACTCACTGATTCATCAAGGGCCTATAACATGCATTCCCATTATTTAAAAAGTCCAATAAATTACTTATATAAAAGGGTTGAAACATGATAAATAAAACATTAATGATTAAAATAACATATGAAATATAAATACTTTTCCCATTCAATAAAAATAATCATTAACTATCTAGACAAATATGGTGAAAGATGTCAAAATAGTACATCCCCAATCAAATTGATCATAAACTATTCAATTAAATATTGTAAATGTTATCATAATAGATCAAAATAAATAAATAATAGGATTAAACAAAGTATAATTATGTAGATATATAAATAATATCACTAGAAATTTCATCAGAAAAATACCCTTTTAAACATTGAATTTAATTACTCATAAAAAGATACAAAATTATAAAAGAAAACAATTTTTTATGTAAAATTTTTATTTTGTATAGGAATCTCATAACATTAAGTAATCATGCATGCATGGAAATCCATTCACTGTATTATAGGTTTCACAAAAATACATTCCTTTTAAATTTTGAAAAGTGATCATTTAAATTAGTGTTTTTAAATGAATGTCATTTATAAATTTCAGATCATTGATGTGAGCATTAATCAAATGAATAAATTTATGTGTATTAGATGTAAAAACACACCAAAATTGGAAATAAATAATAATATAATCAAAAATAACTTCACAAATAATCATAGAATGAAATAATTAGTGGATTATATGTTTAACCCAATGAATGGAAAATTAGATAAATTTTCCCTTACCAAAGACCTGATTTCTATCATACGTGTTTGAACCTCCTGTATAATATTTTTTAACATATTATTATCTTTTAATACACAAATATTAATCTTTATGATATAAAATATTATCTATTTATAACATTTTACCACTATTTTTTTATAATATTTTTTCATTTCAGTATTTTGGGCGTTAATTGCATTATTTATCATGCTTGTTTTGTCGTAAATGACCTTATTCTCAGGCATAGGGTATAAATTCAACATTTCCATAATATAATTAATGCCATAAAAATAATATTTAATCATTAAATACTATTATGATATCATTTTTTAATGTTTAACATAGGAAGTGAGTTACACTGCTATGTGTAGATAGTATGTCATATGTACACACATGTGGTGCTATCATTTTTCACAGGATGGATAAAAGGTAGAATGTTATTTTACCATAATTATAATAAAATATCAGTATATATATGATATAGGAGTTATTATTTGATAAGGGAAAAATCACATTAATAGGAATTAAAAGAATATGTGAATTTGAATGAGTTGGTAAAAATGATTACCAATTTTTTGGCAGACTTCCTTTAGATCACTTCGCAAGGGAAATGGTGTTGGTAATTATAGAGTACCAAGACCTCTAAAACAAGAATAATGATGTTATGATGTGATATGGGTAGATTTTAGTTGATATAAAAGCATAAATATGGAAAAAAAAATTAAAGAGTTTCCTTTTATATGTTAGGTGAGGGTAACCGTTGGAATCCTAAAAATATTAAATTATAATAAATTCATTATCATTACAAATACAACCAAATGTTCATGGATTTGAATATGAGATGAGATATGGCTATAATATCATCATCTAATAATTTCTTTACATGTTTTGGTTTTATTTTTATCCTTATCATTTTGATTGACCTTAATTAACATATTTTAATTATAATTATAATAACAATTTATTTAATTTTAAAATTTGGAAATATTTAATTATAAAATGACAGATGTAATATAAATTAATAATTTATGAAATTTGCATCTAAATGATAATCAATTTCTATTTTTAAATATTTTTTTTGGCAATTTAAATATATTAATAATATATTATTTATATAAAAAACATTGGTATCAATTTTCACACTATTCATTAAATAGGACTTATGGAAATAATTAAACAAGATAACGTCAAATAAAAAAAATTTAATATAAAATTAATATGTTGTAATCATCCAAAAAATTATTGGATCAACTCAATTAATTAAATTAAATTTCTTTTGAAAATTTTAGTATCATTTATTTTAATATTTCATTAATAAAATTATTACAACGTCATGATCATATAATTATCTAAGGTAATTACAGTAGCAGGTACTGTAGCAGTTACTCGTTTAGGGAACTGTAGAAGAAACTATAGCAGCTACTGTTATAGTACTATAGAAGGCACTGTAGTAGGCACTGTAGAAGATACTGTGGAAATTACTTTAGCAGGTACTATTCAGTATTGTAGCAGCCATAACTATTAACCTTGGCCCGCCAGTTTGGGCTTGGAGTCCTTAAGGCCTTCGGGCCACCCAATACTTCAAGTCAGTAAAGATTTCGGGCCACCTCATGGCCTTTAGGACACTTCAAAGATTTCAGGGCCACCTGATATGCAATTGCACAGACAGATTCTACAAAGAACCTCTCTAGAAGAGGAAAGTGCGGGATGCATTCACCAGTGTAGGGCCAAACATATTTGGAATAATGAGAGGGTATGGAATTTTCCATTGGTACTTTGCCTATCCACCTCTGCACGTGGACATGCTAGCTAAACAACCATGCACAGGTGGAGAGATGATCATGATGAAGATGCTAGGGAGGGGCGGTTTCAAGTAGTCATAGTCTGTATGATTACCCTAAGACCTATAGATCTTGTGATGTCTAAAAGCCTACGAGAAATGTAATATCTAATCATACGGGCCTTATAAGGGGTCCACCTCATTCCTTGAAAGGGGATTTATCAGAAAATCAAAAAAAGTCCTTCGGGCCATTTAGGATATTCTTAGAATCACCTGTGTACCCAAAGCCTTCTACAATCCCTGCTAGAACCAAGACGTGAAGAAATTGTCCCTATTAGATAGGATAGATCATGGTGGTCTTTGTAGATATATGATATCCCTAAAGTATATCCTCCCTAGATCATCTACTAATAAGGTCTCTTCTACAGGTAATAAGCGTGTGAAATTCCTTAAAAAATCAATGAAAACCAAAAAAATATAATTAGAATGTGGTGATATGGGTAAACTAGCCAAGAAATTCATAAAACAATCAACCCATTTCCACTCAGGAATGGACAATGATGATAAAATTCCTACCAGTCACTGATATTCCTCTTTCACCTACTAAAGGGTGGAATAGCGAGTGATAAAAACATCAATATCATGTCTCATTAGAGGACACTAGTACTGGAGATGGAAGTCTCAATTCATTTTAGGGACATCGGGATGTACTACAGATAATTTGGCATGGAATTCCAACATCATCTCCTATCTGATGTTTGTTGGGACATAGGCACATCCATGACAGAGTAAAGTCTCATCCAAATCCACAATCCAAACATAAGATGAATGATCATATGAGACACTTTTCATTTGGACTGCACTATCAATATATGAAATTTTTCTCATTATCATGCATTCCATAACGATATAGTTCACTACGATTACTGAGAGGATAGTCTACCCATGGTGCTCTTGAAGCTCAATATACATCATTGAAAACAAATCCATGAGCTTCCACTCTACACTAGCCTCTAGAAAATCCAATTTCAGAGTCTTCCTTCATAAAAAATAAAATACATCATTGCCTTCCCCATGCATATAAGCACGCTCGATATCAATGGATTGTAGGAGGTCAACCAATATACACTGCCTTATATTCATATCAATATGTGTGAAGATGTACATGATTCTTTTGTGATCATTGAATACAAAAAAATACCCTCCAAGTAAATAGTGTATCCAATAGCATTTAGAATGAACTATAACATCAATATTGAGGTTATGCATTGGGTAATGTATCTCATGTGGGCTCAACTAACAAGGATTGTATTCTACAACTTAGTATTTATGCATCAGAATATCTCCAATACCAATATGTGATTCATCACAGTAAATGGTATAACATGTACCTAGCTCCAAAAGAATTTGGATTTATGCCTAAGTCAATATTCCCTTCAACTCTTGAAATGATAATTCAAAATATTATAAACACACGAATTTCAATCCCTTTTTAGTCATGATCATAAGTGACACTGTTAGGAATGAGAAATCATGGATGATGCATCTATAATGCTTGTATATCCCCATGAAACATCATATATTGAATAATTTATTTGGATAATCTAAGTAATCTAGATGCTCACATTTTTTGGGTCTACTAAAACTCCTAAATCAAAGATTATATGACCTCGTATATAGACTTTTTTGATCCATAAGGGGCATTTACTGTGCCAAGGGTAAAAAATGGTTCTCTTGTATTGTATTCATCATGATCTTAGGGTGGTCAGTGTGGTCATGTAAATAATGTGAATACTGCAATATTTATTCAATAAAGACAACAATGAATGAATCTAGATAGGAGTGGAAAACACAATTCATCATATCCATAAAAATAGTAGGTTTGTTTGTGAGAACGAATAGCATGACTAGTTACTCATAAGAATGATACCCACTCCTAAAATTTGGGAATGGTATGTTTGGAAACCTAAGATGCACTTGGTGATATCCTAAACACAAATCAATCCTTGAAAATACACTCTATTCTCATAGATGATCATATAGGTTGTCTATCTGAGGTAGTGGATACAAGTTCTTTACTATAAGATAGTTAAACCAACTATAATTGATGCATATCCTAAGAGTAACATCCCTATTATTGTTAAAAAGGACCAATGAACCCAAAGTAGAAGTGTTGGGGTATATGAAAATTTTAGGCTCAAGATCCTCTAACTATTTTTTATACTCCATAAACTATGTAGGTTCCATACTATAACAAGTAATGGACACTAGTTCTACTCCTGACACTAGTTTAACATTTAATTTTACATATTTCACTTTAGGTAGCCTAGAAAATTCATTAGGGAATATGTCCCTAAAATTATTCACTATAAGGTAAAAATAGTGGATTGTAACCCCTTATCATCCAATAAGTGACTAGAAATATTGGATATCACTCTTCCTATATTTTAATTCTGAAGTCCTAGTCATGTAGCTTAGATATCCCATTTTCTATTATGCACATTTCTACCCCCCTTTAGTGATGTAAACATCACACTATGATTATAATAGTCAATATAGGATTGAGAGAGAACTATCTAGTCCATCTTAGTAATTAATTGAAACCATGTCATGTTAAGGGAAAAAAGATTCCATTTGAAGTGATATTCTACTATCTCAAGGGGAAAATTATTATAATGGAAAAAAATTATTTCATCAGGTATACATGGTGTTATCAAGCATCATCACTCCACTAATGAAATCTATCTTGAGGCCCTAAATCTAAAAACATGCATCTGATATAATAGATTATGTTTCACATATTTGAATAAAAGAGTACACTAATGTGGAGGCTACTAAATTAATACCTCGAATAGTATAAGGTCCAGTGATTTTTTCCTCTAGAATACGCTACAGTGAATTTAACTGGCTTGTACCACAACTATGAGTCACAACCTTACTCCCCTGAGAAATATTTCTCTACCGGCTCTCAAAATCTTGAGTCCGACTGCCTCTTCCTCAACCACCAAATCAACCTGAGAGTTTCGTAGTATTACTGCTACCTACCCAACGAGAAACTACTATCCCAACTCTGAAATGTGGACTAGTCATTGATCCCCATTCACGTGGAAATATTTGTAAATTCCTGTAGAAATGATGTATATTCTCCATCCTTATGTAGCCTCATCATTCCACTAGATCCTATAAATACTGAGGTTTCATATGTTTTGGAATCTCACCCTGGTGATATATGAGGAAACAATCAGCATGAGGAGCCTAAATTATTCTACCACCATAAGATACCTTAAAGCAATGCTTGTGTCTGCTAAAAGAATCACTTTCCAGTCTAGGTGAAAAACTACCCTGACTCACAACATCTTCTTCCTTCATGTCCCTCTCAATAATGAGGGATTATTTTGACTACCTTGGAAATGGTATTCAGCCTGAAAAAATTACCTTTCAGGGGATGTAATATACTATCCAAACCTCAAATTGAATGGTATTCATAATATCATCAATGGATAGAGTTGGTGTGAAACCCTATAACTCAGTAATTCTGTAATTATACTCAATGAAATAAATTGATACATGCTATAGATACATAAAATATCTAGCCCAGTCAGCTCTCTAATGTTGTGGAAATAAGTAATCATAGATTATCATCTAGAAATCTTCCTAGATCATATCATGATATTGGATTTCCTATGTAATATCTTCCCACCATCTCTTGGAAGATTCAAATAGAATTAAAATAGTGATATTGAACATCCATTCTGAAGGCATCTCTAAATTCTAAAAGTTAGAAAGCACAATCTCTATCCATGACTCAACATCATGTGGTCAGTTATCCTCATAAAAGGTGGAAGAATTATACTATTGGAACTCTGTATTTAACTCTTCCATAGTTGAGCCAGGTCAAGCAACACCTTTCATACTATATAAAATAAGGAGAAATCCCTCTCAGAATTTTGTACTGATTCCCATGTTAGGAATAACAGGTGGTTAAATAGGTGGCACTATATGAGGTAAATTTGGTGTCTCAGGGACCACATCCTCTGGTGCATGGTCGCCATAGCCTTCTGGATATACTACCTGAGGAAA
Source organism: Viscum album (assembly GCA_963277665.1). Classification (NCBI taxonomy): domain Eukaryota; kingdom Viridiplantae; phylum Streptophyta; class Magnoliopsida; order Santalales; family Viscaceae; genus Viscum; species Viscum album. Next base: position 777,446,565 of record OY728131.1, on the reverse strand, counting down.
ACATGGAGGCATGATTCTTCAATTCCAAATGCACACCACAAAATAGAACATAACATTTAAAATAGATCACATATAGATAAGTAGTATAATAACATATATTTCCTAAAAAATAATACCACCCCTCTTCCTACTCCAAAATTTATGTGTATGTGGTAAATAAAATACCTTAAAAGTCCATAACAACATAATAGACTCCCAAATACCCACTATTATGGTTGAGTTCAGGTCTAGGTCTCATATTAGTTAGTTGGGGTTCTGATATACAGAGTATTAGTTTCTTGGTATAGAGGAAAACCCCATTTACATTACAATTGGAATCCCATTTAGTGGTAACTATTTTAATAAAATGTTTAAATTTCATTGAGTTCATATTATCATATTTATATATTACCTATATCATGGTCTGGATCCAGTAGGTCCCAAACCCATATTATAGTGTAATTTTCTAATTAATGTATCCTCACCAATATATGTGGGAAAAACCATTTCAATTTTTGTATTCATTTTAATTTATCTAATTATATTCCCCCTATAGAAAATTTCAACTCATTTAAATATATAAGAATCTGTAACTAACTATATCAAACATGAAAATGAAAAGAAAATGTAGCTATGGAATGAAAAAATGCATGTCATATTAGTCTTATTGTCTTTATAATGATGTATGTAATGAAATTCCCTCATTTCATTAGGCCAAGGTGGAAAAAATATCATTTAAATAACACCAGTAATAATAAAATTATAAAATATTTGTTTTACCCAATGATGAATTCATACCAACTGTAGCATGCATAATCAATAGCTACAATATCCCATCACATGATATTTGGGGTTTTCCTATATGTGGGTTAGTTATTCCCAAGAAAAGTCTCATTACCAAATTCCATTACATCATAGTTTCCTATATAATACCCAAATAGCAAGACAAAAGAGAAAATAATATCCGAAACCACTTTGTAACATCCCAACCCAGGATTCACTTAACCCATGCCCAGAGTTAGTGGGTCACATGGCCTCATGTGTGCATCCTCATACACCATAAAATTCCGACTAGATGTGAGGGTACAAGGTGGTATTGTTTGTAGAGTGAACCCTCATATTAGAGTGGTACAATGGATAATTTAAACAAGAAGACAACAATGTAATCATAATATAATAGAAACTATTACAACTAGACTAGTAACCCACTGTACCAGAAGAATGATATAATAAAATAGAACAATTAAACGAAATATAATAAAATGTAAAGTTTAAATAATAAGGAAACTATAATAATATCAAAATCTAATAGTTTTTGTCATATACATTGATTTCAAGGAATTTTGATATACAAAAGGGTAATTGGGGGACATCCATATACAATATGTGATAGGAAATTATAAAAAGGAAAAAATTATGAACCACTAGAATCTCAATCAAATGGTTGGTTCTCTAATCTCAGGCTCCCAATAATTAAAAATAACTCAATCATCTATAGTATGGTAGTTTCCATTATCCATACATTCAATGAAGTTATATATACGGGTACTAAAGGCGACTCGAGTAGGGTGTTAGATAAAATAACAATTGGACACCACCCATTATGTTAAGAAATTATCCATGAGGTGTTCATAGATATGAAGTGAGTAGGTATAAATGAATGATAATGAATTATGGAAATAAAATAACATCCATCTCATGTTTCTATAGGACACAAGGAAGCTTTACCTACTTCAGCGTAGGCCTGAAGAAGAGTCTGATCTGTAACCATAAATATAGTAATAATTATAATATATATATATATATATATATTAATATATTGTATCTATATATATGAAATAATTACATGAGGATAAATGTAGGTATATAACTGGATACTAGGTGATGGCTAGACCTAGCGCCTAACATAAGCATCCATTACTAGTCTAACAATCTATAGGCTCCAACAGAGTGTACAAGCCTGGAATCTCATAATGAGTGAAAGACTTCATACTCATCACATGGTATAGGTGGGGTGAGACTCCATTACAAACACCTAAAATGGAAGAACATGTAACATTATTCCTATATTCATAATACAAGTATAAAGGTGAGATATTTCATCTTCAACACTCAATGTAAGGGAGAGTGAAATTACATTCTCATCAAATGCTTTAACCATAATTCAATAGACAATGTAAATAGAATAATAATAATAATAAGAATAACCATGATGGATCACTTATTTATTGTCCTGATCATCAAGGCCAATATAACCAATGGTATCAAAATCCATAACATTAATATTTCATTGTTATATAATAATATGCGTGGCCTTTCCACCCATTATCATTCATCATAATTAATCCATTTAATCCATTTAATAAAGGAAACCCATATTAATGATAAGAAATTAAATTATAAGGAAATTAAATTACATTTCATGACAATCCAAGAACTTAGGAGTTACATTAATTCACTAAATAACTACAAAATAAAGGGTATTTCTATTTAGAAGAAAAGACAAACACAAAGAAGGTGTTCGATTCAATTAAAATTTTTACCAATGGATAATTAAAGATGACACAGACAAAGAGATAGTGATAGTAAAGGTATACAACATATAAATATATCGAAAGGGTCCATGGGAGTATAACATCATGTTATGATTTATTTTTAATGAATTAATTCATTTTAAGGCAACAAGTAAATGTGTTCGACATATAGCATAATGGAAATGCTATGGGAAACACTAAAACTTTGGGAATAAAATCTACACCACCTAACTTATGGCCATATATGATGATGTTATTAATATTTTCATGATGTTTTATACACTTCCTTTATTTATTTTATATGAAATGTGCATAATTTGTGTGAAATATTAATGTTTTAATACTAAATATAATTTTTTAGAATTTTTAGAATTAATCCAATTGATTAAGTTTACTATTTTAGTTATAATTATCACTATAATAATTCAAATTGTGTGATTATTGTTTTTTGGCCTTCTAAATGTAAGATAAAACATTTCATTAGAAGGAATCATGGGCTAATTCTGCAATTTGAAGGTCTATATAGACCTCACAAGAAGGCCCACATAATCTCTAAAGAAACTGGACCATCCATAAAGATTTAATTATTGGGCTCAATTCTGAATTTCATATTCCTTTATTATAATGAAATGTTCTTGGGACAATGTAAGGAGTCATGGATAAAAATTTCAAGGCCCAACTCCAAATACAAGAGGCCCAACTGATTCATTTAAACTCATCCCACCACTCTGGATGGGAATTAAAATAAGTACAGTATTCATAAAATTTATCTTGTTTTATTCATCAAATCAAGCAGATATTTTGTAGTGTGAAAGAGGAGATATAGATAGAAGGCTTTGTTGAAAAAATAATTCATATTTTATGGTATCTTCCTATTCAAAAATCCATTCACATTTTGGACATTGAAAAAGAATGGATAGAAATGGAATGTTTAAAATAGTTTAATCAAATTGCCATAAAATTGGATCCATAAGTACAAATTACTCAATATTTTTATATAAGTATTCCAATATTATTATATAATTTTTTTAGCAGAGGCTATCTCAATAGTATGCTGTCTGAATAGCCAAATTAGCGATGCAAGTGGAGGGACAGATTTGGAATGCAAAAATTCCACCTCCTTGGGTGATAAATACAACCCCCTATTCTACTAGCATATGGTTTGAATTTTAGAAGAGTGGATAGTCAATTGGAATGACCAAAGCCTTTCCAAAGGATTGGGAGGACCTTCTATACTTATGTTTTTACTTGAGAGACCCTTCCTCCTCTCTTTGTTTTCATTTACTTTTGTGTTCTTCTTTGTTTTAATCTTGTAGGTCTTTGTTTTTGTAATTCTATTTTAATGAATGTTTCTTCTTAATCATCTATTATTATCATCCACATTATGTTAAATAATATTATTGGTCTTAAAATAGTTTAAATAAAGTTGAATATACTTCCCTTATCATGATTTCTCATGCAATCTAATGTCAGTATTTAATTCCCCTCACTGTTCGTGTGTGTGTGTTCGACGCACATCTCTTTTTTTATCCCTTTCTATTTATTATATTTATAATTAATAATCATAAACATTACAACCTTATTATTAACCAAAATAGTGGGTGAGTAAATTTACCATTGGGGTGAGTTATAATTTGGGGATATTAAGTGATTGAATGCATTTTCTTGATGGATATTTTTTAAATTAACATTGTGTATGTTAAACATAGACTGTTGTAGATTAATGACATGATTTGTTTAATGTATAGTTTACAAGGATTATTGGAACCATAAATACACTACAATAAATAATAAATGATTAATATTAGAACCCTATGATATTTTAAGGCTTGGATTAAAGCTATAACACTTAGGAATTTTAATCGATGTTATCTTGTGAAGTGGGTGCTAATTTAAATACAATATAAAGAAAATTTCAAGGATATCACAAGCTTAACTAGCTAATGATGAGCTCAAACCAATAATTATCAATTTATTAATCAATATTAATCAATCCATAATTTCATAAGCTCTGTAAACAAACCCCCCAATCAGAATACAATCAACTAAAAACAATCGACTATTAAAATGTATCATCGCTGAGGATTTGACCCGAGTGGTACTATACACATTAGCGGAGCATCAGAACCTTGACTGGTCGATAGGTGACAATCATAAATTCCTTAAAATATTGTTGTTTCTCGGTATGGTAAAATTAATTATTCATTAGTTTCTTGTTATTGTAAAAAAACAAAAATAAAAATCGTCCTTCTCATAAAAAACATAAATGAAAAAAACACAAAGAAAAACCCACTTTCCTCTTTCTTTAAAAATATATTTAAATTCACAGTATCCTCCTAAACAATATATTGTATTTGTTTGACCCTGAAATTGAGAAAATACTTCACCAACTTAGGTGCAACATAAGATATAATCAACTCATTCAAGAATTTGTCCTTTTCCAACCAATTGAATTAGATATAGCCAATCCTAGGGAATAAACGCATAAAGAACATGTTGCCCCTGATATGAATTACTAACCTCTTGGTATTCAATATCCAAACATATAGGGTAACATTGAACTAAAATGGGGTTTGGTTCATCTTCTACATCATTTCCATGGGCTCACCGGTGAGGATCCACATCTCCACCATAAATAGTTCCAAGTGGTGTGCTCTACCATGAAGCATCAAGGGGTTTATGAAGAATAAATCAAACTCTGAGCATTACCTTTATCCCTAGCTAACACTACTATGTAATGTTTTTACTAACTCCCTCCTGGTTCCATAACCACATTGAATGACATGAAACAAATCTGTTTATAAAAATTCATTCCTGCTTCTCGTACTTCTTCCATCCAAATGGAAATAATTGGTAATCAAAAAAATCTAAATGAATCACTCCATGAGTATTGGGGGAGGTTCAAAAAGATTTTGGAAACTTTCCCACATCACCAAATCCTTGACCAACTCTTGATCCAATACATTTATGTGGGGTTATTGGCTATGAAGATAACTCTCATTAATGTTGCAAGTGGTGGTTCTTTTGTTGATAAAACTCATACACATTCAAGAGATCCCATAAGAAACATGGCTGCAAATACACTGAAATTCCATACTCGAGCACATTCTCAAGTCAAAAAAGTCCAAGAGAATAAATATATAGAGCTGAACAAGATGAAAGAGTGGATGAGTGATCTTACTGGTCTTTTTCATCAACTAGTTGTGGAATAAAAATCCCCAACCTCATATTCTCCACAATCTCTATTCTTTGGACCTATCAAAAGCTGTGGAATCTACAACTCACCAGCTCATCCAACAGACACCTGCCCACAACTTCAAGATGATCCATATGATTTATCTGAACCAATGGAGAAAAATTCAACCTATTCTTAGTATAACACCAACCCTCAACTATCAGTTTAGTTTGTTAGAAACTTCAACCAACCTCACTATGAGCCCTTCTCTTCTTCATATAACCAAGGCCTGTGGTATGGTAATCCCGACTCTCATCCACCTCAATTACCTCCTCAAATATCAAACCAATTTAAATATGGTCAAAGTGTTGGTAACTTCCAATAACCATATCCTTTTATTCCTCAACAACAAAGAAAAAATCCTCCTCCTACTCCTCCCGGCTTCCACTATTCTAGTGATCCTTCTCAATTCTCAAACTAATAAAAATGACTTCCCCAAAAACAAAAATCAAGGAAATCCCAATCTGGGACAAGCATCTTCTTCCAAGAAACCATGGTATAGTGAAGTTTAATATCTTGCCTCTTTTACTCTTTCTAGCCTTAAAAACATTGAAATCCAAATCAGTCAACTTGCATCCTATCTTAGTCAACAAAAACCATCCAACTCTTCCCAACTCTCAGTTAAACCACTACCCAACCCTAAGGGTAATGTAAGTGAAATTCCACTTAGATCACAAAAGCAAATTTCTATGCATCAAGATAAGTCCTCCAACCCCCATTTGAATGTTTACCTAGAAAATAAAAAGAAAAATAAACTTGAAAAGGAATCTGATTCCATTGCTTCCCCTCTTTCCATTTCACTTGGGAATCTAATTCCTTTTCCTCAAGCCATCTCTATGCCAAAGAAGTACTTTGAACCAAATCCTGAAATGCCCGACATGTTTAGACATGTTGAAGTCATAATTCCCCTCTTAGATTCCATAAAACAAATCCCTATGTATTCCAAGTTTATTAAGGAATTGTGAACCCACAAGAGGCAACTTAGGACCTTCAAAAATTTTCCACCCATCAGTCTATTCCCATAAAGTGTAAATATCTAGGGACCTTTATGATTCCATGCCAAATTAGATGTTCAAACTTTGATGATGCACTCATAGACCTAGGAGCCTTAATTAATTTCATTCCCAAATCCATCTTCTCTAAACTTGGTCTAGGTCCCTTGCACCCAATGGGTGTTGTCATTCAATTGGCCAATCGAAGAAAAACCAATCATGAGGGAATAATTGAGGATGTTCTCGTCTGAGTGAATGATATTACCTTCCCCATTGATTTTTATGTCCTTGACATATATTGTGAGATGAAATCTTCTTGATCTCCCCTAATTCTAGGAAGACCATTCCTAAAGACAATGAGAACCTAGATTTATGTCCATCCAGGCATCTTATCCATGGAATTTGGTGACCAACTGGTCAAGTTCAACATTTTTCAATCCACGCGATACCAATCAGATAATCAATATGTATTCTCTATTTATGCTTCTGAAAGACTCTCTGAGAGTGTGTGGAGTAACAATCAATCAGGTTTTTCATATTCTACTGATAGAGGAGTTTGTGAATATTGAATCCTCATTAACCAAGTCATAAATAGAGAAGTTTATGTTGACATTAAAAATGAAAACTCCATTGATCTAAAGGATACAGAAAACTATTTGGAATACAAACTCACCTATGGAATCCACTCCTCCAACATGGATGGTAATGGGGAAAATGAACAAGCATGTTCATTTTTTTATTCAAATCTGATTACCCAAAATTCATAATTTCCAATCCATGGTTCTGAAAATTTTTAATATGTGAGGTGAACCCTAAACCAATGTTTTTATATTGTCTAGATGGTAGTGATGTTTGTGGGATTCATTCCATAATTAATAAAGAGATCACTGGTGAGGTTGAAATTGACCATTCTTTGAAAAAAAACATTAATATAAAGGATATTCAAAAACTTATTTAGTCTTATGACTCCAATGATCCTCGTTACTCTACATTGGTATGTGATGAAATAAATGAGTTAAAACCAATTGGGATTTCATACTCTGGTTTGTGTTATCTGAATATTACATAAATGAACCATCATAATTGAGACATATTCTTGAATTTCCAATCATAGAAAACCATCACTTTGTAGATAAAATCATTCCTCATGTTGAAGACCAATGGAGGATAGTCATATTCTCTTTCTAACCCCATTAAATTTCAATATAAACATCAATTAAGGGATGAAATTATCCAAGGAATCATTGGTCCTCCCAAAGGAGAAGTTTTTTTAGAAGCACACTGGAGTTGAAAAAATACAGTGGACCCCATCAGACTTTGGGTAGTCTACAATAATTGTCTAGCTGTATAAAAATAAATGAAGCACTTCTTGGGGAGAAACCCATGATTTCTTTTACTTCTATGAAATTTTAATTTGTTTTTAATTTTTCATTAGATGAATAATGAATTTTTAAGGTAGCATCTCACATCAGGAACATGAAATTCCATAGACCCACCACCGGATGGAGATGCTGACCCCCCAAATCCAAAATAGGGGAACCTTTTTCCATTTAACTCTCTCTCTATCCCTTCCTATCTCTACCTCATTCTTCTTATTCCCCTATATTTCATTTTTTACCACTTTACACATTACAGTTTTTATTTACACTTTTTGTGTGTGTGTGTCTTTATAAAAAAACTAAAAACCTAAAAAACTAAAAAACAATAATAAAAATCATTTAAAAATATATATAAATAATAAAGAGTCATACTTACTCACCTTCAAATTTTTTAATTTTTGCCAACCATTTTGAGGAGTCAAAAGACATGGTTTTATCTCAAAAAATTTGTGGTTGCTTCATAAATTTAGGTAATGAATATTGTGTCAAAACTAACAAAATTTGAAATCTCAATTTCTTATTTGGGAAATTATTTTTCCCACCTGTGAGGAATATAATTTTCATTCATGCCAAGGCCACCTATGGACATCATTTAAAAATGTGTGTTTTTTCTCCCCATTTTTGAATCATGAGTTTGTGGACCTTCAAACTAAATTTCCTACTTTAGTGTGCATTGATATGATTGAAGCATTTTATGAACCCCATGTGAATTATAATCACCAAATAGCCTCATATTAACCACACATTAATCATCCTTTTGAAATCACCTTCAAGCCTACAAAAACCTTTTCTTTGTTATCCCTATTACAAGACTAGTACCTTATCCCACCCAATATCAACATGGATTTTCATTGCATAAATTTTTTGAAATTTAAATGTGTGTGTGGCAGGGGGGGTTCATTTTGGGTAACCTTTTATTTATTTACACCATGTTATCATATTCTTGAGGGAAAGCATCAATTTAAGTGTGGGGGAGAGGTTTTCCTTCAGTGGGGTTTGGGAATGTATATATGTTAATCTTGTACAAATGTTACTAACAAGTGTTCAAAAAAATAAAAAAAAGAAACAAAGAATGTGTTATGTCTTAGGTGGGTCGAAAATCACTATTCCTCAGCCTTTGATCTTGTTATAACAATTAAAATTAGTGTAATGAGGATATCAATCATGGGATGTGATATGAGTGTGAGATCTGTTTCAAGTTCAACTTTTGAAAAAAATACAAATGAAAAAGAGAAAAAAGAAAAAAAAAGAACACATGCATTATATTTTTATTTCATTGAGTGAAGTTTCGTGATTTGTAAATATTCCATGTTATCATTCCCTTCAAATTTCCTTCCTATTTTGTGTCTTATTTCACATTTGTATTCCCTCATAAATATGTGATTCCATTTCCTTTCATGTCTCATTTCAAAAAAAAATGTGCATTGCTTTTTCCATGTTTGTGTTTTACTCCTCTTCTTCCCTCACATAGGCATTATATTCCTATAGTCCCATATACCTAAAAAACCCCTAAAAAACCTCTTGATTTTTGAGCACATTGGATAGGGAGTGGAAGATGATATCTCTTACAAACTCTAATATTTTTACTTTTGGTTCGTGAATGAGTGAAGCTCCATAAATTTATTTTATCATCATGAGAGAAGTAAGTTTTGTGTGAAACCATTTTCCATTTCTAATTTTGAGAATGAAAAAATGAATTGTTTTTCAAACATTATTTCTATAACAACTTATGGTGGAATTCACAATGGTTGAGTGAAATTGTCTAAACCTCCTATGATTGGGGAAAACAAAATTTTAATATTTGTTGATGAGTGAAAATGATTTTGTTATGATTATTTATATTTCTTATACATGAGAACATGAACAAGACTAAGTGTGGGGGAGTTGATGATATTAATATATTAATGACTTTTTATATACCCCCTTTACTTATTTTATATGAAATGTGCATAATTAGTGTGAATTATTAATGTTTTAATACTAACTATAATTTTTGAGCAATTTTAGAAGTAGTAAAATTGAATCAGTTTAATATTTTATTTAGAATTTTCAACCTACTAGTATAAATTGTGTTTTTCCTGTTTTTTAATATTTCTAATTCAATATAAAACATTTCATTAGAAGGTATCTTGGCCAATTCTGCAATTTGAAGGGCTGTATGGACCACTAAAGAAGGCCCGCATAACCTGTGAAAAACTGGACCATCCATAAATATTGATTTATTGGGCTCAATATAGAATTCCAAATTCATTTATTCTCCTAAAATGTTTTGGAAAAAATGTAAGGAGTCTTGTATAAAATTTTCATATACCAAATCTAAACAAAAGGGGCCCAACTGATTCATTTAAACTCAACCCACAATTCTGGACAAGAATTAAAATCTGTACAGTATTCATGACATATATCCCACTCTAGTCATCAAATCAAGCTGATATGTTTCACCATGAAACAATAGATATATTTGGCTGACTTTTTTTGAGAAATAATTCTGATTTTAAAGCATATTCCAACTAAACAATCCATTAAAATTTTGTCCATTGAAAAAGAATGGATAGAAATGGAAAGTTTGACTTTGTTTAATCAAACCGACATAACTTTGGATCCATAACCCAAATGACTCCATATTTTGGGAGAAGTTGTACAAAATTATTATCTAAAACTTTGTAGAAGAGGATATCTCTGGGGTCGGATGTATGAATAGCCAAATTGGCGATTAAAGTGGAGGGACAGATTTGGAATGAAAACAGTCCACCTCTTGAGCTACAAATACAACCCCCTATTCTCTTTACAAATGGTTGGAATTTCAGAAGAGAGGAGCATCAATTAGAATGACTGAATCCTTTCCAAAGTCTTGGTAGGACCTTCCATACTCATTTTTTTACTTTAGAGACCATTCTGCCTCTCTTTGTTTTCATTTACTTTCGTGTTCTACTTTGTTGTATTCTTGTAAGTTTTTGTTTTTGTAATTCTATTTTAATTAAAGTTTCTTCTTATTCATCTAATATTTTCACCCAAATTATGTTAAATAATATTAGTGGTTTTAAAATAGTTTAAAAATAGTCAAATTCCATTCCCTTATTGTGCTTTCTCATTCAATCTAAAGTAAGTATTTAATTCCCTTCACTGTTTGTGTGTGTGTGTTTGACGCAAATCTATTTTCTTATCCCTTTATTTTTATTCTATTTAAAATTCATCATCAAAATCATTACAAAAAGATTATTATCCAAAACAATGTCTGAGTAAATCTACCTTTGGGGTGAGTTATAATTTGGGGAAGTAAAGTCATTGAGAGCTTGTTCTCGATGGATATTATTTAAATTAACATTGTGTATGTTAAATATAGAATGTCATGGATTAATGACATGATTAGTTTAACGTGTGGTTTCCATGGATTATTGGAACCCTAAATACACTACCATAAACCAACATTGATTGATATTTAGAACTCTAATATAACACAAGGCTTGGATTAAAACCTTAAAACTTAGGAATCCCAATCAACATCATCTTATGAAGTGGATATTAATTTAAATGAAATATAAAGCAATGATCAAGGATATAACAAGATTAACTACCTAATGATGAACTCACCTCAATATTCATCAATTTGTTAAATCAATATTAATCAATCAATCATTTCACAAGCTCTGAAAAAAACCGCAATCAAAATACAATCAACTAAGAACAGTCGAATATTAAAAAGTATCATCATCAATGATTCGACCTGAGTGAAACTTTACACATTAACAGATCACCAAAACCATGAATGATCAATATGCAACAATCGGTCACACTTTCAGATGAGTTCTCTTCAAATATCATCTTCATATTCTATGTAGTTTGGATGAAAAATGAAGAAGGATACAATTAAATGAAAATGGGACATATGATTTTTCACCAAAATATCAAAATAGGAAGGAGAAACCCCATGAATGTAAGTAATAGGATTAATGTGCTTATCAATGTAGATCAAATTATTTTGACGACACTTGATTTGAAGTCTGGATCGAAGAGTTATCAAATTACATAGGTAGAGGTGAAAGAGTGATCACGTGAGATGGAGGATATCCTGTATGTTTTAAATGAGAGGAAGAATAGGGAGATGAGATGTTAAAAATTTTAAGGGAAAAATGTACTTTTACTCAGAAAAATCCTAGTGGCGTAGCTTTTCCGCATGGTTGGCCAAATTGTAGGCCAACTGTGTGCCGTTCCACTACCGAGGGGGTCCCCAAATGAGATAGGTGCAAGGTTTTCCAATTTGTTTTACAAGCCATGCATAAGGAACTATCCTAATTATTTATGCTTCCCTTATGGGTGTGCTCGTGGGATTATACAGTTGTAGAAAACTCATGTGCCCCCGTACTCTCCTTTGAAACACCCAATTGTTTTTAGAAACCATGTGGCATAGTGTTTTTACCAAATCAACATGGATTTGGATCTAAACAAGTCTCGTACACCCTCGTGACCTCTTTGACTCCATTTTGTAAAATTATAATGAAAAAAAGCAATTTAATCCAATAAAAATTATTCATACCTTCATTAATAGACCGGTCCTTATAGGTTATCATGTACCCTGATAAAGAAGGATGTCATATGGGTTTTGATTGATTGATGAGAAAATTTGAACACTTTTTACCAATTTGGGATAAAACCAAAGAAGAGCAGTTGGAAAATATCTTTGTAAAAGAGATTTATTATTTTCATGGAGATCCATATATTATAGTATCTCATACATATTCTCATTTTACTTATCTCTTTTGGAGAGGCCTTTATGGGGAACTAGGATCCTAGGTTCCATTGAGTATTGCATACCATCCACATATGGATTCCCAAATAGAGAGAGCTATATAGATTTTTGAGGATATTCTTTGTTCTTATTTCCATGATTTTGGTGGATCTTGTGGTGATAATTTGGGACTGATTGAGTTTTCTTAATACAATAATTACCAATCTGCAATTAGGATGTCTCGTTTTGAGGCCTTGTATAGATAGACTTATAAAGATTCATTGTGTTGGTTGAGGATTGGTGAAAGTTCCTCGGTTGGAAAAATAATGATAAAAGAGACCTCATTGAAGAACCAATTGATTCATTAGAGAATGTTGATGGCATAGATCTGGTAAATATTTTATGTTGATATTCATCATAGAATGTTGGTTTTTTTAGTTGGTGACCAGCTGTTCTTGAGACATTTACCTCAGTTGGGTCATCAATGGCTTAAGATACATGGGAAGCTTTATCCTCTTTTTGTGGGATCTTTTGAGGTTGTTGAGTAGGTGGGGAAAGTGTATTAATATTTATAACTTCTACTATTTTGACATTAATGAATTATTTGACATATGTATCATAGATTTGTAAGTATCTTTCTATCCCATATTATGTATTGAGCTGGGAGGATCTTGATGTTAAGAATGATTTATCCATGACTAGGAATCAATTCATAATTTTTTATTCTAAAAAAAGAAACTTCATGGGAGGAATATACCTTTGGTTTAGGTGATATGATAGTGTGGTTCTAATATGCATGATACTTGGGAGTGGGATTCATGGATGATAGAGTATTAACCTCATGTTTTTTATATGGAAACTTCATGAAAAGAATTCTAGTGATAAAATGTTTCTAGGGTGGGTAGGTTGTAACACAATGTTACTAGTTTTTAGGGTCACCTCAACCCTCATTTTAATCATTATTTGGTTAGGTCTTCTTTAGGGATTTGTTTGGTGGAATTTTGAAAATTTTGGAGGCTATTTGGTTTATGTATGTTTGGCACATAGTTTCCAAAATTGTGCACTCTCCTAGTGAAATCCATGTAACCCTCGATAGTGTTGGGTTTTCATGGTTGGTTCATGGTTTGACAAACTATGATCTCACCTAGTAGAAACTGTGCACCACATTATAGGAGTCCATGATTAGGGTGAATGTTTTATCTAATTGTGTGACACTACCAAGCAAACAATGATCACAAAAAAAACTATTATGAACATTTATTTAAAATTCCCAAACCCTCTATTTATGCCACTAATCAACCCTAACTTGACCTAAATTTATTTACATAGGTGGGATATTAATAAATTTTTTGCACCATAAAACCACTTCTATTGATGGATCACTATGATATTGATCACATTAAATCTCATCTAGTTATGTGAATCTCTTCTCATTGCTTTCTCTTGATCACTCTTTCTTTATTTCTTCATGCTTGATAGATCATCATGTATTGGATGGTTCTAAAATATATTTCAATTGATATTTATTCTAGGTTTTGTATATTGATCCCCATTTTTGTAATTATTTATTGGAAAATCATAAAATGGGTGTCAATTATAGATTTGGGATCCTTTGATTAAAGGTAGGTGGTTCTGTTTAATATTTTTCCTAAAATCCATACCATCATTTTCTTGATTATTTGAAATTTCATTCAATTAATTCATGAAGAAACAATTAGATGTGAATTTAAATTTTAAATTTTAAATAGCATGGATATGGGGGGGGGGAATCCCCAGTTTATATGAATTTTTAATGTGGGGTGTATTTTGAAATTGATGGAATTATAGAAATGTTTTGAGAATTGATCATAAAAAATTCCTTGAATTGAATTGATAAAATCATGTGATTTTTATTTCATTGAAAACACATAATTTCATTAAAAAACCTTTTTTTAGTTTTGAAATTGAATTTTAATTATTTAATTGAAAATTGAAAAATTGAATTTTAAATTATTCTTTATTTCAAATGAGGTTATTCAAACTTTTTTTATTAATTGATTGAGAACATGCATGCCCGGGTAGTAAGTGAGTTATTTGGAACATGAACGATAGGATGATAATTCCCTAAAAATGGATTGATATTTAATACTATAAAAACAAATTTAGGTAGATATTTTACCTAATGGGATGTTAATGATTTATACTTGTCTTGTTCTAGTGGGATGTGTGAATAAATATTTCCATGATCACTGATTTGAGATGTGTGAGAATTCTATAACTAGAAACTACCATACTATAGGGAAGACGACAATGGTTCTTATTCTAATTGATTTGATATATATTCCATTGATTATAGAACTGATTTTCATGCATTTTGGTTTTTATAAACTCTTTTGTATAAAATTTTTATTTAGGCAATGTTCGAAATATTTTTCATCATAGTGAAATGTAAGCATGTTTTCATTTTAAATATGAAATTGTAACATAATGCCCAATTTTATGTAAAATTTAGAGCACGATTTGGATTATTATTATGTGATATTATTATAGAACATTTTTTAGGACCATACTGGTATTTATTTCTCGCACACTACCTTTTTTGTTAAGAATTTTTAGGCTTCCTTCTTCCATGTCCAAGCAAAGGGAAAGCACAACCTGGAGGTGGTGGATATTATTGATCTCTTGGGATCATAGTGATGTTTCATTTGGTATGTTTGAGTTTATCTCAAAATATTTATATTAATTTATTGATTTTCTATTTTGAGGTTTCATATACCTATTTTTTAGGTACTTTCTCCTCTTTCAGTGTTGAGCATACTGACTTGTATCTTTTATATTCCGTTGTTTTTTGGAAACGTTGTTTCCTATTGTTATTGTATGATTCCAGGTGCTAGTCACTAAAACATGGGGGTTGGGAACACCCTTCATTTCATTTTAGTTCTTTCTCATTTATCAAGGCACCATGATATCTGGTATAGTTCATGATAGGGGTGTTATTTTTTAAGTGGGGGAGACGAAACATTTGGAAATTTTAAAAAGAATAAAATATATTATATTCTTGTAAATATATAAAAATGGAAAATATCCAAATATTATATGAGATAAGGTCAAAATATCTCCATCCAAATAAATTGGACAATTTTTAGGTAATTTTAATCCTTATCCAACTAGTTTAACCCCCAGTAAACTAGTTTTAACATTAACTCTCAAAACAAATTTTTATTGTTTTTACAATTCATTATGAGAAAAAATTGTGTTGAGATTATTAACTAATATTAATTATTATGACTCAAAATATATAATAAACTTTATCAAATTTAATTTATAAAATTTGTAGAATTTAATATAAAATTATAGTCTAAAAATGTGATGTAAACACATTTTTATGAAAAAATTATATTTCAGTATAAAAATTATTTTATAATACATTCAAATAAAAAATCATTTAAAAGAAAATAATTTGAATATTAATATCATAATATAATAAATTTCTCTTTCAAATAATTTTATAACTATTTCAATCCTTGTTAATTCTTGGAATGAGAAGACATTTTTCAAAAAAGATAACTATTTTTCACAACTCAATGAAAAATCATAATATTCAGAAAAAATCCAAAACATAGCTATAAGATAAGTTTCAAATTATTAATTTTAAAATGAATTTATTATTTCAAATTATTTTTTTATAATTTGGAAATAATTATTTTAAATAAAACTATAAAATGCATAAAATTATGATTAATTTAGAAATAAATATTTTTTCCCTTTGAATAAAATATTAACTAACATTCTTATTTATATGTAAAATATAATTAATGAATACTAATGTGATATTAAAATGATTTATTAGAAAATTATATAGGTTGTTATATTCTTCTCTCCTATAGAAATTTCTTCATTAAAACCTTCATGGATACTATATTCTAAATAAGTGAGGGTGGTTCTTCTTCACAACAACTCCAAGTTCCCACATTTCTTCTTCCATTTAATGATTTATCCAAATTAAATTTACCAGTCGAGTCATCTGATTCCTCTAAAATTGTTATCTAGTGTCAAAAATTTGAATTGGATCTTCAAAGTATGACCGACTAGGTTACAATTATATTTCTTTAAACGTGAGCACAAGCATTGGGTCTGGAATATACATATTTACAAAGGGGTATGAAAAAAATATTTTACTTTAGATAGTATTTGTGACATTACCAATTAGTAATTTATGGCTCTAACTATTTCCAAAATTTTAAATGTTATGATGCACCTTAGTCTCACTTTTCCCTTATCACTGAACCCTATAACACTTTTCCATGTAGATACAATCAAGAAAATATTGTCTCCTGCCTAAAATTAAAAAACAATCATTCGGTTATCAGTATAAATATTTTTCCTTATTTGATATGCTTTATTATGAGTCAAAATATTATTTAAATATTTTATTATCTCCTCTACAAGTTGTAATCTGATGAGCTTCATTTCACCATTTTTATCCCAACATTTTAGAGTAAGACATATATTTCCATATAATGCTTCATACGATTCGATTTGAATACCTTAATGAAAGATATTGTAATAGGAAAACTATATCAAAGGTAAAATCTGATCACATATTCCTTTAATTGAAAATGAGCAAGACCCAGAAATGTCTTCTAATGTTTGAATAATTCTTTCAGACTGCCCATCAGTTGATAATGATAGGAGGTTCACAAATGATTTTTGGTATCAACAGCCTTATAATGTCTTTTGCAAGATGGGTATGTAATGTGTGGGTCACAAGAAGACAAAAATGAAATAGTTGAATCATAAAGAGTTACAAATTCATTAATATTTATCCATATAAGATGATAAATGGGGAAATATTCTCTTGAATTATGAAATTTTAATATTTGGTACTATGATAAACAATAACCTATATTGCATCATTATTTCTAAAAGTATTTGTTAAGCAAGTTACAATGACCATAGTAATGTCATTCCATTTCCAAATAAGAATTGTTATTGATTGCATAAATCACCTAGGATGTTGTCTCTTATCCTTTATTTGTTGAAAAAATAGGCATCTTGATACATAATAAAAAAGTTCCTCTTTATGTTATCCCACAAAAAATGTGTTGGTTCCGGGCACAGCGGAAGCCTTCGTAGGTGGGTGATATAGTAAAATTTATCTAAATAATCATTTCCCAAAACCATGAGTGAGGATATGTCACATAAAATTGATAATTAATTTATTTAATATTTTAAGAAATAAATACTTGGTCTTAATAACCTTCTTCATTGGTGAGTGTTGATCAACAGAAAGCACCCTTTCATATTACCTTCATTGTGATGTGAGGATTTGAGGATAGAATCCCTCTAGCATTGATCCACACATGATTCTACGATCTCTAAAAACACCAATCAATATCTATGTTCTAGGGAGGAATGTAACATTTCATATGCTATTAATTATTGATCACTCATTCTTTGGTCTTGAAGAAATCTTGTTTCCACTTCTTGTTCTCGAGAGGGGGAAAGAAGGAAGAGTTGAGAGAGAATTCGTTGTGGGAAACAATTCTATATTCTAAATTTTTGGAAACTCAACACACTAGACATAATCATAGGTTTAAAAAGTTAGGATTTCATTTAAAATATTATTTGATTTCAAACTAGACATTAAATAAAATTTATTATCTTTATTAAACCCCATGCCACATAATAAAAATTATATTGTTATTATTATAATATGGAGCACACCAACTTTCTCAATAACAAATATTATTTAATATTCTTGTGAATTAATATTCCCAAAAGTCCTCTATCATTTACTGAATAGTGGAATAAATATTTTATTCATAAATAACTATTTTATTCACCATCTAGTGAATAATAATTTATTAAAATTTTCAATAAATAAAATTAATATTTTATTCACATTCTGGTGAATAAATATGTATTTAATTTATTAAATAAATATAACAATAATAAAGTCATTTTTCATACTTGAGGACAATATTTATTCCATTAATGAATCTAAAATAGAGTTTAATCAAGATCAATGGAAACTCTAAGTGTGTGACCCTCTAGGATTATTTCTCATTGAAATTAAGTGGGATTACATAAAGTCCAATATTATTATCTAGCAATGGGTCAAGGCACCCAAGAGAATGAAATTAAAGTCACAATATTGAAAACCATATATGAATAGTTACTGTCTAATATAATCCCTTTTTCACAATATCTCATCAAGCATGTTGCATAACCATGACACCAAATGATATGATCGATAAGTATTTCTTTAACTATATGAAATAAAAAACCATTACACCATAGACATGGAATTTAATACGATGTTTCTATTCCAACCAAAGGGCCTAGATATCATCTTCTATAAAGATGTAATGGAAAATCCTTCCTCAACTTATTCATTAATGACATGTCACTCATGGCGCCCCAAAAGTATCTAACTACTCCATGAAATGTTATCTTCATGGTTTAAAAAATACATTTAAGTGCATGAGTTATGACATGGATTAATAATATTTCTAATTTATTAGGAGCATCTCACATGATCATAGATCAGAATATCTGATGACCCCAAAAATTCCAAATTCCTACTGGCTGGTATGTTCTCATATTATCTCATCTTTGAAATTACCTGGTGAGAACTTCATGAGTAGAATCCTCATGTACTTATGAGAACTTGCACCAGATAATTTATTTACTATGTCTCTCATCATAGTATTTTATCCAACCACAAAACATTATTTAAGAAATTATCAAAGCACATCAAGGTTCTCATCATAGTAGGGAACTACTTTGACCATATCAATGTGACATATACACTTGGACATTATTATATTAGAGTCATAAAGAACGAAAAAATTATGTCAAAATAAGTTTTATTAGTATTAAATATATCAAATATTGATTTAATCAAAGTAAAAATATTCATTCCTAGGACCTCAACTCCAAAAAATCCCACTTTGACTATAGCCAACTGCCTATGACATTCAGTACGTTGGACCCCACATGACATTCATGTTTATAATGAGTCAATTCTTTAGCCAAAAGGTATGAAATATTGTCTTCCATGGAAATATTTCTCACTGTAACTTTACATATCTAGAAAAAATCACTCTAGAGATGATACCTCCAAATTATGTTCTTCCTCTACTGATGTGACCTTGGCTCTTTTGTTGGAGCCACCGCTAGAGTATTATCACAATATAGTGTGATATGATCTTTACTACAAGGTACCACATTAAGCTATTGGAAGAAAATTTGAATCTACAATACATATTTATCTACCTTAGAAGCCTTAATATACTTTAAATATTCGACAGAATCTATGACCACAACATTCTAAGAGCTCTTCCAGCTTGAAACAACTCCATTCAATGTGAAGATGCACCTTGTTTGCGACTTCATTTCATTTTGATCAGTTTGAAAACTAGAATATACATATCCTATGATGAATAATTCCTCATATACTCTATTATCTAGGAATATATCCTTAGTATTCATCAAATAAATATAGATAGTCTGGACTTCCATCCAATAGTGATCACTTAGATTAGCTTTATATCTTCCTACCACACTTAATGAATAGACGACATCTAGTCTAGTACATATCATTGCATGCGTGATTGACCTAGTTGATGATTCATATGTAATACTTGTCATTCTATTTCCTTCTTCTTTTTTATGAGGACATATATTTCTAGAATGATAAATTCCATGTGATGTTGGCAAAAATACCATATTGGATTGTTCCATATCGAATCTCTTCAGTATCATGTCAATGTATGTACTTTCACTTATTCTGAGCATCCCCTTGATTTTATCATGATATATCTTGTTCCAAAGAATATATATATTACCTTGACCAATTCCTTCATAGAGAATAATTTATTCAATCACCCTTTAATGTACAGAAAGACTTGTGTTTCATTTCTAATGAGTAATATTTCATCAATATATTCTATTAAAAAAATTACTACACTCCCACTAAACCATTTATAGACACATGGATCACATTAAATATCATTGAATCCAAATTACATTTTGGAATCATAAAAACAAATTTTCCAAGAACTGGATTCTTACTTTAATCCATAAATGGATATTTTCAACTTTTAAGCTTTGTTGTCATCCATTAGAGTCACAATCTCTTTAGGATTTTTCATATAGAAATCTTCCTAAAGTTTCCATTTAAGGAAGGATATTTTAAAATCTATTTTAAAAATATCATAATCATTTAAATACATAATTTAAAGTAAAATTATGATGAATTTTTTCATTTCAACTTGTAAAAATGTTTCCTCACAGTCAATTCGTATATTTTGTTTAAAATATTTTACAACCAGTCATGCCTTATAGGTACTGATTTGTCCTTCCATGTCCAGTTTCATCTTGAATACACTTTTGAAATCAAAGGTATTTACATATACTATAAGGTCTACCAAAATCCATACTTGGGTTTGGTATATGGATTCAATTTCCAAATTCATGGCTTCTTTCCACATTAAAACATATGCACAACTTAATGCTTCTTTATATGTTAGAGGATCACTATTATCAACTAATAATGAGTCACCAACCTTAGTGACTAGAAAACCATACCTTCCATTCTCTATACCCCCTATAGTAATCCTACTTAGTAATTGTATCTCTTGGATAATTTCATTTTTCCACATGGATTTTTGAAATTTGTTCCTTGACCATCTCTTGTGTATCTGGATCTTGGACTTAATAATTGTATATCTCACTCCCCCCATATATTTTAGAGAGTAGATCCTTATCAATATATTTGGGATGTATTTCAACCACAAAATTTTTGTCTGAAGGATTGTATAGGTAGTATCCCTTTGTTTATTTTAAATACTCTATAAATATTAACTTTTTAACTTTATGTGTTATCTTGTTACCTGAATATGAATTAACAAATGATTTGCAAACAAACACCTATAATTAATACAACATAGGTTCATTTTCCTTCCAAAATTGGCATGTCATACTATATATTTCTTTAAATGGAACTTGGTTTAGTACATATGTTGTTGTTTGTAACATGTATCCCCAAAAGGATAAAGGAAGACTCACCTGACTCATCATTGATCTCACCATGTACAAAAAGGTGTGGTTCCCCCTTTCACATAAACCATTCCTATGAGGCATATAAGGAGGAGTGAGTTGAGATAAAATCCCAAAATCCTATACATAATCATTGAAGTCTTCATTAATATATTATCCACTACTGTCTAAGTGAAGTTTCATAATTTTCTTACCAATATGGTTCTCAACATCATTCATGTATTCCATGATTGTATTAAAAGAATCCATATTATACCACATCAAGTAGACATATCCATATATACTAAAATCATCAAATAAAGTTATGAAGTATGAGAACCCATCCCTTGCCTCAACAAGAAATGGTCCACACACATTAGTATGGGAGAATTCAAGAATCTCTTTAACCCTTTAACCTTTCTCGCTAAATGGGGATTTGGTAATTTTTCCTCATAAAAATTCATGACATAAACCATGTTGTTTTAGTTAAAATGAATCTATATATCTATATTTATTTCATTTATTCAATCCCTTTTTATTTTACATGACCTAAAAGGTGATGCTATAGTTGGGTGTGGTATGAGTCATGTAAAGTAACTCGGTTATTGATTTCCATTATTTGGATCATGTAATCCAACATATAAAGACTTCTATATAAATGTTCCTTATTATATGAAATGTTATCTTCATAAAAGAAAAAAAATTTATTCCCAAATATTAAAATGAATCCATCTGTATCAAGTATGTATATATAAATAATGTTTTTGGTAACTGAAGTCACATAATAAAACCCTTTAAAACCAAGATCATTGTAGTTAGAAATGTGAGGTGGTATTCCCTGATAGCTACATCAAAAAATTTATCTTCATTGGATGCTCAAATATATACATATCCTCAGCTAATATTTTGGAATCTACTTGGTTCCAAAATTTCAATACACATGTGAGCACTACAGGTTGTATCTAATACCCAATTTCTAAAAATAGATAAATTTCACTTGATAACAAATGCACATGTAGATCACCCTTTCTTCTTATGTTGGGTGTAGTTTTTCTTTTAATGACCCTTTTTTCCACATGAAGAATAGAAAACATCATGTTCCCTTTCTTTACCTTTTATCTTTATCTTCTTGGAAGGGTGTGAAGAGGATTTGGGATTAAAGTCCTTCACTTTCCCTTTCAATTTTTTCACCATATGGAAGGAAGGATTTTCATGTTTTGTATTATTATCTATTGTGGTAAAGAATATTATGAAGCATATACTTATCAATGTTGTTCATACTAAAATTCAGAACAACGCTAGAGAAGATATGAATAAGAGATGTCATAATGAGGTTGTTACCTAGTTCTTCAGGGAGTTTAAACCCGAGAACCTCCAAGTACTCAACGTATCCAATGAACATGACTACGTGAGGTCTATCTTGGGAACCCTATATAATATTGATTGTAGGGATAGTGTGGGTGATGAACGTGTTATTTTATTCTATAATTAAAAAGAGCATATTATTTTTACTTTTCTGGATTAAAAAATAAGTGAGATATAATAAATTCAATGTTATTTATTTTTTATTAAATCTTTCAAAATTTTATTAGGTTATAATAGGCCTCACCATTGAACTAAGAATTTTTAGTTTCTTTAAAATTATAGTAGAATGGATCCCCATTTATTTTCATAATGATCCGAACATTGGACATGAAATCCATAATAAAGTAATTTGTTAGGCAGTCTTTCCAACTACAGACTTGCATCTTTTTAACCAGTTGAGTGGATTCCCCTATCTTGAAATCCTTACTCGGATTTCCTCAACACTTGACTCCAAATTTGTATTGAATAGATGTTCTCTGCTAATAACAATAAATTCCTTGTTATATGGACCCAAAAATCCCATGATAAGTCCCTTATAAAAGTAGGTTTCTAGACATAGGCCATGTACTACACTTAGTTATATGGTTTCATTCCCAATAAAGTAATGGAATCCTTAGTATGACATAATATTTAATCGAGGTATCTAATTTTATTAAGCATAAATATTATATTGTTTTATCCTTTACACATCTTGTTAATATTATGTGGATGTTGCTGGATTAATTAACAATGTTGGATAAAACATTTACCCATAGTTTATTTATCTAATTTCTTCGTTTTATCTTAAATTTATTTATTTATGTGATCACATTATTTCATGCCTAAATTAAATAATTCTATAGATACGAATAAATAAATATTTAAATAACCAATTTGTGATCATTATCTAATGGTTGATTTAATGAGTACACAATAAATCAACCTCTATCCTAGGTGAAATAAACTATATTTCTAGTCTTAGCATGAGTTAAAACATTCCAACTGTCCACCTATGTATCACCTAGGTTGGTATAACTACGGTTTCGTCTTGAAACTTCACCAAAAACCATGGGATGGTCAATTAATTACAAATATTTATTACTCACATGTTGGTGAGGGGAACAAAAGGATTGTTGGAAGCGGGTTACATAAATATCAATGGATATGTACATCTTATATAATAATGGAAATAAGTATGGATCACAAGACATTTAATTTAATATCAAATAATTGATAACTCATGTAATAAATTAAATTAAAACATACAACACATAGGCAGGTATTGGTCAAACTCATTAATGGGAATACATACAATGAATACACAAAATTAAATAGATAAAATTCATTTCATTCATCGTTCTTTTATTATTTATGATAAATGGGGTTGCATTAATTAATGTATTAATAAATTAATTAATTACTTTTCATCTTAATGATTATTCAATATTATTCAAAGATACCCAGAATTAATGGAATTCATGAAAAATAAATAGGAGAACCAATAATGACATATTAATTTCCATAAATCATTGAGAGTTTAAATTTTTTTTAAAAAAATATTGAACTGTCAAACACACAATGGTGTGACAATCAATAAAATAGTTTTTTCATGATGTAATTTTCAAATATATTGTAATTTTAATTTTTTACATTAATAAGAGACTATAAAATGTGTACTTGAAGCTACACAGCATGTATTTCAGGTGTTGTATATCCAAGTCACATGCATGGAGCTTCGATTTGTAAACTCAATTTAACTAATCAATCTATTAATGCTAGAAACAAACCATACATTTATTTGAAGTTTGTGAGGTTTTCCTAGTTCACACCCTATGTGCAATAAAAGAACCACATGTAATTAATTTCTCAGTGCATCTTGATACAATATACATGGGCATACGACATGTGCTCTAGCAGCACAACGTGTAACCCAATTTTACCAGCTAATGATTTATAACTTCTCGATGAATTCTCTAGTCATTCTTAATTTTTTATAAACCTTTAGGAAAATGAAACACTGAATGAACTTGATTAATATGATGACAACATGTTAATTCAAATCAGATTAATGAATGAATAACATGAAATGAAATTGTAACCACAATTGTATATACATCAAAAATTAAATAAATAACTAAAAATTCAAACGTGACCTCTCTGATACCACATTATGGTTCCATGAACAGTGGAAGTGTGCGTAGGTGGGAGATATATTAAAATTTATTTTTAGAATCATTTCTCAAAACGAAGAGAGAGGTTCTTGCATGTAAAATTTATAATTAATTTACTTAATAATTTAACAAATAAATAAATAGGAATATGAATTTATTTTAATTGGTGAATGTTGATTGTCTGAAAGTATCATTTCATATTACCTTTATTGCATAGTGAAGATCCCAGTATAGAATCTCTCTAGTAGTGATCCGCACATGCTCCCTTGTTCTCTAAGAAATAGTACATGATCTCTGGGTGCTAGCATTATTATTTGAATGTCTTGTGTTATTCGTTTTTTTATCATTCTTTTCTTGATGTTGAAGAAATATCTCTTGCACTTCTTGTTCTTGATATGGAAAGAGAAGGGGGAGTTGAGAGATAATTCGTTGTGTGCAAAAAATTCTTTATTCTCAAAATTTGGATACTCCACACAATAGACATCTCTATCTATTTATAGAGTTAAGATTTATGTTAAAATATTATTTAATTACATACTAGAGATTAAATAAAATTTATGTTCATTATTAAACACCATGCCACATAATAAAAATTAAATTATTATTATTTTATAGCACACGCCAACTGGCGTAATAAAAAATATTATGTAACGGTCACATGAATTTATATTTCTTACTGGACATGGTCTTGGTCTGTTCGAACTCATCTATCATTTATTGAAAAGAAAAATTAATATTTTATTCATAAATAAATATTTTATTCAAAATATAGAAAATAAATATTAGAAAAATATTCAAAATATTAAATAAATATTTTATTCACATTCCAAATAATAAATATTTATTTAAATTATACCATCAACATAACTTGAAAAAAATTATTCCTCAAACATTAGAATAATATTTATTCGATTAATAAAACTCAAAATAATTTAATCGAGATCAATGGAAATAATTACTCTGTCACCATCTATGATTCTTTCTCATTGGAATTAGGTGGGTTTGACTAAATTTCAAGATTACTATCTTAAAATGGGTCAAGGAACTAAAGATAAGGAACATAATTTCATAATGTCAAAAACCTCATACAAAATCTCACTATGAAATATAATCCATTTTCACAATATCTCATCAAGGTGGTTGCATAACGATTTCACCAACCTATATTCTTGATATGTCTTCTTTTTGACTTTCAAAAATAAACACATCATTAAACCAAGGCCAGTCAATTTAATGTGATAGTTCTATTCCGATCAAAGTGTCGAGATATCAACATCCATAAATATGGAAGGGACACATCCTTCCTCGGCTTATTGATTAATTATATGTCACTCATGATGCACCCAACATATTCAAATTCACCATGAACTATTATTGTTATAGTTTATGAAATACATCTATGTATGTGAGTCATAACAAGAATTAATAAAAATAATATAGTTTAATGACCATCACACATGATCATAGATTGAATTATCTGATGACTCAAAAACATGAGGAATCCCAATGGGATAGTATATTCTCATAATATCCCATCTTGGATATTACCAAGTGTTAAATTGATGAGAAGAATCCTCTTCTACTTATGAGTACTGGCACCTGACATCCTATTTACTATGTGTCCCACCATATTATGTTATCTAACCATATAAAATTATTTGTGAAAATACTCAAACAACATAAGGTTCTCATAATAGAGCGTAACTAATGTGACTATATCAATATGACATATATTCGAAGACAATTTTACATTAGAGTCATGCATAAAAAAATATTTAATAAGAGGTTTTATTAATATTATATACATCAAATATTCATGTAATAAATGTAAAAATAGTTGGTCCTGAACACCAACTCCTACAAAATGATCCTTAAAATTCCTATATATCTTAGTGCTACCCGGGTGTATAAAGAAATTAAAACTATGAGTGACATATAATTATTCTCGTTTTTATCTAAGGAATAGATTAAACATATGGCCTTTTTCCAAATTATAGAACAAAATCGTCATATAGGAAGTCTGCCAATTTACCATCATTCATTGCTTTAATTGTATTTTGAAAACTCTCACCATCATAATGATTTGTTTTTAATTTTTTATAATAAATATGGTTTAGTAATAATTTTTAAAATGAGATATTCTTCCCCTCCATTGGTTATTACTATATCCATCTTTAATAAATCTATAAATAATGGATCCCTATCAATACTCATTTTGGAAAGAATTACATGATCTTTCCTTCTCAATGCATATGCTATCTTATATTCATTTTTTTGGATGTAGTGTATTGAGAAATCAGAAATCTTGAGTTTCAAAAGCCATCAACATTGCATCATGTTGCATTATTTCTATAAAATGATGTATTTGAGACTCTTATGATCAGTGTACATTGCACGTATTTCACTATAGAGATAATGTCTAAATATTTTTAAAGAAAATATTACAATTGCTAACTCAAGATCATGAGTTGGATAGTTCTATTCTTGAGTTATTAATTACCTAGACTTGTAGATAATAACTTTATCATTAGTTATAAGGACACAACCAAGTCCATTCTTCGATGCATCACTATATATCAGAAGTCCATCATTTCCTAATGGTAGATTCAAAATCAATTTATTGACCAATATCATATTTTGTTCTTAAAAACATTCTTCATATTCCTTTTCCCATTAAAGCTTATCCCCTTTAAGTTTAATATTGGTTAAAAGGATATACAATAAGAAAATTGTTTGAACAAAAACCTGATAAAAACCTACAAAATCAATGAAACAATGCACGTTACTTATGATTGTTATTGTAGGCCATTCTTTGACTACCATTATCTTAACAAGATCATGTGACATTCCATCCTTAGATAAAAAATAGCCACAAAAATATACCTTTTGAATCCAAAATTTAGACTTTATGAATTTCCTATATAACTCTTTTCCTATAAGAGTCTCAATAATGATCCTCATGTTATTCACACAGTCCACATAGATTTCAGAATATAAGAAGATATCAGTAATAAACCACACAAAACAATTATCTAGATATTTATTGAATATTATATTCATTAGATCCATACAGATTAAGGGTAATTTAGTCAATACAAATTCAATTACTATAAATTTTTAATGTCATTACCTCATATGAAATGATGGCTACAAAATAACTTCTTTCTTTACTAACAATTGATGATATGAAGAATAAATGATAACATTTGAAAATTATTGAACTTCATGAAGTTGATCGAATAAGTAATCAATGTGAGTCAGGGGATACTTTTTTATTATTTTTAATAACATTTATTTCCCTAAAATAAATGAATGACCTTATAGATCTATGTTTGTTCATACAGAAAAGTTCATGGGATCTATAAGGTGAAACACTAGGGCATATAAATCCTTTACCACACAGCTCCTTTAGTTGTTTATTTAAATCCATTAATTCTACATTGACCAACATATATAGAGTCATTTATATAGATATTTCATTATGGATTAAATTAATAGGCATTCAATATCACACATAGGTGGATGTCTAGGTAATTTCTTAAGAAATAAATCAATGTATTTCTAAAAAATACATATATTCTAAATTCGAATATTACCTTTTCCATCTAATGGTTATGTCTACTTTTTATCCCCAAGAATATCATTCATAAGTGCTATTGATAGTGGATCAATACATGACATAGATTATGAAATCTCCCATATAAAGATGATGAAGTCCACATATTCAAAACGAATCATAATTTCATTCTCTTTGTAATAAATTTTCAAATATATTTTGAAATCGAATATATATAAAGTATTATATAGAAAACCATCGGTATATTAATAATGTCTAAAAATATGTCACATTTAGGTGTTAAAATTTGAACTCACTAACACATCATTATTGCAGTGATATTTTCTCTAAGAGTTTTGACTATCTACTCCTTTCATAAGGTGTTAAGAAAATAAATAATTCTTTTGGTGATTTTCAAAGATGTAAAAGAGTGAAAAGATCATGAATAAAAAAAGAGTTATATAAATTTGAGGCTACGATTAGAGTACATACCATAACATATTTGAAATCTTTAAACTTAGATATAGTGACCGCATAATATTCTTTTTACCCCTTTGACAGCATAATTAGTTATTTGCGAAAGGAAAAGAAGTCTTATTGCAAAAGGTTTGGCGTGGTTTGCGCACCAAACCGTGGGAAGGGTATTTGCAAAGGGGAGTGCCTCCTCGTCGCATATACCCGGCAGCGGAAAATACTATTTGAGATGGGGAGGCATCCCCCGTCACAAATATTCAACAGTGGTAATTACTTTTTTCTATGGGATTTTCCCCCATCACAAATAGTGTGTCGGCAGGTCACTATTTGCAACGGGACCCGTCACAAATACCTTTTTAACCATCGAGAATAATTAATCCAGCCGAAGGTATTTGCAATGGGAGACCAATCACAAATAGTCCCGTCATAAATAATCTAACCAATACATACCCCTCATCCATTTTTTCCTTCTTCCACTCTATTCCTATATTCTCTATCTCTCTAAACTCTTATTTTAGAGTTAAAGTTTCTATGAGTTAAATTTTTTTACTAAAAGATTTTGAATTTGTCTACACCTATAAGAGATCAAGTTTAAAGGTATTTATGTTTTATTTAATTTAATATTTATTTCATTGTTTATATTAATTTTAATTATTGTTAATTAGTTGTAATTAAATTAGATTTAGATTGTTTTGTTATCTGTATTTATTTTTAGTAATAAATTTAAATTATTACTGCTAATTATTTATAATTAGTGGTAATAAAGAATTAATAACAATAATTAGTAATGAATATAAATAATTAGCAGTAATTAGTAATTTGTAGCGGTAATTAGCATCAATTAATAGTAATTAATGCTAATTAGTAATAATTAGCAGTAATTAGTAATTATTAGTAAAAAACAGTAATAAATACAAATAATTACTAATAATTACAAATAATTACAAATAATTACAAATAATTACTAATAATTACTCATAATTACTAATAATAAGTAATACTTAATAATAATTAGTAATAATTACTAATAATTACTAATAATTAGTAATAATTACTAATAATTAATAATAAATAGTAAAAAATAACAAAAAATAGAAAAAATAGTAACAAATACGAATAATTAGTAACAAATACTACTAATTAGTAACAAATAGCAATAATTTGTAATAATTACTAATAAACAGTAATAATTACTAATAATTAGTATTAATTAGAAATAATTAGTAATAATTAGAAATAATTAGTGACAATTAGCAATAATTAGTAATAATTAGCAATAATTAGTAATAATTAGCAATAAATAGTAATAATTAGAAATAATTAGTAATAATTAGAAATAAATAGTAATAATTAGCAATAATTAGTAATAATTAGCAATAAATAGTAATAATTTGTAGTAATTAGTAATAATTAGTAGTAATTAGTAATAATTAGCGGTAGTAAGTAATAATTAGAAATAAATTGTAATAAATACTAATAATTAATAATATTCCCTAATAGTTGGTAATAATTACTAATAATTAGAAATAATTACAATGAAATAGTAATAATTACTAATAAATAGTAATAATTACTAATAATTAGTAAAAAATAGTAGAAATTAGTAAACAATTGTAATAAATACTAATAATTAATTAAAAATCTAATAATTAGTAACAAATAATAATATACCGTAATAATTATAAATAAATAGTAATAAATAGTAATAATTAGAAATAATTATAAATAATTAGTAACAAATACTAATAATTAGAAACAAATACTAATAATTAGTGAAAAATACTAATAATTATTAACAAATACTAACAATTAGTTACAAATACTAATAATTTGTAACAAATACTAATAATTAGAAACAAATACTAATAATTACTAAGAATTAGTATTAATTTTTTATAATTAATGTTAATTAGTAATAATTAGTAATAATTAGTAATAATTAGTAATAAATACTAATAATTATTAATAATTAGTAATATTTAGAAATAATTAGTAATAATTAGAAATAATTAATAATAATTAACAGTAATTACTAATAATTAGCATTAATTACTAATAATTAGCAATAATTAGTAATAATTACCAACAATAAAAAATAATTAGTAATAAATTGAAAGAACGGGTAATAAATAGGGATAATTGTAAGAAATTGTAGGAACATGGAACAATTTCCAGTGGATTGGTGGGACTCCTTTTGCTTGATGGCTATTCTCCTTTTAACTCTCACCAGCTAAAAACATTATAAAAAATGTTCTCCTATGTATGAATATCCAATCTTGTATGCACGATATTGGATATACATTTATAGAACTACATTTCACAGATTCTGTTTTCAGGTGGTGACAGTTGCAAGTAGACGATTCGTCAATGAAAAGGGGGTTATTTTTTCTGACGACTCATTTACTTGCATCTTTATCACACTAAAATGATAATTAATAATCTGGTTGGAGGTACACTTATGCATTATCATATGCACAAGAATGGATATTTGTACATCCGAGTAGATTATTCATTTTGATTTTAGTGTGAGAAAGTATAATGTAAATGAGCCGCCAGAAAAAAGAGCAGCTGGAAATCCACTAGAAATTATGTCACCTGTAATTAGTGGCAACTAGTATCAAGTAGCTGTAATTATTTATCTTCTCTTTTTGGATAGTGTTTTTATTATATAAAATTATTCAAAAAAATTAATGATTTTATATTTTGTTGAAAAATATGGAACAAGGAAGTCGATAATAGTCACTATTAGATGATCGCACATGGATAAATCAGTATAGAAATCCAAACGGTTCTGGTTTAAATCCTACATATAATAAGGGTGTTAAAGCTTTCTAATCATTTTCATCATCAAACATAGAATTTGTTTCAAAGGGAAAAATTAAGTGTCCTTGTAAAAAACATTCTCTCAAAATGTTTAACACATTTGACAATGTTGGGGGACAAATCTTGCATTTTGGTTTTCAACCAGATTATGTTTTTTGGCATCGACATGGTAAACGTAGTTTCAGAGAAGGTACTAATAATTTGATTCAAGATCCATCACGATTTCAAAATTTAGTACATGATGTTGTAGGTCCATCTGTTAGACAAACTAAAACTTAGGATGATATTGATTTAACTTTTGAGTTGGTACCATCTGAATTTTATGAGTAGTTGAGGTCTATTGAGAATGTATTATATCCTAGTTTCAAGATAAGAAAATTATAAGCAGTTACAAAATTTATGGCTATTAAATTTGTTAATGGAATTCCAAATAAATGTTTTGATCAAGTTTTTTCTTGGTTTAAAACACTATTACCTCATGGAAATGTGTTTCCTGCAAATTACTATGAGAGCAAGAGGTTGGTTTGTAATATAGGCCTCAGTTATCAGAAGATTCATGCATGTTAAAATAATTTCATCTTATATTTAGGTGAAAATGATTCATTAGATAGTTTTCCCACATGTGGAAACTCTAGGTATAAAGAAGCTCAACCAAGGAAGTCTGGATCGATTCCTGTAAAATATTTGAGATATTTCCCACTTACACCCAGGTTTCAGTGTTTATTTATGTCTTAGAACACAACGACAATAATTTCATGGAATAAAACCATGACTTCAACTGTTAAAATATTGAATCATCCATATGATTATTATTCATGGAAATATTTTTGTTGAGTGCATATATATTTTGATTTAGAATCCTAGAATATACGATCAGGTCTTTCTACTGAAGATTTTTATCTGTTAGGTTCTTATGGTAGTCGGTATTCATGTTTTTCTATCTTTATAATTCCGTACAATTTACCTCCATGGATATTGATGAAAGAGAACTATACTTTTTTTACATTATTAATATTAGGATATCCGAAAAAGATTATTGATGTTTATTTGAAACCATTGATTGATGAGTTGAATTCATTGTGGAGTAATGAGGTTAATATATATGATGTTACAGTGAAACAAAATTTCATACTAAAAGTTGCATTGATGTTTACAATTAGTGACTTCCCGGAATATGGAATGTTATCTTACTGAAGTACACATAGTCCAAAATCATGTCAATTCTATATGAGTGACAACAAACAATTTATGCTCATCAATGAAAAAAAAACCTTTCTATTTTGACCGTCATCGCATATTTCTTCCAACCGATCATCCTTCTCAAAGGAACAAATATCATTTCAAAAAAGGGAAAATTGAAAGAGATAGAACTCCAAAAATTATACCATGTATAGATTTAAAATCATTTGTATTTTTATTACCTCTCATCACATTTGGACCAACAATAAACCAACAGAAAATTCATGGTTTTGGTAAAAACATAAATGGATAAAACAAAGAATTTTTTTGGATTTGCCATATTGGTCTGATTTATTGGTCTGCCACATGTTGGATGTCATGCATTTTGTGAAGAACTATTTTGATAATTTATTTCATATAGTTTTGGATACACCAGGTAAGACCAAAGATAATGTAAAGGAATGATTTAAATTTTTCCCAAATTTGTACGAAACCAGAACATGAATAGTTTGAAACTGTCAGATCACATAGGGAAATGAATCCAAAATCAACATATACACTGTCTAACAAGATTTATGTATTATTTTGTCATTGGATTTCATATTTGAGACTTCCAGATGTCTATTCATCCAATTTGGGAAGATGTGTTAGGAATGGTCATATTACTATATTAAAAAGTCATGATTTTCATGTTATAATGCAATGACTTATGTCGATTGAATTAAGTGGTTTATTTAATTCTATGATTTGGGATTCGATAACAGACATATCATATTTTTCCAAGACATTTGTGTGGTGAAAATAGACTATGATGCACTACGAAAACTGGGAGAAGGTGTTGTTGTAATTATATGTAAACTAGAAAAAATATTTCTTCTGTCTTTCATTGAATCAATAGAACATTTTATGTTACATTTTCCACATGATGCTAAATGTGGGGGTTTGGTATAGTTTTTATGGTTGTACCCATTTGATAGATGCGTACAAAAATTAAAAAAATTACATAATAAAGCACTAGTTGAAGGCTCATTTGATGAAGTGTATTTTCCAGATGAAAATTCTTTTTTCGAAACTCATTATTTTGAATATGAATATCCCTCAAAACACACTCACATGGGACTGAACAAAGTGAAATGTTGATGATTAAATGGTAAATCGATTATTAGTTTTTAATTAGCCAGAGCTTGGCTTCGGTGGAGTTCATGAACGATGGATTTTAGTTGCCGAACATCACAGAGCTCATGTATATGTTTTTCTCAACTATAAAGAAATGACATAATTTTTACTATGAGTGATTCTATCACTTATTCTATAATTTATGTTATAATAAATAAACTTATTTTATTTGTAGGTTATATGATAATCATATCATGAAATAACTTCCACAAATCACAGCAGCTGCTCATGAAGAACGCCAAAAAATTTTCTCAATGGTTACAAAAACGGGTAACATAAATTATTGATGGTTTAACATATCAATTCAGTTTATTATTTATTATATTGATAATTGTTTTACAAATTATCAGGTGTCTCAATGTTCTGATAAAATTAATAAGAGACTATGTATATTGAGTAACCCACCATCCAAAATTGTTAAATTTTATAATGCATATATGGGAAATTGTTTTTGATTTCATACAGGTGAATATAGGGAATAAAAAAACAATGCAATTTTGAGTTTTCTTGAGAGGATCTGATTATAGAGAAAATAAAGTTGACTTTTATGTCATTCTGAATGAAATTATTGAACTGTGCTATCTTGGAAAAAATTACATAATGTTGTTTAAATGTCTATGGTTGGATACTGAGAGAGTCTTTCCTATTGATCTGACTCATGGAATTGTTGATATTAAATATAAAACTCATCTTTCAGTAAATGAACCATTTCTACTAGCTCGACAAGCACATCAAATTTATTACGCAAAGTACTATGCTACTTCAAGAGACCTTAGTGATTGGTGGAGCATAATAAAATTCAAATTTTAGGAAAGTCATTTTAATCAAAGTGAATGTGATTTATCTCATGTTAAAGGAATTGAAAATTTTCAAAATACTACTCAAAATCCATCTTTTTCATAGAGACATGAATATCGATGATGATACCCCACAATTAAGGTCCAATGGTGATGATGATGTTAATGATGTTACAAATTAATTTGAAATGACAAGAAATGATAAAATTGAAACTCATATTGATATTGATGATGTCGAGGAAGAATATAAAGTCATTAACATCATCAGATATGAAGATGATGATGAAGGTGAACATCGACATAGTTAAATGCTGGTTATAATCATAACTAATATATATCTATATATAATAGTTATTTTCAACTATTTTCTAACAACAATCATTTTTTATTTCTGATGGAAAATGATCTATTTCATCAGTTGCAGGAGTCTGAGCTACCTTTGGATGAGGAGGATTTTGGAACATCTGACCCTCAGCCTACTAGCATTTCAGGGGGTATGCCGATGGGGTGTAATCTTGTACGATTGATGATTCCTGACCCTATCCCCGAGTGACATCCACATCTTAGCATCCATCCAAACAAACAGAGGTATAATAACCATTTTATTATAGTTAGCTTTCATTAATTTATTTATATACTAATTTTTTGATTATTTGTTATTTTTTCACATTTTTGCGGATATAGATGTTAATGTGTAGCTCGACATGTTTGATCATTGGCCGGTACATAGATAAATAATATTTATTTTGAAAATTATTTCATTAATAACTTGATATTATAAATTATTTTTTGTTTTTATGATATCTCATCAATTATAGAATGTCTGACGCTATCCATGCCACAAGAGAGGTGTCTATTCATGACTGTTTCTGTCAGTTTTTGCACACTTTGAGAAGGATGATCATGAAGAAAGAAGAAGTGGCAGTATTTGATGTGTCATGTAGAGCCCACCGACCAGAGTAAATTTCATCTCATGTTTGGGAAGGATTATGTTCACACTGGTAGGGTGGTTGATTTCAGATGAGATCTTTATTGGGCTGACAGAACTGGGGGGAGACAGGAGGCGACGCATCGAGCCGGTAGTCGTACATTTAGTATGCATATAGAGAATATGGAAAAACATTTTTAAAATATTATATATAACTTTAAATACAAATAGTTTTTTTATATTCATATAGCTAGTCGAGCAACCCAATATTACGGATTATGACGTTTATCAGGGGACGTACAATGATCTAGTCATTGGAGAGATTAGAGGTGATCACTAACATCAGATTGGGGTCAGTATTATTTCCTTTTCAGTTTAAAAATTAACTACATATAATATTTTCACTATTTTAATTTTAAATTAGAATAGAAGGAGTCATATGAGGGTGTGACCTCTCAAAGAGAAGTTGAGAGTCCGGGTGAGACGGATGATCAAAAAAGTTCCCACCATTTCAATGAGGCGGAATGGATGCAAGAGACCCAGTATGCCTTTGAGAAGGGATGAGTAGTTGGTATCAGCTCTCGATTGACTCATGGGACTTATTTTTGTACTACTGTGAATTCAAAATCCAACTAAATATGAGCTCATAGAGAGGCACCATCTTCTAGATCAAAGTATCAGGACTACCTGTGAGATTAGATTGAGCTTAAAGAGAGTTTTTTAAGGAGAAAAAGAAGATGTGTTAGCAGTAACAGGAGGAGGAGTGCCGATGACAGAAGTAGTAGTACAAAGAGAAAATGCAGAGATGGCAGCAGTAGCAGCATGAGAAGATGGAGTATATGCACCGTCTGACTCGTAGTTTAGGGATAGAGTTTCCTCCACCATCTTCTCCATCTTCTCCACCTACTCTAGAAAACCATCCCCCTAGTGATTTTTTTATGTTAAAAACATTTGAATTCAATGTTTGTTATAATATTAACTAATTATAGTTTCTGTCTTTTATATTGGTGCGAATATTGAATAATATATTTTTTATTATTTTTAATATTATATTATTTTATTATTAATATTATAATAACATAATATTTTATATTATTAATATTTTTATTATTATTATATAATATAATATTATTTATATTAATAGTATTATTGTTGTTATTATTTTATAATATTAATTTATCATAATTTTATTGAATATTTTTTTATTAAGTATTTTCGATGAGACAATTTGAGATGGGAACCCATCACAAATAGTTTATATATTTTTTCAATACCTATTTTCCATGGGAAAGCTGGACCGTCGTAAATATTTTTTTGCGACGGGCCCATGCAAAAAAGTTTTTTATATAAAAACAGAGAACTATTTGCAACACTATTTTCTGAAATGGTCTATTTGTAACGGGACCCTGTCAAAAAATCTCATTTTCAATGGGATCCCATCTCAAATAGCTCAAATTCCAGTTGTGGATTATGCAATTTAGAGTAGACAATACTTCACTATTGGGTGAAACACTTGATTAACAATGTTATTCATATTGATATAATTGAAATGTGACTTATTTTTCCATGTCATGATGAAATAAGGGTTTTTCATCAATACATGAATCATTATATTAATAATATGACTAATAATCCATGAATTTTCTATGACCTATTTATTTTCAGCTTGAATTTTTTGGTTGCATATTGTAATGCCTTGCATATGTGTTTAGTTTTTCTGAAACTTCTTATAGTGATTGGAAAACATAATAGATACTTAAATTAGATACCTCAAGCTAAAATTTTTTTCCTAAATAGTTTTAAGAAGACTCCTTAAATAGTTAATTATGACAAGTTGATCCATGGACCGTTGGTCACATGGGATTGAATGTGTTATGGTGTGGGTTAAGTGGATTCCATATTTTGGTTCATAAGGAGTATGGGCCATTGTGAATTGGTAATGGAAATACATATAATTCAACCATTTTATGTGATTTAAATGTTTAAATAAGATCAATTTTAAAATGAATATGCCTACTAAATAGGAAACAACCATCTTATATATATATATCACAGAGATACTTAGACCTAAACACGACCTTGGTAGTGGGTTGTTGGGGTACCTCTTTCATTATTATAGAATTTTGGTCTCTTCTATCATCTAGAACTGGATTTTAGAGTAGATAGAGAGGCATGAATGTTTCTATAGGAATTTTTTTTACCATTCCTGGTTTCATAAATGAAATCATTTTGTTACTTAAATATATTTTGAAGAGTGCATTTGGTAATGTAGTATCATGCTGTGACAATGCACTCTTATTCTAATCCATGAAGGTGGTGATGACCATGCTAATGAGGGGGATCGGGCTGAGCAACTAGTAGTTCCTCCTATAGTGCCACCTATTTCACATCTCCATATACCTGATGTGGGAATTGACACCCATTTCAAAGAGGGATTATTATGTATGTTTTATTCTATGCAAGGTTCAGTTTTACCTTCCCTATGTATGGAAGAGTTGACATGGGAATTTTAGTAGTAAAATCCTTAATCCTTTTCAAGGTATGATTCACCTCATGCTATGGAGTCATGGATCAAAGAAATCCTATTAATAATTGATAATCTTCAGACACCTCAAGAGATGATGGTCAAGCTTGTGCTGTATATTCTATGTAACTTATCCAAACTATGGTGGGATGAAATCACCAAGGAATATCAGAATACAAATATAGTCTAGTTAGATTTTTTGATAATATTATATGACTATTTATTTCCCCAAACTCTAAGGGATGATAGATCTAGAGAGTTCTTGAACCTACAATAGGGGAGCATGTCTGTCATGGAGTATTCTGCTCATTTCACAAAGCTGTAGTGGTTTTCTCCTACTCTGGTGGGGGATGGACTTAAGTCCACTAGGAAATTCTTGGATGTGTGGGTATATGATATTCAATATAGTTCAATGTTTTTATATTGATGAATATTTTTGAAATCATTAACCAGACCATTATTACAAAGAAAAAATTTGAGATAAGATGATGGTGCTAGTTAGGTCAGTTCAGTGCCAAGGTCTGTCAGTGGTTTTTCTTCTGGGAGAAAGAGGCATTTTAAGGATACTCATAGAGGTAGAAGTAGTCAGGTTCCACATGATATCATCTTCTAGATTTTTCACAAGGGAGGGATTCCAAGTCTTTCAAAACCTCAGTTCTTATGAGATCAAGGGGAATGCCGAGTTTGTGATAGGATGGGCCATATCCATCACTTCTGAAAAAATATTCTGATATTTTCTAATAGGAAAGGATCTACTTCTACTCCTTGAACAAGAGTGGGGATAGTAGTATCCTGATAGGAAGGTAGCTTGAATACCATCGACTGAGGTGGAGGTTAAAGTATAGGATGTTATACTTATTATTATTAGTGCGAGCATACCGAGATAGCTTAAGAAAGTCATGAAGTGACTCGAGGTCATAGTACATGAAATTTAAATGAATTATAGACTTTTTGGAAGGAGAAGAGGTCCAGACCTTCTACAATAAGAGGTACTATTTTAGAAGACTCCACTTTAGTGTCTATAATATTTTACATAGGGGAATATCACTCATTTAAATATGAGGAATTCAATGAATTTATGGGCCTTGAGATCAACAATTTTATGGAATTATGAATCTAAACACATCATTAGGTATCTGGTCAGAGTGAATACACTATTTTAAGGACTATCCCACTGACATAGGCAGATATCTCTTGTATGGAATCTCTTTGTCCTTGACATGAAATGTTTTGATGTAATCATCAGGATAGACTAGTTAGTTCTCTATCAAGACAATATTGATTTATAACATCAGAGGGTGAAGTTTACATCACTAGAGGGTGGCAAGATCTCATATAAGGTGTAATGGGATGTAGATGAGAATCAATACACTCAAGAAATAGAGGTTGGGTAGTGTGATAGTGTATATCACTAGTCTTTTCTTGGATGATCCAGGGTTATGACGTACTATATTTTCTCCTATAGTGGAGCATTTTAGATACATATTTCTTGATGACTTCTTGGGTCTACCATTAGTGTGATAGGTTGAATTAAATATTGATCTAGTAACAAAAGAAACATCAGTGACCATTACTTCTTATAGGATGGCACTTAAGAAGATTATAGAGATCAAAAATTAGTTGGAGGATATGGAGACTAAAGGATTTATATTCCCCAAAACTTCTCCTTAGGGTTAATTGGTCCTCTTTTCGATGAAGTCAGATGGTTCCCTCATGTTATGCATGGATAACAATCATTTGATCTAACTTAAAATTAAGAATCAGTATCCGTTAGCCATAATTGATGACCTATTTGATTAAATCTAAGGAGAGAAGGTGTTTTCAATGATAGATTTGAGGCCAGGATATCAACATATGAATTTTAGGACTTTATATATACCTCGCACAACCTTCAAGAATAGGTTTGGTCTATACGAATACCCAGGCATTCCTTTTGGTCTCACGAATGCACATTCAGTTTTTTGGATCTTATAAATAAGGGTTTCCACCTATATCTAAAACCATTAGTGGTAGTCTTTGTTGATGATATCATAGAATATTCACACTCTAGACACGACCATTAAATCCTTATTGATATCATGTTGAATACACTTAGGGATCATCAGCTATATGATAAGATAAGTAAATTTCAATTTTGAATCGACAAAGTCCACTTCCTGGTTCACATCATCTCAAAGTAAAGAGTTTGAGTAGTTCAAGAGAATGTGAGAGCTATAGTTTCCTAGGAAAAGCCAAAGGAATTATTTGAAATTTCTTG
This sequence comes from Viscum album, assembly GCA_963277665.1. Classification (NCBI taxonomy): domain Eukaryota; kingdom Viridiplantae; phylum Streptophyta; class Magnoliopsida; order Santalales; family Viscaceae; genus Viscum; species Viscum album. The sequence continues at coordinate 777,405,467 of OY728131.1, read as the reverse complement.
TTTCTTAGGTCTTATTGGATATTACATATGCTACATCCATGTCTTTTCACATCTTACAGTGCCTCTTATAGTCTTGACAATGAAAGGTGTGAAATTCATGTGGTCAGATTCATGTGAAGTAGACTTTCAGGAATTGAAGGGTTATTTTACATTAGCACTAATACTAATTCTTTCCTAGTCTAGGAAGAAGTTATACTATATACAATTACACATCATGTATCAGGTATTGAGCTATCCTGATGCAGGATGAGTGAGGCATTACATTTGGGTCTCGAACATTAAGACATCATAAGAGGAACTACTTGACGTGTGACCTTGAGATTGAAGTTGTAGTTTACAATATATGTTTTTGGTGAAAATATCTACATAGAGAACATTTTTTTATATTCAATGATAAAACAATAATCATTTACATCTTTAAACAATGAGATATCAGTCTCAGGAAGCACAGGTGGTTTCAGTACCTAAAATTGTTTGATTTAGAGATTCCATACATGTCTAGTAAAGGAAACATTTTGGTTGACCCTTTCAGTTAGAAGACTCAGATACAGTTATTTCAATAGGCCAGTGACCAATGGAATTTCATGGATTTATTTTTAGGGAACATTTAGGTTCAGTAGGAACGTAGTCAAACTATCAATTCATCCTTAGTAGTAACTTATACTATTATGTAATAGGTATGATGGAGGTTGTTATCTAATCCCAAAGTCTTTATCATAAGGTGAAGAGTCTCAAAGAATGATAATTCCTCAGGTTGAACCATAGATGGGATTGATACATGGCTATTTCATGTGCGCGTATGGGCCCCAACAGACAACAGAGAGGAGATGATGTGGGAATTCCATGCCTCGGCATGGGTGGTTCACCCCGGTGTCACCAAAATTTATCTGGATCTACGATGCCAGTATTGGTGGAATCCTATGAAACATGGTATTTTTAGATTCATCCCTAAGTGTTCATCTGATGAGTTAGTGGATGATAAGCATTACTGACCAGTATGGATTTTCAGTCATTGTCCATTCCTAAGTGGAAATGGGGCGATGATTTGAAGGATTTCTTGACTAGTATACATAGATCACCTTGTTGTGAGGATAAAATGTATGTTTTCATTTTTTGTTTGATAAAGGTTGTACACTTATTACATATGGAATATACATTCATAGTAGAAAATCTATGAAGGTTGCACATTAGCAGGGTTTCAAGTCTTCATGTAGCTCATAGTTCTATAATTTACAAAATAGATGATCATTTTATTTAATTTTTCTCGAAGGGGTTATAGAAATCTGTGGGTGAATAGGTGATTATGAGGATATCCTATTACAAATAGACCGATGGATAGACGAATCATATGATTTAGGTCCTAGTGTACATTTTACATGCACATGTCCTTGAATTTGGGGATTCCTGGGAAAAAATATTTCCTTATTGAGTTATCTAATAATAAAATAATTTAGGATACCATAAAGATGTTTCCTTATGAGGCCTTACATGGTAGGAATTTTTCTCACCTCTTTTCTGGCTAGAGGTAGGAGAGGTAGCTATACTTGGACCACATCTCATGTATAAGACTACATAACGGGTCCAATTGATTATAAATTATGTGTTGATAGCTTATTCCAGACATTATTCATATGCCAAAATACACTGTAGACCTCTATAGATTGAGGATAGATATCAGGATTTCTTGTGATTCTATCCTAGGATAGGGAATAGATGTATTCAAAAGTAGGGAATCTCTCATTGAGTTTCGATGGACCCTTCGAGGTTGTGAAATAGTTGAGACCAAGGGATTAGAAGTTGAAACATCCCTAGAGATACCGTAAATTGTATAATGTATTCAAGGTGTCTAAAAATCTCTGATATCATCCAGACACATCACATGTTTTTCATTATAATGAGGTTGATCTAGATACAGATTCTTATTTCAAGGATTATCACATTCGTATTATGGATCAGAGCATGAAGAAAATATGATGTAGGTTAGTTCCTTTTGTATGGGTTCCATGGAAACATGGCTACGTGAAATATTACTCATGGGAGTAGGATGCTAATATATGATCCAAGTGTCTAGAACTCTTTGCTAGCGATACCTCTTTTCCATTTTAAGGCCTACTTGGGGATGATTTTCTTTAAGGAGAGAAGGTTCTAAAAACCCATATTTTCATGAGGGAACATATTATTTTTTGTTTAAATTAATTTAAATTTCCCTAATAATGATACATAATCATATTAAGGGGGTTTAGGTGTCTATGGAGCTCATTTGCAGGCTGAAGCTTTGAATTTGGGAAAAAAGACCGCGTCGCATGGTTAGAGGAAACCATGTATCCCATTCTACACCAGTCCTCTAAAATCATGCGGTTGAAGATACTAGCACCTGTAGGAGTCAATGTTTTCCTAAAACCATTCCATCCTTGGAACACAACTATACAATGTTTTATGGATTCATGATAGTCCAATTTTTCACATTTTGCGCACTATTAGATAAACCGTGTGCCTAAATGTGCGAGGATCCCCTTATAACTGTGACTTTTACATGTTTTCAAAAAATGTGTGCCATTATATTTTTTTGTGAAATTTCCAAAATTACACTCGTAAATATATTAACCTATTTTATATCTTCCCCCTTCTCATTCTAGTGGACTAGCCTCTTTTCCTCCACCTGAAGAGACATTCTCCTCATTTTCATGGATCTTTGATAACTCCCACGTACATCATCTGAATCATGATCTGAAAGAATATTTGGGTAGATTAATCATTATATCGCTTCATCTTACTTTCTATATACGTTTTCTTTAGAATCTATATTTCTATTTAGGTGAATGATCATTTTCTCAATTTTCTGGGAGTTGGACCATTTCTCAGATTTCTTCCAACCTACTTTGAATCAGAGTCTTATAACGAGTGAAGAGACTCATATGACCTTGATGTATGTATTCTGTTAATTTTCCCCATTACTTTTTATACATTGTAGTTATGTCATTGTGCTACACCCTGGCCTTTTCCAGGCATCCCATATTTATTGTGTTTGTTATATCAATTCGATCATTACACATTGATATGTGCATTTTGATTCTTTTTTAGTAGGTTATAGGTTGTTGGTCCCATTTATGGAAATCCCTTGGGTGTTCCAAGTTTATTTTCTCCTAAATGGTCGATAGATTAATTTATCGGAACACCAAATTAGCTTTTAACTAGCTTTTAAATAAAATTCTATTTGAGACATGAGAATTAAATTGAAGCCAAAGCACCTCTTAAGGGATTGTCCTAGATTATTAGGGGAATTTTCCATGTAGGTATTTGTAAACTTGACCATGAAACCATATAATTGACACCTTAATCATTATTAATTGATTTGATATGCCTTAATGAATTAAATGGGTTGATTATATTTAATGGTTTAATAAATTATAGTGGTTAATGAATAATGGTTACCCCACCTTAAATGAATTGTATGAATTAAATGAGATTGTTCATGGAGTGTGTTAAAGAAACACCTTTGATTATGTATTATTAAATTAATATTATGAATTGCAATGTTTTGAATGTTATTGAACTATAAAAAAGGGGCGTATGAGATGTATTTCCACATCTTTTATGTTATAAACATGAATATTCTTTATTTGTATATATAAGTGCTTGGTGAACATATTACCTGAGATATATTGCCTCATATTGAATATTATAATTATAAATACACCTTCATGAAGGATGTGGTAAGATGGTAAGGGTTCATTTTAGTATGAAAGTATCATAGTCAATTACATAAGGTGTTGAGCATGACGTCTCACACCATTGACGCTAGTTGGATTTTGGGGTTTACGCGATGTATCCCTTGGTTGATTATTGACATGATGGAACACTCACCATATCGAGTGACGGGCATGAAGTCTCCCACTCACTATGAGGTGTAGTGAATTTACCCTATTTCTTGAGATTATAGGCTCAATAGACTAGTAATTCATGTATGAGTAATACCCTGGACCAGCTAGCACTAATATTTCAGTATATAGCCACTTACGTCTGCATGTATATGGTCCATTTAGCTTGATGTAATATATATATTTATATATTTATACTATATATATAATATTACTATATATATATTTATTATGATCATACATTCTTCCTGGATATGAGCTAAAGTAGGTAGACCCACCAGGTTTCTTATAGGAACTTGAGTGATATGGTTATTTATTTCATCATTTTTTTCATATTCCTGTATTACCATCAAAATATTATGTTACAAGAACTATTTAGATTTTACATAGACACCATTAGTGATTTCCTAAGAATATTTTTATATCACACTCTACTCAGGCTTCCTTTCGTATATGTAAAGATTATCAACCTATGTGTATGGATAATGGAAAGATCCCTCATATTGTTTTTTGATATTGTTTTACTTATAGATTGAGAACAGTATAAACCAACCAAGATTTAGTTAGAGATACATTCAGAGAAGTTTTTTTTTCTTTCTGTCTTTCTAATCTTTTTAGATAGCATGTTTATATTATCTTGTCCCATGTTAACTTTTTTTATATTAGCATGTCACACAACCATGTATTATGACAATACTAAGTGTATTTTGTTATTATTATATTCAATTGTTCAGTTTATCATATTCCACTACTTATTTATTCTGAATGTTTAATTATGTTTTGGAGCTTATCCATTCAATTTGTTTATATTATTCTTCTAATATTGAATTCTATCTATTGTATCTGATGTGACACTCTAATAAGAGGGTATAATATAACCACTATGCCACCTTCACACCCTCAATTTTTAGATACCACTTCTGGCATATAGGGATCCACGGTTGAGGCTATGTGACCCTACGGCTTAGGGAATAGGTTATGTGGACCTTGGTCAGGACATTACATAACACTCTAATACTATCACAACAAGTATTTCCAACATTCAACATTTATCTACATTCAAATCAAATTTGAAAATTTTTTATTCTTTTGAAAACCATACGATTTTCAAAATGTCCCTTCCAGGCCTATTCAAAATATCACATTTGAAAATTAGTTGAACATTTTTTTTAAAATCATATGTTTTTCATCAAAATCATAAATCATTACTCAATATGAAATATGAAAACCTAATAGGAAGTTTTTCTATCAAGTTTTGTCATACTCTTCTTATCGGCTAAAACCATGACGATGAGGTTATAACTACTATAAGTGTCTCAAAACACTCATGTACCCAAACTCGCTGGTAATTTTAAGTTCAACAAAAATATATTTTCTGTTACTTTTTATGATATAAATTTAATGTTTGAATGATTAGAAATCAATGATACCATACAAAATTAGGGACTAATGAAGAATGAATTTTCAACTCAAAGATTAACACCATTGATTCCCAAGGATCGAACAAACTAATACGATTTGTCCCAAAATGAAAGATTAACCATAGAATAATGATACCATTTGGAACATCATGCCCCTACCCCTTCACTTGGAGAAGGAGGTAAGATATTACATGGACCTATGAGACATAACCAAGACACCAAAGGTTGGTAATTAAGGCCATGATACTCATTAGCAGTTGAGGATAATTTTAACATTTAAAAATAAAACAGACATCTATGATCATCATAACCAAAATAACTACAACATGATAAATGTATACAACATAATACAACTCAATGTAATATCAAACTAACAAAATACCATACCAGAGTAAAATGAAGACACCAAAACAAACATTATAGTGGAAATAGAATGAGAATGCCTACAAATCTCCAAGACTTCAAATATATAAAATCCACAACTCCCAATGTGTTCTTAACTCTAACTCCACAATACAGCCCAATGTATCATGATGAATCACTAAATAAATGAGATACTTTTTCTTTTCATGTGTCTTGATAAAAAATATCCACAAAAAATGATTTTCCCATATAGGAGGTGAGTAATGAAATTTAGAAGGTTTTCCCCAAATTACCTCCCTACACCTGCTACTAGGGTGGAATAAGTTATCACATTTATATAAATCAATTTATACAAAACAATTTTAGTATATTTCAAAAATTTATATCAAAGAAGATTCAATTCCAAATCAAAACATTTTCTATACAATTTTTTTCCAAGGAATGAAAACAAATAACTCTTTAAACCATTCACATTTTCTTTTTGGTATACCCATTCCATGATTCACACACACACCGACACATGTATGGTCTAGGGTCTAATCTATACTCATGAGTGGTTTCTCTTCCACCCATTAACTCATCACTAAGATGAAAAACTCATTGTTCCCTAATGTAAAAAACCACTTATATAGGTTCACATACCTTGTACCCCAAATGTCCATGCCCCTAATTTAGTACCACATCGAAAGCATAAACTCACACTAACCCATGCATTCCAAAACAATGCCGAAAAAACACTTCAATACATTTGAATAAAAAATTTCTTTTATTGAAATAATTTTTATCAAACCATTTCCATGAATCATAACCAATCCCTATTTTAAAACATCATCATAAATAAAAAACAAAGCACTTTCAATAATAACTTATTTCCATAATTTTACAAACCTCTACTAAAGAGGGATTCTACCAAGTTTTGCTCATAAATTTCACAATAATTTCATGTAATTAAAAAAATTTGAAACTAATAATTCATGTTCTAATAAGTGGAGTTGATAGTTATTCCACCTACCTTAGAAACTATGGAAAAATGAAGAATGACACAAATTCTTCAACAAAATCATGTTGATACTCCAAAAAACCACATTATATCATGTCCCCTAATATCAACACAACCACATATCATCATTATTATAATCAACTAACAAATATGTATCCCCAACAGACTTGATATGTAAATACAAGAGAGGTAAGAAGAAGTGATCAAAGGGAAACCACCAAGAATAGAGACTTACTAAGGAATTCAGGCTTCAATGAATTATTATTTTCCAACTGATAGTTCTAGGATCAAAGGGAAGGGTCATTAATTTACTTGTGAGGACAGAAAACTATGTTAGGGTTGCAATAGAATTAAAATTAGTGGTTAAGGATAAAATATGCACTTGATCCACAATTTTTTGATCTAACATTTAATAATGCAAGGTTAGGGTTCATGGTAAGGAAAACCATGTGCTAACTATGCACATGACTATTTTAACAAAAAGAATAGTTACACCTAGATGGTTAAAATATTTAGATAATCATGCACCAAACTATGTGTATATCCAGAGACCACTGTCTCACTTTTCGTGGTTTTTGGTAAGAGTTTCATGGTTTGTAATAACCATTCTGAAACCGTGAACTTCCAAAAAAATCCAAAAACATTATAAATTCCCTCAAAACACTCCCAAGAAAAACATAGTGACTTTATTTACTAAAAAATAATAATTGGGTAGTTAATCAAAACTAGTGGTGCTACAATATTTCTCATAGCCTTTTTAGGCCTCCCATGGTACCTGAAAAAACATCATTATTGGATGTGTGGATAAAGGGAAGTAGATTTATTCTAATATATTATTCTGAGTACTAGGATTGTGTACAGGAGTAGAGAACTAATCTGATTATCATGATTATAATAGATATATTTTTTAATTTTTTTATTTTTTATAACATGTGGTATATTCCAAGTTCCTATGTATCCAGTGTAACTCATTTTTTATAGGTACATGATATCATCATCATTTTGTATCTATTTTTTATCCAGGTTCTGCATATTTATACATTGGGTGTTTATTTATTACTACACTTCTATGTGTTTATAATTGGATCCACTATTTTTCATTTATTATTTACAACTATGATACACCATAACTCACAAGGGAATAGTCTACCCACAGACACATCGTAGGCCCTTGCTGATAGTCAGAAGCCTTTTGTGTATGAGGAGGCGTGCTTGAGGTAATGTGGAAAACCATATTTGATAATTTATTAGTGGATTGTGGGATAGAAAACTATATATTTGTGTTTTTTTAAATTTTAATTTAATTATTTTTCTTATATTTAAAAACCTCAATAAAATGGGGTAGCAATGAGGGAAAAGTGAACAGTCCAAGAAACTAGTATAAATTTTATCTATTAATTTGGTCATCCAATTTTTTTAATGATGAGGCCATGAATACTGCATGTCATATCACTTATCATGTTCTCATTGGTCCCTTTCCTTAGAAAAATACATTTTAACATGAGTTAATAAAAACCTCCAAATTATCTCTTTCAAATATCTTCGTTGTAAATTATTTATTTTACACACCAAAGAAAATCATAGAAAATTTGATTCTAAATATGATGAAGTTATATTTCATGGGTACTGTAACTCAAGTAATTTTTTTCGTGTAATTTTTCTAAATACTAAAATAGTGGTATAATCACTCAATTTTGTTTTTATGAAAGTATCTTAAAATCATTTGATCAAAATGTTTTTGAAAATAATGTTTTAAATTGACCATTTCAAATTAATTTAGTTGAAAAAGAAAAAGAATCTCCTTAAATTTATTGTCCAAAATACTTGAAAAAATATAATAACCATCCCCTTGAAAATTACATTAGTGATTTATAAGAGGGAACTCATACTATCAGATTAGTATTAAAAAAGTTTTAACACATAGACTTTTTCACTCACCTTGAACCATAAAACATCAATTATTCCCTTAACAATCAATAATGAAAACTCTCCATGAAAGGGTAACTTAATAAATTCAACTCAAATGATGTATTGAATCTTATAGAAAGTCCATGTTATCAAACCATTATAGTCTCAAAATGGGTTTTTTGAAATAATGTAGATGAATATAGTAATATTATTAGAAAAAAAGCATATTTATTTAAAAATGGCCACAACTAAGATGAAGGAATTGACAGTAGACAAATATTTGTATCTATATTTTGGTTAGAATATATAAGAATGTTGTTTTAATTTTCTTATCATGTGATTTTAAAGAACATTCAAATAGAAGTCAAATTTTCATTTCTGAATGGGTTTATCTAATTTGTTTTGAAACAACCACTTAGTTATGAAAATTATCATTTTATAAATACAAAATTCAAACATACCAATGAAATTTAATGTTTAAAAATGTCCCTCATGGTCGGTATGAACATCGATCAAATTATATTGTTTTATGTGGTTTTACAATAGGAAACTCTAACAAAAATTTCTTTTTAAACAACAAGACAAACTATCTTTTACTCATATAAATTAGTATTAATGATTTCATTTTCACATATAGAAGTTATTTTTTTTTGAATTTTATGATTTAATGAGAAAATAATTTTAGAAAATCTTTATGAGTGAACTAAAATTATTCCTCAGTAATTAAAAATATTCATAGAAATTATGGAATCTTTTTAAAATAAGTAAAATGAAATATTTAACTACTAACATGATTTAGTATATATCATGATATTAAATTTAGTTTTCCCATGATTACAACAAGTAAAATTACATTGTATGATGTTATTAAAATAATGGAGAACTATTTTTAGAGGTTTATATTGGTATAATACTTACATCATTGGGACCTAGTTGAATATCATGATAAGTGTTTGCCTCTATGCTAATTTTTAATCAAATCCTAAAAAATATCATTTCAAATATATCAAAATGGATTTTTTTAATATTTAAAAGGATAAAAGAATCTCAGTTTATTCTATCCAAAATGACCCTCCATTGAATTAAAATATTTTTAAAATATTTATTTTATTATATTTTTACAAGATACGAATATTACAAGTGGAACATTCCATATACTAGTAAAATACCTTTTCTCATGGAGTTGTCAGAAGAATAATTCAATTTCTCATTCTATAACCGAAGTAGAATATATAGAGACTGAGATTTGTTTCTCTCAAATTCTATGGATACAACACACTCTCTTGGATTTTCTGTTAACATTTGACCATATCCTTATGAAGTGAGTCAATATAAGTGACATAAATATCTATAAAAAACTTATCTAGTGCTATCTCGCCAAACAAATTGACCATTATCACTATCTCTTAAGATATCCTTTCCAAAAAGGTGATATATTATTATGAATTTTCCCAATATAACATCCACATAAAGATATTTTCACCAGATATTTAGCCCTTATTAATTTCAAAATCATTGAAGGCGAACATATAATGGCTCACATGTGACATTCGTTTCTTAATATATGGATATAAAGAGTTCTTTTTAAAATCTTATTTCAAATATTTTTAAACTATGATTTTTTTAAATCATGAATCTATTAATTTATTAGTTTATTTCATCCATGTCTATGATCCCTTTTTTCACCCATTCATTTAAAAGGGATCCATATATCATTAAATTATCAAATTTTATTTATGAGATATATTTTTTTTAAATTCATTAATTAATTATTTTCAATGTGTTTTTTACGTATTTTCAAACTTCCATTGTCGTATTTCTTAGATAATAAGTATTTTTTATAATATATATAATATTTATAAAATTTTCCATAATAAATTTAATTTTATAAATTATTTTTTAGAATTATTTTTTATTATTTTATATATGTATGTACTCACTTTTTATTTCTATTTATTTATCTACCTTAAAAATGATTAATTATGAGTAAAAATATCAAATATTTATTTCTCTATCTCTTTTCTTGAGTTGCCTTTGGCATTGAAGGATTCTTTCAAAGTATTCATTCACTTTACAAAGGACTTTACTTACCCAAAATATTTCAATAGAGAATTCAATCAATTGAGTTAAAGTTAATCATTGAGGAAAATTGATGTCATGGAAATGGTATATAATTATTTATTTTACCTCTCTTTCTTTTTTCAAATTCTTTATCATTTTTCTCCTACAATTTTCTCTTCTCTTTGAAATTAATATATTTCTCAATAATGATTATATTATTTTTGGATCTTTGTTTGTGAAGATGTATTTTTAAAATTCCCTTCTTTTCCTTTGATAATTATTATTTTTTCGTTATTATTTTTCATTCCCTCTCTATCTCAATAATTATTATATTACATAGGGAGTTTCATAATTTAAAAAGTTTTTTCAAATATATTTCTCTATTTTCAAAATTATTATTTATATTCATTTTATTTTTCAAAATCAAATTTAATTTTACAAATCTACCTTGAGTTTTGATTTAAAATATTTCTTATGTTTATACTCTATATTTTTATTTTTCTCTTTTCAATGATATTCTATTTTCGGTAAACAATGTGGATAAATATCATAAAATGTATTAGGGATAAATATTATATGTATTTTTTCAATGGGGGAGAATTTAAAACATTATTTATTATTATTAATAGAACCCTTGATATAATCAAATCTTGATCTTAGTATATATACTTTAAATATTATTTTGTGTGTATAATAATCCAGTTACAATTTTTACCCTCTAAATATAATGAATTTTATTTTACTTCATGAAACACTTATACTCTTGATTGGTACTTAATTTATCTTTTTTTAATTTAGGTATTTATGATCATAAAAATGGAGAATATTTTTGTACCTTTCCCTCTCATGGTGTTTTCATGACAAAAAAATACACACGTATATTTCTAACATTTTCATTTATGTGAATTTAACTGTTTTTATAAATTACAATGTGATAGAATTACATGGAATATTTAAGAATTTTTAAAGTCATGATAAACTATTTGATGTATCTCAATTTATTTTGAAATACCTTAGAGATAAATTAAAAGAACCATACAAGGTATTGAGATTAATTGAATATGTAATATCTTGAAGATGATGGCATGAAGGATACACTACCTAACTAGTGAAGGGTACTAGTTAGCCATTGTCATGTGTCCAGAAGATTTATTACAATAGAAGACACACATTATATATGGTGGAGTCCTACTGATTGAATTTTAGTGAAGTAAAATTCTATTTCATTCAGTAGTAGCCCACTGTTTTTCCCTAGGTCATCCACCAGCTACCTGATACAGGCTACTAGGTATCTTGTGTTTTTGAGAAAACTCCAAAAAAGAATGTAATTATTATTATCAAAATGACCATAATTTTATTCTTTGATGGAATCATGAAATATGAATAATTTAATAAGTTTCCTAGTACTTTTAGATAATATTAAATTATATCCTTGACCCCTTGTAAGATTCACATTTCTCCCAAACAACACTCTTAATCCGAACTGATTCAAAATTTCTAGAGATATCAATGATTATAAAAGAGACATATATAAAGTTAAAAATGCTACAAATTCTCTATACCTTTCTATGAAATATATCTTCTATTATTTTATTACATTCATATAAGAGACTTTCGAGTGTCTTGTAATGGTTTTTTTAAATAAAACATGTCTCTCTGCTCAACCTCCATTAACCCATAATTAACACTCCTCTAAAAGCATGGGATGGTTTACATGGGATGCCAGAAAGGTTTATGAGGGTCATTATAAGAAACAACTGTGAGAGACAAGTTTCTTGGAAAAAATTGAGATAAAAAATATATATAATAGAACTATAAAGTCACGTGGTGGAGACATAGGGGATCACATTTAGATTTATCTAAACTCCTTATCAATTGTGTTTTTCCTATATATAATTTTGTTCATTGAATAATTTAACATTTATTATCATACTTTCATAAATTCTTTTCAATAATTTATGTACTTATATATATTTGATTTTATATTTATAAACTCAAATTAAATTTATTATCTCTATCACATTTAATTTATTGATTCTTTTCTACTGAAGGGCTTTATTTTTGAATTATCCTTTTATTTCAACTTCAATTTTTAAAATAGAAATTCACCCCTTTTTGACTTAATCTCCACACAAAAAAGATATTCCATATGAATAATGAGAAGCATGACTTATAATGAATATGGGAATTAATCAACATAATGTAATTCATCAGATGAAAATGTTATAGAAAAAATAAATAACTTTATTGATTATATTAATAAACATGAAGAAACATCTAATTATGTAGACAATAAGTGGTGAAGAAATATATAGAGAATATTTTTTGAGATTAGAACTCAAATAATGACCCAAGAAATACTCCAAACTCAAGAAAGAATCCATAATTATTTTTAATATAGATGGAATAATATAATTTACGAAAATAAATGAAGGATATCATGAATAAATTAAATCACATAAATTATAAGTTGTAGAATGAGTAAATATGATGAAATAAAATGATGAAAAACATACAATAAATGAAGAATAATTTTGAAATATCCATTCAAGTTGAAACATAGATAAAAAATGATTAAAAATAATGGGTGGAGTTTTTTTAATGAAAATGATGTTTAACATTAATCATCTGAATTTTTTATATGTGAATGTTATCCAAAATAGATTTGAACTCTACCAGATATTTCAAGAGTCTTTAATATTGTTACTACATAGTATATAGGTTCAAAAATAATATAAGGGAATGCATGGATTAAGTAGGATAGAAAAAAACTTATTTCCTTTCAAAATCAAGAAAAAGTAGGAGGTTTCTCCTAGAATACTTATACACCACAATAAAAGAAGTAGGTAATTACAAATATTGATTATCCTTAAAGGAAATATTTTTACCAACATTCATATTACTATAGAATAATGAAATTCAATGAATATTTTTGGTTTTGAGTAAAATTTTGGCATAAAGAATCTAAAAATTGGTACAACATGTCACTTACTTGGAAAATGAATGAGAAAGGTAGATCAATATTATAAGGATGATAAAATTTGATGATAGTAATAAAAAGTTTCAGAATATGGGAAAAAATGTTAAGTAGGAAATCCCTAAATATAAAAGGTTTGAAAGATATCATAGGTATGAATGTCTTGATGAGGTATATTGAAGGTTTTATAAATATAATAATAATTTTTAATAATGATTTATGACTTTGTCTAGAATAATTATACATATTAAGAAAGAAAAGTAAGTTGGTAAAGTGAAGAATGGATAAAAATAATTTTTTGCTCAGGCTGTGTTGAAAGATAGAAAAAGTGTAGTATTGGATTATCTATATTAGATTACCTTCCCATATTATAGGAGATGAACAAATATAATAAAACATTAGAGAACATGATGAATTATTTGTTATTTTTGGAAGTCAATGTTCTCTCAAAATCAAAAGGATTGGTAAAACTTAAATTGAATCAACAATGTTAATGTCCAAATAAGTTCTATTTTTTGATTGACATAAACATAATTTACTATGTTTCTACTATATTTGTTATGATGGTAATGATCCTATCTTAAAAATGGATTCATTCATTAAAAAACATTAAATAAGATGGAAAGATCATTTCCAATGGAGACTAAACTAGTGATACTTTTTCCAAATCAGTGATCCAAGTAACTCTTGTTACATTATCACAAAAGATGAAAATCATTTATCGTATAAGATATTAATCCATTTAGGTAAAAAAAATATGAGTAAAAACCCTAAGTAAGAATCTATGAGAGATCTTCCTCAACATTAGAAGGAAAGATAGATCAATAATAATATATGTGAAAATGGTATGATAGTCATAAAATTCACCAGATGGTATATATTCAGTCTACTCAACCTCTTGAACATATCTAAAATAATCTATATGAACAATTAGGAATAATTCCAAAAAAGGTGATTTATACTTCATAACCATCATTCATGACATCACGTGTATGACATAGGTAAGTTGAACCAACCATCATCGTCAGAATAAGTGAATCTCCAGTTCATTCTAGGAAGAAACTAAAAACAAAAAATAAAATTACACTCATCTATAAAATAGAACATTGATCTCTATTATATGTTATTAAAATTAATTAATGATCAGATTTTATGAATGAATTGTTGGATTAGATAGAGAATAATTATACTTGAGAACTTATTCTATGACTAAAACATAAATATTTCATAGAAACAAAATGGGTGTTCTATAACAAGCTGATTAAAATGGGAGATGTTCCATGGAATATATTTAGGATCATATATAGTGGTTATATACAGGTGGAAGGTGTTGATATTGAATAAAAAATCTCTTTAGCATCAAGACATGAAACTACAATAATGTTCTTGGAAATTTCTACTCATTGAAGATACAAAGTTTATCAGATGAATGCTATGTAAATATTATTAAATGGGGATGTTTAGGATGATGTTTATATTGAACAACCAAATGGATTCATCATTGATAATAATAGAAGAAATTTTCATAACCTGATGAAATCCTTGTATGGGTTGAAGTAAGATTCTTTCTCTTAGAATTCAGAATACGATAATTTCCGAAAAACATTAATCTTTTTTATAGTAAAATTTAATAGTAATATTCATATAAAGAAAATCAGTATAGAAACATTGATTATTATAATTTATGTTGATGGAATAATATTTATAGGTGATAATGATCATATGTGTGAAGTGTTATTAGAATAGATGAATATATGCATATCATTATTTATGCCTATAGAAACAAATTTCATTCATTGGACACAAATCATGAAAATTGAAATCTATATTTTGTTTGACAAGAAAATTATACCAGAGAATTATTAAATAAGTTTATAATAGAATATTGAATGGAAATTTTTACACCTATTTATTTTGGTATAAAGATGATTAATGATAAATCTGACTAATGGGTGAATTAGATAAAAATTTGAAAATTGATTAGAAGTTTACTATATCTTACAACATCTAAAATAGATATTGTTTATATTATAATTTTTTGAGATAAGTATTAAAATTTTCATAAATACTCACATATTATGGCTACCAATATATTTTAGATGCATGTAAAAGGAACATTGAATTATGCCTTGTTGTACAAGAAGTGTAATAAGTTAAAATTTCTTTGGTTCATGGAAACTGATTGGGATGGTGATTCATAGTATATAAATAAAAAAACCAGTGGAAAATTTTTCTTGGGAAAATTGTGGGAATGTTGTACTAGTAAGAAAAAAAATTACCATCTAGGAGTATAACTTAATCCATATATGTTTCTACTACTCATACTAGTACACAAATAATGTGGATGGAACTACAGCTTGAGTATTTGAGGTTAAATGTTGAAAATTTCTTAAATATATTATCTATGATAACCAGAGAGACATTTTTCTAACTAGAAACTCTATTTGAAATTCCCACTTTAAGAACATTAATAATAATTATCATTTCATAAAATAAAATTTTGTAATTGTAGATGAAAATAAGGAATATATATATAAAAATAACAAATTGTTCATATTTGTAGTATATATTTATTATGAGAATGGTTTGAGGAATTATTTATGAAACAGTATTCTCAACCTATACGATTAACATAATAAATTTTCTTTAGTTACCCCGTTAATTATTTGAATTATATTGTAAAAGGGGGAGATAATGTATAAATATTTTCTTTACCTATAGTGAATCTGAAGCAGGTGTTATCATATAAAGTGGGAGTAAAGTTTCAAAACGTTAAAATTCTAAAATATGAGAAATGTGGGGGGTATTTCAATATCATGACTAAAAAATTTCTTATTATTGATAGATTAAATTATCTATAAAACATTTCCTTATCCATCCATGAGATGTCCCAAAATATCTCCTTAGGAAAGGAAATAGTTTGAATAGTTTTAAAATGAGTTATTTTAATATTAAAAAAAATAAAAAAAGGATATTAAAGATCCAATGATATTATAGAAGGTGTTGTATTTGTTTAGAACATAAAATTTTCTGAGGCCACCTTTTTGTGGAAGTCCTGGGTGTTATGTCAGATGATATTTTGTTGATACACAATGTTTCTAACACATAATTACTAAACGTTCTCATTGTTCAAGATAGGTTCACTCATGAGGTTTCTATACATTGAAAATTATTATAATGAATAAAATATAGACATAAAGAGTTGTATACTCTATAATGTTTGATGTTATGAATACACAGAGTAGAAACTATATAATAGTTGACCTTTGATGTTGTGATTATATGTAGTATTATTGATGAAAGATTTAGTATCTCTAGTAGAAGAAGATTGTGTCTGTAATGTCCCGACCCACCTCACCCCTGAACCAGTGGCTGGAACGATCGCCACATGACCTCAAGCACGTATCCCTGTATTCCGGAGGTTGTCGACTAGCAGTGAGGGTCTAAGGATAGTCAGTGGGGATATTATACCTTATTATTAGAGTAATGATTGTGTAAAATATTAGTAAAATATAGAAGCAGTTTGAATAACGATAAAGCAATGGAATTCATAATTTAATAAATCTTTTATAAAACAAAATGGAACATGCCAATTTTATACAATGAATGCATGTTATGATGGTACAACTATGAAAGAAATAAAAAATACATCATGATTTACATTTAAATAACGAAATAAATAAACAATGACTCAGTAGACCTAAGAGAAAATCCATGAGCATCCTAAGGTCCAGCTCAGTCCTTTCCTTCTATCTCTAGGTACTAGCATACATGAACAAGCAAGGTCCAAGTTCTGCAGTCCTACGAACAAGAAAGTTCTACATAGGTACCTCAGTATAAAGGCAGCCAGAGTAGGGTGTGATATATACATCTCAGTAGGTTGGAACCATCGGGGTCTACCCAAAATCCAGAAATTCAATAAATAATCTAAACAGTGTGAAAGCATGCACAAATTAAGTATGCAGTATCATGTAACTATTTACCTAAGTACCTGCCTCATCCATCAGCTGATATCTTAACCTACATTATAAATTTTTCAAGTTTGCACAATAGTCATCACACATTCATTTTCATTTATCAAATATTCAAACCACATTAAATTATATAAGTCTTGAGATGCATCCAAAGCCCAAAATTCACCATATAAGTCTCTCACAAAAAATGTCTCTAAAGACCATCTAAGAAATCAAAATAAAGACCAAATCCAAACTTGTTCTTTGGAATGGATAACATGTCATAAGATATTTAATTTAATCTTTAATATACTATGTCTGATATCATCCACTAAAAATATTAATTCACTAAAATAAAACGAAAGTCCGTGCCCATCCACTATATATAGTGATTTCTTCTTGGGTTTCCATGGACACCCGTATCTCAATACCTTCCCCGGTTGTGCTGGGGTTAGAACCATTTCCCATGTTCGATCACAAATCATTATATCACACCGAATTTCATTAACCATTTAATTTAGTTCATGTATGGACAATAGGACCCACAATCCAATGTCAATTAATGTGTGTAGAACATCATGTCTAACAATATTTTGAGTATTTGGAGCATCGGTTCTTGTCTAACAACCCATGGGTATTTGGAGCATCAGTCTCTGTCCCATAAAAGAATATTTGCATGCAACCTGGATCTAGAATTCCATTTCTAGCACTTTGTGAGTATTTTTAACATTATTTCTGTCTCACAACCCGTTCATCAATCATACATATATATTTACCATTGGTGTAGAATGTCAGGTCTAACACCCCAAAACCATCCATTAATTAATTCATAATTTATTAATCAAATCCATTAATTAATTAGACAACTAATTAACAACATAAATCTCCAATAAAATAATTCTATAATTAATTAACCATTCAACATCTCAATAATTAATAATTAATTAACAATTAATTATTTTTAACCACTAGAAATTCAACTAGATAATTAACTAAATGTTTAATTATCCAAATTTTTTGACTGAAAACATGATAATTAATTCACCAATAAACTATCTTAATTCCCTTAAAAATCCAATAAATTAGTTAAATATAATAAATCTATTAGTTAACAAAAAAATAATATTAGTACACATTACTATTAATTAATCCTTCAATTAATTAATCAACAAAAAATAACATCCCATAATTAATTTTCCAAAAATTAATTATCTCATTCTAAATATCAACTCCCTATATTTAATTTCCACAAAAAAAATATTTAAATCAATCAGTTTAAAAGAATATAATTAATTCACCATTAATTATGTCAATTAAAACAAAATGACTTATCGCATTAATTAATTTTTAAAAAAAATTAATTTATCACATCATTTAATTATTTAATCATATCACTTTAACCAATCCATCAATTTATTCTTAAAACAAACACACTGTCCTGCCCTCATTTATCTCACATGGGAAACATCATTTAATAACATCAAAAGTTGTTCATCAGTATATGACATTTCAAATTTAGAAATTTAATAAAACATTCTAAATTCACATTTGAATGGAAGAAATATAAATACTTAACTAAATAATTTAAATACCAAATAAACATTTGAAATCATTTTATTAATGAATTTATTAAATTTGAGGACTTGAAAAATGATTCTACCTCAGGGTGGAACCAGATTGAATACACAACCGTTTGATTTACTTAGTGGCAACCAGTTTCTCTTGGCACTTTGTTGTATATACACACACCAATAAACGACACCCATAAATAGTGCAGTGGGAACCAACACACACCCAAAATATTAACCACAATAGAAGAACACGAAAATCATTCAAATCATGGGGTATGAAAACAAATAACGGGTTTAAAACATTACCCTAATATGGAAGGGATGAACTGAAACTGAGCCAAAATGATTCACCCTTAGCGAAGGTAGTAGGAAAATGGACCAACTGGTCTAGAGGAGCCCACTTCACAACCCTAGAACTCAAGAAACAAGGAAACCCAATTAATCTTGAGCCTTTGTGTTTTGGCCAAGATAACAAGGAGAGGGAGGAGCTAAACAGTTAATGAGAATCATGAAACATATACAGACGGACTCACCTTTATGAGGTGGACAAGACTCGTGAAGACACTAGAAGGATTCAATGCCTGTAGAGGAGCCCGGTTGAAGGTGTGTAGCATGCCTCATAGGAGGCCTCGTGTGGGTCGTGCTGCTCATACAATATGCCTCCTCCTTTCAATCACCTCCCTAAATCATCTAATTCATACCCTATTAAAGTAATATATTTAATATAATAATAATAATATTTATTAATATTATATTATCCTTAATACTAATTATTATACACCCCTATTAGGAAAAACCTGATAATTTATTAACACATCAAAATAATTAAATTATATCCAATGGAATTTAATTAAAGAAAAAGTCTAACTCATTTATTTTATTTATTTATCCAAATAAGAATTAATTAAATAAAACCCCCACTTTATAGCGATTAATTAAATTATTTTTAACCATCAATTTAATTAAATAAACCTCCATTTCAACTTAATTAATTAAATTTCTCATTAACTTGAATTTAATTAAATTAAATTCAACTCCATATTTATTCCTCATTTAATATTACCATTTAATATTACCATTCTTTAATAACATTAAACTCCTTATTTACACATCATTTAATATTATCATTTAATATTATCATTTAATATTACTATTCTTTGATAACACCCAACTCTTCATTTAAATGTCATTTAATTAAATTATTAAAACATTAATTTAATTAAATGAAACCCCCAAAAACTCATTTTATTAAAATAATTTCAACCTAAAATTAAATAATGAAACCACCATAATAATAACCATCATTATTATTATCATCTAATAAAACACTTCTTTGATAAAACCCAAAAACTCACCACTACACATCATTTAATTAAATTCTGTTTAACTCAATTTTATTAAATGAAACCACTATTTCGTAACAATTAATTAAATCCCCCTTTTCCATGGATTTAATTAAAAAATTCCAAATTCCATTATTATTATTCTTTATAATAATAATAACAACCATAATTAATAATAATTATTATACTAAAAAAACTATAATAATAATAATCACATTATTATTATTATGCAACCTTAGAAAAAACCCAACACCTCTATTAAATAAGAATTTTTATTTATTAATTCTAAAACTCTGTATTTAGTTAAACACATCTTTATTAAATCTAAAAAACCACTTTTAAAAAAATGTTAATTTGAGATACCTAAAGGCATCAATAATTTGATATAACTATTACACCTCATTAATCATCCAATTAAACTTTTTTAACATCAATATAATTCATGACGCCATAATAATAATAATAATAATAACATTATTATTATTAAAACATTCTTCTTTATAAAAAAAACTCCCATTTAATAATATATAAATAAAACAATATTAAACTGCGTAAGCTGCACTGGTTGGACCGCAACTGTGCACAGCCCAGGCATATCCATTAAAGTGTACATTTCTAGATCTAGTGATCCCAAGACTTATCGGGAAACTTCTGAAAATTATTGGGTATTCAGCCAAGTCCAAAAATAATACCTTTAAGTCTTCCAACATTCAGAATAATGTTCCAGAGTTTTGTTTATAAAACCAACCTATTGATAAAAGAAAAAAAAATCAAAAAAATTCATAATTTAAACACTATTAAAAAACACAGGACATTTCAATTTACACACCTTAAATAATTCTCTTCCTAGAGAAGTCATTGGGAAGTATAACAAAAGAATCGGACCCACCAAGGTCAAGAAGATGTTTTTGAACAAAGACATTACTTTTCCAAATGCTAAACACTCTACTAACCAAAATATTAGTCCAACCGATTAATTCTTTACAACCTGAGCCAAATCTCACTAAAACCACATGTGTGGGATGTTCCTCAAACCATGATCACCATGTCAAACATTGATCATAACAAAAATAACATAATCCTATCAGCGTTTCAAAACACTCGAGTCCCAAAAAGTAATATTGGGTAGTGAGACGAACTTACCTTAACACCAAAAAAATTATAAGGGTACTAACTACCATGGGTTACCCCCTTACAAATCATAAATGTTGAAACTCTCTCTTGGTCACACAAAACTAAAATCACAATGTTAAAAATCCTTTTTTTCATTTTATCCACTTATGTAATTCTTTTCAACCTTTAAAAATATGAATGCATTTTAACAAACCCACAAGTAATTTATCATAACAAGTCAGTTGGTTTTCAAAACAATACCCTATGGTAAAATAGTCATGCTATAAAAAACATCATCATTAATCATTTAACATTTATTGTTTTCAAAATATAAATCAACAGTTTAGCATCTAAATTCCTTTTACAAAAAAACAACCTCTCAGGGTCCCATTTATTCAATCCGAGTTCTTCAAAAATCAAACCTTTAATAGTTCTTTTCAATCAAAACTTATCAGTTTTAAATTTCAAACCATTTTAAAACATACTATGGTAATATAAGGTTCAAACACATGGGTGACCATCTACCAACCGATAAGGCTCGCATACAACTTATCACTGACATTTGGCTTCCTTTTATCTCAATCAACATTCATTTAAAATTTTAACTTTAGCATCCCTTTGAGACATAAAAACATCTCTAAAATGTTATCATAATCTGTAAAACAACACCATGCTATAACATAGAAACATAAGAAAATTATAAAACAAGCTAATCACATAGGCAGTATTGAAAATAAACACCCAAGCAGGTTACATTTTTCACTGAAACATGCTATTTAAAAAGGTATGCTAATTAAGTACAAGGCATGGAACATATTTAAGGCACACAATCCATATTAGTAGGTATCCTATTAATGAAACTACATGGAATGGAATTTATGCATGACATGTGAATCTCTCTAAATGTCTAAGATGATGTATGTGTGCAACTATCTTTCTTTATCAGGGCAAGAAAATTGTTTTCCAAAATTCTCTAAATCAATAAGCAGTGAAAAATATACCAGTAACTAAAGGTGAAATCATATCAACTATATCCATGAATATTATAAAAATCAATTCCCATCCACAGACACTTTTCCATTTCCTGTAAGTGGGGTGATCGGTCCTAGACATAACTATTAGTCCAAGCACCGACACATTCCTAGAATAATATCTACCTACCCCAAAATTGTAAGATAGAGGAAAATAATCCTATGATACCACATTGTAACGTCCCGACCCGACTCACCCTTGAAATAGTGGCCGGATCTGTCACCACATGACCTCATGCGCATCTCCCAATATGCTAGAGTCTTCTTACTAGAAATGAGTGTCTAAGGATCGTCAGTGGGGATACTATAACCTCTTATCAGAGTCAAAACAATGGATAGTATTAGTAAAAGGTGAACGAAGTATGAATAATGAAAAAGAAATGGAAGATATACGTTTATAAATATTGTATAAAACATAATGGAAAATAAAAATGATATACAATCCATTCATGTTATGGTGGTACAACTATGAAAAATATAAACAATAAATCATTCTTTACATATCAATAAAGAAATAAATATACAATGACTCAATAGCCCCAAAAGAAAACTCCATGAGAATCCTGAGCTCTAGCCCAGTCTTTTTCTTCTATCTTTAGGTACTAGCATATAGCAAGAGGCAAGGTCTAAGGTCCACAGTCTTGAAAACAATAAAGGTCTACTCGTGTACCCTAATACAGTGGAGGCTCAAGTAGGGTGTGAGATATACATCTCAGAAGTTCATAACCATTGGTGTCTACCCCAAATCCTTCCATCCAGTAAATAATTGAAAAATTGTGAAAGCATGGACCAATAAAGTAAGTAGTACCATGTAACTGTATACCCAAGTACTTGTTTCTGCCCTAAACTGGTGTCTAAACCTGTATTATAAGTTTTTCATGCTTACACAACAATCATCACATATTCATTTTCATTTATCAAGTATTCAAACCTCATTAAATTATATAAGTCTTGAGATCCAACCTCAGTCCAACATTCCCCGTATATGTCACTCACAACAGATGTATTTAAATGCAAATCTAAGAAATCAGTGTAAGGACTGAATCGAATCTTGTTCTTTGGCTTAGATAACACGTCATATGATATTTCATTTAATCTTTTATATACTATGTCTGAACCTGTCCACTAAAAATAGTGATTATCCTAACCAATATCAAAATCTTAGCCCATACACTGTACATAGTAATTTGCTCCTGGGTTCCCCTAGACACCCGTATCACAATACCTGACTTAGTTGTGCTGGGGTCTAAACCATTTCCCATTATCAATCACAAATCATCACATCAAACCGGGTTTTATTGACCATTTAATTCAATTCCTGTACAACCAATTAGACCCACAATACAATGTTAATTAATAGGTATATAATGTCATGTCTAACACCCTCATGAGTATTTGGAGCATCGGTCCTTTTCTCACAACCTATGTGTATTTTTAGAATTAGTCTATGACCAATAAAATAATATTTAAATGCAAGATGGATCTAGAATTCCATGTCTAGAACCCCATGAGTATTTAGAGAATCATTCCCTACCTCATAACCTATTTATCAATCATACATATGTTTTTATTATTGGTATATAACTTCATGTATAATACCCCAAAACCATCCATTAATTAATTAAAAAAATAATTAATCAAATTCTTTAATTAATTAAACAAATAATTAATAATATAAATCTCTAATAAAATAATTCTATTATAAATTAATCATTCAACATCTCAATAGTTAATAATTTATTAACAATTAATTATTCTTAACCACATGTAAGTAAACTAGATAATTAACTCAACATTTAATAATCCCAATTATTTGACCGAAAAAATGATAATTAATTCAGTAATAAACTTTCCTAATTCTCTTACAAATTCAATGGATTAGTTAAATATACTAAATATATTAGTCAACTCAACAATTATCTAAGTACACATTAACATTAATTAATCCTTCAATTAATTAATCTACAAAACAAATCACATCCGATAATTAATTTTCTAAATATTAATTATATCATTCTAAATCTCAACTCTCAATATTTAATTTCTAAAATTAATTATTTAAATCAATCACTATAAAATTAAATAATTAATTCACCATTAATTATGTTAATTAAGCTAAAATGACTTATCACATTAATTAATTTTTTTTAAAAAAATTAATTTATCACATCATTTAATAATTTAATCGTATCATTTTAACCAATTTAGAAATACATGATTAAAACCAACACATGGTCATCTCGTCATTTATCTCATGTGGCCAGCAACATTTAATAATATCAAAATCCATGCATCCAAAAATCACATATCATATTTAGCAATTTAATCAAAATTACTAAATTCACATTTGAATGGTATTCAATATAAATACTTCACTACATAATTTAAATACCAATAAAAGTAAAGAAATTATTTTATTAATGCATTTATTAAAATTGAGAAATTTCAAAATTATTTTACTTGGGGTGGAACCAGATTGAATATGCAACCCTTTGATTTACTTAGCGGCAACCAATTGATATTGGCACACAGTCGCACATACACACCATTAACAGGCTCCCATAAATAGTGCATTAGGAACCAACACACACACAAAATATTAATCCCAACTCAAAAACACTATAAGCATCAAAATCATGGGGTGTGAAATCAAATAAAATGTTTAAACCCTTACAATAATATGGTAGTGATGAACTGAAACTGAGCCTAAACGCTTCGTCCTTGGCAGTGGTAGTTAGAAAACAGAACAACGGGTCTAGAGGATCCCATTGCACAACCCTGGAACCGAAGAAACAAGGAAACCCAATTAATCTTGATCCTTAAGGTTTCATCCGAGCCAATAGGGAGAGGGAGGAGCCAAACAGTTGATGCAAATCATGAAGCATATGCAGACAAACTCACCTTGGCAAGGTAGACAAGACTTGTGAAGACACAAGAAGGATTCAATGCGCATAGAGGTGCCCAATTGAAGGTGTGTAACATACCTAATAAGAGGCATGGTGAGGGTCGCGCTACTCATGTAGTGTGCCTTATCCTTTCAATCACCTCCCCCAATAATCTAATTAATACCCTATTAAACTAATAGATTTAATATAATTAAAATAATAACAATTGAAATTATATTATCTTTATCATTAATTATTTTACACCCCGATTATATAAAACTCAATACTTCATTAGCACATAAAAATAATTAAATTCTATCCAATAGAATTTAATTAAATAAAAACACTAAATCATTTATCTAATTTATTTATCTCTATAAGAATTAATTAAATAAAACCCCGAATTCATATCTTTTAATTAATTTATTTTTAACCATAAAAGTAATTACAAAATTCTTATTTTCCCCTTAATTAATTAAATTCATCATTACCTTGAATTTAATTAAATTAGATTCAAATCCATATTTATTCCTTTTTTACTATTACCATTTAATATTAATATTTTTTAATAACCCCCACTCCTCATTTACACATCATTTAATTTAACTAGTTAATATTACCATTCTTTGATAACACACAACTACTCATTTACATTCCATTTTATTAAATGATCAAAACTTTAATTTAATTAAATGAAACCCCAAACAACTCATTTAATTAAAATGATTTCAAACTCAAATTAAATATAGGATACCTCCATAATAACAACCATTATTACTATTATCATTTAATAAATCACTTCTTTGATGGAACCAAAAAAATCCCCACTATACATCATTTAATAAAAAAAATTTAACTAATTTTTTTAAATGAATCCACAATTTTAGAACAACTAATTAAATCCCCATTTTACTTGGATTTAATTAAAAAACACCAATTTCGATTTTTCTTATTCTTCATAATAATAATAACTACCATAATTAATAATAATAATAATTATACTCATAAAACCATAATAATAATAATCACATTACTATTATTAATCAAACGTAGATAAAACCCAACACCTCTCTTAAATAAAAACTCTTCATTATTAATTTTGAATATAATTATTTAATTAAATGTATCTTCATTAAATTTTAAACTCCTCATTTCAAAAAACGTTTCTTTGAGATACTTAAAGGCCTTATTAATTTCACATAAATATTACACCTCGTTAATCATCTAATTAAAATCTTTTAACAAAAAAATAATTTATGACACCATAATAATAATAAAAATATTATTATTAACACATTATTATATATAAATACAAATATCTCATTTAATTTTATTAATTTTAAAAATATAAAATATTAAACTGGGTAAGCTGCACAGGTTGGACCGTAATCGTGTGGAGCCTGTGTAGATCCATTAAAGTGGAATTTTCTGGATCCGGTACTCCCAAGACTTATCGGGACACCTATGAAAATTATCAGGTATTCACCCAAGTTTACAAACAACACCTTTAAGTGTTAAAACACACCGAATAATTTTTTGGATATCTGTTTAAAAAACTGACCAATCGATATATGGAAAAAAATAAAAAACCATCATAATTTAAAACAAGTTAAAATACATGGGACATTATAGTGTCAGTGTACTAGATGGAGAAATATATGGTGATATAATGAATATAATAAAATATGATGTCATACCAAAGAGATAATAAAGAATTATACCAGATAAAGGAGTGTAAGACCCTAATATTTTAGTTTGAAACAATACTATGCTAGATGGATTTCTTAACATGCAACACCAAGATTTAAGTGAACTATGATATACTATAAAAATAATTTTATATTAATGTAATCATTATAACCTAGTATTTAAATTGGTAAGTATGAATAGTAATAACAAATATTATAAAAATATGTATAATGTTTTTCGATATTTTATATATATTTATTGATTCATAATAAATAAGTACTCAATATTTTTTTAAGTAATTTTATGCTTCAAAAATATAATTTATTCAAAAAGTTATTTATTGAATTATATATATAGAAAGTATAATTAATTTATAATATTTTTAAAAATTTAATTTTAGGGAATGAATTTAAAATTTGAAGTCGTGTTTTCAATATTATCATAGGGTGATTATTTATTATTTTTCTAAAAAGATTTATTTTTTAATGAATAGTGAGAAATACCAATTTCTATAAAACTATCATTTCATTTCCTTAAATGACATAATTTAATAGTAAAATTATGTTTTTAATATTATTTTAATTTAAATTAACTGAATTTCAATTATAAATTATCTAATTAATTATATATTTTTCATCAATATAATTGATTTTGGAATAAAATTATTTTTGGGCTTCAGAACAAATTTTTTAAAACACTATTTTTATGTGCGCAATGTTTTTTTTCATAATTAATTAAATAAATCACCATTTATTAATTATTTCAATTAAAATTTTAAATTATATATACAATTAAATATTTTAAAATTCATTTTATTAATTTTACTAGGCACAGAATGATTGTAATTTCAGTTTTATGCTTAAAATGCATTTTTCCAAAAAATGGGTTATCATTACATCTCACATGATCAATTTAAAATTAATTTCATCCACAAATATAAATTTAATTATTTAAAATTTATTATATATTTGGAATTAAAATTTTCTTGTTTGGTAATGAGGAAAAATTCATTTTTGGTTATAATGAATCATATAAACAAAAAAAGTATTACCATGGTTAAGGTTAAAATGTGTTTATCGGGGGGTTAAACTAAGAGGTAACAATAATATTTCTACCTAAAATTATATTACCATTATTTTTTAGTGTATTTACACCATATATTATCATAACTATGAATCTTTTTACATTTTAAATAATCAAATTAGAGAATGTCATTAATTATATTTAAATCAATTAAGTAATTCTAAATGTGTGCCCCATTAAATTATAAAGGAGAACATCCTATGCAATATTATTCATGAATTTTGAGCCATATAAATTATATAATTATAACCTTAATACCTTCATATATTCCTTAAATTCATTCAAAATCTTCTTGAAATATCCTAAGACCAATGTTTCAAGGCTTAAGGTGTAATCAAATGGGGGCCTCTTAAAGAAGTGGAATAAATCTTGACCGAGGACTTTCAATTTTATTAATTCTTTAAAATTCTCTTAAACTATTTTATAAATCATAACACAATGAATCTAGTATCATATATTTTTTAAGATGAAATTATGATAATGGGATAACTATTTCCCACCTCATTCCTATTAAATGGGAAATTAAATTATTACTTGTGCATATGTGTGGACTATCACCTTCATGTTGAGATATGATTCATTTTATGAAACTATCATTCATAATTGGTTATTTTGATTGATTTATTTTACATATATGATTTTTGTGAAATAATTATGGATCATTAATTATATTGTCTTGTCTACCATCATACCATCCTATCTATTTTAAAATGATAACATCACTCGTGTTTATGTATGGACCACCACCTCTATAAAGGGATGTGAATAATTTTTTATTCATACTTCACATGGATTTTAATCAGGATATATTTAATGAATATTTATATTTAATATAATATATTAATTATATAATTGTTATTTTTATAATGTGAATTACTATTAACTATTATTTCATTCTATCCATTGAAAAGTAGAAACATCACTTGTGCGTATGTATAGACTACCGTCTCTATGAAGTGATTTAATTTATTTTTCATCAAAAATTTATATTAATGTTTATAAATTTATATATAAGTATTAAATATTATATTTATAAAATTATTATTACTCTATAAATTATGGGAACATTATCAAAGTGTAATTACCACGTCTTCCAAACTGAAATATATGGGAAAAATAAAAAATCTCTCACCAAAAAATGATGATTTTTATAAGGAATTATTAATAAATTGTTATTGAAATGTTCTAAGTAGAAAATATATGATATTATAAGTTTGTAAAAGATTTTATTATGGATTTATAATAAATCCATATTTATTATATTGGATTTTAGAGCTCTTATGAGTCATGTTGGACATAAATAAGGGTTCTTTGTCCCGATATTTTTTTTCTTGAGACATATTTGATGTTATAAACTAATTTCTATTTATGAGACCAATATAATGACCATTTGAAGTGTTTTACAATGAATAGTTATTAGTTAATTATATTTAAATATATAATTCAAATTTTTTTCATTCAAGGGTATTTGATTCAAATGTTACCAAAGTGGTATGGGTTTATCATATTAAATTTCCTTCTCTGTGATTTAGGTTATGTTATACAAAAATAAGATTTTGTGAATTTTATATACCACCCATTTGATATTTTATGTCATGAATATATTTTTATTAATTGTATTTAAATTTTCATTTTATGTTATTTCTTTTTTATGGTTAAATATTCATTGATTACCAATGTGCTAAGGGTTTTACATTAAAATTTTACTTTATACTGGGATTATTTATGCTTAAACTTATGATGATAAAATTATATAATATATATATCCAAATATTTATTCTGTTCTAAGATATTAATTTATGTAGGTTACATGTATTCCTTTCATTTTCCTCTCTTCATTTACTTGAGATACTGAAATATTTTTTAAAGGAAAACCTACTTTATTTCTCTTTTCAGTTGAGAATATTTTTCTTCAATATACATATTATATTTAAAGTAATTTCAATAATTTTTCTCCATTCCCAAATGATCCTATAAATTCATTTTTACCCAAGTTTAACATTGTATAAAAAAATTTAAAAGGAATATTCTTGACATTTTCTAAAGAATGTACATTTAGTTTTTTACCTAAAATTGGAAATGAAACTCTGTATTAACATACACCAAATGAATAAATTTTCTTGCCAGCATAAATAAACTATTATTTTAAGATTAAATTATAATATTATATGTTTATTTTAAAAAAAATTATTTCTTAATATTTTTATAAATTTTCATTTGAAATACGTGATTTCAAAATGAAAAGGGTATTTTCCTCAAGAAATATTCTTTTGATCTTTTGAAGTTGTTTTTAATCTATTATAACATCATTCAATGTTAATTATTATTCAATACATATATGATTGTATAATAAATTTATTTATATTTATTTATATTTTTTATGATTATAATAAAGAAAAGTTGATGAAACCCATTTTTTTCTATGGGTTAAGCTTCGATGAAATTATAAATGTTTTCATGATATTGTGGAATACATATGAATGTGTTATGATTATTTGATAAGTGGTTCTATTATATCCCTCTAGTGAATTAAGTGAATATTTTTTTAGGATATAAAAGGGTACATGGAAGGTTTTTCCAAACACAGAAAGAGGGTATACAAGAGGTTATCCCAATCCCGGAGTATGTACACTGGTGGTTATCCCAAGCCTAACATGTAATGATTGTATTAGTGGGTTTCCTAGATATAATAATTATATAATTATGATTATTCAATACTTTATTACACTCTTTTTTGATACACTCTTATGCCAATGTCATGAACTCATGGATCATGTTCTTCAATTCCTTTATGATTCATGTCATATAAAATGCCTCATTTTTTTCATCATTCATGATTATGATCTAAGAATTGTTATGTATGGTTTAAAAATGTCATTCTCATATTAACATGACACTATATCCATGTTATGTTTAAATGAGAATTGATATATCCATTGTGTACACTTATTGGCTATCTAAGCTCACCCTTTATTATGTATCATTTTACCCAGGATATGAATAACGGTTTTTTGTATGATTTTTCTAAGAAGTATTCTAGTTATGATGACTTAGTGGGAGATTATTTAGATCTTTCACGTACTATTTATTTATGTATCCAAATTTCTAATGAAATTATAACTTTATAGGTATATATTCAATCATAATGATATTTATTGAATATTCATCTTCTAATATGAAATATTTATGTATGTAATGTTCTGGTCACCCCAGCTATTATCAGATCTAGGTATTCTTATTTTAGGAAACAATGATGAGAAAACATTAGTGGGAACCCTTAGGATAAGAATAAGTATTGGTGAACATATTAAGCTACGGTAAAGAATTTTACAAAATTTTATTATAAAATACTTCTCTTTCTTGACATTATCAAGTGGATATAGTGGTTTAATAAATTCAATTAGGGTTAATAACTCTAAAATGGATAGGTTTGGTATTAACTTGATCATCAATTATTCAAAATTAGTGGGCCTATGATTTTAAACCTGACTAGACACTCCTAAGATACATGATAAGGTTTATTCACATATTATTTTTGATCCATTTTGAAAAATTTGAATAATTAATGACCAGGGATAACCTTGGTCAAAGTAAATATTGAAACAAAAGTTTCATGATTAAGATATCATATGAATGATTTTTCATGATTATATAGTTTATCACTATTATTATTGTATCTCATACTATGTTTTTTTATTCATTCAATTGATTGAACCATAAATAAACACATTAAGACAAAATTTGATGGGTGATGGTGTAATTTTACTCATGAAAAAAAAACAAATTAAATTGGAGACATAATGTGAAATATTATGATTAGGACTAACTACCGATCACCATAAATGAATATAAACTTGAATAGAGGTGAGATCTAGATGAACCAAAAATGAGAAAATGGAGTCTCATGAATACCATGGCGGAAAGATGATTTAACTTCCTACATGTCAATAATGTTGGAAGAATCACCTAGGTAAATATAACAAATTAATAGAAAGTTGTTCTAGATGACGACAAGAATGAAATATGGAAACTAATTTCTAGGGAAAATAAAGATTTCAAATGAGGTAAATAAAGTAAACCCTAAGGTGCCTTTTATAGTTTTATGTCTTATATATGGGTAATTTAATAATTATTCATTTCAATTCCCTAATCTAAGGGATACCTCTAAGATTGTGGAAGGGATTATGTTATTACAATAATTGACATAGAATGATTGAAGTGTTTATATAATATAATTTTATAATTATGTTGTAGAAGTTATTTATCAATGATATTCTATTTATAAGAAGATTTAATCATCTAATTATTATTCTGTATAAGTATTTCATTAATGAATTTCAATCATATGTTAAATGGTACTGATAACCTAGAAATGTGATTTAGGGGTAAGGAGATATTTTTGAAAAACTCTTCATTGAGGGATGAATAACCCTTAATAAGTTCACTGTGTTAATATTATAATTTTTAATTGAGATAAAGAGTTGATTGATTTTGATAAAGTAATATAAATAGTATTAGTAACCTTGAAATTAGTTATTGATTTGATGAAAAAGTTATTTTTTATGAGGTTTATTGCATTCTTATATTTATGGAATATATTTAATAGAAATAATTTATTGAATAAATTATGGGAATATGCTCTAAATCCTTATATGTAGATATGATATATATATATATATATAAGTAATATGATATCGCATGAAAATTTTATTTTCCATTACAATTAATTTAATGAAATTAGAAAAAATGGAATGTTGTTATCATTTATTACTCTCCCATATTATCTATAATTTATTATACCATTTCCTAATATGAGAAAACTGTAGGAGTTTCATCCAGGAATGTTAAACATGTTCAAGATAAGAACATTTATTTATGTCTTATAAATGCAGTAATAAATGTAACAATACCTTCGGATCATCTTTTGGTGTTATATAAACACTAACATGTGATGGAAATGAGAATATATAGATATTTAGGTGATTATTTTTTACCCAAATTTATCTTTAACTTACTTCTTTCGCATCATGATATACTGCCACATCATGGAGGATGGGGAGTCATGCATGTGAGACATGTGATTCAGTTTTCCCATGGATACACTGTGGAGATTGGATTCTTATGTTTTGCACTCAGGTCATCCTTATTAAATGAATATGATGATGAATATAAAAGTTTTCTATTTCTTTTATGGGGTATGTTACAACTATTTATAGTGTAATTCATTTATATTTTATGAATAGGTTTTATAAATTGTCAATGGGAGATCCTGAAGTAAGGTTTCTTTTTTTCTTCCACTATTTTTAATAATCCATTATTAGATTCCAAAAAAATAGTGGTTTCAGTGGGAAACCATGATTTAGGGTAATTTACTCTACTTAAAAGTCACTAAACCGGCACCCCAAGCTTAGTCTTCACATGACCCCAAATGTGTCTCCCCATGCAATAGAGGTTTCCAACTAGTAGCAAGGGTATAATGGATCTTTTGGGGATACTATTCCCTCTGTACTAGAGTAAGAAACAGTAGATAACATATGAATGAATGGAAAAGATAAACTATATACTATAAAGATGCATCACAAAACATTTACCAAATAGGGTACAAACCTAAACCAAACAATAAATATGCCATGACATGTTAACAATGAAAAAATGAGGGAAACCCAAAATAAGGTCAGAGAACCAAATAAAAAATGAGTCATGACTGTATGTCCGAATCCTCGTTCATGTACATCCCAAGACCAACTCAACTCCCTATCATAGGGCCTTCACCCTTGTCCTGACCAGCAACCATGAAATTTACTCAGGTACCCAACGAAGGCCCAAGTAGGGTGTGAGTACAAATTAGTACGCCCCCACCAATGGTGAACAAAAAATATATAGTCTAGATAGATAGTGCATAAAAGTACTAACTAAATGATAAGATAAAAAGAATATAAACTGAATTTATTAGTTAAAAATATTAAGCATAACAATTCCTATCATTATTTACATTTTTATCACTAATGACATCTTTATTAATAAGTGCATTTTCATTACATGTTCCATGGGATAAGAATCTTTTACATAATGGCCTAAGACATCCAATTATCATGCATAAGTGGATATTTTAACTCCGTTATCTCAATAGGGATAAACATTTCATAGAAAAATAGAATACAATTTCCATGGAGCCTCAATCTAAGTAGTTTAGTCAAATGTACCAATTAGGGATATGAAGCCATAGTACCCTTCCATAACCTCTTCATTATGGGGTAGGGTTGAGATCCTCAATCTAACCCAAATCTTTGGCATAGATCATCATGTACAATACCCCATAACTACCAATACATGTGTGCATTTATATTTATCCATGAAACATATATAATATATCAAATACCATTCACAATCAATACATTAAAATTTAAATGTTATTCTACAAGTCAATCACCATTAAGCCTAAACCATTATCACATTTAGAATTTACTTATCATATCCCATATAATCCATTTCTATTTTTATACCGTAACCCACATAGAATAATCAATAATTATCATAAATTAAAATATTTTACATATTTATCAATTATCAATAATTAAACCATTTTAAAAGTCCATAAATTCTAATTCCTTAATCCATTTACGCATTCCCATTACAATTTCATAACTTGTTTAACACAATCACTTTAATCTATTTAAATTTTTTTCACATTTTTACAGACTATACTTTATTCCACAACCAACAACTAGAGAAAACTATAATTTGTGCCTCTTTATAATTATAACTAACATGAAAACACATTTATTATGGGATATATTTCTACACAAGTGATGTTTGGGCTTATCATTACATTTTTCCATGTTCAATAATATTGGTGCACCATATGGGCAGACCTATTCCAGTCTAATCAGTCTCAATTCATCCCATAGGGATCACGAGGGGTCAAATATCAACATTTAGTCATCCATTTTACCAATTATTAATAATTAATCAAATTACAATGAATAGATAAGAAATAGATCAACCATATATGCACAAATCAACAATAAAACTATTGGATATAACATGTAGAACACCTACCTTGAATATGAAGGTGAAATAAACCTTAAACATAGACTTAGATCTAGATTCAAGTGTCCTTTAAATCCCTAACCTATGTTACATTAGAGAAAGAGGGTTTTAGAAATTTAAAAGATGAAGAACGAAACCAAAAATTCATAATTATGAAAGGAGAAGAAACATAAAGATTAGACTCACCTGAAGATTGATCATTGGATTGATTTGAAAGATTAGGTTTGTCACAAGGGATGGAGGTGGATGAATGGGAAGAAAATAAGGTGAGACACTTAAAACGATGAGGGTGAAATAGTTAATACCCACATTAAATGGGGTTCATATTTTGGTAGCATGGTTTTCCAAACCATGTTCCAACCATGCATCTGTATTTGTGGGGTCTAAGTTATACGATTGCCTAGGAATCCTGCATGGTTTGAAGAACCATGTGCTAACCATACAGAATGCCTATATCTGAGGCGGTCTAAGTAGTTCTGTTTGGATCCCCTTATATAGTTTAAACTGACTATGTTCTAACCATGGAAAATTCATAGGAAGACCCCATTTCCCTTTCTTTATTATCTCAAACCCCTAGAACATGCCCAAGATTCCTCAAATATCCAGTAAACATTTAATTATCCAATTTTAAGGGATTAGAACCAAAATTTAAACAATAAAATAACTTTATGAAGTCTGGGATCTTGAAACCTTCCCACATTAATAGTTCATCCTCAAGATCCACTTCAGGCATCACTGAGTTTCTGGGGAAAAGTGGTCGGACCACTGGGATCATATATCCAACTCCTACTCCCAATATTCTTCCTAGACATTACCATGGTGGAAGAAAACTCGAACCAAATGTATAATATTTCCCCATAATAATTTTTACCATGATCCATAATATGAACTAGATGATCTTAGAAGGAGAAATCTTCCTCAATATCAACCACATCAACACTAATCACATGATATGTGGCAGGTCCATAATGCTAAATATGTGACACATGAACAACCTCAAGTGCACCACTATACCATTGTGTAAAATCCAATCGACAATCCACTGGTCCAATCCTATTGACAATATCAAACGGACTCACATACTTAGGAGACAACATACCCTATATTTGAATCTGATAGTGACCCATCCTTGGTGACAATTGGAGAGACACACGATCACCCACCATAAACTCAAGAGGTCAAAGACATTGATCCGCATGCAACTTCTGCCTACTCGGTGTTCTATCATACATTTCAGAATCAACTAAACCTACTCTAAAGTATCCTATAGAATGCTCAACCCCAAAAAATATGATTCCCTAGCTTCTATCCAATAAAATGTAGATCGACATGACCTACCATAGAGTGCCTCATAAAGCTCCATCTAAATCATAGCCTGATAGCTATTGTTGGGAGAAAACTCAACAAGAACACAAATATTTTCCTAAAATCTACCAAAATATAGAAAACATGTCCTAAATTTGTCCTCTATTACCAAAACAGTATTCTTTGACTACCCATCTATCTGCGGGTAGATGGTTGTACTCAAAAACACCTGGGTACCGAGTGCAATATGCAATACCTGTCAGAAGTGTGATGTAAAACATGGATCATGATCCAATACAATATTATGTGGTACCCCTTATAACTACACTATCTCCCAAACATATAGTTTACCTATCCAATCCATGGAGAAGGACTGTATAATTTGAAATAAATGATCCACCTTAGTCAATCGATCCACAACTACCCAAATCACATCATTCTTTCGAGGAATCCTAGAGAGAACCACCAAGAAATGAATCATTAAATGATCCAATTTCCATTTCATACTGAGAAATAACTATAATAAACCACCTGACTACTAAGGCATAACCATTATATACTAAAAGGTAAGGCATTGCATTAAAAAACCTACAACCTTTTTCTTCCTCATTGGTCAACAATACTGCCTACAAATATCATGATACATTTTTTTTAATCTAGGATGAAATTACCACTTTGATTCATGAAAATCATTTATAAAATCTTCTTGTATACACAATGGAACAAAAATAGATCCCTAAACATAAATGATCCCTTCATCTCCAATGGTCTAACCAAAATGAAACTCAATAGATTTAAGAGCTTCCCTCGAAGAAAAACATTCCAGATCATCATACTGAATATCCTTGATCTGACATAGAAATGAGGACTCAATTTCCAAGGATGAAAGGGTCATCTTCCCATGTCCATATTGAACCTCCAGATGTATCTCAACAAAAAATGCCATCCTCCTCCGCATGGATATAGATTCCTAAAATGCCTGATTATGAGTCTTTTGACTCAAAGAATATGCAACAATATTTCCTATTATTGGTGTGTATAACATCACAAAATCAGTGGACAACATGTAATAAACCAATAATCACTAACAAAGATTCAAAACACACTGAGAGAATATATACATAAGGATTTTATGATCGATATACACTGAAAAACTCTCTCCCAAGAAGTATGTCACCAAAACATTAAAGCATAAAAAAACATATCCAAATCAAGATCAATCATATTGTAATTTATTTCATGATTCCTTGACTAATGCAAATCGTACACAACCACTCTATAATAATAGATCAACACTTACCCCATCCCAACACCAAACACATCACAAAACAAGGTATACTCCTTATCTGGATCTGGTAAGATAAGAATTGATGTGGTATTCAACCTCTTCTTTTACTCTTAGAAAGAATTCACACATGCTCTATATAATTAAAACATGATTCCCATCCTGATCAAGATCAAAAGTGGTGATTCCAAACGGGAAAAGTATGTGATGAACCTCTGGTAATATCTCGCCAATCCTAGAAGACTCCAAACATTAGAAACATTCTTGGCCTACTACTAAGACACAATTGTGTGTACTCTCTCTAAGTCCACTAACATGAATTACTTACAGAATATGTTACCCATGAAATTATCCCCATTGATCTAGAAATGAAATTTAGATATCTTGGCATATATCCTATACACTCTTAGTGTACTCAAGATGATGTCAAGATGATTGGGATGATTATCATGAGTTTTAGAGTACATGATGATGTCATCAATAGAGACAACTAAAAATTGGTCAAAATATGGATGAATGATTCAATTCATCAGAGACATAATCATTTTTGATTCATTGGTCAACCCGAAAAATATCAAAATAAAGTCATATAACCAATAACTACTTCTGAATGAATTCTACGGTAGATAAGATGTTCTCAACCTCAGTTGATGATACCTATACATAAAATTACTCTACAGGATCAGTGAAGAACCTCTCAACTGGTCAAATAAATCATTTATTGGTGGAGGATGGTATTAGTTTATAACCATTATTCGATTCAGCTACCTATAATCGACACATAACCACAAAGATCCACCAGTATTCTTGGAAAGAAACACTATATATCCCCCAGCTGACTTACTATAAAAAACAAACTCTATATTTTCTAATTCCTCCAACTAAGATTAATGTTCTTAGAGTTATTCTTGTGACATTCTATATAGAGGCATGGAAACTGGTTGTGGTCTCATTAGCAACTCTATTTTTAACTCACCATCCCTCTAGGGTGAAATACCTAAGAAGTCCTTAGGAAACACATATTAAAATTGATACACCACAGGATGACAGTAAATATACTATACTCTACCATCTTCAAGCATAAGATAAGAAACATAGGATATGATTTCACCTAACTACTAAAAAACTATCCATGTGCATCTTTCTTGGACATTACATTCACCACAATGAATATACATGTCTCCCTCAAGGAACATGAAAATCACCCATTGATAGTAATAATCAACATGGGTCTGGTACAACACAAGGTATTCCATAACAAAAAATATATCGAAAACTAACATCTCAAGAACTAATAATTTCCAAATAAAATAGTACCCACCATCTTCAAGAGAACACCCCTTATATTGCCAAATATTTTCCACTCACATAAAATGGTACCCCCCAACTTCAAGAGAAAACACCTCACTTTGCTAGATATTTCCAACTTTCACCCCTAACAATGTATCAATCTATATAAGCCCACATATATATTCCACCACTAGTCATAGAACAACCATGAACTAAACAGAAATAAAATAATATGAGTCACCTATGTCAAATAATGTATTGTCAACTAAGGAAGCTACAAGGATTGTACCTCAAACACTCGATGGTCTAGCCTATCCACCTCTTGGTGTAGATTTAAATGCATGAATTAGACCTACACATATACCCTAGGCTTCTGTGCAAATTTCAGGTTCCACAGTACTCTACCAATTTGGATATTCTCACCCTCAAGTACCAAATTTTCCACCTTGACTAGTACACCTATTAGAACTATAACAACATTCTGGATAAGTGGTAATCAACCCCCTAACTAGACTCTACATCAGCCTTAATCATCTATCCATGCCTAATTTTTAGGGTTCCTATAAAACCTCAACAGAAGCCCCAATTTGTGAATTTCTAGGCACTCAAGAGGTGGTTTGGCACAATATTTGTGCATGTATCTTTTCATACCACACTAATAAAAAAAACACAGTCACTACCCTAAGAGGATGATTCTCTATTATAAATGATCTATAGAATTCCACACTAATGTATATTCTTGATGTTATTATTCCTACCTTAGGTAGTTTCACCACTAGACTATCCCACTGAAACCCCAAACCCAATTCCTAGAGAATCCCATTAGTTTCCCTATGAGATAAGGGTTTGGTCCACCACTAATGTAAACCTATTTAAAAAAATATATTCAACTATGACTTAATATCATATATAAGTCTATCCTAGAAACATCTTTCCATAGAGGCCTTGTTTCCTTCCAATGCTAGACCAAATCATTGCAAGTCTGCGAAACAGCCCACATAATCCATCATAGTCATAGTCCCATTGGTCAACCTCATAAAATATATAACCCAATCCAATATCAAAATCATTGGATATAAATTCTCTATAATTTTCACCAAAATTTCCTTCTATAGAATACCATCATCATGATGAGTATGAACCAAAATGTATCTTTAGTGCTCTATTTGTCCCCACAACATATGGTCTTCCATCTTGAATCTATTTTTAGGAGGAGTCTCCAAGTTATCCATAATCATCTAAATGAACAATATCTAGATGTTTTCTTCCTCATGGTCACACTCACTAGAAAATTTTAGAGGGTGCTGAAAATTAAACTCTTTGGTCAGATCAAACATACTTGGAACCACCCACCCTAGGTATCATTCAATCATCTACCTAAAACATGAAATTTTTTCATAGATCTATTCTTATCATTTTTTATCATGGACCAATGTTTTTTCCTCCTCTTCTACTAGTGGAGTATTATCGACGATATCCTCCTCTCACATAACCCGCATATGTCGTCATGGCGGCATTTCATATATAATTCCAAAATTGAATCTTAGAACACATAACATAAATCATCCACAATTTAATTAAAATAAGGCTTTCCACTAGCCATAAATAACACATTTCGAAGTCATTATCTTTATGAACAACATTAAATCTAGAACACTACCTCAACTCTCTCTACCTTGGGACATCAATAAGTTGGGGTAAACCAACCTACATAGTCACAATTCATTCATTAAAAACCTTCTTTAATCAATTCCATATTTAAAACATAGATGTTTCACTCTTTTGAAAATTTCCCATTTCACAAATCATTACAAAAAAAATTTTATGTCATACTTAAATTTTCTTCTAGTAAAATTCATTAACCATTATTTCACATTATTTTCATTTAGTCATTTTCATAATATTTATTAGACACCATTTTCATAAAAAATAAAATAAAGCAATATGAATTCTACCCTTCATTCCCTGCACACCCATCTCCTGTGTGCCTTTCATGAGGCATGCCACCTATATTCCTAGGTTTCTATAATGATTCATGAATGAGTATCCTAATTATATATCTTCCATGAGTAAAATATCATAAAATAGTCACATCACACAAAAAGTGCATCACGTAACTGTGAAATATCATCCAACTATAACAAAAAACATTAAAAAGCAATTCCCAACTTAGGTACAAGGGTTTTCCCTCATATATGGGTTACATACTCCCATGAAGGAGATCATTTCTAAGGCCCAAAACCTCCTAATCTCCTACATACCATCCCAAAATAGTATGGAACATATAATAGCTACTATGATAACTCTTTATGACATCTATGACCTAAAATCCACTAAATCGGTGCCCTGAGCTAGACGAACACATGACCTCAGGCACACCTCCTAATATTCCATAGGTTGCTGACTATCAGCAAGAGTCTAATGAATCATGTTGGTAGATTATTCCCTATTTACAAGATTAATCCAAAAACTATAACATATGAAATTAAGGAAACAATTAAAAATATACTAAAAACATGAATTATTAACCATTTCCAAAAATATAGTACAAACCAAAACTAAACAATAAATATTCTTTTCCATGCTAATAGTTCCAAAAGTGATGGAAATACAAAATAAGGACAAAGAGCCAAATCCCAAAAACTAGTCTTGACACTAAGCTCAGATTGTCATCCATGAACACTCCAAGCCTAACTAAACTCCCTTATATATGTCATTTTCCCTTGTCCTCATGTGTCGCCAGGAAATATACACAAGTACCCAACAGTGGCATAATCAGGATGTGAGTACAACTCAGTAGCCCACCACCAATTGTGTCTACAAAATGTCCAGTCATGATAGATAGTGCATTTAATTACTAAATAAATGACATTATAAAAATGACAATTTAGATCCATTAGTTAACAATATTCACTTTACCCATTTCCATCATTATTTCCATTTTTATCACTTATACTATCTTCATTAATAAGTTCATTTTCATCACATTTATTATGGGTTAAGAATTTAAATCATTTAAACAATGGGCTATGTGGGTATGGTAGAAGTTAATATAGTAGGTACTATAGCAGAATTGTACACTGTGTGGGTCTGTAGAAGAACTGTACACTGTACGGGCACTGTAGCAGAACTGTACACTGTGCGGGTACTGTAGCAGGTTCTATTTGGTACTGTAGCAACTTGAGTAATTCACCTTGGGCCACAGGTTTGGGATTGGAGTCCTTAAATATTTCGGGCCACCTAGGCCTTCGGGTCAGTAGGTCTTTCGGGCCACCTTTAAGGCCATCTGGCTTTCTCAAGGCCTTCTGGACACATGCAGTTTCCCCAGACACACTACAAAAAAGGAGTAGCCCCAGAAGAGGATTCAGAACATGTACACTCACCAGAGCAGAACCAAATTGATTTTTTAGAATGAGAGGGTGTGGCTATGCCATCGGGACCAGCCTGTGCTTGCATGGGATGCCTAGACAGACAACCATGCGAAGGTGGAGAGCTACTATCATGATGCAGATGCTAGGGAGGGGTAGTTCCTTGTAGATAGTCTGGTTGAATTCCCTAAAGACCTTCGGGTCATTTAATCTCTTAAGCCTACGAGCCATGTTATCTCTGAGCCTACGAGCCTTGTAAGGGTTCCCCCTTATCCCTTGAAAGGGGGGTTATCAAAAATCAATAAAAATGAACAGTGAAGGGGATAATTCAAGTTACCTATATCACTAGAGACCAATATTTCATAAAAAAATACAATACACTTACCTTGGAACCTCAGTCAAGTTAGTTTCATCAAATTCAACCATTAGGGGTATA
Organism: Viscum album; assembly: GCA_963277665.1. Classification (NCBI taxonomy): domain Eukaryota; kingdom Viridiplantae; phylum Streptophyta; class Magnoliopsida; order Santalales; family Viscaceae; genus Viscum; species Viscum album. The sequence continues at coordinate 777,362,457 of OY728131.1, read as the reverse complement.
GAGCCTTAGTCCCCTTCCCAAAATAATGCATTATGGGGTGGGTTTTAGAGCCTTGGTCTAACCCGACCCAAGGTAATAATTCCTCATGTCTAATAGTCCAAAACAATCAAGCCATGCACACATGATTATTTCTCAATTTACCACATATACCATATCATAAGCCATTCACAACCAATACACCTAACATTTAAAATTCACATTTCCTTCAAAATTTCAATCATCATCAAGACTTAACCCATTAGCACAAAAACCATTTACATAGAATAGAATATTTAATCCATTTCCATTTTTATACCATATCATATTTATAAAACAAAATCTCATAAATTAACCATTTTAACATATTCATAAATTCGCATGAATTAACTGATTTTACACATTAATCAATTCATTTTCCTTAACCCATTTTCACATCCCCATTACAATTTATTTATCCATTTGACACATTCACATTAATACATTTTAGCAGTTTTCACATTTTTCCAAAAAATCTCTTATGAAATAGCCATGAAGTAGACGCAAATGTCATTTGAGCCTCTATATAATTCTAAAAAATATCACAAACATATTAATCATGAGATATATTTTAACACAAGTGAACTTTGGTCTAAGCATTAACATCTTCCATGTTCGTGAATATTAGAGCACTCCATGGGTGGTCCTAAACTAATCTAATCAATCTCAATGTAACTCATGAGGATGATGAGGGGTCTAAAATAATCTTTTACCACACCATCTTACCAAATCATACTAAGGAATCAAATTCACATCAATAGTAAAGAAATAGATCAACCACACATTCACAAAGTGATAATAAAACTCTAGGATATAACTTGTAGACCAACTACCTCGAATCTAAAGATGAATGAATCCTTAAACATAGACAAAGATATGGATTAAAGGATCCATTGAATCACCAACCTAAGCTCCACCCTAAAAAGAGGGTTTTTTTGGATTTAGAATAAGAAGAATGAATCCAAAATCCCTAATATAGAAAAGATAATTAAGAGAAGGATTGGAATCATCCGGATCTTTGATTCACAACCAACATCACTCTAAATGTCTTACAATTGAAGGATATCGATCTTTGGAATGATTTGGGTGCTTGGGTTCATCACTAGGGATGGAGGAGGAATAATGGGGAAGAACATCTGGTGAAACACTTGAAATCCAAAGTGGGGGGGGGGGTGGTGGTAAAAACTTATTTTTAATGGGGTAGGCAGTTTTTCATCATGGTTTTCCAAATCATGAAACTTCATCTATACAATAGTGGCTGATGTTGCAAAGTAACATAGGAATCCCACATAGTTTTAAAAATAATGTGCCAAATATGTTGAATTCCAATATCCAAGGCGATCCAAGTTGCATGGTTTGGCTCTCCACATTGTACGGTTTATACTAACCATTCTCCAACCATGAAACATGTACAAGATGACCTCATTTCCCTTTATTTTGCATCTTAAACCCCTAGAACATCCCATGATTCCGTACACACATGGTAAGCATTTAATTATTAATCATTAAGGGATTCAAACAAAAGTTTAAACAAGATTTTACCTCCATGAATCCTATGATAAAACAACTAGTTTAATGAAGTCAATCATTTAAATGAGAAAGAATCCTAAAACATTGTAGTGATTTTTAGGTTTTATGAAAATTTGGAATTTCATTCTTCACCCTTACATAGAAGGGATTTGTAAATGTGGTAAAGCTCTTACCCTAATACAACTGAGATGTATAAGGGTAAGAAAGGATTTACTCTTACATAGAGTGGTATATATAGGTGCCATTAAACCTTACCCTTAAGCAGATCGGTCTACGTAAGGTTCTCCTGAGTTTACCCTTACAAAAATTTCTGATAGATGAGGGTATTCGTGTTTTTTGAAGAGATATATAAGGGAAAGATACCTACTCCCTTCACTACATAAGAGTAAGCTGGTTATTATAAAATATATTGAAAGGGGATTGGATACTAAAACTTTTGTGAAATAGGGTTTGTAAGGTTCATATCCTTATGCGAGCCAACTACGTGAAGGTAGTACCCTTATGCAACAATTCCTAATGGCTGTGTAAAGTTAAATTGAAACATACCCAGATTTTATGTTTTTATATAAGGGTAATATGCTTTGTACTCTTACACAATGTATGGGTCATAAGAATCTACCATTATGTAGATCATATATGTATGGGTAGAAGGAATATTACCTTTATACAACATCTCTAGAACTGGTTTACCCTTATGCAGATTGTCAATATAAGGGTTAATTGTGGATACCCTTAGGAAGGAATGTTTCAATACGTAAGGTAACCAAGAAAAATGTTAAAATTTGTTTTTAACATATTATATTATATTACCTATTTTAAAAATGTTTATAAGTCATTATAGATATTATTTTGGGTTATATTAATTTATAAAATGTTTATAAATTATTAATTATAACTTTTTATAATTAATTATTTGTTTTTGAATAATTTTATTCACAAATTTTAAATTTTAATAGTTGAAATAAAATTAAATATTATATGGAAATTATTATGATATAAAAATAAAACTATTTATTTAGAAATCATATTAAATAATTTATAAAAGTTTATTAATTTTTAAATAAGGCCAAAAATACAATAAATTTATATTAAAATAATAAATTGCCTATAATAAATTACATTAACTTGTTCTAAAATAAGGGGGGTTGTGATTGTCTAGATATTATTTAAACCACATAATTTATTTATGATTGATATGATCAATATTTAAAAAATATTTATTATATGATATTTTGATTATATAAAATGTTTACATAATATAAATTTGATTATAAATTTTTTATAATTCATATATTATTATATAGTTATATAGAAATTAAATAAAATGATAAATATAAAAGAGTTCATATTGAAGTGATTGTAGAGGGTCTATATTTAAAATTATGGAATGTTTATAAAGTTAAAGCTATTACCTTATAAAAGGGTCTATAATTTGATTTTTTAGATTTTTTTTTTAAATTTTTATCTCATGTTTTAATAATATAATTATAAAATTATTTGATAGTTATTCCATAATTAATTAAAATTAATTATATTATTTTATAAATGTGAATATTGTGTATAATTTTGTTTAAAATGTTAATCAATTTCTAGGGAAAATCCTTAGATTTCATTCTAGGATTGACTTTATAAAAAATTTGTTTTTCATCTACCTTAAACTCAATTTGTAATTGTAGGTATGCACTTGAATTTAGTTATTGAATATAATTTGTGTATATTAGGTTTTATACTTATGATAAATTTGATTCTCACTTGAGTAATGTATCCCTAAGTAGAGGTTCTTAGGGTCATACTACCTACCAATATCGAGGTTTTTGTCTTACATAGGCTAGTGAATAGGGCTTTCTACCTACTTCTCCGGACTTACTCATATATTGATTTTCAATCTCATATAACTCTATGATTTTAAAATAATATTTAATGTACCATATGAATATGATGCATCTAAGAATGTATTAATATGGTTTGCTTCAATTTTTTGGGTAAATAAAAAAACATTTGGCTTGTGTATTGAGTTATAGATCAATGTGGTTTGAACATAATATTTTAGTGGTGGGAATATTATTCCAAATTAAATTACTCAAACCATGAATACATGAATGAGAATAAAAATAGATAATGTATTCAGATTAAACTCCCCTTCAAATAAAATTAGTATGATTTATTTTAAGGATTCACTTTTCAAGAAATTGATAATCCAACATGTTAATTTCATGTCATAGTGGAGTGCCTTTAGATACTCAAAATAATTTTTTTCATTTTTTGAATAATTGTTTTTGATTGAGTAGGAACCCCACAAATAACACCATACCAAAATAAAAAAAAGTATTCAAACATCACCTATCAACAACACATCACATTGAAATTTAAAAGAAAATTAAAAAAGAGTACAAATCATCACCATGGACTACAATCCGCCTTGATCTACACACCATGATGCATCAGTCAACATCATCATCAACAAAAACCCATTACAATCATGTACCTAGAAGAAGCTTGACCACATCACTATACTAAAACACTAACACACTGAAACATATTCACCAGAACACACCATTACCATCATGAAAAGACCTACATTGGATCCCCCATCCATTAAGAATTGCCATTTGTAGGGATAAAACATGAAAAATTGAACCAACTGCAACATTATTGGTGCAAAACGTGATCCTCCAAACCAGTACCATGATGTACATTGTCTTCAAGGTGAAACCTCATGAATCTCCAATTTTTCACAGAAATAAAACCATACCAATAAATCAAAAATAACCATTACACAAGACTGAATAGGTTTAATGACAGATAACATAAGGCAAGATAAGATTTTATAGATTGTAGACCTTAATAGTAAAAGGTGATCTTTGACTGTAACACAAACTAGTATCTTTGGTACCACCCATAGTAAGGTCTAAACCATTAGACTAAAACAACAGAAATATAAAAGAAGGATTAAAGAAACACTATGAAAGGCCATGAACCTCTAGAGAAAATCATCAATGAGGATGGAGAACCATACCAACACCAGTCCATTTGATTCAACTGAAAAATTTAGCGATGGATGAAAGAAGCCAAAACAATCATCGACATTGAACTTATACCCCAACACTATCCCAATCACTAAAAACACTGTCATTCCGACCCAAAAAGTGTTTTAGTATAATGGATGGGTAGTAAGAGCAGAGGCGGCTGAACAATCCAAAGAGGAAGAGCTGTCGGGAAAATATATAAACACCCCAATCCACTAGATATACATTTTGAAAAACCAAGATGGGGTTGCATAAAAATGATTCATGAAAAAAGAGATGTAGTTGGAGTAGTCTGGGTCCATGAAAAAACATTTAACATCCAACAGAATAGGATCAAGAAAAACCAAACAGTCACAAGTGAAACTGGGAGATAAAAAAAGAGATAAAACCTACAGAATCACAGATATATGTGAATGAAATAACAAGAAGGGGAAAACCTAAAAATTACTGAGATATTACAATATAGATCATGGTCAGGGGTTCCATAGATGTTGAAAATGTAGACAAAAAGATAAATAAAACCCTAGAGGTTGAGAGTAAGAGAACTATCAAAATGTAATGGTTGTCATTAAATAATCCTTATGTATTTTTATATAATAATGGGGTGTGCCTAAATTATCTTTTGATTATATTAGTTTTTATGTTCTCTTTGTGTTATAGTTGGTGGGAAACCCAAAGGGTTGGGATACGATAAGAATTGAGTTGAGTTTATCTATATGATGGATTGGATAATGGTTTGTCCCTTTGACAATAAAAGAGTCATATATTGTATGGTTGGGATGATTTCCTTCTTAAATAATTAATAAATGAGTTTCATTCCATAGAAGGTTAATTTTCCTAGTAAAAGATGGATATTCGTACACTAATGGTTACGATGAAAATTAAAAGGGGCTCATAATTTTTGTAGGATCCCATTTAATAAAAGTCCTTATTAAATTGTTAATAATGAATTATAAAAAATTTAAAAATATTATATTATAGATAAATATCATCATCATCCTCCGAATAAAATATATAATTAAACATTAGTAAGGAAAATCTAAATGTAAGTTACTCCTATGACTGGTAACTTAAGAAAGGTTCTTAAGCTTGATTGGTAATTCATAAAGATTTCTTAAGGAAAATACATGTGTTATAATAGTTACTTCATTAGTAACCAAGTGTTGACATTGTTCAAAAAGTGAATTTAGATTCATATAGAAGCATATATCAATTCAGTTATGGTTTTAAAGGAATTATATTCAAAATTAAACAAAGAATTAAAATATCCACTCTTATACTCAATCTCATTGGGTATATTAATATACTCAATAAGATTGGGTAGATAATTATTAGTCTCATATAATCAATTTGATTTGGTAAGTAAAATGATATTATATTGATTGAATATACTTATTACTCAAGAAGGTTAAATTTTTCATTAAGACATTTTGGTTATAGAAAAGAATTATACTATTCTGATAGACATATTATATCATATGTCTGTTTTACAACATGTTGTATATATACAACTGGTCAGAATGATAGAATAATTTAATATTTGAGATTGAAAGTTTCTTTCAAGTAATGGAGAAAATGGGTTTCTACATTGATAATTCAGATACATCAATCCAAGATGAACATGACAAAAGATGTGTATTATATCATTTTTCTATTAAGAAGATCAGGAAAACTATTATTTTTTAATGAAATGAGATAGGTGTTTTTGATACACATAATTATGATTATTTTAGTTCTATAACATGATTTAAGGAGATATTAAGATATTTTATTCTGGTTAGGGAATTTATATGATTTCTATTTATGGAAATGTTATAACAATGTGAACGAATTCATGAAACATTTACTAGATATACTCAAAGTGTTGAGAATGGATTAAGTAGGAATATCATTTCTATATTTTTATAATTTATTGATAATATAAGAGGTTAAATGTTTAAACTAAAAGAAGAAAATTTAGTTAGATATTTTAATAATGTTTCTTAAAGAATCCAATCAACGTAATTTAATCCTAGGGTTGTTAGGAAATATTATATTTCTATAAAATTTGATTATCTAAAATATAACTGAAGGAGTTTATAAAACTTCAGGAAATTTACATCTCAATTATGGATGTTATTGAAATAAAATATTTGATTTTGATGGGTACAAGATTAAAATATATATTTTACTGAGTATTGTAAATATACAGTAGTTAAAAACGAATGGAATAATTATTTGATCTTGTAGTATAGATTCACAAAGTAATGAGTTTTTACATCAGAATGTAATGTATAATGCTAACCTCATATGAATCTATATAAAATATATGAAACTTCATTTCATTTCTCTCGTATTCTAATATAATACTTTAAATAAAAAAGTTTTTTTATGAATATTTATGAGATGGGAACTTTTTTCAGGTTGAGGGTAAAGCTCCCTTTATTTGAGCATAAAAATAGAGATCCCCTTTTAAAAATTTGGAAAATGGATAATCCATACCTAAACCATAAGTAAACCATCATAAAATAAACATGAACTAAAGGCCCTTTCATAGTCCCAAACGTCCAAAAAGAAAAATACATCATGACAAGTAGCATCCAATAGTCTCATCACCCCTCATGTAATACAAAGCAGTAGTGATTCCTATCTATGATGATGTACCCCTTTCCAAGAATTACATCTTTATGGTCAACATAACAAGCCATAGAAATCCTCCATACTATATTAATATGCGGGAGGAGGAAAATATAAAGGGTTCCAACACACCCATCTCACATTTGAGTCACCCATACGAAATTGAATTTGAGTCAATCGATGCATTGTCGACCCGATTATCCACAAAATTAAACTAAAATAAATATGAAACAAATAAATGATAGGGTCCCCACCTATCCACCATAAATGAGGAAGGATGGATTAATGATGTATGCCAGCACACCCATCCCTCTTTCGAGGCCTCCCACATAGTGACACCTGTAAGGAGTAAAACTACATTCTAAATTCAATTAGATAAATTTTAATACTTTTATTGAAATCTGTATCCCATCAAACTACCAGTACTAGGAAAAAAATTCCCAAACTTCAACCAAAAAACAAGGAATGATTACCCATCCACTAAACAAACTAGGAAATGCCAAAATCCTAATGATGACTGATGGAATGAAAATAACCGATGTCCAAAGTAATATTTATCCCATATATTGTTGAATTCTAACCCAGAACTAGATTCCCACCTACACTCACTTGATACCTATTAATAGCCAAACAGAATTATCGAACTTTTTCTAATCTAGGGAAATAATAACCAAGAAAATTCATGATCCCGAATCACCAAAAACCTTGTGTCTTCATCCCCAAATTACTATAACATATATCTAGAAAATATTCCTAGATTTAGAAAAAATAGATCTAGATTACAGGAAACCAAAATCACCCCACCAACCTGTGCCACACAATAAAATTCGGCATCACCACCAGCAACACCATGAGAATGAATAAAAAAGTGTTGTAAATGGGAGAGGCTTAAATACCATGACAGAACCATTGAGAAAAAGATGGAAGTAGGAAAATGAAGTACTAATGTTGTGTTGAATGATACTTCATCTAGACATCCTCTAATGAAAAACCAATTGGGAATCGAAGAAATGAGGTAGGGTTGAGGGAACAAGACCCTACGGGTTATATTGGAAACCCATTGGGGATGGAATTGGTGATCCTAGAGTCTATGGGACCATTTTTATGAGATTATTAAATATATACCCATGTTTTATAATTCATCAATTTTTATAATATGATCTGATAAGAATATATAGATAAAAGTGTTTTTCTAGGATAAATTTTTTTATTTAAATTTTTTTAAAAAATATGTGACAATTTATTCCTATTATCCATAGATGTTATATTTTAACAAAGTATTATTATTAAATATAGATATTTGAAAAACATAAGATACTATATTTTATATAGAAATAATGATTTTATAAGTATTCCTCCTAAAAAGTAAATAAATTTTATTTCATAAAAAAAAGAGTTTGTGTTTCTTAAAAAGAAATTATGAAAATAATATAGTGTATAAGATTTTAGTGAGAATATGTTTAAACTTATAGAAGATAAAAATTAACAAATAAAATAAAATATAATATTAATTTAAAGTGTTTACCAATTTATATCAAAAAATATTTAGGACATGTGATATAAAAGAAAAATTTAAAGTGTAATTTATTTTACCATTTAGAAAGTTGTATCACTATTATAAAATTTTGAGATGGATTATTTTTCATTAAATATTCAAAAAGAGTTTTGGATATATTATGAGAAATAAAAATGTAAATAATTTCATTTAGTTATCATAAATAATGAATTTAACTTTTTGTTGAATTATAATACCAATCAAAATGAAAAGTGAATTGCACTTGATATTTGAAAGAGTTTGGGGTATAATGGTAAATAGAAATTTAAAGAGTTATAACAGTTACCATAGAAAAGTTTTATCACTTTATCCTAAAAGGTATAAAATATGGTATTATAGAGAAATGTTAAAATTACATTTAGATGCCATATTAATGTGATTTTCACATTATATTAAAAAAATTAGAAAGATAGGTAAATAATAATTTAAGTAGTTTCTTTTTTTTCATGGAAACATGTTGATATAATTAGATTCCAAGGATGATGATCATGCACTTATAAAGAGTTATAAATTGACAATTGAATATAACATCATAATTTTTTATGTTTTGATGTGAGTAATTTTGAATATTTTAAAATAGTTGAACAACTAAGAATATTATTCATATGTCTCACTATTATTAAAATTGGATTACTTCGTAGATGTTTCTCTCTAAAGTTTTTAGTGAGATGATTTTATTATATGGTCACAAAAAGATGCGATGTGGTCACATAGATATGTGACATAGATTATATAGAATGTAATGTGTTCACAAAACCTAGAATCTCTAGAAAACATAAATATTTTCTTAGAGTTTATAATATATGATTTGAGAAACTGGTTCTTATGTTGGTTTTGTTATGTATTCTTAAATGATTTAAAGAATATTAAAATGTATTATAATATAAGGTAACATCTCTATTATCATTATCTCACATTAGATACATAAATATAAATATATACAATCTATGAAGTGCAATTATAATTGACCTTTGAATTTATGACATTGAGTTATTCATAAAAAATGTTTTTCATGGGGTACTATTAGTTATGATAAAATTTCAATAATATCATGGTTATGATTCTTGTTTAAAGATATATAATATTCTCATAAGGAATAAAATTAAGAATATGATATTCTTTCTTTGTGATGAAAGACCTATGAGGTATACCACATGGAGTGTCATACAAATGTCTTGGGTATACTTAGCATGCATGGATAATATTTGAGTCTCCACTACTAGTGAGTAGTGGGATACCTATCATGACAACCATTACACATTGATACCCTAAATACACAAGTCTACATATAAACATAGCTAATCATGTGTATGTTGGGTATTTGTTTGATTATATAATAGGTTTGAGAATAAACAACAATTTCTCCGTTCATATGGTGAGTATGACATCATGTCCTGTGATAGAGATAGGATGTGGGAAGGTATGAATACACCTATATATTTTATATATATTGTGATAAGATACATGTGACATGATTATCCAAAATGATGAATGTAATGTGATGTATTTATGAATCAGATTAGTCAGCACTCAGATAATTGGCAATAAATTAATTTGCTATATGGGATTGATGTGATCCATGTCCAAGACCACTTGACATCTTGGAAAAAGGTAACATATGAGAATGAATGTTTCAATAAGATATATATTTGGAAACACAAGTTTAACGATACATTTTTTTAGATATCACACCAGATCCACTTATACATCGAGTAGAATTGATTCTTTACAGGCGACCACTCTTATATTATATATAAAGATCTATATATTCATATTTTAAAAAAAAATTAAAGGCCTATTGGGTCCCACATTGTTTTTGATAGAAGAGTGATTGAGTTTTAATTATAGTTTTACTCTAAAATTATTTTATAGTTAATCAAATAGTGTTTTGGATGGGTATTCAAAAGGTATTACATATGATGTAGTACATGTTGAATTTAATAACAACTTTCCAAATGTTTTTTAAAATATATCCAAATGGAGTTTTGGATATGGTTTCCCAAGTAATTATATAAGATAAAATATAAGGATAAATGCCACAAAGTATTTTAGGCTTTATTTAATGTCTTATATTAATCAGAATATGACAAAAAATATTATATGTATATTATATATATATATATATATCGTATTACATGAAAATGGTTATTTTCATTCCAATGAATTTATGATTGTGGAAAAATAATAAATTATTATCATTTAACATTATCTCATATTAAATATAATTTATTATATCCTTTCATGAGATGGAACAACTTGAGTATTTACATTCATATATGTGATACATGTACTAGACAATAGCATGTATTCATGCATTATGAATGCATTAATAAATATAAAAACACATTTAGATCATCCTTGAGTGTTATAAGGCCATGAAATAGAAGTGGGAATGTGTATATATTTAAATGATTCTCCTTTACCTAAATGTCACTTTCTCTTACCTACTTTTAATAATGAGTTCCTAGCACATAATGGATGTTGGGGAGTCCTGTATGTATGAAATGTGATTCAGTTGGCCTATGGATACACTATAGATATGGGATTCTTATTTTTTCCACTCATGTTTGGTTTATCAAACATAAAAGATGACAAAGATGAAAGGTTTATATGGAATCTAGAGTGTAAGGTGTGTATGTTTTACAATGTTCTTAATTTTTATATATATAGGTTTCAGATATCGTGCATGGGAGATCCTTTGACAAGTTTTCTTTTTTTATTGTTCCATGTAAAATAATTGTTATTATAATACTAAAAAACCTAAAAAAATATATGATGTAATTCATGTTTCTTGGTGGTTTATGTTATTTTGGGAAAGGATTAACATGTATTAAAATAAAATCTGATCAAGGTATTCACATATTTGGTTTGTGACATTAAGAGATATTTTATGTTGTCTAGGGATCAATGTTATATTGATTTTGGAAATTCTATTATCATTTTCTAAAATTTTGGGTTTTGAATTTGGTAAAAATATTTTGGTGGATTATTAAGGTTAATTATTTATAGAATTTTTTTTAACTTTGGGTGGTATTTTTGAGGTTTTTGATATTATTGTTTTATTTCATCATATAGATATTTATCTATATTAGATAACTTGTGTAAACCATTTTGGTTTTGGGAAATATATAGAGGTTTAAAGAATGAATTTTTATTCTTTTATAGACCATATGATCTATTAAAAGATATAATTCACTAATGATATATGAAAAATTCATCTTGAATATTAATTTATTTGAGTAAGAGATGATATATATGTTGAAATTGATCAAATCAAAACCAAAATATGAAATTGTTCTTCTAAAATCAAAAGAAATAAATTAAGTATATTTTCTCATGTTTGATATATTAATTGTAAAATAATCCCTCAACTCTATGAAAATGATCCCAAAATAAAAAAAATTATCCTTTCACCTTCATTTCTGATGAAATTATGGCCTTTATTATCCCTTATCGATTTATGGTTTTGTTGTCATTAAATTTCTCAATATTGATTTATATGTCTCTCTCTATTATTATTAAGATAGTTTTTTTCCACTATGTATATATTTTCAGATCTCACTATTTTTATACTTATATAGGAACCATATTATGTGATATTTTAGGCAACCATTATGTTTCTCACTTCTCCTTTTAAAAGGATGTTTTATTATCCATATATAAGAAGTGATTTTTATCAAATGTGTTTTCAAATAATTAACCATTTATTACAAAGATAATATTAGTGAGGTTGAAATTTATTTCATCTAGGTAGATTTATCACCTTGAAAATTTAATTTAAAATAATACTATTCTCAATAGATTTCTTAACATTAAACTCTAATATTTAAGAGAAGAATGATATAAATTAAAAATATTTTTTTTTATAAATGAGTATTATAAACTAGTTATTAAATCAGAAGCTATGAATATTAATTACTAGATCATAAAAAATATTATTAGAGGTTTTAGATAATTAGAACATATTAATTGATCTATTATAAATAAGTAATCAATTTTTACTAAAGTCATTTTATGATTCAAAAATATATTTTATTCAAAAATAGTTTTTATTTTATTTTTTACAAAAATAATAAAAATATTTTATTCCATTTAAATTATTTTTATTTTGGGGAATTACTATTATTTTCTAATTTGTCATTTCAATATTATCTTATGTTGAAATTTTTGTATTTTTCTGAAATGATTAATTTTTTAGTAAATAATGAAAAATAAATATTTTTTAAAACTGTAATTTATTTTAATTAATACAAGTAATTTAAAAGTCCCATTATGTTTTTAATTCAATCATAAATTAAAATAAATATCCTTTAATTATAAATAATCTATTTAATTACATTTGAATCATCATTATATGTGATTTTTGTGAAAGATAATTTTTGTGGTTAAAATCACAATTTTCAAAGAACTATTTTTATATGTAAAATGTTTTTATCATAATTTACTATATAAAATACTGTTGATTAATTATTTTAATTATATTTAAAAAATTTATATTTCAAAAAATTTTAACATTTAGTTTGTAGTTTTTAATATGGATGGAATGAATGTATACTCTTTTTTTCTAAAAAATGTACAAAAAATGATTTTTCATTATGTTTAAAATGATTATTTAAAAAATAATTTTACGCCAATTATAGAAATTTAATTTTATATGATTTATTCCAAATATTGGTTCATAATTTCCCAATTTTTTATTGGGGCCTCCTTATTTTTTGTTCACAATTAATAGTAAAAATAGTAATAACTTGTTACCGCGGTTAAGGTTAAAATAGGTTTACTATGGCCGAGGTGTGTTAAACTAATATATAAGGGTAATATTTTCACATAATATTGTATAATTATTTTTTTAAGATATATATATCATATATTATTTTAAATTATCATTTGTAATCATTATACTTGATAAATATTGTAATTATATCTAAATATTTTATGTAATTCTATAGGTGTCCTCTACCTCACATATAAATGGGAACCTCTTATCCACCATTATTATATAATTTTGAGCCTTATTTATTAGAAAATAGAAAAAATAATTACTTCCATGATTCTTAACCATAATAGTGGGTCCTCTGGTATTCTCATAAGTTCAATCATTCAAGGATTAATTTTTAAGAAAAATGAGGTCTCTTAGTGAAGAGGTATACATTTTTACTGAGGTATTTCAGTTTTATTTTATCTTCCACATTCTATAAAACTATATTAAACATCATAAAATAATGAATAATATAACATAAATATACTTATATGTTAATTTTATGATTTCACCACTATTTACTCCTTCTTTCCATCAGATGGGAAAGGAAGATATCACTTATGTGTACATATAGACTACCACCTCTAGGTAGTAATATGATTCATATTCCATCAACACATTTCATGATAGGTTATTATGATATATTTAATATATATATATATAAATATGATATTTATGAAATAGTTCTGATTCAATTAATATATTATCTTATCTACCTTCTTACCGCCCCATCAATTGGAATGTGATAATATCTCTTTTGTGTATGTGTGGACTGCCACCTCCAATAAAAGATGTGATTCTTTTTTTATTTATGCTTTATATGGATTATAATAAGTACTTAATTAATTAATATATGTTATATTTATGATGTAATAATGATTATGGAATGGTGAATTATTATTCCCCTTCCTTTTTTTCTATCCATCAAAAAGTGTAAACATGAATCATGTGTTCGTATGGACTATTGTGTCCATGAAGTGTTGCAATTCATTTTCCATTATCACATTATATGAATGGTTATAAAGGTGTGTGTAAGGATTACATATTGTTACTAAGAAAATATAAATATTATAGAGATGAATGAACCGTGATCATTATGCAAGTATTATAACTATATAATCGAATCATATGGGAAAAACAAAATAGTTATCATCAGGAAATGAGAATTTTCATAATGAATTATTAAAAAAAAAGTGTTGAAATATTATAATTAGAACATATAGGATATTATAAGTGTGTAAATGTAAAATCATTAATTTTAATAGAAATAATGTTTAATTAAATAATAATTTATTATTATTAATAATAATTAAACAAATAAGAATGTAAATAAATAAATTAAGAAATTAAAATAAAACTCAAAAATAAATTTTATTACAAATAATTTATTTTATTTTATTACTTTTATCAAAAAATTAATACATGATATTTTTTAATATAACCAATTGATTTTCATAAATTATTAAATTATTTTTGTATATAAAACATTTGTTTTAATAAATAAATTAGAGGAAGATTAATTTAAATAAAATAATTATTCATTATTATAAATGTTTAAATTTCGATAAATTAATTTTTTGAAATTATATGCAAGGATGATGATGATGATGATGATGATGATGATGATGAAAAACGATAAAAAAAATTTATGAAAATTATTATTGTTATTTTTAAGATAATTTTTTAAGATAAAGCAAGAATCTTACGGTTGAAAGTGCATTTGTGTATGTGTGTTTTCTAGGGATAATTAGTGGTATAGGTATATATATATACAACTTGGTAGCATTGAAATAAGGATATAATGCGTGTGGCTTCCTTCAAAATATCTCCATCATAGGTGGTTTATTTTTCACGGTTTTGAATATCCATCGTTGTCTAGTCTTTTTTCCATTATGAGGAACTAATCTTGAGACCCATTTTTTTAAGTGGGGTCTTAAACAAATATTCTAAGGTAAACGATTAATTATATTTTTAATTTTATTTTTATGTTAGAATTTATTTTTAAGTTATTGTTTTTATTTTAAATTTATCATTTTATGTTTTAATTTATATCTATATAAGGGATGTTATTATTTAAAAATATATATAAATGAGTATATATATATAAATATGTGTATATGTATATATATGTATATATTCAAATAATGATGTTGGTATTTCATAATCTGTTTATACTATGTTTTAGAAAACAAATTCTATTTTTATTTTCTCCCAAACTTGAATTGTTTTGAAAACGAATCATCTACATATCTACTTTAAAAGAACTATATATATACATATATATATATATATATATATTGGAATATAATTAATTCTATTTTTTGATTTATGAACATGTTTTTAGTGTGAATATTAAATTATTCCATTTATTAATAATTTCTATAAGAGATGTTTTCAATTTATATAGGTTACGATTTTAGGGGAACTCTTCATTTTAATGTTTTTTATGTAATTAGATGCTATAATTTATGTGTATGTGTAATGGTTTTAAATTAATGTTATTATTTTATGGGAAAAATGACCTTGCATGTCCATGTTTTTCATTCATAATTTAAATATGGACATCATATAGAATATTATTGACTTTCCATTCACTTTCATTCAATCATTCCTTTAATTTACGAATAATTTAAATATATTTCTTTTAATTATAAGAAATTATATAGGGACTTCTCTTAGAAATTCTTTTATAAATTCATAAAAATGGGATTTTACCATGTAAAGGAAAATTTAAGATAATTTTATTTTAAGTAAATAAATAATTTATGGTTTTGAAATGTTTTTGGGTTATGAGTGAGAAAGAAAGAAACATTAATTGTGTTTCTTAAAATTGGGACTAGATTATCGAATGATATGTTATTGTATTGGGAGTAAACTCATGACCTTCAGGGGATGTTGTCCCAAATGTGATATGACTAAGTGACCTTGTGGGTTTTCTTATGTCTTTATGAATACAATGATTAATCTATAAAAATAATTATTTTTAAATTGAGAAATCCAAATAAGAATTTCAAAATTATTATTATTTTAAAATTATATGGTTTTGAAAATAATATAAACTATATAAATATATTTAAAAAATCGTTTTCTTATTTGAAAAACCTTTTTAAGTATTTATTTTTATCAAATTATTTATTTGAATAATGTTTTATAGTTCAAAATAATTGTATTTACAAATGGGTATAAAACCTTTTATTAGGGAAATTAAATGATCACCTTATGTTAAAATTTTATTTTTCAAAGGTTTAATATAATTTCAATTAGTGTTCACATCATATGTGAAGGTATAAAATGCAAAGGCATTTGTTAAAAAATTTCTTGTACATCGTTGTTCATTTTAAATATATATATTGAAATCTCCATGACCTAGCCAAAAGCCTGTACCCAAGTGGTAAGGGCTCCTGCTTGGCATCCAAGAGACCCAAGTTCAAAATCGGGTGGAGGCGGATTTCCGGGGTCACTGTAGTAGTACTGTAGCAGTACTATAGCAGTACTATAACAGTACTATAGCAGTTACTGCTCGGTACTATAGCAGTCAGAACTATTCACCTGATTTGGGCATTCAGGCCTTAGGTTTAGACCTTCTGGTCATCAAAGGCCTTCCGGCCACAGGGCCTTCAGGCCATATAGACCATGGAGTAGCCTAGTTCCTACTGAACATGCCCCAGAAGAGGATCATAGTAACAAGAGTAGCAGCCTCCAGAAGCAGAGCTAACCGGATTGGAAGAATGAGATGGTATGGTAGCTGCCATCGGGACAAGGCACCATGCAACTTTGTACGGGGAAATGATAGTCGATCAGAATTGCAAGGTGGGTATATAGGTGATAAATGATGCAGCACCTAGGGAGGGGTAGTTCCTATGGGTTGGGCTTATTGGTCATGTAATGGGAATGGTATCCCTCTAGGCCTTCGTGTCATGTATTATGGGTTAGTCAGGCCTTGTGCCTTGGGCCTACGGGTTTTTTACGGGTTCCCCTTCAACCCTTAAAAGGGGGATTATCCATAATAAATAAAATGGAAGGCCTTCAATCCATTCAGGCCATAACCTAGATCAAAAAAGGTTGTGTCATGTAAAATGTTTTCTTGTATTTTTCCATAGTCTTTTATAAAAAATATGCAGATAATTTTTATATACTGTATTCAAAATCATGGGTTCAGGTATTTATAATTGGTATCAAAGTAATAGACTAGATAGCTTTGGATATTTGATGTTGTCATTTAGGAAAAATCTTAGTGGTAGAGCATTATAGTTCCACAGTTCTAATTTTCTTAATTCTAAAGATAAAGATTCATAATTTATTTTAGTATGATGAACGAATTGTGAGGGCACGATTCTTTTCAGTGGGGAAGAATGTAACATACTTAGTTTTAATTGAAGGATTATTTATTTAAATAACAATTTAATAATTTAAATTATAATTAAAAAAATAATGTAAATAAATAAATAACAAAATTAAAATGATAATCGTATATGAATGTTTATTAATAAATAATTGGTTTTAATTAATTAATTTTATCAAATATTTAATAATATATACATTTTAATATAATGAATTGACTTTCATAAATTATTAAATTATATTTTTTATAAAAATTTTGTTTTAATAAATAAATTATATAAATTATAATTTAAATTCAAGAGTGGTTTATATTTATAAATGTTAAAATTTGGATAAATTATTTTTATGAAGTTAAAGGTAATAATAATAATAATAATTATTATTATTATTATTATGGATAAAACATATTTTTATGAAAATAAATACTATTATTTTTAAGATAATATTTTAATAAAAATCATAAATCTTACGGTTCATATTGAATTTGTGTATGTGTGTTTTTTGTGATATTTAGGATTACGGGTATATACATATATATAACCTGGTGGCATTGAAATAAGGCTAGATAGGTTGTGGCATCCATTAAAATCCCTTGACCACAAGTGAGTTTAGTTTTCCCAACATTCAATATCCATTATTGTGAATCATTTTTCTATTACGAGGTACTAATCTTGAGACCCATCTTGTTGGGTGGAGCCTAAAAATGACATTTTAATGTAATGGATTAATTATTTATGTTCATTTTATTTTATTTTTTTAATTTATTTGTAAGGGATTATTTAAACTTTAAATTTATCAATTTATGTTTTATTTTATGGTTTTAAGTGATTTTTTGATTTAAAATTTTTTATATGCATATATATGTATGTATATATATATATGTTAAAATAAGGATAATGGAATTTCAAAATATTTATGTGCTATTTTTTAGAAAACAAAGCCTTTTTTTATTTTTTCCCAAAATTGAATTATTGTAAAACCAATCATCTACTTATATATTTTCAAATAACTATATAAATATACATATGAGTATATATATTATTCAGGGGAATTAATGTTATTATATGATTTTTGAATAAGTCATTTAATTACTAACTTTAAATTAATCCTTTTATAAACAATTTCTATAAGATATGTTTTTTATTTATATAGGTTATCATTTCATATGAACCATTCATTTTCATGATTATTTTACTTAATTAGAAGCTACCATTTTATGTGTATGTGTAATAGTTATAAATAAAAGTTACAATTTATTTTTGAAAAAATGATCGTGATATTCCATGTATGTCATTCATAAAATAGATATAGACGTCATCTAAAATATCATTTAAATGTCATACACATTAATTCATTCATTAATTAAATTTACTATAAATATATAAATATTTCTTTTAAATTGAATCAATTATTTATGGATTTTTCCTAGATATTCTTTTCTAAATTCATAAAAATTTTATTTTTCCCTGTAAAGGAAAATGTAAAATTATTTTCTTTTAAGGAATTAATTAAGAATAGTTTTGAATTTTTTTTGGGTTATGAGTGAGAAATTCAGGTCCCGTAAATTGTTTTCCTAAAATTTCAACTAGAGAATCGAATGATATGTTATGGTATTGCGAGTAAGCCCATGACCCTAATGGGACGCTGCCCCACATGTGGTATGACAATGTGGACTTGTCATTGATTTTATGGCTTGTTGAGTATCATAAAAAATCCATAAAAATTACTATATTCAAAATATAAAGTTCTAAATTTGTATTTCAAAAGAATTACTATTTTGAAAATATATGGTTTTAAAAAAATAAACACTATATAAGGATATTTATAAAATTATTTCATTATTTGAATACCCCATTTTCTATATATTGATTTGTATCAAATTATTTATTTGCATAATGTTTTGTAGTAATGAATAAGAGCATTTGTAAATGTATTTAAAACCCCTTACGGTGAAAATTAAATTATCACCCTATGTTTAAAATTAATTTTTGATAGGTTTCATAGAATTTCAAATGGTGTTTATTTAATATATGGATGAAGCACAGACAGAGACATTTGTTAACTTTTTTTGTACAAATTTGTTAATTTGAAATGTATATGTCAAATTCACTAAAACCTAGACCATAAAAGGTACTAGAATGTAAAATGTTTCTATGTATTTTACATGAGTCTTTTACAAAAAAATACATCATTTTTATGAACTGAATTTAGAAGCACGCGTTCGGGGATTTATTGTAAATGGTTCTAGAATATAACTAATATAAATCTAAACTTATTATAATGTATATTAGAGAACTTATAAATCATGTTGGACATAAGATAAGTAATATTCATCTCAATATGGTTTTGTTTAGAAATATTTAATGATATACGCCTATTTATGTGTTTGTGGTTTATATACTGACCCTTTGACATTTTATATCATGGATCCTAATTATTTCATGGTATTCAAAGTTTTAATTAAAATTATTTTATACAAGGGGTTTTGATTCAAATACTACAAATGTGGTAAGGGTTTTTCATTTAAAATTTTCTTCTTTGGGATATATATTATGTAATAGACCTATATTTTTTATGAGGTATATATACTTACCCTTTGATATGTTATATCATGAATCTGTTTATATTCATGGTATTTAATGTTTAGTTTTATGTTTTTTATTTCATGGTTGTTATGATTAAAGGGATATTAAGGTGATAAGGGTCTTATATTACAATCTCACTTTTTACCGGGAATGTTTATGCTTAAATTTTTGATAATTAAATAATATGATATATATCTTCCAATTTTTTTAAATTTTCTTACACTATAAATTTTTTAGTTGAATAAATGTTATAGATTCATTTTCCTTACATTATGTACTTCATATACCAAACAAATGTTTTTAAGGAATGATGATATTATTTTTCTCTTCGTTGGAGAGTTTTTTTCTTCCATATCCATATTTTATTTAAACTATTTTCCATAATGTTTTTACCATTCCCCCAATGATTCAATAACTTCATTTTAACCCATGATTGAATTTATATATTTTTTTCAAAAAAGAATGGTATTTTCATTTTCCAAATGAGGTGCTTTTTTATTTTTGTAAATGCGAAGAAATTCATTGTTTTAATATAAACCACATGAATGGATTTTCTCTCTATAAGTAATAATATTTTATGTTAATTTTACTTTACATGTTTCCATGGTTATTATCATGATTGTTTTTAATATTTTATAATTTTTTAGATTTGAAACAAGTTATTTTAAAATAAAAATTTTTTTTCCTCGTGAAATAGTCCTTTGAACATTTAGTTGAATTTGTTTTCAATGAAAATATCCATTGATGTTACATATGCTTCATTTGGGATATTATTCTATGATACCTTATTTATTCTTTCTCTGGGTGGTTTATGTTTATAATGAATAAAATTTGATGAAACTTGTTTCATTTAAATTGGTTAATCTATGATGAAATGAATAATGTTTTCATGATCTTGTGGAATGGATTCAAATGGAATATGATTATGTTAGATGTAGTTACATTATAGATTTATAATGAATTATTAAAAATTAATATTTTATGAGATGAAAGGGTATATAATCGGTTATCCAAATACCAAAAATTGGGTACAAGGGAGTTTCTTTCAAGCCTAAATAATGTACATGGGTCGTTATCCAAATCCTAACATGTTATGAATATATGTTTTAAGATTCAATTAAAATTTAGGTTATATGAAATTCCAAAACTTATCTCATGACATATGATAATAATTTATGAGTTTTTTGTTATGGTTTTTAAATGTTATGCTAATGTTCTCACACCCTTATACTCATGTAATGTTTAAATTATCATTGATATCTTTTTTTACCCATATTAATAATATAATCTCAACCTTTATTATGTTCCCTTTTCTATAGGATATAATGAATAGTTTTATGAATGATATAAATAATATGTGTTATTATTGTGAATAACATAGTGGGGGATTATGTTGATATTTTATATACCACTTTTTTATACATAAATGTTTCAAAAGACAGTCAGCATTTATAGTTCTATAATAGATCATAATCATATGCAATGAATATTTATATTATAAGATATAATGTTTCCACATGAAATTTTCTAATCACCTTAAAGAGATATGATGATCATTGGATAGAGATGGTTAAGATGAATGTCAAAAGTCTATCAGATATAGAAAAACTTTTTTATCAGAAAATCCTATATGAATCTCATTTGGCAAGGAATGATGAAGATCACAAGATAGAATACACTGGATTGAGAAATGTATATAGTCATAGAGGATATAGAAAATTAAAAATTTGTATTAAAAGTAGAAAATTAATTTTTTTTACTAATGAACTTTTGTGAATCAACTAGATAAACTGTTGTGAGTATATCAGATGAAGGAAACCTATATAGAGCACCCAAAAATGTAATGTGATATCAAAAAATAGAGAAGTCCTCAGGTTAGTAATCTCCTTTTATGATTTCACCAGAAAAAGGCTACCGGATAGAGGGGATCTGAACAAGGAACATCATAATAAGAGTTACCAGATGGAGTAATTCATAAAAAGCTCATGGGGAAGAGAAAAATCAAGATTATAATATATATTTTCCTTTGTGTTTGTTAATATAAAAATTATGAAAATGTTAAAATTATTGTTAAAATACAAAACATTCATATATAAAAGTTTCCATTGACATATACATTTGAGGAAGTTTTGATAATGTTTTTTGACTATTATATTTTAAAAACATTTCATGAATAATGATGACTTAAAATAAATTAATGCCATTGAAGGTGGTCATACAAATTTTTAGTTGAGTAGTATTTTCAAAATTATAGTCAATGCATTTTCTTTTTTTTATAAAAATAATGTTGGGTATATAAATGGGTGAAAAAATCATGTTGAAAATTGTTTCAAATATTGAGAACTTCGTGTTTTCGAGGAGAATATAAGATGATGATGGTTTTAATGATAAATTTTTCAGATGGAGAAGTACAAAAAACAATGTGTTGGATGTTTTACTTTAGTGAATAATTTTACACCTTTATTATTAATAAACAAAGGTTTTTCTTCATTATATACAATGAATCTAATGTTTCAAGAGTCCTATATTAGGTTGAATGTTTTAAGAGCCTATTTTTTAATTTGGAAGAACTGGTATAAAAAATTCTTGGGTCAAGGGTGATTATTTACCATCATTATTTAGGTTAATGGTGATTCTTTCCGTAAATAATTTTGTATATGTGATGGTTATTAGAATAAAATCATTATCTTAGTTTATTCTAAACAAATCTGGTATTAGGTACCCCCATTGGGGATAAACCTTGTAAAAACCACGTGCCTTTCATTATATCATTCATATATCTACTAATGGTTGAGGCCGAGTTATAATGTTGAATAAATTGAAACTATTAAAAATTAAATATTTTCATTTCTAGGAGACAAATTTTATAAAAATATTAAAACTTACTCAACTCCCTTATTAGTGGTTCTATATTCTTAATCACTTCCTTATGTTACTCGAATTGATTGTCTAATAGGTAATAAAGGTATTTCAAACCGTCCTCAATATAAAATTTAATTATCTATCCATATGTAATTGCCAAATTATTATAATAAATTATTTTTTATACCTAAAATTAACGTTATGTTTCCTGTAATTTTATATGGTTCTCACTCCATTGATTATGATTTTATGATAATTTGTTATTTATAAAAATTTTGTTCTATGTTATGATCCATGAATCACATATTTCATAGTATATAGTTTGTTTTATCACTAATATTTTACCCTATATTGAAAACATGAGATCAAACTCATGAAATGTTTCTAATCCCCATGTACTTTGGCAGAATATTATATATGATATGTCTAAATGGGTGGAAGTCGTAAAGAATATTATGATAGAATTATATTATGTATAATGGTTCTACTTATAATATCTAAATACATAAAAAATTTATCTTTTGTGGGTGTTAATTATTTTGAGTTATAATTTATAATCAATTAAAAATATGTAATATTTTTCAATGTTATGGAAATCTTATCTCAACCATTGTGTCTTCATTTCTATTTTTATAGATGTTTTATCATCTATATAATATTTTTCATGGTATTTTATATTCATGCTATGATTTTTAGGTTATGTTAATTGATATTTGTATATTGATTTTTTAGGTTAGTCTAATTTATTCTTTATTATGAATAAATTTCATATCCTTCCACTGTGTCCATGCATGATACCATTTCCACATATGTTATCCTAGGGTGGTCAAGAAAAGAATATAGGTCTGTGGAATAATGGTTTGGGTTTAATGTAGGGTATTTGGTCTTCTATAATACAATATACAATTCTATATTTCTTCCATATAAAAAATCAAATAAATGATAATTCTATAAAAAAAATTGAATAATTAAATTTTAATATAAAATAGGATAAAAATAATTTTCATGAGGTAAAAAATAAATTATATAGACAATGAAAGTGGAAGACACCATGAAAATATTTGACTAATGGTAAAATAAGAATTATTTCATTACAAAAATACTTAATTATTATAACATAATACAACATTTTAATATATAAAAAACCATAATTAAAAGCTCAAAAATCATAAAAATATAAGAAAAAATATATTTTCCATTTTTTTTGTTTTTTATAAACAGATAAATTGTGAATAAATAAATACAAATGAATAATATTTTAAATAAAATTATTTTTAAATAAAATGAAATAATAATACATATAATTTTGTCAATATAATGAAATAATATAATGATATTGGAGATTGTGATTAAGAAAAAAATATAATGGAAGGGAAGGAAATCTTCCTTATTTACAATTGTATGTATGTAATATTAAATGGAATTTTATATTAATAAAACATAGAAATAAAGGGATGAATATAGAATAAATCCATATAATATTATAAATATCATGGATATATAATATAGTGATCTATTTGGAAATTGATAAAAAAATTCCCTTGAAAAAGGTTCTAAAATTCGTGAATGTGATACAACATACTGTATAATAAAACTGGGTCTGAATATTTTATTTTATTTTAAGTTATTTATTTAATTTTTATTTCTTTTTATATAAATAAATTATATTCATTTATTATACACATATAATATTTATCCATAAGTAATTTAAATAATTGGTTTTTTATAATTTCAACTGTTTCATGTTTTTTTCAATAAAATGTTATTGATCATATTTTTATATTAATAAGTACATGATCTCAATAATAATAAATATGTTATAGTAATAAATTTTCATGGATTCCTAAAATCCCATTTCAATTATATGAGATTTATAGTTATGATTTTTGAATAAATGGAAAATGATTATTTATCCAACAATAATGTATTACTTTAATAAAACACTTAATTTTAATATTACCATTATAGAATCATAAAAAAATTATTATATTGATTAATGTCATATATTAATGATATTTATGTTTAAATAATTATGAAAGATGAAAATCACAATAATAGTATTGAATAATTCATGTCAGTGGAAGAAAAGACATAAACAAGAACATTAAATAATGAATGAACGAGTAAGAATACATATTTCTATTATTATAATATCATATTTAATGAAAAATAATTATTTTACATTTATATTAATAGAGTTAAAATCATATATATAAAGTGTTAGTATTAGAAGATTATTTAAAATTAAAGAAAAGTTCTTATTACGTTGATGAAATATCTTTTTCTATTAACAACCTTCCATGTAATGATGGATTCGAGACTCCTTCCCATGACCAGAGGCTTCCAAACATGAGAGATAAATTTAAATGTGTAAATTTAGGTAGATATTGTATATAAAAATTAATAATAAATGTGATATATGGTCGGTAGTGGAGGGTTCGTTTTATTGACTAGTCTGACTACTATATATATGAAAATACTCATTATTTAATGATTAAGAAATGGATTTTTATGATATAAACAACCAATAAATAGAAAAAACGAAGATATTTCATGATATTACAAAAAAATTTAGATTCTAATTTATTTTTACTTATTAATAAACCATTTTTTCTATATACATTATTTCCCACAATTACTACTTAATATCGTATTTTTCTATTCATTTATGAAATTTTTTTTTTAAAATGAAATCATAATTATTTACCAATTTATACATTTTGATTATAGATATGAAATTTAATTTATTAAATTCAAACTCTAGATAGATAATTTTTTGTATTAAATAAAAATAAATACAAAAAAATAGTTTTATAATAAAATTTTTTTATTATGTAATGAATTAATATATATTTTATTTACACACCTTAATTTATTAAAGGATGTTAGTTATTTATTAATATATAACGTTTGTGACTTTTGTTACATTATTCACTCATATATATGAGTTATAGATCAATTATTTCAATTTCAATATACTCATCAGTAATATTGAAACCGAGTGACTTTAAATATATTCAATATCTATATGAAGATCACATTTTACATTAACATTCAATTATATAATTTTACATTCATCCCTAAAATTCATTCATCTCATTATTGAAATGTTTCAATCAAATTTATAATTTTTTTATTCTTTCTATAGTTTTAAAGTACAATTTTATTTTCATGGGAAAACACAAGGAATAATACTCTAAACTTGTTGTATTTAAATTATATTCTATTTATTTTCCTCTATTTATTTGAATAATGTTGTTTCATATATGTTTCCTATAATAATAATTTTCATTTATATTTATATTATATTATATTTAATTATTTAAATAATTATATATTATTGTTAGTTTGATATTGTCTGACCAGAATTATATTTAACACATTTAAATAATTGATGTTAAATTCATATGAAATTTTTTTGGCATTGCATTCTCCAACAATTTTTTTTAACCCAAAAAATTTCATTACTCAAATAAATATAGATGAGAGAATATTTTCTATTACATCATTGGGTTCCCATGTCACTCTCTTAAACATGTGATTTTCCAATATACATTGACTAAATGAGTGGTCATGTTTTATAGTAGTTTATCTTTGATGTTCCCAATAGATTGTAGAGGCATACTGAGAGATAGTTTGAATGAGTGTTCTTCTATTTTATCAAGTTTCAATTTCTTTTATAAATATGTTCTTTTGATACACAAACCTCAATCTCAGTTAATAGGAATAGATATGTTAGTTCTCTCAACACTCACCTACAGAGGCAATACAGATAAAAAAGTAATAATATAAAATGATTATTTTTAAAGGTTTTGAATCAAATGTGGAAAGATACTCCTTTCTTAGTTCTTATCCCTTGGAGACATAGACTATTACTAATATATTATATCGATTATATGTTATAAATAATTTATAGACAATTTTTTGGAAGCTTTCATCAACATCCCATAGAAAGGTATCATCCACTTCTCAATGTGATCATGCGATAATAGATATCATAGACATTCCCCTTAGTCTTATGAATGGAGAGATTGAATTATTTATACTTGAACCAAAGTCACCAATGATCCTCCATGATCACCATGAATCATATCTTTCTTTAGCTTTGGGTCATATTTTATTTATAATAGTATTTTCTTCCTAAATGAAATGTTATTCAAACGCAATAATGTAATTAGAAATCCAATATGGAAGTCATCCTAATTCTTCAAATTCACCCCACAATGTTAATTAATCCAAATTTCCCATTTATTGGGAATTTTAGTCTATTTTGTAGTTTTTAATTGTAAAACAATTTAGTCATGTTTCTAATAAATTTAATTTGTTAATTTTAGTGACTCTATTTAGATTATTTATCATGGAAGTTTCAAACCAATTCAAGGCATAAAATGATCATAATCATCATTTTTAATGGTTCTGAAAAGATGCAACCATTGTTTACCTAATGGTGTACCAAATTATATCAAATAGTGGCTTGAAAAAACACATTTCCAATGTAGGTTCCACTGGATAGCTTGTGGAACCCACCACGTACCGGATAACACCCTGAAAGACTAAAACATTTATCAATTTGATTTCTCCCTGATCACATTAATTCCCCAAAAAAGTATCTATTTTATCATCAGAGGCTCTAGAACTCTCCTAGACCCCATGAAGGCTATAAATACTCTGTAATGGTTCTTAGAAGTATTTGGTTACTTAGAGAATCATTTATGTGCTTTAATGATTAATTTTATCACCACTGTGCTCTCTTACTCACTCACCTCTTTATTTCTCAATATTTTCATATTATATATCTGATGTGGGGTTGATATATTTTTTCATTAGGCATGAATATAGAAATTATCTTTTATTTTTTATTTCATATATTTCTTGAACATAAAGAAAGGGTAGATTTGGTACTTTCTTTGCCTTAAAGGAAGGGGTGATTGGGTTCCTAGCCCTAACCATTAAAAGGATAATCATTCTTGGGTTTTTTTCTATAACCAATAAACCCCAAGGTTATTACTTCTTAAAACATGTTTCTTAGTAAAAAATAAAAAAATAATTGGTTTGGTTTTTTTCTACAACCGTTGAAAATTGAGGTTTAAAACAAATCCCCTCAATGTTACTTTAGGGGAGGATGTGTAGGGATCCCCTAGGAAATTATTTCTAAACTCGTTTATCAATTGTGTCTTTCATTTATTTCTAGTTCTACCTCACTAACTTGTTTATTTCATTTATACAACTTATAATTGTATTAATTTTATGTAACTCTTATTTTGACATCAATTATTTTAATCTCATCAAATTTATTATTTTTTAAATTCTTTATAATTTAAAAATGATATTAATCCCACACTTAGGAACCTTTTTTAGAAAAAAAATTGGTCTAAAATCCAACTATTTTATTTTCAAAAACCTTAACCGGTTAATTGAATGATCATATAAGGATGAAATTAACCTCAAATACCTAAAGTGGTCCTAAGGGTTATTATATGTGAATAGATAAATTTTTGGATTGTTTGTACTATAATTAGTAGAAAACTGACATGTCTACTTTTCATATAAGTATAGGATATATGGTTTGAAGAATATTTATTCAATCATATTATCCCATGAATGAATGGGAAGTTAAATTTACCCCTGATGATATATCGAAATTCTATCGTGATGGAAAGAAAATTAATTACCTACATTGTTGGTTTGATAGAAATGAATTTAATAGAGTTTATGCATGTAAAAATGTGTCAGGATATTTTTAAATTATTTATGGTTACCTATGAGGGTATTAAAAATTTAAAATATATTTTTCTTGATAAGTAAATACATGTTTTTTAAATATTTAGTATTCATACTAATATGTATATAACTAAAACATTTACCCTCTTCACCATTATTTTTAGTGGAGGAAGTCATTCAGTGATGTTATTTGAATAGATATTCTTGTGAATAATATCCCTTAGGTCTCCCCAAGTTATTAGGAACCTAACATGATGGAATATATATAAATTGAAGGATTTATAAAAAATTCTGGTTGAATAATTCATAGGTTGAAACTTGAACAATGATACCACATAGAAAATAGAAAAGAATAAGGAGGTAAAAGTATACAAGGAGATTCAAACCATTACCTTCAAATCCAAAAATTATGAATCATAAATAAGTGGAGAATAAATTGAGAATAATTCCATGAAGGGGATCAAATTATTCAGAAATATAGAGGACTACAATAATAATATAAGTAGAAGAAATAACAACTAGAGGTAAGATGCTATTAGTGTACAAAAAGGGCCACATAAATTTGAAGTATTCCAATATAAAAAATAATTCAAAAAATAGGAGAAAAAAGGCCTTAAAATTATTGATATGGAGTATTAGTAATGATTCCATATATTAAAAAAACATAAGTGGTATAAGTTCTATGTTTCTTATGGACAACATCGGGGAAAGCTAAAAGTTAAATTATTCTACTTAAACTTGATCTTATATCCACCTAAATTATAATTATTTATTATATACAATCTATCAACTTATAGAAGTATTTTTTTTGAACTAAACAAAACTTTTAGAGAGCTTAAAAGGATGTTTAATCTAGTGGTTAATGAGAAATACTCTATTTTTAATGAAAATCTAAAATTTAAAGAGTAAAATGAAAAGATCAAAGATATTATTTCAAATAATGATGAAAATAAAAATATAATATTTAAATTATTATTAAAATAAAATTATAATTCGAAAAATAATTAGATAAATATAATGGTAAATGGGTTCATTTAAAAGACCTACAAAATTTTTAGAAATTAAAAAATATAATAAAAGATCTCAAAAGTGATCTTTAAAAATTCAACCAATGAAATCAAAAATTAAATTTTATTTTTTTGTTATTATTGGAATGGAATATATTACTCATTTATTTGGTTCTTCAAATAATACCAACACCTTGAAAAAAATATCAATTTTTTAAAAGGGTTATCTCAAAATAATATTTTCAATTATTTATAAAAACAAATATTCTAATTTATAAATTTTTTTGTAAAATTAAATTTCATGTAAGGCCTTAATCCATCAATTTTTCATCAAAATGTCACTCTAGAAAATCATTCTAAAAGTAATTATGTGTTCCAAAATCTCTCATGGATAAAAGATTTTGACCAAGATTTTGGGTAACAAAATCTTTAGTCACTTAAAAAAAATTGGATTATTGAAGAGCTATATTAGTATACGGATAACCAATGTTCAAGGAATTTGTGTGGTGACCACATTGAGTTTAACCAAATTGAGGATATTTGTGGAGGGATGTTTCCTTTCGAGTCAAATCAAGGAGTAAGATCATAATTATAGGTACCATGGGATTTAAAAACTCTTCTATTATTGAATACATTTTTTATGTCAATCGTTTGGAAAATAATTTACATATATTTATTCAACTATGTGATAGCGGTTTTAAAGTTTCATTTAAAAATTTTATTTTCATATATTTTAGTTTATATACAAATCATTTATTTTATGCTTCTAGATTTTAAAATGTTTATTTCATTGATTTTAAATCCATTTCAATCCAAAATATTGAATAATTACGTGATCATTCTAGTGTGTCCTGGATATTTCATAGTTGTATTGATCATTATAACACGCAATTATTAGTAAAAATTACATGGAAATACCCAGTAATAGATTTACCAAAATTTCATTTCCAAAATTACATCTTCCGTCAACCATGCCATATTGGTAGACAACTTAAGTCATATTTTTAATCTAAAAAGGAAGCATCTAACTATAAATCCCATTAACATATACAAATATATATTTTTAGACCTACAAAAAATGGCTAGTATAGAAGGTAAATCTTAATTATTGGTAATTGTTGATGATTATACATGATATACTTGGGTTTACTTATTGGAAAATAAAAGTGAGGCTTGAAATGTATTCATTAAAAAAATCTAATAATGTTGAAAATAATAAATGGAATATTATCATTTACCTTTATAGAGATCATGGGGAGAGTTCAAAAATATGTTTTTTGATGTTTTTTTACATGGTTATAACCATTCATATTTTCTCTAAGAACCCCCCTAGAAAATGGGGTTATTAAAAGAGGGAATAAAACTTTGCAAGAAATTTCCTGAACACTCCTCAATTAATTTAATATCCCTAAATATTTTTCAACAAAAGTGATTAATAATAAATAATATAACATTAACCATGTATCTATAAGGATACATCTTAAAAATAACCCTTATGAACATTGTAAAGATAAAACACACAAGGCTGGTTATTTTATGGTATTCAGTTGTAAGTGTTTTATTCGTAATAAAAAAATATAATTTAGGTAAATTTGACCCTAAATCAGATGAGGGTATCTTTCATGGTTTTTAAAACTAATTTAATGCTCATAAGGTTTTTATAAAAAGGTACAAAACCATTAATGAATCAATTAACATCAAATTTGATGGGAATTTTCGAAATGAAAATCCTAAAATTGATCATTCTGTGGTAGATCTCTATAAAATGAATGTAAATAAACCTAAAATTCTAAAATAAAATGAATTTAAAAAAATTATATATCACTGTTCCCATGTAATGGTTTAAATCGAAATATCATCCTCTAATAAATGTAATCAGTGTTTTTCAAGTCGGTACTCATACTCAGAGGTCCGCTATAAATGGAGTACAATACCTTGATTTTCTGACACAACTGGAGTCCCAAAATCATTATTATTGCATTAATGATGAAAATTTGGATCCTTAAATTCAAGAGTAATTAAATAAATTTACCCATATTAATATTTGGAAACATATTAAAAGTCCCAATGATCATCCAATTATTGGCACAAAATGCGTCTTTATAAATAAATTGGATGGGAATGGTAATATGACCCATAAAAAATAATAATATATTTCCATAAGATAAAACCAATAAGAAGGAATTTTTTATGATGAGGTTTTCCCTAGTCACTAAGATAGAGTCTATAGCTGTCTTATTTTAATTCTCATCACATTTAAATATTAATCATTTCCAAATGGATGATATAATTAATTTTTCAAATTGTTTTATTTCTAAAAAGTTTTTTTTTTGAAATAGGGACCTGATTTTGAAGACTCAAAAAATGTGGATCAGTTTTTCATATTGACCAATGAAATATATTGATTAAAAAAATACCCTCAATATTGGTATGAAAGTTTGAATAAATTTATTTTTGAAAATGATTTAGAAATGGAAAAAATTGTTCCAATTTTTTTTAAATTATTTCAAATGATTATTTAATTGTTTACATTTTTATTTATTATTTCATCTTTGGTTCAACTAGAGAGCCTCACCACAATAAATTTTCCAATTTAATGAGTAAGTAGTTTGAAATGTGTTTTATGGGATAAATTATATTTTTTTCATAGTTTTCAAATCTAAAAAAAATTGGATAAGATTTGTATCCAAAGAAAAAACACTAATGAGATTTTTAAATAAGTTTATCATTGTTTAATATAATGGTATTATCAATCCATTGAGTAATTAATGAAAGCTAAACTTCGATAAATCTGGTAAACTTGTGGATAATATACTTTATAGAGGTATTATTGGGAGACATCTCTACCTTGCCATTAACCGTACATACATCATGCCTTGCTTATTCCTTTATTCTTATTTTCAGTATAATAAAAATTAATTTCATTTAAATGTTCTCAAAATAATTTTTATATATTTAATAGAGACTAAAAATCTTGTCTTTATATATCCAAAATACACATTTGTTTAATTCTCATGTTTTTTTGTGGATTTTGGTGGTTTTTGACATTATAAGAAATGAACAAGTGTGAATTTACACTTATATAGGAAACCCCTTATCTTTTGGTGTTGTAAGAAGAAAAAATGCTTTCTATTTATATATCTAAAGATAAATATATTTTTGTAGGGAGTTTTTCTCCCTGATTATTTGGATAAAACATACCCTTCAGGATAATGTTCAAAATTATGCTCATGTGAAAATTAAATGTGTCATCACAAGTGAAATTTATATTTCTAAAAATACAATTCCACAGTCTCGCACAAATCGAATTTACCCTACACACCATTTCATTAGAAAAAATTTCCATAATTTGATATCATGATTGATTTTATTTATACTAATCTTCAATGGGACAATATCTTCTATATACCCCTTCTAGTTGAAATTTTTTATTTTATTAAGATGAAGTTATGAATGAAAAAAATATAATAAAC
Source organism: Viscum album (assembly GCA_963277665.1). Lineage (NCBI taxonomy): Eukaryota > Viridiplantae > Streptophyta > Magnoliopsida > Santalales > Viscaceae > Viscum > Viscum album. The sequence goes on along the minus strand of OY728131.1, from coordinate 777,328,967 downwards.
TATTTATACTTATCGTGAATTAATTCTTTCCTTAATTTACTCTTTGTTAGGAATCTTGAATTTCAATATAATAATATTTTTTAGTTAATAACTCAATTGATTAAATTAATTTGATTAACTCTTTTGGTAATGTTTTGTTTTGTTATTTTTTTATCTCTTGACTCACATGTTCTATGCGGGACCACTTATACTTTTAATGGTATGCATAATTTTAGGGGATCTATACATTTTTAATAAAATTTTTCAATTGAGATATTTATTTTGAAAATTATATTTGAGTTTTTTTGGAATTCAAATATCCATCCTTAATCAAAGGAACATGTGTTGTGAAGGTTATAATTTTCGAAGGATTATTATCAAATCTTAAAATATTTATGTTTTAAAATTTGTCTTCAAATTTTTTATGAAAATATCTATTTTATATTCCCAATTAAATATTATTTTTTCTATCTCTTAATAATAATTATTATGGTATTGAAAATAAAATCTTTTTTGAATTATATTTTCATAATTATATTAAAGATTAATTTAATAACTTATTTCCATGAGTTTAACAATATCCAATTTAGGAATATATTTTTTTTAAAAAGTTATAATCTCACTGTCAAGTAGTTATCATTAATTTTTTATAAATTAAATGGAGTATATAGTTTTTTGTATTATGAAAAATATAATAAATTTTTAAATTGTTTAAACCTTCACATTTTTTGGATTTTTGATCATCACAAAGGGAGGTAAAATCATTAAATTAGAATTAAAATGTATATTTATTTGTTTTAAAATGAAAAATTGTGGAAAATTATCATTTGAATGTTATTATTATACTTAAATAATTTTATATTGAAAATTTGTTTCTTGGATAAATTTACTTATGAAAAATGTAAATTTATTTTAATATATATTTATAAAAATAATAATAATACAATTATATTATTAATTGAATAAGTGTCTATTCTCATCAAAAATGTGGAAAATGTTGTGAATTTCACTCTCTTGGGTAGTTTCGAATAATCAAAAATAGAAAAAAAAATCTTATGGTTTTATTGTGTGAATTTTAGTGGATTATTTTTTTTATGAGGTATCTTGGATGTTTCAGGACAATTAAAGGCATAAATAGGATCATAATAAAAAAATTAGTGTTTTATACCAGAATAAACCAGTGGATTCCCTATGGTTTTCATATTGAAAAAAATAAATCTATTGGATGGGGTCTCACTAGTCTCAATTCACCTCCAAATGGCTCTGTCCAACCAGCAAAGGCTCTATAACCCTCTTATACCCATCTAAAAGATATAAATACACCATCGATGGTGCTGGTAAGGCTTTGGTTACATGAAAAAAAATTCTTGAGATCTTTTGATTTAATTGCATACTCTCAATCTCTAATAATATAATGTATCTCTAACACCCATTCTTTTCATATTATAATTATTCTATGGGATAGAGATATTATTCTTCATTGGCTTGCATATACAAATTCTCTATTATTTTTTATTTTTGTTTATTCTTGGCCATATATAAAGGGTGTATTTGATTTTTTCTTGGCCTTAAAGCAATGAATGACTAGTTTCCTATCCATAAACATTAAAATCTATCCATGTTTGGGTTTTCTAGGTATAACCAATGTAGAAGAAGGTTCAAACAGTTGCAACACGTTTCATGCCACAACCACTAAAAATAAGGGTTTGGTTTCCTTACTACAACCATTGAAAATAAAGGTTTAAACTAAACACACTCATGTTTACCTGAAAGGAAAAGACATTGGGATCCCTTATGTGATTATTGTTGAACTCCTTTATCAATTTTTCTTTGTATTTATTTCTCATTCAACTGATATAACTATTTTATTTAAATGATTCTAATTATCATTAACTTAATTGTATATAAATATTAATTTCTCTTCAATTATTTTAAAATCATAAAAATTATTTTTAAAATTCCAAATTGTTTTAAAAGGCAGTTCACTAGCCTTCCTCTTTCCATCCTTTTTTATACCAACACCATCAATATAGAAAATACTCTCAACATAATGGATAGGTAGAATAAATAACTATCATATCTTCTAATTCATCTTATACAATATGAGGATAAAATATAACTTCTCCTTCTTTCTTACTCTATCATATTCTAAGAAGTAATTATATTGTAGTATTTGTATCTACACATACATATTTTTATTCATTGATATAAAATATTTATTCCTTTGAGAATAGTTTTAGTATCTTAATCTCTTTGATACACTAATTTTTTTCAAATGATTTAGTATCTATTTCAGACTTATTCCTTAATGCACATGGTTTCATCTCAAGAATAGTTGTGTAAAATTATCAATAAAATCTCATTCTCATATTCTTCTTTTTTCACATTGATATAAAATAATGAATATTACTTTGATAACTCTAATATATAATGTAACTTTGATTATTTCTAGAATAAGATAATCTCATTAAAACTAGTAGATATTATAAATTTTCATTCTAAAAAATATGATTAAAATTCCATTAAATATCTTTATGAAAACTTTAATGAGACTCATGAACCTTTATGAGCTTCACAACATGCATGGATTTTTAATTCATTCCATACTATCATGTAGAACTATCATAGTTTCATGTCATACATTTTTATGGTGTGACTACCATATCTCATAGAACATGATTTGTTTTATACATCATCTCAAATATTATCACATCCATTTAGAATCATTAAGATATTTATTTAGTCAATAAAGTACACAATATCCCAATTTTGTTGTCCAATTCTTCTCAAAATCTCACATTTTTAAAAGTATAAATTATTACACAGGATGTTCAACATCTTATATTCCACCTTGTTGAGATTCAAACATCTTATATAATTTGTAATATAATTAATTTTCTATATCATCTATGAAGTCAAAAAAAAAAATATATATTCTTCAATTACTTTATATTATTCTCTAATGATTTCTTATATATTTACCCTTCCAATATTTTTCTTCATTCATATATATATACCTATCACATATTAACTAGTATTCTTATGTAACAAATGTGTTATTTTCTTTTTCATCGTTTTCTCGTTGAACCATACACATATGCATCATTGATTTAATACATAGCCAAATTTTAATAGAATCTCTTTCTCATAAGATTAAATAAATCTTATAGTTTCATAAATGAATCTTACGTAGCTAATATACATCTCTTACAATGAGAATATTCACACTTATAAAATTATCCCATTGAAAAATTCTAACATCATCATAAATATTATTAAAATATATAAGAAACATAAATTTTTTAAAATGAACCTTATAAAATTTTATATAACACTTATGATTCTTAGGGGTCTTCTTGCCATTAAATAATTTTTTATAATTAATATGGAAGTGATGGTTAAGAAATTATATCACTAACCCTTTTGATTTTAAAATAGAACTTATAGTTTTTATTTCCTTTATTTATTATCATATATCTTATATATTTTCTCCCAAACATATCTCACAAATGACATGACATTATCAATTTTAATGAAAACATCATAATTCTAAAATTTCCTCCAGAGATCTCAAAACCTCTTTAATTCATAAAAGGTATTTTAAAATCATTCCAAAACATTATATAAAGTATATTATTCATATGATACAACAATATTCATTCTTAAGAATTCGTGGATAGTTTATACATCATTATGAAATATTTTTCTATTTTTTAATCATAAATCGTCAAATTATTTTACATAACCAACCTTCTCCATAGTAAACAATGATCCAACCATATAATCAAAACTTTTCATAGAAATGAAGATTAGATCTCTAATAAACAAATTTTAGGGATTTTATCCTAGAACTTATCTGTTAGGATATTCCGAGATATAAACATCACAAAATCCTTTATCTAACTATATATTAGTTTTATCCTAATTTATTGGGATCTTCTACATTAATCATTCTCAGCACACATTGAATTACCTTCACATAACCATCTTAATACCAAATGAAATGTATATTTGGGATCTCTAATCTCACAATTTAAATTTTAAATCAATTTTTAGTGTTTTTATTCTCCTCTACATTGATAATAATTACAATGGTGAAAATATTATTTATGGAGTTACTTATCAATAAACATCATAAATTTTTTTCAAAAAAACTTATTCTCCCACTTGTATTCTTTTTTAAAACATGATCCAATACATAAAGAAAAGAAAAAAAATAAAATTTATCTTAATAATGAGTAATTAATTAATCAACAATAATTTTACATGAAAATTTATTATTGAATAAAATAAGAGTGATTAATCCAACGCTCAATGTGGTCTGTTAATCATTCATGTATGTGATATCACTTAAGATATTTCTTGTAGGTGATACAAAAGTATATTCATTATAGATATTATAAACATCACACTTATTAAATAAACACATAAAAAATATTCATGTATTGAAATATTTTATTCCCTATTTTCAACTCAATATTCACTCCCTCATAAATTATCAGTTTTGAAAAAATCAAACACAATATGGGAAAAAAATTTCTATACCTCATCACCATGTTCTTAAGGGAAATATATATAGTTTATTTACATAATATAACCAATATCTAAAAGTTTAAACTTTTTTATTCCCCTAAATGGTTTCATAGACTTATATCTTTATTATGGAAGTTATTCTTCAAGATGAAATAAATCTACATCTTATATTATATGAAATGATGTAAGGATTCATCAAGAAACCCACCATGGTTTCCTTATTTTTGTTATATCATAATTAAAACACTTAATATAGTTCAACTTTTTCATATAAAAACATCAATTTTCTATATAAATAAGTACATGATAACAATTATGGGAATATATTGAGTGTTTACAATCATATTTTTCATGAGATAAATGTATCTAAGGTTTGAATCATATCCCATGAACACATTTCATTTATCATATTCCATAATGAGAGCTTTTCTAGAATGATTATTCATTGGTTTTCAAGTTATTTACTTCCATTTATAGTATAGAATTATTATTAATTTTTTACATTCTTTTTATTTGGATTTTTCTTTTTTTACTTTAGTGAATAGTGATTCCATAGCCAATTGAACTTCATCATTAATTTCCATCAATAATTTCTGTATAAGAAGCCTTTTTATTCAATTTTTATAATTTTGTTTTGGATTTTTCATCTTCCACACAAGTTATGAAGATATCTTGGGTTACCTTTTAAAAAAAATCTTATAAAAGTTGAGTTCTTCTTTATGTGGAATGAATTATTTCCCTTAAGAACATGCACTTTCATGTTATTTCCCCATCCATCTAAGAATTTCTAGTTTATATGTAAAAACAATTAATAATTCCTTCATAATATTATCAATTTTATATATTTTCTATTTTTTCATAGAATCTGTTATGTTACCCTTCATAGGTAACACCTATAGTTATACATATAATATGTCTTCAATCAAACCAACCATATTATTTCTATATTGAATTGATATAACATTATATCCTTTAAAATTTATTTCATGGTATTTTTTAGTGTACCGTGGTATGATATTTTTTGCAATAAAATATATAAATCCTCTACGGTTTTACATCCATTATAGTTTTCATCGTTTAATTATTTAGGAGTATTTTTCTCAACTCATTACTTATGTTTAATCAAGTATGAAAACTCATTTTCATTTATAATTTGTTTCATTAATTATTTTTGTAACATCCTGACCCATATTCCACTAAAATAGTGTCCGAGATGGTACACCAATAGGCCTTAAGTGCACCTCCCCGTATTCTAGAGGCTACCAACTAGGAATGTGATCCTAAAGGTGGTACATTAAGGATACTATACACTCATATCAGAGTTACAATAGCATAAAAACCAAATATCATCCATATATGTAATAAAAAAATATGGAAGAAATAAATATAAATAAGGTACAAATAGATGAAATGAAATGTGAAATAGGCCAGATGACCATGTGATTAAAACATCACTGGTAAACCACTAGGTTGGTCATACATAAAGGTGTGCATGAATGAATATGAAATAAAAGAACAAATATTTACCAAAGACTCTAATCTAGAACAAATAACCAGTCTCAAAGACACTGTTGATCTAATCTATCCCAATAAAAATAATCCACATGAGTAGATCTGGCCAATCATGCTACCCTAGGCCTCAACACTTTCCATCATACATTTTTACTCAACATGAATAGAAAACATATGGTCTTCATGAAAACCATGATGCACATACAAGGGGGTGATAAATAAACTAGTTAGGCCACCCCCAATGGAGAACCTATTAATCTTCCATCATATGTGAAAACTCACTAAATATTCTCATCCTTACTCATGCATAACTAGAAATGATAAATAAAATAAATAAATTGAATCCATAATCGACCCCTGGGTTCGTGATCTCGGTCAATGGGGTAATGTTACATCACATATATATATTTATATAGGTATATATATATTTTACCAATAATATATATATCCACATAAATATATATTTATGTGAATAAGGTAAAAAAATTAACATAAATCAATAGTAGTTGATCATTGGTTTTATAATCCCCATCAACAATACATTCTTTAGACATTTCTAGAAATGTATCTATAGAAGATATATTTCCATAAGGGATACATTTCTAATCCCTTTTATCACCCATACTCTCCTCCAATCACTATAATGAAGGATTTTATATACCTATGGAAAATCATATAAATATAGAACTACATTAACTATTACCGACATCATGTGTATCAAGTATCAGACCTATGAGGGCCATGACCTAGGTCCATTGACCAAGGTGTCAGATTCGAGTCCATGGAGATAATTCATAGAAATTCTAATATAATATTGACCTACAAGATCAAGGACACTAGGCCACATCTCACAGACTCCACCTTGAGTCCATGGAGCACATATCTATAAAAATTGTTATAATATAGACCTACTAGGGGTAGGACTCAAGGTCATTGACTAAGGAATCCTTCATGAGTACACCGGGTGTATCCATAAAAAACATTGTCTAATATCTACCTACTAGGGACTGGAAAAAAAGCTATTGACTAAGGTTTCCTCCTTAATTCCATGAATCACATCTATAGAAAACTTAGTAAACAATGCCATACCATCACAAATTTTTAGTGTCATACCACAATGACCATCATCAGTTTAATATTTTTATTCTGATAATCCATATGGTGTGCTCAATAACGGGGTTGTAGGAAATACCTTCGGAAATCCATGTCACATACTTCATCGCACTAGGTTGATCTTAAAAATACCAGTATGCACCGTTTGTAACCATTTTTACATTATTTATGACCATGTGAATGTGTAAAAAATGTATGAGGGTTCCCAAATTCCTAACCCACCACTACTTCCATTGTCTCGCAGGCTCTAAAGTTTAGTACAGGTTATAAGGTGACATCATCTATGTTATCTACCCAAACCCACATATTCTCTTAGGGTTGATCAAACACCAAGGTACCCACTAGGTCTCTTAGTTCAACACACTAGAGAGGCATCCTACTTGGGATCATCAATTTCCATACATAAGAAAAGGAATCCTTTTTTGGAACCATAGAAAATATATGCTATTAGAGGAATCCTAAATGGGATCCATAGAATAAGTAAGTAAATAGAGGCATCGTACAAGGGATTCTCTAAGGTTTAACATAAGTTGAGGCATTTTACTATGATCCTTGAAACAGTATACATGTAGAGGGGTCCTATTAGGGATTAACTAAATTATCATGCAAGAGAAGTCATCCCATAGGGGACCCTCAGTTATAGTATTATGGTAGACTCATCCTATAGATGTTGGCACTAAATTTCCCTTGAGGCTAAAAATGATCATCTTAGAGAAAACTAAATACCCCATTTGTCTCATTAGACCATTCTGAGAAGGCCAATTGTGGTGTGCTTATGTTTGGAGACGTGCGAGCAAGATTGAATCCCATTCATAAGGTTATTACACACCCAATGTGATGTAAATGGATATATTCCACCCCATCCATAAGAAAATGGCTAATGAAGATGCATGGAAGTGTAGAGGGTGTGTAAGGATCTTACGCGCTCAATGTGAAGTCAAATGCCTCCATCCAAGGAACACGTTTCCCATGATTCCAACAATAATTTATCTAATAAATATAGGTGTTCCCCTATATTTTTGGGGTAATGATCTGGAAGTCAAACAGTTTCTCTCGTGTGCACATGAACACCCCTTCTGTGGTCGTACGCAAGTCATGGATTCAAGTTATAAGATCTTTCAAGGTAGTCCCTCGTGGGTTCACTTTTAGGTGGACCCAAAAGGTATTGATCCTTTCTCATTTTCCTTTTTCCCTAAATCAAGTGTCTGAAAAATATAGTCCTTGTGTGCAATAATCACCTCAGGAAGGTTCTCACAAAATACGCTTCTTTCACACACCACAGACCCATATGCACATCCATTTTTCTATGAGTCCCATTCATTCTACAATAAATCCCCCAATATTTTATACACCTCCTCCTTAGGGATCCATGGGATGATTTTATCCAAAGTCCCCATGCTTTATAACCACTTGTTCATTCCTCCCAAGTCTTGTAAAAACCTTTCCCGTGTAGCCCCCAAGGCTTGTATGAAGTGATTTCCTAGACCCTCATGGGAGATCCCTTGTTGTGATGCCCTACAACATAATTTTTTGAATAGTTTCACTAATGGATCTATCTTTGTGGAATATCCATGATAATTTGGACCCCATGATTGACCAATCCTCCACCCCACTTCTATTGGGCATTACTGATGCCTTTCCTTCCCCATGTGTGGGTGGGTATCTGTCATGTAAGTCTAAGGGATAAAAACCATGTCCTCACTGTCCTCACATCAGAACATTAATTTTCCATGTGTCATCATCCACACCACATGATGTTAAATTATAGCCTCACCATATTCCATGATCATGTGGATATCCACCTCATGCATTTTTCATACCCACTCGTCTCCATGAGAGTGAGATCATCATCACATGGAATGAGATCCTCCTCACATGGAGCAATGTCTTCCCTACAGGGAAGGGAGACTATCCTAGTGTAATCCCCTAACAATTAATTCATGAGGTGTCACTCTTTCTCCTCATTTCCTCCTCCTAAAAAAATACTAGAGATGGGATGATCATCAGGGACTCTCAATACCACATCCCTGTCACTTTGGTATTTTGTGTCATGGGTCAATTATACACAAAATCCCCACACAATCCCTCACTGATGCATCTTTTGTGATATGACCATCTAGTCTACTACTTATTGTTTCTCACACCCATAATGAATCACATGGTCTTAGAGTTTAGTAGTTACCATGAAACCTAATTTTCTGGGAATCTGTCCTGGAGTAATCCCCAAGTTCAACCTCCATGGCCCGCTAACCATGCATAATCATTGGAATTTTAAACTATGTGGGTCCTAATCCATGTATTCTATACAAGGAACGTAGGAAACCTCCCCATATTTCAAGCCTAGAACCATCATATTCATGTTGATTCTATCTTGTCCTTACCATATGACATTAAAATGCATGCGATAATAGAACATCATGGACTTTGGTCCCTATCTTCTAAACATGGTATGTTGGAATCCACCCTGAGGTTCAAGCCCCTCATCCATTATTATCATGGTCTTTCCCTTGAGTCATTATATATCGAGAGGATCATTATCTAGTCTAAAGTTCACACTTCCTTTAGGTCCCTATCCATGCATTTCATCCCCAATATTTTCCTCCTTAGGAATCTCAACACCCTACTCCTGAACTATGTGGACATTGATTCCAAACCACTAGAATATATAGGAATCTTACTTGAGGTTCAAACCTAACAACTCATCACCCTCCATATTTCATCCATTCCTTCATCAATTCAGTAATTTCTATCATGATTCTTACCCAGGCTTCCACATCTCATTGAGATCATTCCATCAACACCATCACTACTCCTAGAAGCACCCATGAATTTAACCATGCCTAAACCCCACACAATCTATATACATCTAACCATGAGTGTTTCTCTTGTGATGGGAAGCTTACCATGTGTAAGATCCAAATAACCCTTTTGAACTACATGGGTTTTGATTCCTGTCTTCTATACAGGGTATGTAGGAAGCCTGCACAAGGTTCAATCCCAGCCACTAGTAAACCTTGGTGTCACCCTCCATGGGGTCCATCTATATAATGTTCCATCAGTTGTGTCCATATCATCCTTCATGGTTTCAAATATTTCATTTTATGGGACACATCATCCACGTTCATCGTTAGAGGTGTTCCCACATGTCCAATAGTAATCCTTGGTGCCTCCCTCCTAGGAATGTACCCCATAATGGTATGACACATTCTCTTTATGATATTCACCATCTCGGGTCCACTCTCATTGGGTGTTCTAATTCATCCATTTGGTAAACCTTCTCGGTGCTCCCTCCTAGTGATCCAACTCTTTGATCCATCTTCATGGGACTTTCTTATTGACCTCATACAATATCCACTAGATATTAAACTCGTGGCCTACCTCATGTTAAACATGGGATGCCTGTGGAAAAACTTAGAAGACATTTCTCTATCATAAAATACTACATGATTGATATGGTATGCCTTGGGTTTCCATTCCCTTTATAATCTATCCTATGATAAAAAATATGGGTTGTAAATTGTTCTAGTGCCAAGACTTGCTCATGGATTCTCAACGTGACTACTTCCATGACTAAAGTTTTATACCTAACAATACCTATTAGAATTTCCAAAAATAAGTAGTGTAATTAACCAATGTCCACAAATAGATGGCCCCACAAATGAGTTTCATGAGAAATGTCTTAATCTATAAGGGAGACCCTGACTAGGCGGTTAATTCCACGGAGGAATCCACAGAAAGAGATATTAAAATCGAATCATCCCATTTCAATCAATGGGAATACATCATTGAAGAAGTGATTAATATCTCTTGACTTTGGAATATGGTATACAATTCAGTCATCGGTGAACACGAACACGCAGAGGTAGACGCACCTTAGTGAAAGTGTTGAAATAGAAATGGTGAACCTGACATGAACTATTATCCTTAATATGGGATTAGTGGCATTTGAGACATTAAAAGATGATCATGTCATCAGATCCATATATTTGACACCATGTACCACCAATAAATAGTGGTTCTATCATGAAAATCACTATAATTTGGTCTAATTAATCATTGGTAATTCGGATCTGTGACATCGCCAGCATGTATCTTCTCTCTCTCTATAGTTAAAGAAATTGGATGGAGCTTGGGAATTGGTCATTAATTTTCTTGTGTCCATATTGGTAGTTGAATATTTCTTCTTTGTAGGATCACAAATGTAGGAAACCAAACACCCCCCACCCACAGACATAGGGGAATAAGGTACAATAATGCGAAAATCCTGCATGATTCCACCTCTTCCACGAGGTCATCAAAGACCAAGCTACTAGGTTCCCACACCCCATATCACCCTCATAAATCTTGAAATTGATGGTGATAGACACTCTTGTTTGTTTATACAATCATGTTGGGGTTATTACCATGAGGGATATATCCTTCCACGACATGGAGTCTTTTTCAACTTGTTTTCGTTATAGCCCCCAAGGGTTTCACAGGTAGAAACTACTCCCCACTCCCATGTTCAAATGCTTTGGGAACCTCTCTCCAAATATATATTGTGAATCCCTCCCATATGTTGATGAGTTCGGGGATATTCATGTAATCCCATCCATGAAAACGACCCATGAGTCATTAAAGAGGTATCCCATGAGGCCCCATCAATATTGCCAACCGGTCCCTTAGGCGGAAGAACAGGTGGTTTATATACCTGCTCTGATGGCCTTGATCTGAATAACCAAACAAAAACATCAATCCCATGTTCAGGAAGATGACTATAAGGGGGAATCATCTTCAATAGCTCCCGTGGCCCATGCCACCCCCAGTGCATTCTACAAGATCTCTTCCACCACATATCCAGGATTCACTTATGTATGACCAGAATCAAGGCCTCAACCACCCCATAGATATGCTAGGTTGAATATTTTGGTTCTGTTATCACCAAAATTCTTCTTGGGATGACCTGTGATGATGATATCTAGTACATAAGCCCTCCCCGTACCACCTATAGTCAAAGTGTATGGACTCCCCACTCTCATGATCACCAGGGAGGTCCTCCCCATGTTCTCTACACCCGTCTAAGTGGAGGTCCTCCCCAACATGTCAACATTGGGCCTGAAGGTCCTTCCTGTGCCCATAGTACTTGATACGAAGTTCCTTCCTATGTCATGGACCACCAATGCGTAGGTCCTCATTATACCATTTCATGCTCAAGCAGAGTTCCTCCCCACAACAAAAATGACCAAGGTGAATTCCCACCTCACTTCATCACCATCCAGTATAGAGGCCCTCCCCATACTGCAACCAACCAAAGTATAGGTCCTCCCCTCTCCAGAAACTACCAAAGGAGAGGCTATCCTCTCTACTTTAATGATCAATGTGAATTCCCTCTTCATGTGATCACTACAAATAAGCACAGAGGTCCTCCATGTACCATAAGTAACCAACATGGTGGTCATCCCCATGTACTCACCAACTCTAGTGGTGGTCCACCCCACTACAGTACTCCCAACTACAGAGGTCCTCATCGTGCCTTTACTAACCAATACAATAGTCCTCCACATGCCCATTCTACTCAATACAGAGGTCCTCCTAACGTCTCATTCAACATATTCCCAGGTGTTACTTGCACGTCAACTCATCAAAGTGAAGGTTCTTTCCACTCCCATAATAGTCTAATAGATGGTCCTCCCCACTTCTATGACAATAGGTATAGAGGTACACCTCGTATCCAAAAAAATAAAATTTGTGTCCCTTATCATTCTATCAACCAGCCACACAGTTTTTGTCCTGATGTCGAAAAAGTTCCCTATCCTAATGAACCATCTCCGGGAAGAAGGCAGAATCGCCACTGTCGAAGGAATAACTCTAGGGAGGGGAGAATGTTGTTGTGAATCTCATTCGATTCTCTAATTTGGAAGTAGAGTGGGATCCACTGATGTTGTCTTCCCCCTGATCCTCTACATCAGAATCTAGGGTAGGAGCCCGGTGTGTGAGTTTCATTATCCTAGAAGGTAAGTTGCACCAGATCCCTGAATCCCTTCATAGGTATATGAAAGTTGAGAAATATTTGTCTCACTTCTAAGGTCTTTCCATGTAGTACCCACAATAATCACCAGTTTAATTCTCTACCTTAACATGAGATCATAGCAAGTTGTTCAATGGATTGTTGGATGAATAGAACCCATCAGATATTCCACCAATGGTCACTACCTTCGCACATGAAGAAATGTTGGACACCCTAAACTACGAGGACCTAATGATGCGGTCAGTACTTCCTCAAAGGGATGACCCAGGAAGCAGTGACCTATTATCTCATCCAATGTTTTCTACACCTGATAGTCCACCACCACAATGATCTTCATCAGTGATACTTCTAGTTCTTCAGCCATCCCTGACTGAAGAATGGGGAAATGAAGAACTGTATCCCACTTTTGAATAGAAAACCTTGTGGGATACTCTTGCAGCAGTTCAGTTTTTAGAGATTTTTTGGCTGATCTCTACTTCTGACTTCTACATCATGGAGTTGCTTTCCCATGATGAGGTCAGGTGTTTCTACCAGACTATATTGGTGATGAATTTTCTCCTTCACAACTCTTAGTTGCATTATCCAAATATCCAAGAGCACTGTGATGACATTATCCAGTAGTGTCACATGGTTGAGATAGTATTGCTTCTCATGAATTAGCACCCTACATCAACCAATTATCACCTGACCCTTCAATAAAAGTGCATTCATAGCCTCACCATGATCTGTAGAATTATTTAAGAGGAAACCACACATGTTAAAATCAGTGGATGGGGGGAGAATGCTTCTCTCAAATTTAGTACCATCCTAAACCAACATGTATTTTTAGGAAATATATAGGATATGTTGTTGGGTGTAGTCATGGTGAATATGTATAAAATTAAATCCACTCAAGGAGAGGGATACCTAGTCAGGGCTTGATGAAGAGGACTCTCCCCTTGAGATAGCATAGCACCATATGGAAACTCATACATGTATCATCACTTGACAGAAAAGGAAGATACTTTTCATTTTAGAGCCCTCCATGTAATTTATCATGGGGAAAGACCACAACAAGGTAACATGAGTGATCAAGAAATCTAAACCCTTCGACCAATCTAGTTTAGTACTGAAGAGGGAGGTTGATCCTGTCAAGGATACTTTTCTCTAGTAGAATCTAGAATAAAAGAAGGTAATTGATGAGCTCCTTGTTGAGTTCACTGTAGAGCACTATCCCAACTACGATGATCCTCATTATGATCCTATGCCTCTTCTATTGGGGCATCAGGAGTAGCCACATGCCCTCTTTGGCCAGTTGCCTCTCGTTGACCTAGATACTCTCACGCATCTGAACAGGATAGAGACTAGAGACTATGGAAATTTATATAAGTATTTATCTCCAAATAATACTATATTCCTTGAGAATACTTCTCAATACATGGCTCAGGACGTTCCTCCAGTAGTTCCTCAGGTCGTTCTTCTTGTCATTCCTCTAACAGTTCCAGAATCTGCTCCCTGAGCCACTGATCCTGCCTACTATGTTGATGATCCTATTAATGCATTAATTGGTAGGGATCCTCAACAAAACATGAACCCCCACTAAGAAAATTTGATGTTCACCCTTATCTCCTACCTTGAGTCCCTTGAGACATGATAAGTGAAAATCTCACCTGAGGGTAATATATATCTTGTAGGAGTGTATGACATGCACGCACCCTAGATTTAAGGAATCCCACCTTGTTCCCTTTCAACAGGATGGGTAACACACTGCAACATCTAGTGTAATTTATATCAATCTGTGGAACCATGTTGGGACCTTCAGCACAGTAGGGTGCTACTAATATCTAGTGTTTTATATTGATATTATAAGGGCCTATGTTCATCTGGTACATGTAGTTACCTATAGAGTCTATCATTGGTTGGGAAGATCTTTATAGGAACTTCCTTTAAATGTTCATCTCCACCATGCACAAGACAAGTATTTATGACCTCTTAAAGTGAAAAAATAGCCAAATGAGAGAGTCATTAATATTGATGCTGGGTGGAAGGGCCCCACATATTTACTCGACATGACACTAACCCAAGGGAAGTTTTTGATGATGTGTGTTGGTAATGTTATGAAAAAATTTGTTTCCTCACTCATCATTAATAATTTTCTTGGTGGATTTTTAGATTTTTATGATAATACTCATCACCTATAGGAGTCCTTGAGGAGGGCTAAGAAGGTACTTCCATTTCCCCCAGCTCCTACAAGAAGAGCTGTCAAGGCTGAGACTATCTCTGTTGTACAAATAAAGGGGACCAGACTTCTAAATTTGTTACTGGTGGAGCCTCATCAATTTCCTCTTTAAGGGAAATAGCCTTAGGATTAGTGTCTCCCAACATAGAATTAGTATTTAAAACCATTCAATGAACCTCCACCACCCTAACGAGATAATTAGGCTTTGGACCATCATCAAGCTCCTACTCCTCATTAGGGTTAGGCCCTGAAAATTCCATGTCCAGATAGGATAAAGTAGACATTTAATTTAATGAGGCTCAAGTTCATGGTTATTTCTATAGTACCCTCAATAAAGGGAGTCTGATGTTTCTAGAATTCAAGAAACTCCAGGAGGATGATATAACTTTTCTCCCCAACTTCTATCATTATCATAGGTTCATTGGACATACCATCCGAAAATGTTATGTGTTTAAGGAATGGTTCTAGGACTAGGATGATGACAATATAGTTAGCTTGGGGCCTACCCTAGAATAGGTTGCAATCATTTTTTTGATGTTTGATAGTGATAGAGAAGGTGAATGGTAGAATTTATCCATCTAATAGTCTCAAAAGTATGATGATTGGTTAGATGGTAGGGTAGTTTCTCAAGCCCATGGTGTTCTACATTCCAATTTGAATCGGTATGATCCTCTTAAAGTTGTTATACCTCCTCTTTCTACTGATCCTACATCAATATATCAACCTTAAACCTCCCAGTAGAGAATATGATAATGCCACTAGGGAAATAAAAGTCCCCCATCGATTCTTAAGTCATCTCACACCTTCGGTGATTTAATGCCCCAAAAGAGGGGAATCACTCTCAGAGTCTGACCTGTATTAGATGATTTCACATATGATAATATGGAACATGCCTTAGTGAATAATTTAGAGTTGGTAAATCCTTATATAATTTCATATAAGGAGGATTCTTAATAAAGTCCTCCCAATGTTCTCGGTCGATGCCATCGTCGATGAGGTAGTGGTATGTGAATCATTGGAATTCTCAGACCAGTGATTCAAGGAAATACTTAAACACAACCAATACCAAAAAAACATCATTAATGCAGAGCCCTAATGGAATAGATCTCTCAATCTATCTTTTAGATTCATCGACACATCTTTTCATGTTAATTGATCAGGCAGAGCCATTGAGACCACATCATGATCATCTGTGATTTACTATGGCTAGGCCTTAGACATCTGACAGTCATCTGGTAGTAATTTTATGGTGTTTAGCTAGTGAGAAATGGTGTATTCTCAGCACTAGAAATAATACACTGGTTCGTCAGGAAACTCCCCTCATACCTCATTTCAAAGAGCAACCACTTACAGGAAGAAATGCATTCCTTGAACAGAAGTATGATGTTCATAAGTAACTTGACGACATTTATACAAATATCTTTATTATAGAGGCCCTCCATATGTCAGAAGACTTGTGATAAGTCCTCACGATAGCCTTGAATATCCCCATCCAGTTTGAGATAGAGGTTTTTGTAGCTGAGACTTTCCATGCTCAATACATCGAGCATTCAGAATGTGAGACTATTATTTATTTCTATGGAGAAGATGAGAGTTTGATTGTGTGGGGGCACATCTGACCATTGTACATCATTGGTCAATTAAATGGTATGGAATTTCGTCACTGTCTCATTGACATAGGTTCTAAGACCAATCTTGTCCTAAACTATATTCTCTGTATGATGGGATGGACTGAAGTAGATATAAGTCCCTCATACCTAATTATTAAAGGCTTTGACTGGAAAAAACAAAGACTATGTGGAGAAATACACCCAAAGATCCAGTTTGATGGCCTCATTACAAGAATAAAATTCACGGTCATCTCGCAAGATACTGCTTATAATGCACTGATGGGTAGACCCTGGTCCACCTATATTGAGCAATTCCCTCCTCATATCACTAATGCGTCAAGTACTCCCTTAATGATGAAGTATGAATTCTCTATGCTGATTCTTCTCCCTTTGAATCTATATAAGTTCACTATATGGACAAGAAATACTACCAAATCAAGGAAAAAACATGATTAGAGAAATGAGTTTGAGAAAATTATCACTATGGATGACCCCTGGATAGACATGGAAGATGCTTACATCCTCTCGATTCACTGGTTGGAGGCCACAAGCCAAAACTTGGGACACTGCTTCTTCATCTTCGAGATGAGGGGAAGACACGTTGTCAGGTACAAGGAAAATTATAATATTAACATGTACATCTATATAGGATAGACTAATGTGATACCAACAAATCTTACCCTTGTGAGGTATTAGGATGTTCACCCCATGGCTATAGTAGTACGCCACACCTGCTTGTTCTGTAGGGCTAAGCTAAGGTAATATAGATCATCCCACCTCCATTGCTTTGACATCATCAAGAGGGGGACCTTAGTCAAATTCATTTGGAATTGGGTCAAAAAGCATTGTTTCAGGAGTCTCATAATAAATATTCCACTACCACTCAAGATGGAACCAACATTACTCCAAGGATAGCTAACCTAGAATAATTTATTCCTCTTGATGATCCTCTCACCTCAAATGATGAAGAACATTTAGAATATTTTCTTCCCTCATTTGTAGAGGGTATCACCACCACCATTTATGAGTTGGTACCGGTGAATCTTGGCACTGAGACAGATCTAAGGCTGACATTGATTACTGCATCCATTCCTAAAGTGACAAAAATAATATGTGGAATTCCTAAATAAGGATCATGATGTGTTTTCTTGGTGTTAGGAAGATATTTCCGGTCTATACCCTCATGTATCCATCCACCGTCTTAGTCTCCAAGGGAGTCATCATTGGTTTAAGAAGTCTCCTAGGAAGATGAACCCGTCTCACGGTGCTATGGTTGAGGTCAAAGATGATAAGATAAACAAGGATAACTTTGTCAAGGAATTTCAGAACCTAGATGGTGGTCCAAAACCATTCTTATTAGGAAGAATAAAAGAACAATTAGAGTCTAGATCGACTTCTATGATCTCAACCGCCACTACTTGAAGGATGATTTCCCCCTTCCGGTGATGAAGCTTTTGATCGATGCCACTATTTGATTCATAGAAATCTTCTTTAAGGATGGGTATTCTATGTATAATTAGATCTGGATGGATCCTGAAGATGAGGAATCTACAACCTTCTGAGCACCACAAAGTACCCTCAGTTATCAAGTAATGCATTTCAGTCTGAATAATAAAAGAGCCATCTATAAACATTCTATTCACTACATCTTCAAACCAATCCTCATAATTATAGTTTTATTCTATGTGGATGACTTCATGGTTAAATCATGCTAGAGCTAGGACCATCTCAGAGATATTAAGAAACTATTCGGCTTCCTCCACTCCTGCCATCTAAAGATGAAACCCTTAAATGTGCTTTTGGGGTGACCTCCAAAGTGGTCGTTGGTATCATTTTTAGATACAGAAGAATTGATATCGACCTAGATAAGGTCAAGGATATAATCTAGATTCCCTCTCTGAGAAACCTTTGGGATATTTGACACTTTAAAGACCACTTAGCCTACATACTCTGTTTCATCATGAATCTGGATGGCATGTGTAATCCATTTTCCAGGTTCATGTAGAAAGGATTCATATAACAATTGGATAAATAGTCTTCTATTACATTGGTGAGATCAATAAGTACCTTCTATAGCCACCGGTTCTGATGCCACCTGTATCTAGGAATCAAATTGTCGTTTATGTGCCACCTTGGAATAATCCCTCGGTGCCCTTTGTAAGAGTCAGTTTCATGAACAAACTGGTTGTACTTTGTTTACCTGAATATTTAATATAATTAAATATTAAACATATTATTACATATTGTTCATTTTTCATCAAGACTAATGTGTAATAATGTCCTAGATTATTCTTTTGCATTGAAAATAATATAGAAGTTCCCCACTATGAGGAGAACCTTGAAATTGTATGAAAATATTCTTAAATATAGTTTTGCGGTTGGATGGAACACTATAATAAGAAACATAGTATATAGAACTTCATGTGTGAGTACTCGTAAGAATCTGATACTTCCTCTCATTAAGTTTTTACATGATAATCTCCAATATAAGAGATTATAATAACAGGCCCACAAGTAGGAATTCTACATGTTTTGGTATCTTCAGATATTCCTATCTGCAAGAATGTGTAATGATCCTTATACTTTAATATTATCATTAATACATGTCACGACTCATGTACTTTGATTTATTGATGAAGACCGTCACACAGACAGTTGGTGGGAATTAGGGTATGTTCAGTGCATCACGAGTGGAATGTTATTAATGGATAAGTCGAAGAAGGATTTGTCCCTTCCTTTTATGGAAATTGATATCTCATCTATTTTATTTAAATAGAACCTTCATGTAAAATCCCATGTCCATGGTGTAATGATGAGTTTATTTCAGGTAGTCAAAGAACAATGTATCAAGCACAAAGGTTGATGAAACTACCACGAAACATGCTTGACGAGATATTTAGAGAAAGGGATTATATTACACAGTGATCATTCGTATGTGGATGTCATTGTTGCAACTTTAAGTTCTTTCTCTTGGGTTCCTTGACCCATTGCTAAACATTACTTTTGAACTTTAGTCAAGCCCACCTAATACCAATGAGAAAGAATCTTAGAGGGTCACACACTAAGTATTTCTCATGGTCTTAGTAAAATTATATTCTAATTTAATTAATGGAATAAATATTATTCTCAAGATAGTGGAATAATTTTATTCAAGTTAAAATTATTTAGTAAAATAAATAAATATTTATTCACTAGATTTTGGGTAAAATATATTTATTTATCTAATTAAACATTTAATAAATAGTTATTTACTAGTTTGTGAAAAAAATATTTTTTAATAGAATAAAATATTTATTTATTTATATAGGAGTTTAATAAATGGAAGTAGAGATTGAGCGGACTAAGGTCAGTTTTGTAGTTAAATAATTATTTTCTAGATGGTAAATAATTATTTAACTAGTTGGCACACGTTAAAATAATAATAACATTCCTATTATTTTGTGACACAGAATTTTATTTATAATTGTGTTTTGCACAATTTGGTGCACCATAAATAATGATGTGATATTATTCTTAAAATCGTGGGTTTTCTCAAAGGTTGTGAATTCATTTAATTGTTGGTACACAATTAAAAATTGTAACTGAATCTCCATGTCGATAAATAGACATGTACGTATATTGTTCTGTGTAATGAACTACACGCCTGGTGAATTTAGAATTATTAAGCTAAAAAAATTCTCTCTGGAATCCTCTTCTCGCCCCTCTCAAGAATGAGAGACGTTCTTCAAGGCTGAAGAAAAAGTGATCAAGAACGGCCGACACAAGACAGTCGCTTTGCCACATTGACACTCAGAGAATGAGTGGTGTTGATCTGAGTCCATCGAAGCATGTTTGGATTACTGCTGAAGTGATTCTAGTTTGGATCCTTGCAAGTGAAATGAGATAATCCAGAAAGGTCATTCCAGAAAATCAACATCATCAATAAAGAAAGTACCAAAGATCTTGGTATTATTTTATTTATGAAATTAATTAAATTAATTATAAACATGATGTTCAAGATCTTATTTAAAGGTTTTAGGACACTTCCTTCATTATCTAAATATTTGATTATATTATATGGAGATTGGTTTTCGTTATTGTATTGATCTCAGAATAATCATTGATCATGGTAAAATTTAAAACTGGGTTACGTCACAACCATGATTCCACTGCGCCTGAAACTATCAAGTGGTATCAAAGTGGTTACATCATAGTTTATAATTATTTAAATATTTCATTTATTATTTATGCATTTAATAATTTTGTTGTTTCAATTCAAGTTAATCATTCCACAAATCCGAATCTCGAGATCTGTTCCTCTTTTTTTCATTTCTCATTCACCTTACAGAACATTCTTTTCTTTTAATTTTCATTAAATTAAAATAGTGGATATCATCTAGAGGTGCCAAAGGTTTCTAGCCATAAAACACCAGAACACACAGCGTGTATTCGGCAGTACACATTGTGTAGTCAAGGTTAAATGCACTAGGTCTGGTCTTCCAAACCATGTCGTTTCATTGGAGTTTGTCTAAGTCTTAATGACTCTCTCTATTGACTAGGAACAGGTGGCACATGGTTTTCATATTAGAAGTTGTGTGTCCCACTGGACAAGGCATGGAGTCTCTTTGGGTTTGGGTTATACCATGAACCATGTACACATCTTTCCCAGATAGAAACTGTGTAACACAGATACTACATGGTGTATGGCCCACTGGACATGTCGTGTACTCTAAATATTTATGAATTAAACTCACACGATGTATCCCTAGGCGTGTACTTCGGATGAATGATGAACAATAGTACACGTCGTGTAGTTGGAAATATATATCATGTACTCATCCAAATGATGCAGATTTGTTAAATTTTTTTTATTATATTATAAAAACCCTTAAGATGTGTACCATGGTGTGGGAATAAAGCTGAGGCACGACATGTGATAGGTGTTTAATTTAACATATGTGTAATGTTCATTTATACTCATTGGGTAGTTATGAACAAGAATTTTCCGAGTTGCCTCCAAGGTATATGTTACGTAAAAAGATAATTTTAAATGAATTTACTTGTTTAAAATTATGACGGATGATAATCTCAAGGAAATTGAGAAATTTATTTAAGATAAAAACATTGACTAATTAAAGATGATAATTAATTGATTCGAGCATGATTTATCGTAAACA
Organism: Viscum album; assembly: GCA_963277665.1. Taxonomy (NCBI): domain Eukaryota; kingdom Viridiplantae; phylum Streptophyta; class Magnoliopsida; order Santalales; family Viscaceae; genus Viscum; species Viscum album. The sequence goes on along the minus strand of OY728131.1, from coordinate 777,306,839 downwards.
AGAACATGGAATGAATTGAATTCTATTTTTATTTATTCATAAATATCATTGCATGTATGGATGATCATTAGCTAGACCGGGACCTTTGTATATGGATGGTTTCTTTTAATTTTTTTATTTAAATTAAATTTTTTGTCCTTTTATCCTTCTCCTCATTAATATGTAGGGCCTGAATGCCCAAGTATTCTTTTATGTAAAACCATATTTTACCCCTCACAATAATGTGAGTTTAATAGCATATGTAATAGATGGAACTCCCATGCTAGTGGAGGTGGTTCAAGATATAGACAAGGAAAAACCAATCCCAAGAGATACAGAGGTGGACATGGGGAAAGCTGTAAACATGAACCTAAAATAATCAAGTTGTTTCCTCCCTATGTTAAGGTTAGTTTATCAAATTCTAGATAAAAAAACTATAAGAAAATCTCATGATCATGCCCTTTTATTTATTTTACTTCTATTATTTTCATGTTTTATCAGTATGGATGTGTTGTCGCGATCACATAATAATGAATTTAAAAAGCATGCAAGATGGAACTAAAATAAAATAGGCTTATCCGTAAATATTATCAAGACATGGTTAATCAGTTAAGTAAGTTCCAATTAATATTAACAAGAATTTGATAATGATAATAATAAATTTATTCATAAGTGATAAAAATCCCTCAAATAAATTATTATGTCAGACCAAGCCTTTTGTTACATGATTAAGGGAAAAACTCAATAAAACAATTTGTTCGATCAGCCCTTGTTGGGAAACTTAATTTTATATTGGAAGACCTTATGAAATGTTTCGGTTTTACATAACCATGTTACATCAAGAGGAGTATCTCTTGCTAGACTTGGTGTAATATTGGATGCAAGAGTTTATGAAATTTAACATTATGATTTTAGGATTGTGGTGTCCACTCAACAGATCAAGGAGTTGCAAGCCCAGAGTTGGAAAATAATTTCTTACCTAAATATGTTTAAATAGCTCGACCAAGTCTTTTTGGGGATATGAAAAGGGGAATATTGATCCTTTCCACTAGAATTTCATGGAAACTAAACATTCTGAGTTCAATGGTGGGGTTCATTGGGACTTGATAAAATAGTGGGAGTCTTAATAAAATTAATTTATCATTTATCATAAAAGGTAATCAAGAAAATACTAATGCTCTACTCTTTTAATTTTATAATAAAAATGAAAAGGTCATCAACCACACTATCCTTGTTTTCAATTCTAGATAAAGATAAAATCCTCACTCACAGTGACTTCTAAGAATGGTTTAGACACCCTCGGGTTATCCTATGCCATAAATAGAAGTCTTACGTGTTTGATTCAACATTACATGATCTTCCTGCCAAAGAGGTGAGTGATGAGGATTTCATGGTCTATGAGAAACATATGAACGATGCGGTCGACATTCAATGTTTGATGATATCATCAATGTCTATTAAGCCTATAAAGTCTCATGAAAACATGGATGCTTAAAGAATTATCAAGCATCTCTGTGGTCTTTACCAGGACAAAGAAAGATATGAAAGGTTTGAGATCTCCAAGGAACTCTTCCAGAGTATGATTGGAGATGGTTCCCCAACTTGGCCTCATGTAGTAAAGATCATTGGCTACTTTGAGCACCTAGAGGTTATAGGGATTTAAATCCCTGAAGAACTGGTCACTGACCACATTCTCGCATCACTGCCTCATATCCTATATTGCTTGGTTGTTAATTTTAATATAAACAACATTGAGAAGTATCTATTTGATCTTCTTATCCTCATTCTCCATGTAGAAAAATACATAAAGCAAGACAATCCATCTATCCTTATGTTGAATAAGAGTAAAGGGAAGGAAGAGAAATTTAATCCCAAATCTTCTTCACTCCCTTCTAAGAAAAAGATAATGAAATGGGAGGCAAGAGAATAAGAGGCTATTTTTTCGCTTGTGGATATAAAGGCCACTGGATGAAAAAATTCACCCAGCCTAAGAAGAAAGGGAAGCTTTAAGTGCATCTTTTATAGAATTAAATCTATTTGTTTCTACAAATTGGGTATAGATATAGCTTGTGGTGATCATATATGTATCCAAATATAGTAACCAAGTATATTTAAGAATATTGACCAAGATGAGGTAGATCTACAAGCATCCAATAGAGCTATACTTGCTATTGTAGCTGTCAGGGACAACCACCTCACATTGGAAACTGGGATTATCTTGGTGTTAAAAGGTTATTATTATGTGTTGACTATTAATAAAAACATAATTCTTGTATCGGTATTAGATACAAATGGATTTATTTTCATGTTTAGAAATGAATGTTGATTTTTTACAAAGATATCATTTTCTTTGGTTGGGCACTTTTGTACAATGGTATTTATATTTTGGATTACACAAACCATGTAATGGAAATCAATAACAAAGATACTTCACATGACACATACCACACCCATCTTTGGCATCACTGGCTAGGTCATGTAAACAAGAAATTCTTGACAATGTTACATCAAGATAGATATTTAGATTCTTTAAAACTAAAAATACTTGGTGTATGTCATGCATGTTTACAAGGAAAAAGGACCAAATACACATTTAGTGGGAAAGGTGAAAGGGCTAAAGAGATTATTGAATTGGTTCATACTGATATGTGTAGACCATTTCTAGTTGAAGTAAGAGGGGATTACTCATACTTCATAACTTTTACTGATGATTTTAATAGATATGGATATATCTACTTAATGAGGTATAAGTTAGATTCTTTTTATAAGTTTAAAGAATACAAAAATTATGTTAAGAACCAACTTAGTAAGAATATTAATAAACTCAACTCAAAAAATGGTGGATGATATCTTAATAAAGAATTCATTTATTACTTATGGGAGTTTGGGATCCTATCCCAACTCACTCCACCTTACATGCCCCAGTGGAATGGTGTGAGCGAAAGGTGGAACCACACCTTTTTGGACATAGTGAGATAAATGTTGAGTCATGTGATTCTTCCATTGTCCTTTTGGGGATATGCGTTAAAAAAAGCAGAGCATATACTAAATCAAGTGCCAATGAAATCGATAAATGGTATTCCATATGAGTTCTAGAGTGTAAATAAATCCATGTTATTGAATTTACATATGTGGGGAAGAAATGATTTTATTAAGCCCTCTTTAGGTAACAAACTTTCCCCCCAAGGAACAAAGTGAACCTTTATAGGAAACCCCAAGGAAACAAGGAGATATTACCTATACAGCACCTTAGAGAAAGGTTATAGTGGCAAGACGTGACATATATCTTGAGAGGGAGCACATCTTCATAAGAGATAGTGGGAGCAAGATAGACTTCGATGAAGTTGAGGATCATGGTACATAAGAGTTGGTATATTAATAGATTCCACAAAGACATTTAAAATAAATAACTATTCTAGATACACAAGAAATGTGTAAGAGTACAAGAGAGGTTCATGCACCGGAATTTTATCATTTTCTAGTTACTGATGATGGTGAATCATTATTAGTTAATAATAATGACCCTCTAACTTACAAGGAAACAATAAGTGGCATAAATTTTTCCAAGTGGAAAGAATCCATGAATTTTGAAATGGATTCCATGTACTAAAACACAGTATGGATTTTGGTAGATCCTCCAGTTGATGTAAAGCATATTGGTTTCAAATGGGTATTCAAGAAGAAACTGTATATGGAAGGACAAGCCAATACCTATAAGGCACAATTGGATGAAAAATGGTTCAAGAAGAATCAAGGCATTGAATATGATGAAACCTTTTCACCAGATGAAATGTTGATATCCATAATAATTATATTGGTCATTACCACTTACCATGAATATGAGATTTGGAAAATGGATGTCAAAATAGCATTCCTTAACCAGAACCTTCAAGAAGAAGTCTACATGATAGAACCTAAAGTTTTTATTACTCTAATGGATGCCAATAAGGTATAAAAGTTTCAGTAATTCATTTATGGATTAATTCAAGTATCTAGTTCATGGAACATACATTTTGATGAAGCCATAACAGAATTTTGTTTTCTCAAGAATGAATGCGAGCCTTGTTTCTATAAATAGTTTATTGGGTGTGCAGTCATTTTCTTAATAGTATATGTTGATGACATATTACTTATTGGAATTGAGATACCAGTCTTACAGTCTATTAAGGCATGGTTGAATCAATGCTTCTCCACGAAGGACTTGGGTGAGGCAACATATGTCTTGGGATTAAGATCTATCATGATAGATCCAAAATATTATTGGGCCTAAGTCAAAGTACATAAATTGATAAGATACTGAAGAGATTCTGTATTGAAAAATCCAATACGGTATTGTTGCCAGTGTCAAATGGAATTAATCATTCCATGAAAATTTTTCCTTAGACACATGAGGAATGAAAGATAATGGCAAGAACTCCATACACATCAGTGATTGGGTCAGTCATATATGTCATTCTATGTACTAGTCTAGATGTTACCTACTTATTGAGTGCAGTAGGAAGATAACAAGATGACCCAGGTGATCTCCATTGGATGGTATTCAAGACTATCCTAAAGTATATGAGGAGTACTAAGGATATGTTCTTTGTTTATGGAGGAGATGAGGAACCAGTCATTAGAGGATATGTAGATTCTAGTATCTAGACTAATCAAGATGACATGAAGTCACAAAAGAGATACATATTCACTTTGAATGGAGGTGCAGTGAGCTGGAAGATCTCAAATAAGAGTGGTCGTAGCTTCTACAATACAGTTCAAGTATATCGAAGCTTCTAAGGCAGCTAAAGAAGTAGTTTTGATGCAAATCATCATCCCTGAGATAGATGTGATACCTAGAAGTAAATATCATATCACATTATACTATGATAATGTTGTAGCGGTGGCTCTCGCAAAAGATCCAAGGTCACATCAGCGGATGAAGCACATAATTTGGAAGTATCATCTCTTGAGAGATTTTTATCATCAAGGTGAAGTTGCAATGAGAATTATTTCAACAGAAGACAATGTGGTGGACCCCTTTAATAAATCCTTGACTCAATAGAAATTTGATCATCATGTGAGGTCTAGCAGAATGAAAGTCATAGGTAGTTGGTTCTAGTGAAAGTAGGAGTTTGTAAGAGTTGGTTTCTTAGAACAAACTGGTTAAACTCAAATTACATGAATTTGTAATATATTTAAATATTAGTCATTTTAATGCATATTTTTCATTGTTTTGAATGAATATAGTATAATAATTTTCTAGAGCATTTTTTGCATTGAAAAGGTCAGAGCAGTTCCCCACTATGATATGAAACATGAAGTCTTATGAAAATATTCTTAAATATAGTTATGCGGTTGAATGGAATACTATAATGGGACACATAGTATATAGATCGTCAAGTGTGAGTACTCATAAGCAGATGAGACTTCCTCTCATGAAGTTCAGACTTGGTAATCTCCAAGACATGAGATTATGAGAGCAGACCCGCCAGTAAGAATTCTGTATGTTTTGGTATCATCAGATATTCCTATCTACGAGCATCTGTAATGACCCTTAGACTTTTTAATTGTCATTAATGTGTGTCACGACTCATGAAATTTGATATTCTGATGAAAACTATCACGTAAATAGATGGTGGGAAGTAGGGAACATTGGGTGCATCACGAGTTTCGTGTTATTAATGGATAAATTGTGGAAGGATTTGTACCTTCCATTTATGGAAGTTGATATCTCATCCCTCTAATTGAAATAGAACTTCCCCATGAAATTATGTGGCCATGGTGTAATGATGGGTTTATTTTATGTAGTAAAATAATGACGTATCAAGAACAAAGGTTGATGAAACTATCATGAAACCTTTTTGACGAGATATTAAGACAAAGGGATTATATTATATAGTGAGTGTTCGTATGTGGATGTCGTTTTTGTGAAATTAATTTCATTCTCTTGGGTTCCTTGACCTGTTTCTAGATAGTACTCTTGGACTTTTTGCAAGATCTCTTAATTCCAATGAGAAATAATCCTAGAGGTTCACACACTAAGTGTTTCTAGTCGTCTCGGTTAAATTCTATTTGAATTTAATTAATGGAATAAATATTATTCTCAAGACAGTGGAATAATTTTATTCAAGTTAAAATGATTTCATAAATTAAATAAATATTTATTCATTGGATTGTGGGTAGAATATAATTATTTATTTTATTGAATATTTTATAAATATTTATTTACTATTTTGTAAATAAAATATTTATTTAAGAGAATAAATTATTTATTTATTTATTCAGGTGATCAATAAATGGATGTTGAGTTCGATCAAACCAAGGCTAGTCTGGTAGTATAATAATTATTTGTAAGACAGTAAATAATTATTTAACTAGTAGGCACAAGATAAAAAATAATAACACTGCTATTATTTTGTGACGTAGAATTTTATTTATAATTCCATTTGGCGTAAGTTGGGGCACCAAAAATAGTGATGCAGTATTTTTATTAAAATCAGGGTTTTTCTCTATGGTTATGAATGAATTTAATTGTTGTTATGCAATTAAATACTGTAATTTAAGCCCTATGTCGATAAATAGACATGTGCGTCTATTATGCCATGTACCGAACTGCACGCCCGTTAAATTGAGAATTTTTTAGACAAACAATTTCTCTCTCGAATCCTCTTCCTACCCCTCTCAAGATTGAGAGACCTTTTTCAAGTCTCAAGAACAAGAAATCAAGAATGACATACACAAGACACTCGCTTCGCTGTGCTAGAACCCGGAGAACAAGTGGTGTCAATCAGAGGTCATCGCAGCACATGTGGATCACCGCTAAAGGGATTATAATTTGGATCCTTTCAAGCATAATGAGATTATCTAGAATGGTCATTCTAGATGATCAATATCATCAAAAAAAGTATCAAGGATCCAAGTATTCTTTTGTTTATGAAATTCATTATATTAATTTTAAACATGATGTGCAAGATCCTCTCTAAAGGTTTTGGGCATCTTCCTTATTTATCTAAATATTTGATTCTATTCCATGGAGACTGGATTTCATCATCATGTTGATACTATAATAATTATTGATCATGGTAAAAATTAATTTTGGGTTCCATCCCAACCATGTTTCCACTACGCCTAGAACCTTCACCCTTTTCACCCTGAAGAACAACGAAGGGGCAAATAGATGTTTTTTCTATCTTAGTCTCATTATCCTTGAAAAAAATTCCAGATATTATCTTATCAATAAGAGATGACTCAAACTAGTTTTTGAAGTGAAGAAGATACGAAACTACCTACCGTATCACGAGATACAGCTGGTTTCCCAACCTAGATGCACTAAATTATATTCTGAACCACCCCATTTTTATAGGTTTAATAACTTGCTAGGGGGTGATTTTTCAGTAATTTGACGTCATATTCATTACACTGAAGGCCATCAAGGGTCAAATATTGGTAGATTTTTTGGCCTCTCGTCCATCCCCCATAGATAAGTCTTTGGATATTGACATTCCAGATGAGGCTATCCTCTATGTAAACCAGGATATGCCACATTGGTAAAAAACTTCTACGATGCCTCCCAGAGCCCCACTGGTCGAAGGAGCAGTGATCCTATGTTCAATAGAGTAGGCTTGGTGATTTTATACATAATTCCTACACCAGATTTACTTCCATATTAATTATTGTTATCATAAGGTTTCACGAAAAATGATGAAGAGTAGTAGGATCTTATCACTGGTCTTGAGATGGCTCTTAAGATTGGTGTTCCCCACCTGCATGTGAAGGGAGACTCTGAGCTAGTCATCAAATAGATTAATGGGGATTATATCATCAGGAAGCCTGAGATCATGCCATTACTAAGGCATTCTCACCATCTGATGGTCTATTTCCCTTCTTATCTAGAGCTGAGTCATGTTCCTTGGTCACAAAATGGTCAAGTTAATTACATGTATGGTCTAGCGAGTTCTCTCATAGAGCCTGACCAGGAAGATCTATTCATTTATGTGGTGAATCAATGAGTCATGGCCCATGTCAATTCAGGAGATGATGAAAACCATCAGGTAAACCACCTTTCCGCCAATGCTTTAACATCAGGTCCTCCAGATCCATCTGTAGCTTAAGAAACCCTTGATTGGACAACTCATTTCATCTAGTGTCTCAAGCATGACAATATCCCATCAGAAAGAGCCGAACATGATAGAATCAGTCACCATGTAGTTCAATTCACCCTCAAAAGCGGTCCCATCCAAGATTAGACTCTCTACAAACATGGTTTTGATGGAATAATCCTTTTATTTATTCAAGGAGATGAGATTTCCTAGGTTACACAATAATTTAATGTCGGGTATTTTGGTTCTAATTGTGTAGGAATGAAGATATCCTACCAGATTCAAAGGTTAGGTTACTTCTAGACCACCATAGTCCAGGACTATATCAAGTTTGACAAGAGGTTCTATTCATGTCAGATCCATTTCAACATTGTACATTTACTTCCAGATTCCCTCCACATTACAAAGTACTCTTTGCCCATTGTGGTCTGGGGACTCGATGTTATGGGAACATACCCACCAACAATAGCTCACCAGTACAGGTTCATTCTGACTGAGAATTTTTTTTTCCAATTGGGAAGAATCTATTCCTATCAACCAAGTCAAGGCCCGGTCTATATTTGATTTCATTATCTCCAACACCATCCATTGATTTGGGGATACTTAGATGGTTCTCACCGATAATGACACTAACTTCTCAGAATCTATGATGAATATGTTGTATGTCATGTATAACATCCAATCCTCACACACTTCTATCTACTATTCCAAAGGAGATGGATAGATCAAGGCATAAAACAAGACCATCTACAACATTTTTTAGAAGTTGGTGGTCCAAAATAAGATAATTTGGACAAAGATGATTTCTAACTTTCCCTAGTATTATCAGATAAAGGATCATAATTCCACCCAGGTGACTCCATATTCCTTTCTATATGGAATATAGGAAGTACTCCCCACTAATATTTAGTTTTCATCACTCTGTATAGCTTTGTATGATCAGAATATGTCAGAAAAAGTACTGGAATTCCATTTGGATAAACTGGAATATCTCGATAGGAATAGGCTTAGGGCCTTGCCTTATCTATAGAGGCACTGAAATAAGATATCTACAGATTTCAACAATAGATTTTGTCTCCACTACATCCTTCATGGTTACATATTTTTGAATCGATGAGCACCGATGAAACCTGGAAGGAAACCAAAAAAGATAGATCCCAAATGGAAGGACCCTAAATCATTCACAAAGTCAAAACCAATAGTGAATACTCTTTGGTCACCATGAATTGGGAGTGAATTACTACTACCACCAACTCCAAGTTCCTCAAAAAATAATTTGCATGAATGGAGTTTCTTATCCTACATTACGATAAACCACACAATGCCGCATTGGTTCGAGATCTATGACCTTAAACTAAGATATCATTTATCTAAGAAAAATGAAGTTAAACTATGCATCCCATCCCACATTATGATAAACTTCTATTTCATCCTCATTGTACAATGAAAAACTATGTAAGAAATCAATGTCTTGGCTTCATGATGATAAAATTCACAATCCTCCCATTGGTCTGAGCTCTAAAAACTTAAACTAAGATATCTAACATCCTATAAAATGTTAAATTGCTACTTGGTCCTGGTATCATGACCTTAAACTATATGTGGAAGTGTCTTGCATGATGTTAAATTGTTGCATCCTAGTTGTAAGACATTAAACTAGAAAGCAATGAAGGTCATTTTTGTATGACCTTAAAAGTAAAGTTCCCTACATCATTACCATGTGACGTTAAACTACACAGATCCAGAACGATGTATGGATTTAATCCCATCCTTATGGGATACATAGTGATGCCTTGACACTTCATCTTTGGGCCCAACTAGAAACTCCCCCAAACATTTTCTTCATACCCTATGACATCAAACTCTGTGTGAGTTCTTATTAGTAATGTGTAGTGTGGTGTGAACCCCTTTGGTCCTTTTTCATGCCAAGTTGCTTCATGGTGCTACCCACTATGTTTCTACTTTAGAAGCATTATCTTATGGTATGATCCCTATCCCCTTAAAATAAGACCTCAAGGTCCTTTTTTCATAACAATAAACAACATAACATCCCCCATCCTTGTTTTTTGATGCTAGACTACATATTCTGTATCCTGGCTCTATGAAGATAAACTACAAAATGCTATTATGTATTTACCTAAGAAGACATTGCCTCTCAGAACTATCCATCTACCATGACATCTTTCAATACTATTTATGCATTGATTCCAATCCTTATGGGATACATAGAAATGCCTATAAATTGGGTCCCCAATCCCCTCCATATATTTAAAATATCAACCCTTTATCCCCTTTTCTTGAGTATCATTTTGGAATGAGTGGTGTGGCTTCTGGGCCTCATTATCCATCATTCACATTGGGTTTCCTCATGGCGCAGCACTATAAATATATTCGTTAGTTGGTCCAAATTATATAACCATAAAGTAATATTTTTAGTTTCCTAGTTTCATGATAATAAACTGCTTAACAACCACAATATTCTCATTTGAGAGAATATATCGCTCCTCTTTTGAACTAGACATCTACTGTGCCATCTACGAGAACTATGTGTGGCTTGCTTCCTATCCTTATGGGATATATAGAGATACCCAAAATTCTCATCCCTGATCCTAGATGTATAATTACAGGACCTTTTAGCCCCTTTTCCTATGTTTCTTCCTCAGAAATGTGTGGTGTGGTGTGGAACCCTTTGGGCCTCATTCATGTTGGGGTATGGTAGCCTGACCATACATGTTCCTTTATAAGAACCACTCCCATCTCCATACTTACCAATTGATGATAAACTATATGGATCTCCAAAACTATGAATGGATTTATTCCCATTATTATGGGATAGGTGGTGATGCCCAAACATCTTGTCCCCAGGCCTAGCTGTATGATCACAAATTCCCCTTTTTGGCCCTTTGGCCTAGGCCCCCCTTTGAGAGTGTTGCATGGTGTTGGCCTCTTTTCCATCATTAAAATTGGTTTGTATTACACACTATGCACTTCTCCTTTGGGATTCATATATCCTATTCACATGATGATAAACTGCATGACATATTTTTCTTTACCATATGATGTTAAACTTCACAAATAGGTCCCGCACACATGACATTAAACTGGTCACCTATTTTCCACACTCTATGACATTAAGATAAGAGATTATGGTTCAAGAAACAAAACCATAAAATATTCCCAATACCCTAATTAGGAACCAAATCCTTTGAAGAAAGATCTTATATTTTAAATGGATGTCCGACACTGACATGCTTGAATGTTCAGTGGTATGAGACATGGAGTGTTTAATTCCATAGGTACATTCTACCAATCCATTTACATTATTTATGTGTCACTTTAACTAGTTACCCATACTCTTACACATCTAAAGGGACCCCCCCTAATGACATGTCTATAATGCATCAGCTCACCTATTATTTTGGCACAATGCCCCAAAAGTCTTTGGACGACATTTTGATACAGGTCCCATGTTTTAAGCATAGGTATAGGTCAACCCTAATCGATTTTTCCCCATTCCTGGTAACATGATATGGATGATGTGTTTTGAACAAGGTCAATAGCTACCCTCCATATTCATTCCACTCTCACTATGTTTTAGATATCAGGAATATTTATTCACATATTCTACTTTCTTATGTTCTGGTGTATCCCCAACACCCATGATGTTGTCCCTTTGTGCATTTACACACATTGAGTGAATATGTTAGTATGGTTGGGACATTACCACCTGTTATTTTATTTCCATCATCCTGTGCTACCATAAGATGGAAAAATCATAACATCGCTGATTTTTCCCACACTGAGTGTGGCTCGCATGGGCTTAGGAGTCTTGGTAGGGTTTTTACCCACATATTTTAGCTGCATGATCCTCAGGTCCAAACTCTATGACCTTAAACTAAGATACTATTCATGGTTCTCCTAAAAATAAGTGGTGTGGTATGGAACTCTTTGGCCTCATTCATGTGGGGATTATTTTTCTGTGCCACACACTTCCCCTACAGGATACCTCCTTTCCTCTAATGTCATAGTCACATGAGGATAAACTACGTAGCATTTATATCCTTAAAACATGATGTTAAAGTATACATATACATCCCACACATATGAATTTACACTAGGCATCCATGGTCAAAGAAATATGACCTTAAACTATTTTATATCATAGGTTATGTTTGGTATTACCACTTACATGCCCTAATGGGCTGGGACACAAGACTGAAAGTTCCCAATTCTATGAAGATATCATTCTGACCAATCTCTACACTTTGAGTCTTTTTATTTTCTAATTTCTACTATCTTTCACATCCATAAGGACTCCCTAAAGTTAATGGTCTCATGACTCTTTGGCTGACCACCCATCTAGGGCCAATGCCCTAATGGAAGTTTGGAAATGAAAATTGATTCATGTGTTTCAATTTTGGTTAGTAGTTGATTCTACATTTATACATCCCACCGTTGACTGGTGATGTTTTTTGATCATTTTTTCTAATTGGGTTAATAGTGATCCTAATCATCAGTCTTCACTTCCTTAATATGGACCTTGGAAGCTTGCATTTACAAACATTACACTTAACTATGTTCTAGAGGAACTCTATCACCCTTGGTGTTTCTCCTTTGTGCATCTATTTACATTGAGTGAGAAGATTCCATATTTTAAACTTCTACATGTAATTGGGAAAATACAAACATCATTCATTTTTTCCCAAAAGTATAATGGATCATGTGGGCATAGAAGTTTTTGTAGGGTTTTACCCACATGGAAAACCTACGTAACCCCATGGTCCAATCCCTACAACCATAAACTAGGAGCCCTATGGTCCAAAATCTATGATCTTAAACTAAGAATGCCTCAATGGTTTTTTGAGAGTATGTGTTTCAATATGGACTTCATTGGTACATACTCACATCGAGTTTCAAAATTCGTTCCATGTACATTCCTCTTAAAACACCTCCTCCAGCTTCCTTACTATATGATGTTAAAATTCATGGGTCAGTTCTATCATTCAAACTTAAACTACGACATCATCATCCTGGTCGAATGATAAAAAATGACACAACATTGTGGTGTTCTCTCTTGAGAGGGAATAACCCTTGGAATTAGTCATCCCCAATTAATCCCTTCAAGAACTACTCATGGATTGATTCATATCGTTATGGGATATGTAGTGATGCATGGATCATTGATATCAGTTCTGGCTGCAACGTTATTACCCATTTTCATGTCAAATCATCTTCATCCTCACTGCATGATACTAAAATCCATGATATTCCAGAACTACATGCATATTGATTTCCATCCTTATAGGATACATTATGATGCCCAAACACATTTTCTTTAGGCCCAACCACAAACTTTGTAGTCCAAGCAACAAAAACATAAACTATATGAATTATTCCTCAAGAATTCATATATGGTTTATGTAAGCCTCTTGACCCTCAATAATGTTAGTTTTTTTATACCACCACATTACGCATATCCCCCCTCAAAGAACCCCCTATTATACTGAAAACTCTATAACCTTAAACTATGAGCGGAAGGACTTTATTCCCTTTTGGGATGCATTGTGTGGAGTATTAACAATGGGTTTATCATAGAACCACACCGCACATACCCATTTGGAATATCATCGATCATGGTTTGAAATATATGACCTTAAACTAAGAACTCATCATCCTCAATTCATGAATTTAAACTGAAACCATAACCTGAGCAAGTTCAGGATTCCCCATGATAATTATGGGATATTTTAGCATCCTCTACATAGAGGACTAACCCGTCCATTGTTTTCCTCTAACTACATTGTGTTCAAGAACTATGTGCGTCTTTATTCCCATCCTTATGATATACGTAGTGATGCCTGGACATTTTTTCTCTAGACCAACCATAGGTTTATTAGCCTTTTAGGCCCCTCATCACTATTTAACATCCAAAAATTATGACCTTAAACAAAATGCTTAATTTTGATTTCTCTCCTTGCCATATCACATGTGCTTACTTTCAATATATTTCGTAATATATTTTTGGAGTTGGGCCTTCTTGGACTCAATCACATTAGATTTATTTCCCAAATTCAGTGAAAATATTCTAGGAATAGATATCTCTATAGTTAGAGGGTCAAGGAAATATGACCATAAATTATGTCCAATGTCCCTATCGCATGATGTTAAGCTACGTGGTACATCCTGATCAAGGGACATTAAAATATTCTATACATTGTTCTAATTTTTCAAGATGTAAAACTGTGAGGCATACTAGGCCCATGCTAGAGAGTTACTTTCTGGAATATGGGTTTGATATTTTTTCAGTCCAATGCTCCTAAAACAATGTGATTTAGTCACCATGGTGTAATTTTAAGAGTGTTTGAATCCTTTAAAAATATTCCATCACTCCACCCTATGATTCATGTACCGCTTATTTGGATCCCCATCCTATTTCATGTCTAAAGAGACCCCTTAATGGCCTGAATATTCTACATCATCTCACCTACTATCCAAGTTCAACAACCTGAAATAAATTGGATGACATTTTAAGATAGGTCATGTGTTTCAAACATGGTCAGCAATCAACTGTTTTTGGTTTATCCCCATCCCAGGCTACGCGACGTGGATACTATGTTTCAAATACGATCATATTTTTTTGTACCATCATACCATCCTCCCTATGGTCCAAATTTTGGGTATCATTTATCAAACCACCCATTTCTACTTTGTTCGTATTGATTCAAACACCCCTGGTGCTGCCCAACTCGTGCAATAGAGCACATTGGGAAAAGAAATATGGTTGTTATGAGATATCTATTCTCGAGATGCAGTCTATCAACCCAGACACTCTAGATATCGAATCAAAAATGGTAGACCCTAAGTATTTTATGATTAGCTAACACTCTCATAAAAAGTGAACAATTATGTGTTCGTCCCTTTTTTCTCACACCATGCTTAGCCCACTTGAGCTTTGGGATTGATCATTAGTTGCATCACAGATATGACTGAGGTTCATTAATTAAAACAAACAAGGAAAATTTCCATACATGTAGTGTAATACAAGAAAGAGAGTAATAATTTTTGTTTTATAAGTTTGGCCAAACAATGTTCCTTATGGATTTTCCCCTATGATGGAACACTTCAAAATCGCCACTCTCTTGAGTGTGGCTTCTATAGTCTATTTCCACTTCCTAATATCCCTCTCCTTGTTAAATTCCTTAGTACGATGCTCATAATCCCAGATCTACATCTGGAATCACTCATCTCAGAGGTCAAATACTTGATGTCTCTCCTACTTCAACTAGTCTTAGGAATCTTCTAACTAGACCTAGAATTGACCAATGAGTTCTGAATGATTTTTGACAAAGGTGGAATTCTCATTTTTATATAATTCTAGGTGTTGAATTTATTTTTAGAACTCTTAGAGCTTCCAATTACTATAAAATTTATTTAGGAATGAGGAGACATCTAAGTGATAAATTCATTCCCACATCTTCTTACAAAGGTAGTCATTGATCATCACATGAATATTAAGAGAATCCACCCCTCTATCATAGAGAAAATCCGTCTGGGTGTGAAGTGACCCCATTAGTCTTATCCATTGTGCCTATTTTAAATTAAGGAAACTCATGATGTAGTTCCATGACCAATGCCAAATCATGCATCTCTCCCTAGTCACATCTGGATCAAAATCATCCAACTCCTCATAGTCTGCAAGTTCGTATTCCAAAAATATATACAAAAGCTTAGTTGAAGGATCTTCCTTCGGTATCCTCTCTGAGGGACTGGTCTCTATGACATATGGGTGACCCTTATCACTCATTTCCTCCTCCAAAACATCACCCTATCCAATTTCAGGTTCTTACATGGTAGTGGCATCACCCATAGCCATAACCTCTTTTTCACTGGGTGCTACGACTAGATCAACTTGAGTGAACAAATCCTCACAGATAGGTATATTCATCATGAGATCTCATGTAGATGTCCCAGACTCATTAGTTTTATGGGCTTGTAGTCTTACAATCACTATGTGGAATATGAAACCATAGTTATCCAGACCATCAAATAACAGATATGGGCCATTGAAAGTATATAATTATGAGATCTAAGTGCATATGGATCAAGTACTTTAGTTATAGTAGGAACTTCCACCATGGTATAACCTTCCGTGCTTATTAACTCGATTATTGGAATTTTCTAGTTATGGATAGTGGGAATAGACTTGGATTTTGAATTTGTCTCTTTTCCCACTCACCTATCCCACCTCTAGAAGATTCGGCCATATTCGGTGCATTGTCTAGCCTAGACTCAGATATAGGGCTAGGGTCATGTCTTTCCATGTCCATATGCATATTCACAGCCCCTATGGTGAGGGATCCTTGGTCAACATCAACATGCTCCTATGTAAGACAAGAAATGATTAGTGGATCCAAGTTATGAAATGATAAGGTATCAAGAAGGTGTAGGTTATGGATTACCTCAAGATTCTTGGAGATTCCCTTGTTGGAGTCAGCAATCTCACCACTCTTCTAGAGACTCCCATGATGGGATATTGTCCCCTAGCTCTATTACAAATAGGCTCTTCATCCTTGGCCTCCCCTTCTTATTTTTCATCTACTTACTCCTCTTATTCAACCAATTCTTCATTTTCTTCTTATTATTATTATTCTTCATCTCCTCCATCATCCTTGGGTGGCATTTATTTAAGATCATTCTATTGATCGAGCATTAGTTTCACCATGAGATATGGTTCTAAAAATTTTCAATATTGGCATTCATAGGCATCCATGGTCATCAAGTATGCTTATCAGTGATGAAATTTCACCCTGTCTACCACCTGAATGTGCCCGACATCTAGTAGATCAAGCCCAGGGTGCATTAGTCTTTTCCACAGGTCCTCAGTTGATAGTGATTGTTGAAATTTCCTCAATTCATACTATAGGGTTAGGAAAATGGAATTTTTAGTTGGTTGTAGGAGATACCTTATTTTTTTAGAGTTAATTCTTTATCTAGTCCATGAGGATACCTTCATAACACCCCTCCTTAGATGGTGTAGGTGTGGTGGCACCATGTGACGTTCCTACCACCAAGATTCTAGATCGTGTTTTCCCAGGTCGACTTCTTTCTCGATGCCCAGACTCCATGATATATTCTTTGATATGCCAAATGAGATTTCACAAAGTTTATTCTAGATATGATTCCACCCAGTGATCATCATACTCCATTGGCAGGATGACACAAACATCAGTGGTGGTGTAATTATTTCACTAAACTAACAATTGTAAATATTCAGCATAATTGACGGAGGATACAAGGGTGTTTTTCCTACATGACCTCTAGTTACACTTTCTTCATTATTCATTGTAGGCACCCAAAATGTCTAGAAAAGCATGATGGAACATATGGCTCAAAAAAGATATTGTAATCAATTTGGGCTACTAGCATGCCGCCCCTAATTCTATGAAGATATTCCCTATACTACTATGGACCTTTTAAATTATCCAACATCTAGATTAATGGGGTTAAGATCATATAGAAATTGACATTTTCATTATTTCAAAAACCATATATTGATCCCTTACTTATTGATTGTCAGAGGTTAAACCCTATAAATGATAAACAAAGTTGGTTGCAGGTCATTTTCTGGACGAAAAATAACATTTGGAAAATCCTATCCACTGAAATGATCTATGTTCTGGCCATAGGGGATCTAGAATGGTCCTCATATTCTCTTGGTCCTAAATTCCCTTTAATTACACCCTATAATACTATAAAACCATTACCGTATAGGAATTACAAGATTAAACTTGTTTCAAGCATCCATGATTCCATCCATTACTAGCATCCTCGGAAGGACCACCTTCTTTATATCCCTCACTGGCAACAACCACCCACTCTAAAAGTAAACAAGGAAAGCAGAATATCTCCCCCATGAGTCCTGAATCTCATTTACACTAAATCCTCATGACTAATATTTTCTTACTTCCAGGATCACTAAGTATAATTCATCTTTTCCTTTTTGTGATGCAGATGAGAACTGCCTCCCTGGGCCTGGAATCATCACATGATCATCCATATTAAGGAATATACTAAACCACACTGGATATGGGATTTCATATAGAATGTAATTTATCTACATCCTCTTCTTTGAAAAGTCTAGTAGATTCCATTTTAAAATGGCTGGGATGTCCCAGAGACTCATACTGGCCTCCCCATAGTGGAGGTGGAAAGTCATTGTGTTAGGGGACCACCAACTGAACAACTCCGGAACCAGTTCATCTCGATGGTAGAAATGAAATAATGACGTTCATATAGCTATGAATAGCCTATTTATTCACAACTCTTCTCTAAAATCTTCACATGTGTGGCACACCAAAAACGCCCAAGCCTAATCACTCATAAAATTCCACTCAGACCTCAAGTACCAATCTTGCTTCCATCCCACATTTTCATCCATCATGATACTCTAGAAGGTTCGTTCATAGTGGGTGGGTAATTCATTAGCCACTAGTTCATTTTTTATGACATAACTAGTCTTCACATTTAAGAAATAGACAACCATCTACTAAGTCTCCCTAGCAGGATGGCCATGGTTTGGGATGATGTACCGATGAAGGCTATCTTCATGCATGACCCATGATCACAGTGAGTCATCCTCAAATCCTAGGATAGATACTTCATCCAATATCCTAAAATTCCACAATGGAAGACTAATTCATAATACATAATCCTTTTGGTACTATTTAAATATACCCAAGATCATGTGATTATTTTAATGTACCCTTCTGTCATGAGGAATTTTGGGATTTTTAATCATCTCTACCCTCCATGCGGCATTTGTGGCTTCTCTCTTAGCATCATTCTATTGATCATCCATCTTAAACAAATTTTGAATGTACAAAGGATGATGAATAAAAGGTTTAATGGTTTGATGCAAAATGAGTAGTTTTGTTTAGGAGTAGAATATGGATTCTGAAATCTGGCCATGTATGGAGCATGACAGATTCAATGGTTTTGCGTAAATCACAAACTAAAGTTTTGGTTTTCCGTAAAAGAATCAAAAAATTGCATACACGATTGAAAAGTTTCTTGTCATATGGAAAAAAAGTATTGTTCCTAGGTGAAAATTTTGTATTTATAGGCACATAAAAATTCCTTCATGTGTGCACAAGGATCCATACTTGCCAACCGTTAGATTTTGCGTGCACCTCCAAGAATGTACTATCATTTTATGCATTTCCCCAATAACCTGACCTTCTGGTCTCCATTCATCTATGATTCTATTGGGTGGGGGGTTTGGAATGGAATTCTTCTTGAGGCTAGATATGATAATCTTTTGAGATACTAAACACACAATTTTCCTCAATAGACCATTCCAAGAAGGCCAAGAGTGGAACGAGTAATATTGGAGATGTGGAAACGAATATGGAAACACATTTTTAAAGTTCATAGATGCCCAATGCAATGTTAATGGATATATTATACCCCATAAATATGAAAATATATAAGGTAGTTGCACGTAAGTGTAGAGGTAAGCACTTAATAGTGATCTACACATAAGGATATTATGAACTCAATGCGACATCAAATGCCTCCTTCTGTGATTCCTTTTTACCACATTGAGGAAAAGAATTTCGCCTACAAATAGAGGTGAATCCTACCATTTTCAGGGTAATGATCTGGAAGTTAAACCATCTCTATTGTGGGTGCATGAAAACCCCTTCTATGAGTACATGAAAGTCATGGATTCAAGGTATAGGATATTGAACGATAGGTCCCCCATGTGTTCCCCTTCGAGTGGGATTACAAGGGGTTGACCATCACCCATTTCCTTTTTTGCCTAAGGTGGGTGCACATACAAGACTCTCCTTGAGTGCATCAACCATGTCAAGAAGGTGCAAGAAAAGGAACCCTCTTGCATGCATCACATACCCTTGTGCACATCCATCTTTAACTTAGTCCCCTTTTGTTTTCATGCAATCTGCCAATCTTGTATGCACCTCCTCCTTAGTGCTCCATGGGTTCATTCTTCTCTAAAGTACCATGCCTAAGCACCTCTTGCACACACCTCCCATGTCCTGTGAATACATATCTCATGTGTCCCTCCAGGATCGTATATATTTTTTTTCTCATTATCTTATGGTATATCCCTTGTTGTGATTCCCTACCTACTTATTTTTGGTATAATTACACTAATAGGTATTTTTTTGGCCATATCCACGATAATGTGGACCCTACAATAGACCAATCCTCTACCCCACTACCGTCTATCATTGTTAATGCCTTATCCTGACCATGTGGGGGGGGGGATCATTCATGTATATCAAAGGGGTGAGGAACGAGTCTTCCCCATCCCTGCTATCAATAAATAAACTTCCAAGCACTATCATCGTTAGTGCCTGATGTTAAATTGTAGCCTCACCATGTTCTATGAACATGGGGTGCCTTGCATCAGGAATTATCCACATGAGTGATATATTCAATACATGGAATGTGATTCTCCTCACATGGAGTGATGTCCACCCCATGGGGAAGTATAACTATCCTTGTTTAATCCCCTATCCTTTCTTGAAGGAGGAAACACTTTTTCTCCTCCTTGCCTCATCTAGATGCAAAGAACAGAGGTGGGATGATCACTGGGGAATCTCAAAACCCAATCCCCCTCCCTTTGGAATTTGGTGACATGGGACGCTTCTATGCGTAAGTGACATACTATCCTTAACTAATGAATCATTCACAATTTATCCACCAATCCTACTTTTTTTATATTATTTCTCTAACCGAGAATGACTCATGTGAGCTTAGAGATTAGTAGTCATCATGACACATAGTTTTTTGAGCATCCATCCTAGAGCATGCCTCGAATTCCACCTCCATGGGCCACTAACCTTGTGTAAGATATAGACATTCAGACTTCATGGGTTTTGATCCCTATCTCCTCTATAGGGTATGTAGGAAACCTCCCTGAGGTTCAAGCCTAACACCATCATATTCACGTTAGTTCTCTCTCATCCATACCGAATGACATTAAACTGCATGGTATACTAGAAATAAATGGACTTTGATCCCTGTCTTCTAATATGGGTACAAAGGAAGCCTCCTTAAGGTTAGTTCCACCATAATCCATTCACATCGTGGTCTGTCACTCTAGTTTTTATGAATTGGGAGGATCATTCCCTATCCTAGAGGTCACACATCTTTTAGGTCCCTATCCATGTGTTTCATTCTCATGAGTTTCCTCCTTAGGTGTCTCATCTCCCCACTCCTGATCAAAATGGACATTGATTCCCAACCACTGTGATATGTAGGGAAGATTTTCAAGGTTAATGCACAACAATTAATCACCCTCCATATTCCATTTATTCCATTAGCACTTCCACCATTTCCATCATGATTCATACCAAGGAAACCACTTCTTAGTGAGATCATGCTATCCACACCACCACTACTCCTAACAGGACTCGGGTAGCTAACCATGCCTAAGTCCAACACAATCCACATCCATTCAACCAAGATTTCTTCTCTTACAATAGGTATATAACCATGTGTAAGCCCCAAATAACCCTTTATATCTACATGGGTTTTGATCCTTGTATTCTATAAAGGGTACGTTGGAAGCATCTTTGAGGTTCTATCATAGCCAATAGTATTCCTTGGTGTGCCCCTCTTGGGAGTCTACCTCCCTAATTTTCCCTCAGTGGTGTCCAGATCATCCTTCATGGTGTGAAAATTTTCACATTATGGGACAAATCATCTGGGTTCATCATTAGAGGCATTCCCATCCATCCAATGGTAAGCCAAGGGGCCTCCATCGTTGGGATGTACCCATTTATAGTGAAACACATTCTCTTTATGTGATTCACTAACTCGGCTCTGATATCATTGGGAATTGTGATACACCCATCCAGTAAACCTTCCAGCTAATCCCTCCTAGGGATCCACCACTTTGATCTATCTCCTTGCTGAATTCTGATCGACCTCATCCCATCTACGCTAGATGTTAAACTCATGGACTACCTCATGTTAAACATGAAATGCCTGAGGAAAACCTTACAAGACATGACTCTAGCATAAAATACCATGTGACCACTATGGGATGCCTCTAGTTTCTATGACCTTTGGAATCCCTCTTATAAGGAAGAATATAGGTTCCCCAATGTTACATCGTCCAAACATGCTCATTGATGACCAATGTGACAACTTCCATGGATGAAGGTTTCTACCCTAACTAGACCCCTTGAAATGTCTATATAGAATTTGTGTGATTAACCGGCATCCACAAACAGATGGTTCCAAGAATGAGTTTCATGAATAATGACTTAATATATTAGGGAGACCTGAAATAGAAGATGAATTATGAGGAGGAATCCACAGAGGAAGAGACTGACATCTCATCATCCTATTTAAATCAAAGAGGATACAACATTGAATAAGTGATTAATGCTACCTTCCTTTGGAAATATAGAATACAGGATAAAATCAAGCCACTAGTGAATGTGAACATGTGGAGGCGGGAACGCCCCTATGAAAGGGTCATAAACAATAAAATATCCTCTAGGTCAAAAGATAATACACACAATTTTCTTAATAAAAATGTATTTGAATATGAGTTTAGAAATATGTAATATTTCCCACCTAAAATCAAGGGTATCTCTCTTTGGAGATAGCAAGATTGAATTACTAGAAGAAAACCCTCTAAAATTATTAAGAAGCCTGAAATTCCTTCAACGAGTCCTCAAATCACCTTAATGGTTTCATCATTTTGATATACATGGAAAGATACTCAAAATCAAAAAATCATGTGTCTAATTCTAACTTCAGGGCACAAAATAGTAAAATCCATAAAAAGTGTAGCAAGAGAGGAGTAAATATCATGTATACCCAGATATACAACGTATACCTCCGATGCAACACATGGGTGTGTACTTTAATAGTAAATTTCATGTAAATCCCATGTACATGATGTGTATACCATGTAAAAAATATATACCAAAAATGGGGTAACTTCCCATGTACCCCACATGACCGGGCTATGTATTTTTCCTAGAAAAGGACTTCTACATGTAGTGTGTCCCTTATGGTGTATTTTTTTGTAATTTACACTATCATGTGCCCTCACATGGGAAATTCTTCCTTGTACTCGGCTACACAGCTGAGTACCAGTACATAGTAAGTATTCCCTATACATGGTGTGTACTTATAAAAAATCCACCTTTCCAAAATGGGAAGAACACATGGCATGTGTTTGTGAACTAAACACATTGTGATCAGGATTTTGGAATGGGAAACCCCACAAATTGGACTAAAACCCTGTTCTATCCCCAAATGATATAGATCGAACCACTTGGGGTAAAAAATATGATAATAGGTATCTAAAACTAAAAATAATTAAATATATATAGATTTATGGTAAAATGTAAAAATAAAATAACTTTGGGTGGAATCTGCCGAAGCTTCACCCATTTCCACAATATGCAACTATCATACGACTATTAAACTCCTCACAAGCTCCACAATGGACACTCGCTTCCTCTCCATATATATATATATATATATCAATATCCCTTTCTATCTCAGTCACATAAAGGAATCACATAGTGGGGGTGTACATGAAAAGCCAAATTGGAGGAGAAGAAAGGAAAATAGATAATGGAATGGAAGAAAAGTAATGAAATAGAAAATAGGGCATGGGCCCGACCTCAGTTCCCAACCTGATATTATGTCTCTTATATAAATAAACCCCTATATTAGAATCAATAGATGATATATGATTTTAAACCAACATTCCATTCAAATGATATAGAAGAATGAACACGTGTAAAGAAATTTATAGATAATAAAATATATATTAAATATTAATTATTCCCCAAAAGTTAGAAGACATAAAAATCCCAAAATACATTTTAATTGTGTAAAAACCCTATTTCAGGACCAATAGAGTTTTTTAAGAAATTATCTATGTTTATCTTATAGGGTAAAATGACCATTTTACATCTTGAAATCATCCTATAAAAAGAAATAAAATTTCTTCTCAATTTCACAGTCCGGAAAAAAAAATGGTCCTTAAATTCTCCCCACTATAACTGTTATTTTCAAAAAGAATACATAGTGGTCAAAATAGTATCCATGCTCTCACCTAGAGTATATGTGCGACTATTTAATATCGACTATCCAACTACTAATCTCACAAGGTCTGCAACTCTCTTAAATGAGATACATTTAACTGAGATCGATTTGGTACTCCCCAACATAGATGTATCTTTACCTTCATGTATACATCTGAACATCAAGCTAAATGGCTTATCCTTCACCCGTCATCGGATAAAAAACTGGATGTGTCCAAAATAGCTCATACTGAATGTCAAACTACAATATAAAGCATCACCCATTCACGCCTCCGGAGAAAATTTTCCATGAAAACAGCAAATTTATATTGAGAATGAGGGTAACCATGGTGAAATGGAAAACATTTTACTCACCACCACATTTCTTACTTTTTATTTATCCTCAAAGACATTGTTAATAGGTTTCATCGCCATCGTAGAAATATAAATTTATGAAGAATGATGTATAATCTATGCTCTCCAAACATACTCAAGACAATTTCATGTTCCAGGGAAAGATTATCACTAACAAAAAGTACAATAATATATTATTTATTGGAATGTATCGCTCTTCCATACCACACTCAAATCAAACAAAATATAATTTCCATTAACCAACTCCTGACATAATGTCTCTTGAAAATTCATGTCTAGGTGAAACCAAAGTTTAATCACATCACAACACTTGATTTATTTCCATTTTCTCTTTTTATATGGAGGGACACTCCTCATTTTACCCCAACTAATGAGAAACCATACACAATATAATTCATGGATAGATCATTCCTTGGATTGTATATATACACTCACCAGTTTATGATGTAAATAATACCAGGCATAACCAACATATACCTTTTTTTCATAGAATAGGTGGTATACAAACCCATACCACCTGGTCATAACCTAACTCACACTCCCACAATTCATCTACTACTAAAGAAAATCTAAATATAATAAATGACACATCTGTCTCATTAATCCCTAAGATCCCTTGGAAATCCTCTTAAAAATCAGAAACCTCTCTTATGCCACAATTTATTCTATGAAATTCCATCACATGATTTATTTTTCAGAAATTTAAGTGTCAAACATGCAACTACTAGTTAACAGTGAGAGGAACCCATACATTCCTTCCTATCTAGGCCAGTCTCAAAACACAAGCACCCTATGTTCCCACATAGAATCAAAATGTATCGCTATTTCTATGTCACAAAACTCAAGCACCTACCATGCATCGATCTCAAAACAAGAATATAACCAACCTCAGTTCCTAAAAAAGAATCCATAAACTGGATCAACCTTCCTTTCATGTTACCATTAATCAAACTGAACATAAATTTATAGGGTTATGATCCATATATAAGGGTCCTTATGGATTCTAAATAGACCAACATATCAGGTCTCACAACTGGGTGACATGGTCCTACCACATAGCCCATCAGTCAAACCTCTCAACAAGGTCACATTTTATGGGGTGTAATCCACACACCCATCTTGGAATAGGGCATCTAATGTGATTTTCAACACTCTCTCCACAATTGGTAAAGAAAAAATAAATCTACAAGTGTAAAAAATGTTATATAATAGACTACTATATGTTATATCCTCACTCAACATCCTTATAAGGAGCTTCTACATTGATGACATGATAAGGACGTAGAAGAGATACTGAAATGACACTCATCGGGTATCTGTATATAGTAATACCCCCTCAAGGTCAAATTCTAAAGAATCATCTAGGAATCTCTTGAAATAATATTTAGTTATCAAACTAGATAACCACAAACTAAGGTTAATTAATTATAATTTCATTCCATGATATGCAAGAAAACATTTTATATGTTGTCACTAAAAAATTAAATAATGAGACTAGGAAAACAACTCCCCATGATTAGTCTAATATTTAGACAACATATGCGATATTGACTTGGTTGGTTATTGTAAATCCCATGCATGATGACTCTGTCATCAGAATCGTCATCATACATATCACCTAAGATCCAAATGCCCTTCCATCACAAGAAAATATATATATAAAGGTTAGAAAAATTCAGTATAATTCCACCAAGAACCTATATGGGAAAGATGTTTAGGATATTGATTAAAATTTAAAAAATTGTCCACTATCTTTATAAAATAAAACACTATATAGCCTATAACATAAAAATCCTCTTTCCCAAATATGATGCGGGAGATGCCTCTTGCCTTTGTGGGGCAAGAGTCAAAATCTGTCACTGGCCTTGTGTCAACAGGCCTGGATCCACAAATCTATAATAAATCCTAAAATCTATATAGAAAGTGCATATATAAAGGTTAAAATAATATAAAACTATACATTCATAGATCCAGAACAATAATCCTATATTACTAGTAACCTATAATTTATACTGGAACAACTGTTCTCGATGCACCAGTTTGTATCTATCATAGGTTTTGACACATTCCTAACACTCTTGTATAACATATCCCAAATAGTATATCAATAGGAATGGAATATATCTAATACAAAATTTTAATTTCCTAGACCATATACCACAAAAATGCATCCTAATTTAATTCTCTAATAGGACTCAAGTTCTCATCCCCATATGCTAGAGGCTTGTGACTAGCTGTGAGGGTCCAAAGGTGTTACATTGGGGAGACTATACCCCCATATCAGAGTAAAAATAGAAGAAATGGACAAAAAAAATCCTTATATATAATAAATATATTTAATAATAAATAAATAAAAATAAGTAATTAATAAATAATATGGAATGAAACTATTGCCTCAATGACCAGGTTATATATACAACACTGGTCACCGACTGTGTGGACCATAGATAAAGGAGTGCATAATAGAAATTGAAATAAAATAATAAGTTTTTTCTACTTACTCTAAGAAAAACCACATACTATGTCTACAACATACTATTAATATACTCTATATTGATCAAAATAATCCACACTAGTGGCTCCTCTCGATCACGAAACCATAGTTCTTAGCCCTATCCAACATGCATTTGTGCTCAACTTGGAAAGTAGACATAATGTCTGCATGCACAATGTGGTGCCTGTACATGGAGTGACAAATAATCTTCGTAGACTACCACAATAGTAAATATATAAATAATTCATCCCATGTTCGTGATCATGAAATATTTTACTCCCAATTGAGATAGAAGTGGAAATGATAACTAAAATAACTAAAGTGGAACCGCAGTCGATCCTTTAGTGTATAATCCATATAAACTATGATAAGTTCCATCACACACACACACACACGTAAAGTTATATGTGTATAGATATATATTACCACATATATACATATATATATAAGTTATGTGAAAAATAGAATAAATTAACATTAGTTTATCTTTGGGTCCGTAATCATGAGCGGCAATATGCGCTTCATCTATTAAAATTAATGTATCTCAAAAAGTGATTTCACCATATGGAGATACATGTATTTCCCTTTGGATCACCCATACTCAACTTCAATCACTAAGATGAAGGATTCCATATACTGGTGGGAAATCCTTTACACATGGCACTACATCAACTATGACCTATGTTGTCTCCATCATGTATCATACCTACAAGGATCAAGAAATAGGGCCATTGACCACAGTTTGCAATTTGAGTCCACGAAGCTCATCCATAGAAATCTAATTATAATATAGAACTACTAGGGATATAACCCATGAAAATTGAACAAGGAATCCTCCTCAGGTCCAATGAGAACATCCATAGAAAACATGGTATAATATATACCTACTAGGGCCAAGATCCAATGTAATTGACTAAGGAATCCTCTTAATGTCCACAGAGCACATGCATAGAAAAATCGGTATAATTTAGATCTACATGGGACAAGACCCAAATCCATTGACCAAGGAATCCTCCTCATGTCTATATAGCTCATCCAAAGAGAATTTGGTAAATGTTTGCATACTATAACACATTATCAGTGTCATACCAAAATTTCCATCATCAGTTCCATACCATGATTCTCAAAATACATTTGGTATGCTCAACATCTATGTCCCAAGAAGTACCTATGGAAATCAATATCATGTACCCCATCACATCAAGATCACTAGAAAAATCACAGGAAGTTTCTTTGGTGATAATAACTCCATAACGAGTAACCATGTGAAAGTATAATCAAAATAGTGTGGGTGGATGAATTCCTAAACCCACCACCACTACCACAACCTCATGGGAACACAAGTTTGATATGGTTTATAAGGTGACACCAACTACAATCCCTACCTAAACCCGACATGCTAGATTAGGGCCAGTTAAACACCAGGGAACCCATTGGGTCCCTCAAGTCAAAACATAGGAGATTCACCATACGTGGGATCCTCAAATTCCATGCATAAGAGACGGAATCCCTCTTGGGAACTATAAAATAATAAGCTATCGGACACATACTATATGTGATCCATGGAGGAATTTTGTAAACACATGCATCCTACATGGGATCCTCTAGGTCATACATAAGATGAGGCATCCTAATATGCATACTCAGAATGATATACATATAGAGGGATTCTACGAGGGATTTCCTATATCATTGTTTAAGAAAATGCACCCCACATGAGACCCTCAGTAACAATAGTAATGTATAAGAATTGTACACATAATTCTCTAGGTCAAAAGATAAGAAAACAACTTATCCTAAAATGAAAAGTGATTAAATGCAATTATGGACAGTTGGATCATATCCCACATCATATAAATGATCTCACGCTTACATGATAGTTGCTTTCAATTACCAGAGGAAGAACCTTAAAATTTATTAAAACTCATGGAACTCCTCCAATGACTGAAAAAATCACCTCAAGGGTTTAACCATCATGATCTAAACATACAGATTCTCAAAATTGACTTCTAATGTATCCAATTATAACTCCATGGTATAAAATTTTAGAACACATAAAAGGGTAACAAGGGAGAAGTAAACGACATGTATAACTCGGTGCACGATGTGTACCCTGAAATCTATACATGGGCATGTACTTTAGCTGAACATGGAATGTAAATCCCATGTACATGATATATATACCATGTACATGAAATGTACCCAAAATGGGGTACCATCCTATGTAACTCACATGGGCTGGACATGTATTTTTCATGGCTATGTACTTCTACAAGTTGTGTGATCTACATGGGGTCTGGTCGTGTACTCTACCCATCGATGTGCCCTCACATGGCTTGTATTTCTATGTACATGGTTGAACTATAAAGAACCAGTACATAGAGTATAAACCCGATACATTATGCATACCTTTATGGAGGTCTTATTTCTCGAACAAGAATAATACATGACACGCGTTCATGAACTAAATGTCGTGTTATTAGGATTTTCAAATGGGAAACACCCTCCCCCCAAATTGGTTAGAAACCCCATTTTGTCCCCAAACACTATAGATTGACCCCTTATGTTTCATAATAATGGGTAATGGGGATCATAAACCATAGAAGGAAAATAGTTATAAATTTATGGAAGAAAATAAAAATGGAATACCTTTGGGTGGATTCCTCTGAAGCTTCACTGGTTTCTACGATCTACAGGTGTCTCATGATGATCTGGAACCTCCCAACCTCAATGAAAACACCTCCCTTATTCTCTATCTCTCTATCTCTCTCCATATCCATTTGTATCAAGAACATGCAAAGTAGGAATCCCATAGTGGGTTATTATGCAAAAAAAATAAAGGGTGAAGAATAAAGTAAAAGAAAAAAATTAACAGAAGAAAAGAAAATAAAAAATAAAAGGGGCTTAAGCCTGACCCTGATGCCCGAGCTGAGTTTATGCCTCACCTAGGAAAACCACCCCATTTTTGAATAAATGGTAAAGATATAATTTCAATATTACTCTAATTTAAAATTATATAACCTAATTTCCATGTGCGAATTAATTAATAAATAATTTAATATATAATAAATATTATTTATTACACATAAATTGGAATATTATAAAATTTCACTAGACTATTAATAGGGAAAACACCCTATTTCACCCTAATATAATGGTAAAAAAAAATCCAATATCATCTTCTAGAATAAAATTACTATATTACCCCTTACAAAAATTTTATACAAAAAATAAAAATTTCTTCTCAATTTTGTAGTCTAGGAAAAAAGGGCCTTTATAATTGTATTCTTATCTACTTCTCAATATAAAAATTATACTTAGTAGGAATTAACTATCACACATCATAATTTCATGTAGTTATAACTTAATAATCAGGTAAATACCTTATGTAACAAAATTTTTAAATAGTGAAAATATTATACTTATTTGATGGATATTGCTTATGTAACACCCCAGGTAAATAAAGAATATGACATTTTCATATTTATCCATATTTGTGAATAAAATATGAATATTACTTTAAAGGGGACGCTATGCACGATGGCATACCCAATACGCAACAATGAGTTTCTTGGGAATCTTGCGTTGCACTCTAACAATAAAATAATATTATTTTAAATGGTAGTTAATTCCTAGCCGTTGTAATAGAGGGAATGAACAGAACTTACTAAAAAATTATTATATATGTTTGTAAAATATTTCTACTCTTTATAATAAATGTTATAGGATTAAAAATGTGAATGAATCCAATTTTAAGCGTAAACATTCCAATATTCTTTAAAAGGTCGATTAACCGCCTTTTGATGGTGAACCTCTTTTAAATACACTTTTTTAAAATTTTATGTGTTATATTTGACAAAATAAAATTCTTCTTTAGAATCGGGACATCAAAATTTACTTTGTGTAAATTTTTGGTATTTTTCCGAAAAAGTTCAATTTTTAATGAATAGTGAAAAATGTTGTATTTTAATTCAAAACCACTTTTTAATCTAATTTATTTATATGATTAGATTATATTTTTAATTGGTTTTAATGTTAAATTAGAATATATTTTTACCATTTAATCCAATAGTGTTCGTTGGAATTAATTTCACTTTGAAATCGGACTTAAACTAGTGTCAATCTTTTGATACATTTTATTTCATAAAAACACGCTATTTGTTTTGAAAGTAGGAATTAATTATTAAATTAATTAATGCAACTTATATGTTTTGAATTTTGTAAAATATAAATCATTTTTTAATTCAGAATATCAAATATAGATTAGGGTGAATTTTTGGTAATTTTCTGAAAAACCTCAATTTTTGATGAATAGTGAAACCACTAAGTGGTACTTATAAAAACTGATTTTCCGTTTAAATGAAATTTTTCCATCTATTTGTTTTTAGTTTCAAAAATCCTAAATACATGGTTTTCATCAAGAAGTAAAATTTGGTTCAATGGGATTAGAATAATTTTTTGGTGAATAGTAACTTATTAAGTTTTTTATCGCGATTAGAGGTAATTAGTGTAGTTTAAGGTATGAATAATGTTTTAATAAAATTAAATGACCTAGACAAATGTTATACCCTTATTGTATGTTTCATGTCCGACCAATACAATCCATGGGTCAACTTGGGGACCCCATGGAGCCACTTTGGTTGTAAAATGACATAAATACCTTTTTATTTAATGTTAAAGTAAAAAATGACACAAACATGAAATGTTTTACTAAAACAATTTTTACATGAGGTTATACAGGTCGGAGTTTTGACTATAAATAGTAATTGGAAATATAAAAAGATTTCCTACATCATAGTATTTTTTTATAATTTTTTGACATTAAATAAATTAAA
The DNA here is from genome assembly GCA_963277665.1 of Viscum album. Taxonomy (NCBI): domain Eukaryota; kingdom Viridiplantae; phylum Streptophyta; class Magnoliopsida; order Santalales; family Viscaceae; genus Viscum; species Viscum album. The sequence continues at coordinate 777,274,993 of OY728131.1, read as the reverse complement.
TTATTTATAACATCATGATGATGTAGTGATGACCTCATTATTTAACGATTTAAATAAAATGGAAAGATAATGTAAAATTTAAGACATAAAAATGTCCACAACCTATTGTATGGGTGGATATAGAACCCTTATCACCTTATCCTCAAACAAAATCAATGTGTGACCATTAAAATCCGAAAACCATTCTAAAATAAAGTAACATTTCTTTACTTTCCAAAAGTGCCATTCCTTTCCTCTTATAAAAGGCCCCCACCTCTACCTCCTTACCCACACTTCCAAAGCCATTGGATCGTCCAACCTCTCCCCATTTTGTCTCTCCACATCCCTCCCTAACTCTTAGAAGCCTCTCTTTGGGCAGAAGTCTTCCCAAGGAAGCCTTTGAGCTCAAACCATACGGAGTTACCCGATTTTAAGGTAATGTCTTCACTTGAGTCCTTTTGTTTTATTTTGCTTTTCCAACCCACTAAACTCTTTTTATTCATTTATTTTGTAACAAATACAGTATATTCAATATACTAGGATGTTTTTATATGATTTATTTGAGCTACACTTACACACACCTACATCTAATGGTTAAATAACATACTGTTTCTATGGATGGAGAATTTCTGCCTCACGAAACGATGATTGTTCAACATTCCTCTAACACCTTCAAAGGTGTCCATTATGATGACACTATATTTATATATGATATATAATATGATTATGTTTTACTTAAGCTTCTGTGTTTTTCATTTATGGCATACCTTTATGGTTTCCATTATGGGTAAACACGATATCTCCATTTAAGGAAGTGCGGACTACCGCCCCCTCAAAGTGATTTGTTTCGTTAATACCATATGTGGTACGTATAAAGGATATATTTAATGATATTATATATGATACCAAACTGGAATTAAAATAATATTATGTATCATTATGTTTTAATTCCATTAAATACGAAATAGAAATGGAAGTAGCGTTCATGCGTACGTACGGCTTACCGTCTCCATGAACTGTACATTTTATTTCTTATCTCAAAATGTTGTGTACTATTATAAGTACATATATATAATGGATATATATGTAATATATTACATATAAATGATGGATATCATTCTGTAATTATAACATATATATATATATATCTCATTTTTTATTAATTCCATTAATATGACAAAAATTGAATGTAGCGTTCATGCGTACGTACGACCTACCGTCTCCATGAACGGTGCTTTTAATTTTTATCTCCAAATGATATGGAATAGTATAAAATGAATATATACTGGATATATATGATATTTAAAACATCAATACTATTCTGGATATGATGTACCTATAACTACCTGGAAAATTATTTTCCAACAAGTTCAATTTTTGACTCATGTACCAAACATCGACAAAAACATCTGATATGAACTCATATTATTAACCAATTATTATAACATTAGAATAGGTGATACGAACTGAATAATAAGATTTATAGGAGGTCCTTATGCAATTATAAATTTACCAAAGTTTATTATTCAGGAATATAATGAAATGAACAAGACAAGTTGGACTTGAGGTAAGGGACCCTACCCCTCTCTTTCTTTTTAAGTACACTCTTTTATGTCATTCCTTTTAAGATCATATTTCATGTGATTGGGATGTTCTTTTACATTAATAATACTGTAATTTTTATGTTCATATTATTAGAGACCCTATTCTCTCTCATCAATCCATTTTGGAAGTTTTAAGTGGCACTGTTAGGCTGCCGAGTTTTTGTAAGGGATTTTTCATCTCACTTTTATTCCCGTGAGATTTATGCTACATTTGCCAAAATTTCATTTGAGTGGTGTATTTACTGCCCATTATTTTACTCATTGTGTAATATACTTTCATTTATGAGTATTTACATCAATGTTGTAATGTCCTTCTTTCACGAGGTGCATGTCTTGAATGATACCCATGTCGGTAAGGGAACCTTTCACCCTCCCCTTTTTAAAAGACTTCTTTTGTTATGTCTTTTAATTCACATACTATTATGTTGGGATATGTTCTTATATATCCTCATTGATTTAAATTTTATGTACATGTGATGAGATACCCTTTTTATCTCTCATAAACTCATTTTCGGAATTTTGTAGTGACGCTGTTAGGCTGTAAAGTTTTTGCAAGGGAACTTCTTAACCCAAATTTGATTCTTTGGGATAAACTTGTACTCCTTGAATATGTCGTTCTATGAATATGTGTGAATAACCTCTGATTTTTTTACACTTAATATCCACATATATTTCATGTATTCATTTGTCACACATAATGATGTAATTGATTTATCCTTAATCCAAGGATACAGTCTTTGTATGGGACTTCATCTCAATCTCCATTCATTGAGGCATATTGTGTTTTATACACAACTTTCTTTTATATGGTGTATAAACCCATTTGAATTTTACATTTATTCAAAAGGAATCTTTTTTATACGAAGCGTTTACTAAACGAAAAAAGGGAATGTTTTTGTCATACTTATGCGGAGACAACAACTTTTCCGCAGCCGTGACCATTATTTGAGTTTTGGCTTTCTCTACAAGACATACCTTATTTTTAAAAGAAAAATAACTACCATGTTTTACTTTTCTTTTATTTTGGTATTGAAAATATTTTTCATAATGTTTTTTATATCAATGTTTTGTATTGATATCTTTTGATTGAAAAGTGGAAATGTTATGTTTCCTTTACGCATGTTTTATGTGATACGATTATGTTATGGTTCATGGGCATTATTATGAAGACGGGTGGTTCCGTGATAAACTAATGGCGGGTGAGCCCGATGTATCTCTCCAATGCATTGGGTAACACGAAGGAGTTAAACATTAAGGTTTCTCCAAAGAGATTTAGGGAATATATTGTGATGGGTATTCCAAACGTAACCAAGAGGGTTACTCCCTACGTAAGAATGTTATGAATGCCTCAAGTTACCTTTTATGTATTATGATTTCTATGATTTATTCATGATTTGATGAGGTATGTTAAAGTGTCTATGTTTTATGGGTAAATTGTGATTTCATTCTTATGTATATATGAACTCAGGTTTCCTTTCCATATTTTTTATAACCCTTACTGAGCTTTTTATGCTCCTCCCAAGTATTTTTGAAATGTTTTTCACAGGTTAAGGGAAAGTTACATGATATGATGATAGTGACAAGGAAGGGTCAATAAAGAATCCATGTTTTATTTTAAATATGTTTCCGTTGATGGGATAAATGAATACTATCTTTATGTAACCACTTTGTTTAAATGTGGAATGTAATGCAAGTTTTATGATCTAATTCTCTAAAACTCTAAACCTGAAAAAATCCTCAATGTGTAATATTATAATAACTCAATATTAAGTAAGGTTTAAGGCTGGGGCCTTATAGTTGGTATCAAAGGTAGGTTTAGATAACTTTAGAGGTTAGGGTATCCTCTAAGCATAAGTGACATTACCATAATGGTTAGGATTTCTAAAAGAGACCTAGTTTTAGATAAAGTGAATAAGTAAGTATATCTTTGTGGTTATCTTACTCATTAGTACGTGATGGTTTTGTTGATATACTCACACTGAAAATTCTGTTTTTAGTGAATGGATGGATATAACAGGCACCAAAGTGACAATATGTTTGATGGAAACTGTGGTGGTTCTTTGATTAAGAGACTGGATGAAATGGGGTATTCAACGAGGAAACTCGTGGTTGTTCTAAACCAACTATCAAGAAGTAATGATCAACCAACTGAACCTTGCTATGTTCTATAATTAATCATGTACGAGATGACCAATCGATGTGGAAGTTCAGTTAATAATTTTAAAGGTAACCATTAGGGTTTATACGATCCTTACTTTTGAGGTAATTATGGGTTATTATAGGTTATGATGGAAAATGAAAGCATGAGATAAACATGAGGTTAAAATATGTTATGATTATTTTTGAAGATTTTATCTCGTTTTGGGGAATGTTTTGAGAATTATATAGTTTTGGAAAAAGGAAAACATGCAGACCGTGTGACAACCCGTCGAGTCATACAAAGCTGCGGGAATCGAACCCACAACCAAAGTGCGACTAGTATTTATCGCCTACCACTGGACTACGTGAAGTCCCTGGTTAGTTTGACTGATTCTTTTTAGATAGATAATTTTATGAATTAAGAGTAAGCTGATTTTGGGTTATATATGGAAATTTATTAACCTATCATCGAGGATATGTGATTAGGGAAATTACTTTTCAATACGAGACTTTAAGAGTAACTGATGTTATTTGGAGAAAAGTGTTAATTTGTACCTTGGAAGACTATGTGACTAAATCCTTCAAATATTTGGGTTTCAATATTAGTTTGGTTTAATTTGAAGTATTTAATGGGAAAATTGTTTATTGAATGGTATTTGTTGAACTTTGGGTATTGTTTGATAAATTTTGAAGATTAAGAATAGATTTGTTTTTTTTAAAAAGGATTATCCTTTTTGGGTATTATATGATCTTGTACTAACCTTTTTGGTTTTGGTTTTGGTTAAGGTCTAAAGATATGGGAAGTATATAGTTCTCTTTTTTGTATTAGGTGATCCTCTATAAGTTGATTATAGTACTCTTAATACGAACAAGTCTTCCTAAATACTCGTCTTTTGGGGAAAGTATGAGTTTTCGTAAGAAATCTAGTAAAAGTTGAAAGTCAACATGACAAGTAAGTATGTTTACATAAGATCAAAAAAAAATTCCTCAATGAAGAGTAACTTAAAACAAAAATTTTGTCTGTTAACTTTTCATACTGGGGAATCGAATACCGTTTAACCCATCACAACTTTGTGATTTTCTTGTGGTTAACATTCTCCTACACATGCTTTCTATCACTCTCCATCAGAACATGACCCTTTGTTTTTTCCTCCATTTCCATATTTTCATACTTGGAATCCTAGTATGGTTTATCTAGGGTGACCTCAGTACTTATCATCCTTTATTTTAAAGTTATTGTTTTACCGACTCTTGTTCCGATGTGGGACTTTCAAGGATTTTTCCAAGCTCAATTTTAAAAATTGCGAGGATGCAATTCCCAAAAGGGGGGAAGGATGTAACACCCCAGGTAAATAAAGAGTATGAAATTTTCATATTTATCCGAATTTGTGAATAAAATATTAATATTACTTTAAAGAGGATGCTATGCACGATGGCGTACCCAATACGCAACAATGAGTTTCTTGGAAATCTTGCGTTGCACTCTAACAATAAAATAATATTATTTTAAATGGTAGTTAACGCCTAGCCGTTGTAATGGCGGGAATGAACAGAACTAACTAAAAAATGATTATATATGTTTTTCAAATATTTTTACTCTTTACAATAAATGTTATAGGATTAAAAATGCGAATGAATCCAATTTTAAGCATAAACATTCCAATATTCTTTAAAAGGTCGATTAACCGCCTTTTGACAGTGAACCTCTTTTAAATCTACTTTTTGACAATTTTATGTGTTATATTTGACAAAATAAAATTCTTCTTTAGAATCGGGACATCAAAATTTACTTTGTGTAATTTTTTGGTATTTTTTTGAAAAAGTTCAATTTTTAATGAATAGTGAAAATATTGTATTTTAATTCAAAACCACTTTTTAATATAATTTATTTATATGATTAGATTATCTTTTGAATTGGTTTTAAAGTGAAATTAGAATATATTTTTACCATTTAATCCAATAGTGTTCTTTAGAATTAATTTCACTTTGAAATCGGACATAAACAAGTGTCAATCTTTTGATACATTTTGTTTCATAAAAACACGCTATTTGTTTTGACAGCGGGAATTAATTATTAAATTATTTAATGCAACTTATATGTTTTGAATTTTGTAAAATATAAATCATTTTTGGATTCAGAATATCAAATATATCTTAGGGTGAATTTTTGGTAATTTTCTGAAAAACTATAATTTTTGATGAATTGTGAAACCACTAAGTGGTGCTTATAAAAACTGATTTTCCGTTTAAATGAAATTTTTCCATATTTGTGTTTTGAATTTCAAAAATCCGACATACATGGTTGTCATCAAGAAGTAAAATGTGGTTCAATGGGATTAGAATAATTTTTTTGGTGAATAGTAACTTATTATGTTTTTTATCGCGATTAGAGATAATTAGTGTAGTTTAAGGTAAGAATAATGTTTTAATAAACTGAAATGACCTAGAAACATTTCCTAACCTCATTGGATGTGTCATGTCCGTCCAAGATAATCCATGGGTCAACTTGGGGACCCCATGGAGCCACTTTGGTTGGAAAATGACATAAATACCTTTTTATTTAATGTTAAAGTAAAAATGACACAATTATGAAATGTTTTACTAAAAAACATTTTACATGGGGTTATACAGGTCAGAGTTTTGACTATAAATAGTAATTGGAAATCTAATAAGATTTACTACATCATAGGATTTGTTTTATAATTTTTAGACATTAAATAAATTAAATTTTTTATGACATCATGATGATGCAGCGATGACCTCATTATTTAATGATTTAAATAAAATGGAAAGATAATGTAAAATCTAAGACCTACACTTGTACAAAACCTATTGTATGGGTGTATTTATAACCCTTATCACCTTATCCTCTAAAAAAATCAATTTGGGACCATTAAAATCCGAAAACCATTCTAAAATAAAGTAGCATTTCTTTACATTCCAAGAGTGCCCCTCCTCTCCTCTTATAAAAGGCCCCCACCTCTACCTCCTTACCCACACTTCCAAAGCCTTGGGCTCAGTCAACCCTTGCCCATTTTGTCTCTCCACATCCCTACCTAACTCTTAGAAGCCTCACTTTTGGTAGAAGTCTTCCCAAGGAATCATTTGAGCTCAAACCAAAGGGAGTTACCCGATTTTAAGGTAATGTCTTCACTTGAGTCCATTTGTTTTATTTTGCTTCTCCAACCCCCTAAACTCTTTTTATTCATTTATTTTGTAACAAATACATTATCTTAAATATAATACTATGTTTTTATAAGAAGTATTCGAGCTACACTGACACACACCTACATATAATGGTTAAAGAACATACTGTTTCTATGGATGGCGAATTTCTGCCACACGAAACGATGATTGTTCAACATTCTTCTAACACCTTAAAAGGTGGCCATTAAGATGACACTATATTTATATATGATATATAATATTATTATGTTTTACTTAAGCTTCTGTGTTTTTAAATTATGGCATACCTTTATGGTTTCCATTATGGGTAAACGCGATATCTTCATTTAAGGAAGTGCGGACTACCGCCCCCTCAAAGTGATTTGATTCGTAAATACCATATGTGGTACGTATAAAGGATATATTTAATTATATTATATATGATACCATACTGGAATTAAAATACTATTATGTATCATTATGTTTTAATTCCATTAAATATGAAATAGAAATGGGAGTAGCGATCATGCATACGTACCGCTTACCGTCTCCATGAACGGTACATTTCATTTCTTATCTCAAAATGTTATGTACTATTATAAGTAAATATATATAATGGATATATATGTAATATATTACATCTAAATGACGGATGTCATTCTGGAATTATTACATTTATATATATATCTCATTTTGTTTTAATTCCATTAATATGAAAAAAAATGAAAGTAGCGTTCATGCGTACGTACGGCCTACCGTCTCCATTAACGGTGCATTTAATTTTTATCTCCAAATTCTATGGAATAGTATAAAATGAATATATACTGGATATATATGATATTTAAAACATAAATACTATTCTGGATATGATGTACCTATAACTACATGGAAAATTATTTTCCAACAAGTTCAATTTTTGACTCATGTACCAAACATCGACAAAAACGTCTGATATGAACTCATATTATTAACCAATTATTATAACATTAAAATATGTGATATGAACTGAATAATAATATTTATAGGAGTTCCTTAATCAATTATAAATTGACCAAAGTTTATTATTCAGGAATATAAAGAAACAAACAAGACAAGTTGGACTTGAGGTAAGGGACCCTACCCTCTCTTTCTTTTTAAGTACACTCTTTTATGTCATTCCTTTTAAGCTCATCTTTCTTGTGATCGGGATTTTATTTTATATTACTACTACTGTAATTTTTTCATATTATGAGAGACCCTATTCTCTCTCATCAATCCATTTTGGAAGTTTTAAGTGGCGCCATTAGGCTGCCGAGTTTTCGTAACGTATTTTTCATCTCACTTTTATTCCCGTGAGATTTATGCTACATTTGCCACAATTTCCTTTGAGTGGTGTATGTACTGCCTATTATTTTACTCATTGTGTAATATAATTTCATTTATGAGTATTTACATCAATGTTGTAATGTCCTTCTTTCACGGGGTGCATGTCTTGAAAGATACCCATGTCGGTAAGGGAACCTTTTACCCTCCTCTTTTTAAAAGACTTATTTTGTTATGTCTTTTAATTCACATAATATTATGTTGGTATATGTTCTTCTATATCCTCATTGATTTAAATTTTATGTCCATGTGATGAGATACCCTTTTTATCTCTCATAAACTCATTTTATGAATTTTGTAGTGACGCTGTTAGGCTGTCAAATTTTTGCAAGGGAACTTCTTAACCCAAATTTGATTCTTTGGGATAAACTTGTACTCCTTGAATATGTCGTTCTATGAATATGTGTGAATAACCTCTGATTGTTTTACACATAATATCCACTTATATTTCGTGTATTCATTTGTCACACATAATGATTTAATTGATTTATCCTTAATCCAAGGAAACCGTCTTTGTATGGGACTTCGTCTCAATCTCCATTCATTGAGGAATATTTTGTTTTATACACAACTTTATTTTATACGGTGTATAAAACCCTTTGAATTTTACGTTTATTCAAAAGGAATATTTTTTATACAAATCATTTACTAAACGACAAAAGGGAATGTTTTTATCATACGTATACGGCGAAAACGACTTCTCCGCTGCTGTGGCCATTATTTGAGTTTCGGCTTCTTTTACAAGCCATACCTTCTTTTTAAAAGAAAATAAATACCATGTTTTACTTTTCGTTTATTTTGGTATTGAAAATATTGTTCATAATGTTTTTTATATCAATGTGTTGTATTGATATCTTTTGATTGAAAAGTGGAAATGTTATGTTTCCTTTATGCATGTTTTATGTGATACGATTATGTTATGGTTCTTGGGAATTATTATGAAGATGGGTGGTTCCATGATAAACTAAGGGCGAGTGAGCCCGATATAGCTCTCCAATGCATTAGGTAATGCGAAGGAGTGAAACGTTAAGGTTTCTCCAAAGAGATTTAGAGAATATATTGTGATGGGTATTCCAAGCGTAACCAAGAGGGTTACTCCCTACGTAAGAATGTTATGAATGCCTCAAGTTACCTTTTATGTCTTATGATTTCTATGATTTATTCATTATTTGATGAGGTATGTTAAAGTGCCTATGTTTTATGGGTAAATTATGATTTCATTCTTATGTATATATGAACTCATGTTTCCTTTCCATATTTTTTATAACCCTTACTGAGCTTTTTATGCTTATCCCCTATTTTTTTGAAAGGTTTTTCACAGGTCAAGGGAAAGGTAAATGATATGATGATAGTGACAAGGAAGTGTCAAGAAATAATCCATGTTTTATTTTAAAAATGTTTCCATTGATGGGATAAATGACTACAATCTTTATGTAACCACTTTGTTTAAATGTGGAATGTAATGCATGTTTTATGATCTAATTCTCTAAAATATAAACCTGAAATGATCCTCAATGTGTAATCTTGTAATAACTCAAGATTAAGTAAGGTTTAAGGCCGGGGCCTTATATCTTATGTTCAATATGTCTATTTTTTTGTTTTATATATTCTCACCCTTAATAAATGCCTTCTTAAAAGATATAGATTTGAAATTATTTACCAATATTAAAAATTACCTTGTTTGAACTTCCAAACATAACAACAGTACCCTACTACCATTATTTTCTTCTCCTTTATTTTATTGAATTTAGATTGATTTCCTTTTTTTCAGAATCACAAATATTTTTGTATCTTTTGGAGGATAAAAAATTCATCACCTTCCCAACTTCCACCCTAGATAATGTAGTGTGTTTCAATAACATCCTAGGTAAATAAATTATAGGACATATTTCATATTTATTAATATTTTTGAATTAAAAATTAATTTTACATTAAAGGGGTTTCTATGTTCGATAGCTTACCCGATACACAACAATGAGTTTCTTTGGAATTTTACGTTGCATACTAATCATATAATATTATTATTTTAAATGGTAGTTAACTCCTAGCCGTTTTATTTGTGGAAATGAACTAAATTAACTACAATATGATTATACATGTTTGTTAAATGTATTTACATTTATCCAATAAAAAGTTAGAAGCTTAAAATGTGAATGAATCTAATTTTAAGCACAATTTAGATTAAAAGGTTGATTTACTGCCTTTTAATGGCCAACCATATTTAAATATAGTTTTGGTCATTTTTATATATTCTATTTTACTAAATAAAATTCTTCTTGAGATTTAGGACATCAAATCTTACTCTGGGTAATTTTTTGGTATTTTTCGGATAAAGATTAATTTTTAATGAATAGTGAAAAATACTGTATTTTAATTCAAAGCTGCCATTTAATCTAATTTATTTATATGGTTATATTATCTTTTTAATTGGTTTTAAAGTTAAATTTAAAATATATTTTTACCATTTAATTAAATTTTGGTCATTGGAAATAATTTTTGATTGAAATTGGACATAAACAAGTATCAATCTTTTGATAGTTATTGTTTCTTAAAAACATGCTATTTGTTTTAACAACAGAAGTTAATTTTTAAAATTAATTAATGACACTTATATGTTTTGAATTTGGAAAAATATACATTATTTTTGAATTCAGAATATCAAATATAGATTAGGCTGAATTTTTGGTTTTTTTTTGAAAAACTTCAATTTTTTATGAATAATGAAACCACTTAGTGGTAGTTAAAAAACTGACCTTTTCAATTAAATGAAATTTTACCACATCTATGAATTTAATTTCGAAAATAAAACATACATGGTTGTTATCAAGAAGTAAAATTTGGTTTATTAAGATGAAAATACATTATTTTGAATAATAACTTTTGACTTTTATTTACCACGGTTAAAGGTAAATAGGGTAATTCAAGGTTAAAATAATATTATAATGATTCAAAATTACCTTAACACTTGTCCAAACCTTATTGGTTGAGTCATTTACGACCATGAGAATCTTTGGGTCGATTTTGGTACCCCTTTGATCCACTTTAGAGTGATAATTACAATTTAGATTAATTAACTTTAGGTAAAGGAAAATATGACAAAAGAAAATATATTTTAGTAAATTAATTTTTAGAATGGGTTATATAAATTATCTTTTTCTCTATAAATATTAGTAGGAAATATATAAAATTTCCTACTTGATAGTATTTTTTTTATAATTTTTAGATCAAAAATAAATTAAATTACTAATACATAATAATGATGTAGTATTTACCTCGTTAATAAATCATTTAAATAAATAAGATTATAATGATTAAAATAATACCCAAAACATGTAAAATTCTAATTGGACGATTTTATTTCGACCATGAGTCATCGTATCGTGGACTATAATGATTTTTGGACCATTGGAAACCGAATATAATTATATAATAAAATAATAGTTTCACACTTTCCAAAAGAGCCCCTCCTGTCCCTTAAAAAAGGAGACCACTTATAACCACTTCCACACACCTCTCAAGCCATATGGATTGTAAAAACTCTTCCCAATTAAGCTAACTACATCCCACTACTCCTCTTATAAGCCTTAACTTAGGAAGAAGTCACTTCAAGAATTCTTTTTGTTCAATCCAATGGGAGTCACCCAAATTAAAGGTTACAGTTTCTCTTAAATTAATTTCTTTTATTTTAATTCTCCATCCCCTAAACTCTTTTTATTAATTTCTTTTGTAACAAAACCAGTATCCTCAATATACTAAGATATTTTTATGAGAAGTATTATAACTACACTTACACACACCTCCATATAATGGATGAAGAACATAATGTTTCCGTGGATGGTAAACTAAGGCCTCACGAAATGATGATTGTTCAATTACATCTTACCGCCTCTCATGGTGGACATTATGATGGAACTGTATCTATATATAATATATATTATGTTTATTATTTCCTTATTCTTCTTTACTTCCCAATTAGATCAAGCCTTTATGGTTTCCATTGTGGGTAAATACGATAATCTCATTTGAGGAAGTGCGGACTACTGCGCCCTCAAAGTGATGTGACTCATTAATGCCTTATAAGGGATGTATAAAGGATGGAGTTAATGATATTATATATGATATTATAATTTAATTATAAAATACCTATGTATAATTATGCTTTAATTTCATAAAATTAAGAATTAGAAATAAAAGTAGTTTTCATGTGTATGTACGGCTTACCGTCTCCATGAACGGTGCCTTTCATTTATTACCTCTAAATGTTATGTACTATTATAAATACATGTATATACTGGATATATATGATATATATGATATTTAAATCATGAATATAATTCTGGATATAATAAAACTTTGACAACATGAACAACATGTAATTATAAGAAGTCCATTTTGGACTCAAGTACCAAATATCGACAAAATGAACATTATTAACTTAAATGATTGCATAATGATTATAACATTGTAAGAAGTGAAATTGAAGGAATAATACATATGAAAAAAGGTTATTAAGAAATTATAAATTTACTTAATTTTATTATTTAGCAGATTAAAGAACGATCGAGTCAAGTTGGACACGAGGTAAGGGATCTTACCTCTCTCTTTCATTTCAAGTACTCTCTTTTATGTAATTTCATTTATGCTCCATGTTCTTATGTTGGAGAGTGTTATTTTATTTTAAACATAATGTAATTTTTATTTTCATATGATTAGAGACCCCCTCTTACTCTCATCAATTCATTTTAAGAATTTTTAAGTGGCACTGTTAGGCTGCTGAATTTTTTTAAGGGATTTCTAATCTCACTTTTAATTCCGTGAGATTTTTATTATTCACCAGATATTTATTGAAAGTGGTGTATTTTGCACTGACATTTTCTATATAAAATCATTATTATATTTATATTCATGGTATTTTGTGATTATTTTTGTGGTTAATAAATTTTGGTCATACGACTCGATTGAATTACAACGTGGTAAATGGTCTTCATCTCACTTGTCTTTATTCCCGTGAGATTCATGCTATATTTTCCACTCTCTCATTTTGTGTGGTGTATGTAATGACCATGATTGTACTATTTTTTTATATAATTTCATTTATGAGTATTTAAATCTTCATTGGATGATCCTTCTTTCATGTGACATATGTTTTGTAAGTTACCAAATCGGTAAGGGGACTCCTTAACCCAATTCCCATTGTTTGGGTTGATCTTCTCTTTTTTATTTATGTCATCCTATGAATATGTGTGAAGGACATATGATTGTTTTACACTTAATATACACTTGTATTGGGTGTATTTATATCTGTCACACATAATTATGATATTGATTTATCTTTAATTTAATAATACCATCTTTATAAGGGATTTCATCTCAATTTACATTTCTATTGCGACTTCATTGTTGTTTTGAACCAATTCACTCTTATATTGTGTATATACTGTCCTTTGACACATTATATCATGAATCCCTTTATTCTCATGATATTAAAAAGTTCTTATTAAAAGTTATTTCTCAATTATTTGTATTCAAGCATCTCTCTTTTTGTTAAAAACTCTTTAACTAAAATATTGTTTAAAATGTTTTAATGATTTATTCTTCTAAATATTTTTCATTAATGTACATGTTTTAAAAATGGGTTTTAGGATTTTTTTTATATGGGAATTCAAATGATAATTCCATTAAAATCTTCAAAGTGGTATGGGAAACTTATATTAAAAAATCTATTTTTAAATGGTTTTTGAAAATGGTTTAATAAAGCATTGTTTCCATAAATATCATGATTTGATATAGTGGAATGTGGAAATTTTATCTTTCCTTTATTCTTGTATTATGTGTTATGATTATGTTATGGTTATTGGGAATTGTTTATGTATATGGGTGGTTCCGTGATAAACCTAGGACGGGTGAGCCCAAGATAGCTCTCCAATGCATTGGGTAACGTGACTGAGGTAAACGTGATGTTTCTCCTAAGAGATTTAGGTAATATATCGTGATGGGTACTCCAAGTTAAAATCCCTATGTACCTATGATATATAAAATGTATGTTTGATATGGATTCCATAAGTAACCTTTATGATTTATTTTTTGTGTGTGTTATTCATAAATATCATGATTTCATAATGTATGTTATGATTGAATAGTATGGTTTCATTGATTTGTATTTATTAATGGGCTAATGTTTTCCTTCCTTATTTTATAACCCTTACAGAGATTTTTATACTCATCCCAAGTTTTTGAAATTTTTTCCATAGGACTTAAAGATGAATAGAGTTAAGGATGGGATCAAGTAAAAGTCATGCTATCTAAAACATAGAACTAGACATGTTTCCTTTTAAGAGTTTTTATTTTATGAAAAAATGGATACTAAGTAGAAGTGTCTACTTGTAATATTCAAGTTGTAATGTAATAGTTATGGCCTAATTCTATAAAACTCTAAAGCTGAAAAGATCCACAATGTTAATTATTCATTTAATTCAATATTATGTAATGTTTTAAGGCTGGGTCCTTATAGTTTCTCAATATTTTTGGGTACCTTTTTTCAATATTTTTTTATTTTTATATTTAACTGGAACAAAATTAGTAAATAAAAATGTTTTAGGATTATTTGATACCATTCTACAAGATCTTTTTGAAGGTTGATCAAGAGATAGGGTCATGATTTTCATTTCACTAATATGTGCCACTTTTTATATATGACTATCATTTGAATTTTTCAGGGAATAATTTCTCTTTTATGTATCATGGAAAGCCTTAGCATATATTGAATTTAATTTTTTTCATTTTGAAATCTAGTTAAATACACATAAAATTGAGAATATTTTTCTCATCGTCAATTAATAACACTCTATATTTCCATTATTGATTTATCTTATAAATATGATCCTCATTAATTTTAATTTCCTATTTTACAGGGTTATGAAACTCTCTTACTAACTTTTATTTAACCTTCAAATGAGAATTCTTGAAATTAATAGAGGCATTGTATAGTTTTTCAAATATATGGATCACATATAAAAATAATTATTTAGTCAAAAAAAGTTTAAAAACATTTATTTTCAAATCTTCATCAATTAAAGAATTATTTGTAGTGAAAATTAATATATATTATTCTTTATATTGGATAAGTTTTTGGATAGTTTTTTATCATTTTAATTTCATTTTAAAATAATTCTTTATATCTTTACCCTCCAATTTAAGTTATTCCTTTTCATTAATTAGTATTTTAATAAATCCAATTATATAAATAAACACTTAAATAAGAATATAATTAAAATAATATTTGATTTAAGATGATGATATTAAACTAATTCAATATATTCATCATCTTCACACTCTCAACAACGTGTACTTGAATCATTGATATGTTTACTCTCAATAGAATTACCAGATCAACATTCACCACATTGATCATGTTAAACTAGTGGTATATCCTTCTTTTTTAGATATATATTAATTTCTTTTACTTCATTTTCTTCTGGTTATTTATGGTTTTGGAAAATACTATGAATTCACCATTAATAGTGATGGAGAATGAGTTATCAGTCTGAGTCATATTTTAATTTTATTCAAATATTCATTTCGAATAGTGATGTTAATGAAACTGGTAAAAAATTAGGTTCCAATAGGAATACACCTTGTTTTCTCTAATTTCAAATTATGTTCCAAGTAAATAATTCATGGAAACTTATAGGAGGGGTGAATCAATGTTCACCTATTTTATTTAGTTTTATTTTATATTTTAATGATCTTCTCTTGATTATCAAACCTATGAATCAATTAATAGGTATGGATTTGTGAGTACACATAACACTCACATACACATGAAATATATATAATAAAAAGAACAATAACACACTGAGAATTATATAATTTTTTATTCTAATGAGGAAAAATTATCCTTTATATGTTAAAATCCCATTAACATATAGATTATCATTATTATATTACTGTGATTAAAAATTCACAATAATATTTCCATAATGGTTGGGTAGGTTTCATCCACATCCCAAGGGTAGATATCATCCACTTTCATATGAATCACTATGGAAGTATTTATCGCTTAGAATATATTCTATCTACCTATCAGAATAATGGTTTTGTTTATATAGGAACTATAAATATCCAATTATCCTTCAGAAATTACTTTTACTAATGGTTTTTTATAATATAGATGGCACAAAATCACCATGATGTGATTTTTTTCCTTAATTAATTAGTCTTCAACTACAAGAATATAATTAGTAATCCAACATGGAAGTCATATTTTTACTTAAACTCAAACTCAATGGGACATTTATTCATAATGGATCTTCGTTCTCAAAGTGTCTCGATAATGTGTTCATGTCGAATAAGAAAATGTATGCACCTCTTAATTAACTACTTTGACAATAGGATATTATATTATATATACTTCATTAATTTTATATCATCTTATATGATATGTGGTAATTTTAATACATGTATATAAGTATTACTCTTCTTCTTCTTAAATTCACATAGTTAATTTCATCAATAATATCATTGTGTAATTATCCTCATTGACATATAGATAATATTTGGTTGTAGTAGTATTAGTTTCATGCATATTCCTTGATACATTTGTTATTATTTGACTAATTAATGTATCATATTATCTGAAAACTCTCATATTCTACTTCTATTTATTATACATGCAGATATTATTGTGAATATTTATTCTATAATTTGAATATGGAAACTCCACGTCATTCATGGTGGTCGTTAATTTTCTCAATTAAAATGGTTGAACTGCCAAATGTGTATTCTCACAAACATATAATTTAATTCCATGTCAACGTATTCATTAAAAAATCAATGTGTATTATGTATTATAAACCTTAAAGAAATAAAAAAAATATAGCCTTCTAGTTCTATCTATACTGGCATGAATGATTGTCTTCAGAGTTCAAAAAACTCATTTATGTTGTCAAAAACATATCTCATAAAATAAGATTCAACAAGTTCCACATCTCATATGGGATAAAAAAACATAAAAATCATTTGTATATTTATTCAATAAAGTTCAACACAATACCACCCCCCTTTAGTTTCAAATATGATTCAAATTATCACACTTTGAAATGTATAAAGATTTATATAAGATTTCAACTTATTTTTTATAAACTCTAAAAGAACCTAACATCTTACATTTTTTGTAAGATAATTCCCTTCACCAAATCTCTCCTAAGATCTCATGACCATATTACATATTCTTCAATATCTTCTTCAATATTAATTGAATAATTCTTACATACTTACTCCTTTTCAACTTTTCTACCTTGACCCACAAGGACAACTTACATATCATCCATCATCCTTATAAATAATCCATTATTTTTTTCATTATTATATTTATCTAAAAGAACCCCATACATATATAAGATAGACTATTCACTTATCCAAATTTATAAAATAAGTCATTATTGTAATATTAAATGACTTATAATTTTTGAAATGACTCTTACATGGCTGACTAATAAAACTTATATAGAGAATAATTATTCTACTGCACTTATACCTTTTCAAAATTTTAGCAACAAAAGTTTTTTTATAAGACTAAAATAACTCTTAGAAACCTCAATATGAATTGTATAAAAATATATATAACTCTTGAAAAATACAAAATGACCCTTCTGAAATTTCAAAATACACTTATAATTACTATGTTTCTTCACGAATTTACCAATTTTTTTCATAAATCAATATAAAAATTATTGTAAAGAAATTATAGTCCTAAAAGTTGTGATATTCATTTTCATTTTATAATTTTTTCTTTCCATTTATAAATCTAAAATACCTCATAAGTATTCCCAGAAGAACATCTCATATATGAATTTCCATTTTCAATTTCATAGAAAGTCTATAATTTTAGAATTTACTCAAATTATCTATAAAAATATTCAAAAAATTAGAGTTCTTTTCAAATCATTCCAAAAAATTATCTATAGGATATTATTAAACTAATAAAATAGTCATCATGAAAAATACTCCTTGGATGGTTCATCTATATTCAAGAAAACAATTTCAATAATTTACTCACAAATTTTCAACTGTTTTCAATAGCCATCCCAATCTGTATTCATAATCTATAGTTGAAAATGTTTCACCCATATAATCATTAATATTCATAACCATAAATATCAACTCTATAATAATTATATGTAAGTATTAATATCTTAAAACTTATAAAAATAGATTTACCAAGATAACAGAAGATAAAATTCATTTTACTACCTATATATAGGTATCATATCTCTTTTTTAGGCTCATCTACATAACCTAATATTAGGAAACATTGATATTTCATTATAGAAAAATATTCAATAAATGATAATTATATATGCCATCATTAATGATTATTATATAAGATTAATATCAATTTTTCATCATAAGGGGGATCATTCTCTAGTAATATAGACTCTTATATTAGAAAATATGTTATAACATGTGCATAATTACTCAAAATTGATTGGTATAACAAATTTTCACTTGTGAAAGGAATTTTTTATGTATAGTTGATATGAAATATTCCCTATTTGATTAAGAATCTAGATGAAACTAATGCATCTTGGGCTCAAATATACCTATATTCTAATATTTTAACCCACAACCATGTTTTTATTCAATGGAATAAATTTTATTTATCATCTTACTCTTGATCTGATTAGAAAATTTTCATCATAGATATTCTATTATCTTATTGATTCATTAATTTAACATTGAATTGTTTCAATACTATCTATCATTGTTAAACATTTTTTATATCATAGCATAATTTTCTCAATAAATTTATCCAAACCTATTAGTTTTCATGATATTGTCTTAGATTGATCCTCATATAGAGATATTTTAAATAATGATTATAAATTATTATCATACAGTAACTAGACTTGTGGATGATGTTATTACTATTGTCCTTTAAAATACAAATGTTAATATCTCAACATGTCTTTTTAATTATAAGTGTTACTATAACATTAAAAACCATTCTAAGGATGATAATATGTGCCAATTTTCAATTCTATATCCAATTCATATTCAATAATTCCTTGAAACATTAATGTCAAACTTGGATCTAAAAAAAATAAAATTGAATTATATGCTACATACATACATATATCTTGTTTTATGTATATCTTATAAATTTGAATGATTGTTAGATTATCTTGAATAATAATGGGTTCTATTGACAATATTTGTTTATTGACCATAACCCAAATGGAATTTTTTCTTCATATATATTGGTAATGACTGTGATGAAATCTATAGTGACATTCTTATATTTTTACATAACATTTCTAAGGGTTTCATCATACCTGTAGATGTATAATTTTTAATTTAACATGACTTTAGACCATGAAGACGTATACTACTATATCTATATCTTCATGTTTTCCCACAATAAATAATTTTCATGAAGAGTTTGAATTTTTAGACTTCTGGTTGAATAAATAATGATGAGTAAGGTGAAATATATAATGGTTCCATTAGTTCTGGAATTTATAGGGCACATATTAATAATCCAAATATTATAACTCTAACTTAATTATAGATTAACCTTAAAATATTTCCAACAATATTTTATTACTTCATATCATCATTGTTTGAATCATTGATCTTCACATGGAAAGATTTTTGATAAATAACTATATAAAGGTAGTAATTTTTATTTCTATTAGTAATTCCACGTCCATCATTTCTAGGATCAAGAATATTGGGTCTCCTATGATTAATATCAGGTACATGGAAGTATAATATTTTATATTTAGAGAATCAACCATATTATTTTCTTTAATATGATGGTAATGAGTTAAGAAATAATAATCTCTAATCATTCCTAACTATATCCCATATAAAATTTTCTAATCCTTCAATATTATTATATACTTTATATTTTTTTGACTTGTATATATATATATATATCCAAATTCCCAGTATAAATAAAATTCCTCTAAATTAGTAGTGAAAATATTATAAATGATGACTCTAGATCATTCATTAGATAATTTTTATCATGGATATTTAATTTATGTAAGACATAAGTAATCACCTTTTCATTTAACATAAGAAAAAACCCCCAAGACCATCTTTTAATAATAATTATATATTTGAAACCATTATCCAAAATAGGGAATTATGAGAGCAGGTGTTGTCATTGACAACTTATTAAACTCCTTGATTTTTTATTCATATTTTTATATCCAATGAAAATTCACTACCTATAATGTGGACATGATTTTCGGATTTAATTATTTTGAGATATTTCTCCCAATAGGTTGATAATATCCAATTAATTCAAGAAAACTATAGATTTATATCACAATTTTTGACCTATCTAATTCTTTGATAACATCTATTTTAATTAATGTAGAAATTTACCCTCACACATGATTATATGTCCCATAAAATATTCTCCATAAAGATAATTTTCACATTTGATTAATTTATCATATAATTTACCCTTTTATGGTTTTAAATGAAACCCTCATGTTTTCTTGATGTTCTTTATTAATCATGGATCATATGATAACAAAACCAAAAAATACTACTACAAATTTATTTAGGTAATCTCAAAATACTTTATCTATCAAATATATGATGATACATAGGGAATCATTAAGTATTAATGGTATCTATATAAATTTATATTATCTATATATTGCTTGGATTGTTATCTTATATATAACCCCCATACTTTTAACCTTGTGTGGTGATATACCCTCAATTATTTTACCATTATAAACTTTATTTTTTAACCCTTATAAATCCACCCTTGAGAAGTTCTCATCCATATAAATCTTATAGAAAATTCCATCAACATAAAGTAGGTGAAATATTTTCTTGATTAATATTTTCTTATTCTCATGATAATTAATAATAATATTCCTTAACACATCCATTGTCTTAAAAAAGAGGATTGATGGTCCCCATGGTAAAACATGTAAGTGTATGAAAACATTGTTTAGATTATCTCTTATTTTCATCCTTGTTTCTTATAATTCAACATGTTTCATTATATAAAGACTTTTTGAAATTATCATCTTAAAACATATGAGTTCAATTGAAAAACCAACATTATGATTTAGGGGAAATTGAAGAAAAACATTGGGAAATAAGACAATATATTCCAATACAACTAACATAACATTAATATTGAGATTTTTATTTCCATTTATGCTAATTTTAATTCATTTTCTCTTATTATGACCCATAAAAAGAAATAATTATCATATAAGGATTATAATCATCATTTTATCGATATTTGACAATAAGATGATTTGAGATATGAAATGAGATATCCCTATTTTACAAATTGATAAGAAATCATTATAAAGATTGGTAATCCATGCATAATATCATATAAATTTCGAATAATATAGGATTGACTATATTTATAGGATGTTTCTTCCCAAAAACATTACTTATAGAAGTGTTATATTCCCAGGATGAAATTATCCCAACATTCAGTTTTTCTGTTGATAACTCAATATCTAATCACTCTAGGGATGAATTGATGGTCTTGAAAAAATTGTAATAATTTAGTAATTTATTAAAATATAATAAAGTGTGATAATTAAAATTATTGAATGGTTATTAAGAAATATTATCACCAATTCATTTTCAGGATTTTTTTTCAATCATTAACTAAAACCAAAGTGGTTAGTCAGAATAATAAATAGTAATATCTAATAAAATAAGAGTAAATAATGATTAGAATATAAAAAATAATACTATTCTATGCTAACATATTAATACCCCAGTTAGACATATGTTTTTCTATGTTTTATAATATAATTAAACATAATATATTCTATTTAATTATGAAAAATCCACTCGGATACCAACTATGAAGACTCATTCATAAAAAATAGACACTTTTATAATTTTATTTGGTTATACATTTCACCACCAAATATAAATTTTTATTAAGACACTTTAAGAAAATGTGGGAAACCAGGGATTACAAAGCATATATATACCACTACATGATGAAAGTGATCAAAAATTGATTAAACAAAAGACGAATATAACTTAAATTAGACACTCTATATAATTCCCAATGCATATTACTAACATCATTGTCTAGATCCTCTTCGATATTCTCTTCATGGTGGTAAGCCATTCTGTTCATTATTTGTATGAATTCCCCTAAGTTTATTTTTCATTGGTTGAAGCCTCGAGCCATGATTCTGTCTTGTTTGACTAAGCACACCTCTTGCTCCTCATTAGTATCAACTTGAAACTTTCTTACATATATTATTTTGATATTCTCTTTTGAGAAATTGACCCAAAACACATTTTCATGCATTTATTTCTTGAAATGGGGGATGATCTTCAAAAACTCCCCTTCACCTTCTTCCATCATTCATGTTTTCTCATGTTTTGATTCACTTTCCCCATTATTTTAGTCTTTTCTTTCCTTGTTTCCAGCCTTCTTAGATAACATAATTTCTATTAGTTTAAGAAAGTTTGAATAACCTTTTCATCCCTTTGGTTTTTCACTTTGACTACAATACATTTCCCAAAGTCTCGATTTCCTTTTTTCCCTTTTATCCTTCTCAGTTCATGAATACTTTTCCCCTGAAATCCTTATAAACTATCTAATGGGAACTAGATATAACTACCATCATCCGAGTCATCCTACTCTTGATCCAATGCTAGTTATTAAACATCCAGACTTTCTAAACGGTTGCCCAGTTCAACCACCGAACCTTCTTTGAGGGGGCTATACCTTGTCGAAGGATTTATCTTTCCTTATTTAGCCTTAGAGTAAGTCATCTTCCCTACACTCACAGCCTTCAGATGTGGTGAGGATTTTGTAAAGAGAGTGTTTGGGTCTAAGGGAACCAAAACACTCACCTCATATATCCTACCTTTTCATAGTTATGATTATGTATTAGCCAAAAATGACTCCTCCTACAATGTATTTCTAGATGGTTTGGCCCCTACACAGTTTTCATAGGCCCCTAGAGTGATTAGAGAATTATACTTATCAACTAAAGGAGAACTGACTAAGGTTTTCTGGTCAATACCAATGCAACTAGGATATGCACATATCTTCTCCACATAATCACCTGGATCGTACAGTTGAGTAAGTACACCCAACCCCTCTTTCAATCGAGTAAACGCATATTCTGCCTTTGGATTTTCACTTGACCTTCTAGCCTTGCACTGAATAGAAGATGAAGGATCAGTTATTCCCTGATCCTCCCCAAGGATTTGTGTATATTGGTCATTTCCCTATGATTTAGATACCTCAAAAACCTAGAAAACTAGGGTCACCTCAATAGGTATTTTCTACGAAATGGTGAGTCCCGAACATCCTGAGACATCCTCACACACCTTCTAGGCCCCTTATAAAATGGTAGCTCGAATAGAGAATTCTACACATGAATTATTCACATAAGGAGCCATAGGTCCTTTAGGAATATTAAAGGGTTTAATCCAAGAGCCAAACGAAACCCTTTTACTATATTTTAGGATACAGTGGCCAGTCCTATTGTAGAAAGAGAAAACATTCATCAAAGATTCATAAATAAAAGGTTGGAAATTCCTGTATTCTCCCTCAATCACGAACCACAAAACATCCGGGGGGTCGTGAGAGTTCTATTTCAACACAAATGTGTGCCCTAATATGATGCGCCAATGTAGAGTTCCTCAGATCAATTCATATGATGTGTCCAATGGAGTTTCTTATAGATGGAAGGAGAGTCGGGTTTTAGAAGGGTAGCGGTAGACCAGGAAGTTGAAGCCAAATTTCCTCAGTGGACAGATCCCGATTCATGTGGAGGTCGAACAACCAGTGAAGAAGAGGAAAATGGAAGCCATGAATAGATCTTCCAGATCTAGACTAAGCTTATGCCATATCTTCCTCATCTGTGAAACGAATAAGGATCTATTACGGTCCAGGGATCCTGAAAATCACAGGCTGGCATAATCCCCATTCTTCATTCACATTCTTTTCAACCATATCAATAGGAGTTTAGTGACAAACAAAATTTTCCACCAGATGTGAATAGATTAGTGAAGAAGCTTCAGAGAATTCCTATAGAAAAATTCGAACTGCTGGTTGGACATGGAGGATCCTCGGGACCATCAGAGAGACATTGATACTGGGAAAGACTGAGAGGCTCTCATTTAGAGAAAATGGAATTAATTCCCAACCCCTACCCTAGAAACCCTGATGAAGATCCCCACGATCCTAGGGATGATGCCCCTATCTTGATAGAGGAGGGGCCAATGCATCTGCCATCATTACCAGGGCATCTCCCATCCTTTAGAGAGGAGAATTGAGGCTCGAGTTTACTCTCTTCTTCATTATTTGGTTATAAATAAATAATAAAAAATTAGAAACATTTAAAGAACCCAATGATTATTTATATTTTGAGATTATATATTTATTATATCTAATCACTCAAAAAAAATTCTTCCAAAATATTATTTACAGTTGATTCCATTCTTGGAATATTATTCATTATATACCTATTCATTAAAATGAGAATTTGGAAACATAAGAATTGGATATATAAGGTTCTCAATAAATAGATTACATAGGAGTTATTTATTGAGTAAATATTGTATATCATAAAGAACATCATAATTAGTAAGAATAAAATTAACCTATAGGTATGAAATCATAATCATGTTACATGAAAATGGGTTAATGAAATCATACATTTTTGAATATAAATTATGAAAGAAAAAATATAAATTATAATATTATAAATTTTCATGAAAAAGTATTATATAAAACATATAATTATAGTATATATTATGAATATTTCAATGATAATTTCAAAGACCATCATAACATGTTGGAGTAGTCTTATTACTCAAATCCCATAACATTGTGTATTAAGTTCACTGTATATATCCTAAATCATAATTATATTTTGAGTTATAAAAAATTATAATGAATTCAAGGGAGATATAAATTTTGGGTTCAGCTATAACATAAATATATCATATATATTTTTATTGCATGAACATGAAAACAATCATAAATACCTCAAAAGACAATATATAATTTTCTCTTGTAAATAAAACAAGATACATAACTATTTCAATGATGTATAAAATTAAATGTCATAGAGAAGGCAAATGGATGATATTATGAATGTATATCTCTATTGATGATTAGTAACTAAAAAATTACACAATTAGTATAATATAATATTTAACTTTCATTTATAAAAGATTTTTCATATAGGAATTTTTTTTATATAAAAAGCAATAATTTTTTAATTTTTATGTGTCATTTATAAATACAAAACTTTTAAATTAATGACATAAAAATGAAATAGAAAAAAAATAAACTATTTTAATGAAAATAAAATTAGAATACATCCAAATGAAACTATATAAAGAAATTAGATAAAAACGTTATGGGAAAGAGATAGTGTGGGTGACATAATGGAATTTATTGAAAAAGATATCCTCATCACCTTATATTGTAACTAAAAAAATAGAATAAGATAAAATTAATATATTAAAATAATTGTAATTATATTTAACATATAAATTAAATAACATAAATAAAATGGTATATTTGGTGAAATATACAATAAAAATTATAGATAAATAAATTTCACTTTACCTTTTCTCTCAATTTTCTTAAACACACATTAAAACTTTTTATAACCAATATAGAGAGACTTATAATATATTTAAAAAGATTATTTATTTTTTTACATTTTATTCTAGTAAATTATAATCATTTATTATATTAATAGTAGTTAGTAATAGTTTATTTTCATCATTGAGTTTTAAATCTTCCAAAAAGTTTGTACTTATTTTTGTAAAATGGAATCAATCATATTTAATTATTTATGAGATCATAATATAATGAATAGTAAATATAAATGAATAATAATGTTTCAATGATTCCTAAAATTTTGTGATCATTATATGGAAGATGCTTGTATGGCTCATGAGTAAAAGGAAAATTATTCACTCATTTAGGATTGTTTTTTCAACAAAAATGTATTATATTAATAATGAATTTATGTTTAATATTACCATTATAAAACAATAAAAAATATATTCTACTCATTAATATCATATATTACCAATATTTATATTTTAATTAAAAAATAGGATGATAATGATGAAAATAATATAAAATCATTCATATCGGTTATTGAAATATCCTAAGAAAGAATATATCATAATGAGTTATTGAGTAAGAATATGTAGTTATATTATAATATTTTATTTAAAGAAAAACAATTTATTAGTTTTTTTAAAACGTTAAAAACTATTTGAGAAGAGAGAAGATGTGTAGTTAAATGAATAAAATGGAGAATAATTCATTATTTACATTAATGAAATTACTTCTTCTCTAAACTCCCTTCTATGTAATGGTAGATTTGAGACTATTATTTTGTGAATATTATTTTAAAAATTATAGTGAAATTTAGTGGATATAATTTGGTAGATATTGTAGATTAAACCTAATAAGTGGTGTGGTGTGGAATGGGTAGAGTATGCGACCTTTTATAGATGGTTTTGTGTGTCATATTTTTAAATAATTATATATAAATTGATATGGAATAAAATTTCATGTGTAAAGTGTATCATAAAGGAAAAAAATAAGGTGCACTAAGATTCTCCTAATTACTGAGTTGTATATTAATTATTTATATGTTGATAACCCATTTTTATCTATATATAGTGTTTTTTTACATTAACGATTTACCGATGCATTTCACTATTCAACATAGTATATTAATTTTTTATTAAACAAATTTGATCTTATTATGAAATTTCGATGGTCATATTATAAATAATAAATAACTTATATTAAATTCAAAATCCAAACAATAAAAATTTAACCATTAAATAGAAATTCATAAAACATTAAAAATTAATGTTTTAAAATAAAAACTATTAATATATGACTAACAATTATATATTTTCATTATTACCATTCTTTAATTATTTCATGGATGCTAATTAATTATCATAAATTTTAAATATATTAATAATAAAAAAAATATTCTCTTCTATATAAATTTTATATGATTATGATAATAATTCAAACATACCCATCAACGATATGTATTTCGAAGAACTATATATATGTTTCCAATGAACAGAAAACTTTTACATCACCTTTATTCATTATTATATATAACCCTATATGCATATATAAAAGTAATTCATATAATTCCTTCTAAAAATATATATATTATTTATAAACTTATTCATTCTTCATATTGTTATAACATATGATATGATTTTTATGAGAAACTATAAGGAAAAATATTTCAATATTGGTTTATTATATAATTAAGTCTATTTTCATCTTGTATATTTTAGATTTATATTCTATATTAATATCATGAATAAGTAATTTCATATAAATTTTTATAGTAATATTATATCATAATTAAATAAATCATTTTTCGATTTATTTAAATATTATATTTTGTTTGATCTATTGAAAACATGAATATTATTAATGTAAAATTAAAACTAAATCATTTCGTATTGAATTAATTTTTTGTTTTTGTTTAGGTATTTTAAAAATTAGGGTTTATAAAACTAAATTTGGGATTTCTTATTTGGTTTATAGAGTCAATGTATAAGATGAGTATGTGTATCATTATCCTTGGATTTATTGATCCTCCTTTTCATAGAGAGTGTTTTATTATATTGTTTGTATTCAGTGATTTATTTTAGATAAAGTTTGATATAATTTGGATATTATGGTTTTTTGTGTAAACTTTTATTAATAAATGATCATGAGTGGATATATATTTTTTAATGTGGATGTATTTATGTTAAAAGATTTTATTTCCCTCTATTTATTTAATGATAACTCCCCTTCCATATGTATTAAATTTATAATAAACTATTCATAACCTTAAATAAAACATTCTGGAATTTATGTATACATTTTATTTCTATATGTTACTTGTTTAATTATTATTAATGAAATAATATTGGTTGAAAATAAATACTATAAGATGAAAATAAAATTAATAACACATTTTTCACACATAATACTACTGTCACACCCGTCTTTTCTAATTTTTTATTTTATTAATTTTCTGATTATTGGGTAGTTTAGGAATAATTCCAACTTAAAATTTTTGAGTTCTTATTTTAAAACACATGTAATGGTTCTGACGGCATCCAGCTCACCGCGGTCAAAGCCGCGTGACCTCACATGGGTCGTTGCGCAACCTCACACGGTTCACCGCATGCCCTGCTCAGTGTTTGAGGCAGATAAATGAAATTCAATGAATAATAAAAAGTAGATAAAATAAAAACAAGTGTGGTAAAATTTAACAAATTATTTTAATGATGATAATAATATTATTATTTGAGAATATTATTATTGTTATTATTGGTAGCATTGGGAATATAAATTTTATTAATTTAATAATATTATCATTACTATTTTAATTATTGTTATTACTATTATTATTACTTGTGTTAGGATATTAATATAATTACTAATTTTATTAATATCACTATTATTATTAATAACACAATTATTATTATTTTTAAATATTTTCATTGTTATTACTATCACCATAAATTATTATTATCATCATTCTTAATTATTCTCATCAAAATTGTTAACATTCTAATTAACATTATCATTTTAAGGATATAACTCTTATTATGATATTGTTGTTATTGTTATTATTATTTTTATAATTATTATTCTTAAGGTTTTAGTTTAAGAATAATAATAATATTATTATTGATAATTATTATTAGTTTTATTTTATTTATTTGTTTTTTTTTTACTTTTTTTATTCTCTTTAGGGTAGGGTTTGGACCCCCCCACCCTAGTTTTTTCCCCTAGGTCACGACTCCCACTACCCCACTGGAACCCCTCGCGTCGCACCCCATGTACCCTGCCACCTCCTCCTCGCCCTACCCTCATCCTCGTCGCCTCCTTCCACCCACGCTATGCGCTCGCCTGGGACCCCACACCCCACCACCCTCGGCCTCCTCCCGCGTCCATCCTGCTTCGGCAACGATAGCCTCGTCGGACCCCAGCCATACTTCCCCTGCCTCCTTGCTACAGCCTCTCCTCACCCTTCGGCGTACCCTCCTGCTTCCATCTCGGAATCCCTTCGAAACTCCATGCCTTCCCTGCTCATACCTGTCTCACCCCCAGGAGCACCTGATCCCGTCGCGCCACACCCCTGCTGGTCGAACCCCGCAACTCCCTGACCGGCCTCCCCCATGCGTTGCGACCTTCCTTCTTGGAAGGATTCCTTCCGGCACGCTGTTGTTTGGTCGCTCATGCTCAATCCCACCGCACCACTGTTTTTCCTACTTCTCTTCCTTCTGGATGATGCACCGCCATCCCGATAGGTCGACCAGCTCGCGCCACACCCCATGGTAACGAACTACCACCGAGCCACACCGCCTCTTCCTTCCGGTCTGTTTTCCGGCACGGCGCACCTCTGATGGTCTCCTTTAAGCTCCAGTTGTCCTTTCACATCTCTTTTACAGGTGCATTCTATTTTGATTTATTGTTCTTATTTTCGGTAGAGTTGTAGGTAAGAGACTCATGTTTTTGGGGTACAGATTGTGCTAAATTTGGATTGATTTCAATTCTTTTGTTGAAATTTTGTTTTCAATGTTCATTTTGGAATTGTGGTGGTGAGTTTATGAGCAATTGAAATTTTGCCCCGAGTGCTGGAGTCTTCGACACACGAGGTAGGTGGTTCAACATCTAAGTTATTATTTCATGAATTAATTTGCAATGCTTAATTTTATGGCATATTATTCAATTAATTTTTTTTGTACGAAGTTGGTTTTATTTGAGGGTTGATTTGCATTGGAAATTGTTTAGTAGGTATTTTATATTAGGAGTATTTTTTCTTCTGAGAACTCTGTTAGTGACTTTTGAATTGTGCAGTAATCTTATTAAATTGTGAAATTGGTTCAAATTGTATTTTTGGTATGACTTTGGGTGTGTTTACTCATAAAAGAGGGGTTTGTGTGGGTTTAGTAGTCAACTTCAAGAACTTTATTTTAAATTGTTTTATATGAGTTTACTTTTGGAATGTTTATTATTATTGTGTAAATTGTGCAGTGTGTGAGTTAGGGAGTGAGGATGATGCGATTTAAATTTTTGCGTGTGTCAGAATATTTTTTATTTTGGAAAGGGATTTTGAATGATTTTTTCCCTTTAAGAGTTTTGGGAAATTTTTGAAAAGTTTTACTAAATTCTATTAGGGGTTGCTTAATTATCAAGGTGTTTTACTAAACTATGAATTTGGATTAATTTAATGTGTAAGAAGTGCAGATTATGTTTTAAACATATTTTGGTGTGTGTATGGTTTTAAAAGAGGTCTTGGGTTTTCAAATTGTGATTTTGCATGTGTAAGTAACCTGTTTGGCTTTTATTCATTTTTTTGTAACAGGTGACATGAACTTGAAACTTGTTTGAGCACAAACTGGGATGCCCAGGTAGCTAGGAGGGTGGATTAGACTAGTGGACTAGTGTTCTAGAGGTAACTCGACCCGGTTTCACTAGTAGGACTGAAGATTGAAACACTAACTAAGAATATGATTTTCTGAGGGTCGTGGCCTTCTAAGACAAGTTTTCCGAGGGTCGTGGCCTTCTATTCCACATTTTTTGAGGTTCGTGGCCTTCTAAGACATGTTTCACCGAGACACAATGATCTAGGGACCAAGCTAGCTGATACCTATGCGGCCTCTCCCATATTAGTTCTCATTGGTTACTTTACACCCGTCGGTGTGACATATTGGTTATTATAAAAAGTAATGGTGTGTGTGTTTTAATTTAAGTGGTTTTATTTGAAATTGTTTTCTTTAATTCCATTTTATTTTAAACTATTCATGTCTTTATTTATTTTCATTAGTTAATATTTCAAGTGTATTTGTCATTTAATAATTATGAGTGGAACCTTTTTATTTTGTGATGTACTACTAGGCTCTTGGCTCACACCCTACATACACCTATGGGTGTATGTAGACCTTGATTCTTGTGTATTCTAGGTTGTGACATCATGATTAGTGTTGGTGGTTCTGGATGATATTTGTCTTCGCATGTAGGTTGGTGTTGGTTGCTTGGGGATGTGGCTTCTCCTATTGCTTGGAGGTTGGTATTGGAGTTCAGTTATCTATCCTTGTTATTGTTCACCTTGGTTTTTTAGTCGAATTATAGACTTTAAACCTATTTATAGTTTAAAGGTGTGTTTGGTTGTCTGTTTCCAATTTTAGTTGTTTATATGGTGAGTTGCCTTTTTTTTAAATCTTTTTTTGGGTAAACCATTCCTATTTGTTACTTATGATACCCGGGCCCTTGTGCCAGCCAATGGGGATTGGGAATGCCCTTCAAGCCATGTCATGGATCGGGTCGGGCACCGGGTCGGATGGCGACCCTGCCGGGTTCATGACAAGTACATTACACTAAAAGTATATTAAACCTATTGGTACACACCATGGATGATTAAATCCCTTAAAAATGGAAAAAAAATGGGAAATTATATTGAAAAAATTAATATATTTAAAACAAGTAAATTCTGGGAATCTTCTTCATCCAAGAGAAACACAGTCAGTAGAACTAAACATATAATGACAAAAAATATCTTGAAATGTGACAGAGTTATATATAATTATAAATAAAAATTAAATTAATTAGAAGTTTAATTTGAGTAGATATAATTGATTGATTTTTAATAATGTAATCTGGATAATATAACCATTATCAGACCATTATAAAATAGGTATGTAGTCATTTTGTGTATTACCATTAAACATACTAATAGTTCAAAACTACCAGCCTATAGTTAATATAAATTAATATTTTTTTTAGATATTAATATATTTTTTCCATTATAAAAATTTTAGTTTCAATATAAAAAATTATTATGGAATAGAATAAAAAGATAAAATTTTATTTTTGAAAATATGATTTATTCTAATGAATTTTTTATATGTTATGCATTTTCATTAAATTTATTAATTTTTAAAGAATGGTATTAATAAAATGGATTTATAAAATTCAATAAAGTATTATTAACATAAATAAATAACATCCTAGAAAAAACAAGTGATCTGTAAGAAATAAAAAATTTATGAATTATATTC
This sequence comes from Viscum album, assembly GCA_963277665.1. Classification (NCBI taxonomy): domain Eukaryota; kingdom Viridiplantae; phylum Streptophyta; class Magnoliopsida; order Santalales; family Viscaceae; genus Viscum; species Viscum album. Next base: position 777,242,636 of record OY728131.1, on the reverse strand, counting down.
ACATAAATATTTTTCATTTTAAAACAATAATTTTTTTTACAAAATGTGTAATTTCTTTAATTAAAGCCTAAATTTCTAATTTTTTTGAAGATAAAATTTAATCAAATGTAATTTATATATATATAAACTGATTAATAAACATTATAAATTTATTATTTATCTATAATAAACAATGATATATTCTTTTGATGGATAAAATGACACTTTTTAAAAACTATTTTTATGTGTTGTGTGTTCTTATCTCAAAAAACTAAATCAATTATGATTAAATAATTATTTTCTTAAAATTTATTGTTTATATGAATAATGCAATATATTAAAACTTTTTTTAAGATCTCATCATTTTACATGTACACCCCTCAATGAGTTTTGTGTTAAAAATCAATCATTAGGTTTAATTTTGTCTTTAAATCATGGTGGATGAGTCTTGTTTAAAGTTGGAGTGAATTGGTTAGGGAAATTCACATAAATTTCAATGGTGTATGTTTTGTTTGAATTAATTTAGTCTGGGTATAAATGTGTTAAATGGGTTTATGAGGGTTATTCATGAGTTTAGAAGGCCTCATTGGTAATCTAGTCCTTTTCTATGGAGACATGATTTGAAGCTGTCTATAGGGAATTTAAATGTCGTGTACTCATTACATGAAGTGTAACTATCAGTAGACACATGTCATTAAATAGTCCCTTATGTGTAGTTGATACACATTTTTAACCTTGTTCACATCATGCAAATGTTGGGCAGGGTTAAAATTAAGTTGAGGCTACATATTTTTCATTATAACTCATAAGTTAGGATTGCATGTTGGGTAATATAGTTATATGCCATGTAAGTCACAGGATAGAAGGTTTTATAGAAAATCATCACTTATTTTTTCCATTCATACTCTGAACCCCTTCCTCCTCTTGATACCAATGTGAATTCTAGGTTTTTTTTGGAGAACCTTCCATTAATCTGGATTTACTAATAATGTTTTCAATCCCTAGTGAGTGATTCTACATAGGTTTACCATCTATTAAATTGTTCTCTTTTTATGGAGGAGGATCATTTTGACTGTGGTTTGTTTATGTTTTTTATCATGAATTAGGTTGATATAGGTTCTTCTGTTGAACTTATATTTCTTCTTCCTTGTTTGAATTTTCTATTGTAAGAATTTTTTTGATCGCCTATAAAAGGTTGGGGTTCCTAACCTAACCCAAAGTTCTATTTAATTAGCGTGTCGATGAAATATTTTGATTGCACTGATGTAACTTTCACTCAAATAAATTTCTTCATTAATTAATGGTAAATCATGGATTGTAATATTGTTGGATCCCTATGGATTCAATTTTGGATGTGACCTAGATTATGTCCCCCCATTGGGTGAGAAATATTTTTATTAATAAGAACTTGGATAATAGTTTAATGTGTGTTTAGCATGACATGAGATTGCAGGTGATTTCTTTATATAAATATAATCTAATAAGACCTTATGAGATATTAATATGTCTATTGATAAATTTATATATAAATAAATGTTTAATTTTAAAACAAATGATAATTTTTATAATTAATAATTGAGTCTTAGGATGTGATATTGTGATATCCTTGCTACTATTACATGTTGAGTTTATGGTGAAATGATTAACCATAGGGATGTTACCAAAGGAATAAATGAATATATTGAATAAAATTACCTTTAAAACAATTTGAAATGATTATATATAGGGAATTTACTTAAGGTTGAAATGATTATATAGTGGTTTATTCCTATTGACACATGTTAAAATGCTTATATAAAAGGTTATGCCCAGTGATACATGATAAAATGATTATAGAGTAGGCCTGGACCAGTTTCTACTGAAATGCTTTTATATAGGGATTTTCCTAGAGAATGAAATACTTATAAAGAGGGTTTTTTTTGTTTTTTATAGCATTGCTTGTGGTTATAGATGGCATGATAGTTCAACATACATTGAGGTATTTTTTCATGGTGCTGAAGCAGGCTGATTGATGTATTGTATTAATTGATTAATTAATACATTTGTTATCAAATTATTTCATGCACTTATTACTAGAAAATTTCATTTTATACATGGTGGTTTCGACCTACTGAGTTATACTAATACACTATTTAGGATACTGTTTGGTACTTGAGATGATTAAAAGGATACAAGTTTTCACAATTGTAAGGGGTCTTGTAGATGATTTTTCCTAGATGGTCTGGATTTTGGAGATGGATCCAACATGGGGTTTGAGACCGGGCTCTTTTGAGTTTATATTGTGTCAGATGTTTCTTTTTTTTTCATTTTTAAATTTAGATACTTCTCAACTTTTCATTACATGATTTGTCATTATTGGTTTATTGGTTTCTTCTTTACATTCTTATTTTAGAATATATTATTTCCACTATTCTTCAATACTCTTATATTATTATTATTTGATTATTCCATTTTGTTTTAACTCTATACAAGTGGGTATAGCCTCCCCACTATATTCATCACATGCCCACTTCCAGACAAAATCCATTGTCATATAGGAAGGTGCACTTGAGGTCGCATAACCAATCCTTTCTGGTCACATGAGAGAGTATTGTATTAGGGGATGTTAAAGGTGGTATCAAAGGGGAGGGTTTTTATTTTATTTTTCTTTAATATTTGGGAAAGTTAAAAAAGATACTTAGATGTGTAGGGACTTGTTAATTATCTTTTTCATGAGAGTAGATAACCCATGTATGGGGTAAAATCTTAGTTCCTAGGGATAAGATTGTTGTTCATGATATTTTCTTGTTATAATTGATATTATTTCACAATGAGTGATTCACATGTTTTATGATTCTATTATTTCATGATTTTTATACATGTGGACTAGTAAGGTGTGGGATGGCTATGCAAGAATCATGATAGGAACATAGGGATATATATTGACATTAATTTTTCATTAAATTGACATATTTACGACATGTGATATATATATTAATATATAAACAGTAAAATGAGATATTTGTTATATATATGATAAATTAATAGATAGGGAAAGATAAAACACATGTAAGACATGGTTAGTGAGAACAAGAGTAGTAGTTCTCTGTTGTTTTCACATATTGAGGTTAAACATGTTGTTAGCATGTGTTTAAAGGAATGTGATTATATTTTAGAGAAAATTGCTATTGGTTGTCCTTGAGTTGAGTTCCTGGATAGTGTAAATCAATATTATAATAACATAGATGAAGTATGTATTCATGTAGATCTAAATGATTAGATGGATGTTTATATTTATGATAGATTCTTTAGGGTCCTATGATCTGAAGAAAGGATGATTTTTTTCACCTTGCATTCAATGTTCGAGCTAACGAGAGAGTTTCAACTATAGAATCTTCCAACATTCACTAGGGAGGGAGGCCCCCAGGAAGCTGATTTTTTTCATTCAGTTAGTCCAAATGATCTTCATGCACCTTGAGAAACCTGCATATAAGATGTTGAATCTTCCTGTATATATTTTATATAAACCTACCAAGCATTGGTGGCACATTTTAGAGCAGGTTGGGTAGCAATGGGAATTATCATGGAAGGGAATCAAGGTGAATATCTTGAGAAACCTTTTTATATATATTTTGAGGGATGATAAGGCTCTTGAGTTAATGTATCTACCATAGGATATCATGTAAATGATGAAATATGATGAAAATTTCAATAAACTACAATTATTTGCGCTATCATTAGCTATTGATGAAATATCCAGGGCATGCCATTTCCAGGATGGTGATCACTATGAGATCAGGTCACAACTGAACATTTTTCATTGGAGTAGATTTTTAGACATGATAAACTAGGAACTCATAATGGAATGAAATCATAGAGAGTCCCCTAACAGCATCTATGTTTTTTAGTAGGGTGAAATAAGAAATCTTCTTATCAGGGAATGTATCTTCAATAAGGCAGGTATCACGAATGAAATAATGAGAATATTATTATAGGTTATGACCATTCATCTTATAAGATTATACCATTTTAGTTCAATCAGTGTGGAAATTTAGGCCACAAATAGCCTTAGTGTATTTACCCATCCATGGAGTGCCATTATTGTAGAAGGATGGGTCTTATTAAATGATTTTTCTCAGAATTCCTCATATCATAGTAGTGTAAAGGTATCAGGATAGGTTCTATAGTCTGGAAAGGACTCATCTACTCCTCAATAGGCTGGAATTTAGAGTTCCACACGATACTCAGGTCGAGGTAGGTAACATGGTACCCCAATGCAAGAATGATAGTACCAGGAATATGGGATAGCTTTGGTGAGTGAGTCTGGAGCCCATGGAAGAGGGTATAGTTGAGTTCACACTATGAAGAGTACTCTATCTATTTTGGATGCATTCCCTTCTACTATAGTGGTATTATTCTTATATCATCTACAATTTCTTGCAATTTTTGATAGAGAAGAATCACATTACTTTTTATCTACACATTTTGAAAATGGTTTGGTCTTCATTTTTTGAATCTTGGATGGTTCTTGGACCATCGACACACCATTGGTAGTGAGTTCAGAGAGTATCAAATGTTTCAAGGCATTTTCTCTATATATTTGAGGTTATTGCATCATGTGTGAACCGTTTGTGCAAGAAATGATACGTTTAGATTTGATTCTTGGAATAGATTAGCTAGTCTAATACTAGGATCATATTGACTATTATCAGAGGAGAGTTACCTTTTTATCTCCTAAAAAATGCATTTATTCTCACGAGGGTGAGTGGGATATTCCGGTTGGTCAAGCAGGACCAATTCATTATTGATTGGATTGTATCATGACTTATATAATATTCATTTTTCTAGATGATGATGGGATGAATCAAAGTTATTTTCCTCTAGTGGTAAACCATTTTAAATATGAATTTTCTAATAATTTATTTTTCTTACTACCCAACAAGAGATCGAGTTCATGATCTAGTTGGTCGTAGGATCAGATTTAGTTTCTATCTCTCTATACAGGATGGAACTAGCTGAGCTTTGGGAGTTGAAAATTGAGTTTTAAGATATGGTAGATAATGGTTTGATATGGATTTCTAAATCTTCATAGGAATAACAATTTTTTTTATCAATGATCAATTATGGGACTTTTCACTTATGTGTGGATTATTAAATATTAAACCAAATTATGGTCAAGAACTAGTATCCCCTTCTACATATCAATTATATTTTGAACAATTGATATGTTATAAGATCTTCCCCAATATTGAATTAATATTTCGATACCACCATTTGAGTGTGAGACTTTCATACATACCTTGAACTATTTTTTGGAGCATGTATATCTTTTATGAGTTCATAGTGATGTTGTTGGGTTTAAATAATGAACCGATGATATTCATGGTCTTGATGAATTAGTTCTTTCATCCTTTTCTGTACTAGATTGTGCTTGATTTTGTTGAAAATATCTTAGTTTACTTACATTATTTATATTATAATTTAAAATATCTTAAAATAATCTTGAGTACATTTATAGAGTATTAGATTTACACCACGCTAACCAAATATAGTTTCTCGAAAGATAATGTTCACTTCTTGGACCATTTCATCTCAAAAGTAGGAGTGTCAGTAGAACTAGGTAATGTTTAATCCATGGAATCTTAGGAGTGGCCCAAAAATTTCATCGATATTTGGAGTTTTTTGGGTTTAGTAGTTTATTATCGTCACTTTATTTAAGAATTCTCTCATGTGGCATCACTTATATCAAGGCTGAATAGGGAGTGATTTCAGTTTGGTCACATGCTTATGAGGGAGCTTGTCAAAAGATAAAATGTAGTATAACCTTAGAATCATTCATCACTTTACTATGTTGAGTAAATAATATACTATACATAATGATTCATCTATAGTGGGACTCATAGTGGTTCTAATGCAAGAGGATTGAGTGGTTTCTTAGGGATCAAGATAGTTGGGACCACATGAGAAGTATTAACCCACTCATGACATAGATTTTGTAGTGGTGGTATATTCCCTGAGGTATTGGAGACACTATATTATGTGAAATAGGTTTTTGGTGTACATAGACCATAATATGCTTAGGTGTATCTTTTATCAGAAGGACCTGAACCTATAGAAGAGAATTTGGATCGAGTATTTTCAGTCTTTTCACATTGAGTTAGATTATAAACCAGTTAAAGTAAATGTCATTTCATACACCTTGAGCCGAAATATGTGGATATTGGTAGTGTGTGTGTCTTGTGATGAGTGGCATATGATGGAACTCTTTTTAGACATGCATTTATATGTTTAGAATTTATAGGGATGTGTGGAATTGACTTTGAAATCTATTATACCTGTACATTTAGACTACATCAAGACAAATAAGTTCTCTATTCCATATATATTAGTTTTAATATATATCTTCAATGGTGGGGATTCAACGTTAGGATGACCTCTTGGTAGCAATACTATTTTTCTTTTTTATAGATGGGTATGGGTTCTTACATTCTTATATGAGGAGTTGATGATAGTGTTTCATTATTCTAGATAAATGGTACATCATTATTTGAAAAAGATGTACCATAATCTTTATAGATAATACTATTGGTTGGGAATTAAGAGTTTGGTAATGGGACTTGTGCTGAAATGTTTCACCTTTCAGTAGGTCAAATCCAAAAATCAGAGGCTAGTTGGGCGGTTTTATCCTCTTTCCATTCCTTAGTGGAAATGAGATGATGCCACTATGTATTTTTTGATAAGATTACCTAGGGAACCCCATAATAATGATGTAGTGTGGGTGATCATGGATTGACTGTAGAAGATAGCATACTTCTTAACTATTTAGGAGACTATCACTATTGATGATCAGAGTAGTCTCTATTTACTCAACACAAATCGTTTTCATTCTTTTACAAGGAGTATGATTTCATGTAGAGATCTTTGTTTCACATCGTGGTTCTATAAAGATATTTATAAGGCCATGGAATCATAGGATATTTTAATAATATCCTATCATCCTCAAACTAACGATCAATCTGAAGGGACTAATTATATTCTGGATAATATGTTGTGAGAGTTTGTTTTATATTTTTTTGGTTTTTGGGAGAATTATATGGAAGTTATAGACTTTCGATGTAGTAAAATATTCTAGGGATTGATCTAGATGGAACCTTTTGGGGATCTATATTGATGGATGTGTTCTTCGTATCTTTTTTGTTTGGAGGTAGGTGAGCCAAAACTTATTGGTCCTCGTATCATGGAGGAGACATCTGAGTTGGTTCAGTTGATTAGGAGGTATTTAGAGACCATGAACAATAAGAAAAAATATCACACTATCCAATAGAGAAAAACATTGGAGTATAAGGTTGGTTACTGTGTTTTCCTTCAGGTGCCACCTCGGTTAGGGTGATGTCGTATCTGGAAATAGGGGAAGTTATAACTCAATATTTTTTGACCATTTGAGATAGTGGGTAGGGTCTTTCCAATGCAGTATTGATTAACCCTTCCTCAGTGAGATAGTTCCATGCATGATTTTTTTCACACATCATAACTTTATAGATATTACCATGGACCTTATCATGTTGTAGATGTTTAGGATGTTGAGTTTTGTGTTGTTTACTTCACTGAAGAGAATCCAACACAAATTGTGGATCATAAAGGGAATAATTTCTTGAGTAGAACTATACCATGGGTTTTAGTAAGGTGGAAATATGATCATGTTCAAGAGGTTCCCTAGAATAGGGAGTTTGATATGTGAGCACAGTGTCTAGAATTGTTCGCTGAAACCCTATAGTGATGTTGGGAGCAGCACGAGGATGAGATACTATATGGTGGGAAGGTTGTTGGATCCCTTCTTTTTATAAGTACTTCCCTATTTGAGTTTTGTGTTAAACATCTTTCATTGTGGTATTCTTTGTCTTTAAACCTTGGTGGCTTAGTATTGTTTGGATTCAAAGACCATTTCTTAGAAAAAATAACCCAATTTTCAGGGATGTATGTTTGTTTTAATTAAGGGAGTCTAGGTATAAATTTTTCAAATGGTATTATGAATGTTTCCCATGAGTTTTGAAGGATTTTGAGATGATTCAAAAATTTTCTATCTAAATTGGGGTTGAATCCATCTATTAATAATTTAGATATTGTGTACTCATTACATGACATATAACTGCAACAAGACACATGTCATAAATTGGTTCATGATGTGAAGCAAATAGACATCATTAACCTAGTTCTCATCATGTAAATATTGGGTTGGGTAAAAAATACAAATAATATGGTTTTTTTTAATAAACCGTAATTAAATATTTTATTCCATGTAATATAGTCAAACGTCATGTAAGTCACAAGATGGGTGGTTTTTAGGATGATAAACACTTATAATTTTCATTCATCCACTAAAAAACTTCCTCCTTTAAAGACCTATGTGAATTCAATGTGTTTTTAGAGACCTATCCTCCATTTTATACATCTTGATCATGCATCTAATCCATGGTGAGTGATTCCAATTAGGTTTCCATTCACTTCTATAGATCCTTATTATGGAAGTGCAATATTTTTAACATAGTTTTTTTTGGGTTTTGATCATGACCTGTATTGATCAAGGTTCGTCTTGAAATCTTCTTTACCTTTGTGCTTGTTTAATTTTTCTAGTGAAAACATTGTATTGATCACTAATAATATTAAGGGGGTCTTAACCTAACCCCATGTTCTATTTAATTGTAAATTCTAGCAATATTGAAATTGTGTCGGTGTAACATGCACTCCAGTAAATTAATTCCTTGATTAATGGAAAATCATGGAATAGAATATTGGTTGGATACCTTTGTATTCAATTATAGATGTGACATCTATTATGGATACCCGTTGGGTGAGAACACCATTGAATAATAAGAACCTAGAAAATGTATTAAAGTAGTTTTTATCATGAAAGGATATTTAAAGAGATTACTTGATATAAAATCAATTTTGGTAATTGTTTGTATTCTATTTATATGGATGTTGATAAATTGATATATAAATGAATGTGTAATAGAAATACAGATGTTAATTTCCATAATTATCCATTGGGGATTCTGATATGATATAATGATATCCTTTTTATTATGACTTATTGAGTAGATACTAAAATTCTTATACATGTGGCCTTTCATAGTGGTTGAAATGCTTATATAGTAGGCTACGCCTAGTAAAACATGTTGAAATGCTTATATGTAGGGAATTTACCAAAGGATGAGATTCTAATATAGTCGGGTTTTCCTAGTGACACATGTGGAAATGCTTATATAGAAAGCTATTACCAATAATACATGATGAAATGATTTTATAGTGGATTGGACCCTTTAATATTGTAATTCATATATATATATAAGACTATTTTGAGAGCCTAAAATGCATATATAGAGGGATCTATCTAGTTGGTTTACTATTGATTGGTTTATGGTTATGGTTGGAATGGTTGTGATATATGCTTAAGTATAGTCTGTAATGGTTCTGATGTAGGTTGATTGATATATTATATTAATTGATTAAATAATTCACCTATTATAACATTATTACATGTGCTTATTATCAGGATGGTTTTGTTTTGACTTAGTGGTGTTGATCTACTGAGTTATAATCAGACCCTATTCAGGATGTAGTTTGGTACATGATAATATTTCATAGATACAGGTTTAGATAAGTCAACAGTACATGTAGATGATTTGTTACTTTCTAGATGGGGTGGAGTTTGGATATGGTTCTGACATGGTGTTTGAGACCAAGGCCTTTTGTGTTTATATTATGTCAACTGATTAAATTATTTGTATTGTTTTCAGTTTTACATTTAGATAACTCTTTGTTTTTAATTACACAATTCATCATTATTAGTTTATTGGTTTATCATTTACATTCCACTTGTATAATATATGGTTTCAGCTATTCTTCATTACTCTAATAATTTTATTACATGATCGTCCTACTGTGTTTTCACTATATACTAGGGGGTATGCCTCCCCACTATATTTATCACACCGCTGAAGCTAGTCAACATCATCCAGTATATACGGAAACACATTGTAGGTCTCCTATCCAACCCATTATATCCACGTGAGAGAGTTCCAAATCAGGTATTGTTACACATTCAATTATCAGTAACTTATATGAAATAAAAATAAAAACACTAATTATTTAAAAAGTCATATTTCTATAAACATACGGATTCCCTATATATTTTATATTTTTATTTAGAAGTTAAATTTCATATATTTAGTAAATGAATTAGATTAAATAGATTCAAATTTAGAATTATCATATATAAATTATGTAATAGTGGTCATAATATATTTTTTGAAAAAAAAACTTTATCATGTTAACTTTTTATGTGATATAAAATGAGGTAAAAGGGGTAAATTAACACAGAATATATTTTGGGTAATTAATATAATATTCATAAATTATATATGTCATTGTTAGTTTTTTTAGTCAATCCTATGATTCACACATGTATATCTTTACCCAACCAACCTGACACCAATGTGATTCCACATTTTCCCTTAAGCTAAATCAAATTTCTAATGAAATATCCTACATATTCACATAAAAAATGATTCCTTATCTTCCCACATCATGAAAAAAATTTATTCATGTTCTTTTTAATATTAGTTCAAATTCCCTATACTAAATTCTTATTACACATTTTTATATTTGGGTCCTAATAAGGTAGAAAAAGTTGTTCATTCTAAAGGAATATGTTTTGAGAATGATTGATTCTATTGTTGTTTGTAATGAGTTTTTCTTTATATTTTTCACTTACCATATCATCTCCAATATTTTAAAATCTAATTAGAAACTATACATATTTATTCTTAGAATTATTTTAGTTTTATGATTTTCTAACTATATATGTAATAAACTAGCCCGGGGTGATCCAACCTGTCACCCAACAAGATCCACCATTTCTTATGAGGATTTTTCTAATCCCCATAGGCTATAAAATACTGCAAGAGTATCAAGAAAATAAACATTTAAATTATTTCACCCTAATATAAAAAAATTAACAAGAAGTGTAAGCTACTGAAAATAGAATACGACATATCTAGTTGGTTGACATCCATACATATTATATAAGTAGCTAAATATAATCAATAATTATAATATTTGATAATAAAATAATTATACATACAATACATGAAACAACGTTAAATAATTATATATAATAGTATAATGGATAAAATAAACTAGGACTAATTGGATATTACAACCTTTAAAAATTAAAATAGAACATAAACATTATTTTTATGTCCCAGTTTAATGAATTGGATTAATAATTATTTTATTTTTCAGTTTTGGTTTTCTTCCTTATACATATATATTTATTATATATTGATGGATTTCCACCATCTTGATATCTCATTCTATATTCATGGTAGTTTTTAATTCTTGTTCATTTATTTTTATAATGGTCAAATCATTTCAATGTGTACATTTTTGATAACTAGACACTAGTTACAAAACCCTTAGAATGTAGAACACTCTTTGGGAAAAACATAAGATTATGAAGGGAGATAGATCATTAAAAATTGATCTAATTCATTAAAAATTACCATCAATGAAATTTAATTTTAGAGAAACAATAAAGAGACTTTACTAAAGCCTTATCATGAAATCTGGCTCATTCCATTCATATACACAAGTGTGCATGAATATTCGTCTCTTATCTTTTCTCTTAGGTGTGTAGTATTCTATCCCATTTAAAGGTTGTTTTGTGTGGTTGATGATGGTTTTTGTGGATATGGGGAGTGATATTCAGTCACATAGAAATCATGTAGAAGGTGTTTGGGTACCATTTTTGGGATATTGTTTCAACCCATTTAGCATGGTGTATTTGAACCTTTTTTTTAATTTTATGTTCATTTTTAGGTAATTTATTGATGCTTATTTTATTATTCCATGTTTTTCAACTTCCTTATATATATTATCATTTTATATACATGGATGTTCACCACCCTGATAAATCATATTAGAATCTTAGTAGTTTCCATTGTTATTTTATTTCTTTATATGATGGTGAAATCATTACCAAGTTTGAATTATTAATAACTATGAACTATTTTTAATTAAATGGGTATTATTAACACCTTTTATGACTACTATAAGATAATATTGGGATATTTATTGGCTCATCCTAGTCCATTTTGGAATTTTTAATTTCAACTTTCAAATTGAATTAAAAATGCTATTAAAGGTGTGTTTTTAAAAAGTAAATTTTTATTTTATTATTGCAGTTTAGAATGATGTTTGTAGGCTATTAAAGTCTCATTTTTTTCAAAAAAAAATTTACATTGGATTTTTAATGTAAAAGGGTATGACATGATACTTGTATTATTTTTTCCTCTCACATGAAAGAACTATTTTATAAATTATGTTCGAACATGAATTAATGGAATTCAATATGAGAGAAACTACATAGAATATTTACTAAAATCCAATTAATAATTTCTTTATTACACAATTTATTTACATAGGTGTGTACATGTATATAAAACACTTATAATTTCATTTTATGATTAGTATAAATTTGGATAATTAGGCCAAGGTCATTCTATCAGGTGTGTTGATCCATTATTTCTTCATTTTTTATAAATTATAAATAGAGAGGATACTTATTCTAGGTCTCATTATACTTGGAGTTTCTTATTGGATGGTTATATTATGGGTTATACATGAGGCTATTAGTTTTCAGTTGAGGATTCCATCCATGAATTTTATAGAATTGAGCATTGAGTAGGGTTTCCTTTTTTTTATGATATGACTCAAGTGTTTCCAAAAAAATAAACATAATATGACATGGTGTGTATTTTTTTCGTTTTACTATATTTACCATTATTAGTGACATTATACAGAGATAATGTGGAATTTTAAGGATCGTTGTAAAAAAATATCACTATTATTCTAATTATTATTATACCATTTTTGGGTTATTTCAAAACATGAGTTTGGTTTAAATATTCTAAAATAATTAATTTTTCCTATGTTTTACGATTAGTGTGTAGAGTTTACATTAGAATGTATAGAATTCCAATAGAATAATTCATTTTAATTCTTTTGAACAATACACAATTGGCACATATAGGTAGCACAAGGATTGGTTTGAACCATGTAAAATCCAATGTAAACATTGTGGCCCATTCTATCCATAGTGTGTTGGTGCATTATTAGTGGAAATTGTATGAATATCCATGAAAAATAATAATTTTTTTTGATATTTTTGTTTTTCATAGTTGGTATATAGTTTTTCAAACTGTGTAATGTTCTCAGGTGAACTTTGTGACTCAATTTTGTGCATGGGAGTCACCTGCATAGTTGAATACAAATTAGAAGAAAATGTGTGGAAAAACTATTATGGTGTGTTGCTCTTGTCTATTTTTAGATACATAGTTATCACACTATTTAAAAACCCATGTGGCCAAATTATCCAAGAATCCCAGCTCTAATTAAATGTGAAATTCCTTTTCTTTCCCTATTTGTTTAACCTGAATTTTGGCCTCCCACTATGCCATTTTATTAATTCGACCACGGGTGTGCATGGGGACACCCTCTACTCCCTTAATCTTTTATTTTAACACTCCTTCCCTCAATTTCAAGTGGATTACTCAAGGAAATATCCTCCTTCAACCTTCCCACTCCTCCATTTATCCTCCCCACATAATTTTCTATCTTCCATTAATACTAATCAGTATTTTTGTTGATTTTAGTGTTTAAAATGTGTCTAACCATGGTGTTTCAATATTTTGGATTCATGGAGTATGTTTCCTTTCTAGGTATTTATTTTTATAGTGAATGATACATGTTGTGTTTGATTACCACTTGAAATATGTAGTGTTTTATGTAGTTTTTATGTAGTTTTATTATATTATATGATATTAAATATTTTTCTATTTTAAAATTATTATATTTCCAAATTTTATCTATATTCAGTACCCATGATGGGATTAAAAAAACATTCAAATGGTTTATATACATTAAATGTATTTATCATATACGAAGTTTTAGTAAAAATTCCCAAGTAGCTCCTTTGTAAGAATTAATTTGATTCGAAAGGGGTTTGGAATTAGTTTTATTTGGAAGGGAAATGTTTGTTATTTATAGGGATAGTTTATTAAAAATAGATTGTTTTCCTCTTTCTTATTAGTCTTAAAATGTTTTAAATTTGTTTAGAAATGTAATGGGTAACATCAATGGGGTTTCTCGAACTTTTGAAAGGAAAATAATTTTTTAATATTTGGAATTTTAAATGTGGTGAAATGACTTGAAATTCAAATTGTTTTTTTAAAGTCATGTTTGGAATTTTTTAAAAGAAACTAATTTGAAATTTTGTTGTCCCATATTGTTTAGAATCATTGATTTTAATATTCTCATTATATAATTTAATATATTTATAGGATTCTTATTATTAATTATTATGAAATAATTTGAAAGGAGTTTTATAATGTGAGGGTATTGGAGGGGGGGTGATGTTTAATTCTCTTTCTTTAAATAATGATTTGTTTTCTGATCACATTGGATGTTTTTCTCACCTCCATTTGTTGATATGATGGGAACACAAGGTAAATATGTAGATGTTATGAAGGCTTATTATTATAGATTAATGTGTGTAGTTTTTAATATCTAATTGTTCTCTAGATAATCGTATCTCAGTATCTATATTTTTCTGAACCATTTTGAATTCTATAAATGAACCATGTACCTTGTTTAAAACAAGGTTTATGAGGTGTTATAGGGATTGTGGAAGCCTAAATAGTGATAGATAGTAGTGGCATGCAACATGGAAGAAGATACATTTCCACCGACTAGTTGGTGGATTATAGTTTGGCTAGGTAAGGCTAGTAGAGTCCCACAATCCAATTGGTGAAAGACATCACCTAGATGGTGGAGTCCTCCCAGAATGGGGATCCCCTTTGAGGCCCACCATCCGACACATTTCCGTGATTATTTAAACCATTATGTTATTCAGGTGACTTTCATCAATTGGTTTTGTTCAATTTTTGTGTTTCCATATGCTTTTCCCATTGGATATTCTTTATCTACCTTGATGAGATGGGTCAATATTTATCTATATTAGGAGGCATGCCAGAGGGATTTTGGTGTCTTGACTCGGTATCATGAGGGAGTATCGGGTTGGGGATTTTATAATGTGATATCATAGGGGTAATTTCTTATTTCTTTACTATTTTTCTAATTTATATAGGATAATAAGATGTGTCATGGCCTGGTATTGTGCCTATTCATGGGAGTAGCTAACCCATGTGCATGACAAAATCTATGTTACAAGGGGTGGAACTGATGTTCTAGATAATTTTCTGTTATAGTTGTGTTGCTATTTTACCTTGAGAGGTTCACTTGTTGTGTGATGTTACCATTTTATCATATTTTACTCATGGGTTAGTACCACACAATGTTTATATTCAGGGATCATAGTAATCACAAAGGGAAATATATTGACATGAATTATTCATACTAGTTAAATATTTACTATAAATGATATATTATAACAAACCATAATTTTATCAATGGAATCTTTATTCTTATAATTATTTAAGATATTATAAATCACATAAAATCACATAGAGATCACAATACAAACAGTATAAATGATGAGTGAATATAATAAGAGGTATTTCTAGAAGTTACAGAACATCTACCTATGGAACAATAACTTGAAATTTGGAATAGTAATGTGACCGTTAGGAATAATAATCCAGTTAATATAATAATATACTTATATTTGAATGTATAAATAAAATTTTGGTATATTATAAATGATTATACGACATAATTATATCATAGTATAAGTAAATAAATGTTTTAAAAATTATAAATTAAGTGTTGGTATTTTTATAAAATATAAAAGTTTATTTTCAATTTGATAATTAATATAAAGATTTAAAAGAAATTTTATTTTCAGAAAATTGATTCATAAGTAAATTTATTTTTTCTTATCATTATAGTATAATTTTATGATAACTTAATTATTTTTTTCAATGTATCATAAAATCAATTATAATTTTGAAATCAGTATTTTACACATAAATGAATATTTTAAATAAAAATTAAATATATCTTATTTATAAAATTATTTTCAGAAAATGGAGTTCATTTTTTAATTCTAAACATTAAAAAATGGTTAGGGTTTTTCTAAAATCGCTGATTTTTTTGTGAATAGTGAAATACATTAATTTATGGTATCAGCTAAATATATGAATTATTGAGTCATAAATGATTTTTGACTTATGTAAACCTAAAATGTCAAACTCAACTTAATTATTTTTATATATTTAGTTTTAAGGTTCAAACTATTCATAGTATTTGGCCAAAATAATAAAATAATGGCTAAAATAATGAAAAAACATCCCCTTCTTCACATATAAATACCACCCCTCACCACCTATTCTCCTCACACCTACCAAGAATTGAATATTGTCAAATATCTAGCTAATAATTTTACCAAGAACCTCCACCACATCTAAAAACCTTTTTTATAAACAAAATACCAAAACCAATTTCTTTAAGGAGGTTCTCATGGAGAAGAATTCAAGAGGTAAAATCCACATTCTTTTCTTTTAATTTCATTACAATTTATTTTATTTTCTTATTCCCTTATCATATTACATTATCCATGTTTCATGATAAATCAATTAAACTAAATATACTATAATGTTATTTTTTAATGGAATAATCCATCATCAAACCCCTTCTCATCTTTATTTTTTTTCTGAAAATGAAAACATTGTACGTGATGTGTTGAATTACAGCCATCATGGATGATGCACTTTCTTTTTTCTACACCACCTTTAAGGATGGTCATAAAACCATTATAATGGACGAAAAATATTGTATAATTTATTTTAAAACCCTTTTTTATGTTATGGAACTAACATAGATACATAATATTAGATAATAAAATAAAACTAGTTTGTGACGATTGAAAAACTGCCAAATTAGTCTAAATGATTATCATTAAAATTTTATCTAATAGTTCATCCTCATAAAATATAACAATGATATATAATACAATTAATCAGATATAAGTTCATTAATAATATATATTCTCATTTCTATAAGATTCCCTCATTTTACAAAAACTTTTATTCATGTATACAAGTGAACTAACCATGAAAACCTATAAAACAAAAACTATCAAATAATGAAATTAAACACTATACCTCATCAAAATGGCCATCAATTAACTTAATAAAATTATAATAAGTCAAATTAATTTATAATAGCTTATATATTTATTAATTAATTAATCTAATTTGATTATCTAGGATATTAAAGTGAATAAAGCATTTCGACATAAGTTATGGTAATTCTCAAAAACAATTTTATTTCTTTAGGTTATTCCTCTATCATGCCAAATTTAAGTATGGATGTTCATTTAATATTCCTAAAATATAATTTCATTTTCCTTAAATTTCCATTATTCGGATATATATTCTTATAATCTTGTTTTATGAAAAATGAAAATATTTTTCCAAAAAAAACTATTTTTTCTAAAATCGCATGTTTTACTTCACTTGAGATTGTTTATTCTTGACTCAAGATAAATTATTCTTATACCAAGTATGTAATTACATTTTTCTTTTTGAAACCACTATGTTTATTCATTAATTTATTTATATAAAATTATCATGAATCCCATTTCCTTTACATGGGTTATTTTATGTCTATGATTTATATACGTTCTATATGGAATGCATGAATATATAAATGTTATGATGTGACGACTATGACCAGAATTATATATCACTATAATTCATTAGGTAAGGTGATATATATAACGATATAATGTGAAATATGTATGAGAATTAATAAATATTTGTTCAAAAAGATTATTTTATCAGTAGGCACATATGTTATGTGTGAACAAGATGTTAGCTTTGTTCATAAGTATGTGTGGTATTTGACCACCAAGATATGATGATTCATTTTTATGAATTTTTACATTCCATGACTTTATCTAATTATTCAACTAATGTTTATTATGATGATCCTATGATTATTTTATAATGATAATTATTACATTCACCCCATAATTTTTTGACTCATGTTCTTATCTATCATCTTAGTGGGATTTCAACTCACCCCTTTAATTGATGTATATCCTCATATAACTACGTATAATATGTATAACATGAGGTATAATAAGAAGCCTAAGAAGAAGAAATTAAATTAATGTTGATGTTTTATTATTTAAAATTTGTTTATGATCCTTATTTTCCCAAGAAACTAAAACTAGGGATCTAGGTTTTATATAACTATTATAATGTTTGTCTCTAAAATAATGTAATAGTAATGTAAGAAAAAGAGGGTCATTATAGTTGGTATTAGATAACAATTTAGTTAATTTGTGAATTAGGATGATAAAACATTAGTGAAAGACTAGATATACTTAATAACCCAAGAATCATTTTTTTAGAAAAATGTTAAACATAGGGATCCCACAATATATTGTCTTACAGTTGATTCAATAAATAAATAAATTATTTAGTCATGAATTATTGAATTATGTTTTTTTCAAACCATTTATATTTTAGAAAATGGCAGAAACTAGGAGAAACCTGGCCAACAACCCATGTGAGGGATAATACAGTGATTTTCTAAACAATATCACCAATGCCCAAGGAGGTGGAGTTTAAAATTTCATGGTGATTATTACCTAGTTGTATTAGGAAATGAACAATAGCGTAAATATTGTGGAACATCCATCTTCACCTATAAGAGAGAAACTAGATATCAAATCATTTATGTGGAAACTACCACCGATGTTTAGGGGATATTTCAATCCAATAGTCATGGAAGAGTGGTTCAAGTCAATGGAAAAAATATTTTTTATGATTCACTATTCTATGATAGTGAAGGTGACTCTGACCATATAACATTTTGATAGAGATTTCAGCCAATGGTGGGTGTTGATTAAGAACACCAAGCTGAATGAAGAAATTTAATAGATGGATTGGGAAGACATTAAGAAAATATTTCTGAACAATTATTTCCCTCAAACACTATTGAAAATGATAGAGAGATAATTCATAGAGTTAAAGAAAAAAAATAAGGATAATCTATCAGGGGTTATGAATAAAATTTCTCAAGTCTTTCAAGGTACTCTGTTTCGCGCGGAATCCGGGGATGACCTCCTGGACGGGAGATTCAAACGTTCCGATCGGTTTCTAACGGGTTTGTTCGTAGAACCGGAAACATCCAATGATTCCACATCCGTTTGGACCTACTTTCCAAAGGCAGGCGCTCATTAGCTTGTGGGCTAATGAGGCTTAGGAATTTGCATTGGTCGAGAGGATGGGAGGTCGGACTCATCACACCTTTTTGAGGGGAATTATTGTCTACTCCGGGACTCTCTTTATAGATTTAAGTTAAGTTCGTGAATCCTTATTACATTACCAAGTATAAAATGAGCTTTCCTTTAGTTTTAACAATCAATGATTAAATATGCAAGAAATTTAGAGAATCTTTTATATGTATTCGAGGTTCTTCATCAATATAGAATCATCTATATTTGTTTAGAGATTCTTGGTCAATGGTATCCTTCAAAACATTTATATAAAAGTCTCTTGGTCATTTTGATGACCAGGCTGGTTTTAAAGCCACTCAGTGGGGCACTTGAAGTTTATCGTCATTCAGAAGGACAGAGATTATTTCAATGTTGGGATCGAACCCATAAATGGGCTACCTACGTATCCTTTGTTTTGAAAAAGGAATCAGAACCCACGTAGTTCGAGGAATGGGATATGATGTTTTATGATTGATGGCTCAAAGATGAATGTCATAATTACTTTTACACTCTAAGCTCACGTGAGTCATGCTCGGTGTGAGAAACAAGAGGTATTTGTAAAATTCAGACAATTGTGCCATAAAAGATGCAATCATAAGAATTTGTTTTGGGGCTTATGTATAGATGACTGCCCAGATAGACGAAAGTTTAGGATTTACTTTTAGGGAGAAAATACAAGAACAGGGTCCACAAAGTTATATGTACTTCATGGAGATTTGAATACTCTAATCTTGGGGCTTACTCCTAAGGAGGATGCCCAAGTTAGGAGGGGACTTATGATTGGGTTTTATTCCTGAAAAGGAAACCCAAATCAAAGGTAATTTATGACTGGTTAAGAGAAATTTTAAGAGACTTGGGGCTTACTCCTAAGAAGGATGCCCAAGATTTATGACTAGGATTTATTCCTGAGAAGGAAGCCTAGGTTAGGGGACTTGGGGCTTACTCCTGAAAAGGAAGCCCAAAGTTATGACTGAGTCTTATTCCTGAAAAGGAGACCCAGGTTAGGGGACTTGGGGCTTACTCCTGAAAAGGAAGCCCAAGGTTATGACTGAGTCTTATTCCTGAAAAGGATACCCAGGTTAGGGATTAAGGTTTGGGGCTTACTCCTGAGGAGGATGCCCAAGATTAAAGGACTTTATTGGGGCTTATTCTTAAGAAAGATGCCCAAGTTAGGTTTTTATAATTGGGGATTTATTCCTGAAAAGGAGACCCAGGTTAGGATTCTCTCATTTTAAAGGATGAGGTTGAATGAATGAACTCTCAATCTTTGGTGACATAAAGATGTTTAAATCACTAGGTTTTGAGAGATATTTCACAGAATTCCTTTCAGATAAGGATGTCAAACCAAGAAATCATGCCAAAAATGGCTTTGAAGAGTATCTTGAAGACTGAATCTTGAATAGGAAGGGTGAAATGGCTTAAGAGGGGTAAAAATGGGCAAGGTGGGCACCCAAAAAGATAGGGGCGCGCAAGTATTAAAAGTCGCGCAAGTCCTGCGGCGGCGCGCAAGTATTGGTCGCGCAAGTATACTTGCGCGACATGAGGGATACTTGCGCGATTTACAACCAGAGTTGAAATACTTGAGCGATTCTTTATTAAACCCTTTATAATCCTCTTGAGGTTCTTCCAGAGAGGGGACGCGCAAGTTATATTGAAGGAATTAAGTCGGCGCGCAAGTGTTTGATCAGTTTCAACACTTGGCCTTCCTTCTTCCCTTGAGATCTTGCATTCTAGGTAAGAAATTACCTTAGAAGTGTTTTGGAAGCTTTGAGAAGAGACTTGGGCGTCGGGAGCTTTGATCCGAGTTTCTGGAAAAAGATCCTTCTTGAATGGGGGGCCCACAGGGTCTATTTATAGGCAAAAGAAGACCCCGGGCGGTTACCGGGTGGTTACCGGGCGGTTATCACTTACGTCGCGCAAGTCACTTGCACGACCATGAGGCGTCGCGCAAGTACTTTCACGACCACTAGGCGGCGCGCAAGTGTACTTGCGCAACCCTGAGGGAACTTGCGCGACCTATGGGCAATGTTCTCCTTGTTCATCCCTTTGTCGATTTTTGATGTTTTTTCAAAGGATGAATCACTTTTTGCTCAGATATTCCCCTTTTCCGATCTTTAGATTCTGTGACGAAAGGAGCGTCAACATACTCGATGGGGTTTTTATCAACAATTATTTTAAAATTGATAGATTCTTCAGTGGTTTAAAACCACACATTTGGATGGATCTAGAAATCAGAGAATTTGGTGGTTATGAAGAAGTTGTTCGATGTGCTCTCAATGTGGTTATGGAGTTTGGAGAATGGTACCATGTCTATGGTGTTACGAAACGAAATTTAGAGTCTCATGTTGGAGGATCTAATGAAAAGGTGGAAATAAAATTCGACCAATCACATTCCAAAAAGTGGGTAGAATCATCGTGGGAATTCTCTCAAAGGGATTGGTAAATTCATCAATTTTGGGATATAAGTACACCAAGTTCATTAATGTAGAAGATGCACAAGGAATCTAGATAATGTGGTCAAAAAATAAGAGCATTATCTATAGTTCAATGCTTCAATTTTAGAGAGAATGGGAACTAGGAAAGCATGTGCACTAAACCTCAAGTCCTTGAGGGTAATCAACATTAGTAGGCATCAAATACAAAGGAATAGGAGAATATTGTGCCATCACTAATGTGTAGTTGGATCCTTAAAATGATGGGGTGACAGTATGTTGGTTATTCATTCAATAATAGCGAATGTACTATTTGATTCCCATTTTATTAATTCATTCATATATTGAAAGTTTAGTAGAACAATTAAAACACAACCTCAAAATATGGTGGTTGAGTTATCCATGAAAATAATAAATGGGGCGGTTATTGCATACAAAGTATGTAACTCCTCCCTGATAATTTCTGTGGACCGAACCTCC
This sequence comes from Viscum album, assembly GCA_963277665.1. NCBI lineage: Eukaryota > Viridiplantae > Streptophyta > Magnoliopsida > Santalales > Viscaceae > Viscum > Viscum album. The sequence continues at coordinate 777,220,457 of OY728131.1, read as the reverse complement.
GAGAAAATATTTTCTAACATCCATTGGTGGAATTTGATGGAATATTTTTCATGGATTTTATATCTTTCTACAAACTTGACATCAACTGTTGAGAAAGTGAGAATACTATTCCCCTCCTGTGGAATCCTTCAATTCTATACAAGTGTTAGGAGGAGGATAAATCTCTGTCAGAATCATCATCTCAAGTGTGTATTGTATTGACTTATTAGAAACCATATATATATCAATTGATTGATACAAAGAAGATAATCATGCTTGGAGACATTACCATTGTGAGGGAATACACTGATGTGTTAGATGAATAATTTCATGGTCTTTATCTTGACTGAGTGGTTGATTTCTCAATTAAAATTATTACTCAATCTCTTATTATATCAAAGACACCTTATATAATGTACACCACTGTGTTGGAAGAATTGAAGAAGCAATAATAAGAGAATCTAGAAAATGGTTTTATATGCTAGTTCACTTCACCATGGGTTGAACCAATCCTCTTCACCAAGAAGAAGGATGGGTCAATATGCCTCTTCATTGATTATTGTGGGATCTAAAATAATGATAAAGAAAAAGTATCCCCTTTTAGGGATATATGACTTGTTCGATCAACTGTGTGAGACCAATTATTTATCTACGGTGGATCTACGGTCAAGATATCATCAATTCAAGGTGGGGAAGGAAGATATTCCAAATATTTCCTTTCAAATGAGGTATAAAAAGTATGAGTACATAGTTATTCCTTTTGGACTCACTAATTCTCTAACATTATTCTTGGACTTAATTAATTGAGTCTTTAGAGATTAGCTTGACAATTTTGTTCTAGTACTTATTGATGATATTATGATATAGTCCAAGAGTTAAGGGTATATGAGGATCATTTTAAAAATATGATAAAGACATCTCGTGTCATGACCCATCCTAGAGGGGCTCATTCCATGATTACCCCGAGCCTATCTCCAATAGGCCATAGCCTGGTGACTAGAACTGAGTAGGCATATCTCATAAATGGGTGGCGTTTTACAACATACCTATATGCACTCACACATCTCCAAGACACAAGTGATGGAATTTAAAAGCATTAAATAAAAAAATTCATGAAAACCACTATATCCCACAACCATAGTACAATAGTGAAATTACTGGAAAGTAAATAGGGCCAAAACAATCCCACCCAAGGAAAAGATTCTATAGCCATAAGTCCAACCTATAATGTAAGAGGTTCTGGGATTGTTGTCTGAAAAGCTTCCAGAACACACCTCATCCTATCTAGTCTCACAAGGCACTACCTTGTCCTGGACAACCTGGAACTCCTTTGAATGGTTGATCATCTTCAAAAAATGTTACATGTGTGGGAAAAGCCCGTGCAGGGGTGAGTAAAACAATACTCAGTAGGACACCCCGAAACCACAATGGAATACCACAAAAGAAATACCACAAAGAAAATACCACAAATGAATTCCAATAAGGAATACCAAAAAGGAAATACTACAATGTAATATCATAAAGAAAATACCACAAAATAATAACACAAAGGAAATACCATGAAGGAATACCACAAAGGAATGCATAGTCAGCTCCACCCAGATATATGTCTACAAAAAATATATCAAGAATATCTAGATATACATAATAAAATATGACACAAAACATCAACAAGACACAATGTGTCTAAAATACACATAGTATCCATAAGAAACAAAGTCTCCATAAGTCACCCAATGTCTATAAGACACACAGTCTCTATAAGACACACAGTTTTTATGTCACTGAAATGTTTGCTCGAATCATGCTCGTTCTGGGAGAACTAACTCTGCAAGACATTAGGTCATATTCAAAAACCCATAAAACCCACATAGGATATCTAGAAATGACCATATATTCATATGGTTCGCAACATCATATACATCTTGTAAAATAGATGTCTTGTTTGAAATTTATGGCCATTTAAAAAATTTAGAAGGGGGTTCACTAGGTCGTGGACCAACCGTGGAGGTCCATTGAGCCCCAGATTCCATATCCACGTTGTAGCTTGGTTGAACATGGCTCACAGTAGACTACCACAATTGAACGTAGCCTGATCCGGCCGGCTAGGTCCAGCCCTCGTCAAACCCGACCCACGGTGTCTGACCCGACCCACTAGGTCTGACCCGGTACTCCGAGTTGACCCGACCCATTGGGCCTGAACCACTCTGGTTGGTCCCAAACCACCTTTCTGGCATGTCGAGTTATGTAGTCCTAGACATCTTTCCTGACCAGGTTTTCTTTATGGGTTAGTCTGACTCATGTGGTCACCTGCGGCGACCGTCATCAGTCGACATGGCCACCCAGTTGCATTATGCAGTGTTGGATGAGCCGCCTCACCGACGCCCTTCCTTTCACCATCCTCCATTCTTCCTCTAGTGCTATAATCACAAAAATAAAAACAAATATGTGATCCTCAGGTCCCCAACTACATTGATCTAGCCCATGTTTTTTCATGCCTTAAATCTAGGGTTCCGATCGCATTTGGAGCCTCCCAGCATATCAAGCTGCAATAATGATGATCCAATGATAAAGAATGCTAAGTACAAGGGAGATAAAGAAAAAAATTCCCAAATAATGAAGCTTTTCCTTTGTTCATGTGAACCTATAATCGTTCACGTTATAAGGAAAAAAAATAGAGAGGATAAACTAATCTCCCAATAATCCCATAACAATAAACCATCCCACAATAGGGATCGAATAGAGGATCAATCTATTTTATGATTGATCTATATTAATTGAGGAAATAAAGAATGGGGAAAAGAAATTAGAAATCAACACCAGACTTCGGATATGGATCATTTTCTATCAAAGATTGATTATCATTGGTGATCCATTAAGAATGATCTCTAATCTCGGTGCTTGTCTTCAATACCGAGAGAATTCTCTAAGGATTCTCTCAAAATCCTATAGGGGATTTCTAGGGTTATGAGCCTAGATATGGGTCCCATCCTAGATCTAAATTTAAATTAAACCACGTCATTGTGCCAATGTAATGTTAAACTAAAATAAAATCACAGTTTATTTTATTCATTAAAATGTCCAAAAAATATTCTTCATAGCCAACCCATGCCAGCTAATGTTAGGCCTCTCATAGGGAAAAACTGTATTACAAACACAATGGTGGTCTCATATTTCCAATACGATTCACCATTCATGAGTTATTAGTATTTGAATATAAAATAATTTTATTTAATAATTTTATTTATGATTAAATCCTTGGTGGATTTTTCTTCAGATGACCCACGCCATCCAATGTTAGGGCATTCATAGGGTAAAGATTCAATTTTGATCTCAATGGTACACTTATATTTCTAATTCAGGCACCCATTTAAAAGATATTCCACATTTTTAGGAAATCCATGTGAGCGTGCTATTAATATTTTCAATGAATTGTCCCGGTCACACCATGCCTCAGAAACAGACATTGTCTCAGTGCTTGATCTCAAAATCAATAAATATAATTTCTAAAAATAAAACATATAAAATTAAAGATGTTCAAATCTCCCCACATTAAGGATTTATGTCCTTGAAATCCAAAACAAATGTATACTCAAACAAATGAGGGTATTGAGCATGAATCTAAGACTCTTGCTCCTATATTCTTTCATATAGATTCTCATGCTACCACCAAACACAAACCAAAGTAGTTGACTGCCCACAAAGGATCATCTTCTATAGATCATCAGTCTCCACTGGGTGCTCTGCAAAAATTATGCCCTTCCTCGATGCCCAGTTCGGCCCAGTCAATGATGTGTGATGGTTCATGCATGTAACTCCTTAGATGGGACACGTGGAAGATGTCATGTACCCTCTATAATAACAGAGGTAGAGACAAATAGCACAACACCACACCAACTATACATAGTATGAGGAAAGGCCTGATAAACCTCATAGATTGCTTGTCACCCCAGCCAACTCTCCGCAATCTACATCGAGGTGAGACTTGAAGGAATACGTGGTCACATTCCTTAAACTACAAAGGCCCCCTTCACCTATTAATATGAGACTTCTATCAGCTCTGTACAATCTTCATATGCTCCTGGATGATCTACACCTTCTCTGTGGTTTCTCACACCAACATCAAGCCCATGAGTGATGAATCTCCTGGTTCAGTCTAGCAAAGTGGAAACCTACAGGGTTTCCCATATAAGGCCTCTAATGGTTCCATACCAATGGTGGAATGGTATCTATTTTGTACAAAAATTCAACTAAGGGTATGTGAACCTCCAAAATATGGTCAAAATATAACATGAAAGCCTATATCATGTCTTCCTGAACCTATATAGTCTGCTCTATCTAGCCATCCATCTGTGGGTGAAATGATGTGTTCAAGATTAACTGAGTCCCAAATTCCTCATGTAGTCCTTTCCACAACTAGGATGTAATGTGAGCATCATGATCTGAGACTATCGTTTATGGAACTCCATAGAGTCGAAGTATCTCTTACACATAAAGGCATCCTAAGATCTATGTTGAACACTTCTCAAAAATAGCTTGGAAGTGGGACGGCTTGGTGGGTAAGTCAACAATCACCTAGATCGTATCATTTCCCTTGGGTGCTTCTTGTAAAACTATCATGAATTTCATCAATAACACATTCCAATTCTGTTCTGGATCCTTAATGGGTTGATTCAAACCCACTGGAACATCATGCTCAGCCTTCACCTTCTTACAAATGAGACATTGAGAAACAAACTCTTCAACTCCCTTCTTCATCCTTGGCCACTATAGCTGATGTCGGAGGTCCTAGTACATCTTCAACGCACATGGATGGACTGAAAAGGTTGATGCATTGAATTCTCTGAAAACATCCTCCCACAATGCCACTAGTACTATCGTGCTTCATCTGAAAAAATTGATGTGCACCGCACCATTCTAATATTTGTCAAGGGCATGCCATGTGGACATCTAAGCACGTAAAGTCCTAGAGTCGATATCCCCATGTTTTTCTTCCTTGACTCACTGTATGAGTGGAGGGGTAACAACCATCGACTAGAGGTAAGGTTCTCTATCCCCATCCAAAAAATATATCTACAACGAGGCCAAATTATATGATTCCACATTTAGAAACTATGAACTGGATCTTCTATTGATATCATATTCCACCCTGTTCCCCTTCACAAGAGTATAGTCAATCTTAAAGTCATATTCCTAGAGTAACTCTAGCCATCACCTCTGTCTCAAGTTCATATCCATCTGAGAGAAGATATAGTTGAGACTCCTATGTTCTAAGTATATAATAAACCTTTCTCCAATTAGGTTGTGTTACCACATCTTTAAAGTGATGTCTACCACAGCTAACTCAAGATCATGGGTCATGTAGTTTTTCTCAGGTGGTCTCAACTTGTGTGAACCATTGGAAATCACCTCTTTATTTTGAAATAGAACACAACCAATCCTTGTTCATTATTCATCGTAGAGCACTACGTACTTAGTACCCTCCTCAGAAAATCATAAGATTGGAGTGCTCGTCATTCTCTTCCTTAACTGCTGGAAATTCTCTTGGAACTTTTCTGTCCATGTGAAAGGATATCCCTTTTGTGTAAAATATTTCATGGATGAAACCACTCTAGAAAATTAATGTACAAATCTATAGTAGTACCCAGCAAAAAAAGGCAACTCTGAACCTTGGCAACACTATTGTGTGGCTCTTAAGCAAGTACAACCTCAATATTCGCTAAATCCACTGCATATCCAGCCTCCAAAATGAAATATCATATAAAATGGACCTCCTGGATCCATAAATGACACTTTGTTAGATTCTAGTAAAGATGGTTCCCTATAAGTGTGTCTAGGACCATCCTCAATGCTCTTTTTCGGACACCGAGTACACTAGGATGTCATCAATGAAGGACACCATGAATCGGTCTAAGTAAAGATGAATGATCTCGTTCATGAGTCCTGTGAACATTTATGGGTGTTCTTCACACCAAAATACATCAACAAGTACTCATAGTGGCCTTAAAACATCTGAATGTTCTCTTTGGTATATCTTGTACTCGTAGCTAGAGATAGTAAGATCTAAAATCAATATTCAATAACCATTGCACCCATTTCAAATGACTGAAGAGGTCATCCATCCATGGAAGTGGATAATTTTTCTTCATGGTCACCTAGTTCAAGTGATGGATTTCCACACATAGCCTCAATATCTTGTATTCCTTCATGGATAACAAAACTAGGGTGGCCTAGGGTGAAACAATGGGTCTCATGAAGCCCTTCCTCTATAAGTACTCCAACATCACCCTTAGATCACAAAGCTCTACAGGATCCATTTGATATTGAAGTGTAGATATCACTATCATATCATGGTATATATCAGTACAAAAGTCTTCTTTTCTATGGGTAGGTAATCCCGGAACATACTCAAGACATATGTTCGCATACTTTACCACCACTGCAAGAAACGGTGCACTCAAATCATCCATTGCACTAAGAGTCAGGCTAGCCAACTAATGAGTGATCAGATATACCCTCCAATGTGTGAGTCCATCCTATGATACCTATGAAATGCATGGACAATTGTCACCTATCGACCGGTCAAAGTTAGGATTCTTTGCTAATGTGTATAGCATCACTCGGGTCAAATCCTCGATGATGATACTTTTTAAATAGTCGATTGTTTTTAGTTGATTTTATTTTGATTATGGGGGATTGTTTGCAGATCTTAATTTAAATGATTGATTTATTATGATTTATTTAACAAATATATAATGAATGGGGTGAGTTAATTATTAGGGAGTTAAGCTTGGGATTTCCTAGAGCTTTTCTTTATATTGCATTTAAATTAACACCCACTTCACAAGATAACATTGATTGGAAATACTAACTGTTAAGGCTTTAATTCATGCCTTAACTTAACATAAGGTTCTAATATCAATCAGAGCTTGTTGATGACGGTGTATTTATGGTTCTTATAATCCATGTAAACCACACGTTAAATAAAACAAGTCATTAATCCATGACATGTTAAGTACAACACACACAATGTTAATTCAAAGAACATTCATCGAGCAAATACTCTCAATCACTTAACATCCCTAAATTTTGACTCACCCCAATAATAGATTTACTCATACATTTTGGTTTTTAATAATTTGGTTATAATTATTTTGATGATTAATTAATAAGATAATAAAAATAATGGGATAAGAAAATATTGGTGCGTCGACACACACACGAACAATGATGATAATTAAAAACAAGATTTCAATTTAATGAGGATGGAAAAGAATGGAATGGGATTCAACTGTATTTAAAATATTTTATGAAAATTAATGTTAAACTACAGAAGGTGGATGAGAATAAGAGATATTGAAGAAGAATCATGCATTAAAATAAAATTACAAAAACCAAGACTTACAATATTACAAACGAAGAAAAACACAAAAGTGAAAGGAAGCAAAGAGAGGAGGAAAGGTATCTCATGTTAAAACATGAGTATGGAAGGTCCTTTCATGCCTTAGGAAAGGCATTGGTATTTCCAATATGTGCTCCTATTTTCTGAAATGCCAACCCCTTTGAAAGAGTGTAGGGGGTGTATTTATAGCCCAAAGAAGTGAACTTTTTTGCATTCCCAATCTATCTCTCCACTTGGCTTGACTATTTGGACATCCTGAAAGCTGAATATCGAGATATATCCTTCTTCAACGTTGAATATAATAATTTTGGACGACCTTTCTCAAAATTTAGAGTCAATTGGACCTATATATCCAATGTTATGGCCGGTTTATTAATCAATTTTGATTTGTCTATTTCAATCCAATCTTTTTGAAGTCCAAAATGAGAAAGTGTTTTTGAATAGGAAGATTCCTTCAAAGCCGAATTATTTCTTCCAAAAATTCTTCATCATGTATCTCTTCTTTCACACTCAACAATCTCAGCTCTATTGGATTATTACATCATGAGATATGTCATGAATAGTGTCCGGATTTTAATTCTCTTCAAGAATGGTGGTCTGGACTTAAAGTCATTAGTTGGGCCATTTGTTCTTGTATTTGGACCTTCAAATTTTTATCCATGATTCTTCTAGATAATATAGAATATATGGTGGAGTTTCATAAAATCTGGCCTTCGAGATTTAGACTAGTAACTCAATAATCGTTGATGGTCCAGTTTCCTCACCAATTATTTGGGTCTTCTTGTGTTGACCATATGAGCCTTTAAATAGAAGGATTGGCCCATGATTTATCTTAATGATATGTGATAAATTGAATAGTAAATCCTAAAAAAATAACCACACAATTTTAATCTGTAGAAGGAGTTTTATAAATAAAATAGTAAACAGAATCAATTGGACTACTTCTAACATTGCTCAAAAATTATACTTAGTATGAAAACATTAATATTTCACACAAATTGTGCACATTTCATAAAAAATCAATAAAGGGGTTATATACTAAGTCATGAAAATATTAATAACATCAACTCTCTCACACTTATTCTTGTTCATGTCTTCATGTGCAATAAATATAAAAACATAAAAAAATCATTTTCACTCACCAATAAATAGTAAAATTTTGTTTTCTCCAATTAGGAAAGGTTTAGACTATTTCACTCATCCATTTTGAATTCCACCAAAATTTGTTACAGAGATGATGTTCCTAAACTAATTCATTTTTTCTTGCAAAAATTTAGAAATGGAAAATGCGGACACTCTAAACTCACACCTCTCAAGATGATAAAATTCATTTGTGGAGGTTCACTCTTTCAATAACCAAAAGTGAAAATCTTAGAGTTTTAAAGAGATATCAGCTTCCAATCCCCATCCAAAGTGCACAAGAATCAAGAGGTCTTTTTAAGGGGTTTATCTGTGGCTATGGGACAGTAGGAATATAATGTTCAAGAGAGAGAATAAGGGGTAAAACACCAACATGGGAAACTCAATGCACAATATTTTTGAAATAAAACATGAAAGGAAATAGAAATACATATTACAAGGGAATGAAAATGTGAAATAAGACAAAAAAGTGGAAGGAAATATGAAGGGAATGAGATGATGATATATTTAAAAAACACAAAACTTCTCCCAATGACATAAAAATACAATGCAAGTGTTCTTTTTTTCTCTTTTATTTTCTTTTTTTTAGAAAGTTTAACTTCAAACAGATCTCACGCTCATATCTCAACCCATGATTTATCTCCTCACAACACTAATTATAATAGTTATAACAAGATCAAAGGCTGAGAAATAGTGATTTTTGACCTAACCAAGACACAACCCATTCTTATTTTCATATTTTTTTTTTTGATTTTTAACACTTTTTAAGTGTACATGATACACATATATACATTCCCAAACCTCACTAAAGGACAACCTATCCCCCGTACATAAAATTATGCTTGCCCTCAAGCATAATATTAGATAGTGACATCAACAAAGGGTACCCAAAATGAAATCCATTCCCCCAACAAATAAATTTCAAAAAATTATTCAAAGAAAATACATGTTCATATTGGGTGGGATAAGGAATTGGGTACATAATGTGGCTATCAATGAAAAGGTTTTCATAGGATCGAAGGTGCTTTCAAAAGGAGGATTAATGTATGGTTAATGGGAGTCTATTTGGCTATTATAATTCCCATGGGGTTTAGAAAATGACTCTATCATATTAATGCACACTAAATTATAAAATTCAGCTCAAAGGTCCACAAACTCAAGACTCACAAATGGGGGTGAAAACACACATGTTGAAAAGATGACCATAGGTGGCCTTAGCATGAAAGGAAATGTTGTTCCTCGTGGGTGGGGAAAATCATTGTCCAAATCAAAATTTGAGCATTAAAAATGTGTTGGTTTAGACACAAAATTATTTATCCAAAAACATGATGAAAATAAAAAAAAAATTGAGATGAAAACATTCCTGTTGACTCCCCAAAAAGGTTGGACAAAATTTAAAAACTCAATGGTGAGTAAGCATGACTCGTGATTTTTTTGTAATTAATTTTTTTTGTTATGATTCTTTTTTTTTTGATTTTTTTTGGATTTTAATAAAGACACACTCACACAAAAGAGAAAGAAAAAAAAATAAAGGGTTTGAAAAATAAAGTCATAAAAAAATGAAATATAGATGAAGAAGAAGAAAGTGGTAGATGGGAAAAGAGAGAGAGAGAGAGAGAGTTAAAGGGAAAGAGGTTCCCCTGGTTTGGATTTGGTGGTTTTCAATGTCCATCTAGTGGTGGGTCAACTGTAGATGTTGGGGACCCAATGGAAGTCGATGTTGATCCAGGATTGTGTGTCCTCTTAGGTTGATGCTTTAACCGACATCCATTAACCGTGAATGTTCTTTTGGAAGAGAGGTCTTGGACTTTAACTACACCAAACGGGTAAACATTAGTAATAATAAAAGGCCCTTCCCAATGACAATTAAGCTTACCTGGGTGAAGCCGAAATCGATAATTGAAGAGCATTACCTTTTCACCTTGATGAAATACCTTTCTCAGGATGTGTTTATCATGGAGTGACTTGGATTTTTCTTTGTAGAGATTAGTATTCTCATAAGAATCAAGTCTAAGCTCCTCCAATTCATCCAATTTGAACAATCTTTCTTCACCAGATTTTTCAAGATCAAAATTATAAGTTTTCACTGCCCAAAATGACTTGTTGGATTTCAACTAGTAAATGATATGCTTTACCAAAAAGTAGACTAAAAGGAGACAACCCAATGGGTGTTTTATAGGCAGTTCGATAAGACCAAAGTGCTTCACCAAGCCTTTCAGGACAGTCTTTTCTGGTGGGTTTTACAATTTTCTCAAGAAATATTTTCACTTATCTATTAGAAAGTTTATCCATGCCATTTGTTTGGGGGTGATATGCAGTTAATGTTTTATGTACAACCCCATTATTTTTCAAAAGAGATTTGAGGGTTTTATTACAAAAAAGGTTTCTTATGTCACTTATCAAGGAACGAGGAGTGCCAAATCGGTGGAAGATGTGTGTCTTTAGGAACTCACTAACAGTATGTGAATAATCCTTTCTAGTGGGTTTGACCTCAACCCACCTAGAAACATAATCAACTGTAAGAAGGATATATGAGAATCCATTGGAAGGGGGAAATGGTCCCATGAAATCAATACCTCAAATATCAAAGATCACACATAAAATTAATGGTTTGTGGGGAATTTCATTTCTCCTTGAAATTGTACCAAACTATTGGCAAGTGGGACATGATTGAGAGAACTCATGTGAGTCCTTCTAGAGTGAAGGCCAAAAGAATCCGGAGTCTAGAACCTTTCGGGAGGTCCATTGTGGTCCAAAGTGGCCACCACCAGGCATTGAGTGAAAGAATTCTAATATGGAAGAATGTTCTTTTTCATCGACACATCTTCTTATTACCATGTCAGCCCGAGTTTTCCAAAGTTAATATTCTTCCAAAAAATAGTATTTTGAATCACTTTTCATCTTCATTTTCTGTTCCTTTGAAAAAATTTCATGAATACACAAAAAACCAAGTAATTTACAGTTGGGGCATACCATGGTATTTTTGAAGTGAGAGATGAAATGTGCTAAGTGGGGAATTTAGGATCGATGATTTCAAAATGAGAATAATTAGAAATTCTTCTTAAGTGATCAGACACAGGGTTTTCTTTCCCTGGTCTAACTTTGATTTCAAGGTCAAACTCTTGGAGCATTAGGATCCATCTTATTAGCCTCGGTTTGGAATCACTCTTCTTGAGTAATAACTTTATAGAAGAATGGTTTGTGATGATGATGATTTTGGAACCTAAGAGATAGGGCCGAAATTTATCTTAGGAAAAAACCACTTCTTAAAGTTCTTTTTAAGTGACAATGTAGTGAGATTGAGTTTCATCCAATTTTTTTAGGCATAATAGATGACATGAACAATTTTTTCTCTTCTTTGTCCCAGAACAGCCCGAACTACTCTATCAGAAGAATCACACATGAACTCAAAGGGTAAGGACCAATCTGGGGGTTGGATTATTAGGGTGGATGTTAGAGCAGTTTTGAGTTCAACAAAGGCTCTCTTGCAAACCTCATTGAAATGGAAAGTGACATCATTTTAAGGCAACCGAGTGAGGGGGAGGGAACTCCTAAAGAATTTATGGATGAATATCCGATAGCAACCATCATGACCGAGAAATGAACAGATGTCTCAAATAGGAGTGGGTTGAGGATGTGATTGGATCACTTCAATTTTGGCAGGATCGACTTAAATACCATCTTCTGAAACTATGTGCCCAAGAATAATCCCATTTGATACCATGAAGAGACATTTTTCAAAATTTAACACAAGGTTACACCAGAAAAACTTTTGAAGGACTAGATAGAGTGAATTCATGCAAGATTCAAATGACTCACCATAAATGGTAAAGTCATCCATGAAGACTTCCATGCAATGTTCAATGAATTCAAAAAAGATACTCATCATACACCTTTTAAATGTTGAAAGAGCATTGAAAAGGACAAAAGGCACTATCCTATATGAATATGTTCTAAAGGGGCATGTGAAAGTAGTCTTTTCTTGGTCCTGAGGTGCGATTGGGATTTAGAAGTAGCCAGTGTATCAATCAATAAAGTAATAATGTGACTTTCCAGCTAATCGTTCTAGTATTTGATCAAGGAATGGAAGATGGTAGTGATATTTTCTTGTTTTAACATTCAATTTTCTATAGTCGATGCACACACACCATTTTTTCTTCACTCGAGTTGTGACTACCTCTCCATGATCATTTATGAAAACAGTTATACCACCCTTCTTAGGTATAACTTGAATTGGACTAACTCATTCACTATCAGAAATAGGATAGAAAATAATAGCTTGAAGAAACTTGGTGATATCTTCCCTAACTACCTCAAGTATGATTGGATTGATTATTATTTGTTATTTTTTAATTGGTTTGTATTATTCCTCAAGATGAATGTGATGTATTCAAAGAGAAGGGTTGATTCCTAGTATATCATATAGGGTCCACCCTAAGGCCTTTTTGTCTTCCTCTAACACTTGAACAAGTTTGGACTCCTCAGTTTTGGTAAGTGAAGAAAAGATAATGACAGGATAAGTGTGATCATGTAAAAGGAATGCATATTTCAGGTGTTCAGGAAGAGGTTTTAGATCAGTATCATATCTCATTTGTGGGTTAGACATCTCAGGAATAGATTAAGGGACTTCAGTTGCTTCAGATTCATTTTCTTTAATACTATCCAAGGTGGAGCAGTAGAGATTAGAGTTTATGTGAGATTCAAGAGAGTTTTCAAGTTTTTCTAGATTGATGGAGTCTATGAATGATAGGTCCACATAAACTTCACCATTTATGATTTGGTAAATCATGGTGCAGATTTCACAAGATCCTTTTTCATTATCAAATGAATATCATGGTGGATTGGGGCTCGATTGACTCTTAGAAGTGTCCTCAGAAGCATGGATTGAGAATACAGAGTAATCCTCAGATGGGTATCGCATGGCTTGGAAAATGTTGAACTTGACTAGTTGGTCACCGAATTCCTTGGATAAGATGCTTGAATGGACATCAATCTTGGTTATTGCATTCATAAGGAATGGTCTTCCTAGAATTAGAGGATATTGAGAAGAGTTCGTCTCACCTTCCATGTCAAGGACATAGAAATCAGCAAGAATGATAATATCATTGACTCGGACAAGGACATCCTCAATTATTTTCTTAGGACTGGTTGTGCTTCGATTGGCCAATTGAATGAAAGCACCCGTTGGATTTAAGGGACCTATACCAAGGTTGGAGAATATGGATTTTGGCATGACATTAATTTAGGCTCCTAAGTCTATGAGTGAATCATCGAAGTTAGAACTTCTAATTTGGCATGGAATCGTAAAGGTCCCTAGATCTTTTCACTTTATGGGAATAGACTGCTGAGTGGAAACATTTTCAAACGTCCTAAGTTTCCTCTTGTGGGTACACAACTCCTTGAAATACTTGGCATACTTAGGGATTTTTTTAATGGAATCTAAGAGAGGAATATTGACTTTAACACCTCTAAATATGTCGAGCATTTTTTGATCAGGTTCAAATGACTTCTTTGGATTAGAGACATCTTTTGGAAAAGGAATTGGATTCCTAAGTGGAATGAAAGGAGGTAAGGGAATGGTTTCAGGTTCCTTTTCAAGTTTCTTTTTCTTTTCATTTTCTAGGTCAACATTCATAGGAGTTTGGAGGACTTTTGTTGAGGAATAGAAATTTTATTTCTAGATCTAAGTGGAATTGCACTTATATTTCCCTTTGGGTTAGGTAATGGTTGAGATTGAATTTGGGAATAACTGGATGGTTGCTTCTGAATAAGGTGGGATGCAAGTTGACCAATTTGGGTTTCAATGTTCTTGAGACTAGAATGGGTGAAGGAAACAAGATATTCAACAGCACTTTCCCATGGTTGCATGGAAGAAGAGGCTTGTCCCGAATTGGGATTACCTTGATTTTGGTTCTTGGGAAAGTGATTGTATTGGTTTTGGAATTGGGAAGGATCACTAGGATATTGGAATCCAGGAGGAGGATTGTTCCTTTGAGGTTGAGGAATAAAAGTATAAAGTTGTTGGAAATTACCAACACCTTGACCATATTGAAACTGTTTTGGGTTTTCAGGAGGGAATTGAGGGGGATGAAGGACGGGATTACCATACATCAGGCCATGGTTATAGGAAGAAGAGAATGGCTCCAAGTGAGGTTGGTTGAAGTTTCTAACAAACTAACCTGATAGTTGAGGGTTAGTGTTCTGCTAAGCATATGCTGCATTTAGCTCCATTGGTCCAGATCAATCAGATTGATCCTCTTGAAGTTGTGGAAATGTGTCAGTTGGATGAGATGAAGAGTTCCAGATTCCACATTTTTTGATAGGTCTATGAAACATTGATGGTGGAGAAGATGATGTTTGGGATTTGGTAGCCACACCTAGTTGTCACACAGGACTTGTAAGTTCACTCATCCACTCGGTCATCTTGTTCAGCTCAATTGATTTATTATCATGGGCTTGTTTGACTTGAGAATGTGCTCAATTATGGAATTGATGTGTGTTTTCAGCCTTGTTACTTATGATATCTCTTGCAGTTGTAGGAGTTTTATCAACAAGAGCACAACGACTTGTGGCATCAATGAGAGTTCTCTCCATTGCCAATAACCCCTCATAGAATTATTGGATCAAGATGTGATCAGGGATTTGGTGATGTGGGCAGGTTGCAACATGCTTTTTGAACCTCTCCGAGTAATCATGGTGTGATTCACTTGGGAACTGACGGATACCACTTATTTCCTTTCGGATAGAAGCAGTATGAGAAGCAGGAAAGAATTACTCTAAGAAGTGTTGCTTCATGTCATTCCTTGTGGTTATGGAACCAGGAGGATGGTATTAAATCCATGACTTCGAAGTGTATGATAGGGAGAAAGGGAATGCTCGAAGTTTGATTTGTTCCTCAGAAACCCCTTGAGGCTTCATGGTAGAGAACACCACTTGGAACTCTTTAAGGGGGAGATGTGGATCCTCACCGGCTAGCCCGTGGAAATGAGAGAGAAGATGAATCAAACCTGATTTGAGTTTGAAGTCAGATTCTATGTTTGTATATTGAATACCAAGTGGTTGGTAATTCATATTAGGGGCAGCGAGTTCATTAAGGCATTGTTCCCTAGGTTTTCCCATTTCAAATTCAACTGTTTGGATAAGGACTGGTTCTTGAATGAGTTGATTATCTCTTATGTTCCTCTTAAGTTGGAAAAGTGTTCACTCAATTTCAAGGTCAAACAAATCTAAGGGACTGTTTAGGAGGCTATGGGGAAATGAGAGAGATGTTGGAAGGAAAAATAAGGTGAGTTTTTCTTTGTTTTTTTTCAGTTTATGATTTTTATGAGAAGATGGGATTTTCTTTGTATTTTTTTCAATTTTTTTAAATTTTGTATTTATTTTGTTTTCTTTAAAATAAGTAGAAAATAATGACTACATAAAGAAACATCCTTCTAAAAAACACCATTTGAAACACACGGCCGATATTTTCCAATCAACTGGTCAAATTTCTGATGCTCTTCTAATGTGTATAGCATCACTTGGGTCGAATCCTCGGCGATGATACTTTTTAAATAGTAGATTGTTTTTAGTTGATTGTATTTTCATTAGGGGGTTTATTTGTAGAGATTAATTTAAATGATTGATTTATTATGATTGATTTAACAAATTTTTAAATATTGGGGTGAGTTCATTATTAGGGAGTTAAGCTTGTGATATCCTTGAGCTTTGCTTTATATTGCATTTAAATTAACACCCACTTCACAAGATAACGTTGATAGGAATTATTAAGTGTTAAGGCTTTAACACAAGCCTTAAAATAACATAAGGTTATAATCTCAATAATATCTTGTTGATGGTGGTGTATTTATGGTTCTAATAATCCATGGAAACCACACGTTAAATAAAACAAGTCATTAATCCATGACATGTTAAGTCCAACATACACACTGTTAATTCAAAGAACATTCCTTGAGAAAATACTCTCAATAACATAACATCCCGAATTTTTTACTCACTCCAATAATAGAT
Organism: Viscum album; assembly: GCA_963277665.1. Lineage (NCBI taxonomy): Eukaryota > Viridiplantae > Streptophyta > Magnoliopsida > Santalales > Viscaceae > Viscum > Viscum album. The sequence continues at coordinate 777,203,926 of OY728131.1, read as the reverse complement.
TTTCTCATCCATTTTGGTGTTTAATAATTTGTTTATAATGATTATGATGATAAATTAAGAAGATAAGAAAATAAAGGGATAAGAAAAGGGTTGTGCGTCGACACACACACACAAATAATGATGATAATTAAAAACAAGCATTAGATTGAATAAGGAAGAAAAAGAAGGGAATGAGATTCAACTATATATAAAATATTTTAAGAACAATAATATTAAACTATATATTTTGGATGAGAATAGGATATATCGAAGAAGAAACATGCATTAAAATAGAATTACAAAAACCAAGACTTATAAGATTACAAACGAAGAACAACACAAAAGTGAAAAGAAGCAAAGAGAGGAGGAAAGGTATATCATGTGAAAACATGAATATGGATGGTCCTAAAAATCTTTTGGAAAGGCTTTGGTCATGCCAATATTTTCTCCTCTCTTCTAAAATGCCAACCCCTTTGATGGAGAGGAGGGGGATTTATTTATATCCTAAGGAAGTGGACTGTTTTCATTCCCAATCTATCTCTCTATTTGGATCGACGATTTGGACATACAGACAGACGAATCTCGAGATATCTCCTTCTTCAAAGCTTAAGATAATAATTTTGGAAGAACTGTCTCTAAATATAGATTCATTTTCACCTATTTATCCAAAGTTATGACTGGTTTATTAAACAATTTTAATCTCTCTATTTCAATACAATATTTTTGAAGTCCAAAATGTGAAAGGGTTTTTGAATAAGAAGATGCCTTAATAGCCTAATTATTTCTTCCACAAAGTGAGAATCCTATATCTCCTCTTTCATACTACAAAATATCAGAAATGTTTGATTATTACATCATGAGATATTCCATGAATAGTGTCTGGATTGTAATTCTTTTCCCAAATGGTGGGCTGTACTTAATGGAATTAGTTGGGACCCTTTTTCTTGTATTGGTACCTTCAAATTTATATCCATGATTTATTTGGATAATATTGAACATATGGTTGAGTTTCATAAAATTTGGTCTTCAGGATTTAGATCAGTAACTCAATCATCATTGATGGTCCAGTTGCATCACCAATTCTTTTGGTTTTCTTGTGTTGACCATATGAGCCTTGAAATGGAATAATTGGCCCATTATTACTTCTAATGATATGTGATAAATTGCATATGGAATCGTAAAAAGTAGGACCCACTCAATTTAAATCAGTATGATGAGATTTATAAACAAAAGAGTAAACTGACTCAATTGGACTACTTCTAAAAATGCTCAAATATTTTACATAATATAAGAACATTAATATTTCAAACAAATTATTAATATTTCATATAAAATAAGTAAAGGGGGTATATAATAAGTCGTGAAAATATTCATAACATCAACCTTCATTTCCTTTTCACCAAAAAAGGAAAACATGGTCCCATCACTGCACACACACCACACTCTGCACCTAAAAAAGTCAATCTGAGAATGAACTATTGATAAACAATCCTTACCAAGAATTATGTCGTAAGGCCTCGATGCCACTACCAATATATCCCAACAAAAACACTCACCTATAAGATTAAGGTCACATTACTGAATCCAGTGTGTGATCATAAAATTTATTCCTATATGAGTCTCTAACTGTAAGGGTCAAGTTAACAATTCAACCCAAATCTCCGAGTCTCGAACAAGGTTCGCAGAAATAAAGGAATGACTGACACCAGTGTCTATAAAAACTGAAGATAATGTAGAAATGAAATATTTCATAACTTTAATAATTCCTAGACCTTGGGGTCATAAGTTCCATCACATGTAGCTGGTCTTATCCCTGTCCACCAGCTCCTTAAGCCTATCATGGACTACTTGGGGGTGGTGGTGGTAATAACTCAAACCTCTCACCACCTCCTACTGCCTTTCCTACACCGTTTACACATCCAACACCCTATGTACCACCCTACAGACCACCTCTACTTTATAATATTCTTCTATCTTAGTGGCCCCCCGACTGTCCCCTGATTGGCAAATGAAGGGTTAGGAAATCTCATGTTCGATGTCCTTGACTGCCACACGAGTAACAGAGCATGTCCCTCAGCTAACTCGAGATGCCCTGGGATCCATTCACCATTGATCTTGTGTCCTAGGATCATCTCCCAAAGTTATTTACCTGATTGGGTCCATGTGACTATCTTCGGATACCTACTGGTGAGGTCTCAGCAACCTGGTCCCTGTTGGTAGCTCCCATTGTAGGTGCCTGTTCTTCTAGAAATATCTCCATTACCAGGGCTCGATAAATTACCCCAACATAAGTAAGAATGCAAAGGGATATCAAAAATTCCCTAATATTCCAACGTAAGCCTTGCTCAAAGGTCTGAATCCTCAAGAACGTGTCTCATACCATTTCCATAGAGTTGCATGAAAGATTGGTAAATCTCACTTAATACTCCACCATAGTTTGAATTCCCTTCTGTAGGTGCAGAAGTTCATATATGCACACCGACTGCAATGTGGTTGGAAATAAATTATCTCTGAAGAGATGCTAAAAGTATTCCCAAGAGAGAGTTTTCTCATCGTGGGTCTCAGGCACAAAGCTTTTCCATCTCCCCATTGATCCTTGACAAAGACTCAAGGGAAGAACTTCCATTTGGTTGGAAGGTGTCCTCACAAGGTGGAAGACATAGGAAACTACTCCATCCCATCCTTATCTTCCTGGGGGTTTAGATCACCTTGAAACCTGAGAGGATTTTTCCTTTGAATCACATGAAACATTCTTAGTCTGTATGCATCCTCAGTTGGTAGTTTTGGTAGAAGCTGCTGCTGGACGGGTGGGGGTATAGCTCGTAAACATCCTGGAGGTGTTATCTCTAGTACATGCCTCTATATTAATGCCTCATCATAGGGCGGATCATCCTTGTGATCATGCAATGGAATCCTAGTTAGCTATCTGCATTAAGGAATAAAATAATAAAACAAGATTTACCATGGTCAATAGAGTATATCTAGAGAACTAACTCAAGAAGGACATGGAAGACACAACCCATTCCTATATGATTCATGTACCATTATTTTCCCAAATCTAGTTTTTTCATGTACCAAGTTGAAAAAAATGTTCCAAGAGTCCTACTGTATGGATTCGTCAGTCTCTGCACTAACACTGGATTTCTTGTCCTGAAATCCTAACTCGAAATACATAACACTATTGGCCAAAACCAACCTCCCAGACTCCGGATCCTAAAGTAGAACCAACCTCCTCTGATACTACTCTATCATGACCTCTCCTAAAGGGGATCATGTTGTGACTACTCCAAGCCCAACTCCAATAGTCCAAGGAATGACGACTAGAACCGAGTAAGAATATCCCAAAAATGGGAGTAATTTTCCAAAGTACATGTATGCACACACACATCTCAAAGACAAAAATGATAAAATTTAAAAGTAATAAATATAAAATGCAAACAAAAAAAACTATATCCCAAAAACATAGTAAAAAAGTGAAAGGGATGTAAAGTAAATAGGTCCAAAACAATCCCACTAAAAGAAAAGTGTCTGCAACCACAAATCCAACCTGTAAAGTAAGAGGTACTGGGACTGTCATCTAAAAATCTTCTAGAACACACCTCGGCCTATCCAGTCTCACAAGGAACTGTTTGGTCCCTGTCTACCTAGAACTCCACCAAAGGTTCGATCTTATGCACAAGACATGACATGGGCAGGAAAATCCCGTGTAGGGGTTAGTAAAACAATACTTAGTAGAACACCCCGAAACCAAAAAGGAATACCAAAAAAGAAAATAACATAAATTAAATACCATGAAGGAATACCATAAATAAATATCACAAAATAATAGCACAATGTATGTACTATAATGTAATACCATAAAGTAAGACCACGAAAAATACCAAGAAGTAATACAACAAATGAATACCACAAAGGAATGCATAGTCAGCTCCACGTAGATAAAAGTCAATAGAAAATATATCAAGAGAATCTAGAAATATTTAATCCAATAATACACACATTATCAATAAGACACACAATCACCATAATACACACATTCTCTATAAGACACACAGTCTCCATAATACATAAAATCTCTATAAGACACACAGTCTATGGGTCACAATTTTTTTTCTCGAAGCACGCTCTTTCTAGGATAACTCACTCTTCAATCCTTCACCCCATTTTAACAATCCCACAAAAACCAAATTTTTATATCTTGAAATGATCATCTCATCATAAGGGTCTCAATGTCATATATGGATCATAAAACGGACGTCGTATTTGAATCTTATGACCATTTGAAAATTTTAGAAGTGGGTTCATTGGGTCATGGACTGATTGTGGTGGTCGACGACCTGATCCAACCACCCCGCGACAAGTCGAGATATGACAGCAGTCGACTTCACTATAGATTTCATGGTTGTGTGGAATCTTGGTTGACCATGGTCGTGTTCGGCTGCCTGGGTTAGACCTTACCCACCGGGTCTAACCTGACCCAATAGGTCTGGCTCGATCCACTGGGTCGACCTAGACCCCTGGGCCCAGCCCGCTCAAGCTAGTTATGACCCACCTCACTAGACTGACCTTCCCCACTTACTGGGTTGGTCATGATCACGGGGTCACCCACGACGACCACCACTGGTCCACATGGCCACCCCACCGCATCCTGTAATGCCACTGGACGTGCAACATTGCCAGCCAATGGCGCCAGCATTGGCACCCAGTTCCCTTCCATTTGAATTCCTCCATTCTTTCACTAGTTCTCCAATCTCTGAAACAAAAAAAAATCTAAGATCATCAGGTCATGAGATAAATTTATCTAGTCTCTCTTTCATCTTGCCTCCAATTTGGGGGTCCGATCAGGTTTGGAGCCTCCCAGAAAGTCAAGCCATGATCATGAGTATTTAATGTTGAAGAATTATAAGAATGCAAGAGATAAATCAAAAGAACACATAAAGAACGAACCTTAGACTTTGATCAGGTCATCCTCGATTCGTTATTGTTAAAAGGATAAACATAGAGGATAAACTAATCTCTCGATAATTCTACAACAATAACCGATCCCGGAAAAATGATCAAACCACGGATCAATATTTGTGTGGATTAAATCATGTTCATTGTGTAAATAAATAACAGGGAAAAGAAATTATAAATAAAACTCCCAAACATGGATATAGATTATTCTCTGGCAAGGATTGATTGTCGTTGGCGATCTGTCAAGAAAAATCATGGATCCCGGTGTTTGTCGTCGTTTCTAAGATAATTCTCTAAGGATTATCTCCAGATAATACAAGGAATTTCTAGGGTTTTGAGCCTAACCTTGGGTCCATACCTTGCTCTTCATTTAAAATAAACAACATCTCTGTGATGACTTAATGTTAAAATAATATAAACTCAAAGTTTATTTTATTCATTAAAACTTCCAAAAACTATTTTTCACAGCTGACCCATAATGACCGATGTTAGGTTTCACTAAGGGAAATAACCACATTGAAAACTCAATGGTGGTTCCGTATTTCCAATATGAGTCATTGTTCATGAGTTGTTTGAATTTTAAAATATAAAAATTTAATTTAATTATTTTATTTATGATTATGTCCTTGGTGAATTTTTCTTCACATGACCCACATCAGCCAAAGTTAGATCACTCCTATGGTAAAAACACCATTATGATCTCAATGGTGCCCTTAGATTTTTAATTTGGGAACCCCTTTAACTGATATTACACTTTTTCATGAAAATCATGTATGTGTGGTATTAAAAACATCATATTTTTTAACGAATTGTTTCGGGCACACCAGGCCTCCGAATCACACACCATCTCAGCACCTAGTCCTGAAATCAATCCATATAATATTGAAAAAATACATGGAAAATCTAAGATGTTATATCTTGAAGGGAGAAACTTTATGAAATGTATAGTCAATGTGAATTATGGATGGAGAAAATAAATTTCTTAGGGCATGTTATCACCCACAATGGAATATCTATGGACCCTTCAATGAAAAAGGATACAAAGAGTGGACTAGGACATCATCTCTAATTGATATCCAGAGTTTTTTTGGTCTAGTTATGTATTAATGGTGATTTGTGAAGAAATTATCACGATTTTCAAACCCACTAACCAAGATAAGATATAAGGGATAAAATATTGTTGGGACCAGTGAATGTGAATATTTCATTAAAGAGTTTAAAAAAGGATTATCACCGTGCCAGTACTAGAACTTCTGAAAAGTGGGGGGAATTATTTATTGTATACAATGATGCTTCAAAGATGGTATTAGGATATTTACTAATGAAAAGTTATAAAGTGATATCCTAAACCTTATGGAAGTTGAGAAATCATGAGAAAAACTGTCATACACATGATGTGGTGTTGGAGGCTATAATCTTCATATTGAAAATATGGAGGTGTTATCTTTACAGGGAAATGCATGATATATACACTAATCATAAGAGCCTAAAATATATATTTACACCAAAGTATCTTAATATGTTCTATTGAATGTGGTTAGAGCTCATCAATTACTCAAACTACACAATCCACTACCATCCTGGGAAAGCAAATAAGGAGGAAGATGATCCAAGTATAAAAGATCATTCATCTTTAACAATGATGAGAATTGAGAAGGATCCATTTTTCATATAACTAAAAATGATGGAAATCAAAGTTATTAAAGAAGTAACATCATCAATCTTTTCTGAAATTATTTATCAACCATCAATCATGGAGAAAATAAAGGATTCTTAGTGAAATGGCATGGAAATTTAGAAAAACGTGGAAGATATTAGAAATTTGAAATCCACAAAGTTCAAAATAGATATGACGGAATTCAAGAGATTCGGGTCACAACTATGTGTACCATCCAATCTAGAGATGTAGAAAGATATTGTGAATAAAACACATAGATCAACATTCTCTATTCATCGATGGATCACATGGATGTATTGAGATCTCTGAGAGAACAATTAGTGGAAAAATATGGAGAAAGAGATCACTGAGTATACATAACATTTCCTCATATGTTAGCAAGAGAATACTAAAAGGAAAAATTCTAAAGGGATGATGAAACCATTACCCATACCAACATGGAAATGGGAAAACATCACCATGGATATTTCACATGACATCCAAATACTTTTAGAGGAAATAATGCTATATTGGTTGTTTTGGATCTTCATACAATGAAATATCACTTTTTCACAATTCAGTATGACTTTTCACAAGATCAAATTGCATGGATATATATCAAATATGTGGTAAGTTTTCATGGAGTACCACTCCATGTTATATTTGATCGAAATCCCAGATTGACCTAAAATTCCTAGAAAAGTCTCCAACATGTTCTAAACACTGATCTAATATTCAACACATCCTATAATCCTCAAAATGATGTCCAATTTGAATGGAATATTCATACATGTGAAGAAATGTTGAGAAAATGTTCTATGGACTTCAAAGGATGATGGTACCAACATCTACCTCTATATGATTTAACTTACAAAAACAATTTTCACTTTAGAATCTATATAGATCCATATGAATCCCTTTATTGTAAAATATGAAGAACATCAACATGATGGGAATAAGTTGGTGAACGTAACCTGTTAGGGCTTGAAATGGTCAAGAAATTTCAAGAGAAGGTAAAAACCATTGAGCTGCACATCAAGGCATCCCAAAGACCATAGAATTTCTATGTAGAAAATCATCTACAAGACCAAGAGTTTGAGGTTTTAGAAATGATATTAATATGTATATATCCATGCAAGAGAGTCATGAGATTTTAAAGAAAAGGAAATCTGAGTCCAAGGTACATCAACCCCTCCAAGATTCTTGATTGAGTCGGAGATGTGTCTTATCAACTAGCACTTCCTCCTACCATGTATCAAGTTCATGATATATTCAATGTATCCCTCTTAAGGAAGTACATACCATCATCATCAGATCCATTTTTATTGATGGATGAAAGGAACAAACAAGAAAGAAAACCACGGCCTAAGGAGGCCTAAAGTAGTGCAGGCTTTGACAATCCCCTCAAATTGAAGACACACCCTCAGGTTTGAAGAAAGAAATGTTATGAGAACAAATGAATTCAAGGAATTGTTCAACATGGGAGGAAAGATGATCCACTACTTTATTCCCTCTCTCCAAATGTGAGTGACATTAATTCTATTACTAATGAGAGCTCTGCATTTCCTGATAATATAAGAGATTGACCACAGGGTATGGATTTACCTTATAAGGATTTGTGGATGATCATTGAGTGTGTATCCACTAGGGATAAAGGAATATTCTTCTAAATGCTCATGTTGATCCCAAACCACAACGCATTAGCCTCCACCTGGATTCTAGTTCCATTTCCATAGTGGGACTTAATGGATAGAAAAACACTCCCCCTTTGATCCCAAATGACCCCTCCTCTATGAGAAATACCCTCCTTACATGAACCCTTTGTATTCATCTTGAAGTAATTCTCTGAGGGTAGCCACCGTACCCACTGGCCCTATATCTTGGTTCAAGGTGAATAAGGCACTGTGGATGAAACACAGAGTGGCCTCAAAGAGGGTTCTTCTTTCCAGTTTTTGAAGAAGGGTACCAGATCTTCTATTAAGTCCCGAGTCATTGTGATAATGGAACAACCTGAAGAAATAATCCCCTCATATCTTTCCCAGTTCCTAGCTTTCCATAAGCACTAGCACCCTGCATTGAGAATAATAGAACAATCCATTCATTCCATGCCCGCGTTTTCTATCCCCTGAAACTAGCTTTCCAATAATAGTTCATCTTGAAGATCATATGAAGATTACACTGTAAACTCACCGAAAAAACTCTATATTGATTGGGCCCATTCCCCCTCAAATAATATGTGATTGTCATCCTCCTTGCTTTTATTTCTAAAATATGGAAAATAGGATGCGATGTTGATACACAGCTTTTTGATACTGTCTCCGGAGGGACTAGCATGGTTTCTCATCTGCTAGATAAAGAAGAATTATATGGAAGGGATCATATTACACAACCCCACTTTTCTCTATCTCTCACACTGTGTATGAGTAGAGATCCATAGATAGTTTTTAACATTAAAATTCTCCATGGAGGAAGGAGAAAATATGCATCTACTAGGCTCTGATTTAGTGATAATAAGGTTGAAAGCCTCTTTCTTCTTCTTGTCAAAGGCCATTGATATGAAGTTGGGGTAAAGGCTCGCTTCCTTAAAGAATATGGTAGGGGAAAGGAAACTCGAATACCCTATCACTCTAGCAGCCCAATTGTGGAACCATAATAAGATGTTCCCCTCACCTACTATCCATTGAAAATGTTATTGAAGGGTCGAGTTGATGGAGCTGATCGAAAACCAAAGAGGAGATCCATTTGCATTTAGGTTTCCCGAAATACCTCTTAGCTTACATGACATGGCCTTTCCCTAAAAGGTACATCCTTCAATTGTTTCGCACACTAATTTTTCAAGCATGCATTGTATGGTGGAAGTTAAGCTCTTCGTGTTGATACAATTAGAATATGATCTCCCTTATGAGGAGTAGCCGGTGAAGATCTTCTCTTATAGAGATAATGTTCTACAGAACAATACTACTCACCTGGTCAAAGTACTATGGTGGAACCATATGTACAAGGATTAAACATAGGAACCATATGAATCAATAAAAGAGAAGTATCATCAAATTTTTTTGAAAAATTAAATTTTGAGGGAAATAATTCAAAACGGGTGAGGAATGTAACAACCCAGAATTTTATCAATGGAAGCTCACTTGTTATAATTATTCCATATATAATTAACCACATAAAATCACAATGAAAACACAATATAAACTTTATAAATAATTAATGAATGAAATAAGAGGTAATTTTAAAAGTTAAAGAACCTATACCTACAGAATAGTTACTTGACATTTTGAATAGTAATGTGACCATTACGAATAGTAATCCAGCTAATAGAATAGTTACCTCATCTATGAAATTATAAATAAAATTTAGGTATCTTAAAATTTATTTTATGATATAATTCTATCATAGTACAATTAAATAAAAGTTTTAAAAACTATTAATTAAGTTCTGGAATTTTTATAAAACATAAATGTTCATTTTCAAGTTTATACTTAATATATTTATTTATAAGAAAGTTTATTTTCATAAAATATATCCATAAATTAATATTTTATTGTATTATGATAATAATATAATTTTATGACACCTTAATTAAGTTTTCAATTTATAATTAAATTGTCTATAATTTTAAAATGGATATTTTCTAAGTAAATAATGATTTTAGTTAAAAAATAAATTTCTCATATTTAGAAAATTATTTTTATAAAATTGATTTGATTTTCGAATTCTAAACATTAAAAATAGGTTATGTTAAACTTTTTTATTTTTTAAAAATAATTTAATTTTTGGGGAATAGTGAAATACACTAATTTACAGTATAAGCTAAATACATGAATTATTGAGTCGTATATGATGTATGGAAGATGTGAAACCAAAATCTCAAAATATCCTTCATTATTTTAATATATTTACTAGAAAGGTTCATAATATTTATATTCTTGGGCCAAAATAATCAAATAATGAATAAAATAATGAAAAAACATCTCTCTCGTCCCCTATAAATACCACTCTCACCTCCTCTTCTCCTCACAACATCCATGATTTGAATCTTATCCAATTTCTACCCAATCCTCTTCCAAATCCCCTCTATGTCAACTCATATTTTCTATGTATTATTTTCTACAATTATATGGATTATTTTTTGAGACCAGGTGCTGAGACAACGTGTGATTTTGAGATCCGATCTTCCCAGAATAAATGCTTGAAGTATTATAAATATATTTAATAGCACATGTGAAAAGTTTTCTTAAAAGGTGAATAAATCCTAAATAGATTACAATATCATAAATCTAAGGTTATAATTGATCTTATAATGATAGTTTTACCCTAGGTGGAACTTAACATTAGTTGAAGCATATAGTCTTTAGAAAAGTTGTCACTAGTGAAAAATAGATAAATTATTTGGTAAAAATTATTTTTTATACATTTATTTGACAAAGAGATTATTGGATCATTAAATAGATCCTTAGGTCAGAATCACAGGGTTATCCACACAACCCTAGACATGCCAGAGGACCGCACGATATATATTTGGAGAATCCTCTCCAGTGAATGACGACATATCATGTATTGATTGATCGATGAAACCTCAGATTCGACGGATCATACCAATGATGATGATAAAAAATCATTCTTTGTTAGTGATGGAACCAAATAATGTTATGATTTTTGTTTTATATGGATTCTCTCCTATTCTTAAATTCTATGAGAAACCCAAATCAATCGATGAATGGATTGATTTGTGGATAGATCACCTTGCGGGATGGGTTATATATGTAGGGTTTATTTTGGAGATTTTATATGATTTTTAGATTCATGAAAATTTATCATTCTAGAAAAAAATGAATTGAGGATGACAAGAACAATTTTCCTAGGTTCATTCCTCATGGTTTTTCTTTATACTTTTCTACCTACTTTATCGTTCATCGTGGGAATACCCTTAGTCCACAGTTCATCAAATTCCAATGAGTCGATTCATGCACATACAATTATTGGTGAAACAATCTAGGATTGTTGATAAAGACTTGGTATGGCACATCAGAGGTGTGATGGTGGTGACAGGGGACGGACCATACCTTTTTGGAAACCCCCATTCTTCGAGAGGGATGCATGGAATATGATTTAGGAAAAAAATAATCCGTTCTCTAGGTAGATAGAATAAACAAATAGTATTGATTTCAGGATTTCTAGGATTTATGAGGCTCTATATACATTTATATTTCAAGTCACAACAATAATTAGAGTCTATAACGATGTAAGAGACCCTTGAAACTTGATCTGGGATTCTCGAAAATCTTGTAGAAGACAATGTGTAACCTGGGATTAGACGACATGTAGGGACCCTTCAGTGGGGGCTTGGGTTTTAGGGGGAATATAAGGATCACACAGTGTGTGCCCCCTTTTACATGGTGGTTGACCCTCCATGGTTGACTTAGTGTGTACTCTATAGTTTACATAGACATGGTTTGGAGTACACTGATAGAGACACGTTGTGTACTCCCACACAGACACGACTTGGCATACACAGACTGGTACCTGGAAACGACAGCTTCGGTACATGGAAACAGCTAGTAAAAATGGGAAGGATAATGTGTTTCTCTACACTTAGTGTATATCATTCTACATATCATGTATAAGGGGACTACATGTCGTGCAAGTCTCTTCCACATGGGAAAAACATGGGTAAGCTGGACACACTATGTACCCCTTGTGACACACCATGTAATCCCTCAAAGAGTTCTTGAGACTCATTTATTTAATATTTTTGACCAATATGGGTTGAGTGAGTTCCCTTTTTTTATTTCTCATGACGATAGAGTGTGACATTACATCCACATCAAAGGGTTTTGATCACCTCTAGAGGTCTTTTCTCATATAGAGTTGAGGAATCACTCTGTGAGACTGGGGTGAGATACTCTATCATCTATAGTTCCCTAGTTTTAGTTTTTGGAATCAGAATGACCTTATTGAGAAGAGGGTTGATCTTACATATGGTAGGTTTCTTAAATATGGCTTGTGGAAGCATTGACGTATGATCCCCTATATAGCGGGTTGATCCAGACTGGGTTTGCGGTGTCCCCCGCCAGCAGCTATGGGCGTTATGCCATATATGTGTATCAAAGTATTCTTAGACCAATAAATTATCTTTGGGTGAGGTCAATGAGATAGACCTCTGTATTGAGTGTATCTAATAATATAATGGATCATGGAGTGAGTTCTCCAAGAATGAGTGTTGCTTCGAGTAGAATCTCGTGGCTGACAGTTGGTTATGACCACTTGATGGCGTGGTTTCATTCTTGAGTATATAAGGTTGTTTTTGTTATACATTTCTTTTTATATCTTGTATTTAGATGAATATACTTGGTTCTTCATCTTTATTGTTTTCAGGGTTCCCAACTGCGTATTTTTATACTCACCCCTGCAGAGTTTTTCTCATATGTGTAGTGTCTTGTGAAGATGATAACCCTTTTGATGGTGTCATGGGATTATTGAGAGTGGGTGGAGCATAAAAGGAGCTTGATAGACTGAAGTTTTTCTTAGGAACATAATTTTGACTTACTCCTCACCCTAGGAGTATGTTTAAATATTTATGGTTATGGTTGGGGTTGTTTTTGGACCCTTTTCTGCGTTATGTGATTTATTTTCAAACTCTATCGTGGTATTTTATATGAATGGATGCATTCTTTGAGTATTTTTACATTTCATCATTGTGTGGTCTTAGAGATGTGTGCATGTGTACATGTACATTAGGGTAATGCCTCCCATTTTTTGGATATGCCTACTTGGTGTTGGTTTCCAACCCTTGTCCTGCTTTCGGTAGTCACAACATGGTACCCTCTTGTACGAGTCATGAAATATTGGTATCTAAGGAGGTTTTTTCTACTTTAGGACCATGAGTTGGTGAGAATGTTCTGGGGCACTGTCTTAAGTGTTTTGAGTTCGCCATCCAGGCCAAGAAATCTAGTGTTGTTGTGGCGACCAACGTATCCAAATACCATGACTCTAATCACCTACCTTTCGACTCGGTACATGAAAATAGTAGTTTCAAGGAAAACAATGGTACATTTATAATATAGGAATGGTAGTGTTTTCCATGCCCCTCCAGAGTCATCTCCCTAGATATACTCTTTTGACCATGGTACATCTTGTTTTATCTCAGGATGACTCCACATAGACAACCCACTATGATTCCACCGCATGTTCATGAGGATGATCCTCCTAGTGACGAGTCATCAGAATAGGGATTTGTACCTGAGATAACACCTTTTAGTGGTTTAAAAATTATAAAACCATCCATTGAGAAGTTGATAGAACCAACAACACTACCTGAGGATGTACGCATGATGAGTTTATTTCACATGTTTCAGAGGTAGTGAAATACCTGGTTTTGGGGTGATCCAAACCCCTAGGTGACTAATGATGGACTTGAAGTATTCACTCTCATTTTACTCCTTCTAAGGATGTCTGTCGATCAGATGGAAGTCCTTGCAGCGAGTCTTCTTCACGGATTTGTGGGGAGATGGTGGAACTTGGTGAATCAGTCACACGATTATATAACAATCTACCGGAAAGGCTTCAGGTGTCTGTTCAAAGATTATTTCTGTCTGGACACTTTGTGATTGGTACGCATATATGAGATTTTGAATTTTCAGTAGGGAAGTTTGATTGTGGAAGAGTATTCAGGTGATGATCCTAGGACTCATGGTCAGCAGTGCAGATGTAACATCATAGGTATTTATAGAATAATACATTTTCATATCTAATAATATTTATGAATAATATATTAATTTTACATTAAATGGGAGACTATTTCCAATATGTTACTTGACACTCAACAACAAGGTTCTTTGAAATCTTACATTTCACACAACGTTGAGTTGTACCAAAAAATAATACAAAATAATATTATTATTTTAAATGGTAGTTTACACCTAGACATTGTATTGAAGTGAATGAAAATAACTAAATACAATATTATTACACATTATTGTTAAATGTTTTTACATTTATCCAATAAATTTTTGATGATTAAAATGAGAATGAATCCAATTTTAAGCATAAAATACTCTGATATTTTCAAAAGATTGTTTTACCGCCTTTTGACCGAGAACCATTTTGAAATATAGTTTTATCACTTTTATATGTTCTATTTGACAAAATAAACTTATTATTTATAATCAAGACATCAAATTTTACCTTGGTCAAAATTTTGGTATTTTTCTGATGGAATCCATTTTTTAATGAATAGTTAAATACTACAATTTAATTCAAAACTACCTTTTTCATATCATTTATTTATATCTTTAGATTGTCCATTTAATTGGTTTTAAATTTTAATTGGTTGATTTTTTTACCATTTTATCCAATTTTTTTTATTTTAAATAATTTCACATTTAAATTGGACATAAACAATGTCAATATTTTGATAGTTTTTATTTCTTAAAAATCTTCTTTATGGTTTTGAAAAAAAGAATTAATTTTAAATTAATTACCGAAACTTATGTGTTTTGAATTTGGAAAAATGGATTCCATATTTTCAATTATAAGGTCCAAATTTTGTAAATTGTTACCTTTTATTTTGGACATTATGAATTGTAACTTCAGTAATTATTTTTATTTACCACGGTTAAAGGTTAAATTAGGTAAATAATGGTAAAAAATAATATTATAATAACATACCACTAGAATAACATGTGACCTAATCCTATTTTATGATATTAGGATAACCATGGTCATCCAAGGGTTGATTTTATGAACTCATGAAGCCACTTGGGTGTGATAGTGACCTTTTATAATATTTATTTTAAAGAAAAGAGAAATATAACATAAACATGTAACTTCTAACTAAAACAATTTTAATTTGGTATATATAAATTATCTCTTCGAATATAAGTAGTCATTATAACGCTAAAAATATTTATGAAATCATGGTATTTTATTAATAGCTTTTAGAAATTAAATAAATATATATTTTTATGACACAGTGATGATGCGTCAATTACCTTATTAATGAAAAATTCAAATAAATGCGATTATAAATATTAAAATAAATGTAATTTGAACATTTTTATGCCATATACAATTTTTTTGGATGAAATTGTCATGTGAGGGATGATTTAATGCTTTTTTATTGAATTAATCAAGTATTTATGACATTAAAAAATCAATTTCTAAATTTTCTCAAAATTGGCATAAATGAATTTTTAAAATAAATACTATTTTATTAAATGATATAATGGAACTAAAATTCTAATATTTGGGAAAATGACTTAGATAATGTTAAAAAGTTCATTAACGATCGACTTTTGGATCTATTTTAATTTTATAGTAACTAAAGTAACCATATATTATGAAAATAGAAGAAGACATGGTAAGAGTTAATGTTTTTAATTAAGGGTTAAAGATAAAAGATAAGGTTAATTTTTTGACCTAAACATGTATAAAATCAATTGGATGGGATTATTGAAACCCATGATAATATTATCCTATAAATTTATAAATTTTTAACTATTATAATTTGAAAAATAATTTATAATAAAATAATATTTCAAGACTTTCATAAAGTGCCCCTCCTCCTCCTTATAAAAGTCCACCACCTCTACCCACTTACACACACCTCTCAGGCCCCTTTGGGTGATCAAAATTAAGATCAAATAATCTAAAAATCCCTAATTTCCTTCTATAAGCCTTACCTTGGGAATAAGGAAATTTAATAAAGCATTTTGGCTCAAATCAAAAGAAGTCACCCGATTTAGAGGTAGCATTTTTCTCAAGCTCCATTCCTTTATTTTCCTTCTCCACGCCCTATGTTATTATTATTAAATAATTACATAACAATAAATTATCCTAAATATACTAGGATTTATTTATAATAAGGATTCAAACTACACTTACACACACATTCATATAATGGATATGAACATACTGTTTTCGTGTATGGAAAACTACTGCCTCACGAAACGATGATTGTTCAATTTTCTCCTACCACCTCTCATGGTGGCCATTGTGTTGGAAATATATTTATATATGATATATATTATATTTATATTGTCTCTATTCTTACATAATTATTATTTACATCATAAATTTATACTTTCCATAATGTGTAAATATGATAATTTCATTTGAGGAAGAGTGAATTATCGCCCCCTCAAAGTGGTATGACTTGGTCGTTCCCTACATGGAACGTATAAAGGATAGAGTTAATGAACATATATAACATACATAACATATATATTATACTGGAATTATTATATACCTATGAATCATTTAGTTTTCATTCCATTAATATGAAAATGAAATGAATGTAGCATTCATGCGTACGTACAACCTACCATCTCCATGAAAGGTGCATTTCATTTATTATATCCATATGCTATGGACTATTTTAAAATACACATATAATAGATATATATGATATTTAAATCATGAATAATATTCTGGAGATAATTTATTTATGACCACATGGATAATTTTTATCAAAACAAGTTCATTTTTGACTCAAATACCAAACATCGACAAAATGTCTGTTATAAACTCAAATAAATAACTATTTGCTATAACATGGTAATAGGTGATATAAAATGAATAATAAACATTAAAATGTTATAAGGAAAGTAGAAATTAAACTATGTTTATGATTCAGAAAATTAAATAATGAACGAGAGAAGTCAGACACAAGGTAAGGGACTTTATCTCAATCTCCTTTCATAGAGACATTCCTTGATAATATGCACCTTTATTCTTTTATAGGGTGTATATACATCCACTATGACATTTAATATCCATATTTTATCTATAATAATTTTCATTATTAAATCATGGAGATTAATATTTAAATGTTCAAAGTGGAATGGGACACCTTAAACGTTTAAATATTTAAATATCAAATCTTATTCTTCATGATATTAAATTACAGATTTATTTATAGGGGTATAAAATAAATATATGTGAAATTTTATGTCTATATTGAATTTCATTCAAGGTTTTCAAAAAGAATATTTTTATATGAAGAATTTTTATTTTTTTAAACAAAAAAATGAATGCTTGACAATGACTTATCCGTTTCTATAACTGTTATTTGGTATTTGGCTTCCTCTATAAGCCTTAATGCATTTTAAAATGAAAACAAATCCTATATTCCTTTATTTGGGTACCTTGGTATTCATAATGTGTTTTTAAGAGAAAATGGTATTTTTATATGGAAATTTTTTTCATGTATGATTAGAATAAGCTTTCAGAAAAAATATTTTGTGATGAACATGTTTTATTAATGAAATGGTACATGAGAATTTTATGAAATGGTTGAGCCTGATATAGCTTATATGAAGGGTTAAACCCCATTATAACTCACAGATGTGCCCGATATAGCTTGGACGAAGGGTTGAACCCTATTATAGCTCACGGGTGAGCCTGAAATAGCTTATACGAAGGGTTGTGCCCCATTATAGCTCACGGGTGAGCCTGATATAGCTTATACAATGGGTGATCCCCATTATAGATCTCTAATTTGGAAGTCAACCATATGGTTATTTCAATTAGAAAAAGTTTGAAATGGTTTTATTTATATTATGCTCCAAGTTACCTAAAGGAGTTTTAATTTATTGTTATTGGTTTTAGTGTTTTTCATTGAGAAAAAAGTATGACTTTTATTCCTCTGAAAATGTTTTATTTCGTCTCCTCAAAGACCATTGAATGAGTTATCATGTTATAACTAGACTAATGGTTTTTGTTTATTTTTGTGTCCCTTTCTGAGCTTTTTGTTGTCATCCCATGTTTTTAAAAAATTTCATAGGATTTAAGGGAGAATAGAGTCGTGGATGAAATCACGGAAAAGTTATGATGATTAAACATGAAAAGAAACCATGTTTCTTTTTAGAAGTTTTTATGTTATTGAAGAAACAGATACTATTAGAAGTGTCCAATTTGTATTTATATGTTTTTGTATATAATATTTATGGAATAATTCTTTAAATATCTAAAACTAAAAAGATCCTTAATATGAATTCTTGACTTAACTCAAGATTATGTATCTTTTAAGGGTCGAGCATTATAATTGGATCATAGGCCAGTTTAGAAAACTTTGGAGATTAGGATATTTTCATAAGGGTTAGGTATGTCATCATGGGTTTATAATTTTAAGGTATATCATACACTACGAGAAAAATGACTATTTGTAAAAGGTTATTTGCGATGGGAAGAAAGCCCGTCACAAATAACCCATCAAGGAAGGAATTTGCGATGGGGAAAAGTGCCCGTCGCAAATAACCAATTATTTGCGACGGGATTTGGTCCCCCATTGCAAATGGTTTGGTACGACATGCGTGCCAAACCGTGTAGGGGTATTTGCGACAGGTCCCGTCGCAGATACCCTGTGGAGGTAAATAACTTTTTGTGATGGGATGTCGTCCCGTTGCAAATAGACTTTCAACAGATAGTATTTGCAACGGGACCCGTCGCAAATAACCTTTTAACTGCTGACAGTAATTAATACGGGCAAGGGTAATTGTGACAGACGCCGTCGTAATTACCACCATTTGCGACGGGAAGCCCATCGCTAATAACCCTACCACAACTAATCTAACCTATATATACCCCCATCTATTTTTTCTCAAAATCATTCAGATCTTGGCCTCTCTCTCTCTATCTTTATTCTTTAATTTTAAAGAAAAATTTTCTTTTAGTTGAAGATTTCGATACAAGAGCAATCGAAGGGCGTCAATATCTTCAGAATATCAATGTTTAAGGTATTTATATTTTATTTTATTTATATTTATTTTATTTTTTAAAGTTAATTTTAATTGTTGTTTATTAGTTCTAATTTAATTAGATTTCAATTGATTTTTATTTATATTTAGTTCTACTAAGAAATTGATATTGTTAGTTATAAATATAAATAATTACTTATAATTAATATTAATTAGATATAATTAGGAATAATTAGTTATAATTAATATTAATTAGATATAATTAGCAATTAATAGTTATAATTAGCATTAAATAGTTATAATTAGCATTATATAGTTATAATTAGCACTGTATAGTTATAATTAGAAATAAATAGTTATAATTAGAAATAAGTACATATAATTAGAAATAAGTACATATAATTAGGAATAAACAGATATAATTAGGAATAACTATATATAATTAGGAAAAAGTAGATATAATTAGGAATAAATAGATATAATTAGGAATAACTAGATATAATTAAGAAAAACTAGATATAATTAGGAATAACTAGATATAATTAGGAATAACTAGATATAATTTGGAATTACTAGATATAATTATGAATAAATAGATATAATTAGTAATAATTAGATATAATAAGATATATTTAGTAATAATTAGATATAATTAGTAATAATTAGATATAATTAGTAATAATTAGACATAATTAGTAATAATTAGTAATAATTAGATATAATTATAAATAATTAGATATAAATAGTAATAATTAGTTATAATTATATATAATTAGAAATAATTAGTAATAATTAGATATAATTATTAATAATTAGTAATAATTAGATATAATTAGTAATAGTTAGTAACAATTAGATATACTTAGTAATAATTAGATATATTTAGTAATAATTAGATATAGTTAGTAATAATTAGATATAGTTAGTAATAATTAGATATAATTAGTAATAATTAGTAATAATTAGTCATAATTAGATATAATTAGTAATAATTAGATATAATTTGTAATAATTAGATATAATTAGTAATAATTAGTAATAATTAGTAATAATTAGTAATAATTAGTAATAATTAGTAATAATTAGTAATAATTAGTAATAATTTGTAATAATTAGTAATAATTAGTAATAATTAGAAATAATTAATAATAATTAGTAATAATTAGTAATAATTAGTAATAATTAGTAATAATTAGTAATAATTAGTAATAATTAGAAATAATTAATAATAATTAGTAATAATTAGTAATAATTAGTAATAATTAGTAATAATTAGTAATAATTAGTAAAAATTAGTAAAAATTAGTAATAATTAGTAATAATTAGTAATAATTACTAATAATTAGTAGTTATTAGTAGTAATTAGTAATAATCAGTAATAATTGTAATAATTGTAATAATTATTAATAATTAGTAATAATAGTAATAATGTGTAATAATTAGTAATAATTAGTAATAATAAGTAATAATTAGTAATAATTAGTATTAATTAGTATTAATAGTAATAATAGTAATAATTAGTTATAATAGTAAAAATATTAATAATAGTAATAATATTAAAAATTAGTAATAATTAGTAATAATTAGTAATAATTAGTAAAAATTACTAAGACTTAACAACAGTTAGCAACAGTTAGCAATAGTTAGAAACAGTTAGCAAAAATTAGTAATAAAAAAATTATATTATTAATATTTACAAAAAAACAATATTAATATTATTAAAATAATGAAAAATTTATAAAATATTCAAATTATCAATATTCGCAACAAAATTTTATCTATTCTTAACATGTTCAAATCTTAAAGGGTCGCCAATTGTCAGTTCATGCATAATAAAAAGTTTGTGTCAGTCATGTCCAATATAAACTCTATAATTGTTTTTACATGGTTGATCACCTCGCAAGTAGTGTTGCAATCAGACAAATCAAGTCATGCCTTTCTTATCTATAAGAATTATCTCACATGAACCTTTAAATAGATCATTCTTCCTTGAAAATTTAAGGGAAAAATAATGATATCCCCTAAAACTTTTAAGGAAGAATGATCTATGTAAAGTGTTATGTGAAATGATTCTTAGAGACAAGAACGTCTTTACTTTGGTCATCCCATTCCAACACTACATGCGAGGTGATCAACCATGTAAGTACAATTATAGAGTTTACATTAGACATGACAGACACAAACATTTTATTGCGCATGAGTTGACAATTGATGACCCTTTCAGAGTTGAACATGTTAAGAATAGAACTAAGTCAGTTGTGAATATTTATAGTTTTAATATTTTATAAATTTTTTATTATTTAAATAATATTAATATTTTTTTCTCGTAAATATTGATAATATAATTTTTTTGTATTACTAATAATTTGTAAACCAAACTTGCTTGGATAATGAAGGGAAAATTTGTAATCATATCCACAATGATGATTACCAAATTTCCCTTCATTATTGAAGAAGTTTTACTTTTGCTATGTATTGATAAGTATTGCTAAATTAGTAATAATTAGTAATAATTAGTAATAAATTGTAATAATTAGTAATAAATTGTAATAATTAGTAACAATTAGTAATAATTTGTATTAATTTGAAATAATTATAAATAATTAGGAATAATTTGGAATAATTTGGAATAATTAGAAACAAGAAGTGTGAGAAAGATGTAATTAAATGAGTTGTTGGACAAAACAGTAGCCGTCAATCCACTAGAAATTGTGTCACCCTTAATTAATGATAATTATTTATTAGTTTTAATTATTTATCTTCTTTTTCAGATAGTTTTTTTATAATTTCAAACTATTCAAAAACCGTGATGATTTTATAATTTATGTAGAAAAATATGGAACAAGGAAGTGGACATCAGTCATTGTTAGATGATCAAGATTGGATAAATCAGCACAGAAATCCAAATGGTTCTGGTTTAAATCTTGTCTATATTGAAGGTGATGAAGCTTTCTTAGAATTTGCATCATCAAAACTAGAATATGTTTCAGAAGGTACAATTAAGTGTCCTTGTAAAAAAATGTGCTCTGAGAATGTTTGACACATATGATAAAGTTGGGGGACATCTCTTGTGGTTTGGTTTTCAACCAGATTATGTTTTTTGGTATCAACACGGTGAGCGCAGTTCTAGAAAAGATTCAAATAACTTGATTCTAGATCCATCATAGTTTCAAAATATAGTATATGATGTTGTAGGTCTATATGTGCAACAAATAGAAACTCACGATGATATTGATTTAACTCTTTAGTTGGTACCATCCAAATTTAATGAGTTGCTACGGTCTACTGAGGATGCTTTATATCCCTGTTGCAAGATAAGAAAATTAGAAGCTGTTGAAAAATTTATTGCTATTAAATCAGATAATGCAATGTCAAACAACTGTTTTGATCAGATATTTTCTTTGGTTAAAACACTGTTACCTGAAAGAAATGTGTTTTCTGTAAATTACAATGAGAGCAAGAGGCTGATTCAAAATTTGGGCCTTAGTTGTCAGAAGATTCATGCATGTCCAAATGATTGCATCTTATATTCTAGCGATAATGATTCATTGGATATTTGTCCCACATTAGGACAATCGAGGTATAAAAAAACTGAACTAGGGAAGTCTAGATCGATTCCAGTAAAACAGTTGAGATATTTCCTACTTATACCTAGGTTGTAGCGTTTATTTATGTCTCAAAACATAGTGTCAATGATGTCATGGAACAGAACAAATATTTCAACTGATAAAAGCTTGAATCATCCATCTGATGGTGATTCCTGGAATCATTTTGACTGTCTGCATCTGTCATTTTCTATAGAAGCCCGAAACGTGCGATTGGGGATTTCTACTGACGGTTTTTGTCTGTTTGGTTCTTATGGTAGTTAGTATTCATGTTTGCATGTCTTTATAACTCCGTAAAAGTTTCCTCCATGGATGTTGATAAAGGAGCCTTATATGTTTTTGACTCTTTTAATCCCATGACATTTGAAAAATAATATCGATGTTTATTTAAATCCATTGATTTATGAGTTAAATTCATTGTGGAGTGATGGTGTTAATACATATGATGTTGCTGCGAAACAAAATTTCAAATTAAAAGCTCCATTGATGTGGATGGTTAGTGACTTTCCGGCATATAGAATGTTATCTGGTTGGAGTACACATGGTCTGAAATCATGTCTTTACTGTATGAAATAAAACAAATCTTTTATGCTTGTAAATGGAAAAAAACCTTGCTATTTTAAATGTCACCGTAGATTTCATCCAACCGATCATCCTTTTCGGTGGAAAAAATCTCATTTCAGAAAAGTTACAGTTGATAGAGATGAACCTCCAATGATGATCTCAGGTATAGAGTTAAAATCAGTTGTATTTTCATTACCCCCAAACACATTTGGACCAATAGTAAACCAACAAAAAATTCATGGCTTTGGGAAAGAATGTAACTGGATAAAACAGACCATTTTTTTGGATCTTCAGCATTGGTCTGATTTGATGGTCTGCCAAATGTTGGATATTATGCATATTGAGAAGAACTGTTTTTTATAATTTATTTCATACAGTTTTGGATACACCAGGTAAGACCAAAGATAATTTAAAGGCATGATTAGATCTTGCCCAAATTCATAGGTGACCAGAATGTGAATTATTTAAAAATGTCTGATCACAGATGTTAATGAATCCAAAAGCACCTTAAAGACTATCCAAAGAGAGTCTCTTATTATTTTGCCATTGGATTATAGATTTGAGACTTCCAGATGGCTATGCTTCCAATTTGGGAAGATGCGTTAAGAATGGTTATATTACTGGATTAAAAAGTCATGATTTTCATGTTCTAATGTAAAGACTTATGACGATTGGATTCAAAGTTTTGTTGAATTCAATGATTTGGGATTCGATAATAGAAATATCCAATTTTTTTCGAGATATTTGTGCAGAAACAACAGACAATGATGCACTAAAAAACTAGAAGAAGATGTTGCTGTAATTATATGTAAACTAGAAATAGTATTTCCACCATCTTTCTCTGACTTAATGGAACATCTGATATTAAAATTTCCACATGAAGCTAAATGTGGAGGTCTAGTACAGTTTCGATGTATGTACCCATTCAATAGATGTATGTAGTAATTAATGAAAAAAATATGTAACGAAGAATCAATTGAAGGCTTAATTACTGAAGCTTATTTGCAAGAGGAATTTGATTTTTTCTACTCTCATTATTTTGAATCTCAATATCCCTCAAAACAGAATCGCATGGGGTGAAATGAGGGGAGTTTTAATGAAGAAATGGACAATCAATTAACAGTTTTTAATCAACCAAATCTTGGTTTCAGTGGAGTTCACGAACAATGGCTTTCAAATGATGAACATCATAGAGCTTATACATACGTTATGCTCAACTGTGAAGAAGTGAAATCATTTGTGCTGTAAGTTCTTCTATCACTTATTCTATAATTTTGTTATAGTATTTAAACTTATTTTTTTTCTAGGTTACACGATAATCATATCAAGAAATAACTTCCACAAATTACAGCTACTGCTCTTGAAGAATGCAGACAAAAAAAAATTTCTCACTGGTTTCAAAAACTTGTACCATAAATTATCGATGTATTAATATCAATTCCGTTTAGTATTTATTATATTGATAATTGTTTTACAAATTTTCAAGTGTCTCAATATGCTGATAAAATTGACAAATGACTGTGTATATTGAGTAACCCACAATCCAAAATGGTTAAATCTTATAATGCATATGTGGTGAATGGTTTTTGATTTCACACACTTGCATACGGGGAATCAAGAAAAACAATGAACATTGGAGTTTTCTTGGGAGGATCACATCACAGAGAAACTGAAGTTGACTTTTATGGCATTTTGGATGAAATTATTGAGTTTTTTATCTAGGAAATAATTACATAACAATGTTTAAATGTCGGTGGTTGGATACTGAAAGAGGTTTTCTTGTTCATCCGACTCATGGAATCGTCGATATTAAATATAAATGTCTTCTTGTAGTAAATGAACCATTTTTACTATCTCAACAGGAATATAAAATTTATTATGTAAAGTATTGTGCTACTTCAAGAGACTTGAGAGATTGGTGTAGCATAATAAAAATGAAATCTCGAAAAAATCAGTTTACTCAAACTGAATGTGGTTCCACTGAAGTGGAAGGAATTGAAACTTTTTAAGAGACTACTCAAAATCCATCTGATTCACAAAGAGACGTGAATATTGACGATGACACCCCACATTTAAGGATCGATGATGATGAAGATGTTAATGATGTTACAAATGAATTTGAAATGACAAGAGATGATGAAACTGAAACTCATATGGATATTGATGATGTTGAGGAGGAAAATGAAGACATTGACAATGATAGCTATAGAGAAGAGGAGGAAGATGCACATTGAAACAATTAAATGATGGTTATAATGTTAACTAATATATATCTATATATAATAGTTATTTTCAACTATATACTGACAACAATCATTTGGTGTTTCAGATGGAAGATGATTTATTTCGTGAGTTGAAGGAGGCTGAGCTACCTTTGGATGATGAGGATGTGGGATCAGCTGACCCTCAGCCTACTGGTGGTTCAAGAGGTACGCGGTTGGGGCATGGTCTTGTGTGACTGATGATTCCTGACCAAATCCCCGAGCGACGTCCATGTCTTTGTTTCTATCCAGACACACGGAGGTATGGAAACCTGTATGTTTTAGTTAGATTTTATTAATTTATTTATATATTTACTAATTTTTTGATTATTTATTATTTTTTCACAGTTTTCAGCATTTATCTATTGGACATGGAAGTTCTATATTGCACAATTATTTTTCTCAGCCATGGATCACATGGGAATAGATTCCCGTTGATGTGTGACGCGACATGTTCCATCATTGGCTGGTATGTAAATAAATAATATTTATTTTGAAATTTATTTTATTAACAACTTGATGTTATAAATTATTTGTAGGGTTTATGGAATCCTATAGATTATATCATGTGTGAGTCTATCCACATGGCAAGGCAGGTTTCTATGCGTGACTGTTTTCGCCAATTTTTGCACAATTTGAGAAGGAATTCCATTAAGAAAGCAGGGGTCACAGAATTTGATGAGTCTTGTAGAGCCCACCGACCACAGTACATTTCATCTCACGTTTGGGATGGATTATGTTTACACTGGTTTGGTGGTGGATTTTAGAAGAGATCTTCAGTGGGACGGCAGAACCGAGGGAGTTAGGAGGTGACACGTCGAGCCGGTAGTCGTACATTTAGTTCGCATATAGAGCATCTGGTAAGTATATTTTTAAAATATTTTATATAACTAAAAAAATAAACAACTTATTTTATATTTGTCAAGGTATTTGAGCATCCCGATATTACGGAGTTCGACGTTTATCAGAGGATGTACATTGATCCAGCCACTGGAGAGATTAGAGGTGATCGACAGCGTCAAATTGTGGTTAGTATTATTTTTTCAGTTTAACAATTACTTGCATATAATATTTTTACAATTTTAATTTTAAATTGGAATTGAAGAATTCATATAAGGTTGCGACCTCTCAGACACAGGTTGAGGGTCAGAACAAGATGGCTATGCAAACCAGTGCTCATCATTTCAATGAGGCAGCATGGATGCAGGGGACTCAGTATGGCTTTAAGAAGGGCAGAGTAGTTGGCATCGGCTCTCATTTTACTCCTAGTACTTATTATTTTACTATTGCGATGTCGGCATCCAGCTAGAGAGGAGGTCGTGGAGAGGAATCATATTCTAGCTCAAAGTATCATGAGCAGTTGTGAGCTCAGGCTAAGCATATAGAGATTTTGCAGAAGCAGCAAGAAAAGATGTGTTGGCAGCAACAGCAGCAATAGCAGCAGCACGAGGAGGAGATGCTTCGATGGCAGCAACAGCATCATGAGCAGATGGAGTACATACACTGTCTGACTCATAGTTTAGGGATGGAGTTTCCTCCACCTCCTCCAGAAGATGACCCCTAATGATTTTTTTATGTTACCAACATTTGAATTTAACATTGTAATATGAATTATTTACATTTTATGTATTTTATATCAGTGAAAATATTACATAATTTAATTATTAATATTTTATTATCTTTTTATATTTTTCTGAGAATATAGAGAATTTTAATATTTTTTATTTATTTATTGTTTTAATAATAGTAATATTATTTTTTCATTAATCATAATATTATAATTTTTTAAAAAAAAATTAATTTATTATTTGCGACGGGACCTTTTGCGACGGGACCCCATCGCAAATAGTCTAACTAAATATTTTTAAAGCCTATTTGTGATGGTCAAGTAGTCCCATCATAAATCATTTGTTGCGACAGGACCGTCATAGAAAGTTTTATATATATATTTTTTGCGAAGGGACAAGAGACTGTCACAAATAGTTTTTACGATGGGCCCGCCTCGGAAATGTTTATGTATATATAATACATATAATCGGAGGCTTATTTGAAACGGAGATGTCTCCCATCACAAATACAATTTTTTGTGATATGCCCGTCATGAAGAATTGTATGTGCAATAGTGTTTTCTGCAATGGGTCATTTGCGACAGGGCCCCATCCCTAAAGCCTATTTGCGACAGAATTCCATCGCAAATAGACCATCATAATTACAAATAATTCCATTAGTGATAAGTTCAATTTCCTAGAAACCCCTTTTTTAGGATTTATTATCTAAAATATCAAGGTGACTAATAGTATTTTTGAATACATTCACCTTTCACGAAATTATGGGTTATTAATTTTTGGGATTCAAAATGAGAGGTATGAGATAACCTTGGAGAATAAAATATGTTATGGTTATTTTTGATGATTTTATATCAATTTAGGTAATTTTTTAATATTATATAGTTTTTTAAAAAGGACAACACGCAGACTATGTGATAACCCATCGTGACGGAAAAATCTGTGAGAATCAAACCCATAATCAAAGCGTGACAAGGATTTATTACCTACCACTGGACTACGTTAGGTAACTTGTTAGTATGAATTATTCTTTTTAGTTAAATGATTTTATGGATTAAGAATAAGTTGATTTTGGGAACTTATGTTTTACAAAATGAATATCCTTGGTATAGGAAAATGATTTGGTGATTAACTGATAAATATTGTTTTTGAATACGTTCACTATTTTCAGAACACTATCTACTTAAGGAAATTATAATAATGTTGTAATTGATTTGAAGACTAATGGTTGAATTTTTTTTCGAAGAATCTATGTTTTTGTGGTGGACTTATGGAAATTTGGGTTATTTTTGGAAATTAATAACCTATCATGGGGAATATGTGATTAGGTTAATTACTTTTAAGTAAAATACTTTAAAAGTAGTTGATGTTATTAGGAGATAACTGTTAAGATTTTTCATGGAATACTATGTGATCAAATCCTTCTGAATTTTGGATTTCAATCTTAGTTTGGATTATTTTGAATAATTTTATGGAAAATTTTGTATTTAATGGTCTTTGTGGAACTTTGGGTATTTTTTGTTGAATTTTGGAGATTTATAGTATTATTTCTTTTTATAAACGATTATCCTTTTTGGGGATTATCGTATCTTGGACTATCCATTTTGGTTTTTGTTAATGTAAAAAATAGGGGAAATATATAGTTTATCTTTTTTGGATTATTGGATTCTCTAGAAGTTGATTTTAGCACTTCAAGTGTGACCATGTCATCTTCAATACTCATCATTTTGAGAAAAGATGAGTTCTTGGTAGATATTTATTAAAGGATGAAACTCTACATGACAAGTAAGTATGTTTAATTATGTTCTTAGTCATGATCATAAATAAATTCCTCAAATTTATGAAAGGTTATTAAAACAAAAACATTTTTGTTTAATTTCCTACTAGGAAATATAAGACCGTTTATCCCATCACAAGTTTATGGTTTTCTAGTTGTTATCTTTCTCCTCATCAAGTTTTCCATCACTTTCATCAGAACAAGATGGTTATTTTTTCTTCCATATTCATGTTTTTCTACATGCAATCCTAGTATGTGTTATCTTGGCTGAAATTTTTAATTCTCTTTCTTTCTTTTAAAGTGGTAGTTTTGTTGACTCTTTTTACAATGTGGGATTTTCAATGATGTTTTCGATCCCAATTGTAAAATTAAGAGGATGTAATTTCCAAAAGGGGGGAATTATGTAACATCCCTAGTATTTATAGAATAATACATTTTCATATCTAAGAATATTTATAAATAATATATTTATTTTAAGTTAAAGGGGAGAATTTTTTTTGATAGCGTACTCGACATGCCGCAATGGGTTTCTCTAAAATCTTACATTGCACACAATATTGATTTATACCGAAAAATAATAGAATAATAATATTATTATTTTAAATGGTAGTTAATTACTAGACATTGTTTTGGTGGGAATGAACAGAAAAAACTAAAATATAATTTTGCATTTTTGATAATTGTTTTAATATTTAT
This sequence comes from Viscum album, assembly GCA_963277665.1. NCBI lineage: Eukaryota > Viridiplantae > Streptophyta > Magnoliopsida > Santalales > Viscaceae > Viscum > Viscum album. Next base: position 777,174,165 of record OY728131.1, on the reverse strand, counting down.
CCAATAAATTTTAGAATAATAAAATGATAATGAAACTGTTTTTAAGCATACAATACTCTAATATTTTTAAATGGTCATTTTACAAGCTTTTATTCGAGAACCCTTTTTAAATATAGTTTTTTTTTATTTTATATATTATATTCAACAAAATAATATTATTATTTAGAAGCAGGACATCAAAATTTATGTTGGTTGAATTTTTTTTATTTTTCTGATAAAATAAATATTTTAATTTATATTGAAAAATACTGCATTTCAATTCAAAAATAAATTTTCATCTAATTTATTTATATAGTTGTACTATATTTTTATTTGGTTTTAAAGTGTAATTGAATTAATTTTTTATTATTTAATACAATGTTGGTCATTGGATGCACATTCACATTTAAATTAGATATAAACACATGTCAATCTTTTGATAGTTATTTCTTCTTAAAAACCCGCTTTCTAGTTTTGACAATGAGAATTAATTTTAAATTAATTAACGTAACTTATGTGTTTTGAATTTAGAAAAATGGATTTTATATTTGGAATCATAAGGTCAGCATTGTGTAAATATGTACCTTTTATTTTTGGTCATTATGAATAGTAACTTCAGTAATTATTTTTATTTACCATGGTTAAAGGGTAAATCAGGTAAATAAGGGTAATAAATAAAATTATAATAATTTAAAACTAGCCTAACATGTGACTTAATCTTATTGGATGATATATGATAGACCATGGGCATCCTTGAGTCGATTTTAGGACCCCATGGAGACACATGGGTGTGATAATGACCTTTTATAATATTTATTTAAAAGAAAAGGGAAATATAACATCAACATGTATCTCCTAACTAAAACAATTTAAATTTTGTTTATATAAATTATCTCTTAAACTATAAATATTCATTCAAAAATATAAAAAATTTTCATACATCATGGTATTTTATTTAAAATTTTTAGACATTGAATAAATATATAAATTTATGACACAATAATGATGTAGTAATTTCCTTATTAATCAAATATTCAAATTAATGTTATTATAAATATTAAAATAAATGTAATTTGAAAATTTTCATGAAATTTAAAAAAATGGATGTAATTGACATGTGGGAGATGGTTTAATGAATTGTTTTTGAAGGAATCGAGTTTTTATGAGTTTAACAAAAAACAATTTCTAAATTGTGTCAAAATTGACATAAATCAGTTTTTAAAACAAATACTATTTTATTAAATTATATAATACTTCAAAAAATATAATATTCTGAACAATGACCTATATAATGTTAAAATTTTCATTAATTATATACTTGTGGTTATTGTGTAATTTTATAGTAACTATAGTAACCATGTATTATGAAAATACAAGAAGACATGGTAAGAGTTAGTGTTTTTAACTATGGGTTAAAGATAAAGTATAAGGTTAATTTTCTTACCTAAACTTGTCTAAAACCTATTTGTTGAGAGGATTGAGACCCATCCTAATCTTATCCTCTCAATTTATCACTTTTTAACTATTATAATTCTAAAATAAATTTATAATAAAATAATATTTCAAGACATTCCTAAAATGGGCATCCTCCCTCTTATAAAAGGCCACCACATCTGCCCACTTATAAATACCATTCAAGCCCCTAAGTTCATTAAAATTGTTCTAAAATAAGCACTAAAAATCCCTCCCTTCGTCCAAAAATTATAACCTTGGGCAGAAGTCAATTCAAGAATGTCTTTTGGCTCAAATCAAAAGGAGTTACCCGATTTAGAGGTAGAGTTTTCTCTCAAGCTCCTATCCTTTATTTTCCTTCTCCACTCCCTATGATCTTCATATTCACAGAATAAAGAACAAAAAAAAATATCCTCAATATAATATGATGTTTTTATGAGAATTATTTATGAAACACTTACACAAACCTCCATCTAATGGATACAAACTTATTGTTTCTATGAACAATGAACTACTGCCTCACGAAATGATTATTTTTCAATTTTCTCCTACCACCTATCATGATGGCCATTATGATAAAAATATATTTATATATGATATATATTATATTAATATTCTCTCTATGTATCTATTATTATTATTTACAACATGCCTTTATGCTTTAAATAATTTGTAAATACGATAATTTCATCTGAAGATGTGTGGACTATCGCCCCTCAAAGAGATATGAATCGTTCATGCCATTCATGGAATGCATAAAGGATGGAGTTAATGAAATTATATAACATATAAAACATAGATATTATACTTTAATTATAATACACCTATGTATCACCTAGTTTTCATTCCTTTAATATGATAATTAAATAAATGTAGTTTTCACACATACGTAAGACCTACCATCTCCATACACGGTGCATTTCATTTATTATCTCTAAATTTTATGAAATATTATAAAAAATATATATACTAAATATATAAGATATTTAAATTATGACTAATATTATTGATATAATGGACCCATGGCCTCATGGATTATTTTTTTCAAAACAATTTTATTTTTTACCCAAATACCGAACATCGACAAAACATCCAATGTGAACTCAAATAATTAACTAATTGCTATAACATAGAAATCAGTGATATAAAATGAATAATAAAAGTTAAAAGGTTCTAAATAAATTAGAAAGTAACCTAATTTTATTATTTAAGAAATTAAATAATGAATGAGAAAAGTCAAACTTAAGGTAAGGGACTTCATCTCAATCTCCTTTTATTGAGGCATTTCATGATAATATGAACCTTAATTATTTTATAAGGTGTATATATAGCCACTATGAAATTTCATATCCATATATTACCAATACTAATTTTACTTATTAAATCATGGAGATTAATATTTAAATTTTTAAAGTGGTTTCAGACACCTTGAACGTTTAAAGATTTAATTATCAAATATTTATCTTCAAGATATTAAATTATATATTTATTTATATGGGTATAAAAAATATATAAAGGAAATTTTATGTATATAATTAATTTTATACAATTTTTTCAAAAGGAATCTTTTTATATGAATCATTTTACTTTTTTTACAAAATGACAAAATGAATGTTTTTATAATGTATACGACAAAAATGAATTCTCCACCACCGTAATTATTATTTGATATTTGGATTAATCTATAAGCCTTAATGTATTTTAAAATTAAAATAAATTCCTTATTACTTTATTTGGGTATCTTGGTTTTGAAAATGGGTTCATAAATGAAAATGGTATTTTTAAACATAAATGGTTTTTATATGGAATTAAAAGAAGATTTCAAAAAAGAAGTTTTGTGATGAATGTGTTTTATTCATGAAATGGCAAATGAGCATTATATGAATCATTTGAGCCCGATATAGCTTATACGAAGTGTTGAGGCCAATTATAGCTCCTAGTTGAGCCTGATATAGCTTATATAAAGGGCTAATCCCCATTATAGCTCACAAGTGAGCCCTACATAGCTTATATGAAGGGTTGATCCCCATTATAGCTCATGGGTGAGCCTGATATAGATTATATAAAGGGTGATCCCCATTATAGATATCCAATTTGGAAGTCAATCATATGGTTATTCCAATTGGAATATGTTCGAAAGGGTTTTATGTATATTATGCTCAAAGTCACCTAACGGATTTTTGATGTATTAATATTGGTTTTAGTGTTTCTCATTGAGAAAAAAGTATAACTATTATTCATGTGAAAACTTTTTGTTTCATCATTTCAAAAGAAAATTGAATGTGTTATCAGGTTTTAACTAGACTAATTGGTTTTCTTTATTTTTATCTTCCTTACTAAGATTTGTGTTCTCATCACAAGTTTTTAAAAGTTTTCACAGGATTTAAGTGATAATATATTCAAGGATAGAATCAAGAAAAATTATGATAATTAAATATGAATAGATACCATGTTTCTTTTTAGAATTTTTTATGTTATGGAAGAAACAATTATTGTTGGAAGTGTCCACCTTAGGTTTCTATGTTTTTGTTATGTAATAGTTATGGCCTAATTCTCTAAAGCTTTAAACCTGAAAAGATACTCAACGTGAATTCTTGACTTAACTCAAGATAATGTAACACTTATGGTTGGGTCCCTAATGCATGTCTATCAGGGTGGCTCGATTTAGCTGAGGTATAGGTGGTGTTTCTCTTGCAATGATTGGGGACAGCTAGTATGATATTTCTTGACTCGTCGTACAACTAATTGGGAGACCATAGAGGGACTCTGATAAAGTAAGATTAGGGTGGTATGTAGGGTAGAATACATCGAAAAGGGTCCAACAAGGAAACACGATGTGGTCAGAGGTTCGAACTATTACCAACACCAACCCTAGGTGGTCCATGCCAGGCTCAGGGAGCTGGGGGTAGGGACGAGGCCAACGGCAAGCTATGGAGGCCGATGACCCTGAGGCTTCAGGGATGATATGAGGTGTGATATATGTATTTTCTAATTTATTAGTAGTATTTATATACATAGATGCTAGAAATTCCTTCAATTACACTTCTCTGGTTCAAAACATAGATATTCTAGTTGAGCATTTGAATCGACCCTTGCGGTGGGAGACTCTAACGGGCGGTGACCCAGTGATTTCACACCTACTCTGACAGTGTTACCAAACACTTGGAGGTGAGATATTTGTATGGAATCTCTTTTTTTCATCAATGAGGCCTCAAAAATTATTTCTTTCTATGAATTTTTTGTATACATTTCACGCCTATATTGACTATTTTGGGAGGAGGGTGTGATATTCCCACAATAAATGAACAAGGTTTTACTTTTTGGGTTAAAAGGAAACCTTGGCAGAGTAGGATGAGCTTAGGAATATGGGAGTATATTTTATTACTAACCAATTAGCCAACATGAATTTGGGGTTAGTGGATGCTTTGGGATATTAGTTTCCTATAGTGGGGGTGGAGTATAAGGACGTCTTTCCTGCGGACATACCAGGTTTACCTCCCCAATAAGAGGTAGATTTATGCACAAAAATTAATCCCGTTAAAGAATATATATTTTCACCAACATATCATATGGCTCCGGTAGATCTTCAAGAGTAGAGGAATAATTTGGAGGACTTATAAGAGAAGGGCTTCATGAGACCCAACATTTCATCTGGGTAGCCCCAATATTGATGATAAGAAGGAGGATGAGATCATGAGGTTATTTGTGGAAACCCTACACTTAAACTAGGTGAATAAGGAATAAAAGAATCCACTACCAAGAATTAATGACATATTCGATCATTGGATTGGAGAACAATGGTTCACAATGATTGAACTAAAATCAGAGTATCACTTGTTGTGAGTACTTGATGCTGATATACTGAATACGGCCTTCGGATGTTGTTATAGTAATTATGAGTACATGGTGATGTTTTTTGGAATGAATAATTCCCTATCAGTCTTAATGGGTATAGTGAAATAGATATTTTAGTATTTCATTTATATTTTTTGTGGAATTATTCATTGATGAAATCCTATGGTATTCAGCATCCAAGGAGGAGCACACGAGACACTTGATGATGGTCTCGAAAACACTCTGAGTGCACCATATTTATGGGAATATCTCAAAGTTTTAGTTATTGATTTTATAGGAACACATTCTAGGAAACATCATCTCAGAGAATGGATTTTTATTGAATCCAATGATGGCTGAGATAGTGGTTCCTTGGAATCCACCAAAGAGTGTTACTGAGGTGATAAGTTTCCATGGATTGGATGGGTACTATTGGAGGTTTGTACTCAACTTTTACAAAGTGGAATCACCCTTTATGTCTTTTACTAAGAAAGGGTTTCCTTTTGTGTGGATAGAAAAGTGCCAGTAGTTCTTTCAAGATCTAAGGTTGAGGTTGAGAGCACTTCTATCTTATGTTTTCTAGAGTAGGGTGTTGAGTATGTATTGTTATTCGACGCACGTAGACTAGACATGGTTGTGTTCTAATACAGAGGTAAGAAGTTATTTTCTATGGTTCATACTAGTTGAGACCAAATGAGAAGAACTATACAACCCATGACCTCTAGTTACCAGTAGTAGCTTTTGTGTTGAAGGTGTGGTGACACAACCTGATGGGTGAGTAGTTTATCGTATACTCTAATCACAAGAGTCTCAAGTATATCTTCTCACAAAATGATATAAAACTGAGACAGAGGTGGTGGATAGAGTTCCTCTAGGATTATGACTTTGATATTTTCTATACTCCTAGAAAGGGGAATGTGGTGGTGGATGCGCTCAGTGGGATATCATGTTCTATGTTATTGGATGAGGCATTGGGCTTAGTTATCCTCGTTGTAGTTTTCCATTGTGAATATGGATAGTTATTCATATCTTATTTGAAGTTTGATACCCAACCACTTATATAGTGTGTTAGGTATTATCAATGTGGAGATACTAACTATTATACGTACTCAGATATTCACTAGATATTCTCTTGATGGATATTATGATGGTGGGGAGAACACAATCTTTCTTGGAGGATTGACAGTGGTAAATTTGAAATTGTTAGAGAAGGTGTTACATGAGTTTCATACATCCCCTTTGATGATACATCCAGGTGTGGATAATATGTAACAAGACCTCTTATGTTAGTTTTGTTAGTAAGGAATGAAGAATGGAGTTTCAGAGTTTGTCTCTTGATTCATAACATTTAAGCAAGTGAAGGTTGAGCACCATGTTCCTACAGTTTTAACCCAACCCCTTGGAAATCCATAACTGAAGGGGGATTGAATTTCCATGGAATTCATTACTGTCTTATAACTTACATCTAGGGGAAATGATTCCATATGGGTGACAATAGACAGACTCACCATGTCGGCCCACTTCTTAGAAATTTGGGAGCAGAGTTTTGTAGAGTTATTTGGACGTCTCTAAATTCAAGAGATAGTCCCACTCCATATAGTTCCATCGATGTTTGCTTTTAATAATGATTCTTGGTTCATATAATGATTGAGGAAGGTATTACATGAATCCATTGGGACCTATTTATGCTTGAGAATATCATTTCACCCAAAAAATGATGTCCAAACTAAGAAAATCATTCAAGGTCTAGAGGATGTGATTCGGGATTGCATGTTATCCTTTGGATATACTTGGGAGAATCACCTAACCTTGGTGGATTTCTTGTACAACAAGAGTTGTGATTCTACCATCGATATGGCACTATTATAGGCATTTTCAAGGTGAATCTATAGGTCACCACTTCGATGGACTGACCCCAGAGAGTCTGCACTCATGGGCCTAGAATTGGTGTCATCTTCTATAGAGAAGGATTAGATCATACAAGAGAGTGTGAATTCAACATAGAGCCATCAATGGTCTTATGTTGACAGGCTACATAGGCCTTTGGAGTTCAAGGAATGAGACTATGTGTTCTTGAGGGTCTCACATTGACAAGTCTTGATAATATTTGTCCATAACTGTAAGTTATCTCTTAGATTCATTGGTCATTTTTCATATATTGTTTATAATTTTCAAGGTGGAATGTCACTTTTCTCTACCACCGTAGTTGTATTGGGTACACGACATCTTCCACATGTTCCAACTGAGGTCAAACATGTATAACCCATCACACGATATCGACTAGGGTGAGATAGACATCAAGGATGGATAAACCTTTGATGAGTACCCAGTACAGATCAAGGATTGGTAGGATAAGATCCAATATGGGTGGTCTATTCCTCCAGTGCATGTTTGGTGGAAGCACGAGAATCTCCAAAAGATCACATGGGTGTAGGATGCTTAGATTCACGCTCTGTACCCAAAACTTTTTGAGTATCCCTTTTTTTTATTTTTGGTGATGTAAATTACCTAGGTTCGGAGAATTTAATGCCTAATATTTTCCATGTATTATTTTTAAATATTATATGGTTTATTTTTCAGACCAAGTACTTAAGACGGTGTGCGATTCTAAGGTCCAGTGTGCCCGAAATAAAGGTTTGAAATATATTATATAACACAATTTTCCTCAAAAAGTGGAATAAATCCTAAATGGTTACCCATATCAGAAATGCAAGGGAACTTTTGAGGTCAATATAGCAGTTTTACTCTAGGTGAAACTTATCATTAGTCAACACGGGTCATCTATAGAAACGTTATCATAGGTGTAAAATAAATAAGATTATTTTATAAAAATTATTTGTTTATATGTTTTGTTGATGTAGTGATTATTGAATATTTAAAAAGATACTTAGGTTATAATCCTATAATTATCATTAAAACATTGGAGACATTGGAAGACCGCTACAGAGAACTTTGGGGAATCCTCTCAGGAAAACGATTATAGATCATGGATCTATCAATGAATGCAACCTAGGATTTGATAGATTTTTCCAACGATGGTGATGATCCGTCTTTTGTTGTTTTGGATTGAAAGAAATGAAGTAAATATTTTTATTTTATGTGCACTCTTCTTCATTCTTAAATTCTATGAAAAAATAAAATCAATTAATGAACAGACTAATTTGTGGATCGGTCGCCTTACTGGATGAGTTATAATTATGGGTTTTATTTGGGATATTTATTGTTGGTCAGAGTCGATACTCAATATGGGGGGTGAATTGAGTTCCAATTAAAATATCTATTAAAATATTGTCTCTTAAAATCTCCCAATTTATAAAGCATGTTAAACTGTGGTGAATTTATACAGATTTTAAATGTTCACTTAGCTTCTAAAATATTTATTAGGTCTCAGTCAATATAACCACAAGATTAAACTAACGTTTGAAACTAACCTACTGATTTACAATAATTGTAAACACATTCTAATTTAACTATCAAAGCAACATTAATATTGTTTTGTATTTTAAAGTAACTACAGTGGAATATAAAAGATATATGTAGTATACTTTAAACATAAACTAAAGATGCATAGCAGATATAACTAGAGCTTCAGTATTAAGATGGGACTTAGTCCTATCAAATTTATATAAAGTTGATCCACACCCTTGATCAGGGTTAAAAATAGTTTAAAAAACTGTCCAGGTCACGCAGGGACCTCTACCACAATTATTCGTGGGAAACAAAACAAAGACCAGGCCACACAAGGAGCTCTTCCACAGTTGTCGTGGGTAAAAAAGAGTTAAGAGTTCTGGAGTGAGGATTTTGATATCCTCCAGTTCAGTACAGGAGAAAGTGTGTGTGTGTGAGATATATAGAGTATATCACACTGCTCAAAAGTAAATAAACAAATCACTTAGAGAGAACAAATAAGAGTTTAGAAATCTCTAGTGATTATCAATGCAGCTCTGGACTCATTGGATTCAGTAGAAATGCTTCTGAGTCCTTCTCTGGGTTTTCTGTTGAAAAATAGAGTGTCATGGTTCAGCATGGGTTCCACCAGTGATAATGATCTCTTGATTTATCGTGTGTTCTTCAGTGGTTTTGGATTTCACTCATGAGAGTTATTTTAAAGTCTTGCAATCTCCTTCTTGCTCAGGATTCTTCTTCTAGTTCAGCACAGTGCACTCGGGCGTATGTAAGTTCTTCTTGTTGTATCGTCACACTTGTGCACATGTAATGCATCTCAATATTCTCTATATTCTACCAGTTCTGGAAGTATGAATGATTCCCTTTTCATAGCTACGAGATACGGTTTCCTGACATGCCAAAAACTATCATTAAATAACATTAATTTCATTAAAAACATCAAATATGTCAGTTAGCATTATTTTATTAATATTGACAAAAAGTTAAGAAATGATGTCACCATGATTATGTAAGCAATTCCTTCTTCACGGTATGTACTTCATGTTTTGTGGTTCACGGTATGTGCTACACGATGTCTGGGTCACGGTGTGTCCTTCATGGTGCATGGGTCACGGTGTGTCCTTCACACTGTCTGGGTTACAGTGTGTCCTTCACGGTGTCTCGGTCACGGTGTGTCCTTCACGGTGTCTGGGTCACGGTGTGTCCTTCACGGTGTCTGGGTCACAGTGTGTCCTTCACGGTGTCTGGGTCACGGTGTTTACTTCACGGTGTCTGTCTGACTGTGACTGTGTCTTTCACACAGTCTGTCTTACTGTGTCAAACATCATGGTGTCTCTATATTTGGACAAATATTTGTATTTAGACTTAAATAGTAATATGCAAAATATGGATTTACCTTAATTATTAGAGAGTAAGATAAGTTAAAACATAAATATAAAGTCTTGATAATATAAGTGAGATTTGTGATCATGCATAAGACATGAAAATAATATAAGGAGTAATTAACATCAATAAGATTTTCTATCATTAATGTGTAGTTATTATTAATATTGGAGAGAATCAACAAGATGTTGAATTAATATTAAAATTAATTATCTATAATAGGATTTGTGATCATGAAAACATGATTAATAAACGAGGAGTCCAACAATTTCCGCCTTTTTGATGATCACAAATCATGTATAGGTAAAATAGAAAAGAGATGCAACATTAGAGAATATAACTGATTCGACAATTAGAATACTAATACTTGTACTTTTACTTGGAATTTTTCTCCCCCTTTTGGGATTATCAAAAAGTGGAAAAAGTGATGTGAAACATAGCTTTTTTCATTAAAAGGGTTCAGAATAAAACATATAGGAGAAAGGAAAATAGTAAATAGTAAAAGATATCCCATAAAAAACAGAACAGGCACTTGACGCTTTAGGGATCAACCTTTTCATTTCCTTTATCAGCAGTAGGAGCTAGGGCTCATGTAGAAGAAGGCATAGATGTGTTAGACAGATAGGTTAAGGGTAGACCTTCAAAAATATAGGGAGCCAAAGATGGTGTTGTATAAGAGCTAGTGTATGGTTGGTCAAGAATGATTGGCATGATTTGAGAAAGATCTTGGTTGACTGACATGGCAGTGGAGGTGAGGGCAGGTGGACTAGGTCTAAGGGGTGCAGCAGCTGGAGAAACAATAGAAGTACTCTTTACTTGAAGATATGCCTTCAAAATATTGATGAAATCAGTAATGATTTCTCCACCATATTACATAGCCTTTTCAAAATCGTCTTTATTCTCCATGAATTTGTCCAACAATCTGGTGAACTCTGTAAGATTCTAAACATGACCATTAAAAGCTTGAGTCACCACATGGATTTTCAGGTTTTCCACAAGATACTTAATGTGATTTGTCATATCAATTTTAGAGAAAATCCGGGTAATATAAAAATCTATCTTCTTGGTGATCTCCTGTTGAGCATCATTGGCAATCTTAGAATGGATCTGGAAAAGATCAAGTGCTCTATCACTATTCTTCATAACTTCAACCATAGGAGACAGATCTAAACCACTAAAAACATTTTTAATTTCTTCCTTGATTATGGATCTAAACATATAAGCATTCACAGAAGGTGTGGAGGTTTGACCATAGGGAGAAGAAGCCTTGATAACTTCGGTTAGAACATTGAACGGTTTTAAAACTTTTTGAAGACATCCAACGTACTGATCTGTGATCTTATTCCGATTTTCTACAAGCTCCCTCATGAATTCCATCATTTTTGTGTGACTTTTTCCAATCTTATCATCAAAAGACAGTAGATATAGATTCACTTGAGACACAATCTCACTAGAAAGGGTGGAATCAGTTGGTTCAGAAGAAGCAGCAACAAGTGTAGGGGTAGAAACAGGAGCAGGCACAGGCTCTGATCTTGAATATAGTTCTGATTGCAGGTTTTCCACCAAACCTTTCAAATTTGCAACATCATCACTAAGCAACATATTGTCAACCCTGACTTCTTGAATCTCATAGATCATCCTTGGTTAAATATGCAAGATAATGTTTTCCAGCAGAATTGAGGCATGTTCTTGACTTAACTGGGTCACAAGATGAGGTTGAGTGGATAAAATCTTCTCAACACTAGCCAAGATAGTCTCTCCAAAGACTTTCAAATCATTCTTAGTTACAAAACTGTGTTGCTTGGGTAAGAGTGCAGGTGAAGGTAGTGGAGCAGGATCTGGTTGTAGTTTAGATTCTTCTTTTGACTTAGATTCTGATTCAGATTGAGGCTCTGGTTCTGGTTCTGGTTCTGGATGAGCTACAGTCTTCAGTTGAAACAAAGAAGAGAGATCTATACCAGTTGCAGTCACTTTCTATGACTCACTCACATCATAAAAACATGGAAAATCATACCGAGTGTACATAGAATATGTGATAGTAGGTTGAGATGTATCAACATATATAGTTTCTATAATCTCAAGGATTTGAGGTTCCTCTCCCTCAATATGTGCTTCCATTTCAGATTCTTGAGGCTCAGGAAATGGGTCATGATCCACGTGATCATCTCTAATCTCTTTAGCAAACTCTTGCCAAGCCAGCTGAGAGGTAATTTCCATCCTCTCTTCAGGAGAGGGTATGTACTCAGGAACCGATTCTTCCACTAGTTGTGCTTCCAGACATGCTTCTTTTTCAACAGGGAGATCCTCTTGAATAGGATCTGTCTCCACCATTGCTTGCTGCTCTAAATCAGGAAAAACCAATTTTCTTGCAGTCGTAGGATGAGTTTCTAGATTGACATCCTCACTAGAATCAAGAGCTTCTTCTTCTCTAAAACTAACAACAACTTACTCTCTTGAAGGCATTTCAACAGGAACATCAGTAGGGACAACAGTCCTTTCTTTCTCAATAGGAGCTGCTTCATCTTGAGGTATTTCAGCCCTTTCTCTAGGCGGTACTTCAGCTGCCACTTCCTCTTCTTCTTCTTCTTCTTCCGAATATTCAGCCACTTCATTTGGTTCCAAACCAAGATCATCTAGGTTCTTAGGTCTTCTTGGATAATCAACAGGATTACACTTCTTATACAATTTAACATTATCCTCTACCCATTGCTTCTTCCAGGGGTTCCAACTAATCGTCATCCTTCTGATGATAGGCTTGGATAAGCAGAAATCAAAGTCCTCTAGCTTTTCTTCATTCGTTCCAACAACTCCTTTTGAAACTAGCATGGCTGAAATCATCCTTTAGTAAAACAAGGAGGTGGATTTGGAAGTGACTTTAATCAGCTCACAGATATGGTTAATAACATACTTACATAGGTTGATCTTAGGGATATTCTTCAAAAGGTGAATCAAGAACACATCCTAATACTTCATCACAAAAATTCCCCTTTTCTTGGACTAATCAAATTTGGAAAAAACATGAATAGTAGTCTAGTTTCTCCATCTAGCTCTGTAGCTATATCCCTTCACTTGGTGCCATTACAAGTTGAGTTTTCCAAGGCATTTTCATGATCAAAGATGTCAGATGATGGAGGAGGGTCTCTCTGGTCATTCTCACAAACTCCTTCATGAGATATCCTTAGGCATGCAGCCCACAACCTCGAAGAGAATGAACACTTTTGTCCATTTATCCAGCTTGTCACCATAATTCTTTCACCAAATCGAAGGAAAAATTCACATATTGGTAGAACTGAGATACCAACCTTGGATAAATCGGTATATCTTGTCCAGAGAACCATTAAATCCATCCTTGTTCTTTTAAAACTTTCAATACTAACGACTTGATAGTCATCAGCAACTCAAGGAAAATCTATTTTTCAGGAAATACTATACGGTTTTGAAGGTTTGGGTTTAGGGGTCTTTTAGGTGCTATCCTCGGTATCCTCTTCTGTTTCTTAGAGTGACGCTTCTAAGATGAGGGTGAAGACGGACACTTCATCCTTGGCATCCACTGAAGGTTCATGTGAGAGAGGAGAAGGTTTTCAAGAATGATAATATTCAAGAGAGAGTTCAGGTAAGGAATCGAATGAAACCCTTATGTTTTATCATTTGGGAATGTCAAACGTCATAAAAACTAAGACGCGGGAAATCAAATAGCGGTGAAATATAAATTACCACAATACAGGTTAAAATAATAGTAAAAATAATCTTCATGGTGAAACCATGAGTAGGCATTACGGTGTGATGAAAAACAGTCACCACGGTGAGACAGTTGGTGGTCATCATGGTGATACAGTAACCATTCTAAGCAGTCATGGTGAGACAATAAGTGTACTGAACTATCATGGTGAGACAATGAGTGTACTAAACCGTCATGGCGAGACAGTGAGGTGAATGACCATGAGTACAAGGTGTTAAACTGTGAGACCGTAAGCATGAAATAGTAACTATAAAACAGTGAGCATGAAACCATAAAGTAAAATACAGTAAAGTATTAAACATTAAGATAGTAAGATATCTATTTATGATTAATCATGCCAAGATCATGTATGATGTAGTCCAATCTCTCAAAATTTAACGGTTTAGTGAATATATTAGTAAGTTGATATTCAGTACCAATGAATTCTAAAGTGATATCACCTTTTTGATAACGATCTCTCAAAAAGTGATGTCTTACATCAATATGTTTTTTCCTGGAATGTGAAACGGGATTCTTAGAAATGTTAATAACACTTGTGTTATCCCAATTTATTGAGACATGTCTGAATTGATATCCATAGTCTAGTAATGTGTGCTTCATCCACAAAATTTGTGCACAGCAACTGCCAGAAGCTATGTATTCAGCTTCTGCAGTAGATAATGCAACAGAATTTTGTTTCTTACTACACCATGATACTAGTGACTTGGATAAAATGTGACACGTTCCAGAGGTGATTTTTCTATCTAACTTACAACCAGAAAAATTAGCATCAGAATAACTAACTAATTCAAATGATTGTCCTTTTGGATAGAACAGTCCTAAATTGGGAGTATGCTTGAGGTATTTGAATATTCTCTTTACAGAATTTCAATGTGACTCTTTAGGTTTTGCTTGAAAACGAGCACACATACACAAACTAAACATAATATCAAGACGACTAGCAGTCAAGTAGAGTAGACATCGAATCATTCCTCTATAAGTGGTTTGATCAATAGATTTATCATTTTCATCAGGATCCAACTTATAGACGATACTCATGGGAGTGTCACTACTTTTTGTGCTATCCAATCCAAATGTTTTAAAAGATCTCTAGTATATTTACATTGAGTTAAAATAATTCCATCATCATTTTAAAATATTTGGAATCCAAGGAAAAAATTTGAGTTCTCCCATTAAACAAATCTCAAATTCCTTTTGCAGTATTTTAGAAAAATCAGTACATAGGGAATTTCTTGAAGATCCAAAAATAATATCATCTCCATAAATTTGTACAACTAAAACATCATTAGAAATTCGTTTTATAAAAAGAGTAGGATCAGCTATTCCTTTTGTGTAACATTTAGAAATTAGAAAAGTACTTAATCTATCAAACCAAGATCTTGGAGTTTTCTTTAAACCATATAAAGCTTTTGATAATTTGAAAATATGTTTTTGAAAATGAGGGTTTTAAAATCCAGGTGGTTGTTCAACAAAAACATCCTCAACAATATATCCATTTAAGAATGCAATCTTGACATCCATTTGATAATTTTTGAAATTTAGATGTGCTTCATAATCATGTAAAATCTTAATGGCTTCTAATCTGGCTACAGGAGAAAAAGTCTCCTCATAGTCAATTCCTTCCTCTTAACTATAGCCTTGTGCAACTAATCTAGCCTTGTTTCTAACTATATTTCCTGATTCATCTACTTTATTTCTAAACACCCATTTAGTGCCTATGGTAAAGGTTTCCTTAGGTATTTCTACTAGTTTCTAAACATTATTTATTTCAAACTGATTGAGTTCTTCTTGTATTGAAATTACCCAAAATTCATCAGCTATAGAATCAACAATGTTTTTATGATCAAGCTGTGACAAGAAGGCTTGATGTTCAACCTGATTTCTATGAGAAGCTCTAGTCTGTGTCCCTCTATCCATATTTCCTACATCAACATCTAAAGGACGATTATTTAGAATTCTAGTTGATCTAGTAAAGGTAGGACAAGAAATTTAAGGTTCATCTATAGGTTCGGTTTCATTAGGAGTAGATTCTGGAATAAGTCCAGAACTGGTTGTCTTTACAGTAGGTTCATTGATATAATCATTAAGGTCATGAACAGATAAATCTTCTTCATGATTTTCAAGAGAGGATTTAGACTCATGTGGATTAGTTTCATCAAATTTGATGTGAACAGATTATTCTGCACACTTGGTTCTCTTATTGAAAACTCTATAGGCTCTACTAGTTATAGAATATCCTAAAAAAATTCCTTCATCGCTCATAGAAGCAAACTTGTCCAGATTATCCTTTGTATTGAGAATTAATACTTTACATTCAAATACTCTAAAGTAACTAACTTTAGGTTTTCTATTATTCCAAAGTTCATAAGGGTTATTTTTGAGAACAGGTCTGACTAAGACTCTATTAATGATATAACAAGCTGTATTCATAGCTTCAGCACAAAAGTAAATAGGCAGGTCATACTCATTAAGCATAGTTCTTGCAATTCCTTCCAGGGTTCTATTCCTTCATTCTACTACACCATTCTCATGAGGTGTACTAGGAGCAGAAAAGTTTTGATTATATCCATTGTGTGAGAAATAAGATTCAAAGTCTTGATTTTCAAACTCACGACCATGATCACTTCTAAAAGTTTTATTCTTAAGTCCACTACGATTTTCTACAGATTTGGAGTATTTAAAAAATTAAGAAAAAGATTTACTTTTGTGAGCTAAGAAGTATACCCAAGTATATCTAGAAAACTAATCTACTAGGACATAGTCATAGTGCTTCCCATTTAAACTAGAAACTCTTGATGGTCCAAACAAGTCCATGTAAACCAACTCGAGTGGTTGAGATGTTGAAACTTATTTCTTTGGTTTGAAAGAGATTGTGTGTTGCTTTCCCTTTTGACAGGGATTACACACTTTTTCATTTGGAAAATTCAAGTTTGGGTAAGTCTCTAACTAAGTTCTTCATAGTCAGTTTTCTAAGTCAGTGTATATTGCAGTGTCTTAATCTCTTATGCCATAACCAATAATCTTTATTAAAATCATTTAAACAAGTAACATTTTTCTTATCTAGAGAATTCATATCAACATCATAAATATTCTCGTTTCTCAAAGAAAAAAAATACTAAAACATTTTTAGAATTAATAACATTATATGAATCATTTTCAAACTTGACATTAAAACCATCATCACACAATTGGAAAATACTTAACAGATTATATTTAAGTCCATCAATATATAAAACTTTAGAAATTAAAACTGAATTGGTGTTACCAATTTGGCCTAGGCCGATGATCTTTCCTTTAGAATTATCACCAAAAGTGACATATCCTCCAATAACCTTTATTAATCTCTTGAATCATGAGTAATCCCCAAACATATGTCTTTAACATCATCTGTCCAAATTCTATTTCTCTTTGTGGGAACTTTTAAGCAGGTTTCCTAGAAAACAGTTTTAGATATAATATGATTTTGGTACCCAGATCTACATGGGTCCTGACAGGTTAGAAATCAATGATTTTGGTACCTAAATTTGTCTTATGGGTCTCAAATAATTTAGAGAATCAAAATATTTTCATAGATAAACTCTATTTGATTTATAACTTTGTGAATAACTCGTTGAAGCATATGAATGTCTAGAACTAGAACTAGCATTATTCTATCCAGAGATAGGAATAAATCTATTCTTAGTAATCTGTCTCTTTCCAGGTTTGTAGCCTATTACAGTAGTGTATTTAGGTACCACTTAATTTCCTATCATTTGAGTTAGAGTGTTATTTCCATTTGTGAACTTCTCTAAGTCATTTATACGTTTTTCATTTGACATTTTCAGTTCAGTGTTTTCCTTTAATAGTCGAGAATTTTTCCCTTTTTCAATAGTAAGTTCAATTTTAACAATTGTAGTGAGAGCATGCTATTTCTTCAATGATTTATATTTATCCTTATGTTCATTGCATGTCTCTTCCATCATATTACAATGTTCAAATAATTCCTCACTAGTCATGTTTTCAGAATATGAATCAGATTCAGTTCCAGAATAATAGGAATTTAATGTAGGAGTATCTAAGGTTACCTCAGATGTGTTTTTCATGAAACACATGTTGGCACTTTTCTTTTCAGAATCAAACATTTCAGATTCACTTCTACTATATTAAGAATCACTCCAGTTATCCTTTATAGCTTTCATGTACATACTATCCTTATAGTCATATATCTTCATGAATTTTAGCTTTTGGTAGTCTGCTTTAATGTTTCCTTTTCTTTTGCACTCGTAGAAAACATCTTCATCACTTTTATCTGGATTTTTACAGTCATTCTTCTAATGTCCCTTATTGGCATACATTCCCTTGTTATTTTATTTTCTGAAAATTTTCTTCTTCCTATAAAACTTCTTAAACCTTCTAGCTATTTGAGCCATTTCAGCATCACTATTAGAGTCTGAACTTTCACTTTTAGTACTGTAAGTTTGTATTTGAGCTTTTTCTTTGTCCTTCCTCTTTAAAGTAGTAGTCTTGAAAGCCACTGATTTCATTTTCGGTTAATCATATTCCTCTTTATTCACCTTGAGTTCTTCCTCATACATCATAAACTTACCAATTATCTCTTTGACAGGTAGAGCTCCAATGTCACATGACTCTCTGATTGAAACAGATGTGCCTCTCCATCAGTCTGGTAGACACATCAATATCCTAATAACTTGTTCCTTTACTAGAACAGCCTTTCCAAGTGAATTCATTGTATTGACTATCTCATTTAACCTAAGATACATATCATAAATGGGTTCATCAGTTTTCATTTTAAAATTATCATATTTAATATTATATTTATTTAATCTCATTTCTTTAACATTGGTTGTCCCCTCATGAGAAACACCCAAAGTATCCCATATTTCAAAAGAAGTTTTACAGGAACATATTCTATTGAATTATTTATCTCCTAAATCACAGTATAGGACATTCATAGCTTTACAATTATTATTGTAAGCAATCTTTGTGAGTTCCTCCCAAGTTGTTCTTTTAGTTTCTGGAATTTTATATTAAGACTCTCTAGAAGTCCAAATATCAAAACCCATACTTTCCAAACGAATTTTCAATTTATGATAGACTGATATATATCAAAACCCATACTTTCCAAATGAATTTTCATTTTAAGCTTCCACTCGTCATAGTTTGTACCATTAAAGAAAGGTGGCCGATTAGTAGCAGCACCCTCTAGTCTAATGTCCATAGCTATATTTTAGACGAGAAATTTTAAAGAGATAAAATTTAGAACTAACAGAAATTTAAGATCTTTAAAGATGAAACTAAAATCAAAATTGAAAAACAGATTGTTTTGAAATCTTTTAAAAACACCAAACCTCCCTTTGATACCAAAGGTTGGTCAGAGTGGATACTCAAGAGGGGGGGTGAATTGACTTCAAATTAATATTTCTGTTAAAATATTGTCTCTTAAAATCCCTCCATTTATAAAGCAACTTAAATACTAGTAAGTTTATACAGATTGTAAATGTTCACTTAGCTTCTCAAATATTTATTAGGTCTCAGTTAATTTAACAACAAGATTAAACTATCTTTTGAAACTAACCTACAAATTTACAATAAGTTTAAACACATGATATTTTAACTATCAAAGTAACTTTGAAATTGTTTTGTATTTTAAAGTAACAACAACATAATATAAAAGATATATGTAGTATAATTGAAACTTAAACTAAAGATGCACAATAGATATAACAAGAGATTCAGTCTCAATCTGAGACTTAGTCCTCTCAAATTTATATAAATTTGTTCCACACCCTCGATTGGGGTTAACAAAAGTTTACAAAACTGTCTAGGTCATGCTGGGACCTCTACCATAGTTCTAAGTGGGAAAGAGAACAAATACCAGGCCACACAAGGACCTCTTTCAGAGTTTTCGTGGGTAAACTAGAGTTAAGAGTTTTGGAGTGAGGATTTTGATATCCTCCAGTTCAGTGTAGGAGACAGTGTGTGTGTGTGAGAGAGATATACAGAGTACACCACACTGCTCAAAAGTAAATAAACAAATCACATAGAGAGAACATATAAGAGTTTAGAAAGCTCTAGTGATTAACAATGCAGCTATGAACTCGTTGGATTCAGCAGAAATGCTTATGAGTCCTTCTCTGGTTTTTCTATTGAAAAATAGAGTGTTGTGGTTTAGCTTGTGTTCCACCATTGATAACGATCTCTTGATTCGTCGTGTGTTCTTAAGTGGTGTTGGATTTCACTCATGAGAGTTCTTTGAACGTCTTGCAATCTCCTTCTTGCTCAGGATTGTTCTTCCAGTTCAGCATAGTGCACTCGGGCATATGTAAGCTCTTCTTGTTGTATCGTCACACTTGCGCACGTGTACTGCATCTCAATCATCCTTATATTACACTAGTTCAGGATGTAGGAATGATTCCCTTTCCATAGGTATCAGATACGGTTTCCTGACATGCCAACAACTATCATTAAATTACATTAATTGTATTAAAAACATCAAATACGACTATTAGAATTATTTAATTAATATTGACAAAAAGTTAATAAATTGTGTCACAGTGATTATGTAAACAATGTCTTCTTCACGGTATGTGCTTCACGGTATGTGGTTCACGGTATCTGTTTCACGATGTCTGGGTCACGGTGTGTCCTTCACGGTGTCTGGGTCATGGTGTGTCCATCACAGTGTCTGGGTCAATGTGTGTCCTTCACGGTGTCTGGGTCACGGTGTGTCCTTCACGGTGTCTGGGTCATGGTTTGTCCTTCATAGTGTCTGGGTCACGGTGTGTCCTTCATGGTGAGGGTCTTACTATGACTATGTCTTGCACACAGTCTGTCTTACTGTGTCAAACATCACAGTGTCTCTATACTTGGACAAATATTTGTATTTAGACTTCAACAGTAATATGAAAAATATGGATTTAGCTTAATTATTAGAGATTAAGAGAAGTTAAAACATAAATATAAAGGATTGATAATATAAGAGATATTTGTGATCATGCACAAGACATGTAAATAATAAAGGGTGTAATTAACCTCAACAATATTTTCTATCATTAATGTGTAGTTATTGTTGAGATTGGAGAGAATTAACAATATGTTCAATTAAGATTGATATTAATTAACAGTAATAGGATTTTAAATAATGAAAACATGATTAATACATGAGGAGTGAAACATTTATTATGATTGTTTAATTCCTATTTTTTATCATAATAATAGAAAAAATTGAGGTTGGAATGAACAATGTCTGAGGATTGTTCCTCAATGTTATTCTTTGTTTTCTACCCTCCTTTGCTGTTCATGACAGGTGACCCCTTGGTTTGCAGTTCAACAAAATCTGATGAATAGATCATTATGCATATGATTAATGGTGTGGTAATATGAGATTGTAGATTCAGACTTGGTATGGTGTGGAGGAGGTCTGATGGTGGTGGAAGTGAATGGATCTGACCAGTTTGGAAACCCCCATTCTTCAAGAGAGATGTGTGGAAGATGATTTAGACAGAAAAAATTTAATTTCTGAGTAGATCAAAGGCATGAATCTTATTGATTGGGTGATGGATAGGCTCTAAGAGGATCATTCACAATTTTTTCAGAACGGAGTGGTTGGAATTGGAAGTTGAATTGATAGAGGATACAAGAAAAACTAGATCTGTGTTTCTAGAAAATCATGTAAAACATGGTGTGTGATATGGGATTACACGGTGTGTGGGGCCCCTTTAGCAGAAACCATGGTTTATAGAGGAAGATAAGAAGCACACAACTTGTGAACCCTATCACATGGTGTTTTACCCTCCAAGGTTGACTCAGCATATACACCAGAGGGTACACGAACATGGGCACAAACATGTCGTGTACTCCCACACAGACACAACATGGCGTACACGGACTAGTACGAGAAAACGGTGGCTTTGGTACATGGAATTGACCAGGAAACATAAGAAGGATATTTTGTGTCCCTACACAACATGAATATCCTTCTACACACCATGAATATGGAGACTACATTTTGTGGTGCTCTTCCACAAGGGATGAACTTGGGATAGATGGACACACCATGTACCCCATAAGACACGTCGTATACTCTCTTAAAGAGTGATTGAGGCTCTCTGTTTTCTTATTTTGGACCAATATAGTTTTAGTGTGTTCCCTTTGTCCTTTCCCTCAACGGTATAGTGTGGTATTTCATACACTACACTAGGTTGAGATACCCTCTAGAGGTCTAGTCTCAGATAGAGTTGTGGCATCCCCCCATGAGACTAGAGTGAGAACCTCTATCATCCCTAGTTATTATGTTAGAGATTATAGAATAAATGTGACCTACATAAAAAGAGATTTGATCCACCATCTAGAAGGATACATTAGTAGGGTTAGATAAATCATTGATGTATAATACCCTACATAGTAGTTTAATCGAGACTAAGTTTGTGGTGTCCCCCAATGGTTCTAGGTGTTCCCCTATCTATGTATCAAAGTATTATTGGACTAGTTAATTCTATTTTGTAAGGAAATAATGAGATAGACATCTTATTTGAGTGTTTCCAATGATAACATGGCCCATAAAGTGAGTTCTCTCAAAACGATCATTGCTTCAAGCATAATCTTCTGGATGAAAGTTGATTATGACCACCTGGCGGTGTGTTGTCTTTTATAAGTATACCCAATTGTTTCTATTATATATTTATTTTTATATATTCTATTTATATGAATATACATGGTGATCCATGATTAATATTTTTGTGGTGTCCTGTTGAGTATTATTATACTCACCCCTGAACGGAATTTTCCCACACATGTCATGTCTTGTTCATACAACATCAATTTTGATGGTGTCATGGGTGGATAGGGGGTTAGTGTGGTATAGTTGGATCTTGATAGACCTATATGTTTACCAGGAGTGTACTTTTAACTTAGTCTTCACCATTGGAGTAGGTTAGAATCTTTACAGTTTTGGTTGGGCTTGTTTTTTGCCCCTTTTCTGTTTTCAATGCATTATTGTCATACTATGTTGTGGGATATTAGATTTATGCATGAATTCTTTCAATGGTTTTAAATTTTATCATTGTTTGGTATTGGATATATGTGAATGTGTATAGGTACTTTAGGCTAATGCCTCCCATTTGTGGGATATGACTACACAGCGCTGTTCGCCAGCCCCTGACCTATTAGAGGCGGTCTTGGGGTAGTCATACCATGGACCTCTCTAAGATGGGTCATGACACCCTTCCCTGTATCCAAAATACATTTTTCTCATCAGAATACCACAAATAATTTCCCTAAGTATGTTCTCAAGGAGCAGAATTCAATAGGTAAATCCTCTTCTTTTTCTTTTAATTTCTTTTCAATTTTTTTTATTTTCTCCTCATATCCCATTATCCAAGTTGCATGATAAATTAAATGTATTAAATATACTATAATTATATTATGTTAATTGAAAAAATCATCATCAATCCATTTCTCATCTTTCCTTTATTCTAAAAGTGATTTTTTCATCCCTAATTTGTCAATTTACCGAAAGTATAGGTGATGCGCTTTCATTTTCCTATAACACATTCAAGGATAGTCATAAAACCATTATAATAGTTGAAAAATATTTTAAAATTTATGTTATGACCCTTATTATGTTTTGGAAGTTACATATATACATAATATTAAATACTAAATTGATGTGTTGATTGAAAAACTGTCAAATTAATCTAAACGATTATCATTAATGTTTTATCTAATTATTCATGATGATAACATATAAAAAAATTATATATAAGGTCATTTAGTCTTATTAAATTTCATTAATAACATATAATCTCAATTCTATAAAATTAACCTCATTTTACTTGAACTTCCATACATGTATACAAGTGAACCGATCATGAAAACCAAGAAAAAGAACACTCATGAACGATGAAATTGAACACAATAACTAATAAAAATGGTTGTAAATGAACTTAATAAAAATATAATAAATCAAATAAATTTATAAGTGGTTTTATATTTATTAATTAATGAATATAATTTGATTATCCAGGCAATTAAAGTAAATAATTCATTATAAAATAAGGTAAAGGCATTATGGAACGCAATTTCTTTTCCTTTGGTTATTCCACTTTCATACAAAATTTTGGAATGTATGTTCCTTTAATATTTCTTATATATGATTTATTTTTCCTTAAATTTTTATTTATGTGATATAGATACTTCCAATATTGTTTAATTATAATTAAAAATATTTTTCCAAAAGATCTCTTCTTTCTAAAAACACTTGTTTTACTTCTCCTGATACTGGTTTTTCTTCACACAAGATTGATAATTCTTATACCAGGTATGTTATTGAATTTTTAATTAGGGAACTATATGGTTTATTCATAAATTTATAATTTATTAAATTCACATGAAAAGTATTTTCTTTCCATGAGTTATTTTATTTCTAAGATTGATGTACGTTCTATGTGGCATGCATGATTATGTTAATGTTATGATGTGACAGGTGCACCCAAAATTATATAGCACTCCAATGCATTGGATAATGTGATGCATCTCCTGAGATAATTTCCAATATGTTTGAACATGATGCTATCTTTGTTCATAATGATGTTCTTAGGATTAGGAACATATGTTATGCATGAACATGATGCTAGCTTTCTTCAAAAATATGGGCGGTATTTGACCACTAAGATATGATGTTTGATTTTTATGCATTTACACATTATATTTCTTTATCTAATGCTTCTTCTCATGATTATGGTGATGATTCTATGAATATGTTATAATGATGATGATTACGATTACCTAATGTAATAGTGATTCAGGTTCTTATCTATCTACTTACATGGATTTTATATCAACCATTTATTTGATGAATATCATTAGGTGACTACATATACTAAGGATTACACATGGGAAAATAAGAATCTAGAAAAGAAGGAAATAAAGTAATATTGATATTTTATTATTTAAATGTTGTGTATGGTCTTAATTTTCCCAAGATACTAAACCTCTGGATCCTAGTTCTGTATCACTATTATATTTTTTATCTCTATAATATTGTAAAAATAATGTAAGAAAAATGATGGTCTCTATATATATCCTCCTGTCTATATAGTGAAATAAAAACCCCTTTACAAATCAGGTAAAAATTAAGAAATGAATTTATTATTACATGTTAAATCATGTGTTAATCCTGTAAATATAGTTACATTGTTATGTTGGTTAAATGTTGTATCATATCCTTATAAGGCTGATATTGTTATATATCTAGTGATTTTAGGAGTGTGTATACACTTATTGAGAAGTTTCCACTACATTGCCTTCTGGTTGACTGTTAGCCATGTGGAAACCAACAACCACTCATGTAGATGATCTAGAACATCCTTTTACTTCTTTAAATTTGGTGGATGATCAATTATATGATAGTTTCTTATTGGTCATGTGATACATGGAGCGAGATTCTACTCACACCATTAGATCTATGTATGGTATGAAAAGAAATTATCTACTACAACGCCCACCCACGGTTGTTGGGGAGGGAATCCCTAGGTAGTGGAGTTTTGGATCGAGTCTCTCCAAGAGATCATTAATCATCTAGAGTCACCATATGTGAGGAGTGTAAAGCATATAGTATAGATTGTTTGTAGATAAGGTTATAACTGGGGGTATATATTTGTCCAATACAATCATTATAAAGAACAGGATTGGGAGAATTTCAAAATGATATTCCTAGAACAAATTTACCCAGAGACGTTAAGGGTGGAGAGATATTGGGAGTTCATGAACCCGACATAGAGAGGCATGTAAATTATAGATTATAGTGGATTTTTAATGGACCTATAGTGTTTTGATCTTAAATTGGTTGTATATTAGACAACTATGAAGTATTATTATAAAAGGGGATTATATACATCATAATGTATTGGGTGAATGTATTTTTGAGCACCATATTATCGAACATAGTGAATTAGTATATTTTTTCTTAAGGAAACCCAAAGGAGGACAACTGTGAAAGGAATGAGGTTTTAGCTGTGCGGTCTACTAGAACATCCTCTTATAATAAGAGTAATAATTTCATGAATTTACCCTAGGAAAACTATGGGTTGAACAACTAGTGTAGTGGGTGATCCTTTATTGATGGTGTATAATTACACTATTACTAGTGTGGAAATCCCATCTACAGGTGAAATCAGTGTCCTAGACCACTAGTGGAGTTCCCCACTTATGGTATTATGAGTCTCTTATACAAGTTATGTAAGAGAACGTAGTAGTTGAGATGTTGTAGAGGGTTGTGGAAAGCCCCATAGTATGGGAAGGACTCAGTTACCATCGACAGACCAAAATCTATAGTTTCACCAGTCACTCATGTTGGGGTAGGAAACATGGTTCCATGTCACAAGAGCGATAATATCAGTGGTGAGGAGCACTATAAGGAAGCCAGGATAGATCCCAAGGAAGAGTGGTGTGTAAAATTCATTCTAGGTAGTCTACTCCTTTTAGTATTGATATGTGATCTTCTAATGTCCGAGTTATTATTTTAGTTACCTATACCCTCTCTCTAACTCTCTTTGTTACCAGTGAATTACACACTTTCATATATGATCAATTTTTATAGGTCATGGGTTTGAACACATAGTATTTTTTATAGTTATGTATATCAACACACCATTATAAGTTCTATCAAAGGATTTATGATGTTGTATGAAGTGTCATCAAAAAAAATTTCTTAACATTTTATCTATGATATATTTATAATATAATTTATAGGATTCTATTTGATTATAGATATAGATTTGATAGTTATACACTCAGATCATATCGATTAACATTGGAAGAGATTGACCTTCCTATCTGTATAAGGATATAGTTATACTCGTCATGGTGAATACGATCCATAGGCTGGTCATGTAGAACTAATTCAGCGTAGATTCAATTTTCTTAGGACTAATGTTAGATTCCTTATAATTGATGATGGTGAGGCACATAATTTCACTTTTCCTATGGAAGTGGACCACTTTATGGATATTGTTTTAGTTGAAATATCTAGATTACCACTAGAGGAGAATATTTAGTTCACTATGAAGTTGGTTCAAGATTCAAACCTATTTCTATCCCACCTTATGGGATAGAACTCGTGGAGCATTTGAAGATGGAAGATAAATTGGATGATCTGGAAGAAAATGGATTTATGAAACTCTGTACCTTACAATGGTGTTATCTAGTATTATTTTTAAAATGGTAGATGAATTTTAGAACTTATGTGTGGATTATTAGATACTGAATCAGATGATATTGATGAACCAATATCCTCTTCCATGCACTAGATATCTCAGTGATCATCTTGTAGTTGAGAAAATATTCCCCATGATTTAAATGAGATTAGGGTACCATCATTTTTTGGTGATACTATATAACATACCATGAACTTCTTTCTAGATTAGTTATGGATTAAATTAGTTTACGGTGATGCTCTTTTGCATTAAAAATAAAATTTTGGTATTCATGGAAGTGATGAATTAGATCTTTTATACTTATATAGATCATTTTTAATGGTTTTCATCTATGAAATCTTCATGTTCTCCTAGTATAGATATTATCATTCCTAATATCATAAAATAATACTAAGTACACTGAGAGAGTATCAAAATTATGAAAATCCATTTAAATATCATTTCTGGATTCAAAAAGTGCACTTCATGGGCCATGTTATCTCAAAGAATGGAGTATAAGTGTTCTAAAATAATGTGGAAGCTATGGTATCATGGTAATAACCCAAAAATAAACAAAGATTCATAAATTTATAGGATTAATAATACACTACTAATATTTCAATATAGACTCATACCTTTTGGAAACTCTAATGTTAGGTCTGAACAAGTAAGTGGTGAAGTTTGTTCGGAAAAATTCTTGAATGAAGGATTTCTAGAAAATAAATAGCAATTTGACCTCAACACTGATCATCACCTTTCTTGAGATGGGTAGGAAGTATACTATTTATTTTCAATGCATTGTGATCTAATATCAAAGAATTTATGACATAAGAGATCAAGTTGTTGCTTGTAGCTACAAAATGTTGAGACCAAAGTAGTGGAATTATAATACTCATTTTTTGGAGTTAGCTGTTATGGTTTACACTCTAAGATGATGGTGGAATTATCCGATGGGTGGGATATTTTTGGTGTACAATGTACATAATAGTTTTAAGTACATATTTTCATAGTGGGACCTCAAACGTTGATTGACGAGGTGGTTGGGGTATCTATAGTTAATCTACTTTGAATTCTATTATACTTATGGAAATGGAAATGTCACTTTCAATGACTTTAGTAGGAATACGTAGTTAGAGACTATGCATGAATCTTTTGAAAAGTGGATTCTATTAGAACACTTTATAATGATTCATATAGATGTTAAGGTGTCTCAGGGGTGAGCGACTATGACATCAGAATTTTTTGTTTCCTCATATCCATATCAAATCAATAGAATCTAGTATTCTGATCAAAAAATGTTATCCCTATGGGACAACATTTAATGTTGGTATTCACTATCAGGCATGTTCCTTGATAGTGATGAGGTTATTCGTGTCTATTGTCACATCGAGGTTCAAATAGGCATGTGTAAGGAGATAAGGAGGGAATTACATGATTCTAAATACTAGTACATATTAGGACGAAAAATATGTATTGGAATCTCCATGGGAAATAATGGTGGCTTGGGATGAAGTAAGAGATACCAATCTCTATGGATAGATGCCTCACCTATTAGTAGGTGAAGGCTGAGCATTAGTGATGTGTAGTTTTTTCTTCCTTTTACTATTTTGTAATATAAGTTAGTTAATACCACCATAGATATCATGAAATGATTACCTAGGTCACCATAGATAAATTATGCAGTGTGGATGATCATGGATTGACTAACAAAGGTATCCCACATCTTATCTACCAGGGAGAACTTGATCATTAATTTTATTTCTAATCAGTTTGTATGGGATATGGTTTGGTTTCAAAATGAAATAAAAAGTATAATTTCCAATATATGTATACATTTAATGTTTTTAGATTCAGTTTTTATTGGAATTAGTCACATGTAAGATTTGTTTAATAAAGTTCATTTGATAAAAAAGAATATGGTAACCATGTAGAGTAGGCAGAAATCGTATATTGGAAATTAGAGAAGACCTATAAATTTTAAGGTTGGTCATTATTTTTCTCGATTATGTCTTCTAGGCTACAAAAATTTCATATATGGAAGAAGTAGTAGTTAGAACCTAGGTTTTTTATGTGGCTTGGGATAGTGTAATGGATTATTCTGGTGGCATACTGATTAGATCTTTCACAATGCTATAGTGTTATGAATGACATGTTTCACATGCCACAGATTCAATGATATCACCTTGATCCTTATAACATGATTGATGATGATGATATTGATCCTTTTCCTGAGGATTTCTTTTAGTAAAATCCTATCAATATCCATTAATTTAGTGAGAAGAATATTCTAGGAAAGACCATTACCCTAGTGTGAGTGTAATAGAAGAATATGTGTGTGAAAGGGGAAGCATGGGAGATTGGTCTGATATGTGAGTGTAGTGGAACAATTTGTTCAATAATGACCCTCTATGATGCATGGGATAACAACATGTAGTTGAGTTTTTATATGATGTGGAGGTTGTAAGATCCCAATTGCAACTAGTAACACACTCTCATTTTTTTGAACAGATTTGAATTTTTTAAATGAACCTAGTTCCTAGTTTAAAATGAGGTTCCATCGGTGGTCGACACTCAGGGTAGCTAGAATAGAAATTCTTATTCATGGAATGTAGCTCCAAAAATGTGTAATTTTACTAGCTAACAATTATACTAGATAGTAATTAGGTAAGTAAAATTGTGTCACACCAACTAGATTGTGGAGTCTTGGTCGAATGTAATCCTCTAGAAGTCCCACTGTATTTCTAGTGTGACCCATAGTCCAACCAGTGGTGTTGAGCTAGGCTGAATTTAGGATTGAAGGAATCATATTTTTTCCACCCAAAATCATTTTTTAAGTTTTAATTAATCCCCTTTTAACCATTATTTGGGTTTTGTGGTTAAAAAGTGTTCTTCAAGGATTATTTGGCTTCACCAACACTTTTTATTTCGTTCTTTGATCAATTCTTCAATTTGGATGACATGAATTATTGAGTTTTGTTCAGATTTGGTGTTTTCCTATTATCTTATCCTTGTATAATCATCCATAGTTATTGATAATATGAATCAATCATTGTTTATATGGGATTATGGTTCCGTACATTGATCCATATGTCAATATATTTTTTTCATTATCTATGTTTAAGGTAAGTTGTCTAAAACAACTCCTTGAGGTCATATTTGTTTCTTTAGTATGTAAAACCTATAAAATCATTCTAGAACCGCATAAAAAATATCTATTAATTAAAATCATCAATATTTTCCTTAATTATTATTCATATAACTCCCATGGATATTTTTGTTCTAATAGTGATTAATACATAGATGTGTAGCCACCTAAGAGGTGTACTTCCCCCTAGAATTTGTGGACTTGTGAATTCCCTATAAATTTTATTAGAACTAAGAAATTAAAACTTGGGAATAGAATAATCAAACTAAGGAATTAGTTATGGAATGGATAAAATTGATAAATGATAATTTACTTCGATCAACAAGGAATATAATTGGATAATTGGTATGAAATAAGAAAAAGGGAATAATGTATTCATGATATAATGACATAATGATTTATGAAATGCTAATTAAGTTTGTTTAAAATGAGAATGATATTTTTCATAATTGTTATGTGAATTGGTTATATGGAATCTAAAGGGAAATCACATGTAACTACAATTGAATTGATAATGTGAATTTTCTAGGAATTAAATAATATGGAATATGTTAACATTTTTTAAATATATTGTGATTTTATGAGCTGTGGATATTACGTGGTGATTAAGGGAGATAATGTTTTTAATATTTTATGATGGTGAGAAAAAATTTAGCATGATTTTTGAGTGTGATATGTACATACATATGATGCATTAGGGTGAGAAATGTGGTTTCATGGTGCCCGAGGTGGAGATAAAGGGATTCTTGATGCTTGAGGAAGAGGTGAATAATGTATATCTTTCCGGAGGGAGAAATTCTTGACTCCTTATATCATAAGATAATGATGTGTGGTCATATGTTATTATGGAGGGAAATAATGGATGACGTACATGGTATTTTTTTTAGTTAATTTCACTGGGGTGAAAGGGAATACACATCAGGTATCGTTTCAATGAAGGCTTGGGATGACCCCTGGTGCCATCCTAGATCTTGAGGGTTGGTGGGTTTTCATTGATGTATTTTATTGATTTATAAAATAATTCACCTATGTATAATTCTATTTCATGAACTCTTTCTCAGACTAGTTTTTTTTGACACCATTTGTAGTGCACTACTGATTTTTACTCACACTATATTCAGGCTGTCGTTTGGTACTTGTGAATAATTTATGGTTATTGGTCTAGAAAAGGGAAATGGGACCTTTGATTGATTTATTGATTATTTATAGGGTCTGGATCTTGGATATGAGACTAATCATGTGGATCTAGAAATATTTTTGGAGTCTTTATTTGGAGTTTGTCTTTTTGTTTTGTTCTTTTACTTCTTTAAGAATGACATTTATGTAGCATACAATATGTAATATTAGGGATTATTATGTTTTGATTGATTTGGATTTCACAGTAGCCCTATTCCTATACAAATATTATTACATGTTATTATGAATAATTTACTATCAAATACAACCAATGATCATAAAGTTTAGTATCTTTGGAAAATTAGGTATATAATTAAAAATCATTAATCCAAAATAAAAACATATTTTATTTAATTTTAATAATGATATCCTTACTTATATTGAGCCCTTAAATATTCATAGGATAACATGGTGAATGAATGAACAAAGTTATGATCTAAAAAGTCTATTAAGGGTATAAACATAGAAATAAACCATAGAACATGTGTTAGAAGGCATAAGGTGATGACATAAAAAGGAATGGACAAACATAAAGATTCATATCATATATAACATGGGATCTTATAACCATGGAATCATAAGAATGTGTAAAAAACATATAACATGAAATAAGAATGATTCAAGACTAACTAGAAAGACTATTTCACATGGAGTATCATGAGTCAAGGATAACTTCCTAGACCATTGCATATGGTGGACAAAGATCCATAAAGGATTCAGGTTCACTCCTTGTTCCAACATGGCATCCCATGAGACCAATAATTACAATATTCATTGGATATATATTTGGGTGAACACATCATAAATGTTTCATTAATATTTTTACCACATGAATAATCATACATAATGAATAAACATAAGGGTTACCCACAAAAAGAAATGGGTATTGTAATCATGTTATAAGGAATAAACAATGGGTGTATCATAACAGTGTCGAAATAAAATGGATTTAAATCACACATGGAAATTTATAATGATATTTAGGAATAAATATTGAAATATATTGTCAAAATAAAGTGAAAACATTTAAAAAGAGTGTATATGAAACTTTAGAAATGAGACACTTTGATGTTGTTTAAGGGATAATTTTAAAGATTCATGAAAATGGAGAAGGAATAATTGATTGTATAAAAAAATAAATGAACCTAGGTAATTTTGTATGATAAAAATAATGATTTTAGAATAAAATTAGTGGATTAAAATATATTATTTATTGAACTTGAAAATGAGTGAGAAATCCAGAAGCTTCCTTTAATTATGCATTCTTATCAAGACGAATTAAGAAGGAACCTTATAAAACATGTATTGCCCCATCAAGGAGAGAATAATTGGTTTAAGAGAAGATGTTTGAAACATAAATATAAACCATATAAATAGTAAATAATAATAATTAAGAATTAAATTATGGTAAAGTGATAGATAGAGAGTGGGAAAAAGTAATCTGAATGAAAAATGAAGGGTTAGAGAGAATCCCTCACCTTATGTCTGAAACATTTATGCACATGATCATAATGTCCTGGATAATTAAATTATATCCATTAATTAATTAATTCATAATTACTTCTATAGGGATTTGATTTAGTAAAATTTTATTATCCTCATTTATGGGATTTTTTATGAGTTATGAGATACAATTTCATCATTCATAGAGCATTCACTTCCTTGGTTTTCATAACCATTTTACTTGTATACAAGTACGAAAAATCATGTAATATAAGAATAGGTTTCCATAATTGAATATATATGTTATTAAATATCCTAAAGAATATTAAATACTCTTATATATAATTTTTCCCCATATATGAGTAAGATTAATTAGATAAAATGATAATTAAAATGATTTAATTTATTTTGGCGGTTTTTATGACCATCATGAACTTGTTTTTTTATAAATTAATATTATGTCTATATACTGGTAATATAACATTAAATAAGATATAATACATATATAATAATCTTTTATAACCATAAAAATGGTTTTATGACCAACCATGAAGGAGGGGATGGAACTTTAGAACTCGTCGCCATTTAATGCGATAAATTAACACACCATGGACGATGATTTCATTTTTAGAACATAAGAAGAGGGAAAGAGAAATTATAATGATATATTACATTAAAAAATTAAAATAATATTATATAAATTATATTTATTTTTCCTTTAACATGTAAAATGGTAGGTTAGGAGATGAAAAAAATAAAAAATAATAATAAATGAAAACAAAAAATGTTTTTACCTCTTGAATTCTATCTCCTTGATAACCTATTTGAGGAACTCTATTTTTGCTCATTTATTTAGAAAAAAAGGTCTATGATGTTGGGAGATACTTTGGAGGAGTTTTGGGTAGAATTTAAACAAGAAAAAAATTCTTTTTAGGTGAGAGGAGAATAGGTGGTGAGGTGTGATATTTATAGTGAAGGAGAGGGGTGTTTTTTTATTATTTTATACATTTGTGTATTAAATTGGATTAGGATAATTAATAATATTTATTATTGTAACTAAATTTAGTAAATATATCATGTGAATACATAAAAATGTTTCTTATATCATCCATACATCATTCGTGACTAAATAATTTCTATATTTATCTTATACTGCAAATTACTATATTTCACTATTCACAAAAATTCAACTATTTTACAGAAGTCTTAAAAATTCATCCTAAACATTTTTCAATGTTTAGAATTAAAAAAAGAGTCCATTTTATGAAAAGAATTTTTTAAATATGATAAATACAATTTTTTAATTAAAATCATCATTTACTTGAGAATACCACTTTTAATATTAGTACTGGTTTTATGAATTTTTCAAAAATTAAATAAGGATCAAAAAATTATCTTATAATAAAATAAAAATAAAAATTAATTTAGGAATCTATTTTATGAAAATAAATTTTCTATTAAATAATTATTTTAATTATAAAACATTTAATAACCATTTTTGTTTCACAAAAATATCAATACTTAATTTATCATTTTTAAAAAATATTATTTCATTATTCCATGATATAAATATATCATATTTTCATTTATAACATACATAAATATTATTTATATTTTCATAGGTATGGTAACTTTTCTAGTTTTCAAATTACTATTCATAGTGGTCAAGTTACTAGTCCAATAGTATAAGATCTTTAATTTATACAGACACTGGTAGTTAAATTATTAATTTATTATCATAGTGTTTTTATTGAGTTATCTATGTGATGTACAATTTTTAAACAATATGACATAATTAGAAGAAGTAAATTTACATTGATAAAATTCGAGATCATTACATTCTTTCCCCCTTATGGAATTTCACCCTCAAAATTTCATTTTACATACTAAGGTGAAAATATATGTGGGAACATCTCCTATATCCCACCATTAACTATAAAGAAAAAAATAAAATTATGGATATTGAATACATGTCTATTGAGAATATAAAAAGTTAACTTTTATGTTATAATGATTATCTTGTAAATGAAATTTATAACATAACTTGTGATTCCCTAATTTCGAATATAGGTTATCCCTGGTGATAATATTATCCCTAGGGTTCTTACTGGGGTTTTCTAGTCCTAATCCCCAAAAATTACTAGACCTTTCTCTCATTATAAATATAGTGGCCTAATGACTTTACACATATTATTATCTGATTATAGGGATAATTAACAATCAATTACAACTAAGGATTGTAATTTCTAGTGACATTTGAAGATTAGATACATTATTAAACAGTATGAAACAAAAATAAAAACATCTTTTAATTAATCATCATAATGATCTTCTAACTTTATTTGGGTCCATACATCCATTAAAGATATCATGGGAATTACATGAACAATGGGATGAATTAAAAATTCCAGCAAGGGTATAAACATTGAAATAAATCATATCACGTGTGTCAAAAGCCATAACATGATGACATAAAAATGCATTAAAAACATAAGGAAGAATAACATGTATTTAAATGGATCATATAATCATATAATCATATAAATGTTTCAACAACATACATCATGAAATAATCCTGATTCAAGGATAACTTACAAGAACAATTCAGGTGGAGAAGCATGAGTCAAAGCTAATTTCCAATACCATTGCACATGGTGGAAATAGTTCCATAAAGGATGTAGGTTCACTCCATATTCCAACATGATGTCTCCTGAGAATAAAAATTATCCAATGCATTGGAGTTCTATTAGTGAACACCCATTATCACATCTTCTGGAATGTGTGTGCCATATGATGAATCATACATAAGAAATAAACATAAGTGGTTTCCCATTGATTGAAATGTGTATTGTAATCATGTCATAAGGCATAAATAATGGGTGTGTCATACATATTTCCATGAAATAATTTATTTAAATCATACAAGGAAATTTATAAATGAAAAAATGCATAAAAATGATAATTTATGTCAAACTAAACCGAAAACATGTAAAAATAATGTTTAATAATCATTATAAATGATCCACTTTAGTGCAGTTTACAGGATAATTTTTATTATTCTTTAAATAGAAAAGGAATAACTATTTTTATAAAACCATAAATTAACCTAGAATTATTTTCATGATAATGTTAGTGATTTAGAAAAATAATGGTGGCTTAAAACATATTATTTAGTAAACTTAAAAATGTGTGAGAAATTAGGAAGTTCCCTTTAATAAATATTTCTTATTAGGAGGAATTGAAAAGAGAACCTTATAAATGTAAAATTAGGAAAAATACGAGCCATTATATTCTCCCCACATTACGGCTTTATGGCCCTGAAAATCCAAAACATGAAAAACTCAAATGGATGAGGGTACTGAAAAAGAATATGGGCCACCTTCTCCCATGTTCTCTCTTGGAGATTATTGTACTGCTACTGGACATGAAAAAAATGATTCACTCACCCATGAATGATCCTCTCTTATCGATCCTCGATCTATATCGGTTACTCCACAAAACTATACCCTTCCCTAATGACTATCTCACCCCAATCAATGACGTTTGATGGGTCATGAACATACATCCTCAGCTGTGACACATGTTATATTTTGTGTAATATCTCTTACTATAGAGGTTTATCCAAGTAGTACACCACCTCTTCAACTCTACATAGTATCATGATGGTTCTGATGATCTTTAGAGATATATTTCCACACTAGATAATCTCTAGAATCTGGATTGAGGTGAGACGTGAATGATCATGTGGTCTGTTTCCTCAAACTCCAAATTACCCCTTTATCTATCTGTATAAGAAATATGATGGATTTTTTAGTCTACATCCATTCAAGTATGATCTGCACCTTCTTTTTGTTCACCTACACCAACTTCGGGCCCATGCGTGTTGACTCTCCTATGTCCATCTAGCAAAGTGGTGACCTCTGAGGTTGCCTATACAAGGACTCGAATGGTTCCATAAAATAGGGGAATTGTATTTGTTTTTATATGAAAACTATAATAAGGGTAGATGAACCCCCCCCCCCCCCCCAACAGTGAAAATCTAACATGAAATTCCATAGAATATCCCCCAAAACCTATATGGTCTACTCTGTCTAGTTGTCCGTCTGATGGTGAAATGTTGGTATCAAGAGTAAGTGAGTCTCAAATGCCTCCAATAATAATTTCCAGAACAGAGATGTTAAGAGATCATCGCAATCTAGGAATATCATAAATGGGAATCCATATTGTTGAACTATGTCCTACACATACATGCATTCTAATCTCTCTTTTATACTCTTCTCCTGAATAGCTAAGAAGTGGGACATCATGGAGAGTTAGTGAATGCTCACCCAAATGGTATCATGTACCCTTGACTTAAAAGATAAACCAATAAAATATTACATTGATATCTCATACCTCTTCCATTTTATCATCTCATGTGGTTGTGTAACATCCCAATATTCCATGGCACGTTTCCTTTTAAATAATGCAGTTGCTTGCATTGTATGCAACTTCGAGATTCTAACACACTACGACCAATCAAACTAGCAGTTATGAATACTATTACCAAATTTTTTAAATTTAATAAATTTTATATTTCAAAATGGACTTCATTTTTGGATTCGGAATATCGAAATTAACTTAGGGTGAAGTTTTGGTATTTTTCTAAAAAAATTCAATTTTTGATGAATAGTGAGAAGCACCGAGTTATTGTTTCAAACTGAATATTTATTTAAATGATTTTTTATTTTATTTAAATATATATTTTGTCAAAATAGATTCATAATACCTATATAATTTCAATGCAATTCATTGGAGTCATTTTATAATGAGTTCATATATATAAAAATTTTATCGAACTTTTTACCGTCTTTTCCCACCTCCTAATAGCATTTCTAAATTTGTATAAAACATGTTTTTTATGATTCTATGATTTGAATATCAAAAATCTGGAAGACATGGTTAATATTAGTAAGTAAAATTTGGTTCAATAAGATGAAAATATTTTTTTTGTGAATAGTATCTTTTGAATTTTATTTACCACAGTTAAAAGTTAATAGGGTAATTAAGGGTAAAAATGATATCATAATTACCCTAATACATGTCTTAATTCTATTGGATAAGTGAAATTAGACCAAAAAAAACCTTAGGAATAAAATATTATCCCATTTGGTCCACTTGGATTTGATTAAGACATTTTTTATTATTTTATTTAAAGAAGAGTTGAAAGAGTTTAATTCAATGTTTTATAACTAAACGATAATTAATATAGGTATAAACACAATATCAATTTGACTATAAATATTAATTAGAAAGATAAAAGACTTTCCTACATACTGGTATTTTATTTATAATTTTTATACATTATATAAAATAATTTATTTATGGCACAATGATGATACAGTAATTACCTTATTAAAGAAAGATTAAAATAATTAATATTATAAATATCCAAAGAAATGTAGTTTTAGACTTTTGAAAAATTACACTAATTTTATATATTAATATGACATTTTAGGGTTTATTAAGTTGTTTTTTATAATTAATCATGCTGTTATGATTTACACAATAATCAAATACTAAATAGTGTCAAAATTGTCATAATTGAGTTTTTAAAACAAATATTATGTTGTTAGTTGATATAATATTCCCAAAAATCTAAGGATAGGAAAAATGACTTAGATAAGGTTATATATATTAATAATAAACAACATGTGGTTCTCATGGAAAGTAATAGTATTTTTATTAACCATATAATATAAAAATACAAAGAGACATGGTAAATGACAAACTATTTAACTAAGAGTTAAATCTAAAAGATAAGGTTAATATGATGAACTAAATCAGTCTAAAACCTATTTTTTGAGAGGTTGTAGACTCGTATTTACCTTATTATTTTAATAATTAAATTTGGAGCCATTAGAAACCGAAAATTATTTTATTATAAAATAATATTTCAAACCTTTCCTAAAGTGACCATAACCCCTCTTATAAAAGGGAACTTCCATGTCCCTTAATTTAACACCTCTAATGCCTTTTATATCTTCCAAAAACTACCCAAATATCCTCAAAACTATTCTACCTTAATTTTAGAGTCATTGTTTCAGTCATAAAGACAACCTACGGAGCCCTTTTGATAAAATCAAACGAAAGAACCCGAAGAATAGGTAAATATTTCATCATCTCTCTCAAGTTCTTTTCTTCTTCCACTTCCTCTTTCTTTGTTGTTTCATAATAAAATAATAACTCCATTATAATATATATACTGTGATGTTATTAAAAAAATTATACAACCATATTCATTATTCTATCCTTCCAATAAATGACAAATTAACCATATGTGTGTATGTTCAGATTACCGTCTCAACGTCATGGTGTAGTTTGTTATTCAAACACTTCATCATTTAGATTGGTATAATAATGATTATAAATGATTGAAATAATAAATATACCATGATAGTGGTTTTTTATATAAGATATAACATCTAATTATATACGATAATAATATCAAAATAATGTAATTGTCACTCATACGTATGTACAAATTACCGTCTCCATGAATGCGATGAGATTCATTCGCCATCGTATCCATTCAAGAAAAATATTAATTTGATGATTAAAAATAATTTTTATAGACTTAATATCATTCTGAATTTGAAGAAGATACATCTTACCCATAAAAACATTAATTACATAAAAAATCATATAAAGGAAAATGAATTAGTTACCACCTGAAACCATGATTCTACTAAAATAATATTAATAAAGCAATATTATAAGATCATATATGATATCATATTTATGTATATAGTTCTTGTATAAATTAATAACAATATTTTTACTATTAAAAAGGAGGTTAAAATACCATAGACTAAGGAAAAGTAAAATTTAAGGGTTATTTTTACAATCACATTATTATCTGTAGTTGTTTTTATGTAAGTATCTACTGGGACCTCTTTATCATCCACATCCATGTTTTCTTAAAAAATGTATTTCAAAACATTTTCAATATTCAATAGACAATGTATTAAATTCATTTATTCCCTTATTTTATCTTATATGTTTTGAAATGAATCTTTCTGTCTTTTTCTAAAAAAGTTACTTTATAACTTTTAGAAAATATTAATGTAAGAAAGACTTTTTTAACATATACGGCGGGTGTGGCTAATTTCTACTATTATATCATCGTCAAATCTTCCCTTAAATGATTAAAAGAATATATTCAAAATAAATGTTTTCTTTTATAACTATATGAATTTTAAATGATTTCAAAATTGAATGTGATATTTCCCCAAATAATTCTTGATTTCATCTATGTCAATATCCATTGATGGATTTTAATCTTAATTGAAGTTGATTTATTATGATACATATATTCAATACGGTATTGAAGGTTTTGTGATATGTTTTACTATGGATGTGTAATTCTTATACCATTCATGGTTTATGGATAACGTTTTGACATTTCGTATCCTAGTTTTAATACGAATGTTTTTGTTATGTTTAAATCTTTTTATATGAGGAATGAATTGGAAATATTATGTGAACGGTGGAGTTCACTATAGATCCTTCATGCATCAGTAGGTCTCATGAGAAAAAATAGTGTCTTGGAACAAGGCCTTGACAAAATTTTATTTGTAGTCTTGGAACTAGGCCTTGACTATGTGGTTATGAAGTCTAGCATTATGCATACCATCATTATGAAAGTGGCTATTGATATTCCATATGATTATTTGACTAGTAGAATATCCATCTGAATAATTAAATGGAATTATTTGATTATATATTTCCACATTATGATAAAGTTCATGTTTAAAAGGCTTCTGTTTTAGTCTTACATTGTTTTAAATTTTTACTCTTATTTATGAATGTTTCAGCTATATTGTTACCCTTACTGTGCGTATAAACCCACCACTTCATATATTTTATTTTTCCCAGGATGTGAAGAAATATATTATGACAGACCCACATGGGTAGTATAAGGGATATGAGTGTGTCCTATGGAGACTATGTTGTTGTAATTTTCATTTTATAATGTAATGTAAAACTTATAAATGCATCCAGTATTTCCAAAGCTACTAAACTAAATGGTCATTCGAGACATGATCTTTTGTGATCATGACAATGTTATGTAATAATGCACTGAATCTGGGTAACTAGGGTTAGGGAATTGTAGTTGGTACCAGAGGAAGTTTCGTACAAACTTTGGAAACTAGATTGAGATAAACTCTAATTAGATCTCATTTCCCTAATACAGACATTGAGGATTAGTAAAGAAAAAATTCCAAGAATTTTTTTAATGTAGATATTTTGTGTTTTTTCCAACCAATACATCCCTGTCTGGATATAAGCAGGTAAAGGCGGCTCTGGGATAGATGTACCTAGGGGTAAAACCTGAAAACACCAGTTTGAGCTAGACCTGAACGGGAACTGGGGCACGACAACGGGCCTTGATGCACTCTTGGTTACAACACTCCCGGGGGATATGATTTTGATAATTCTCATTTTCTTTACAAACCATTATGAAAGTTTTATGAGTATATAAATCTTCAAAGGTAATATTTTTATGATTATGGATTATATCTATAAACTGTTTAATTTTTGTTAAGTGTGTTACATGTTTCGAATTATGTATTTCGATTCATAAACTAATATAGTGTATTCCATTTTTAGACAAGGAGCCTAGTGGAAGGAATAGAAACCATATCAAGGAACATAATCCATGTAGGTATTTCCCTCCTACTCAGGATAATTATAGTGGAGTTAGTGATACAACTGGTGTTTATTAGCTTATCACCATACTTGGAAAACTCACTCAGGTTATGAATAATAACCTTACCCATATTGAGCACCCCGATCACAACACGGAGTATCAATGTTAGACTACTTCATGAGGAAACAACCACCAACATTAAATGGTAGTACATATCCATTAGTAGCTGAGAAAGGGATAAATTCGTTAGAGAAAATATTTCATGCTTTGGGGAGTAGCGAAGGGGAAAAAGTTGTCATGGCAGTTTATCACCGCATGGGAAATGCATATCAATGGTGGTCATTGATACAAAACACAAATAAAGACGACGAAGTATAAAATATGGAATAGAGGGAGTTTATAGAGATTTTCTTAGAAAACTTCTTTCCTCAAGACCATCGAGTGGATATGGAAAGAATTTTTTTTGTTCTGAGACAAATGGAGGATGAGAATGTTGAAAAGTATGAGGCTAACTTTATAAGGTTAACAAGACTTGCTGCAGATTATATAAAAAACCCATGAAGTAAGATTGATCATTTCTTTGATGTGTTAAAACCATTTCTCTAGCAATAATTAGTCTCAAAATCCTTCTTTTCATATGAATATTTTTTCTCACGTACTATCAATATAGAAAAATAATTCTCTATGTCTTAAGAATTTAAATTAATATAGGAGAAGAATATATCTACTGAAAATTTTGGAAATGGAAAATAGGGGAAGAAGGGAAATGCTGAATATCCATCCTACGGTAAATGTAGGAAGAAACACCCCAGTACTTTCTTGAAGGGAATGGGAGTCTATTACAAGTGTGGTGAAAAAGGCCACAAAACTCATGATTTCAAGGGGAAGAAAGAGGCTATCAATGTTGATTGCTATAATTATAGAGAAAGGGGGAATTATTCAAATGAATGTCCTAATCGCTAAGGAAACATACCTCTGAAAAGGCCAAGGGATCATGGCCATGTTTATGTTATCACTACTACAGAGGTTGAAGCACCAAAAGATGTGGTGGAAAGTAATTTAATGGTTTCCTCAAGTTTAGAAAATTTTTTAAATGATTAAAGATCATCGCATTGTTTTATAACTTCCTAGTTTGCTATGAAAATTAGATATTTTCAATTTGACATAACAAGGGAGTTCTCCGTCAAAACACCTAAGTGATGTATC
Source organism: Viscum album (assembly GCA_963277665.1). Classification (NCBI taxonomy): domain Eukaryota; kingdom Viridiplantae; phylum Streptophyta; class Magnoliopsida; order Santalales; family Viscaceae; genus Viscum; species Viscum album. The sequence goes on along the minus strand of OY728131.1, from coordinate 777,131,518 downwards.
ATTGAAATAATGTTTTCTAAATCAATTCCCATTAGGGCATATAAATGTTCTTTATCTTCTAATCTTATCGTCACACCCATGATAGATTGTGATATAATCCTTGGTATGGGGTAGATTTTGGACCATGATACAAAAATTTATTGTATGAAGAAGGAGGTTACAATTCATAATGATGACATGGAGTACCTTATCTTGAGAGCAGAAACGTCACCACCAAATTCTTATCTAGATCCACCCCCAGTAGCTCAACTAAATTCAATTATTTTGGAGGAAGACAATGAATTAATTATTGGATAGGAAAATAATGTTCGAATAGAGGATGTATCTATTGTGCAAGAATATGTTGATGTATTTCCAGAGGATTTACCTGGACATCCTCCAGAACGAGAAATTGAGTTTTCCATTGATTTAATTCCTAGTTAAAGTCCCATATCGAAGACCCCTTATACAATGTCTAATGAGGAATTAGTGGAACTAAAGAAACAACTAGAGGAACTGACTGAAAAAATTTATTCACCTAATTGTTTCTCTAAGAGGAGCCCCTGTTCCTTTTTTTAAGAAGATACATGGATCTATGAGGTTGTGGATTGACTGTAGAGAGGTTAATGCTATAACAATAAAGAAAAATTATCCCCTACCTTGCATTGATGATTTATTTGACCCACGGAATAGAGCTCAATATTTATCAAAGATTGACCTTTGATCTGGATATCATCTATTGTGTGTAAAGAAGGAAGAAATTCTGAAAACTGCATTTCGAACCAGGTACGGTTATTAAGAGTTTAAAGTAATGCTTTTTGGGATGACTAATGCACCCTCAGTCTTCATGGATATAGTGAATATAGTTTTCAATGAATATCTTGATGAGTTTTTAGTGTTATTGTTTGATGATATCTTGGTATACTCCAAAATCTATAAAGATCATGAAAATCACTTGTGCATTATTCTAAAGAATCATAGAAGGATTGAATTATATGGGAAATTTAGCATGTGGGAACTCTGGATTCATGAGATTTATTTTCTTGGATATATTGTCTCAAAGGATTTATTATCTATTGATCCTTAAAAGTCCAAGGCAATCCAAGAATGGCGAGTACCGACGAGTATAACTGAGGAACTTAGTTTTATTTTTTTAGTAGGTTATTATCAACGTTTCGTCCAGAAGTTCTCCCAGTTGGCTAACCCATTAACCAAGATGACATGTAGAGGGTATAAAAAGGTTTTCACATCATAGTGTGAGTAATGTTTTGATGAACTAAAAAGACGATTAGTCAATGCTCATATCTTGACTCTACCAACAGGGACTGATGGGTTTGTTATTTATATTTATTCTTCAAAGAAAGGACATGGTTGTGTCCTTATGAAAAATGATAGTGTTATTTCCTATGAATCATGAATGCAAAAAATTCATAACCAAAAATATAATACTCATGATCTTGAGTTAGAATCTGTAATCATTGATCTGAAGATATGGAGACACTATCTCTATGGTGAATAATGTGAGATTTATACTTATCACAAGAGTTTGAAGTATATTTTCTCACCAAAAGAACTCAATAAAATTCAAATGCTATGGACTGAACTATTGTTGGGTTATGATTGCACTATAAACTAACTCCTAGGGAAGGGAAATAAGGTGGAAGATTCTTTGAGTAGAATGGATCATGAAGTTTTCAACAAGATGAGAATTGAAAGGGATCCTATTTTCCTGGATCTAATAAAGATGGACATGGGAATAATCATGGAAGGTGAAACTTCAATAATTTTTCAAATGGTTTGAAAAATCTCTTCACTAGAAAGGATAAAGAGTTCTCATATGGTTGGTGAGGAGTTTGAAAAGAATATTAGAGCTGTGAATGATGGTAGATTGAGTGACTTCATATATCAAGATGTGATTTTCAAATTTGGGAGGAGACTTTGTGTTCAAGATATACCTGATCTGAAAAGGGAATTTTTAAATGATGCTCATAGATCCAATTTTTCTATACACCCTATTATCACTAAGATGTATAGAGATTGGAAGGATAATTTTTGGTGGGACAACATGAAGAAGGAGATTGCTGATTTTATGTCAAGATGTATGGTTTGTCAAAAACTAAAAGCTGGAAGGCAATAACATGGATGAGTCATGCAACGCCTTCCCATAACTGATTATAAATGAGATAATATTATGAGGGAATTTGTCATGGGGCTACCAAAGACACCTAGAAGGAAAGATGCAATATGGGTCGCTTTTGATCTTCTTACCAAGTCAACAAATTTTTTTATATAAGAGAATATTTACCACTTGAATGTTTAGAAAGACTGTATATTAATGATGTTGTAAGACTAGATTTTGTATCCCTATCGATTGTTTCTGATAATGATCCCCATTTTACATCATGATTCTGGAAAAGACTTCAAAAGGACCTAGGTATTAAACCATGTTTGAGCACTACCTACAAACCTAAAACTAATGGATAATCAGAATAGACTATTTAAACCTTATAACACATGTTGAGATCTTTCTCACATGACTTTCAAGGTACATGGGATCAATATTTACCTCTAGTATAATTTTCTTATAATAATAGCTTCTATTAAAGTATTCAAATGGCACTATATAAATAATAATAAAGAAAGAGATGTCACAAACTAACTTGTTGGGATAATGTTGGTGAAAGAAAACTCTTAGGCCCAGAACTTGTTGAGGAAATTATGTAAAAGGTGAAGGTTATCCAAACCCACATCAAAGCAGCACAAAGTAAGTAGAAGAGCTATACTGATAACCGAAGGAAGGATTTGTAATTTCATATAGGAGATCAAGTTTTATTGAAGGTATCTCCATGGATGGGAGTTATACAATTCGGTAAGAAGTGTAAATTAAGACCCAGGTACATTGGACATTTGGAAATTCTAGAATGAATTGGGCCTGTAGCTTACTGTTTGGTTATGCCGCCCAGTCTCTCCAAAGTTCACGATGTGTTCCATGTATCACTGTTGAGAAAATACATGCCTAACCCAATGCATGTACTCACAAATGAAGAAATTGAACTAGAAACTGATCTATTTAATTGTGAAGATCCTATCAAAATTCTTGATACTAGAGAACAAGTGCTGAGAAACCGGACAACTCGTCTAGTAAAAGTTCTACAATGAAACCATAAGATGGAAGAGACAACATGGAAACCCAAGGAAAATATTATGAAGAACCACCAGAATATTTTTATATAGTAATATTCTATAAATTTAAATGAATAAATTATTTGAAGTAGGGAATAATGTGACACCCCAAGCTTCAACTGTATGTTTCCCTTTGAATAATGCAATAGAATGCATTGTACGCACCTCTGAGATTCTAACACACCACGACAAATAAAACTAGCCATTATGAATAATAATACCGAATTTTTTAATTTTTATAATATTATTCATTCAAAATGAACTTTATTTTTGTATTCGGACTATCGAAATTATCTTATGGTGATTTTTTGTAATTTTTCTGAAAACCTTCAATTTTGATGAATAGTAAAAAACACTGAGTTATTGTTTAAATCCAACTTTTTACATAAATAATTATTTATTTTATTTAAATTTATTTTAGGTCAAAATAGATACATAATACATATATAAGTTCAATTTAATTCATTAGAGTAATTTTATAATTAGTTTAGATATATAAAACTTTATTGAACTTTTTACCGCCTTTTACCCACCTCCTATGAGCATTTCCGAATTTTTATAAAACTATATTTTACCACATATGTGAGTTGAATTTCATAAATATGAGAGACACATTTTATATCAGTAACTAAAATGTGGTTCAATAAGATGAAAATAATTTTTGGTGAATAGTAACTTTTGAATTTTATTTTCCACGGTTAAAAGTAAATAGGATAATTAAGGGTAAAAATGATATCATAATTACCATAAAACATGTCTTAATTCTATTGGATAAGTGTATTTAGAAAAAAACAACCTTAGTAATAAAATATGATCCCCTTTGGTCCACCTAGATTAGATTAAGACATTTATTATTATTTTAATTAAAGAAGAGTTAAAATAATTAAATTCAATGTTTAATAACTAAACCATTTTTAATATAGGGGTAACCACAAAATAAACTCGACTATAAATATTCATTAGAAATATAAAACGATTTCTTACATAAGAGTATTTTATTATAAATTTTTAGACATTAAATAATATAATATATTTATGACCCAATGATGATGCAGTATTTACCTTATTAAAGAAAGATTAAAATAATTGATATTATAAATATCCATATATATTTAATTTTTAGACTTTTGATGAATCCCACCAAATTTAGAGGTTAATATTACATGTTAAGGTTGATTAAATAATATCTTTTCGAATTATTCATGCTTTTATGATTTTCACAAAAATAAAATACCAAATAGTGTCAAATTTGACATAATTCAGTTTTTAAAACAAATATTATATTATTAATTGATATAATATTCATTAAAATCTAATGATTGTCCAATGGACTTATATAAGGTTATAAATATTAATAATAATCCACATGGGGTTCTCATGTCATTTTATAGTAAGTTTATTAACCATATAATATAAAAATTAAAAAAGACATGGTAAATGACAAACTATTTAAATAAGAGTTAAATCTAAAAGAAAAGGTTAATATGATGACCTAAACTTCTATAAGAGCCATGTTTTGAGATTTTTTCACCCCATCCAACCTTATCATTTAAATAATTCATTTTGGAGCCATTATAAACTGAATATAATTTTATTACAAATTAATATTTCAAACATTTCCTAAAGTGACCCTCACCTTTCTTATAAAATGGCACTTACCCTTCCCTTAATTTCACACCTCCAAAGAATTTTTTCTTCGCCAAACCCTGACAAAATATCCTCCCAACTGTCTTCCATTCATCCTAGAGGCATTCCTTTACTCAAAAATCCAACTTAAGAAGCCCTTTTGATCAAATCAAAAGGAAGAACTCGTAGAAGAGGTAAATATTGCATCACCCCTTTCAAGTTCTTTTCTTCTTCCACATCATATTTCATTTTAGTTTCCATTATAAAATAATAACTCTAATATATTATATATATTGTGATGTTTTTATAAATATTTTAGAACTATATTCATTATTCTATCCATCCTATAAATTACAAATTCACCATAGGTGCGTACGTACGGATTACCGTCTCCACGTCATGGTGTAGTTTATTATTCAAACACTTCATGTTTTTAATGAGAATAATAATGAGTATAAATGATGTAAATAATTAATATAAAATGATAATTCTTCTTTATATATTATATACCATCCAATTATATATGATTTTAATACCAAAATAATGATATTGTCGCTCGTATGTATGTACGGATTACTGTCTCTAAGAAAAAGATGAGATTCATTCCCCATTGTATCCATTAAAGCCTAATATTTATTTGATGATTAAAAATAGGATTTAAAGACTTAATATAATTATTATTATGAATAAGATACATCCTATACATAAAAAACATTACTTACATAACAAAGATTATAAAGGAAAATGAATTAGTTATCACCCGAAATGATGATACTACTAAAATATTATTAATAAATAAACATTATAAAATCATATATGATATCATATTTATATATAAATTTCATGAATAATTTAATAACAATATTTTAACTATTATACAATAGGATAACATACCATTGACTGAGTAAAAGTACATGGTAAGGGTTAATTTTACAATCCCCTTATTATTCGTGGTTGTTGTTATGTAAGTATCTACTAGGACCTCATTATCATCCACATCCGTGTTTTCTTAAAAAAATGTATTTCAAAACATTTATACTATTTACTAGATAATTTTTTAAATTTATGTATATGCATATTTTACATTATATGTTTTGAAAGAAATCTTTCTGTTGTTTGCTAAACAAGGTACTTTATGACCTTTTCGACAAAATTAAGGTAAGAATGTCTTTTTTAGCATATATTGGAGGTGTGTCTATTTTCCACTGTTATATCACCATCGAAGATTCCCTTACATTCTTATAAAAATATTTTCAAAAAAAATATTTTCATTTGTAATTATATGAATTTTAAATTATTTCAAAATTGTAATAGATATTCATCTAAAAAAAGTTTTGATTTCATCTATTTCAACATCCTTTGTAGATTTTCATCTTAATTTAAGTTGATTTATTATGATACTAATCTTCTATATTGTATTAATGTTTTTGTGATATGTTTGACTGTGGATGTGTTACTCTTATACAATTTTTTATTTATGGATAAAGTATTGACATTTTGTATGATAGTTTTAATAAGAATTTGTATGTTATGTTTAAACATTTTCATAGTAGGAATGTCTTGGACTTAGTTAGTGACAGGTGGATCCCACTATAACTCCTCTATGAATAGGTAGGTCTCTTTAGTCAAACTACCGTCTTAGCACAAGGACTTGACAAAATCATATTTGTAGTCTTGGGACAAGGCCTTGACTATGTGGTTATGATGTATGGCATTATGCATTCAATACCTATGAATGTGGATATTGATATTGAATGTGATTATTATACTAGTAGAATATCCATTTGAATAAGTAAATGGAGTTATATGATTTTATCTTTTCCATATTATGCGGAATTTCATGTTTAAAAGGCTTTTGTTTTAGTCTTACATTGCCTTAAATGTTTATACTTATTTATGAAAGTTTCTGCTATATTGTAACCCATACTGAGCATCTGAGATCACCCTTTTCTATGTTTTATTTTTCCCTAGATGCAAAGAAGTATATTATGACTGACTTGTAGGGATAGTATAAGGGATATGAGTGTGGCCTATGGAGACTATGTTGTCTTAATTTTTCTTTTTTATAATGTAATGTAAAACTTATGAAGGTATCTAGTATTTCCAAGGTTTCTAAACTAATCAATCTTTAAAGACATGATCTTTTGTGATTATTCCAATGTAATGTAATAATGCACCGACTCTAGGTAACTATGGTCAGGGCATTAAAATCTGAGTCTAACCAAATGGAACCTGGTTCTCTAGCTTCACCTAATGACAAGTGATGCATTGAGAAACCAACAATGCAACCCCCTTCTTCATCCCTATCCAATAAAACTAACATCAGAGGTTCAAGTACATATTTTGCACACATGGATGTACCACTAAAGGGGTGAATGGAACTCCCTTAGAACCTCCTCCTGCAACACCACTACTACTATTGTGTTCCTTCTGAAAAGAACAATATGTTCTCCACCTTTTGAATAACTATAAGGGGCATACTCTATGGGCATCTAATCATGTAAATTCTTGCAGTCGGTATCCCAAAGTTGTGCCCCTAACTCCCTATAAGAGTATAGGTGTAACAACCATTGACTAGAAGTAAGATGTTCTAAACCCATCTATAATGGATATCTACAATGATGAAAACTACTTTGATACCTCGTTCAGAACCTTCAAACTAGATCTCCTTATAAGAGAGCCTTCCATGACGTTGCCCTTCCTAGGGGTATAGATAATCTCAAATTCATATTCCTAGAGGAACTCTAACGAACAACTCTGTCTTAAACTTGGATCACTCTGAGAGAATATACACTTGAGACACTTTTGGTCAGACTAGACAATAATTTTCTTCCCTATCAGGAATTGTCACCACATCGTCAAAGAAAATTCAATCACTACTAACTAAAGATCATGGATCTTGTAGTTATTTTTGTTAGGTTTCAATTAGAATAAACCGTTGGTATTCAATGCTTTACCATACATTAAGACACAACAAATACCATTTCTAGATGCATCGAATAATACTACATACTTAGTACCCACCTCTTGAAATCTCTAGATGGAGGAGCTCATCAATCTATAACTCAACTGCTAAAACCACTCCTCAAACATCCCCATACGAGTTAATGGTTGTCCCTTTCGTTTAATTGTTATCAAGGATGCTAAAACTCTAGAAATATTTTTTACAATCCTCTAATAGTACCCATCCAATCCAAGGAAACTCCTCACCTCGGTATGTCTCTTCTATGGCTCCCATTAAATCACTGACGTAATCATCACTAGATTCACTGCAACAGAAGATTCTAAGATGATGTGCTCTTGAAAATGGACTTCTTGAATCAATAAATTACACTTCAATAGATTCTCATAAATCTAGGGCACTTGGAGTGTGTCCAAGACCATCCTTAAGTGCCTTGTGTCCTCCTCATTGGATGCTAAGTACAATAGGATGTCATCTATTAAGACCACCAAAAATCATTCTATTTAGGGATGAAAGATATAGTTCATGAGTCTCATGAACTCCACTGGGTATTTTTTCACAAAAAACAGTATCATTAAGTATATATAGTGGTTGTTACGGCATCTCAAGGTCCCCTTTCATATATCCTCATCTGGTACTCATAACTCGTGATAGCCAGATGTGATGTCAATCTTCGAGAACAACTGCACAAATTTCAGCTGATCGAATAGGAAATTGATCATTAGTAGTGTATACCTGTTCATCCTAATAACATGGTTTAGGCATTTTAAGACAATACATAACTTAGAACTCTTATCTACCTTGTGAGAAAAAACTGGTGTTACCCTAGGTGAAACACTAGATGTCATGAATTACTTCCTTTAAAATTCCTCTATATGCCCCCTCATCTCACAAAGCTATATGGGACCCATTTGATTAATATGTGTAGATATTTCTTCCATCCCATGGTATAGATCAATTCAAAATACTATCTCTATTTGGTGAGGTAATCCTTGAACATCTTCAACAAATTTTTCATCTTACTCTGTCACCACTGAAAAAAATTATGGACTCAAATAATACACTGCTTCTAGCGTAAGAATAGCTAACTAATGAGTTATTGGATACACCCTCTTATGTGTGAGTAAATATGGTATTGCCTACATTCACTTTTCCCAAACCTATTCCCATCACATCTGACACATCACACTTTGTGCCTAAAAACGTCAATATGAGAATGGGCAATGAATTTCCAATCAAAACTGTTTATAACATTGTATGTTCTCGATGCCAGTACTGTGATTTCCAAACAAAAACTCTCTCCTCCAAGATTATGGACACACTATAGGAAACAATGTATGATTATTGAATCTCCTCTTATACGAGTCACTATGCATAAGGGTCGACTCAACGGTTCAACTAGAATATCTGAGTCTCGAACAAGTTTCATGGAATGAAAAGAATTAAATTCACCTATGTCTATCAAAACTATAGCTAAGGTAGAAAATACATATATCATACCTCAAATAATCCTTATAGCCTCAGGGTCATATATCTTCAACACCTGTAGCTCACCCAATCCCGATCTACCTCTTCTCTGAGCCTATCGTGGACCACCTAGGGTGGTGGTGGTGGTAATAACTCGAAAGTTCGACCACCTCCTATTACACTTCTTTCTCCCCTTCCACATCTACTACCCTGATGACCACCAAGCTCCTTTCTCCACATATTCCACAGTGGATAGTTAACCATCTCATAATTTTTCATATTATGGATTGGAAAATATCATACCATACATCCCAGACTACCACACGAGTAACATATCTTGTACCTGAACTAAATTTAGCTACACTGGGAGCCCCAAACCATTGATCATTTGTCATCATATCATATCCCAAATAATCTGACCCAATTGGATCCCTGCGATTGCCATTGGCTTCCTACATCTGATGTCTCAGCTACCTGGTGCTTGTTGGTAGCTCTGAGTGTCAGTGTATTCCATACTATAAATCTCTCCAATAGTTTTTCAATCCCATGTACCCCATCATAGGTACTAATTATATGGGACATCATGGACTCCATGATCTCCCAATGTAATCCCTACTTGAAGGTCCAATCCCTAATGAATGGGTATCATGACATATTTTTGGAGTGGGGAGAAAGATCGCTAAATCTCTTTGAATACTCTTCCATAGTCTGACTACCCTACTAAATATGTATAATCTCTTGTATGTAAACCAACAACAATGTGGATAGAAATGACTCCTCAATTAATAGATGATTACAGTATTCCCTTGAGTGAGTTTTCTCATCATGTGTTAAAGCCACTAATCCCCACCATCACCCTATAGAGGTTTGAAAAAGTCTCATGACCAAGACTACCATCTGGTTAGAAGGCACCCTAAAAAGGAGGAAGACATGGGTAACAACCTCAATCTAATCCATAGAAGCCTTGGGGATTGGCTCACCCCAATAACTAGATGGTAGCTTCCTCTAAAACTCATGAAATGTGCTTTGTTTACAAGCATCCTCAACTGATGTACTAGTAGTAGATACTGCTCGACAGATGGTGGTATTGCTGGTAAACTACCCATAGGTTATCTCTCTAGTGTAGGCCCTGGTACCAATGCCATATTACTAGGTGGATCATCCTTGGGATCATAGAACAGATTCCTCACTAGCTAGATGTGTTGAATCCTATTGTAATAAAAAAATATGTACCAAGGCCAATAGAGTTTATAAGCAGAGCTAAATCAAGAAAGAATTAGATGAAACAACCCATTCGTATATGAGGCAAGTACCATTATTTTCTTTTAAATAAGTGTATTCATGTAACCAGTAAAAAGTTATGTGCCCATAGTCTTTTTTAATAGATACATCGGCCACTGCAACTGCACTGGATTCCATAACCTAAAATCCAAACATGAAATACATAACCCTATTTCCCCAAACCAACCTCATATACTCTCATTAATTATTTAGAACTGACAACCTTTTATAAAACTCTATCACAACCCATCCTAGAGGAACCCATGTCGTGACTAACTGAATCCCCCATTTAATAGGCCATGGGCTCGTGACTAGCACTCTATAAGGATATCTCCCAAATGAGAGGACTTTTCCTACCTACCCTAACACATTCCCACATATCCAATCCAAAAATGATGCACTGTAAAATCACAAAGTAATCAATTCCTAAAAGACATTAAATCCCACAACTAGTGTGCAATAGTGATAATACTAGAATATAAATAGATCCAAAACAAGACCACCCAAGGAAAAGAGTCTATATCCACAAGTCCAACCTATAAAGAAAGAGTTATTTGGGATTTCATCTAACAAGTTATTGAAGTGAACCTCGGATGTCCGGTGTCACAAGGCATTGCCTGGTCCTGGTATACCTGGAACTCAATGAATGGGTCATCCTTTCTCACAATAAATGACACGTGTGGGAAAATCCCATGTAGAGGTGAGTAAAACAATACTCATTAGGAAACCCTAAAACCATAATGTAATACAATAAAGAAATTACCAAAAATGATATAACATGAAGTAATGCCACTAAGGAATACCACAAAATAATACAACAAATGTATACAACCATGGAATACCGCAAATGAATTGAATAAACTAATGCGTAGTCATATACATAGAGATATATGACTATAGAAAATATATCAAGAACATCCAGAAATAGTCAATCAAATAAGACACAAAGTCTCAATAAGACAAATACAATCCATAATAAAAATAGTATCCATAATACACATAGTCTCCCTAAGACACACAGTCTCGATATTACAGATAGTCTCTATAAGACACAAATTCTCTAGGTCACATCAATCCACAAAATGATTGCTCAAAGCATGATCATTCCATGAAAATTCACTCCAAAATCCATTGGGTCATATGAACACTCCAAAAAAACCCACATAGGATATATCAAAATAAACGTCCCACTGTGAGTGTCCAAATGCAAAAAATGTCTCGTCAACTGGATGTTTGATTTGAATGTTTTGGCTGTTTAAAATATTCAGAAGTGGGTTCACTGGGCTATGGAACAACTATGGTGGTTGACCGTAGTAGTCAACCACCTGATTTGACTGCCCTGTGGCAACTCGAGCTGCTATACTGGTCAATCGCACTGTAGATTTCGTAGTCACACGGTAGCTCAAAATGCCTTATTGGTCATCCACACCACATCTGTTACGGTTGCACCATAACTCGGATGACTTTGGCCTCATTTGACCACCTAGGTATGACCTAGGTCTGGCCTGGGTCTTCCCCGACCCATGCGGTCCTACACGGCCTTTTTGGTTTGAACCAGTCCACTTTTCATGTTGTATCTACTCATGTGGTTGCCTATGGAGACAACCACTAGTGCACTCTTCCATCCTACCGCATCCTTAGTCCTCATGTCCCCTATGGTGCCGGATGTGACGTGCCACTGTGTGATGTCGGCTCCCTTCCTTCTACGGTCCTCCATTATTCATTGGGTTCTCCATTCTCTTAAACAAAAACACATTTGTGATCCTCTGGTCCCGAGATACACTGATCCATCCTCTATTTCATCTTGCCTCAAATACAAGGGTCTGATATCATTCGGAGCCTCCAAGTATGTTGATCTGCAAACACAGTAATCCAACAACAAATATATCTAAGATCAGGGGAGAGAAAGGAAAATAACTATTAAAGAATGAACATTGTCCTTTGTTTATGTCATCCTAAATTTATTCTTCTCATAATGATAAAGGAAGAGGATAAAGTAATACCTTGATAATCATTCAACAATAAACAATCCCACAATAACCATTAAACAGTGGGTCAATCAATTTTTGATTTACCCACATTCATCTAAAAAAATATAGAACTTGGAAGATAAATCTGAAATCAAACATTCTACCTGAGATATGGATTACTCGTTGTCGTGGATAGATTCTCATTGGAGATCCATCAAGAATGATATTCGATCTTTTTTTATCATAGATTCTATGAAAATTATATAAGTATTCTCTTGAGAGCCTCTAGAAAATTTTCAGCATAATGAGCCTAACCCATGGGTCCCTTCCTATGACTTTATTTAAAAGGGACCACTTTTTTGCATTGATGTAATGTTAAAAGAAAATACCCTCATATTTTTTTAATAATTAAAACGTCCAAAAAATATTTTTTACACCTAACCCATGCTGATTGATATTAGGCCTCACCTAGAGAAAATATCACAATACAAAATCAACAATGGTCTCATATTTCAAATCCTAGTCACCATTCATGAGTGATTATGATTTTAATGTAAAATAAATATAGTTAATTATTTTATTTACAGTTATCTCTTTGGTTGATTGTTCTTTAGATGATCTACACCGATCAAAATTCGGTCACACATAGGGTAAAGACTCTATATTATGATCGACAGTTCCTTCATATTTTTGATCTGGGAAATCATATAAAATATATACATCTTTTTTTAGGATATCCATATATGTGTCCTATAAAAAATTTTAATTTTTAAATAAATTGTTCTCGGAACAATATGTCTCCAATTTGCGCATCATTTAATCTTTTGGTCTCATAATTTCTACAAAAAATGACAATAAAATCTAGAAAAATCTTATTCATAATAGTGTATGAAACCAGTGTTGTGGCCATCCTTATAGGGAAATGGTCCAATAAAAAATCATGGTGTTCACTTATGTTAATTTTATATTCTATATCTATATAATTACAAAATTAGAGTTAAAATATAGAGATTCTATCATTGAAAAATTGACGATATTACTAATGTATGAAATATAAATTTGGTTAAAAGTAACTCCACACCGATTAACACCCCCCTCCTTGTGGTCATATCATAATGTTATACAAAATTCCTCCCTATATATATCATTGGCCCTTATCCAAATCAAAATCTTGAAATACGTAAACATCCCACATTACACATTCCCAAATCACAAAGTTCCGCACTTAAAATGAATTTATGTATATATACCTAGTGATAGCTCATAGGCTGTCATATCAGACTCATCTCCCCCATCTATACTTTGGAATCAAAGTTTTCACTAAACAACATCCTCATGTGACTCAATCAATACTCCCCCACCGATTTCATGACCCCAATTTGTATCTATTTTAGCCTTTTCTAATGTATCTAGATAAGAACCTCAGATTGATCAATTCTTTAATTGAATTAATGAATCACCTGAAGCTTATGTTAACTATTCAAAATCAAATTTAAATTTAAATCCCAAACGCACCTCATGAATTAAGTCTTATGAACTTCAATTTTCAATTAATTAAATTGTGATCCATGATTAAATTCCCTAAAATCAAAATTTATATAATTAAATAGATTCTAATAATTGAATACTATAATAAAATATCATGGAATTTCAAAATATCAAAATTAAATAATATAATTTCAAATAAGAGACATTAGATTTATAAAATTATTTATCCTGAGAAAATGATAAATTAATTAAATGATCATTAGTCAGTTAAAAAAAACCATTTTAATTAATATATCCAAATAATAACAATTTTGAAATAGAAACCCCATTATTCAATGATTTTTCAATTTAAGAACATTATTTCATTTCATATACTATTTAAATATGAGTTTATATGTGTAAAATGAAATCAAAAGAAACAAAATCAACAACTTTTATGTTTTTCATTAATTTTAAATATTTTGGTATACGTAGTTATATTATATGAGAAGTCACTATCAAGAATCCATTGTTTAGTCCACTTATCAGGATTGAGTGGAACGTTCATAATAAATAAAAATTGTATTTTATTTATATTTTGATTATAATTTTCTCCTCCACCAAATTTTAATTTAACAGATGGTATGTCACTACATTATTCTATACATTAACCTTACAATTCATTTTCCCAATGATTCTCCCAAGACAATCAAATGTTTTTTCGGTAGGTATAATAAAATAATTTATATTCACTCTGTAATTAATTGTATAAAATATATTTATATTTTCATGATATCACTCACAATATTTATCCCATTAATTATTCTATTGATGGGAATCATTATAATATAAAGAATAACATTTTTTTGGATCACTCTAGAACACCAACAATATCCATTTATATATATTATTTATAGATATTCTTGAGTCCTAGAGGAATATATCCCTTAAATTTATGGAGAAAATTTATCCACTAAATAATTTTAATTTTGGTTAATTTTCTTATTTATGTTTTCTTAAACCATATTTGATTGGTGGGTATACTTTATTAGGTTTTTCTCATCCAAGTTTTTCCCATACTGGCTGTTAAATTTTTTACTATTAGTTGAAATATAAATTTTCATGTATCAATGTTTTTGATTTTATGCCAAATTGATTAAAAAAAATTTATTTACGTTTTTATGACTCATATTTCACATCTTCATCATTTCAATAGTTATCTATAAATTTTCCATTTTCCTTTTCTAACTCAGTACACAATAATTATTCCATTTTTTCCTCATATTTTTTAACTGAATCATTCTTTTCAACATATTCCATTATTTTTTCATTATCTGAAAGTATCTATTTCTTAGTAATTTTTTCATCAAAAAGGCCATTATCCTTATTGTAAAATTCATCATTTCCATTTATTAGTTTTCCTATATCTTACGTCATTGATTTTACATATTTTTTAATTTCATTATTTCATTCAAAACACTACTCATGTTCAACTATCATAAAATGTTCTGTGTATGATTCATCACCTTCTACTTAAAAGCTTAAAAATAATATTTACTTATCAACATACTTCTGAATATAATTATCTAGGCCCACACAATCATCATCATAAAATCATTATGAAGAGTTTTAATCATCATCCATTTTAAAAAACTCTGATTATTTCTTATTTAAAACATTATTTTATCCTAAGAAACATTGATATACTATGTTGTGGCTAATAATTTACCTTTAATATGATATAATTCTTAATATTATTCATCCTCACAATCCTTTCACCTTTACCTTGTTCAATCAGTCATAAAATTTCTAAAACCCTCACACATGATCAATTAGAAGTGAGTTTTGTATATACTTTCCTCCACCATTTTTCATGTTTTTTAGAGGTAAAGGACATGATTATTTTATGATACTCATCAATTTCAATATTTTTATTAATTTTTTTATTATTTAAATTCATCATACATGATATTTAAAGATTTTATATACTGTAATGACCTTTCTTCTTTAGCCTCCATCTTAAAACTGCATGTTTTATCTTCTCACTACTATGAATTCTGTTTTGTAATTTATAAAAAGAATGATCGTCCCTATCATTAATATTCACAACCATTAGATCAATGATATAAAGAAACTTAGTTATAAAAAATTTTAAAATACTATAATATTTCTAATTTTCCATAAATACCCATACGTGACTGAAAATTTTATTATCCCTACTTACATAACAATTAACCATTTTATCTACTTCCATTCTAATGATATCAAATTTAGGCCCCTAGAAGATTATTTTGGATCATTTTTCAATGAAATTACCTTCATGTATATCAAAATATTGTATAAAATTTATTTTTAATTTTTATAACCAATAAAATTCGTATAAATATTTTCTAACAAGGAAGATATAATTTCATATTTTGGAATTACAATATACCTCCAAGTTTCTTTTATCTATGATGATAATGGGATAATCTCTCCAAATATGTTATAACACACAATCTCTATCACAACCTATGATTTAGTGACTTTTTTTAAAAAATTATATTTTTTATTTTTTTCATTACACAAAGCACTAATTCTAGCTTGGGTGATACACACCAATGAGTTTATATTATTTTACACGAAAATTTGAAATTAAATGAAACATGAACTATTATAAAAATTTTATTATTTTAAATTATACTTATCACATATCCATTGAAATGATGGGTATGAAAACATTTAACAATGTTATGGAAATATATGATTAACACATGTATATAGAATGAATTATTTAGTGACCAATTAATTAAAAATGAAAAAAAATTAAATAGAAGAAAAATTTTCCGAAAAAATAAGAATGTGAATAAACATTATTTACATCAATAAATAAAACAATTCGCATTTAGTGTGTAATTTTAATTTTATTTTATATTATATATTCAATGAAGTTATTAACATTAATCTTATATTTTTTCTAGATTAGTAATAATAATTCATCCAATTTAATGCATAAAAATAGTAATCTTTATATAATGTTGTGTTGTTGAAATTTTCACACACATTTTAAAATGATTTTTTATTCAGGTTGACTAGTTATTCAGAAAAATTAACATTATTTTTTAATTCATAATATCTATATTATATTGTGGTGAATTTCTTATAATTTTATGAAAAAACTAACTTTTTGATGAATGGTAAAAAATACATAATTATTATTGAAAACTGCTTTTTTGTTTAAATTATTTATAATGATAAATTATATTTTAAATTGAATTAATAGTTAAATTAATTAATATATATATATATATATATTCAATTTGGATAATTTAAATAAATTTCATTTTGAAATTGAAAATGAAAATATTGTAATCTTTTTAACATTCTCATTTTGAGTACTCTCTTTTTCATTGGGTTTGTGGGATTAATTTTTTAAAAAAAATGGAAATTTTAGTGATATTAATTTTTCAAAATGGATTCCATATTAGAAATAAAAATAATATACTTTCTCTAAGAATTTCAATATGATTTATGAATAAAATTAGTTGTTAATATAGTTAAAAATAATTAACATGTTTATGGAAAATAATTGGTTTATCTAGGGTTAATCTAAAAATATATGTGCTAAAATAACCAAAAAAATTTATTAAAATATAATTAATTTATATTTATGTACCATATAATTTGTAAATGAGGATAATAATCTTTTTTGGAGCATTCATTCATTATAAAAATTTTGGTAATCCATTTTAATTTCAAATAAGCATTCCACAAACCACACATATAAAAGGCCAACACCTCTACTCTTCTCTTCCCAAAATAAAACATTTTGGTTTAAAAAATACACAAAAAAACCAAATCCCAACAACACTAATCTCATTATAGAAGCATTCTTTTTGTAAAAAATCATCCCAGGAAGGATTGTGGTGCAATCCAAATGTTTTTACCAAAATAAAATGTAATAGACATCAACGATCATTTTTATTTTTTAATTTATCTACATATTTCAATTAAAAATTAATAAAATGGATATAATACAGAAATACCTATATATAATCATTAATTTCCTACAGTACAGTGGAATTTCATATTTATAAAACTCAAACTATCATACTTGATTTATTAAAAACATTATGTTTATGAGATTGAGTTTGCACTAACAGAGATGGTGAATTAGCATTATTAGGTTTTCAAAAGACTTAATTTTGAAATTTTTTTTATAGTGGTGTGAAAAGGATGGATTTAATTTGATTTTATGAGAGAAAAATGAGAACCGAGTTTTATATTGATTGGTTTTGTAAATATATTTGGATAGCATGCCAAAATGTTTTAATTCAAGGGTTCATATGCAATTTTATTTTAGAATATAGATTTATTAATTCATTATTGGTGTTTTAGTCAAGGTGAGATTGATAAAATGGTCCCGGAATATCCTCTTAAATGTGTTAATACACTATTTCCCTTTTTCTGATTATATAGGATTTCACCAAATCAAGTATGTATCAATACCATATTTTAACATGATTTCCACCCATGTTAACAAAGTTCATGCTTCTATTAGGGTTACTAGTGGCATATTTTTAATGATACTTTTATTTAAATTATCAATGGTTATGATAAAACAAAAATCGATTGGATTCTAAAGAATACATTTTAGGAAAATATATATGAATAATTAAAATAAATAAATCCAACACCCCATCCCCCTTCTTCTCACATAAAATTAGAATATGGAGGGACCCCCCAACTTATAGAAGAGATGTTTATTGGGAAGGTGAAAAGAAAATAAATTCATAATTAAAATAGAGAAGATACAGGGAGGGGCCTACACAATGCATCTTATCGATTAAAGATTGGTCTCTAATTTGTATCTAAATGTCCCATAGCTGTAGGGAATCCCTATATTTATATTATTTAGATGGTATCATCCTGGAACATTACAAAAAATGTAATGGGTTCTCACATTATCTAAGGGTGATCCTATGTTTCTTTTGTGATTTTTGAATCACTGCGTAGCTCATGAGAATTTTGTTTGGGTATTTTGACCTTTGAATCTTTTCAAGGCATGTAACATGGATACCCAATGTTTAATAGCTTTAAAATTTAAATTTTAGGATTTTGAATCATGGACTATGGAATTCTATGTACTAAAACTATATATCGGGTAATGATGATTCATGATCTGTAATTCAATTTTAAGCACCCAATCTTATTTCTCAATGGTTTATTAGTTTTTCCCCTAGAAGTGCTCCATGTTCATTCTAAAAAAATGTAATGTCATGGATCTTCACAACACTCACTAAGAAAAGTTCCCTATTGCTCTTAAAATTTCCTATTTTGTTCCTTTTTATATAATTAATTGTATCATTCCAAAAATAAACACAAAACAAGTTAAATTTTCCAACATTTGGGAAAATTTATCACTTGATTACATAAATCAGTACAATAAGAAACACTAAAATGTATTAATGGAATAAAATTATCAAATAAAAACTATATATTCCATATATTGATATTATTTTTTAAATTTTTTCATGACCTATAATGATCTTTACCTCCATAAAATGTGTTACAAAATCATTGTTCGTGTGTATGCTGGACTATCACGTCACGAACTGATGTTATTAATTTTTTTATTACCACTGCCAGTAGTTGGGTATGATAATGGATCTAAAAAATATATATCTAATAGTTATTAATTATTATACCTAATTATCCATTATATCATATATAAATTTTTACTTTTCATTTCATGGGTTATATGATAACATCTATTGTGACTATGACGGACTACCACCCTGAGAAGTGATGTGATTCATTTATATTAAAGATTTAAATTGAAGACAATATTAACAATTTTAAGGAATATACATGATATAAATTTGATAATTATGATAATGATGTCATATTTATTATTTTGTGAAGATAATAATTCATTTTACATCATAAATTTTAACTCAATGATTGATGATAACATCATTCATGAACATGTGGACTACTACCTTCACGATTCAATACTAATCTATATTAATCACCACACAAAATTGATGATAATTATATGTTTATTTTAAGAAACAATATTTTATTATTATATCATAAGGATAATTAATATATTACTTATCACTATTCCATAATGATCATTGTAAATGGAAATGTTAATCAAGTATATATATAACCTACCATCTCTATGATCAAAACATACATCATTAATATAAAATAACATTCATGGAAAGTATAAAAATTATAATTAATGTATAAATATTATAATAATTCCATGATTATTTCTCTATATATGATTAATCAATGATAAAATTACGAGGATTGACAATAAAAAATGAAAACATACACAAAAAACAATGTGGTTATAAGCTAAACATGACTTTATCATGGAATTAATAATAAAACGGTAATATGTGGAAATGATTAAATCATATATATCAAGATATATCTATTTATGGTTATTTAATATACGTATAATGAACTTTTATATTTTATAATAAAGGTTTTAATGATTATGAATGATGTTGAAACATATGGAAAGGGATTTCAAGTCTCTCTTTTATTTTTGGCGTACATATGAAAATTCACACCTTTTTATTTCATGCGGGGTTTATATTTCCCCTTTGACATGTTATATTATGAATATACTTATTTTCATGATATTTAAATAATAATTTTAGTATTTTTATTATTTCTTCTGAAACAAAATATTACTACAACAATAATTGATTTTTAATCTCACTTTTATATCAATGAGATACATTCCATATTCAACAGTTTTATCTCATAAGTGGTGTATATGCTCTTTATAAATTTTTTTATATTTATTCTAATGAAAATAATGTGAATTTATATAAATTATAAAATCTTTCTTTCATGGGGATTATGGTTCAAAATTACTAAAGTGGTAAGGAATTTGTTATCTCAAATTTCATTATTTGGGACAGAAGTTATGTTATGGAATTTTATTTATCTATTAATTGTATATATTGAACATATTACATGATGTAAAAGTAATATAATTGTTTAAAGGATTTTCAAAAATTCCTATACTATTATTCTTTCATGGGGTATATGATTCAGTGTTACTAATGTTGTAATGATTATAAGTTACAATCACATCATTTATCTGGATTGTTTATAATCATGATTCTAATGATAAAATATTATGATCTATGTCTTAAGAAACTACATACATTACTTATCCTCTATTTACGTCATGATAACAATTTTTCCTCTTTAATTTCCCTCTCTCTATGTACAAAAGAGTTCAGAATTATAATAAAAATCTATCCTTACTCTCCTCTTCAGTTGAAAACAATTTTTCTTCCAAAGCCATATTATCTAAAAACAATTTTTTATAACATTCTCAAAAATAATTATTAAATAAATATTTACCCATGTTTTAATATTTTAAAAAATGAAATAAATCTTCATGTTTTTTTCTAATCAATAATAAATTTCATTTTAATGAAAATGTTAGTGGAATTTTTTTTATAATTTATATATTTAATGGTGTTTTTTGTCATCAGAAAAAAATATTTTATTTAAAGATTCATTTAAAATTATTAAGGTTATTTTAAATGAAATATATTTTAAACATATTTAATGTTTTAAAATATTTTTTTAAGTGAAAATATTTTTTTTAAAACAAATCTTAAAAATGATAATTAGAGATTTCATTATATGTTTTCAAGGTTATTATAAAAGAAAAGTATTTTAATGTTGTTTTATTTTTAATAAAATTATTTCAAATTGGAATGTAAAATTTACAAAAGAAATTTATTTCATTATATTTAATGGTTACATAATATTTTTTCATGTTTATTTTAATATAATAGGATTTTTAAAATATTATAGGTATTAGAAATGATTTAAGAAATTATTTTCCTAAAAACATCTTCGAACAAATTTATCATTAAAAATAATATTAAATCTAAGATGAAATCCTTTGATGTAACTTATTATTTACTAGGGATATGAATTGGGGATATCATTTTTAATCACTGATTACCTGGTTTTTTATGATTATTCATTTTTGACACTCATTCCTCTTCCATGAGTAACATAAAAAAACGAACAAAATATTTTCCACGGGTTCTATTTTGATTAGATGATGATATAATTATGAAACCTCTCTATTTTCCACTATTAATATCATGGATTTTTATCAAATCTGTTTTTTCCAAGATTTACATTTTGATGAAATAATGAATGTATTATGAAACCTGTTTCTTTCCATGGATTATTCTATGATGAAATGATTTATGAAACACAATTATTTTCATCGGTTCTAATATAATGAATGTCAATGATCACGAGTCACATAAATGTGTGTATTTTTTAATGGGCGGGACCAATATCTACCTCTAATTCATTGGTTAATGAATAATGATATATGACATTAAAGTGTACACATGAGGTTATCCCATGCCTAAATGAGAGTAAACTATATACATATTTTATTCTCATACTATATTGTGAATAGAAAAATTAAAGTAGATATTTTTCAATAATATCATTTTTTCATCAATATTAAACTTTTATATCATTCATAGTACATTTATTGGATTCTTAGAAATGGAAACAAAAATAAGGGTTATCTAAAATTCTCTAAAAAAGACACAAAATTAATCGGCTATTTTGAGTAAATAAATAATAATCAATATGAAATAATAAATATTTATTATAAATATCTAAATAGTCCTAGTATTTAATCAATAATATGGATATAATGATTAGATAAATAATAAAAAATATAAAAAGGTAAATAACTAAATAAAAATACCATTTAAATAACCTGACTTTCTTGAATATAAAATTAATAATCAATTTAAAATAATAAATAATTGATCACCCAATACATTTAAATAACATTACTCTAATTAATAGAAAAGTACTAATCAATGTGGATGATTGTATAACTAAAAACATATTCCATTTAATAAATAACATAAAATTAAATGAATCTATATATAATATAATTTTAAAAATACCATGGAGAATAATAACTAAATTTTTAATAATGGGAATTCATAATTATTTAACATCATTATCATAGAGATCATGATACCTATACAATCAAGAAAATTTAAAATAGTGGTTATAAATATAGCTAAAACCAAATTAATGTTAGATTACAGATTCACCTTAAGACATTATTGATGTATCGAGGGGATATATATTTCTAGGCCCTACACCTCACAACATGTCAAAATCATTCCTCCTACATCAAATAATATTTTTTAAATCATGAACAATGTTCCTTGTACGCAAACATCCATATTTAGTAGAGATTACATATTTATCATTATTTCCATGAAGAAAAAATAAATTTCAATGTAGAACACCATATATTGAAATGATATATAATTTAAGATATAGAAATATCCATGATAAATAATATATATATTTAGTGTATTTTTATTGTTTTATGATAACGTGAAAGTAGATATTTAGTGGGGATGTTAGTGACTACAAAAATTAGTTAATTAAGTGTATGTAATTACATTCCTTGTAAAAAATAAAAAAAAACTATATAATTAAAAATGATGTTATTAAAAAAATATCCCTAGTGGAGTATAAGTTAAATAATGTGTTTTTAATTGATTGATAGAAATACCATAAAAATATTTTATAATGTTTATAAGGAAAATATTTATTTCTTTTTCAAATGAACCTTTTAAAACTGAAATTTCACAAATAAATTGAATATAAATTTCTTTTAACATACCTTTGTAATATTATAAAATAATCATTAAAACATTTAGGGGATATAATATCTATAAGTTAGATTCTTTTTATGAATATCAGAAACAATACTCTGATCTCTTTTTTAGTAAAAGATAAATGGGACTTGTATTGAAAATTACATGAAGATTCATTTATAAGAATTTTATAAAATCCAAAATGTGTATAAATATCATTAATAAATCATTTTTAAAATATTAAAACACAATTTTGAAACTATTTTTAGATGACATGGATTTTGGTGAAAATGGATTTTTGACAGAAGAAAGGAATGAAGTTAGATTTTATTAAACTAATATCATTATATTTTTGTAACAGGGAAGGTAAAAATGTTACTATTTCATTAAAAATTAACATATCAACAAAGGATAAGAAAATTAAAGGTTTCTCTTTTCTAATTATCATATAATTTCATTCTATTTTAATTCATGAATAAACGAGATACAATTAAATTAATATTGTGAAATAAACCCTTGCAAGCTACATAACTTTGAAATGAGATTTACAAAATCAATAAATTATGTGTATAAAATGGTAATCCACATATAAAGGTATAAATAAAACATAATATATTAAATATTCATAACAAATATAATATTATAATATCAATGACAATGAAAAAGTAATATATCCCAATAAAAATAAATTGAGTCGTGAAATTTTATTCAACATAATAATTTTTTTGTCAAAACCCCTTGGACAAAATAATTTGAATTGAAACATAAAATACCATGAATTAATAATTATTCATGATATGATATTTAAATTTATAAGCTTATACATTTTTTCTTTAAAAATTCTGGAATGACATTACAATATACCTCAATGAGAAAATTGAGATGATGTCCACAACCTCACAATTCCTTTTAGATGAATGCGACATAACCTCCTATATAATTGTATTATTGTTTTTATTTATTTATTCACAAACCATTTCCATATTTATAATATCATATATTATCCCATCATTATATTTTACCACCCTTAAAAAATATTATTTCATTATTTTCATTTTTTCCTGTGTTAATTTCCATGTTTTCTCATGTATTTTTTTCCTTGAATATTTTAGTTAGGAAGATTATTTTATATTTCCATCATGAGTAGAATGAAAATTTAAAATATATATAATTTATTTCATATAATTTTTTTAATACTTATTAATATTTGAACATTGATAATGGATCACATCCCTTAATAGAGACAGTAGGTTTTACGTACGCATGAGTGTTGTTATAATTTAATTAATGGGTCTTATTTTAAAGAAGTTATTGATATATTAATTTCATAGAATCAATATAATTTCACTTATATCACAAATATTCATAAAACACATCCTAAAAACTTTCCATCTAAAGTGAAAGTGAAAAATGAATCACAACACTTCAGAAGGTGGGCATCCACTGTACACAAAAGTGACATTATCACATTTCAAAAAAGTGGAAAGTATGAATTTATTTGTGATATTTATATTATTAAACTATAATAATATCATTAATATCATATTAGTTTTTTCAATCTATTATTATATAAATCATTGAATAGTGGGGTGGAAAATGAATAACATTGGTTTGCGAGGTAATAGTCTAACACAAACATGATCGAATATTTTGGTTCCCATTTGATAGAATAGGAGATGTAAAACATTCATAACCATAAAAACTCAAATAACTATAAATAATATAGTGAGTTTTCTATATAATAATTTTTTAATAAAATTTTTATTTGATGGATTAATAAAAAAATAAAAACACACATTTAATAACATTACCTCTTCCTTATACAACATTGTTTTTATGATTTTCTTCTATTAAATTCATTGTTTATTAAAAATTATCATCAATATTACATTGATTCATGAACTTATTGTCGTAATTTCTATGCCCATTAAAATTACATCATTGGAGTGTGTGGAACATTCAATTAATTTTTCTCTATTTTTGTTTCATTAATTTTCCTATTCACATCGCCTCAACATTAATTTTTCTAGTTCACTTCCTTTATAAACATAAAAATATATTCCAACCACCATATAGAAATTTCATCCAATATTCTTTCCAAACAAAATTTTTGAAGGATTGTTATTTTTATTTCTTATATGGGTCTTATTATTAAAATTTCTTGAAATTAAAAATTCTTCTTATTGTCCCAAAAACTCCAAGGACAATAAGATTCTCTAATATCCATTTCCATCATAAGATAACATAAAAATATTTTTAATAGTGATAAAATTATCTTATATTCAATTAATTTTATACAATATTTCATAAATGAATAATGTAAAGGTCAAATTTTCATTCAGGTTTTATAATAAAACTGGAAAACATACCATAAAATTCTCTTGATATTTTCCACATATATAGTAATGAATTCTTCATCCTTTTTCTTTAGTGCCATGTATTCTATTTACATTTTCATGATAATTATTTTAGGAAAATACATATTGTAAAATATATTTTTAAACTATACCCATGTTATGGATTTTATTACCTCTTATTGTCATGTAT
This sequence comes from Viscum album, assembly GCA_963277665.1. Lineage (NCBI taxonomy): Eukaryota > Viridiplantae > Streptophyta > Magnoliopsida > Santalales > Viscaceae > Viscum > Viscum album. The sequence continues at coordinate 777,105,350 of OY728131.1, read as the reverse complement.
TCTTGAAAAAATTCCACCATTTTCATATTCAAATTATAAACGATAAATAACTAATTTATCCATTTAATGTTATTTTAATTGGACAATATATAATATTTTTTCAATATAATTTATCCATTTCTCACCAATAAGTGGATTAGTGAAACCACTGGAGGAGGGTGGTATTTTCAACAATAAATTTTCAACAGTATGTTGTTCGTTCGTATTATATCTTGTATTCTTAACAAGATTAATTTTACCAATATACCTTAAGAATGTTGCGGGAGAGTAGCCACAAGATTACATAAAAAACTATTCTTTTTTATAGAATCTCTTGTGGATGATATTTTAATTATCTATCACATTCATTACTCACATGATATCTTCATGTTCCATTTATTGACTAAAACCTAAAAAACTAGTGTCAGAATCATACATCACTACTCTAAGAAAAAAATTACATGATTATGAAATTTATTATAATTATTCCCAAAATTCTAACACCTTCATTCTACCCAGGACACATTCCGTTCCTCTGATTTCATGGTGTTTCATCATAAGATATCATGTATTATATCCTATCATTCATTATAATGGTTAAAAATAGAGTGTGAATTTGCATATGAATATCTACAAAGAGTTTCTAGCTAGGTACTCAGTCTCATGCCCACTCATTATTGACCATGTGAATATCAATTTTACACTCAACCTTCTATTTGATATGTTTTTATCGACAGGTGCATATGTGACACAACATCATAAAATTTTCAATATCATGATGTGGATTTCATTTATAAAAAAACACATAATCATTACATTATAAAAAATTTATAATGTTATCTTATACATGTATTTTCATTGGGGCTTCATTAATGATCACTAATCCTAATATCTAAAAATAAATAAGTACTACTCTAACTCCAAAAGATGAAAATGAATCAGCAGATATATTAATATAACATCATTACAGTTAAATATTCAATATATATAATAACAATACATTCCCCAAAACTATAATAGATTAGTGTTTATGGATACTATATTCATAATCATATAATTTAATTATATTTTTTCAATATCTCCCACAAAGTTCTTCTCAGATTTTACACTTATTATATATATCATACTGAAAAGATATTTTCATTATCTAGGGAAATGAAACATATGAAAGGTTGAGCTTAGATTCATAGTAAAGGAAATCATATGAGATATAAGTCAACGATCATCATTGACTATATTATTAGAAAATGGTTATGATAACCTAATCATAACTTAAGAAATTATTACCCAATAAGAATAATATCACGAATCATGAATAATGATAATAATTTTTTTTTAAAAAAAATAAATAGTTATTAAGAGTGAAGAATCACTAATAATAAATCATTATCTATGAAAACATATCATAAGTATAAGTTATAGTTTTATAGAATATATATAAGCATGGAAATTTTTTTCTCAATCAATCCTCACATCCTAGAATATCATATTAAATTAGTTTCAATCTCTATTCCATCATTTCCTTGATAATGGTTCAATCCCTTGAAAATACTATTGAACAATGTAACTTAATAATCTAGTTTTATCTACCATTCCATTCCATATAACATAATGTGAAATCTATCATCACCCAATTCATTATAAGGATATATAATTCTAGTCCCAAACATTAAATAATGAGAACCATAAATATGGGTTACACTAGATCTTAAACATTTTCATTTTATCTTTATTCTTAACCCCGATGTATATAAAATGAGTTTCATAACAATATCATCATTTCATAATATCATAACCTTTTAAAAAGAATTTTTTTCATAAATATTGTGTCATGTTTTAAAAAGTTTATGTGGAAAAATGGTTTTCATTGATTCATCGTAAGATATTCATCACTATAAGCCATCCAAAGAAAGAAACATGATAAAATCAATATATTTTATATCTAGTGATGTATAAAAATACATGGGGAATTTTGATATAGAATAAAAATAAAATAAAAAGAGAATATTAAATTTTCATTGAATATAGTAAAAATATCCTTTTCTTTTAGTACTATTAATAAATAAAATTCTAAGTATATTTAGAAAAAAATATTATTCTATATAACTCTAAAAAAATAATGTATGATTGAAATAAAATAGTATTTATTATATGGGGAAAGTAAATTCATTTAGTAGATGTAAAAGTGAGGATTCTTTTTCACACTTATAGGAAAAATATTAGCAACGTCATTCTAAAAAAGAAAATAAAATTCCTTTAAAAATTAGAAAATAGATTCAATTGTATTTGTAAATTTATTTAAGTGATTATTTTATTATATAAAAGGTCTTGTTATAAAAAATTTCAGAGAGCATTGATAAGGAAGAAAATGTTTTCTGAACAGAGGGAAAATATGTTTTTTTTAAACCATTTATTTATATTTTTAAGTTAAAAACCAGGTGAAATGTTTCTAATATATAAAAAATTATCAATATTTGGATGATAAGAAAATATAATTGTTTTAAAGGCTAAAACCAATATAATTTACCTCATTAATTATTTAATATAGACAACCATAAAAAGAAATGATATTTTAATATAAACCCTTACCTAAAGTCTCATCATGCTACATATGAGTTCAGGCTGCCAAATATATATATATATATATTATAATTTTATTATAGAAACATATTCATATAAACCTACTATTTATTATTCTATTATAATTTCTAATTGATCCTTTATTAAAAATTCTTTATTAAAAAGATCATTCAGGTGAAAAATGTTATGTTTTCCATGCATGATTGGTTTTGGTGGTTTTTTTACTTTAACCATTATAATGGTTTTCTTAGATATGGAACTATAATCATGTAATAATTTAAATATTTATTAATTATGTATAATTTGATAACTTTTTTTATATATCAGTGATGAAAAAAAAATTACAACACTTTATAGTGATAGTAGTCTATGCATGAACAAGAGTGATGTATATACAATTCGATGGATGAAATAGAATATTGTTAAATAATAATTCCCTTTATAGAAATCATTATTGTTTTACAAATATTATATATATTCCTTAAATATATTTTTATAACCTACCATGCTAATATTAAATGAAAAACAAATCACATTTTTTTGTTTCGTTGGCCGTCCAAACTTACACACGAGCAATATTACCATTTTCCAAAGAGAGGGAAAGAAATAGAAAATAAAATAAACATTATGATAAAAATAATGAGTTATAGTAAATATACTTATTATTTAATGTTAATATAAATATCTACCCTTTTTAGGATGGATAAAAAATTGAGAAATCAAAAATATCATTAAGAACAAATACCTCCTCTACCAATATCCCCCTTTCAAAATCACATCACGGATTATTGGATGGGTGTTCTTAAGAGAAAAGTACTTAATGGTAATGGAAATGGATTTTGGGATAGTATATGGGATTATCATGGTCATGATGCAGATCACTAGTGGTGTGTAGAAAAGAATATATAATTTATTTATTTATATGTGATGGGACGGTCCTTCATTTAAATACCTTAATCATCAAAATATAAAATAGACTAATTTTGTTAAAGTGGCACAAATACAACAAAACATAAAATATAAATTATTCTTTCATCTGAATAAATGATAAAACTTGGATTTTAAGAATTTTTTTATATTTTTTTAGCCTTATTTTAATACCACATTAACCAATTTTACCATTATAAAACTAATGATTTTTTACCTGTGTTATTATTAACAATAAAATAAATAGAATTTTAGCTCACTAAAAAATTTTGAATTTTTTTTCTAAATATGGAAACAAGATTTTATTATTTAATTTATATAATTGGTATATATAAATTTTAAAATATGTGTGCTAAATTGAAAGAAAATAGTTTTGGGAAAAACATTTTGATGAATTTTTTTAATCTATACTTATTCTTTATCCAGTAAAAACCTAAATATAAATATTAAAATTTATTACGAAATATATTTCCAGATAAATTAATTAAGAAACATCATTAAAAGTGATTAATTTTATTTATTAACATTTTAAAACATTGAGTACATTAGAATTTGTTTTAGGAAAATAAACTCTTTTTACATTCATTATTGTTTTCTTAAACTCAATGTAGTATAAAAAAATTGAGTACATTAGAATTTGTTTTATGAAAATAAACTCTTTCTAGGTGATAACTATCACATTTAATAATAATTTTTAAATAGTATATTATTGTTTGTTTAAACTCAATGTAGCATTACAATAAGTCAATATTATAATGAAACATATTTAAAGTGAAACATTTCCCAAAAAAGGGTGTTACATGGTTTCATCCCTCATTTTGAGTAATACAATGAGGATTTTTAGTAGAAGATCCCACCTGATATGGTGATTCATTGAAGCTTTCAAATTCTATGAATTGTTGGCTCATGTATATTTGGAATCACACTTTTTGAACCCAGTGTGAGTATAAATCTAATCATTATAAATATACATTAGATATTAGGATCAAGGTAAAAAGGAATATCAAAATATAATGGAATCATTCTATATTATTAGTGAAATACATCTTAGGAATCCTTCAAAACATTCAGTTTAATGAGGAGAAATTTATATTCTTTATTATATTCTTAATCGTTAAGGTGGAAATGGAAAGGAATGTTTCCATAATTTTAGGATTACTCTACATATCCACTAGGCAGGAAGGGATTAATTAGAATTAAGTGTAAACTATATTTTTATTTTTGAATAATTATATTATTCTTTACCATGATTTTTTTTGAAATATGGTACTTATTCTAAGGTTTTTCATTTTAGTTTTTTAACTTAATTGGATGAATCACCGCTTTTGATCTTGAAAGAATAAAATTTGGTAATTTTTATAGATCTCAAAGATATAATGGTCTATGAAAAAGAATCTAATATTAGGGATCAAGATATCAATTGAATTAAAAGTGTTTAGTGGAAAAAATATCGATCATCATTGACATATTAGGAAGCCACTCTGTAATTCATCAAGCCACTGATTCATGAGTTTATGAAACTACCCAACATGTCAATGTAATCATTTTTGGGAGACAAGGATACCCTACCTATAAATATAAATTTTTATTTTTCATGTTAACAATGAGAACAATATTTATATGTTTTTAAAATAGAATACAATCCCCCACTAGGTGAATTAATGATGTCATAGATTTTTGTCTAACTATTTGTATTCACAATGTTCGATGGAGATGAAGGATAAAAATAATCCATGAACCCAAAATAAAGACATTCCAACAATGAAATTGGTGGTCAATATGTATGTATATTGATTTTGGACAAAAGAACTTTATTTTCAATATTAGTTATCAAATGAGCCATCCCTCTGAATATGGGGAAAAAGGATGTCAACCCATGAACAAAAGTATATAATGATCTTATCCCACCACAAACTATTATGTTATGGATAGTATGTGTAAAATATATAAGGATAAATTCTTGTATGGAGACCAACAATTACAAACATTATTATTAATATAATTTGTTAATTAATATTTCATTAATACATCCAATGATGTATTTTGTTTTAATGTCTTTGAAAATAGGTAAATAAAAAATTAATTAGATAAGGGAAAAAATTAATATAAAAATTACTTAATCCACTTGAAATAAATATTTATTCTTATATCATTTCTCACACCATCACAAGTTATTTTGTAGGGGGCACTCATCATTTGAAAAGGGAGAGCATACATCCCAGAAATGGATAGACAATAGAAATATAACATGAATGATCATCATGGATTATAAATTATATATAACATGATTCCAAAATAAAAATTATATGATACATATTATGTAAATAATTCTACAAATAAAATGCGACATTCAAAATATTATACCAAAGGTTCACTACCATGGTGTTGTAAAAACATTAACAAAATTATTTCACAAAGGAAAAATCATATGTTACCTATAGAAATAATTTTTTTTCCTCAATAAATTTGATTGAAATTAGGTTTTACCATTAATATTTCTAAATCCAAGTCACCATAATAGATCGATTATCATGTCAAATAATTTCTTCAATAAATTTTGAAAAATAATGGGGGGGTTTCATGTATGAGTTATTGAGCATATAAATGCATAAAGACATAAAATTTTCTTTATTTTAATCACATGAGAATGCAATATGGGTTTATTATATTTAAATATCAAAATAACTATATAAATTAACATCTATAGTAATATCCTTCAATTAATTTTGGGTTGGGTACTCACAATATACATGTGGGCATCGAAAATTAAAGAATGATTTCAGCAGCATGATGATTATAAAAAGTGGTTTATATAATATGCCTAATGAGTCATAATTGTAGTATCTCATTAATATAAAATCATATGGATTTTAACGTAATGAACATAATTTAATTCTAACATAGAAACATGGATATCATAAAACTAACAACAAATCATGTACTTAGATAAATGGGGAGAAAAAGATAATTTGTTACCTTAAGCATCAATTTCTAAACATAGAGGAGTGATTACATGTTAGATTTAGAGCTACTCCAAAGGGATTTTGATAAAATATAAAAGTGTGGGGTGACATAATGATCATGGAGATGAATAAAATGGCATATATAGGTCAATATTTATAGCAATTAGATGTGAATATTAAATAAATTTCCAAATATAGCAATTCAAATTATTGGTTTTTGAAATTAAATTATCCATAGTAGACCTATGGTTTTTCATATTACTTAATTAAAAATGAAGTATTTATATAAAATATATAAATTTTATAACCTATAATCATTTTATATAATTCTTCTTTGGGAATAGAATTTTTTTTGAACAAAATTTGGTTTCTAAAATCCTAATTTGGATATTTGAAATTGTAAAGTAGATTATATGTTTGAATTGAGATTTTATATCAATAAAACAGTATATCAATAATTAATAATTTATTTTTTTGTAATGGATTTACTTATTTTAATTATTACCAAATTATTACATATTAATGAGTATAAAAAATAAACCAAATACATTAAACTGTATGATATTATTTATTGAAAAGTAATATATTTTAAAAAATATAAAAAATATAACCATATAATAATTTATTTATTTTGGATTAATAATATATCGTTTACTTAATAATGTAAATTTTTGTGTATGAGAAATAATTATTTTAAATATGTATTTCATATTTTCATTATTAGAATATTTTTATAGAGATACAAAAAAATTCCCACAAAGGATTACTAAATTTTATAAAATCATATGTACAGGTTTATAAATAATATATTCACATAAAATAACAGGCATAAATTATTATTATAAGAATTTTTAATTTATTTTTAGATAGGTATTTTAAAATTATAATGGATATTGTTACTTTTCCAATGTTCAAATAGTGGTAACATTTAAATGTATAGGTAACGGGGCGGGTAACCATTAGATCAGTATGGTGTAAATACTATTTACACCATTCATAAACTTCTCCATTCTAATACCTCACCACTCAATAAATCACATATAATGGTTTTACACTTCCTTTGATAATACATTGTACTCTTAACAATTCCCTTTCTTTTTGTGGTTATCATGGATAGATTGATCTTCCTTGGGGATTTTGATCCTCTGTACTTTATTTTACTATATTCACTAATCATAGATAGATATATATATATACTTTTCTTAGATGTTATAATCATATTATAGTACATAATTTGAATTGTTTTAGTATAATGTAATATTCATTCTATGTGATAATAACATAATAAAATAGTCATTGTGATACATGATTTCATTTAATAGTAAGGTAAGTAATTTTTGGTTTGTCAATGATTCTATTTAAAAAAATTATTTCTCACATCAATTCATGGACTAGATGTTATAAATTTTAGCTAGTAAAAGCTCTTCTATATCCGACATAGATACCTATGTTATAACCTAGAAATGATGGGCCTCACTAATTAATAAAAGGCCAATTTCTCCTAACTAAATATTTCATTCACATATCACACCTAGTAATGTGGGATCATTTGAAGTGCCATTGAGTTATTTGGATGTAGTTCTCAAAATAAGTGATGAAAAGTGATTGTTGCTAAACTAAAAAGATAACTTATTAATGGTACTTGAACTTATTGTACATGGGAATAGAATTTTAATACATGGAGTTGAATTTTATCCTTATACCATACCATTTATAAAAGAGAAACTTGATAACACTATGACTAAGGTAATTATAATTATTCATGGAAAAGGGGGACCTTAATGCGACATTATTAACAATTATTAAAATCTATCATAGAAAATAACTCATATTTTTGTATTGGATTTTCTATTTTATTTTTATGAATAATGTAAATATTATTTTTTTCATTTTGAAAATGAATGTGGTGGTTTCCCCAAAAAAATCACTATGAACTAGGAAAAACATTTTGAACTAAATTGGATTGTGAGAAAAAAAACCTGGGAACTACGTTTGGATAATGGGTCTATTATTTATTTTTACCCAACTATTATTAAAGTCACATGCTAAATGACGATGACTGTAACTACACCCCCATATAAAATAACTTCATGAAATAATATTCAGTTTTGAAAAATTTAAATCTTATCTCATCCTTTAAAAGAAGATTTTTTACACCCACCATACTCCCTAAAGAAACCTAATGAAATATAATGATTTCATACTATTTCATATTCAATGTATGCTACTCTTTATAGGGGTTTTCATCATAATAAAGGAAATCAAGGGTTCATTAAATGTGAAAGTTGATGACTTGTTAAGGCTATTTCTACTGAATGTGTGAGATGAGAAAGAAGATGATAAAACTGATGAAATCTTAGATAAAACAACATTATTTGGTAATATATAGTCTTATTTATAGTATTTTTGTATAGAAATATATATATAAACTAAGAAAACTTATCATAACATTAGTATCAATAATGGACTATATTTTTATCCAATACAACATAATATTTCATGGATGATCAATATATTTAAAAAATATAGAGTTTTCTTAGTTACAATGTGTATAAATGAATTTGATATGTGAAGTGTAATGGTATTCTTCTCTGTTACACCTATTTTAGGACAATACTATGAAGATAGAATACTGTATGAATCTTCAAATAGTATATTATTTTTTACCTCCCTTCATAAAGACTGGTGATATTTTAAAAAAAATCATCATTACAAGTTGATGGGAAGTATTGGAAGATTATAAAAATACTCAAAACTATATCCTCAATGAAAATATATTATATTTTTGGATAATTTATTTCATGTTACCTTTATCGAATTCCACGGACATTGTATATCTTTTAGTTTTTTTGAAATATGTCTCATAATTTGAGATTTCTAAGAAACCATGGACAATATAGCCTATGTGGTTATGAAATAATAGAAATACAAATACTTTCTGGGTTTGGATTCACATCATTACACAATCAAAAATTGGGTACAAAATTATATAACAACTTAGTGAGTGAAATTATTGGGAAATATAGAGTTATATATAATATGGGAATGCGTTATCATCTATAAACCAGTCGATTAATGGAGTTTTACAAATGGGAAAAAACGTTCATTTTGTACAAGATAGTCAAATACTGTGTGATAGACTGAAAAAAGAAGTCAAATGATGAATTATGTCCCAATATTACCATGTAATGGATAATAATGTTTATATTAATATTTAGGATCATTTATATGAATCCACCGAATCAAATAGTGGACCATAAACATCTATCATTGTGGGTTATGGGAATGATAAACATGAATTCTAAATAATATGAGAATAAGTTACATTTTTATCAATATTAGTTAAAGTAATTTATTATACATGCCTATGAAAATTTAAATATCTATAAAGAAAATACCGGGATATCGAATGATCACCTCATCACTCAATGATCATTTTCACCAAAGAAAATGATTTTTTTTGTTTTAAATCATAGTTTCATTTACTTCTAGGGATGTTAAAATACCAAATGGTTGCGTCAATTCATAGTTATCAAATATTTTCACATGGAGCTATAGATATCCAAATAGGTAATAATCCCAAATATTTTATTTAAGCTAAATGGTGTGTCTCTATATTAAAAAAAATTAAGTAAAAAAGGGTGAAAACCATGGTATATTAGCCAATTAATTTTTTATATTGTTTTATATTTGGTTATGATTAATTTTCACATAGTTACTATGTGGACTCTCCACTACAATACTAACAGAACCTTATGGACCTCACATCATTTATAGAGGGAAATATTGAGCTTCCCGAGAAAAACACCACATCATTTCATTTCATGAAATGTGACATGTTAATTTAGATTATGATTTGAAGATTATTAAAATTATATTATGAGGTAGAGGATGTGACACCTATATAGACCTTATTTTCTTTGGACACCCCTAATCATGTTAATATAAACAATGAATGAAAATTGTCAAAGTGAAATAGTTAGCTTTGTCGGAGAAGAAGTTACTCATTACATGGAAATTCAAAGGAAACCCCAGCATCATTTCTAGAGAATGTACCTAGGTCACCACACATGGAATTATGTTCCAATTGAGTGACATGTCATATAACCATAACATAATAATTCATGGGATTTTACTATTAATTAGTAATTTTGTTATATTGGAAATCATGCCACAATGATTTTTTTTGTATAAATATTACTATTAAAATATCTTAGAAGATTAAACGACCCCCTCCTCTCCTAAGACTAGAACTAATATTTATAGCTATACTCCACCTTCCTCCTTATTAGATGAGCCATAATTTCCATGTTAATCACAATTTGGATCCTCCATTAAGATTTGGAATCTTTCCCATTTTTAAACCCCCATTCTCTACCATTTCAAAAAAAATCCTCTTCCCAATCATTCTATTTCACTCAAATAAGACTTTCATCATTTTCAACCACTAACTTTAAACTACATTAAAATAGTTATATCATATTTTATTTTCCTAAAAACATTTTCTGTAGCCCACAATTATGTCCATCACATCCAGTCCCCAATTTAAATACATTCATTTAAAGAACCCATCTAAGGTACATACCCAATATATCAAGAAGAAGTGAAACATACCACCATCACACTATCAAAAAACATCCCATGTACCTTCTTTATTCTCCTATTCATCTTCCCATTCATCTCATGGGGAGGATTCTCCGTTATAAGACATCAAAATTCTCTTACTCATCAAAAATCCAAAACACAAATAATGGATTTCCATGTTGTGGATAAAGACCATCATTACTAATAAGGTTGTGGTCAAGGATGTTTTTTGGAATATAATAATGAAGTGATAATAAATACAATATCATATATACACTAATAGAGCATTTAAAAGGATATTTAGTTGGTATACAATTATATTTTATATATTTTTTATATCTACTTATGATAAATTTAGTTGAGGTTCATTATACTCGAGGCATGTAGTAGTGGATATTATATTTTTCAGAAATTAATGTGTGGTTAGGTATCTAAAGAGTAGATTCATTGATAAATTTTTAATTCAATAAAATAATCCATATTTCCAATAAAAACGTTAATTATTAGGCATGGTAAAAGACAACTACTAATCACGATATTAAGAATAGACCTAATACTAGAAAAGTAACTCATTATTGGGGTCCCATTCTGGGGATTATTCAACGATCCCTAGACAATTCATGGAATTTAATGGGTAATTTTTATAGACAATAAGATAATAGGATGATTCGATTCAATATACTAATTAATAGTTTCCATCCATATCAAAGGACTAAAAATTAGAACAATACATTTATGATCAGATAATGTATTCCAGATAGATTCTCATGAGGGGTAAGATTAACACTTACCTAAAAAAAATCTCAATCCTGAATGATAATTCATAACTAATATCATCCTTGAGGATAGTAAAATTATTATACCATTATTTGATTTACAAGTTTTCACTTTTACAAAATTAGGTGTTTAAATAATAATGTGTGGATGAGTATTCATATTTTTCATATGAGGACATGTAGGGATAATATTAGAATGTTTCTATGTTATGGTAATCCACTATATATTCCATGGATATAGTACTCAGAGAACCCTTTCATACGTATTCACCGTATATCATACTGAAGAATTATATATTTTATTTTATTCCTCTCTAGGTGATCATAATTAATCATGTATCTCTCTTTCAATCATTGGTGTTCTTGTTTCCTCATCTACTCATTCACCCATTTACTCACCCACCTTGCCCATCCATAATTCCATGACCACATGGAAAATAATATTTGGACATGGCCTATTCCAAAACTAGTTATTAGCATAAACCTATTGACCAATATAATTATATTATTTTGAATATGCTTAATGGTTCGGATTCTAATCATGCGTATATATGGTTTATTTATTTTAATGTGTAAATACCATGAAATTGAAACTATAAATGTTGATTCATTTATCAATGAATCCACTTGATAGAATGATTATTTCTAAATTAGGGATTTATCCCATGTATACAATCCAGATCAAAATATACTCTCCTTAAAACAACCACCAATAGCCTCTGAGGACACTATTACTCTCATGGATAAGAAATCTACAGAGTATGAGCCAATAGATTTCATATCTTCTAAAAAAACTTTTTTAATTACGATTTAGGTATCTGGCAGAATTATCTATATTAAAAATCTTTTTCTAGGGTAGTATATTCGTTAAAGAGTATGTGACTTAGACCAAAAGACATAGTATATCTCCACCTCCTCCACTTTTCCCATTTTTTATATGAACTTATTTTTAAATTTAATAATTTTTTTCATGTGATTTTGATTATTTTCTACCTAATTTCTATAAATAATAAATTACATTGTGTAATAAATTTATAAATATGGTTTCATGATCGTTTATTAGAGAATTATTTTTTATTTTAAAAAATAATAATTTTATGTATTGATTTTTCATTCTATACGTTACTAAACATTTCTAAAAATCACATATCCTCAATATTCTCTAGACTATGTTAATAGAGAGAGATAATTTAACCAATATAGATCCCATTATATCTTAATAGTTTTTTAAATTCCTTACTTATACCATAAAATTTTAATACACCATTTTTTCATTTATTTTCAATAGTGAGGATACTATATGTTATAATTTTTTGGTGAGGAATTATAGAAACCAAATGAATTTTGTCTAGAATCATTTATCTAAGAGAAATTTTTTTATTGTATTCTTTATTTTTAACCTGAAAATTTTATAACAAACCCGGAAATAGTGGTATAATTTTTTTGTGTAATTAAATTAAAATAGATATTGTTTTATAATTATATGGAAATCCATGATGATTGTAGAATGTAATTTTACCTCGGGTTCTAAATTTCTAATTCAATTACTGATTAGTAATTATAAAATTATTAATTAACAGAATAATATTATAAAATTAGATTCATTGTAATCATTTTACGCCATTTTCTTATTACTTCCCATACCCTCTTTCTTGAGAGATCTTCGAAAATTCATCACTATCAGAAATCATGTTCTTATCATATCAATGAAATAATATTTTTCAAAAAAAATTATTTTAATTAGGACTTTTGTTTTTAAGAACATTGTCATTTGTATATATCTTATGTTTTATACTTTCATAAGATTATAATATTCTTGATCTTCCATAATAGTATTAAACAAAATAATTTATTAAATTATCTACAATAATTCATTTTCTATAATTTTTTTATTTTTTTGATTTAGCATTATTAGAAAGATTGTGGACCATGGAACTATTAGGGGTAATTCCATGTATGGGAAGATGTGTGATTCCTATAGGGAAGTGGAATTTTTATTCAAAGTTTTTTTACATTTTAATTATGTAATTTATCATATATTTTTGAAATATGATTGTGTCAATTGTTTATACTATGGAACTATTTACAATCACCTTTTGTCAACTAATGATCATGTTATAAATATTATAATTACTTTTGTGATATTGTCAATGAAAGGTAGTGGAAGGAGTGTTTGATTTGTTCTGTGTACACTAACAATGGAAAAATGTTGAGAAAATTAAAACTGGAGTTATAAGATGTTAAATGAAGAAATAAAAGGTAATATAGCATTGTGATGCTAGTTATATCATTCTTATTTTGAAAATAAACAAATTGAAGGAAATTTATGTGGTCCTAATGTAGTTTAAAAAAGAAATAAATGTATTATTTTTAGTGGGTATTTATATAATTAAATTTAATATTATAAAATATCTTTGACATCATTATAATACAATTAGTGGGTATTAACAATTTATATGTTCGTAACAATTAAAAAGTAAATTACTATAATTTTATGTTTTGTATATAAGATAAAGAAACAACACAGACTCCATATCACTATAATTTTTTATAGACCTATAAAATTTCATACTGATTGTTATTTTCAAATAGTGTTATCGGCTCTAATATATAATTTTATGAAAGGAATATAAATATTTTGAACTGAAATCCCCAATAGTTTCAAGGCCTCATTATGAAGTTGGTGAGGTTAAGAAACATTTCTATTAGAGAAACATGAATGATGAGTCAGATGTATAATATATTATCCAAATATTTATTTCAATCCTATTTCAAATGTGACATATAATAAAAGATACTCTTTATTATCTCATTACATGGGTTCTTACCCTAAAATAGACAGATAAGAGTGGTATTATATATATATATATAACTATTTACATTAATACTATGAGATATAGTTTATTCCAAACACTATGTACTCATTATGATATACAACATTTAGAATATTGAAAATTTCATATTCATTTTTGAAAATGAGTTATACAAAAATATTATTCTTTTATCATTACATTACTATTTCCCAAAATCAATTATTAAAATTAAATATAAAGACATTGGATAAATCACTTTCAGATATTTTAACCATGTTTCAGTAATCTAATAAAAACTTGAATATTAATAATCCTCTATTATTTATAGGGAATATAAAAAATTAATACAATAGAATATTTGATAAAGAAACCATTTCATAATCCTTCACTGAAATAAAATATCTAGATAGAGAGAATATGTAAAACTGAAGATTCAATTATAGTAAGTGAAATTTTCTTTCTGAAGAAACAATAATAAAACCCACAAATATATATTCAACAAATTTATTAAACCCAAAATTATAAATATTTAAAAATTTAATAAGAAAAAAATGGATATAATATTTTTTATCACCATATTTAATTAATCATTTCCTTAAATACTAATATTTTCTCAAAAACATTGAACTTTCATTTAATAGTGAAAAAAAGATAATTTTATAAAAAACGTTCTTTTCCATTATGTATTTAAAAGTAACCATATTTTCATTTGAAACTAAAATAATAGTTATTCTATTTTGTTAAAAAAATAATTAATTTTATTTTAACAAACATTATTCTTAACTTTAGTATAAAACATTTTATACTGAAAATATCAATTTTTAGAAAAACCGTTTTTCGTCTTGTTTTATGGAAATAAATTAAATGAAATTTCTAAAAATTATAAGAGTTTTTCTTTGTGAAATGGATTTAATATTTGGAATAATAACATATGAAATTATTTAATAAGTCCAACATAATTTTCTATCATAAAAAATATTAACCATGGTAGATATGTATCACCTCAGTTAATGGTAAAATGGGTTAAATTGGTAAAATTAGTGATATAAGACTAAAAAATAACACAACATACCTGATTAAACCACCATGGTTGGTTGTATAATATAAATAACCTTACCATACCAATATTAATACCCTTGTCATAGAGGATCATTTTTCATCATAATACCATCATAATAATTTGTTATGTATAAACTTATGGAGGCAGTTTGATGAAGAGGTTTAATTTTTTACCGAGAGTTTTCATTTTATTTACTATTCTTCCACGTTAAAATATTAAATAGTCATGATCATATAATATAGAAATTATCTTATATATAATTAATTTTTTATTTTTGTGGAAAATACTTTATTCACCTCTTTTACATACTACATAAAATGATATCATCTATCAGCATACTTATAGTCTATCATCTCCATATATCTCTACAATTCGTTATTCGTTAACACATTACATGGATAATTATAAAGAGCTAATAAATATATAAAATATTTATGAAATAATTAGTAAGTTCGAAATATAATATATCATTACCCTTCTTATAATTCTTTCTATTTATAATTATAATGTCCTTCTTTCATATGTGGGGACTACCATCTCTATGATGCGATGTGAATAATTCATCATGTCATCCATTTATAAATGATTCAAAATATTTATTTCATTGATTCATATAGTTCCAATATGTTTTTTAAATTCATTAAATTATGCATTCATGAGGAATATTCAAGGGATGAATCATTTTACATAATAATAACATTAAAAAATGTTATTATTTAGAAATAATAATTTTTATAAGAAATTATTGATAACTAAATTTTGGACTGTTATAAATAGATCATATTTGGTATTATAAGTATTTAAATGGTTAATTTATTAAAGTACAATATATTTAAATATATTATGTAGTAGGATAAAATCAATACTAAAACAATTTTCACTATATGTAAGGGATTATTTCGAAATATCATCGTTATTCAGGATTGTTTATGTTTATATCTATTTTGGATGATTTATATAATCTTTATTGTCATTAAACTAATATATTTTATTATCATATATCAATTTATGAGTTTTTCATGTATTTCATCTATATTTTCATCCTTTTTACACAAACATATTAAAATAAAATTTTATAGGAAAAATTCTATATAAAAATGGTGAAGAATATTTTCCTTCCCTTTACATATTTTCTTTAAAATGTTATACACAATGGAATTAAAAATTTAAAATAATTAACTAAATTCATTTTTAACTTTTTATAATTTATTTAAAAAAATCATGGATTGTTATTCTCATTTTTTTAAAATGTAATTTTTACACATGAGTAAATTGAATCATTATTTTAATGTTTACCACATGAGTAGCATTTCCTACGACTACGATTATTCATTAAATTGAAGATTATATTACAAGTTTGCATTGTTATATTCAAGGAAATTATTCTCATAATATTATGTATAAATTATATTTTAATAAAAGTTATTTAAAAAATTAATTGGGTATTATCTTCAGTAAAACATTCATTCGATTTTTAATGTATTTTCATCTATGTACATATATGTTGGTGAATATTATGGATTACATGTGATATAATCTATTAACACCATTCACATAATTTCCCTTTATGTCTTATAATCATTTTGATATATATCTTTATTGGGTAGAATTATATCATTCCATATGCTAGTTTTTTAAGAAAAATGTTTATGTTGATTAAATACTGAATCATTATTCACCCAATACATTTGATGAATTCATTAGAATTACATTGTGGATGGGAGGGCCAATTATACCCCCTTGATGAATCATCTTGTCTTGTGTAAATTGTTTTATGTTTTTATAATACATATTACCTATTTACATATGCTTTATTGGAAAAATTCCATGATGGTAAGATTATGATGTCTGAAATTATGTATAATATAATTATAGAACTACTCATTGTTATCCATTGGATTATTTATTTTTTATATCATCTTTTCATTTAGTCTACAAAAATGATATTAATTATATAGAATATTTTATTATTATTTATCTATTCTATATTATTCATTCTCTATTTATTTTATTATAGAATCTATTGTATGAATTCCATTACTAATAACATGATCTCACCCTTTGATATATTTTTTTATCCATTATACTATTAATGGGTTAGTGAATGATTTCAAATATATTACTATAATAAATAATAGTGTTATATTTATATTTTTTATGTTTCGTTTCATGATTTCAGATGAAAGGTGAGGATATTTATATATCTATTCTACAAAAACTACTATATTATCCTGTCCTTTGGGATGAAATACCTTTTATTTTGTTCTAATGTGTAAAAATAAATAATTTCATTATGTTACTGGTATCAAGTTGTTATATATGGTATCAATTGAGGATTTGTATAAAAATTTGGAACTAGATTTAGTAAAACATATAATAGATAAAATAACACTTTGAATTTTTCCGAGGATAAGTATTAGTATAGAATAATATCATAATGTTTTGTTAATGTAGATATTATGGGGTTTTAAAAGAAAAAAAAATCCATATCATGATACTATAATGTATATCCATCATTGTAATAGATGCATAATGGGTTAACAACTTTGAATTAAGAGGATTGGATATTAACTCAATAATTATCAGTGGTAGATGAGTGGACCTTCGAATGTACACATTTCGATACATTCTAGAGGGACATGATTTGGATTATTTTCATGCTATTTAAAATCCATTATGAATTATATTATTTTTTTATGATTTTACAAAAAATATTAAGCATATGATTCTACAAGTAGAATTTTAAAAAAAAATTATGTTACGTGTTACACTAGATTAAGTGTCATATATTATGAATTACAATTAATTTTTTTGATCTAATTAATTATATTAAAAATTTTAGAAATGTATCATAGAAAATGTAATGGTAATTCTATCAATATACAATATATATATATATATATTCATCCTAGAAAAAATGTTGAGGCTATAACTAGAGCTAGACCAAGATGATTTATAACTATATTAGGGAATTTCACTCAGGTTCTATCTAAAATCATTTACCATATAGGGTAGTCATTTGAACCCCATCATGGTGCAATAATGATAGGCTACTTTATTGGTTAGGATCTTTTACCATTCGA
The DNA here is from genome assembly GCA_963277665.1 of Viscum album. Classification (NCBI taxonomy): domain Eukaryota; kingdom Viridiplantae; phylum Streptophyta; class Magnoliopsida; order Santalales; family Viscaceae; genus Viscum; species Viscum album. The sequence continues at coordinate 777,086,585 of OY728131.1, read as the reverse complement.
TGGAACTACTAATCCATTACTAGTTGAGAAAAAGTTCATGTCCTTAGAGAAGATATTTATTACATTAGGATGTACCAAAATAGTAAAAGTTAGCATTGTTTTTCTTTATTAGAAAGAATACATTGATCAATGGTGGAGATTACTCCATAACTCTAAGGAGTCTGAGGAAGTAAAAAATATGATATGGAAATAATTAAAGGATATATTCCCTAAAAAATATGTTAATCATTATTTAAATGTTGATATGGGGAGTAAATTCCTTAATCGATGAAAAAAATGAAGGAAAAAATATGATAGATTATGAAAGTAATATTATATTATTACGAACTTATCTTGTAAATTGTGTATATAAACCAATTAGTAAGTCTCAACATTTCTTTCATAGAATAAATACACGATATTAAAGGAAATTAGTATCTCATAAAATTTTCTTATATGGGGATAAAATATAATGTTCCGTCAATATAGATAAATAATTATACATGTATTAATTTTTCCAAATGATTCAAGAAATGTAGTGGGTGGTTGATGACACTATAAAAGAAAATATGATAAAATGAATGAAAGGTGCGGAGGAATTTCCAACATATAGTAATTGTTAAAGAAAAAGCTATGGAATATGATTTTTAAGAAATATAATTTTCTTCTAGTATGGACAGAAAGGTCATCATGATTATGATGTCATGTGGAAAAGAATCCTATAATGTTCAATATTTCAACTATAATTAGATGGGGTTCTATGAAAATGAATTGTTAGTGATTCAATAGAATTTTTTTTAAATAAGACAAATGGTGAAAGTCCATTCTTATGTGATCACTCTAAGTGAGGCTAAAGATTATAATGATGTAGTCTTATGTACATTGTTTATATCCTCAAAATTATCTAATTCTATATTTGATTCTAGATATTCCATACTTTTTATATGTTTCATGTTATCCAAGAAAACAAAATAATTTCCTCGAAACATGAGAATATATTTATAAATAAGGACTCATAGTGGAAATATTATTAAAAAATTTGTATCATATGGCCCTCTTCATAAGATTATGAAAAAAAATAATGATAATACATGGATTTAAGTAACTCCCTATGATTCCAATGATTTTAATAAATTCCAATGGATTTTTTAAATATGTGGTGGAAAATCTTCGAATTGAGAAATATAATATCTAAAACAAAACAATAAAAAATTAAAGCCACTAAATAATGCATGATAATAAGGTAAACCCACCCAATGTATTTCCATTTATATCAAAACCAACCCCTGACCATGTAGCGTAGTGTAATACATCAAATATTAAATTAAATAATGGATTTTATCCAACATAAATCAATGAAAACTACATAACTCCACGATCTAACACGAACCATGATCTTCTCCACAAAACCACCCATGTATCACAATATACCACTAGGGATGTTTGTTAACTTATCTTTTCCAATTCCTTAATGAATAATATATATAAAATAACCTATGTAACAAAAATGAGACGAGTAATAAACCTTAGTAGGATTTCCCCAAATGACATCCCTACTCATGCCACTATTGCGGAAAATGTTAGCACATTTATATAAAAAAATGATATAATTGTTTTTCAAAAAATATATATCAAAATATAAAACTACTTTTAAATCAACACAGTTTCCATAAAAATCAATATATCAAAGTAATGTTACTAGAAATTATTAAAAACCATTTCACAAGTTCCATTTCTGTATAATCATTCCATTCTATATATTTACACTTCCAATGCTACATGCACACTATACATTTCTATACCCGTGATTGCTGAGTTATCAATTTACTTAGCCATCACATAATGATCCTTTTGGATGGGGTAAAGTCCTGACCATTACCTATACCACTAATATTGGTGGATACATCATAACCATTTCAGAAAAAAATTTACATGAACACAAAAACTATTATTCAAAAAATAAATTCCAAATTTCTATTTAAAAATTTTCAATAAAGCCAAAATATTATTGAAACCCATTAAAAAACCATTTTAATAAAACACACAATTTATTTAAAAAACATTTCCATGATTCAAAACCCTACAAAAATTTTAAAATTAATTTGAAAATCAGGATAACACATTCCCTTTCCACAAAAAAGCCCAATTTTTTCGATTCTATATACAGTCACTAAATAGTGTTTCCAATAAAAAAAAGTAGAAAAAAATAAATACCAATTTAAATAAAAACAATATATTTCAAACTAGTACATTATTTTCTAATAATAGGAGTTGATGTTGAGGCCACCTACCTTGTATTTTATCCAAAAAATGAATAATGACACTCAAATGGCCACAAAAACAGCTTAAATCTCCAAAATCCCACCTTATATATCTTCTCCTATCACCAAAAGTACAAATATAATAATATATGGAACTAACTACCATATATATATATATATAATATATGTATATCTATGAAACTGAAGTATATAGATAAATAGAGGGAATTAGATCAAAGGGAAAACAATAAAAGCTACCATAAAAGAATACTTTCTATAAGAATTAGGATTCAATACACTGGGAAACATCATCGATTCACTTGTAAATTGATAGGATAAGACTCCACTACATTTGGGATGTGATAATATATTGTTATGGACGTTTTGGGGAAAATAAGGGGTTTATTCTTAATCCTTACCATGATCCACCTTTTGATGATCTTGTTTTTAGAATGATCACAGTTAGTTTCACGGTTAGGAAACCCAAGCGCTAACCATGTTGCATCAATTTCTTCAAGGAGGAACTATTAATAATTGGCCCACCCTATTAGAAAAAAATGTGTCAGACATGAAAAATCCCATTGTCTTAAAATGAATGGTTTCTCCTAGGAAGATGCATAGTTTGGAAAAATCGCCTACGTCCCCATGTATCGTCCATGTAACCTTTTTCTCATTGTGTGTGGTTTTCCTGTAGGAGTTTCATGGTTTCCCAAAATGTTGAACCGACAATGAACCTATATTAAAATCCCTAAAAACATTCTAAAAGGTTTTCAAACCCTCCCAATCATTACCAAAAGGCATTATATACATAATATTAATAAAACAGATGTTACATACTTGAAACTGGGGGTATGAAATTCTCCACACCATTAAAATTTCCATCCCTAGAAAGTTTATAACACTTCTACAAGAAAACATTAATTCCATTACACTACAATTTAATTCTCATGTTCTCATGTATCTTCCTTTATCTAACCTTGTTTCCACAAAACTAAAAATATATTGATGCTCTTTCAATGAAATAATTTATCCTGCATATCAAATATATGAACTGGTGCATGCAGCAATGAGGCATCTGACTCAAGGTGAATGTGACCCTGTTAAATCACATGGTTAGGATCATGATAATAATTTTTAAACTGAGATACATGAAACTCATTATGAACCACACTGAACCATGGTGGAAATTCAAAATGATATGGCACCTCACAAACCCTCTAATGTATCACAAAATGGCCTATATATTAAAGATATAAATATAATTTCTTCCATAAATTATTATTCCCAAGCCTTGGATATACCCTCAAGAAAAAATAATCACTCACTTAGAATGAAAAATGTTGTCGATGTGGATTTGTAAAAAAAATCTTATGACTCTATTCCATCTCCATATATTTCTTCATCAAATGGATTTTTTTTCATTGTTTCTTTGACAAGAATTGTCCCAACTAGTGAAGTCTCACATATTTCATCCAAAAAAAATTATAGAACAAAAAGTATTAAAAACAATTCATCAAAAGGATTCATAAGTATTGTCACTTGATAGTATTTATTATATGATGACTCCACTAATGGTGTGTGCTCTTCCCATGAGTCATGAAAATCCATTAGAGAAGCTAAAAACATGCCTTCCAATGTTTGTATCATCCATTTAGATTTTCTATCTATCTTAGTATGATACATTATACTCATTTTCATCTATGTCAGATATTATTTCATTAAATATTTCTAAATATCCGATGTAAACCTCATATCTCAGTCTAAAACTATTGAAAATACTACATCATATATCTTTACCACTTCTTAAATATATATTTTTTACTAGTCCTACAACATATAAGATTGAAAATTGTAATTAAATTGGCCAATATAGTTAGATGATCAACTATCACCAATTTAGCATTGTTTCCCTAAAAACTTCCTATGAGAGCTATTAAAAAATCCATATTTATCTACTCCCATTTCCAAATAAAAAAAGGTAAAGGCTAACAAATACCTACAAGTTTAAAATTATCTTCCTTAACATGCTGACAATTGAATAATCTCAATAAAAACTCATCCTCCTTTTTTTGTAACTAAGAAAAAAACTGAATTTTCAATTCCGTATAAAAATGTTGTATTCTATGAAGAACAACACATGTGTAATGGTGGTGTGAATGAAGAAGTTTTTCCTAACAAGCCACATATATGACCATCTAATTTTTAAACCATATAATTGAACTCTTGTCCGACTTCCATCCCACAATTTTCAACCCTCCATTGGGTTTTGACCGCATCGCAACACATTATGAATCATAATACTATGAATCCATTACTATCTTCATCAAATTAAGAACCAATGAAATTGGAATGAAAATTGTAACATCACCTCATTATTAACATTACATGTTCACATCATCTGGAATAGACATGAACTACTACTCATCTAAAGTGTCTTTTTTAAAATCAGTGTATGCCACTACGATTAATGAATCGTCCATTGAGTTACCTTTACTTGGTCTTGAAATCAATTCCATGTCATAAATTCAGATATACTCCATCCATATTCCTTGTCTCATGTTTAAAATCATTTGTGATAAAACATGTTTCATGATTTTATGATCCACAAACAGAGTGAATTTCTCTCCAAAGAGGTCATGACACATCGTCTTCATAGCATAGACTAGAGCCTCTAACTCCATATAGTGTTTTTGGTGGTTCTTCATAAGAATACATAGCTTTATTTTTCCATAAGAAACAACATGAACTCCCTATTCGAGAACACATCCAATAACAAATCTTGAACCATCATAATACACCCCATACCATTATATGGATTCTAGAAATTTTAAGATTGTTGCTAATGTAAGGTGATCATTTAACTCTTGAAAATATTTTTTACATTCCGTTATCAATTGGAATAGAACATTCCACCTTTTAAAAGTTTTCATAGATGAATATTGTAGTGATAAGTCACAAACCAAGCATCAGTAATAATCTTCTATACCAAGGAAATTGGGTATCTCAATAAAATTCATTGGTGGTTTCCAGGATATAACAGCCTCTATTGTTTGTGGATCCATTTGAGAAACTCTTTTAGAAATAAAATTTCAATGGAAACATACCTATTTTATTTAAAAATTACAATTTGATTATTTGGAATCTAACCGATGATAATGTTACATTCCTAAGACTATCACCATGTGTTTCTCTTGATCAACCATTTTCCATGAATACTCTAATATATCTTCCAAAACACCACCAAAAAATAATTCAGATGTCATTTAGATATATGATTCATCAATTTCATAAAGACTTCAACTACATTCATACTACAAAAAGGAATCAACACATATTCATAATGGTCATATCTACATCTGAATGCTATATTTGGAATTCAACCATTATGAACCTACAATTAGTCATATTATGATCATAAGTTATTATAAGAGATGTCTTTATCTCATATTAATTTATTAATAACTCATCAATGTGTGGAATTGGGTATGTGTTCTTTATCGTATCTTGGATAGGCTTATGATAATCCACACACAACCTTCGAGTTTCATCTTGATTTTTCAAAAACAAGAATGGTGTTTCCCATGGAATTGTTCTTGATTGAATGAAACCTTTTCTTTTTATCTCTTCCAACTACACATTCACCTTACTTAATTAATAGTATGCAATTGAATAAGAAAATTAAAAATTGGACTAGTCCTTTTAAGGATAAAAACCATAAATTCTACTAAACATGGTGGTTGAATCCTTGGGAACTTGTCATGAAAACATATTAAAACTAATAACCCACTACTAGAAAATACTTAACCTCAATCTCTTCAATTGATGATAATTTCAATTTATTCAGCTGGTAAAAGACAATTCAAAATGTCAGTTCTAATGAGTCTGTTTCACCTTCCTTTACATTCTGATCACTATTAAATATATTTTTGACACCATCATATGTCATAAAACTTACCCTTTAGGTATTATAGTTGATTTGGTCCTTGAACATCATCATCCAATCTATTTCTATAATTATGGAATATACATCCATTTCCATGACAAAGAAATCCAATATCAATTCATCTCCATCGACATTTATAAAACATGCTCAAAACAAAAAGGGTAAACATTCTCTTTTACCCAGAGGATATTGATTTTTTAACACATAAGAAGTCATCTCAGTATTTAAACATGGAAAATTAACAATATGCGAAGAAATTAATGAATGATATTCGCTCATATCAATAATAGGTAATATAAGAGAAGATTTCAAAAAATAATAATACCTCTCATGATTTATTGTCCATACTGATCGTCTACAATAACCTGCCCACATTCATGTAGTTTTGTTCTAACGATACATTCTTCATTATTAATATAATAAAGTTTCCCTTTTTGAGGATTCTTAGTATTTCTGGAATCATAATGGATATAATTGTTTTATGAATAAGAGGTATTTTTCTTCCATCACCCCATCGTACCATAGGGCATCTGCGACACGTGAGAAGTGTCCCTAACACTCAACCTCAGATCACTATGAAAATCATGTTGAAGATTCCCCATATTATTTTAATTATGGATTCCTATAAGAGGTACCAAATATTGTCACTTAATTTTTTTGAATGAACCATAGTAAAAAAAACCAAGGTTGGATGTTTAGATTTGGAGGAAGATTCATTAATCCGGCAGTTTGATTCTTAGCCATACTCCAACCTTGGAAATAGGTGTTCCTTTTATATATGTTTACAGCATCATAGTTTCCACTATTTCCCATAGGTATCAACATAATCCATCTATCCATACCTCATGAGATTTCCATTTCAGTCATAGTTTCTCTATTCACAATATAGGTATAATCAGTAATACGTAGAAGAAAAATAAATGATTGAATCATATACCTCATCACCAATTAAAATAAGCATGCCTTCAAGGACGAACATATAAAAACTTTTACTGAATATAACACTATATTAATGAATTTTTTCCCATAATATGTCTTTATGAGGCTCTCATAGTTCTTGTATTGTATATATGTTGTTCTAGTGGTCCAAAATGTATAAGGATGTAATTTTTTTGAACACTTATTCAAAATCCTATCATAGAAGTTCCTCATATAATTTTTCTAGAGCTACTAAATACTACCATTAGCATGAAATATTCTCTAATATATGTGACTCTATCATGAAAATCAACTCTACTAGTGTTTCTATGAAATCTATGATTTCTCTACCCTATTGAGTAACACTTGTACTTTTTCTTGTTCTGAATCATAACTAAATATGGGTGGATTCTAATTCTGGAACTAGATTGAGGAATCCATTTTCCTTGGTTCACCCCTCATATTCCATATATCCACAATATGAATGGATTGGAATATACTTTGAACCAACTATTAATTCACTTGGGGCTCCGGTGGAACCACATTCTTCCACAACTTCTTCCAATTAGTTACTATGAGGCCTACCAAGTTCATTTTTCTATAGAGACAACAACTGCCATACGCCTCACTCGCTATCAACTTATGTCTAGAATAATTAAAATTCAATCACAACATACCTTAAGAAAATTGATTTCTCGAATTCAATTTTTATCATGTTCCACCATTTTTAATAAATGCATCTTTCTTTTGAAAATTAAACAATTATTAAAATATCAAAGCAATTCTATTCTTAATAATATATCATTGGAGAACAATTTCAACATTTTTTTAAAATCAACACACTGCACCAAATCCTATATCATTACTCAAAATTAGATATTCACTCATAGTGTGAAGTCAATTTTATAATTCATGTCATTTTATTATCATAGGATAAACACCCGACAATGGTATTTCAATAATATATGTTTCTCCAAAACCATTATGTACCCAACTCTCTAGTAACATAAAGTTTAGCATAAAAAAGTTAGATACATATTTATATGCTCTACATTTCATGTCCCAAAAATTCTACTTATTTCTGCCAAATCATCAAAAGTAATAAACCATAATGAATATCTACTCCAAGACCGATAGAATTGATGATCACTTGTTAGTCAATTACTGAACAAGCTGATACATCGTGATCCAAAAAAATTATCTGGAAGGACTGAGATTTGTATCAATTGTAACATCCCTACCCTCCTCATCATCATGATAAGGTAGAAAAAAATTACATAGCCTAATGTGACATACCAAACATTCCAATGGCAGGAAATAAATTACAATGGATTCATTAAATAGGTAGTGTATGATTTTACTTCAAAGCAATAAAACAACTAAAACTAAACAATATACTACCAAAACCACTCCATGATTCATGATAACAATGTAATAACACTCTATGTACAACCACTAATATCAAAACCAACCCAAGAAAATGTTTACTAGTGGAAGACAACAAATATCAACACTCACATCGGATGACAACCAACAAAACAAAATTAAAACAACATAACTCCAAGCTCCAACATGCTCAATTACCCACTCTAATGAATATCCTAAGTATCATTATTCACAACATGAAAAGTGTGATACATTACCTTTTCCTATACCTAGATAAACAATATGTTTAAAATAAAAAAATTAACATATTACGGTTCAGTAATCTAACACAGTAGGAATTCCAAAAATCACATCCCAACTCAATCCACTAGGATAGAAATAGTTGTCAGACATATATAAAATAAATATCTAAAACATTTTTTAACTATATATATCAGAATATAAAAAAACTTCCATATAAGAAAAATTCCAAATAAATTTTTTTTACTAAGATAATAATGTATAAAATGTTTTAAAACCATTTCACAACTTATATTTTGTCATAAACATTCCATTAGACATATCCACACATCCAACCATGCATGCAACATGGACCTCCCTATATTCACATGTGGTGACTCATCCATTCACTAAGTTCACACTTAATGAAAAAATTTAATGGATGGAATTCCTAACCCTTACCCATCCTACAAATAATCGGAGAGTCTTCATAACCTTATATATATCTAATGAACATGAACACACCAAACCATTTTGCCAAAAAAAATCAAATAAATTCAACCATTTCAATAAAATGGTTCTTTTTTATTTAAATATTTCAAACAAACATTTCAATAAAACCAAAAAATTTATTGAATAAATTTACTTTTCATCAAAACCCAAATTTAATTTTAAAATCATCATTTAAAAATCATGTTACCCATTTATGTTTACACAAAACATTTTCTAGTTTCCAAAATTCTATAAACTGCCTCTAAAGACAGCTTCTAACAAGAAATTCCTAACAATTTCTCAAACCATTTTCAATAAAAACTCACTATTTAAAAATAATCCATAAATTTATAATAATAGGATTTGGGATTGAATCCACCTACCTCCAATTTTAGGTTTAAATTGAATAATGAAACTAAAATACCCATGAAACTAGGTTGACTCTCCAAATAACAACCATATATCTACCCCCTATCACTAGAATGACCAATTATAATCATATTTGGCACCAAAAAACATATATATATATATATATATATATATCACTATAAAATTTAGATATATTAAATTGATTGGGAGGGAGAGATAAGTATATATAAGAAATCCAAAGTGAAACTGTAATAAATGAATCCCTACATCAAGAATAAAGCATCAATACACTAAGAAACTCCTTCTAATTAATACCAAATCGATGGGAGAAGACTCCATAGACTTTGGGTATAGAAAATGTTGAGTTAATTCCATTTTGGGGGAAAGGAGAGGTAAATTATTAATCTTGATCTAGATCCACTTTTTGGATCTTGTTTTTAATTGGTGCACGGTTAGTCACATGGTTAGGAAAATCATGCGGTAACCATGCACTAGGAACGACCTCAAGAATGAACCTCTCACGGTTGGCTCTGTCAATTAGAAAACCATGAACCATGCCTGAAAATTCTACTCTCTCAAATATCATTGTTCTTCCTAGGAAGCCACACGGTTTAGAAAAAATGTTTCCATGCCCTGGTACCTTCAACTTAACATATGTCTAAATTTTCACAGTTTCCCCAAACCGTTCCACAACCATGCACCTATAGAAAATCCCCAAAAACATTAAAATGGGTTCTAAACCCTCTAAAACAATACCCAAACACTTTATGTACATAAAAATAATACAATAAGGGTTACATACATGAAACTGGGGGTGTTAAAAAGTCATATGTTAGATAGTTCAAATTATGAAAACGTGAGTTAACTTATTTTAAAAATCAATTATTATACCTATGGTAGAATTTTACCTATCATTGTTATAATTGGATTCAAAATAATAATGTGAATTTTTTTCCCAAAGGATGGAAATTACAATTTTTCATGGATGGATGGAATCCCTTATCTTCAACAGGGAAATTACATTATCTAAATCATATTGTGATCCACATTTAGTATCTCTCCTTTATTAAATTCATGGATAATTAGAGAATAAACAATATATGAATATAATATGTATCTATATAATAAATGATGTTACTATTATTCAGAAATAAATTAAAGTGACTACTTACAAATTAAGTAGAATCTTACCAGAGTGTGATGTTGATTTTTACATTAATCTCATTAGTGTTGAAAAACCTATATCTAGGACTCCCTATTGGATGTGTGCTAGATAATTAGTATAACAAACCAACTGAATAAATTATCTATGTGATAATGGATTTATATAAACTATTTTTTCAAAATGGGGATCCCCTATTATTTTTTATTATAAAATATGAATATATAATGTTTTTCACTAATTATAGGGAAATATATTTCATTACAAAACAGAACAAGTATACTCAACCCTATAGTGATTCATTTATTGATCAAATTCATTGATTATAAATTTTTTAATGATTGATCTTCATTCTGGGTGTCATCAGCCACCAGTAATGAAAAATGGTAATCCATATAAAGAGTATAATATGAGGTATAGACATTGAAAATATCTTGTAATGATTTTTGGATTGACTAATGCACCCTATATTTTTATGGATATGATGAAAAATTATTCAATGATTTTCTTGATAATTTACCTATAGTATATATAGATAAAATATTTATATACCCTCAATGATATTATTTGAATACATATCATTATAGAATAATTCTTAAGACTTTTAAAGAAAAAGAGTTATGAGAAAAATATAGCATTTCTGAATTTTGGATTCAAGATATTTCTTTTCGTGGAAATATTATCACTAGAGATGGAATTCTCTTCATCCTTCAAAGAAAAACATCTAAATGAAAAAGAAAATTCCAATGAATAAAATTGAGATGTGTAGTTTCCTTAGAATAGCTGGTTAGAATCAATGTTTTTCTAAATAATTCTCAATGATTTAACTCATTATCCAAGTTCATATATAAAGGATTATGTTAAAATATTATATGTAATTCCAATAATGGTTTAAATAATTATAGAGGATATAGTAAAATACCCATGTATTGACTTTACCATCAGGTAGGTAAAAATTATGATATTTAGTGATGCATTAACTAAGGTACATTTATGTTTTCTTATGATGAATGATGGATTTCATTCCAATGTATGATATATTTTAATGAATCATGAAAAAATGTATCTAAACCGTGATCTTGAGTTAGTATCCATAATATTTGCAAGATATGGTTGAATTTCCTTTATGGTTAAATATGGGAAACATATACTCTTTAATTTTTTTTGAAATAAATTTTATTATAGAATGTTCACAACATGTGTTAAATGTCATTGATAGAACTACTCAAATATTATGAATTGTTACTACACTACCACCATAGAATGTAAAATAAGGTGGATGATGCACATAATGGGAAATGTCATAGAATCTTCAGAAAAATGAGAAATAAAGAATATCCTATTTTTATTGATTTAGTATACATAGATACATTAATCATTAATGATGGTGAAGCATCAAATATATTCTAAATTATTTCCCAAATATCCTTTTTATATAAAATAAAATATTCCCAACTTGATAATGAGAATATTTAAAATAAAATCAATGTTTTAGATGATGGTATGTAGGTGGAATTCAACTATTCTGGTGGTATTATTTTATTTTGAATGTGGATATGTGTTTCATTCATGCCTAAGTAGAAAATTTAATTATTCTATGAATATAATTGCTCAAAATTCTCTATATATAATTATAACACCAAAATGTATAAGGATATGAAGGAAAATTTATTGTGGGACAATAATAAATGAGAAATTGAAAAAATATATATACCATGATTCATGGATTATTAATAGGAAAAGTCTAAAACAAAATATCCTAAATCTTTTAGGCTATCAATACATATTCCTGTGCAGAAGTTAGAGGATATAACTATATAAGTTTCTACTATATTGTCAAATAATCATTGAAATAATAATTCAATATAGGTTATTGTTGATGGAATTATTAAGACTACACATTTACTCTCTTTTAGATATTATCGTCCTCTTGATCACCATATATAGATAATTAGTATTGAAGTTATAAGACATAAAGTTAATTCTATTTTGATTATATTTGATCATGATATATGATTTAAATCTAAATTCTAGAAGAGCCCTTATACGTATTTTCACATCATGTTTTATTTTAGCACCATATATCATCCTAAAAGTGATCTAAAGTCTAAATTAAATAATTTTTCATTAGAATATATTATGAGGTCATTCACGATTGTATTTGAAGGAATATTGGATATGCATTTATCTTTTGAGAAATTTTTATAAAAATATAGCTTTCATTAAAGAATTAAAATGGAAACATATAATTCAATTAATAGGGGCTCCTTACTTAATACTTCATTTTTTATAATGTTATGAAAGGAATAATTTAGGACTAGATCTTATAGAGGAAACAATATTAAGATTGAAGACAATTTATAATCATTTTATGGTATCATAAAGTAATCAAAAATGTCATCTCGATAAAAGTAAGAATAATTTACAATTTTATGTGGAAGATCATGTTTTCTTTGAGGTATCTTCATAGACTGGTGTTATAAGGTATTGTAAGAAACAAAAACTACTTCATAGGTTCATCAGGACTTTTAAAATTTTGAATAGAATTGGAGCTATGGATTTATATTTGGGAATTCAATCTAGCCTCTATAAAGTTCATGATTTGTTTCATATCTCTTTCTTATGGAATTACATTTGTAACCAATATTATTTTCTCACTATTGAAAAAATATATATGAAACATAAATATATCATACTGTGAAGATCCAATATAGATTTTGGAAAATATTGAACATGTGTAGGTAAATCAGATGATTAAAATTTTAATGGAAATATAGAAAATATATATATAATGGGAAATGTGAGAACCTGAAGAAGTTATGATGAAGAAATAAAAACTTATATTCATGAGGTAACATTAAAGATATTTTGAGGATGATATATTTTAATAAGGGTGGGTATGTAAAACCCCATATTCAATTAGATTGTGTAATATTTTATTTCAAAATAAATGATAGTATAATGAACAGAGTTTTATTCAATAGTTTGTGTAAATAATAAATTAAATATTTTATATATATAACTAAATAAAAATTATTTAAATTTTTACAAATTATCATATCAAAATTATATTTGGGTATTTTTTTTATATTTTTATTAAAATATTAATTTCTTCAGGAACTTTAATAAAAGGCCCATTTTATATGAAAATTTTCTTTTAATTCAAGTATTTGAAAATTCCTCTTTAATTTTTGAAATTATTTTAAAATTTCATTTGTTCATTTTTATTTAACATAATCCATTTATTTTCATTAGAATATATATTAACACAAATTTTGGTATTAAAAAAATTTTATAAAAAATATTCACTTTTCTAGAAAATTATATTCTATAAAATTTTATAAAATTTTATTGTAAGTAATTTCCATAAATTCTATTAGTTGAATCGTGTAAAATAGATTCCTTATTTTTAAATAAAGAACTTTTATATTATTTAATATGGTAATAACAATTTTTTATAAAGGAATAGTAGATGTGGAAACAAAATCCACCTCAAAATGGGTATAATGGGTTAAAAGGGACAAAAATAATGTTATAAGTCATAAATATAAAACAAAACACTTTATTTACAGTCATTTTGTGGTTTTATTTCAAAAAAACCTTGTTATATTCGAATATATTTCATTTATCAAACATTTTGATTAAGTATAACATTAATATATGTTAATATTTTGAAAATTTATAATTGTTTCATCTCCAATATATATAATATCATTCCGCCTATCTCTTATTATTCACACATCAAGAGCCTTTGAATTCATCCAATACATAAAAAATATTTATCAAACATCAAAATATTTGTTCTGGGGGTATTTTTATCCGAAAATTGTCTAAATAATGATTTAGGAACTACCCTAAAGTGATTGTTTGGAGAATATGAATAGTTATTAACTGAATGTTTCACTTTTATTTCATCTTTTACCATCATAAAATATTATATTTTCATAATCTAATAATAAAATTAAGATATTTCCTGTACTAAAATATTAGTTAGTTTTTTTGACCACCAATTTCAATGTCATTTCCATCCTAATGAATATTAAAACATCATTTGTGGTTACGTACAGTTAATTGTCTCCACATAGCGATGTAATTAACTTTTCATATCCACTATACATGAATGGATATAAATATGTAACTACTGAATATATATGATAATTATTAAATTTTTAGGTTTCTTTAAAAATAATATATCATTTATCATTGTACTCTTTCATTCGCTAATAAAGGATAACATCACTCATGAGTATGTTTGGATTACCACTAGCATGGAGAGATGTTGTTAATTTTTCTTACAATCATAGAAATAATGATTTGACATATTTATATAATTAATATATATGTTTACACTTCCATTAGTGGAATTATATGATATTTTCTTTCTTAATACTAATGTATTTTATTCTCTAGTAGTTATTTTTGTGGGTTTCCAGTATTATTTACATTTTTACCTTCATTGTCACTAAAAAATACAGAAATAATATTTTAATTTAAAATAACCAATGTTTTTCAATTAGGTTGGGGATTTCTCAAATAAATCCATATAATATATTTAAAATTATTTTCAGGAATAATTTTAATATTATAAAATGATTTATTCGTGTTATTCTTACCCTTTTTACCTCCTATAAAAAATTAAAATAATATTTTTGTCAGTTTTTAAATGAGGACATTTTTAAAAATATTTTTCTAATTTTATTTGATTCAATGTTTAACACATGAAAGGACTTTCCCACAATCCTGAAGATTTATTTCGATTATTCATCCATTATAAGATTCTGTTGTCCTAAAAAATTATTCTTAAATTATTATAAAAAGGTTTATTTTAATATATGTGATTTCAAAAAGATTAGTTTATTTTCCATAATAAATCATTCAATGAAGAATATTATTATTTAATGGGTATTTTCACTAGTAATATAATCTATCATATTCATTTATATTTATTATGACTATTTTTATTTTTTTACTCATAAAAAAATTAATATTTTGTATCACATTTCATCAATATGAATTTTTTGTTGACTATATATTGATTTTTTATTCACCCCATTCATATGATGAATTAATGTTTCATTCTAATTGATATGGGGTTTAAAATAATTTTATCATTATGTGTTTTATTATAAATTTTTTTTATAAACATAATTTTGTGGTCTATAAAATATTTGGGTTGAGTTTGATGGGTTTTTGGATAGTTTCAGATGTTTTTTGTGGTCTTTTAACAGGTGTGGGTAGGAAGAATGATTTTAACAACAAAAGTTTATTATCAAGTAAACTAGTTATCTATACGTATATTTTTAATGTGTAGCACATTATTACCCTTCATGGTTAAAAAAATCATGCATATTTACATAGAAAACCATGAAATATGCTCTAGTTTCTATTAAAAAAGTCATTTTATAGTCTGTAAAATTGTTCATCCAAACTGTATGGCTTTTCCTACAACCAATAAATTGAAAAAAGATGGGTTATTTATTTTTAAAATTTTTGGAGAAACCCTTAACATGTTTTATTAATAGTATAACACCCTTATTGATTTATATTTATTGTTTTTTAACCCATTCCTAATTTTATAAGAATATATCAAAATTTTCTGGATTCCTTTGGTCTTACCTAGAAATATCATCTCTTACAGAGCAAGATTCCATAGAATCCAAGAGATGAAAAACCTATGATTTTTTTTATCTGATATAAAACTTTGTGTTAGTAACATCGTGGGTAATTATAGATTAAGGCTCTTCCATATCTAATAATATTTATGAATAAGAGATTAATTTTACATTAAAGGGTATTCATTGTCTAATATCCTAACTGAAATGCAACAATGAGTTTCATTGAAATCTAACAACGCACAGAAAACTAAGTTATAGAGAAAATAATACATTATAAATATTATTATTTTAAATTATAGTAATTGCCTAGCTATTTTATTGTAATGAATGAACAAAACTAACTATATTATTTCAACACATGTCTATTTATTTTCTAAAATTATTATAATAAATATTAGAGGCTTAAAATGAGAATAAATCCAATTATAATAATAAATACTCTAATATTTTTTTTAAATGTAGTTTTATTGCCTTTTGATAGAGAACCCTTTTTAAATCTATTTTTTTCTCATTTATATGTTATATTTGAAAAAATAAACTTCTTATATAGAATTTGTATATAGAAATTTAATTTAGTTGAATTTTGATATTTTTTCTGATAAAATTCGTTTTTAATGAATAGTTAATAATACTGCACTTTAATTCAAAACTACCTTTTTGTCTAATTTAATTATGTAGTTTGATAGTCTTATTAATTAGTTTTAATGTTTAATTATATTATCTTATTATAATTTAATCAATTTTTTGAAATTGGTGGTAATTTCTAATTGAAATTTGATATAAACACATGTCAATCTTTTGATGGTTTTACTTTTAAAAAAACCTGTTTTCTGTTTTTCACAACAGTAATTAATTTTAAATTAATTAATGCATCATCTATGTTCTGAATTTAGAAAAATGGATTCAATATTTGAAATTATATATTTTAAATTATGTAAATAGGTCCCTTTTATTTTTGAACATGATGAATAGTAACTTTATTAATTATTTTATTTTACCACGGATAAAGGGTAAATCGGGAAAATAAGGCTAAAAATAATATTATAATAATATAAAACTACTATAAAACTTGTCCTAATACTATTATATCAAATATGGATAACCCATACAACCCATGTGATTAAAATTGTTCATTTGTAAGCCACATTGGTGTATTTGTAATACTAAAAACATTAAATTTAATATAATAGAAAATATGTTATAAGTAAATATCCTCATACAATAAAAATTTTAATATAGGATTATATAAGTGAACTCTTAGAATATAAATACTCGTTATAAATCTAAATTTTTTTAATAAATCATGGTATTTTATTTATAATTTTTATACATTAAATAATTAAATTATTTATGATAGACCGATGATGGAGTAATTGCTTTATTAATGAAGGAATCCAATAAATGATTTGATAAATATTAAAGTAAAAATTATCTGACCTAATTTACATCATTAATTATTTTCATCGCTTAATATGACTAGATATAAGACTATTAAATGGTTCGGTTCAATGTTATCTCTCAATTTATATTTTATTTTAACTTAATAAAGTTAATAGTGCAGAAATTTACATAATTGACGTTTTATAAAAATATTAACTTACTAAATTATTTAAAAATCATAAAAATATTTTAATATCAGAAATTTATTATGAAAAGGTCAAAACATTCATTTAGTTTCCAATTACATTATATTTAACCCATATATATATAATTAAATACCTTTTACTAATTAATTTTTTTAACAAACATAAAATGAAAAGAGAATAATTAAGGGTAAACCTAAATGTTATGGTTTAAAATAAAATAAATACATGTCCAAAAATTATAGTATGAGATTATATAGATCCATCCTCATCTTATGTTCTACAAATATCAAGTTAGAGTGATTTGAAATAAAAAAATTATATAATTTAATAATTTAAGAGTTTCCAAGGGCTCACCTTCCTATAAAAATGTACCGTATCATCTCTAATACTAACACTAAAAGAACCCATTAGTTCATCCAATACCTACCCAAACATATTACTATAATATATACCCTGATCTTAGAAGCCTCCCTTAGGGTATAAATATTCTTATAGAATCCTTTTGGTTTAATCCAAATGAAGATACCCAATTTAGAGGTAACACATTCTCTCATGCTTTTTAGTTTCATTTCCATTATACACTATTTAAAAAATTATTATTATATTATTACATTAAAAATAATACTATCCTAAATATACTAGAATGTTTTTATTCTAAGGTTTATATCTACACTTACACACACCTCGATTTAATTGGTAACGAACATGCTATTTCTGTGTATAGTGAACTACAGCCTCACGAAATAATGATTGTTCAATTTTCCACTACCACCTCTCATGGTGTCCATTAAAATAGAAAATTATTTTTTAATATGATATATATTAATTTTATATTTTCTATATGCTTCTATAATTTTTATTTATATTGTACCTTTATGCTTTCTAGGTTTTTTAAATACATAAATTTTATTTGAGGAAGTGTGGACTACATACCCTCAAAGCGATATAACTCATTCCAAATACACATGGGATATAAAAAAAGCTAGCTTTGTTAATACTATGAGATATATATGGCATTTATATAATTCTTGTAATATAATATACATTTCTATCATTTAATTATTATCTTTTAATATGACAAAGAAATGAATGTAGTGTTTATGCATATGTACGACATACCAACTCCATAAAAGGCGCACTTCATATTTTATCTCTAAATATTATGGATTACTATAAATACAAATAGAATTGATATATATGATATTTAACTCATGAATACTATTCAAGAGCTTATTTACTTTTGACCACATGGATAATTTATAACAAAACATGTTTATTTCTGACTCAAGTACCGAATATTGACAAAACATCTAATATCAAATTAAATAGTTAGGTAATTTAACTAACATGGTAATAAGTGATATAAGATAAAAAATAAAATTCAAAATGGTTCTCAATAATATATTACTTAGCTTATGTTTATTATTCTAGAATGAAAAATAACATATGTGACAGATTGAGCTTAAGGACAGGGGCTTCTACTAAATCTCCTTTCGTTTAAACAAATATTTATATTATACACTGCCTTCTATTATACAGTGTATAATTAAACCCTTTTAATTTTAATTTCATTGAAATTTTTTCTATGGAAATATTTTTCTAAAAATAATTTAAAAAAATGAAAAGATGAATGTTTTTTAATTTATGCAATGACAACGACCTTTCTGCAACCGTGACTATTATGTGGCTTTCAATATCCTCTACAACACAAAAAAATTAAAAGGGAAAGAAATACCATATTACCTTTTTATATATTTTGTTATTGAAAATGGTTTTAATAATTGTCTTATTTTATCAATATCTAGTATTGATTCCTTGTGATTTCAAATTTTATTAGTAAGATGTGGACAATGAAAATATTTTATGTGTTATGGTTAGATAATAGTACATGGACATTTGATGGGTGGTTATGTGATAAAGAACATATGGGTAGTTACATGTTAAGCCAAATATTGGTGGTTTTGGGATAAACCATGGATATGTGCTTATGTTATAACCTTGAATGCATTCGGTATGGAAGTCGATCGTATGGCAATTCCATTTGTAAGAATGATATGTGTGGAATTCCACCATATGTTTATCCTATTAATGTATGATTATGTAAAAGGATACCTTTATATGATAAATGTTATTTATGTGGGATTTAATGTAATCCTTTTATTAATAAAATGGTAAGAAATTACCATATATTCGATGAAGTGAAATGACTAATTCTTAAAGATGAAATGTATTACATTATGATAAAGTATTCATGGATTAACTGTTTTCAAGATAGTAAAATTTTTCCTTCTTTGTGTATCCCTTAGAGGGATTTTCATGCCGATCCCATTTTTTGAAATGGTTTTGAAGGGAATTAAATAAGAGTAGAGTAAAGCAATGGCACCATGGAAATTTTATGTTATTGAAACATGAAACAAAAACATTTGTCATTTCAAAAGTTTTTGTTTAAAAAAAATAGGGATACTGGGTAGAAGTGTCTAGGTTCAAATATCATAGTTGTTATGTATTTATGGTGACCCCATTCTCTATTGAACTAAACATGAAAAGATCCTCTAGGTGAATTTAAGTTAAATTAATGACTTATCTCAAGATTACATAATGTTTATGTCTGGGGGCTTAATGTTTGCATCAAATGATGGTTTAGATAACATTGTAGGTTAGGATATTGTTAATATAATATCCATAAATAATTTTTACATTAATTTCTAATTAAAATTATAAATAATTTGAAGAATACAAGGTTTTTTCATCTAATATATGTCTATTCAGAATTATTTTCCCACAGGAAACAGGGTAGTTGTGCAGGGATGAAATCAAGAGGAAAAAACCCTCTAAATAAGCATCTTAAGATAGTCAGAATAAAAATTGACATATTTTCTACAGTAGTGGCTCAATTGAATTAGGTGATAAATGGTGGTGGTGTTCACACACGACATCAAACTTATCAACCGTAGAAGAATATTTTGGTAGTAATATAAATTGATTTTTTTAGGATTGAATCCGAAATATCAAAGGGAGTTTTCTTCTTATGAGTTCAAAATATAAGAGAATATTTTATGATGAGTTGATAATGTAGAAATAGAATTTTAATTATAGTCATGTCTTCTAGGCGACAAAAAAATAAGTTATCTAATAGGAAAGAAGTGTGAAAGCATTCATAATATAAGTGTGTAGGTGAGAATACTAAATTTCCAACTTGTGAGAAGTATGGTAAAAAAATCCTGGAGAATATCCCTCAATGTTTTGGAAGTGATTATAATGTGGTAAGACAGGTCATATTATTCGTAATTGTAATTAAGATGATATAGAATGCAATAAAAACCCAGTTTTATGAGGTTTTAGTCAGAATGAGTTATGGTATTATACCAATGTCTTTCCAATTTTAATTACACAGGGTGGAAACCCACAAGATCAAAATAATAAGGGAATGGAAAAATAATTTTCTACTACTATAGTTGATGTGGGATAATAAGATAAAGTGGTGATACACATGTTATTTGTATTTTTAAAATAATTTAATACTATTTCTGACTCTAGATCTTCTGTTTTTTATTTCTTATAGCTTTTCATATAAATAGGAAATATAGTTGCATGAATGTGATATATAAATTTTGGTAAAAAATCCACATGGAATTATTAAATAAACCAATATTTATAGAAATATTCCTATTATCATTTGTGGTATAGTCTTTTTTTCAAATCCCATTGAACTTCCTATTGGGGAATTTGATATCATTTTAGGTATATATTATCTTTCAGATAATCATGCTAAAATAGATTTTAAATCCAAGAAATCATTATTAAATGATTTAATACCTTTTATATCATTCCAATAAGTTAAGATATTGATTAAAAATGAACGTGAATGTTATCTATATCATGCTATTTAAAAGAAATAACTAGTTTTGATTAGTGATTTTCTAGTAGTGAATGAATTTATAGATTCTTTTCTTGATGAATTGCATAATATTCTTTCTTAATCAGGGTGAAGAATTTACCATTGATTTAGATCTTGATGAAAATAATATTTCTAAGTCTCTTATCATGTGGCTCAAGTAGAGATGATGGAAATGAACATATAGTTGCATGAATTTCTTGATAAAGGTTTCATTCGACCATAAACTTCAGAATGGGGTGCTCCTATTTTATTTTTGAAAATATAATTATGGTTTTATGAGTATTTTTGTTTATTTTAGAGCCGTGAATAACATCACTATTAAAAAAACATATCTTTTACTTATATATATTATTTTTTAATTAGTTCCATGGAGATTTCTATTTTTCAAAGATTGATTTTTGGTCTAGGTAACAACATTTGAAGGTGAGAGTGGATGACATTCCAATGAAATCATTCCAATGGAGGTATGGGAATTATGTTATTGTAGTTATTCCATTTGAGTTATCTAATAGACCTGATGTTTTTAAGAAACTCATGAATGGAGACATTCATTTGTTTTTTTTTTATATTTTGGTTGTGTTTGTGTACAATTTTTTGGAATATTCTAAAATCCATAAACAATATGAATGTAACATAAGGATTGTTTTGAAATCACATAAATAAAATAAACTACATGAAATGTTTTGTAAGCGAGAATTTTAGTTGCAGCAAATTTAATTCCTTAGCCATATTTTTTCTAAGGATGGAATAACTATTGACCCCTCTAAAACAAAATATGTTGAAGAGTGGACAAGTCCTAAAAATATCATAGAGATTTATAGTTTTCATGGATTAGTGGGTTATCTCCAATGGTTTATTGAAAATGTTTCTGTATTATCTATCCTACTAATAATGTTAACACGTAAGAGAGTTATCTTTATTTGGAAAATATATTGTGATGATTATTTTCAGGGACTGAAAATAATATTGGTATATGCTTTCATTTTTTCCCTAACTTCCAGGAGTGATGAGTTTTTTATCTACAATGATGCTTCAATTAAATTAATTGGTTGTTTTAAAATGAAAAATAATCAAATAATTGATTATGATTTACACCATTTAAAACGTAATTAGATAAGTTACCTTACATATTATTTGGAATTATCTTCTGCTATTTTTGCATTAAAAACGTGGTTGCATCATTTATATCGTGTAAAGTGTGAAATATATATTGTTCAAAAAAGTTTGAAATATATATTCAATAAAAAATAATTGAACAAGAGACAAAAAAGATGGCAAAAATTAATTAAGGATTATGATTTCATGATTTATTACCATCCAAGAAAAGAAAAAAATGTGGTTGATGCTTTCTGTTGAATGATTAATTCAACACTAATCATGCTACATTTAGAATGAATGGATGAATTTTTGCTGGGAATTTCTCAATGCAATAAATTGGTCGGTTTTGTTTTAGGTGGATGTGAAATACACTATATCAAAGATATTTAGAAAATCAAAAAAAAAAGATAGTTTGTTGTAGAAAAAATTAGAATTTGTATATAAGGTTATGTTACATGAAATTAACATTGATAATTATTTGGTTTTGTTGTATGAAAAGAATTTATGTGTTCCCAGTTAGTCACAATTGAAGAAAAAAATTTATGTGAAGATCACATATCTCCATTTTCAACTAATACTGATTATACTATGATGTGAGAAGAAATTCTGGGGTATTTCTAGTGGGATATAATGAAAAGAGATTTTCCTAACATTACTGTGAAGTGTATGAATTATCAGCTGGTGAAATAAGAATACAATTTTCCTAAGGGGATTCTTCATAACATTTTAGTACCAAAGTGGAGATGGGAAAAATGTCCATGGACTTCATTGTGGGATTACTGAAGACATCACGAGGTAATAATTCAATATGAGATATTGTAGATCAATTGACTAAATTTTCTCATTTTATTCATTTTCGGGATAATTTATATCTAGATCTACTTTCTTTTTTCTATATTAAAGTTATATTTAGATTACATGGATTTTTACACTCAAGTATTTCTAATTGTTAATAGAAGTTCACTTATAACTCATGGAAAGGCCTTCAGAAGTCGTTGGGTACTGAATTAATTTTCAGTGTAGCTTTTCATCCTCAATCGTATGGGAATATGGACTGAACAATTAAGACCTTCAAATATATTTTACATGTTTGATCAATTGTTTACCAGGGATTTTGGAATCAACATATATCTTTTCTTGAGTTTTCTTATAATAACAATTTTTTCAGTATAAAAATGGAACAATTTGAGTCATTATAAGGAATATTTTGTCGAACTCTTGCTTTTTGGGGAGAAGTAGGTGAAAGGATGTTGATGGGAATAAAATTCAGAGAAGATATGGTAAAAATAATTATTATTGATTTAGATGAATACGAGGACAACTCGTAGAATGTGGAATAGTTATGTGGATATAAGTGGAAAGATATTTCTTTTAAGATAGGTGATCATGTCTCTCTAAAAGATTCACCATGGTAAAGTGATGTGTTTTTTTGTAAAGGTATGTTGAGTTTGATTATTATTTGACCCTTATAAAATCCTAGAAGAAGTTGGATAAATTGCCTAAAAGTGGTTTCACCTCTGATTTTATCCGTGGTACACAATGTTTTTCTTGTTTCCATGTTATGAAAGTATATTTTGTATCCATATACTGTTTGAAGTCTAGAATTAGTTCAGTTGGAGAATAATATTTCTTATAAGGAACAACCAATACAGATTAATGTCTATAGAGAGAAAGTGTTGAGGAAGAAGACTATTTTTCCTATTATGGTTTTGTGGAAAAACAATATAGTTGAATAGGAAACACGAGAATATGAAAATTCAATGATGGATAAATACCCACACTTATTTGATAAGTGACAAAACTTTTAGGGATGTAATTTCTAAAATGGTGGAAGGATGTAACATCCTTGGTAATTATAGAATAATATATTTCAATATAAATTAATAGTAATGAATAATATATTAATTTTACATTATAGGGGATTCTTTTTTTGATAGCATACTCAACATGAAAAAGTAGGTTTCTATAAAATTTTATATTTCACACAGGATTGAGTTATACTAAAAAATAATAAATTATTAATATTATTATTTTAAATGGTATCTATCAATAAGAGATTATATTGGCTGGAATGAACATAACTACCTTTAATTTTTTTAAACATGTTTATTAAAAAAATTTACTTTCGACTAATAAATATTAGAGGCATGAAATGAGAATAAATACAATCTTATGCATAAATACACAAATATTTTTTTTCAAATATAGTTTTACTGCCTTTTGATGGGGAATCATTTTTAGATACATATTTGTTTTTGATTTTTATATGTCTTATTTGAAAAAATAAAATTCTTTTATAGAATATGGTCATCATGATTTATTTTTTGATTTCTGGTATTTTTTCTAATAAAATTCATTTTGATTAAATAGTGAAAATACTACCTTTTACTTTAAAACTAAATTTTTGTATAATTTCTTTCTAATGATATATTACCCTTTCAATTAGATTTAATGTTTAATTGGATGAGGAATTTTTCATTTAATCCAATTTTGGTCATTGGAGGTAATTTTACATTAAAATTTTATATATACACCAATCAATCTATTGATGGTTTTTCTATTAAAAAATTCATTTTCTCATTTTGGCAATGAGAATTAATTTTAAATTAATTATTTAAACTTATATGTTTTGAATTTTGAAAAATAGATTCTATATTTGGAATCATAACATCCAAATTATGTAACAATATCCCATTTATTATTGTATATGATGAATAGTAACTTTAGTAATTATTATTTTTACCATGGTTATAGGGTAAATAAAGTATATAAGGGTAAATATAATATTATAATAATATAAAACTACTGAGAAAGAAATTATAATATTATTGGATGAGATATGTCTGACCTAGAGAACCCTTGGGATGAAATTGTTTCTTTTAGATGCCACTTGGGTTTGACTATGACACTTATAAATTTTAATTTGAAGTAAAGAAAAATATACTATTAATATATATCATCATAGTAAAAAAAATTATAATATATTTATATATAAGGAATATCTTCGAATATAAATAGTCATTAGAAAGATAAAAATATTTCTTATATCATGTTATTTTAGTTATAAATAATATACATTAAATAATTATATCTAATTATGACACAATGATTATGTAGTGATTGCTTTATTAATGAAGCAATAAAATAAATGTTATTATAAATATTTAAATAAATATTATATGGCAAAATTAATGTCATCCGAGATTTCTATAGGTTTATATGACATGCTAGATGAAACATAAATGGTTTTTTCAATGTTATCTCTCAGATTAGATTTCATTTAAATTCAAAAAAATCAATAGTGTAAAAATTGACATAATTGATGTTTTTTAAATATTATAATTTATTATGTTATTTAATAAACATTAAAAAATTCAAAATCACAAAGTAACTATTATATGGTCAAAAATTTTATTATGTCCAATTATTGGAAATTTACTCCATATAAGAAAAATTTATAGCCTTTTAATAATTAAAATGTTCTTACCACAGTTTAAATTAAAGAATCATAATTAAGTGTTAACATAAAAGAAAAGGATTAAAAAAAGATTATTACTTCTATAAAGATTAGTAGAGGGGAGGATTTATAACTATTCTCCTCTTATATTCTACATACCTCAAGGTTCATCCATTTGAACTAAACAAATTAATTTATATTACTTTAATAATTTTAGAGTTTCCAATGGTGCCCCTTCCCTCTACTATAAAAAGGTACACTCTCTTCTCTAATACTCACACATCATTAACCCTATGGTTCGACTAAGACCTATCCAAACATCTATTTAGAATATCTATACTCATCTTAGAAGCCTTCATTAGGGAATAAATCTCCCTAATAAATTCTTTTGGTATAAACCAAAGATGTTACGAGATTAAGAGTTAAGGCATTCTCTCATGATTTTTAGTTTAATTTCCAATATACACTCCCAAAGCACTTCTTATTTTATGATTAAATAAACACACCGGTATCCAAAATATACTAGGATGGTGATATTATTAGGATGAGATATATATTTAATCACACCTCTAATTAATGGGTAATGAAAATATGGTTTCTCTATATAGTGAACTAATGCCTCATGAAACTATATTTATTCGATTATCCCTTACCACCCCTCATGGTGGACAATATAATTGAAACTATTTTTCACATATGATATAAAATTTATCGATATTTTCTCTATGATTCTATTAATTTTTATTTATATTATACATTTATACTTTCCATGTTGTTTAAATACGATTATTTTGAAGTGTGGACTTCCGCCCATACAATGCAATATAACTCATTCTCTCTATAAATGGAATATATAAAGGATGGTGTTATTAAACATATGAGATATATATGACATTAATATAATACAATTATTATTATATAAATTCATTTAAATAAATTATTTTCTTTTAATATTGAAAATAAATACATGTAGAGTTCATGCATACGTACGACCTACTATCTCTAGGAATGGTACATTTTATTTCTTATCTCCAAATATTATATGTTGTTATAAAAACATATATACTGGATATATAAGATATTTAAATCATGAATACTATTCTGGATATGATTTAATATTTACCAAATGGGCATTTTACATCAACACATGTTCATTTTTGACTCATGTACCGAATATCGACTAAATCTCTGATATGAAAATAAATTGTTATTTAATTTTTCATACATGGTAATAAGAGATATAGAATAAATTAAAAATTTAATAAGATTTCCATGAATGTATAAATTAACATATGTTTATTACTCAAAATGAATAGTGAATATATGTGATGAATCGAACATAAGGTAAGGGACTTCACCTCAATATCTTTTCATTGAGGCATGTTTTGATGTCATATGCCACCTTCTTTTATATGGTGAATTATTAACGACATTGACTTTTAATTTCATTCAAATTGTTTATAAGGGAATATTTTTCTCTGGTGATTTTTTCCAAACAACATACGAAATATTTTTTTAACATACACGGCCGCATCGACTTTTCCATCGTCGTGCCTATTATTGGTATTTGGCTTCCTCTACAAGACAGTTTTTTTTAAAAAGAACAATAAATAACATATTTTATTTTAATTTATTTAGAAATTGAAAATATTATTAATAGTGGTTTGATTATATAAACATCTTGTAATTATTCTTTACGATTAGAAATTTTATAAGTGAAATTTTGATATTTTCAATCTTTTATGTGTTATGATTATATAACGGTATGTAGACATTTGATTGGTTGTTACGTGATAAACCAATGATGTGTGGTTACTTGATAAACCAAACATGGGTGGTTTCGTGATAAACCAAGGATGGGTGGTTATGTTTTAACCTCTAATGCATTGGGTATAGATGTCAGAAGTATGGATATTCCATTTGTAATAATGATATTTATGGAAGTCGACCATATGGTTATTCTATTTATGTGTGATTATGTCAATAGTTACATTTATATGTTATATGTGATTTATATGTGTTTTAATGTAATATTTGGATCACAAAAGGGTATCTAATGAGCTTATATTCAATGAATTGTAATTATTACTTCTTAAATGTGAATATTATTACATTATGATAATGTGTTCATGGATTACATGTTTTTACATTACCAATAGTTTTACTTATTTTTATGTCCCTTACATATATTTTTATTTTCATCCCATGTTTTAAAAAATTTTATAGCCCATAAAAAATAATATATTCATGGATGAGATTAGGGAAAAGTAATGATGTTTAGACCTGAAAATAAAACATGTTTCTTTTTAATTGTTTTTGTTTTATAAAAAATTGATAGTGAGTATAAGTGATTACTTAGTAATATTTAAGTTGTCATGTATGCGTTTTGACCTAATTATCTAAATATCTAAACCAAAAAGATCATCAATGTGAATTAATGTAAAATTATTGACATATATCAATATTACATAATGTTTAGGGCAAGGTCCTAATAATGTTAATTAGGATTCATTCTTGATCCATATATTCTCTATTTATATGATTCAAATATCTGAAATTCTATTTCCTAATATGTGAATTGAAATAACAAATAATGTCCCATTCATGTATCATTTCTAGATTAGTATCGGTTTCTACAGGTCAATAACATCTCCATTGATCTTGGATATATTCCTTATATATGGAGGATGTTTTCAGATATTTCATCATATATTGATCGTCTTCAGAATCACTTCTTCTTGACTTGTATCGTAAATCCCTTTTTTGTTGATAGATTAATGATACGTAAATATTTTTGTTCTAGATATGGGGTTATCCTCTAAAATCAATGATGGATTCATGACACACTCCTCAATAAATAATAGATCTAGTGATTTATTAACTTATACCTCAGCATGCTACAAAATTTTTACCATTGATGGAATCGTTATATTATGTGATTCTGTAAAAAATATTAATGATGTGGACCCATCTTTGGTCACTTTTTAAATAACTTTCATGATTAATTGAAACATGAGAAAGTTTTCATTGATGTTAAATCTCATATTTAATGGTAATTATACATAATTAGGTATTTGATACTTTAACAAACTTTTATGTACATTATTGAAAACCTTGAGTTAGGATGCTCCTTACCATTTTCAATCATTTGTATACATTTTTTCCCTGATTCATGATATTGTTTCTTATTGTATTATTCATGATTGATGTTGTTTCCCTGTGGGTGGATGTTTATCTAGTTATACCTATATAAGAACATTGAATCAATAATTATTTATAGAAACAGATGTTTCTATGCATGCATTTTATCAATTTTGTTATATGTTGTCACAATATTCTCATGATGATGTGTTATTCTTTTCATACTTTGACATATCCTATTTGTTTTGATAAAATGTAGTATTAGGTTTAATTGTTGGTATTCATCACATGTAGACCATCATGGTATGGTTACCCCTTATAGTGGGATTGCAGTTGACATATGATCATGAAAAAGGTGGAACCATACAAGGGGTATGGGCATGACATCCTTGTGGCCTATCCCAAACTAAATGCCTTATGGATAGTGAGAAACATGTAAAAACATGATTCGTATTTAATATTACGTATATTTTCACAAGTTAAACTTTTACCCTAGACTTTATGAATTAATGATACTCAATAACATATTTCCTGTAATTGATTCTAATCCCAAATAACTTCTATAATTGTTAATCATCATTCATCCAAGTAGAAAAATAAGGTTCAAATGGATATTATGGTGTCTTGGTTCTCAAATTTGTTTTTGGGTCATGATTGATTATGTTTTATTTTTCATAAATTATTTTAAAGGTATACACCTATTATACAGTGAATGTTTGTAAAGGATTCATTAGTGATGTTTTCATGGGTTTTTTAGTCACACCCTACAAAGAAATCATTATCCATAAAATCCAATCATGTATATGGATCCATTAAGGGGCAAGGGATATGTGGAATATGGTTGGGATAGGGAGCAAGATATTGTGATTATTACTAAGACATACACAAGGGGATGCCATAATTTTAATTATTTTTATTCTTGCACATTGTCTCAAATTTATCATACCATTAAAGGGAACCCAATTATTTTTTCACTATTTATTTTTATCACACATGTTGTAACACCACCAATACTTAACTCAAAAGAATAATATGAACAATACCTTTCTGAACATGAAACACCATAATTTATGTGAATTGAGTTATATTATAATAAATTATTATTTAAGAATAATATAGCCTAAAAATTTTGGGTAACAATAATAGTAACCAAATTATCAAATATATTTATAATGGTCCCAATAAATAAATATTTATTTATTAATTCTTACTAAATAAGAACTAAATGTTTAGTGATGTGTTTTTATGCGTCAAATTTCATTTTTAAAAAAATGAGTTTATTACATTTTATATATATAAATTATAATTATTAATTAATATTTTACAAATATTATTTTATAAAATGAATAAAATTTCAAAAATAAATATAATTTTTTTTACATATGGTGAAATTTGGTTCATTTCTAAAATGATTTATTTTTCATTGCATGGTAAAAGATAAATATTTTCTATAAAACTCTATATTATTTCCAATATATCATGTAACATAAATGAAAAATTATATTTTTTGTTTATTACTGATTTTAAATCAGATGAATTTTATTTATAATTATATAATTACATCTATACGAATTAGAAATATTCATTATTTTCATATAAGTAAATATTTATGCTTATAAATCCATTTCTCTATACATTATATTTTATTGTTTTTTAAA
Organism: Viscum album; assembly: GCA_963277665.1. Lineage (NCBI taxonomy): Eukaryota > Viridiplantae > Streptophyta > Magnoliopsida > Santalales > Viscaceae > Viscum > Viscum album. The sequence continues at coordinate 777,055,403 of OY728131.1, read as the reverse complement.
AATTTATATTTAAATTGATTACAAACACATATAAAGATTTAATCTTGAAAAAAGGATATCATATTAGGAATTATTATTTTTTTATTTATGGTAAATAGTCCCCTTTAAATTTTTGTCATTATAAATAGTAAATGTGGTAAAAAAATTTCACATTAGTAATGATAAAATTATTAAACTGGGGTTAAAATATTGTGAAAATGGCTTAAAATAATTCTAAAAGAATCTCTAATTTTGTTTTACAGGATAAATTTGACCATATTCACCAAAATTACTATGGTATTTTATTTTTTCCTTTTACACCTAATAATGTCTTTATATTATTTTATGTTAAAAAATATAAAATGTACCACTCACTTACCTTTTAATTTCTATTATATAGTCATAAGGGTAGAGATGATTTTTTAAATAATATTATAATTTATTTTAATCATAATATTTTTTTAAAGAAGTTAATTTATTTTCATATTTTTAGTGATTATATAATTACAGTAAATTCGTACACAACACTCACATATATATTTGGAAAATATTAGAAAAATAAACTGAATGATATTAATAACATTAACAGTAGCATAAATTGGATAAATTATTATGTCCCATAAATTACGTAGATAAATATTCAATTATATTAATTTTTTAAATTATTAAATTATAATTCCAATATGATATTCATTTCATTAAAATAAAATTAAATGAACATAGGCAAAAGTGAAATTAATGATTTTTTATAAAAAATAATATTTTATTAAATTATTTTTAAATTATATAAATATGGAAAGATAAAAATTAGTATTTTAAATTTATAAAAACTTCATTCCTTATAAATTTATGATTCAATTGTATCCAAATATATATAATTATAACCTTTTAAGATTGAAAAAATTATTATTGTACATTAAAGTTAAAAATGGTTAATAAAGGGGTTAATAAAATTGATAAATTATAAAATGATATATGAAACCATATATATTTTATTAGATAAATATATGAAGATAAAAAACTTTTTATCTACAAATTCACGTCACTTTGGAACCATTTTATATGAGTTAAAAAATTATATTAAATTTTTCTCATGAATGTTATAAAGTGTCCCTCCCCGAAATTATTAATGGACTCCCATCCCCTCTATTCATTACACCACTATCAAAATCATAGATCTACTAGTACATTTGAATTTATATTATAAACTTTTCAAGTCATCTATTAAAGGTTTTAGTCTTCTCAAAAATAAATTTCAAGGGTCCTTAATAAGAAATCTAAAGTGGGTATATGAATGAGGAAATATTCAACTTTACAATCCATTTCAAGTTTATTTCTTCTTTTATATCTTAAAAATATATTTTCCCATCATAAAAAACAAATAAAATGTCATAAATATACTAAGAATTTATTACGATTATGTTAAAACCATTTCCACTTATTTAAAATACTATTGAATAAAAAAACATCACTTTTGTGTATGTATGGATGGTCGTCTCCAAGTAGAGGGGTAATTCCTTTTTCACAAAAAGTTTATAAGGAATATTATAAATATTAAAAAAGGTATATAATATTTTTAGGGGAAAATTTTATTAATAGGAATAAAAAATATCATTTACCTTCATAAATATTTATTTCATGGATAATGATAACCACACAAATTTGTATGTCTAGACTCCCACCTCTATGGAGTGATGTGATTAAATTTTCATTCTTGATTTACATTGATAGTAATAAAGATATATGTATTAAATATATATGATATAATATATATTCAATAATTTTTACCAATTTATTTTCTTTCTTTTGTACCATCAATCGATAATTAATAACATCGATCATATGTACATACATCATATTATCTCTAAAGATAGTGTAATTTAATTTATCATATATACCTTTCAAGGATCATTATATATATGTATGTAATTAATATACATTATATTCATATATTTATTGACATTATATATATTCTGTTACCATTATCAACATGCAAGGATTAAAACTACAAAACTGAAACATATACAAAATATGAGACAGTTAACACTTGGAAACAAATATTTTAATAATGGATAATTAATAAATATGTGTTGAAATGATTTAAGTGTATCATATATTATATTGTATATATTTATACGTTTTGTTATATAATTAAAGCATATCTAATTTTTTATAATTTAGGTTAAATCAAATTTAATTCTATATAAGTGTGAGGTAAGGAGTTTTTTATCTCAAATTCAATTTAGTGAGTTATAGTTATACTGAAATTAGTATGTTAATACCTTATTATCTTTCAAATTAAATCTGATTTTATTATTATTTTATTACACATTTAATTTGGACTACTATTCATTACACATAATATATTAATTTATTAATTTTCACTTTAGTTATTTGATATTTGTAAGGGATTTTATCTCATTTTTCACTCCATTAAGATAGATTTTCCATTTTTTACGTATTTATTTTTCTGTAGAGTTAATACTACCTATTTGATGTATTTAACATGAATATATATTCTTACTTTATGATTAACGATTAAATTTATGTTTATTCATTAAATTTATAACAATTTAAATGTTACAAAAGAGGTATGAAATTTTTTTTACAATCTCATACTTTTCAAGAATTTCTTATATTTTTCATCGAATGAAACTCTAAATATCTCCTAAAAAATTTCCTATTTTAAAATCATATGAATATTTATTGATTTTCAATATTTTATTACATCTTTAATTCCATTTTTCACTTGATTCAGAAAATATGTTTAAAATAAAAGAAGATCATATTAATATTTTGATTAGGTATGCTTTTTTTTATATCTCTATTTTCCAAAATCTATTGGAAAAATGTTCAATTTATTTACTAAAATATATTATTAAAGAAAATTTTAGTTATCCATAACTATTTATATGTTTTTAGAGGATTATTTGTATTGTTTTTTGAATGGTTAATTATCATATTTCATTAAAAACTTTAGAAGGAATGTTTCATTTTAATATATATGATTATAAAGAACTTCCCAACACACAAAACCATTTTACAATATTAATTATCTTATATATTATTTCAATGGTTTTAAATATAAAATATTTAATTAAATTTTATATTAATTTCACTCTTCTAATATCTTTTATTCCCCAAAATACATGATTTTATTACAAAATGAATATTTCTAATGAATTTTTGGGCATCTATAATATTTTATTACTTCTTTATCATTAAATCATATCTATACCATCACATTTTTGTGATCCTATTTCATTATCCATCACATTTCTCATAAATACTCACATTATATTTTATCATGGGTATTCTTATTTTCTAACTTCTTTACCATTTCTACCTATGTTGTTTTACTACGATTAATGTTTTATTACCATGGGAAATATTAATATTAAATATTCTTTACTCAATACTGATATTTAGGGATATGAAATACTATTTATTAATTAATTATATAATTAAATATATTTAGAATTTATTAATATTATAAAATTATGGGTGGGTCTCTTATATCCCCTCGATGAATAAGTGTGTCTAATGAGAAAAAATAGGTTTGTCTTTATCTAACAGCATATCCATTTATGTAAGATGTTTTTGCATGACGTATTGATGGTATGTTTATAATTTTCATCATTATGATTTCCATCATTATAAAATCTATTACTGGTGTCCATATTATTATGTAAATAATTATGATATCCATGGCTAAAATTAATGAAAATTTTATTATTTATATTTCATTATTTGATAATCATCAATTTCTGCCAGGTTATTCTTCAAGGACAAGTTATTAATTAAATGGAATGCATTTTTATTTATTTCTATTTATATATTAATTATTACTGATTAAATAATTATATTTTCCACTATATTTGACCCATATTTAGATTTTGAGATCACCCTTTTTTATCATTTCCTATAAATATGTAGAATATATATTTGAATTATTTCAAGGGTGCATAATATTTACGTTCACTATGCTTTATATTTTATTTCCAATTTATTATAAAAGAATTTTTTTTCTAGTTCTTCAACTCTATTAGATAGATCAATGCATGGTGATGTGAACCCATGTATCATATTTCAAATTAGTAAATTAGAAACCATCTCTAGGTTACTGGAGTTGATATTTTTATAGTTACCATATTAGAATGATTATAGAATCCTTGGGAATGATAGTTTGTAAAACCTATATTCAAGAAACAAAACTATTTGTCCGAATTTGATGATATTTATAATTAAATTAAAATATCAAAAAAAAAATTCGGTAGGGTAGATATTATTTGGATTTCTTAGAAATAAATATCAGTATGGATAATATAAGTGGTCTCAATTTTGTCGTAGAGAATCTAGGGGGAATAACATTGAAAATCATTGGTTGAATATATACCAACCATCATTCTGGTTCATGGTGAGTGTGACCTTATTTTGCACCAAGTTTGAAACTCCTATGGGATATTCTTGTGGGACATTACATTTACAGTATGCACCATTATGATGAAAGAGATAATACAAAATATGGAATCCTATTACATTCCATTTTGATATGGGATAAACCTAATTTCCCTTAGGTTAAAAATAATAATGTTGACCATATGATTAAGGTAATAGATATACCTTTATGGATTTTTATTATGTGAGTTTAAAAGGTTTATATATATTTTGGAAAAAAATTATGGGAATAAAAGCCCTTATTTTAGAATATGTATTGGTGAAAGAAAAATTCACTAATAAAACAAATATATTAATTATGAATAATAAATAAGTATTAAAGATAAAAATTATGGATAATATAATCATTTCCATTATTGTAATTTTTATTGACTGGGATAAAATAACAAATTTGTATATGAAATATTTTGTATAGATTACCATGGGATTAATAATTAATTTTTTGAATATGTGAATAATTTTATGTAAAATATATTTTCAATATTATATGATTAAATTAAACATACATTCACAAATAAATATTGACTTTATTAATTGAATAATATATGATTTGAGTGTTAGTTTATGGTGATTTAATTTATTTAGTGAAATAATTACCCAATTTTTTGGAGTATATGATTAGGTTATATATATTTTTCATATACAAAATTATAAGATATTTAAAGTATTTAAAAATAATATTCAAGATGATAATGAAACAAATATTATCAAATATTTATGATTTTGGGGCCATGAATTTAGTCAGATTTATTTTCGAGTTGTCGTATTGTTTTCTTTGATTTTTCCATTATTGTTATGGGTTTATATATTAATGTATAATTTTGTTGTATGAAGAATTATCTACAATGAATAATCCATGTGTATCATTTTTGTTTTGGTAAGTATATCGATAAATAAGAAATGGATTGTCATTTTAAAAGATCTCAAGATTTATTAAAAGTTAATTTTAGTTATTCAGGAATGAAAAGTACATCTTTAATATTAATTTCATGGAATAAGAAATAAGGACAAAATTTTTCTGTAAAAAAAGTCCAAAAATTTCATAATAAATGGAATGAAATTATGTAATTACATTTTTCTCATTTTCTCTATATTCAGATTAAATTAATCTATAAAAATTTAAAAAATTGATCTATAAATAAAAATTTGATACATTTACCTTTAGTTTCATTAAATTGATTGTCTTTTCACAACTCACTAATTTATGATTTTGTGGTCATTAACATTCTCATGAACATGTTTTTTGTTAATCATTATTCCAATGTGGATTGTAGTGTTCTCCTCCTTGTATAAATTTTAACATCCCACCAATATTTTTCATTTATGTGATCCTAGTTATGTTCTATTTCTTGTAAATTTTATCATTTTAACCTTCCCTTTTAAAAAAAATTTTATTATCCCTTTTGGCGATGTGGGTATTCAATGAAGGTATATTAAAATATTTAACCTTTGATTATTTTGATAAAATTTGGATGGAACAATTGAGTTAATTTATTAAATGTAACACCTACAAAATTTAATGAAAATTAATAATAAATTGAGTATATTATGTATCACACAACACCAAGATTTATGAAAATTGAGATATATTATAAAAATATGATAATTTAAATATAACCTAGTAATTACATTTTATGGTATAAATATGAGTGATAACATTATAGAATCTTTTTATAATGATCCGACTCTATAAAACTTCATTTATTAAAGTATATTATATAAACACTCAATTTTTAGTGAAGGAATTTTATGCTTCAAAAATTTATATTTTTTAAATTATTTTATTACATTTTCTCATAGAAAATATAATAAATTTATTAAAATTTTATAAAAATTTATGAAAATTAAAATCATTTTTCAAGAATGATTGTCAAAACTAAAATATGGTGAAGTTAGAGGATTTTTTGGAAATGAAATATTTTTTAGGGAATAATGAAAAATACTGATTTTTCTAATAATATCATTTAGTTTCATTAAATAATGTAATGTAAAACAACAATCATATTTTTTATTTGGAATTAATGATCCATTTTATCAATTTAATTTATAATAATATAATTAATTCCATTAGAATCATCAATATTCAAGATTTTATTATATGTTAATTTTTATGCTTAAAACACGTTTTCTAGTAAAACTATTTATTTTTTCATTTTACAAATTCATTTTAAAATTTAATAATTAAATTTATATGTATTTATTAATAAAAAAATAGATCATATTTTTAATTTTGATTTTCATGATTGGAAAAAAAATTCTTTTATTTTTTTCATTATAAATAGTAACCATGATAAATATTTGTCACCTAAGGAAGGGTAAAATTGGTTAAAGAAGGTTAAAACATTGAGATATGGTGTTAAAATCAACCCAAAAGTTTCCATTATTTAATTTTATGTGATAAAAACGAATAAAATAATATCTAATTAAAATATATGACATTCTAATACCATTATTCCCATATAATATCATTTATATTATTTTATATACTTAAAATTACAATATTTTATTCTCTTGCTTTTAAATCTTACTTATACATTCACATTGAGGTTATAATAAGTTTTGAATGAATATTAATGGTTAATATAATAATAATTAAATAAAAGTTATTATGTTAATATATTTATAACATTTAGTTATTATATAATTACATTATACAATTACGTAACATCGATACAATCCTTGTCCAAATAGTTGAAAAATCATGTAGTTGATTCTAAAAACATTAAAAGAAATATAAAATGGATAAATTATATGCTTAAATTAACTATTTAAAAAAATGACATTTTTTAATGTGTTAATAGTTTATATTCTAATTCTATTACTATCTCCATTTAATTAATGTCAAATTATATGAATAGTAAAAAAGTAGAGTAATTATATTTTATTAAAAATGTTATTTTATTAAATTATTTATAAATATTAAAAATATTTAAATAGGACATTTATAGAGAGAATTATTCTAAAATATTATCCCTTTTCCATTTAGGGTGAATTTTTTTCATTATATGTAAAATTATAACCTTTTAATATTTAAAATGTTTTTACAGGATTCAATACTAAAAATGGTTAACAAAGTGGTTAATAAAAATTATATGGTTTAAAATGGTTTGTAAACCATTGTAAAATTTAGTTTATTATTATATTAATAACATATCCTCATTATATAACAATCCATTAAATTATAGGACCATTTTACATGATTTAGACAAATATTATATTATAAAATTTCATAAATTTCAAAAAGTTCCCCACAACTCAATTATAAAAGGAAACCCCTCCAATCTCTCCTTTAAACAACTTTGTGAAACCTATGTATGAAAAAATATTTCCAATTATCTTATAAAATTACATATCAAAGAATTATATTGGTTATATTATTAAAATATCATTCTTATTGTCCTCAATAAAGAATCTAATGGTAGCCTACTAAATAATAGTTAAGCATCTCTATCAAACATTGGAAGTTTATTTCTAATTTATCCTCCCCTAAATAAATTGTACACACAGTAAACTAATAACTAGGATATCATAAATTTAAATAGATTCTATTATTATTATTTTTAATAAAGTGTAATATTTTTTTCAATCATATAGTAATAGAAAACATCCTTGGTTCATACGTACGACTTACTGTCACTAAATTGTGTTTTAATTCATTTATTCATCTCCATATAACATATATGTTTATAAATATGGAAATATTAAAAATATATTATATTTATGAAATAATTATGGTCCTCTTAATATGATATATCAATTATATTTTTCATTATTTATATAATGGAATGTGATTAAATCGCGCATGTGTACTTATAGACAACAACCACTATAATGTGATGTGATTAATATGTCACCACCACATTAAATAGATGGTAAGGAGGATATATGTAATGAATATATTTGTTATATATATGATATAATAATTTATATTTTAATTTTAATTATTATTTACCATTCTTTCCATCCAACCTATGAAAAGTGAAAATAATGTTCATGTATACATACAATATACCTTTTCCAGGATTGCCGCAATTCATTATTTTATCTCTTCTATAAAAGGATGATTAAAATATGTATATTAGGAATATATGTGATAATTAAATCACTAGTAACATTAGTTAGATTATATATCTATGATAAACATTTATGAATAGAAACTACCATGTAAAGCAAACACAAAATATGAGACATTCAACACATAGAAGCAATTATTTTAATAAAAAAAATTTCAAAATTGGGTGTTGAAATAATATAAGTTGATCACATATGATATTATATCTATGTATATAGTTATTTTATTTATCTATAATAAATCTAATTTTACAACATATGTTGTTAAATCATGTTCAGATGAGTGGATGCTTAAGGTAATGGCTTTCTTAACTCAATTTGTATTCATTAGGATATACTTATACTTAATTAAATATGTTATTCCGTGATTATGTTTAAAATATCATATGATTTTATTAATTTGTATTTACAAATGTTTTTTTATTTAAATTTTTACACATAATAACTTTAGTTATTATTTCTCACTATAGTTATACGGTCTTTATAAGTGATTTGATCTGAATTTCTACTCTATTGATATATATTTGGTATTTTGAATATATATTTTTCTAAGTTGTATATAAATCAACATTTATGTATTTATAATAAATCAATATTTATAAATAATTATTAATAATTCAATTTAGGTTCATTCAATCAAGGTTTCATAATTACTATGTTACCAAATAGTTACAAATTTATATTAAAATATCATTTTTTTCTTGGATTTAAATTTTTTTTATAGAAGTAATCATATAAAATATCTGTCATAATTTTAAACAATTTTAATTTATTATTGATATTTATATAGTTTCAATTTTCTCTAAAAAATTTCCTCTTATTATAAATTGATTCAAGTATATAAATTTTTGAATGAAAATATGACAATAATTCTCTATTGATCATGTATATTTTTATTCCATGTATATATTTTTCATGTTTTGTTTAATAAAATTAATTTTTAATTAATCAATTTATTTATTATAAAATTTTATATTATACTTGAATTTTAAAATAATGTTAAATTAATATTTAAAATGTGTTATGAAATGTTAAGTCTCAATTGTATTTATAAAAGTCTAAATAAATTTTTCCTTTTAACGTATACTTTGTTGACAGACATTCCCCCCACCATTACCATTGAATGATATTTTGATTCTTAAAAAAATATTCAATGGTTTTTAATATAAAATTATTTATTTAAATATTATTTTTCTTTTTCTTTTCCATTTTATTTTCTTTTCCAAATTATATAAATATATTAAAAGCCTATATTACTGATGAATTTATTATGATATTTTATCTCTTATAAATTTTATTTTCATTTAACTTATTTTTTAAAATTAACATTCTTATGATAATTTTTAGTTGGACATAACATTTATCATAAATATCAATATTCATTGTCTAATGGAAATGATTATTTCTTAAACCATATACCATTTATACATACAATGATTTGAAATGAATGTTATTTTATTGATTGTATAAATCTTAATGTTCCAAGTTCTTTTCTTAAAAAAATATTTACTGATAAATAATATTTTGTAACAACCCCAACCCTAGTAGACCAAAGTCAGATTCCATATTTTTACATTGAAAAAAGATACAAGGAGTCACAAAATGAATGAACGAATGGTTTATTAGTCTTGGAAAACTATATGCACACATTATTGTTGCATTACATCTGAATAAAAAAAATTATAACATATTTTTTTGGAAATTATCATTACCCCCTCTATAATATTCTTTAATATCATTCATGTAATGACCCAAAATTTTATCAATGGAAATTCCCTTATTATATTTATAACATATAGTATAATCATATAAAAACCACATTTAGAACATAATAAAAACATTATACACGATGAATGAATAAAATAAGAGGTATTTCTAAAAGTTAATGAACCTTTACCGATAAAATAATAACAATACCTTTGGAATAGTAATATGACCCTTAAAAATAAAAGACATACACATAAAATAGTAAAATCACCCACATAAGTATAAATAAATTTTAGGTATCATGTAAATGATAATATTATATAACTATATAAGAGTATATGTAAATAAATGTTTTAAAAAATTATTAATTGATTTTAGTTATTTTTAAAGTAATAAATATATAAGTACAATTTTATGAATAATTTAATAATTTAAAATAAAAAAATTTTCAAAAATTGAATTCATAAATTAATATTTTATTTTGTTATGGTTTTAATAAAGCTTAATGTGACCTTAATTAAGGTTCAAAATTCTTATAAAAATAGTAATAATTTTAAATTTTGTATTTTCCATGTAAATTATGATTTTAATTAAAAATCATATTTACAATATTTAGAAAATAATTTTCATTAAATGATGTTTATTTGTGAATATACACATAAAAAAATGGTTAGGGTGAATTTTTGGAATTTTTCTATAATACTTGAATTTTTGGTGAATAGTAAAATACAATATTTTATGGTATATATACATTATAAGATAAATACACTATTTAATGTGTAATAAATGATTTAAGAATCAATGGATATAACTCATACAATTAAATTATTATAATTATTACTATCAATCAACACTATTTATTTTCTTCAAAAAAGTAACAAACTAATGAATAAAATTATGACATAACACCCCTCTCTTCCACTTTAAACACCTCCCATCACCACCTCTTATCCTCACACCATAAAATATTTAAGAATTATAATTATAATTACTAATTATTTACCCAAACCTCTCTTCTATATCTCAGATCTCTTGGTCTCATTAAAAGACCCAAACCTTTTCAATAAGGATATTTTCAAGCAGGAGAAATTCAAGTGGTAAATTACTCATTCCGTTTATTTTAATTCTTTTTTAATTATTTTTTTAATATATCTTCAGCTCCTCTCAAAAACATGGAATTATTACTGCAATACCTCATATATGATTTTATTTTATTGTAAAAATTTATTAATCAATCACTAATCTCAACCCCTCTCCCTCTAATTCTAAAAAATAATATATTGTTATTAAGTGTTAATTTATCAACTTCAAGGACGTCAAACATTTATTCTCCATTAAACCCTTAAATTCTAGTAATAAAATATTTTTTATGGTTTAAAAAATAAAAATGTATTTATTAATGGCTATGTAATGTTATTTAATCATTATATAAACCTAATGTAAAATAATAACCCAAAAAAAGTTTATTGTGAGTGAAAACCACAAAAAATAGTCCGAAATATTATCACCAACATCATATCTATTAATTCAGCCTCTCCCAAAATAAGATAATGACTTATATGATTGTTTAGAATTTATAATTTTCATTAATAAATTATAACTTCAATTTTTTATTTCTATATACTTTTTACCTTAATTTCAATACTCTTATACAAGCGAACAAAATACGAAAACTAAGAAAATGAGCATACGTGAACGATGATATTGGACAATATAAATCAGCAAAAAAGCCACTAATGAACTTAATAAAATTATAATAAATAAATAAAAATTAAAAAATGTTCTATAATTATTAATTAATGAATTTAATTTGATTATATATGACATTAAGACCAAGTATAGAACTGTTTCAGACATAAGGTATTGGATCCTTTCAGAACCTCTATTTTTACGAGTTACAATTTACCTCTCTATACCTAAATTTAATTCCTACTTATTTTTAATAACATATTATATATTCTATTTATACGTTCCAAACTCTTTTATTCAGGTCATATCATCCCTCTTTTACGTTGAAATATTAGTTTTAAAAATTTTCATGTTCAATTCTTCTTGATAGGCAAGCCCAAATAAATTGCAATTCCCAAATTCTTCTTTGCATCCTAGTGCACTCCACAATCTATTTTAATACAAAATTATATTTATAAAATCACTAATTATATCTTTTATAGCTATCATGAATAATTTTTATCTATTATAGATAATTTTTCCTTCTTTATTTTAAAAAATCATTCTTATTTTCCCTCAAAACCCCACTAAAGTGGATAATTTTTAAGGTTTCCAATGAAAGTTTTAAATTTCTAGCATCGTAGATAGAATAATTATTATTATTACATATGAATATATTACATTTTTAATGTATATGTATGTTCTAAATCTATTCTTTCCTAGAAAACATTATGATTTGCCCATTTGTAATGGATTTCGATACCTATTTCATTCCATGGTTAAAACTTATATTATGATTAATTATATATATATGATTAATCATGTGGTGAATATATTAATGAAAATGTTATGATTGGAACACCTAGAAAGTTCTCTAATGATTTTAGTAATGTTTAGTCTCATGTGAGGTCATGTTTTGATAGGGAGTGAACATGATTCTTTTATGGGACTTTGACCACTATGTCTTGGAAGTTATCCTTGACTCATGATTATGTCATATTATATGTTTTTTCCATAGTTATAAAATTCCATGATTATATGTTCCCATGTTATAAATGTTATTATTTCTTATGTATATTCCTTTTCAATACCTTTTATGTCATCATGTTTTGATTTCTATCCCATGTGCTTTGTTTTATTCTTATTATTATTTTCGTAAAGGTATTTTTAGCTCATACCTTTTGTTTAAGTATTCCCCGTGTTATCTTATGTAGTTATTGAAGCTCAATTTTTGTTTGGATCCTATTATGGGGAATAAATAAAAATAATTTCATTAATTTTAATTGTATACCAAATATTCCCAATAGACATTACTTTATGATCCTTGTCTTGTAATTTGATGTTTAATTGTGAATAAAATAATGTAATAATATGTTAAAATGCTAGGGTCACTGTATGTGGTATCATAGGATGGTCTAGTTATTTTCGTATATTAATTAGAATACTCTATAGAATTCCTTATGTTTAAGACTATGTTATAAAATAGAAGTAACTTCTGGTAAGATGCTAATTTGGATAGGCTCAAGGCTAAAGTACCAGCTCCTGTGGATTCAGTTGGAGCTGAGGTTTTAACTTCTAAGGGTGAGGTGTTCCCATGATCTGGCACCTATGCTATGGTTGTGTGTGTAGAAATTTTAATAACCCTATAAAGGTGATCTATCCATCTAGCAGGGGTAACTCTATGGATGTTCAGGAGTTAGAAGTGCCTTCCCTAGGAGTAAGCAGGCAGTTGAGCCCCAAACAGGGACCCAATTCAAGGAAGACTCCAGCCTATATCAATTTGAACAACCACTTTGAGGTTTTGCGGTCCAATGGAGGGGTTTATTGCAAATCCTACTATCCCCCAGAAGACGAGTATGATGGAGAAGTACAGGACTCAGATGACAATATTATAGGAGAGATCAATAAAGGCCTTCACAATATAAGGAGGAAGAAGGGTAGTAAAGAAAATGGGGATCTGGGGGATTCATTGTATCCAAGAAGTAGAACCGAAAGGGTCGCCAAGACTACTCCAATATTCTAAGGCCAATGAAGACACGGTCATCCAAGAAAGGTTGAAAATTCAAAGAACCGGAGGTTCAAATAGTTGAAGGTGAGGAGGTCTAGAACATATAATCCAGGTCTCCAGATCCTTGCATAGAGGTTTCAAAGGTAGAGGACAACGAGGATGTTTTGGCGAACCCTTTGGGGGATGTGGATGAGAGGGTGGAGGTTCGGTTCAGGGAGACACCATTTCATTCCATGGACATGAACCTGGTGAAATAGACTACATACCCTCCTGGACAGTAGTGTAAGGAGGAGCTATGGGAACTTATTCTACATTCTAAGGAAGAAATACTGTAGAAATCGATTCCATTCAACGCCTCGAAAGATGATGGTGATAAGATGTCTGAGATATCACTTTATGTGGCCACTAACTAGGTGCAGACGGAGTGGATCGACAAGCAATATCGTATCATGGAAAAAGGATTTAATGCAGGGAAGTTAAACATGGAAAAATTCATACATATGTGGGACAAGTTTTCATTTTTGTTTGAGGACCATATCAAAGATTATCCGGACTTCGAGGTATACAAACTTCGCTGGAAACTTTAAAGGAATATTGCATTTAATAGACTTAAAATTGATTTCAATGGTTCTTCTATCTAATTTTCTATTTAAATCACTTTATTTTGTACTGAATTGGGTTCTCACTTTCCTTTAAAAGAGTTTGATAATAAAAAATTAATTTTAGGTAATGAAAAAGTTGACATTGAATCCTTCAGGTGGAAAAGGCCTACCAAGTTTAGTGGATCTTATGATCCAATCCTTATGGAACAGTGGATTAACTCCAATGAAAATATATTATATGTTTTCTAGTGCTCAGAAGAGGGGAAATTTATGTGAATGATCTATCAGTTTGATGGGGAAGTTGATCGGTGGTGAAAACTGATCAATAAGAAAAAGTCTCAAATGTAAATCTATACCATGGAATAAGAATATTTCATGAAAATATCATTCAATGAGTGTTTTCCTTGAACCCTCCACCTCATTATGGTAAGAAAATTCCTCATGCTAAAGCAGAAAAAATATTTTTCAATGAGTTCTAATGGGTAAAACTTCAACAGGATTACTTGATATGCCTATGTATTTTTTATGAAAACATAATTAAAGGAGGATAGCTTCTTTTCAAACTAAATAAGTGTCTACAAAGAGCATTTTCAATTCAAGACTTTACATGTTATGATTATATTGTCCTTTGTTCCCTAACTTTTGAAATGGATATAAAAAACACTTAGTTGTCTAAATGGATCAGTGGAACAAATAATTAAATGAAGATTAATGTGGGTGATAAATCCCATGATGAAAATAAGATGCTACATCCCACGTGTTAAAATTGTGAGAAGAAGCCTCCTAGAAACTACTTCAAATGAACCAATAGATACATAAAATGTTGAAGAGAGGAGAATATGTCTAATAAATATTGAATGGATATAAAGAATCCCAATAATGTAGAAGAGGGTATAATGGTTTTTTTCAACACTCAACCTGTAGATAAGTGTTTCAACTATGAAGAACATCAAAATGTATAAACAATTACCCCAAGACAACAGTTTTTAGAGGATATAAACAAAAAAACCTCCAACATTGTAAGGGTGGGAATACAATCTAACTACTACTAATGTGGATCCCAAAAATGATGTCGTGATAGGTACACTAGGTATTTATTCATAAATAGAGAACATAGTATTTGATTCTGGTTCTACGCTTTCTATCATGTCTCTACGTTTTAGTATTACTATTCAAAACTCACCATAAAATTTGGAGGTTGATTTATCTTTGAGAACCAAAAATATGGAAATTACTGTATCCAATGTTTATAACTCCTCTATAGTTAATTTCTGTGGACTAAACATACCATCAAACCATTTCATACTTTATTTGGTAGAGTTTGATTCTATTTTAAGAATGGATTGGCTATCATTATAAAAAGAAAACATCGGTTGTTTGGAAAGTGAGATGACTCTTCGCATCCTGAAAAATCCTCTTATTTTATAGAAATATTAGGAGGAAGATTAATCTCCATTAGAGTCATCATCTCAATTTTTGTTAATGTTTCCTTATGAGTAATCATATCTAGAAAAAATGTGTGAGACATGGGATTAAATCATTCTTCTGGACATTCCCATTACGAGGGACTGCACTAATCTGTTCTCCCAATGAATTTTCTAATATTCTTCTTGATCAATAGGTTGATTCCTCAATGTCACTTCTTTCTGCCTATCTACCTATAAAAAATAAACCTTGTATAATGGACACCATTGATATGGAATAACTGAAGAAGAATTTTTAGGGGAATCTGGACAAGGTTTTTATATGCTCGAATGCTTCACCATGGTTTGTGCTAGTCCTCTTTGTCAAGAAGAATGATGGATCAATGCACCTATGTGTTTATTATCATGAGCTCAAAAAATCCCAATAAAGAACAATAATCCCCTTCTATAGATATATCACTTGTTTGGTCATCTATGTTGGTCCATTTATTTCTCTATGATCGACCGTCAGTTGGGATATAACTAATTAATGGTGAGGAAGAAAGATATTCTCAACAATGCCTTTCGAACGATGCATGGAAACTATGATTTTATTTTTATTCCCTTGAGACTCACTAATTCTCTAACAATTTTTCTATATATAATTAATAGAGTCTTCATATACTACCTCAAAAATATTTGCAGTAGCCTTTATTAATTATTTCTCATATACTTCAAGAGAATGGTGGAATATGATGATAATTGGAATATTGTAAGGAAGACTATGAAAATGGATATACTATATGAAAAGTAAAAAAATGTGAGTTCTGGATGATGGATGTATAATTATTAGAAAATGTACTCACCATAAAATGGATATATATATACCCTTCCAATATAAATTTAATCAAAGACTATCCCCGACCAACATTTGTAATATAGATTCATAGCTTCCATAGTCGATCTTGGTATTACCAAGTATTTTTGAAGAACATATCATCACTATCACACCCATGAACCATGTTGACTCATAATGGATTAATGTTTTTCTTGACCATTGAATGTGAATATTGTATCAAAGAGTTGAAAAAAATAATTATCACTATACCAGTGCTCACACTTTCAAAAAGTGGGGAACTCTTTGTGGGGTACATTGATTCTTCAAAGAACGTATAAGGTTTTTTACTTATAAAAAATGATAAATTAAGAGACTATTCATCATGGAAGTTTAAAATTCATGGTAAAAATTATCCCACACAGGATCTGGAGTTGGAAACATTGATCATTGCATTGAAAATATGGAGGCATTATCTCTATGGGGAGAAGGGTGAGATATAGATTTATCACAAATGTCTCAAATATATTTTCACATATAATGTGCTTAATATAATCCATAGAATTTGGTTAGATGACATCAAAAAATTTGAATTTACAATCCACTACCTTTTTGGTGGAGAAAATAAGGTAGAAGATTCACTATGTAGAAAGGATCTTGTGTCTTCATCAATGATAAGAACTGAGAATGATCCAATCATGTAATATTTAAAAATGATGGGAAATGGAATAAATAAGGAGGGGAAATAATCAATCCTTTATCAAATGATTCTTCACCCATACCTTATGGAGAAAATAATGTATGATCAAAGGAATGATATTGAAATCCAGAAGTATGTGGAAGCTATGAGAAATGGGAAATCCTTGGAGTTTAAAATTTATTAAGAAGGAGTTGTAATATTTGGGTCCGACTATTTGTACAAACCGACCCAATGATAATCCAGGAGCTTCTGAATGACGCACATAGATCAACCATCTTTATTCACCCAAGGAGAACAAATATGTATTGTGATCTATGAGAGAACTGTAGGTGGGCCAATATAAATATGTATATAACTGAATATACATCAAATTTTACAGTATGTTTGTAAGTGAAGGCTAAAATAAAATAGTATATAGGGATTATGAAACCATTATCCATACCAACATGGAAATAGGAAAACACCTACATCATATTTGATAGTAGACTTCTAAAGGTAATCATATTAAAAAATTATATATGGTTTTCTGTGGACCACCATATAAATTTAGCTCATTTTGTCAAAATTTGAGATCCTTTATCACTAGATCAACATTCATAAAAATATATTAGAGAAGTGGTCTGACTGCATAGATTTCCCCTATTGATTATATCCTATAGGGATCAAAGATTTACCTTGACATTCAAGAAAATTAGACAACATTATCTATGAACTGAATTGAACATTAGTACAGTCTATCATCCTCCAACATATGGGTAATATGAGAAAACTATTCATACTCAAGAATATATGATAACGGTGTTTTCTATGGAATTCAGGGGTTGAGGGGACCAAAAACATCATGTAGTCTGTTTCTGACGCTTTCTTTGGGTGCGCACATCCGTCTTTAGAGGTGGACAACGACTCGATGACTGTTTCACTACATTACCTCTTTCCAAAGCCTGGCAGTATCAGTCGCTTATTCAGGAAAATTTTCTCCATTATTGAAATGGGATGATAGGGTATCAGTTATGTCTTCTATGGATTCATCCTCGGAACTCGTCCACTAGTTCATGTATCCCATATAGATTAATAATTTGTTTGTGATACTCTTCATGGTCCTATGTCTTCATGGATGCCAGATAATTACAGTGCTTCTGTCAAGACATTCCAAGGGGTCCGGTTAGGGCAAAAACCTTCCATCTAGGGAGTAGTCACGTTGGACAACACTGGAACATCTGGATTCTAGAAAACTGGAGCGTCTAGGTTTCTTCCACTTATTATAGGGATTATCGAGGGCGTATAAGCTTGAGGCATCCCACATAAAATGCAGGGAATTGTATGTCGTAGGAATGTCTCTGATGAATTCCTCAACCTCCCATGTTTGACACATAGTATTCGGTGAGTTTATCATCTAGCAGAGATGAATCTGACTAATCAGAACACTGACTGGAGTAGATCAAATGGGTAAAACCCCTAGAGGTAACACTGATGCAAGGAGAAGCAAAAAACTGGGTGACATGATTTCACCAGGATGTGGCAATCGGGGTAGGAAATAGGATGGATGTGGGTTGTTGAGAATAGATGGAGTGTGAGACGGAACCGTTAGGAATGTGATGGTTTTATTGGGTTTGAGCCTCAAAGAGACTTCCTACATATCCATGTGGTTTAGAATCAATGTATGCATAGTTCGCTGAGGCGATGGGACACATAAAGAGGGGACCTATATTATGGGGACCTGGAAGAAGTGGAACCATTGGGTTAGGGCCTGACCTTCCCAAAACACATAGGCTCAAGGGAGATACCAAGATGAGACAAGGGTGATAGGCTCAAACCATATATTGGCATCATATGTACCTTGACCTGGCAAGGATCAAAGTCCACATAGTTCAGGATGGGGGTATAGAATCAGGGTGTACGCAGAGGATAGAGACCTAAAGATGTACTGATCATTACATGTGGTTAGAAGACCGGGATGGTCTGAAGCCACTAGGGAATTCCAATTAGTTAGGCCCGAACAAAAGGGACGACAATGACTTACCATCGATTCTAGAGTACAATGACTTACCGCTGGATTGGGATTCTAACGGCTTACCACTACATGGGATTGAAAATGTCATACCACTGAATATGGGACCATTTAGTGTAATGTGGGATTAAAAGGGTTTATATATTAACATCACACAGGATAAGGGTGGGCTGATGTGAAGTGGTCCGGACCAATGGGTTTTGGGCATGATCCTCTGGGAGACTTCCTACATACCTTTCCTTGGAAAGTATCAATGTCAACATTGTTTGGGAGAGGTGTTGGTGAACCGATGTGAATGGGTTTTAGGGTTACACTTTAAGGCGACCTAGAGAGGATGTCATGGTCAGTTCTTACTCATACCCCATGTGAGTCATGCTCAGTTTGAGAAACAAGAGGCAGCAAATACCTGACAATCACGTCATGAAAGGTGTTTCTGTGGGAAATGGAATGAGGCTTAAATATGGTTAGTAGACCAAAAAGGAAACAAGGGCTTATGCGTGGATCACATCCTAGGGCGATGAATATTAGGACTTAATCTAGGATGGAGGCCAAGGTGGAAATAGTGCCTAACAGGAGAGGGAATTGACACGGAGGAGAGAAGGGATTATGTGCACATCTCCCCCCACCCCCTCATGTCTTTGTCTAGGAAGATGATAGGAGGAGTAGGGATACCACATCCCACATGAAAGGCTTGGGGATTAACCAAGGTGGTTTCCCTTTCCTCATGGACAGACTCCACTCTAGCAAATATTTTCTCATTCCATGTTTGGATGGTCTCACTCCCATAGAGACGAGCAGGCATGGATAATGAAGGAGGTGGGGTGACCCATATAGTGTGTGTTGGTTGAGGTCACAGTTTAACATCATGTGCTTAGAATGGTGGCACTTCACAGTTTGACGTCTTGTAGCTCGAATGAGGCAAGTTCACTCATCAACCTCTAAAACATACATAACAGATACCCTCTACCCCTTGGGGAAGGAAAGGCATCAGAAATTCCATGGTGTTGGGGTGTTATGGAGTGATCCATTCAGGGGTCTAGGTTTGTGTGGCTATACGAATATAAAATAGCTGTTAGCATGCCTATAATAAGAAACATGATGTGAAGCAATGCAATTTGAAGCACCTCCGAAGGAACATTGAAATAAATTCATGCAAACATGGAGGGTCTCACGAGAAAAGGAGTTGCGAAGCATAGCGATTCATAAGAAGAGGCCTTAGAAATCTTTGGTGCTCCATGTAGTTAAGGGACTTCATGATGGGGTATGCTTCACTATGTAAAGTGTCCTAGCCTAGTCATAGGGAATAGATGCATTGGAAGGTGCTTCACGATGTGGAAAGGATTTCACAGAGTTGTGCTTTGTGAAACAATGGCTCTCTGTGAATCATAGAATTGCGAAGAAATGTGATTTGTGAAGCATAGATACCCCTCTATGGAATGTGGTTTACATGTGCATGGATGTTATTTTGCAAAACATAAGTTCATTGCGAATACCCGAGTCCCCTTGGGGAACCCCTTCCTTCACTAAGGCTTGCGAGCTCTATGAAGGGAATCCATATTTGAAGAGGGGTTGTATTTAAGAAAAGGGAAAGGCACTTCATGATGACAATGTACCTTCAAGAGATTATGGTTCGAAGAGAAAAAAATACTTCACAATTTTAGAGCTATGAAGGAGAAAGGTTAGAGGATCTGTCTGTTGGGTTTGTGGGGAGCTCGGTATTTAGTGGCAAGAGTTTCTGATAAAAAGAGCTCGATGAGTGCAGTGCCATGTGGCATGTGGTCGTAACTACAGAGCCTCCCTCATCCTTTCTCTAATGCGGATTCAAAAAAATCAATCTGGATCATGGATCCTCTTGTCTCCTTGCTTTGTGGCGGCATCACAAACATCAATCTGGTTCACGGAGCATCTTGCCTCCTTGCTCCACAGAGGGTTTGAAAACATCAATCTCTTTTGCAGAGCCTCCTGCCTCCTTTCTCGACGGTGGCTTTTCTTTGGGGGAGCTTCATGTAAGTTGCGGTGCTGCGGGGATCTTCATGTGAGCTTCACAATGTCACCCTAAGGGATATTCATTTGCTTCTTCGCTTACCAAAATTTTGGCAACAACAAATTACCCCCCTCTAACTTAGAGCCAAAGAGGAAATAGGCATCAAATTCTGAGGTTCACCCACCAAAAATCCTTGGTCAATCATGATGAAAGCTCATGAAGGAGGCTCAGAAGGTGGAGAGGTGACGCCCGGACAGAGCGCACCACAAATCTTTCCACGGTCGGGCACACCGCAAAGCACATCGTGTCATTTCATATAAATAAAGGAGGATGAACTCTCTTTTGTCCCTTTCTCACCTATGAGTTTTGTCACTTAGTGCTCTCGATTTGTGAAGCTCCACATACTCCACTATTTCTCTCCACGGACTAGCCATTCTTCTTCATGGAACACAATGAATCATTGGCTCAATGGTGGTGTGCTCTCTGGATTGTGCCTGACGGTCAGGGTAGGGCTCCACAATTTCCTTTTCTATGATAGAGCTCCACGAATGAGCTTCACAAATGGTCTTCAGAAATGTGCTTCATGAACCATATCCAAAAGGCCAAAATTTCCAAACAACTAAATGGCTCTCTAGAAGGATTCTAGGGGGGTCCTTCCGGATGCAGTCCAAAAAGAGGAAATGGCTGATAGTTTGGGTATAGAAGAATTTGTTCGATGACATTATAACCATAATTTGCTGGTAGAGCTACTGTTAGTGAGTCAGAATGACTATCCACTGTGAAGAATGTTTCCTCTATATATCATTGGCTTAAGGGATGATGTCCTCAACCCTAAAGCAAGCAGGGATAAGCCAACTTAGTGGTTCAAAAGCACACCGTGTCAACGCCAGTTGTTCAGAGCTGCTGACGACTATACCTTGAAGGACTTCACACCTGTCAATGTTGAATGTATGTACAATCATGTAATAATGTCAAAGGGTAGAAACTGAAAACCAGAGACCTCTCCACCACAATACCATACTATCTTGAAGGTTTTCCTAGGGAACCCAGAGAAAGGGTGGTCTGATGAGTGTGATATGCACCATGGTGGAAAAATTATAGATGAATGGGACTGGGAATACTAGGTAGGTGCCTCCTATGAATAATTTAGTGTAGATCTAGGAAGAGTGGGACTGTATGAGGTGTATTGGGCCTCCCTATTCCATATCTATCAGCCAAAGAAGATGATGCTGGAGTTGCTGAGCAGATGGTCGTCGAGGACCAATACCATCCATTTTCACCATAGAGAGTTCAGCATTAGTTTAAGCAACCTCCATCATATTTTATGGGTCCCAATACTAATAGTAATGTATTATGAGCTCGTCCCCATTATGGGTTCGTGGGAGGATCCGGAGTAGATGTCACTACTAGCAATGACATTGATGGACCTAGTGCTGAGAGAGAACAAGAAGTCAGTGACGAAAGACCATTTCAGACGGTGGTTCAAGTAATTCATGAAATTCCCAAAAATAGGTAGTTCATTGTGAGGCCTCAGAAATTTCTGAAGGGGGATCAATGAGGCATAGAGCACCTGTACAGGTGGATCTTGGAGGATAGCTAGTGGAAGATGTTGGGATTTAGTGTTTGTACTGAGTAGCAACTAGTGGTCAGGTTGGCTGCATTCATTATAGTTCCCATCTGCAGTTGGTCCTACCGGCGAGAGACACGATCTTGGGCACGCGACCGAGCACATTTATCATGGTTTCCATGCTGGTGATAGGTACAGATGATTTCAATGTAGTACAAGATGATGTGTCATATTAACGAGGGGATGAATCCACATAGAATATGCGGGCTATTCCACATTTTATATGCATGGATAGTGGCACATATCAGGGGAATAGATGAATATATAAACCACATATCCCCTCCAAGAATGACCTTCTGCGAATCCATTCTAAATATTTTGGGAAGCTATTCGGCCAAGCTGAATATGATGGTGGTGATGAACTGGGTCTGGAAGGTAGAAAATTTCAATTTCCACCCATTCTCATTGCCAACAGGTGTGTTCACTGATTATGGTCGGGGAATACAAGGGCATTGGTCCAACCTCTTGGCCTTTTGGGGAGGAGTCCTGGTTGTGTGGGTGGATTGTGAGTCCCTCTGTGACCCTTACACCCCACATAAATTTTCAAGGTAGTTTCGGTGTATGCAGTAGTTGACCCCGCAGGTATATTTGGGGGGTGCGCCATTAGGATCACCCATGGGTAATGAGGCAGCTGTGGCTCATTCCCACATGGGAATATGGTAAGATGAAGAACAGTATGCCTCCACCCATGGCCATCTTTGTGCTAGTTAAAGAGTACGTCGAGATCAAGGAGGCAGCCAACCCTGGGGAGATGCTGAAGTAGCCAACCATTCACGCTAGTGATGGGGTGCCTCCCCAACCTTGAAGTTGGGGCCAAATGGAGACAAGGACGTCTCATGGTGGTGGGGTCGCAGTGGTGGTGGGGCTTGCACCGGTCTTAAGGGAGGCGGGAGAGGTGGACCCAATGATCCTAAAAGAGCATAGTCATCTGATGGGGAGGCCTCCCAGGGGGTTATGCAAGATATCCACCAAGAATCCATGGAAGCGGCTACACCACATTGACATTCCAATGAATGTTGTCTTCCTGGAAGCTTGGGAAATATCGAATTTCAACCGGTAAGTCCACAACCCATCCGAGATGTGGTAGCACTCGAACCATCTCAGTATATATTTTCCATGGATTGTCCATGTATTCTCTAGCTTTGCAGTTTCTCAGGCAGAGGCGGAGCCATACATTGTTGAGTTGTAGGTCTTCGTGCACTCCTGGGGTGCCCCGCGTCCAATAACAGATCGATTAAAAGTATTTCTGGATAACATGGCTCTTATACAGTTATCAGATATGGAAATGGGAGATTTATTCCCTCTTTCGGAAGAATCAGATGAATCCTCTAGGGGGAGGAGGCTTGTAGAGGGAGTCCTCTAGAGGAGGGTAAATATGGAGATTCAGGCCTAGTAGTTGAAGAGATTGTAGAGCCTTCAAGGTAAAACTATAAGTACCTTCCAAAGGGCTCGCTTCTATGTTGCTTTAGACTCCTCACTAATGTAAGAACAGTGCAAGAGGGACTCATATGCAGAAATTTCTCCCACCCAATAGTAGAAGCTCATGTGGGGACTGTAGGATCTACAACCGTGGCTATGAAGATTACTACATCCAGTGAAGCTGAGAAACCCATGTTTTTTCTTCTAGAGTTTTCATAATTACCATAAATAAAATGAGGAACACGCCTTAGGGTCCCAATGGAAACCACCTTGGAGCAGACTGAAAATTTAATCTATGTAATTCTCTTTTAAAAAATTCATGTCTGCCACCCATTGATCAGGATAACTAACATTTGTGCACTTATTAGTATGAATAGTTATTCAAATTATGTGGGCTGCCTTGGCAAGGATGGTAGGTACTCCTAGCGTTTCCCTTCCCAGGTGATTACTGGTGGTCATGGAAGTGGATGCCCAAACTGACCAGGTTGTGGCACTCCCGATCACTGGTGGGACCATTAGCAGGATGAAGCTGCTTATCGTTGAGGTGGGATCTAATGATAAAGATCGATCGGACAGTATGGGTCCTTCCATACCCGATCTGACCTAAGATGGAGACCCTGCTAATGATTTCATGGGGGTGATTCCTATATATTAACCTACTGACATAGAAGATTTGGATGAGATAGAATCCGAGGAAGAGGATAGAAAAATAGCCCGTCACCTATCCTGGAAGCTGATTTAGCACTTCATCGATGAAACACCTCAAGCATAATGCATAAACGTGATGGGGAGGCTTCATTCACAGCTATGTGAACTGTGCGCTGGGGGAGTGGATTCTCAGTGTCCTCACATGCTCGTCTGAAATCTCATGGTAGAGAAGATTCAAGAATATGGAAGTGGCCTTGGTGTTGGCTAGAAGTAGAGAAAAGTGTTTAACATCAAGAGGATCCCGAAGGCTGTAAATGAGATTCAATAGGTGCGGGTATGAGAAGATGATAATTTAAAATTCCTCACCATGAAATTAGAGATCATATCACATCTAAAGGCCCAGCCAGCTGAGGATGAAGAGAGAATGAAGAAAACCTCCGAGGAGATGACTGTGATCTGAACCAATGAGAAGAGGGCCCAGATTATGGGTAACAAACTACACCATATTGCTGTTGATGAGGATCAAGAACTGAATAGGTTATAGAGAAAATTGGATGCCACAAGATAGAGGGTGGCGGAGCTACAATGCTCTTTTTACAGAGTTAACCCATCCATGGGAGGGGCTGATCCTCGGGTGATGTGTTGCACATAGCTTTTGAATGTACATTCATGAATTGATCATTTATGCTGGATGCATGTGTGAGTTTTGTTATTCATTTTTGGTCGATTTCATTCCTATTAAATTCATGGAACATCTGGTGATCAATCCCTAAGATCACATGGGTCGAGCCCAATTTGAGAAACAAGGGATTAAAACCTTGTTATTTCATCTGTATATAAGAGCATAAACCAAGATTTGGGAATCCGGGGTTTGAAAAACAAATCTGGGTTTCTGAGAAGGACTCGAGAGGCCTGACTCGAGAATTAAGGTCTCAAAAAAATTGATGTTCCATCGTTCCAACTTTCTCTGGTGCATGAGCAAGGTAATTCTAGGGGCGTTAGAATCAGTATGAAAAAAGGGTATGGAAATTGCGAATCATGGTACCCATGTTTTTCTCCACTGTAGGGATGTCATGAAAATTAAAGATAACTATTGACAGTGTTCGAAACACAGTATCCATATTACATTAGCCTGAAATGGGGATAAAAAGTGGGGGTCTACTGATGAATATATTCAAAACATGGGTTCTGACTTGAAATTTCATCCATTTGTCTTTTGGAACATTAGTTCATGATAGTAGGCAAGCTGTATGCCAAGCATCCATATAGTTAGGGGGTTTCTTTAGATGTGAATTTTGGAAAGATTCCAAATAAAGGGTACACAAATCATGGAGGGTGGTGTGAATTATTGTTCAAATAAAGTCCAACACTCATAAAATTATGGCATCGTGTTGGAAACACGTTAGGTAGGTAAATTGGTCTATTCAGAGATCAAACTTACTTCCGAATGTGAAAACTCTAGTAAGGTCCAGGAATGCTCTATAGTTTTACGTCACACTATTAATGATGATAGACATGTAGTTTAATGTTCCATAAGGTGAGGACGGAGCACATAGTTTAATGGTCATACTACCTAGACCAAGATATGGGTCGAGGGCCCAGAAGTGTTAATGACCCTGAGGCTGGGCTAGAGGTGGAATTCCTGGGTGTCGCTATATATCCTATAAGGATGTGAATGAATCCAAATAGAGTTCTTTAATCATGAAATGGATAGAGACCTATTATGGTAGGGAAAATACTCTCTAGCAAGGAAACAGACGCATCCCATGATTGACATGGGGCATCTTGATCTTGTTCAGGTTATAACTGTAGTTTAGTATCATGAGTTGATGACATATGGACTTTTTCATTTTAACGTCACACGATGGGAATATTAGTGAATTGTGAGCTTTCTAAAAATGGAGTATGTGATGTGGTAGCTATAAACCCAATATGAATGAGGACATAAAGGGTTTTCACCACAACACGTATCCTCAGAATAAGTTCTTTAGGTTAAGGGACAAAAAGTGAAAGTTAGGATAGGCCTGAAGCAAGGAGGTCGGGAATTCCTACACATCCCAAGAGGATTGGAATCAAGCTACATGTAGTTTTGAAAGTGAAGTTTACCATCATGTGGGATGATGAAAGGCATGTGTGGCATGGCTGCTCCAGTACACATCCTACCAAAAATACTATGCCCATGTGGGTCGGGCTTGATGTGGGAAACAATGAGTAGTGATGGGGCTTTCCTAGTAATAGGAGGCACAAATTAGGGGCAATGGAATGCTAGGTGAATGACGTCCCAATACCGACATGCCTACTCAATGCACCTACATGTGCGAAGGGTTAAAGCCAAGTATGTTGGAATTCAACTTGAATATAAAGGAGTGGAATGATGTGAATCTTGATGCTCGAAATCTGGACTACAATGATATTGGTCTGGCAATAGAGGATAACTGGTGACCATGTTTGAGACACAGTATCTGTTTTTCATTATACTAGAATGGGGACCGATAAATGAGGGTTGACAATTGACCATGTTCAAAACACTAGACTTGTATCAATTTTTCCTCTGAGGTCCTCAGGGATGTTTTCCTAAGATAGTAGGTATGAAAATGTAGCAAGAGACCATGACATGAAGTTGGTCCCTTAAGGCATGGAAGGGGATGAGTATCCAAATAACGGTCTCACGATGCTTGGACATGGAATGAGGAAATGTCCCTAAGAAAATTCCACACATAGGGCCCATTGTCACAACACATCTGAGTACGCCAGTAATACATATTAGGGGGATCGATTTAATGGGTAGTGTGCATGGTGGTTAAATAGCCAAACTTGACGCGTAGTTACCATTGGGGGATCATAGTTTCAGGTCATAGAACTCAGACCAGATTGGGTAAAGATAAGGGAGGCACATGGTGAGGTTGTTGATAACTTGATGAGAGTGAGAACCCAAGAGGTTCTCACCACACAACATGTTCCCAAAAGAGTTTGAGCCAAGGGGACAAAGAGAGGGTATAATTTTAGATTCTTGGGGCAGGATCTGAAGACAAGATGAATGTGTGTTCCTATATATCTCATGAGGATGGGAATCAAGCCATACATAGTTCTAGAAGATGTTGTGTAGTTTAATGTATTGAGGAAAAGACGTGGAGTGGTCTTTGTTTGTGGTTATAGAGCTCGGACCAGATGGAACTGATGGAGGGAGACATGTCGGGAGGTAAATATTAAACTCGGCGTGAAGGAGGACAGCAGGAGTCTACATCACCATAATATACTCCCAGGGAAAATTTTAGGTCGAGGGACTAAAAGTGAAAGTTATGATGGGCTCAAAGAAAAGTGTTTGAACATTCCTACGTAACCCATGACAATAGGAATCAAGCCACATG
The DNA here is from genome assembly GCA_963277665.1 of Viscum album. Lineage (NCBI taxonomy): Eukaryota > Viridiplantae > Streptophyta > Magnoliopsida > Santalales > Viscaceae > Viscum > Viscum album. Next base: position 777,026,918 of record OY728131.1, on the reverse strand, counting down.
CAGTCCTAGAGGTGGAATGGTAAGGTACCGTTTCTAGTGATAGGTCGTGCGGGACTGGCCCACACACTAAAAGAAGAAATATTTGACATATCTTGTTTTTCCTTTTGGATACGTGTGTGTTTTTTCTATGAAGAAATAAACCATGAATAGAGAATCTTGGTATCATTATAGGAATCAGTACACATGTTAGAATTGACAAATGATATGGTGGATAACTAATACACAGCATGATGTCTGCTAAAATTAGGACACCATAATGTGATGCCATTTTTTATTGTACAGCCAGGACAATAATGTCACAGTTTAAGGTCGTGTGGTAGGACCAACCATGCATTTTAACATCATTAAAAAAAGGCAAAATATTTTAATTTCATGTGATACCATAAGGGGAATGCGCATGACATGATAAAGAATACCCGACATGATTGTGTACATCAGCCCACACATGACATGTGCGATTTCGAAGAAGAAACCTCACGCTGAGGCCCCCAGATAGGTCGGTAAATATAGGGATGTACCTATGAATGAAACATCTAGGTATTTTTATATATCTCATGAAGATGGTAATGAAGCCACACGTAGTTCTGAGGGTGGAGTTTAATTTCACATGGCACGTAACAGTTTAAGGTCGTGTAGGACCATATACAATTTAACATCATGCGAGACAACATACAGTTTAATGTCATGCATGAGAGTAGGTAGGGGGACTAGCTCCAAGAAGGTGAGTATGTGGTGAGGATGTTGAAAAACCGTTGTGAACAAGGATATAAGACCACATGCACCACACCATACACTCTTATAAGTATCGGGTCCTAAAAGGATAAACATGGCAGATAAATAGTGGAACCTGATCTAGACCCAAGGAATAGATGTATGGGAATTTATATGTATCCCATGAGGATGGGAGTCAATCTATATGTAGTTCTAAGGGTAGGACACATTAGGAGATATTAATTTAAGGTCATAGAGCTCAGACCATGAAGAAGCGAAGCTCTTCTATGGGAGCGCAGCCCACGATCTGATCCCTAAGCCCACGTGAGTCAAACTCAGTGTGGGAAAAAGGTATGAAAAGGTATTTGAAACACATGGGATACACATAAAGAAGAAGTCAGTACAGATCTATGAATGATTCCTTACCACATCTTTGTCCCCCTAACATTCATATGCGCACTGAGGGACAGTACCAAGAGTGTCAAAATTCCACTTGGACATGATGGGGTGGAAGTTGGTGTAAATCACACAACTGACATTTAAGTCTTAATCGGGTTGTCTTGATAATGGTGGATAATTGTTGACTGTGTTTGAAACACAACATCCCTGTTGTGTGACCTAGAATGTGAACAATAAATGAGTGCCCTCCACTGACCACATTTTCAATGTGGGGATTGTATCAATTTGTTGTTTGAATCCCTCAAGGATGTTGGCCCGTAATGGTAGGACAACCCTTGCGCTGAGAATCCATGCAATTTGGGGGTCCCATCAGCTGTGAAAGGTCATGAAATCCCAAATTAAGGAGAACACAAAGCCTGGAAAATGGATGAAAACCTATCCAGATATAATTTGACACTCTAGTAATTGAACATTAGTACTCCTGGGCACAATGGTGAATCACCGATGAGGGTCTAGGGGATCAATATAATAACAATCGAACTGAAAAGATGAGTGTAGGGAAATGGAGAAAAGGATTATTAGGAGAGATAGGTATGTGTTACATTTATTAAAACCCCATATGAAGGATGACGTGAGTCCATACCATACCATGAACCCCTCCCTCACAATGTCTCAGGCCACGAAGATAGAGTGATGAAATGGATTTTAAGAGATGGGGCTGGACCCGAAGAATAGATGTTTGAGTGGTCCTAAAAATCCAATGAGGATGGAAATCAAGCTGCACATAGTTCTGAGAAAGGGTTTTGTGGAGTTTAACGTCATGTGGAAAGGATGAAAATATGGGAAACATACCCCAACAAGGGATGTGTATAGAGTGGAGAGTAGCTTAAGGTGAATGAGAGCTTCATCTCATACCACATCACACAATCCCGGATGAACACATGGGCCAAGGGGCCGAAAATATTGAGGGACTTGAAATGGGATGTCCTAGCTAGTTCAATGTTTAATGTCTTGCAGTGAGGATGATGGTGATCTAAGATTATGGTCATAGGGATCAGACCGTAGGTTCTATGTTTAATGTCATATGAAAAGGATAAGTGATTAGAGAGGGGGAATCATTGTGCCTGTGGAAAATCAAAAAACGACAAAAATGATAGAGGATAACTGTTGACCATGTTCTCTACACTGTATTCGTATTTGCATGATCAAGGTTAGAGGGAAGACAATTAAGTGTTGACCATTGATTGTATTTTCAAGATGGTAATTGTATCAATTTGATGCTTGAAATCCTTTGAGACATTGGCCAAAATTGGTAAGATATCCCTTTGGCCAAGAATCTACTTGGTTTGAGGGTCCTTTTGGATATAGAAGATGACAAAATCCCAAATGGTTGGGCACACGAAGCATGGTGAGGCATTTTATTGTGGAAAGGATGATAGATGAACGAGGGATGTCTCAAGGGGATATGTGTGGCTTGGTAAAATAGTCCGACATGAATGAGAATGTGAGCCCATACCACACCACATAATCCTAGATGAGAATATGGGCCAGGGGGCCAAAAGGGTCAAGAGACCTGAGGTTGGGAGTCCTGGCCAGCTGTAGCCATATGACGACTCATGTAGGTATTGTCTAACCATAGCTCTTAAGCCTACATGAGCAATGTTGGGAGTCGAAAACAGGGATTTGACATGGCTCTAACCATCATATAGAGGTATGACAGCTAGAATCGCACTCTTTCCTGAGGAAAACTATTTCTTTATGAGATAGTGGGGCATAATGAACCACTACACTCAATTTTTGGAACATATGGGGGTGGTGAAAACGACACAGGATAGCTGTTGACCAAATTTTAAACACAACATCCATATCATGTGAACTTCAATGGGGATAACAAATGAGCATCGACTGCTGACCATATTCACAATGCAGTACTTATATCAACTTTTCATTCATGGTTCTCAATGGAGTTGTCCCAAAATGATAGGATATCCCATAGGATATATACATATATCGTTCGAGGGCCCCTTTCGGTGTGAAAAGTGATGGAGTCTCATCTACAGGGAGTTTGTGAAGCATAAACATCCCCATGCAATTTAACATCAAGATATAAATTAGGGAAAAATCCTACACCACACATGTGTTTTGACCCAATGGGATATCTTGATGTTCAGGGTTGGGCCTAGAGATGAAATTTCTGGGCATTCCTATGTATCCCATTATGATGGGAATCAATCCATGCATAGTTCTAAGGCCATGTAGTTTAGCATCGTGCAGTGAGGATGTGGGAGGAGAGAAGAACAATGAAGGTCACATGGTGAGACATCAAAATCCTGACACGAGTGGGGACAAAGAATCCTATACGAAACTATGTGGGATCTTCCAAGAAAACTATACCTAGGGGGATAGTTAAAATAAAACTAGTGTTGGACTCAAGATGAAGCGTATGAGCGTTCCTACGTATCCCATGCGAATGAGAATCAATAAATATGTATTTCTTGCAGTTTAACATCTTAGAGGCTGGAAAAATGTTTAATGTCTTCAAGGACATGAGAGTGTAAGGTCTTGTATGACCTGACATTTTAAGGTCATATAGGACCGACATATAGTTTAAGGTTATGCGGGACATGAAGCATATCCGGCGCTTGGAGTTTAACGTCATGTAGGACAAGTTCTGAATAGTTTTACATCCCCTAGTTCGGATGAGCCACATGTTTTAACATATTTTGGTATTTATGGATTAGTTTAAGGTCATGTTGGACCAAAACATTTATAGTCATGTACGACTGGACAATTTAAGGACATGTACAACCGTTTAGAGGTTAATGTCGTACGGGAGGACCCAATGTTTAACGTCACCTAGAACTATCTATAATTTAAGGTAATGTAGGACCTTTGATAGTTTATGTTCATGTAGGAACCATTTTAGTCATGAAAAGTATTGTTCGAGGAACTTTTCATTGGTGGGAGGAGTTTTACACTCACCATCTATTGTAACCAGGGAGTATGTGCCATTAGGGTAAAACTTGTGAATAATGTAAGGTCTTTACCATTGGGGCTCTAGATTTTGTGGATTCCTTCTAGTTATCAATTGTGTTTTTAGTGACACCACCAAGATTCATTGAAAGACCTAGTAGAGGGAAACATTTTTGTTGAATGCTCGGGCTGTCTTGTTCTGATGCCTTTACATTATGTGTATGGCATGAAGCCTATTCTCGTTGAGTGCTTCCAATTAATCTAGACATACATCAACTACTTTATTCGGTTCTTGATAGTCATAGAAAACTTTTCGTATTGAAGGAAACTAAATCTTGATGGGTAGGATGGCATCTGTTCCATACACCTGGGAATATGGGATCAAATGGTTGGAATTACAAGTCGTCATCTGATAATCCCAGAGGGCATTGGGTAGCTTGTTCGGCCAACTCTACATTTTCTGACCAAACATTTTCTGGAGAATGTTATATAGGGTTTTTTGAACACCTTGATCTATCCATTTTCTTGCGCTTGATAATGGGAGGTATGGTTAGAACAAATTTTTTACATAGCATACAATTTCTTCAACCTAGTTGCCCAGATGTTCTAGCTATTATTGGTGAGGATGGAGTGAGGGACTCTAAATTGGTAGATGATATTGAAGATAACAAAGTCAATGATGAAATGGTCTTTGAACTTCTTAAGCAGGACTACCTCTGTCTATTTGAAGAAAAAATCTGCAGTGGTGAGGAAAAACCTGCACTGGAGAGCTGTCACCTATAGATATGGTCCCACAACATCAAGTCCCCAGACCCCAAAGGGCTAAGAGTGCATGGTAGTGTGGAGAGGCTATGGCAGCCGATACATAACGTTGGCATGAATTTGGCATGCATGGAACCTTTTGGAAAACTCGATGCTGACATGGATCATGGAGAGCCAAATATACCTTAGTCATCAGATCTGGTGAGGTAGTTTTGGCCCGGTCTGAAAAGCACCGTAAGAACCAGCATGAACCTATTTTTTGACTTGAGAAATCTCAAATCCAAAAATGCAAAGGTGGATAACCACATCATACCCGCGCTTGTATAGGATCTTCTCTTGACCAAGATCATCTTAGAGGGTAAATTGTAACGTGCAACATCAAAATAACTCATGCTCGGCCTGATCCACCAGGAGATTACTATTTTGAAGATACTCAACAAATATGGTTCTCCAGTTGGGATTCACCAAGATCACTACATTCGGGGACCATGAGGTCCAGATGTGGAGGTGCCGATGGTACGATGGCTCACCTATGGGCTGTCATCATTATCTGGAGTGATGAGATCGATTACTCTCTAGTGTGCCACAAAGATAATCAAATCATCATGTTCGGGCTCTGCAAGTGATGCAGCTAGGCTGGCCAAGTTGTCTATTTGACAATTTTGGGATCGAGGGACTTGAATAAATTCTATCCAAGATGGGAACTGGGTCATAAGGTAGCGGGTGTGTTCCAATAGTTGTACGAGCTCTGGCTTTCTAACCACATAGTCACCATTGATTTGCTTGATGACTAGTTTAGAGTTCCCATTCACATGGAAGTGGGAACCTCAATCTCAAGGGCTAGGTCGAGGCCAGTAATGAGAGCCTGATATTATGCATCATTGTTGGTGTATCCTTCTAACAATAGGAATTAATATGGAAGAATGACTTGTTCTAGAGTGATGAATATGACACCCAGACCTACATTGTTGAGCCTTGGGTCATTGAGCCTTCTGCTAGTGGGGCTCGAAGAAGCACCATCAAAGTTCATTTTCTAGCACAGAATGGCATGGTCTACTAAGAGGATTGTCTCATCAAAAAAATAAAGATCCATGGACTGGTCCACCGGAGTTGGATAGGCAGCAAGGATTTTGGCAAGGCTTTCCCTTTAATAGCCTTTTAAGGGAAAACCCTGATGTTGAACTGCTGAAGGATTATTTCCCACCGAGCTAGATGTCCAGTCAACATTGGGTGGTTCAGGTTGTACTACAACAGATCCACTGAAGACACTTTCCATACCTCATGATGATATATGTAATGTTGAAATTTCTATTCTACAAATACCAGTATGAGGTAGCTCTTCTCGATAAGAGAGTATGTGTTCTTCTTATCGAGGAGCATGCTGTTGAGGTAGTAGATAATACTCTTTTATCTCTCATTGTTCTTATGGATGATAAGGGCGTCAATATATTTCTCTATGGTGGTCACATAAAGGATAAGTGGCTTTTTAGAATAGGGTGGAATTAAAACGGAATTCCAGAGCATATACTTATTTATTTTCTCGAACATAGTCTGACATTCATTATCCCACTCATAGATAGGGCCTTTCTTCATGAGCTAAGAAAAGGTCTTCAACTTTCCGGCCAAATTCACAATTAATCAGAATATATAGCCCAAGTGGCCTTACAAAACCTAGAACGTCTTATAGGTTTCTTGAGGGAGATATCTGAATAATGGACTTGATTTTCTCTGGTTCGATTTTTATTCCCCCATATCTGACAACAAAACTGATGAACATTCTAGAGGTGAACCTGAAGGCACACTTTAGTGGGTTCATCTTCATGTGGTGGGAACGATGGAAGCCAAACATTTTCTCAAGGTCTTTGAGATACTCATGATGTTGTAGAGATTTGAAAACTAGATCATCTATGTAGCATTCAACTAGTGTCATGTGGATCGGCTTAAATATGCGATTCATAGCCCATTGGTAGGTGGAAAATTCATTCTTTAGACCGAAAGGCATGACTTGGTAACCACAATTTCCTTATAGTGCCTTGAAGGCCATAGACTCTTCATCCTCATGAGCAATTCAGATCTGGTTATACCCATAGAACCCATCCATGAATGAGAGGGCTTGGAACCTATCAGTTGTGTTGATCAATAATTATGTCACAGGAAGGGGAAAATCATCCTTCAGACACTAACAGTTGACATCTCAGATGTCGATACATAACTTGATCTATCTTTTCATTTTTCTAACTAGAACAATGTTGGCTAGCCATTTGGGGTATTTTACCAACATAAAGAAATTGGCTCTCATGAGATTATCAAATTCATCCTCAACCGTGGCACTATGAGAAGATTGAATCTTTCTGGGAGGTAGCTCAAACCCACAGTGATTTGCTAGGAGTCCGAGGTGATAGAAATTTATGTGAGGATCTTGTCATGGTATCTCATAATAGCTCCAAGAAAAATCATCAAGGTGTTGTTTGGGGAAGTCTACATACTTTTGTTGCTCTATGAGGGTCATAGTGGTACTAATCAATGTGGGTTTTTGGTCTTCCTCGCTATTGAGGTTCCCCATTAATAATTCATCGACCATGGTAGAGATGCCCACTTCAAGGTGGGAGAAGTATCCTCTAAATTCTCTTATTCACTTATTGTGGAGGGATCCTCGGTGGGAGGAGTGTCATATGAGTCCATAGATCCCGATGGGAGACTTGTACTAGCCTGATTGGTGATGGACACAGTATTGGGGGACTCTTGTACTGACGAAACCATAGCGATGAAAGCTATCGATCTGATCTCATCTGGTCTTCGGCACCAGGGGCCACACTTAAAGATATCAAATCAATAGTGGTGAATCATCTTGAGTCAGTTTATCCCATCCTAGTGAAAAGATAATGTATGACATATTTCCATCACCCTGGGGTGGATATCTCGATACCTTATAGGATTAGGGGGCTCCGAGATTTCCCAAGCATGATTTGTGTAGGCGTTTGAGGTGATCTTTCGACATTTATTAGACTTAGGAATGTTCTCCACACTCATTCCCGAATCAACGAAGAATTTTCCCTTGTACGGGGCTATGAACTACAATTGGTGGATTGGAATGATGGAGGCATCATCTAGATCTATCCAGGAGTCGGTCGCAGCTGTAGCATGATCAACCTCATTAGACTGAATTTTCTTTCCTTTTCTCTTGTAATGGTCAGAATCCAGATAGTGTTATTTAAAATGGGGAAATGGAGATGTGTATCATTGATTTATTCCCGCTCGACTATTAAGGGAATACATGAGTCACTGGTGATATTCTGAAGGAACCACCACATATAGGTGGAGCCTTGACCAACCCATCAATTCATTGTAAGCATTTTCCTTAGAAACATACATGAACTCGGTATTGGAAACTAGGACACTAAACAAGGTCTTCAAGTGGATATTACAGACCAATGCATGTTATTTCCTATCATAACCTTAGATATTTAGGTCAGGGGGTCTCAGATCATCCACAAACAACCCCAGTTTTCATAGTATCTGAGTCGGGATTAGGATGATCATGGAGCCTATGATGATGAGATAGCGATGAACCTCCACACCATTAAAAAGGTCAGTGATGTACAGTGGGAAAATGTTCCCCTGTATGGGTGATAATTAATATTTTCTAGAGAAAGAGATGATGGCCTAGCATTCAACATGCTCGACTGCCTCAACATGAAAAGATTATGCAGCTTTGAACTCTATCATGAACTGGATGGGGCTTCTTAATGCCTAGGCGAGGGCTTCACGCATATCCAATGATAGGAGGAGGGAGTCAGGGAGGGAGATCCTTACTATAATGCTGAATATATGTTTTAGTAAATCACGATTCCTTTACAGGTGTTATATTCTTCTTACAGAAGGTAGCACTCTAGTAGGAGGTATATCAGGCCTTACCTGCTTGGCCGGTGGATGACTGCTTTTGGGAATATCCGACTACTCACTAGTCAAATTCAGTTGTGTGACTACCAGATGAGGGCCAGATGACTGTGACCGATCTGTAGAAGAGCACAACAGATCACAGCGTAGTCGAGGTGGCTCTTCCAGATCATGAAACACCAACATCGGTGGGGGTGGGCCTAATGACACCAGATTAGAAGGTTGCGCAGGCTGAGCTCTGCACTAGGCCAGCTATTTGGTTTCAGTGGCATGAATAGATTTTCTAGAAATAATGAATGTGGCACATTGATAACCCATATTTCAATAGTTCCATCAACATTGGTGATGAATGGGAATGTTGGGAGTATCTGCCTGGTGCTCCTCATCGTCAAGGATCATGTAGGGGTTTACCAGCTCTACTTTATTAAATGAGGCATACCCTTGACTGTCACTTGAAGATTCATCCTCTACTTGGAATATTCTTGGTTGAATATCTATCTCTGGGGAAATGAAGTCTCATTGAGTACGAAATGACGATGACATTGGTCGAGGACTGTTTTACCTTGTGTCATCGGTGTTTTCTCTTACGTGAAGGGGAAACTGAGAAGAAAGTTAAAAAGTAGTAGTTGCAGCTCCTGAAGGCTCTATTTGATTCAATAATGCACATGTAATACCATGGGAATGAGCGAGTATTTGATTAGCCATCCAATAATTGTTCTTCTAGGATCTGCAGTTAAAAACATGACTCCACTCACCTTCACTGTCACTGGTGCTATCAGGATTCACAAGCACACTTTCCAAATGTGTCAGAACTATGCCCAACATGACTATGTTGTTGTCAAACTAGTAATGAATCCAATCCTTAAACACATATCCTTTTTTAAGGGTGTTCCCTAGGATCCAGTGATATGGGCAGTAGTTGGGGTGATAAGTGAGATCTTTCTCTTTTGGTCTCTTGCTTTTAGGAAAATGTACAATTCTCTATTACAGGGCACTACAGAAATAACTGGGGACCTGAGCCTCAAATAATGAGTAGGATTGGTTTCTTCTATCTGGGAAGGTGGCTCTGAGATCCTAACCCTAAAGAGGGGCAGGAAGAGCATGTTGGGGAGGCATAGACTGGTTATCATTCATAGGTAGTGGCGCTGCATTGTGTGGGGGAACCTATCGGATTTCAGGTGGTCGTTTTTGTGCCAAAGGCTGCGCCTGAGGTGGAGGGCCTCTACAAGGCTGTGCAGATGGATCCAGTAGTAACAACTCTAGTTGCCCAGGGCCCTCTATTTGAGACACTGCGGTAGGATCGGCCCTCGCGGCCCTTCTGACGAGGATTGTAGGAGGCGAAAGACGTGCAAAGATAACCTTTTTCAAGGATTCTTATAAGCATTGAGATATATAAAAGATGTCAAAAAATCCCATAGGGAATTTCTGGATGATCATAGAAGGCACCAGTTCTATCTTTCCATTCCCCCGCACACATCGTCAGCAGTTTCTCATGAGTCAATGGCATGTCAAGGTAGTATGTGTTTCCTTTCCACCTAGAGACAATGTCATGGCATGCTCATCAGCCCTTTATTTTAACATAAAAAGGTCTACAATTTTCTTCTTTTGAGTGGTGGAATTTAACTAGTAATGAAATTGCATGTGGGCTACTGAACCAATGGGTAGCTGGCTATACTAGAAGAACATAGGTCCTTCCAATGTCTGCATGAAGCATCTGTGTTTGGAGTCTTCTTGCTGTGATGTGGTTCCCAGCATGGGTCAAAAACAAGAAATAATGTGGGCCAGATACTGCAATAGATCACACATCACATTAAATGGGGAGAAGGTGGGATTAATGAAACCTGAGGATGCTGGAATATCTTTCAGCCATGCCGGATAAGGCTTAGAATCTGGTGGGATTTCCACCTATCGCATTTCTAATGCCTCAAGGTAGGAAAAGAGTGCTGCCATGGGATCATCTGGTATGGGGCTTTTGTCTTGATGGGGATCCCTGACCACCAGTGCGTTGGAAGTTTCTTCATAATGATAAGTAGGCCCAACGGCTCATGGAGAGATTGGTGGGACAACATGTGGAGGTGTTGGGGTATTCTGATTCAGTCCCGGAGGATTTTCATGTCGCTCAGGTGGATTTGAATACACATACCACACCCACTTGTAATAAGTTCCTGCCTCAACCATCTCTCCATGGATAGGATGGTTAGTTTCACATGGAGGAAATTCTCCATGGGGGAGTGGTGTCTTTGCTTTCTACCACAGATGAGGATCAATGAAGTCTTGTTGTCACTCTGAGGCACACTCAATAAAAAGGTCGTCAACCATATTCTTGTGTTTTGTGAGTTGCTGATGCAACATAGCTTTTTCATGATCATCTTCTGCCTTCTGCACTGAGCTAGATGAGTTGGACGGTGTGATAGATCCAAGGTGCTCCATACCCTTGTTGGGATTTTGGATAAGGACCAACACATCAGAGAGAATGGGAAGTCCTAGTAGATTTCTCTATAGACGAGTAATCCTTCCCAATGGATCCAATAAGTGTGATACTCCCTCAGGGGGTAGGTTATCTACAAGAATATCTCTCTCATTCTCACCCCCGACATGTCGACCCTGTTAACCGCAACTCAACCTGGAGACATATCTTCCATATCGCCTAGTATGTGTGGTTGGAACTAGATGAAACCGAAATGGTATGCTGTATACTTCCCCCATCCATAGGTTTTCACATGGGGTGAGGCCTCCTTGATAATACTGCGGAGCACTTTAATGCTCTGGATGCATCATTTTTTGAGGGTCCTTTGGTGGCCTGATGACTCAGTGCATTGGGCCACGGGGAGTGCGGCCTGATCAACCTGACAACATTGTTTTCCAATGTCATTCAAATGTGCTTGTCTTTTGGGTAAAGTCACCCACTGATGGAAAAGACGGAAGTGTGTCACCTATAGGGTCTAGTAAAACATACAACTTCCTCATAGGTGAGTGACTCTGCTATACTGAAATTTAGCACTACAACAAGCCAAAACATCTCTAGTGCATGTTCTGCCACAAGAATATCCCACAAGATCCTCAGTCTAGACTCGGGGTTTGGTCCTTCATTACCCCACTCATATACTAGAGGAAAATGGGGAATCAGTAGCGGTACTGAAGCACATTTCTTAGATGATAGGTCGGCTGGTTGTGAATACAGTAACGGGATAACAAGCCACCACATCTTGGGTCTTCCACCGAAGAGTGCAGTGACTTGGCCACCACATCGCGATAAGACGGGTTGGTGACCACATTTTCCAGTGTAGAGGCTATGGATGAAAGCAGTGGGCCATGTTGTTGCTCATTCTCCATCGGCCCCTAGAATAACTCTCCATGATCTTTGGTTGAGGTGGGGAATGCTTCTGGTGACAATCGTGGTGATTACACGGTCGGACCCTAGAGAGATGCCAAAAAATCATCCTTCTGGATGTATCTAAGGAGGGAGGTGGGAATCCTTTATACCTAACATTCTATATGAATAAGTCTAATGTGCATTGTTCCTGCCCTGACCCTTGAAACAGAGGATTGAGTTGAAGGTTTTATTTCCACATTGTATTCAACCTCAGAATATGAGAAGTAGACAGGTTTAATCATGGTCTGGATCTTCCTGTCATTCTTTTTATAGTGATGACGACATTCCCTCCTACCTCAGGATGGATTTTGAGGACATGGTTGATTTCTATCTCAGGGATGTCCTTCAGATGGGCTAGTTCTGGGGTGGATAGGACTTCCACCCGAGTGGGATAGGGTGCGAGGAGAACCATGGAATATGTCAAAGGGAACACAGGGAGGACCACCATGTCCACTGGCTGATGTGAGGATGAAATACTTGTGGGAAGTTCAGGAGCAGGTAGGACCTCCACCGGAGCTAGAAGAAGCATGGGTAGGGAATCCATACTTATTTTTCCTATCATCTTCAATTTGAGGAGGGTCCTCATACTGATCCAGCCGAACATGGGTAGGACCTTCATGTTGGGTGTCGATTAAGCAAAGTTGGATTCACTCATTTGATTGATTAGGTGAGGAGGAACTTTTATGGATACTGTAAAGACATGGGGAAGTACCCCCACGATTGAGATTAACCTAATGTGTAACATCTCCATACTATCAGTCTGTGGTAAGAGGAATGACCTCATAACTAATGTCATGAGCATAGACGAGGATTCTATATAGAGTGTCACTATTGTGGGGAGGACCCTCATTAGATTGAAGGGGGCACATGGAGGACCTCCATGCTATGATTGGAAGCAAGGATGACCTTTATTCTTAATGCTGTAAGTATAGGGAGGTCCTCCATGTAGGGTGTGGCTACGGTGGATCGGTCTGTGGTGGGTGCTCCCCACTCCGACAATCAGGAGAGTTGACCTAGCCTGCCGGTGGGGCGGTTGGGGCCTAAATCTGGGTCGACTGTATGAGGGTCCCTGTTTAGTATTTATATAAGTTTGATGATATACGTCAGAGGTAGAATGATCCATGATAGTTGTTGATGTTGAAAGCCCTTGGTGGGCATCCTCCTCGGCCTGCGCTCGACGCTACCGTTGGGTCATCCGGACTAGGGCTGACGGTGCAGGCGCCTAACTTACCTGCTCCTCGACTCATGGGGTTGGGTGGTGGTGTTGGCACAACCTAGTGGGGTCCCTCTATAGAAGCCCTTGAAATTGGATCACGGCAGGGCTGGCATGGACATACCCTACCTTTTCAGTGTAGGGGAAGCAGTTATCGAAGCATTTCAGGGAATGCCTCCTAAAATGGTTGTGCGTCGGAGTGGGGAGTAGTGGCTCCCTATGAATCCCTTGGGCGACAGTGGAAACAAGGCATATATGCCTCTAAATCTTAGCGGGCTATATCCTAATTCAAGAAAATCCCCTCCTCCTCATATCGGTAGACGTGGTCGTTAATCACCTTTCATTGAACAAACTCAGAAGGACAGATGGGGTGTGGGCACCCAATAGCTGTGGTTGTGGAAGCTATCATAGAAGTAGTGGAGCCACGCCGGATTGTTGTGTTGTCTCTACCCCTTCATCTACATCAGTGGGTGGGTGGCGATTGGTTTCTTTTTTTTGAACCTTGGGTCTTGGAAATCCGGGATTTTAAACAATTTTTGCTGAAATGAAGAAATTAATGTCCACTTCCACAACACCATTCCATCTTCTGTGGCTGGTAAGAAGGATCCACACTGACAACATCACAGACCGGGATGTACAATGTTAAACTGCCCCAACATCTAGTGAGTTCTATGCCTGGCCCCCAATATTCTTTGCGGGACCTGGTGCCAGATAATTGGATCTAGTGGCATGCTTGTCCACTGATGTATAAAATGCTACTAATCTCTACATTGAAGAGAATACCATTCATGTCGGGTTCACAATTTTTGTTTTTTGATGCTTTCGTCGGAGTGCGCATATCCATATTTTGAAGAGGATGAGGATGCACTGACAGTTTCCCCACATCCATGCTTTCCAAAGGCGGGCGACATCTGTCGCTTATACAGGGTCATCTTCTCTATGACTGAAATGGGTTGATGGGATGTTGGTTCATACTTCAATATATTCTTCCTCATAACACACCACCATGTCATGGTCTCCCTTTTATATTAAGACGTTGTTCTTCAAACTCTTCCTGATGTCATGTCTTAATAGAAGAAGGTATATTAAACTGCTTCTGTCGGTACATTCCAAGGGGTTCAGTCAGGGAAGCAACCTTTAGTTGGGGGAGTAGTCTCATTGGACATCACTGGCATGTTTGGATACTAGAAAACAGGCGTGCTTTGGTTTCTTCCCCTTATTATAGGGATTCTCAAAGGCACAGAAGCCCGAGGCATCGCACGTCGAATGCGGGGAATTTTATGCCATAGGAATGTCTCTGAGGTATTCACAAGCTTCCCATGTTTGACATAGGGTATGCCACGAGTTTAATGTCTAGAGGTGATGGATCAGACTAATCTAAACACTGACTGATGTAGATCAGATGGGTGTAACCGCATGAGGGAACACTGATGCAGGGAGTAGCAAGAATGTGGGTGAGATGATTTCACCAGGATGTGGAGGCCCAGGTAAGAAAGTGGATGGATGTGTGTTTTTGAGAATGGATGGATAATGAGATGGAACCCACTTGAAGGTTACGATAATATTGGGCATGAACCTTGAAGGAACATCCTGCATATCCTTGTGGTAGGGAATCAAAGTATGCGATGTTCAGTGAGGTGATGGGATACCTAAAGAGGTAACCCGTATGAAGGGGACACGGAGGAAGTGAAACCTTTGGGTTGGGGCATGACATTCCCGAAACCCATAGTCTCAAGGGAGAGACCCAGATGATACATGGGTAATGGGATCGAACCATAGGTAGGTTTCCTATGTACATTTTTGTTGTAAGGATCAAATTCCATGTATTTTAGGATGGGGGCATAGAATCAGGCTGTATTCAGAAGACAATGACCCGATGATATAATCGGTCTTACACATAGTTAGAATCCCGGGATGGTCTTACACAACTAGGTCGGACCATGATTGTGAGTCCCAATAAAAGAGACTAAGATGGAATACCATCGATTGTAGAGTATAATGACTTACTGCTGGATGAGGATTACAATGAATTACCACTTGATGGGATTTACAATGCATTACTACTGAATAAGGGACAGTTTAGTGTCATGAGGGACAAAAAGGGTGAACATTTTAACTTCATGTAAGAAAGGGGTGGACCGACATGAACTGTTCGGGACCAATGGGTGTTTGGATTGAACCTATGGATTCTTCCTACGTTCCTTTCCTTAGTAAGGATCAAATTACATGTAGTTCGGGAGACGTTTTGGTGAACTGATGTTATAGGGGTTTAGGGATTATAGTCTAAGACAACCTAGAGAGGATTTCATGGTTATTTATTACCGTAAACCCATGTGAGTCATGCTATGTGTGAGAAACAAGAGGCATCAAAGACCTGACAATCATGTCATGAAAGGTGCATCTGTGGGAAGTGGAATGGGGCTAATATGTGGTTAGTAATCCAAAAAGGATATCGGGCCTTACGCATGGTTCACATCCCCAGGAGATGATGATTGGGAATTACTCTAGGTTGGAGGCCTGGGTGGCAACAAAACCTAGTGGGAGAGGATTTGGCATGGAAGATAGACAGGTTGCGGTGCCCATCCCCCTCTGGTCTTTTGCCTGTAAGAAGATAAAAGGAGCAAGGATGCTGCCTCCCACAAGAAAGGCTAGGGACTTACACCAAGGTGGTTTCCCATTCCCCACGGATAGATGCTGCTCTAGAAAAGAGTATCTCATTCCATGTGAGGAATATCCCACTTTTGTATATATGAGCAGGCATAGAGAATGTTTGAAGTAGGGTGCGCCACGTAGAGTGCGTGGTGTGAGGTCTAATTTTAACATCATCTGATGAGGATGATAGAGCTAGGAAATTTAACATCCCACAGCTCGAGCGAGGAAAGTTCAATCAACACCCCCTTGGAATTACATAACTGACACCCACCCACCCTTGGGGAAGGGAAGGAATCAGTAATGCCATGGTGTTGGTGTGTCGTGGAGTGATCCATTGAGGGGTCCACATTAGAGTGGCTATGCGAAAAAGAAATAGTCATTAGGGAGCCTATGTGAAGAATAATGGTTCCAAGCAACGCAACATGAATCACTGCATAAGGTAAATTGAAATTAAATCATGAAAACATTAATGTTAAAATGGAAAAAGGAGTTACAGATCAAAGGGGTACACATGAAGAGGCCTCGGGAAGCTCTGCAGCTCCATAAAGTGAAGGGGCTTCACAAAGGGGTTTTCTTTGGGAATTGAAGTGGCCTATCCTAGAAATAAAGAATAGGTTCATATGGATGATGCTTCACAAAAAGGAAAGGATTTATCATAGTAGTGCTCTGAAAAGTAATAGATCCATGTGAAGAATATCATGGCAAAGTAGTGTGCTTCGCGATGCATAGTGACCCAACCATTGCATGTGGGTTACAAGTTCATGGAATGTAATTCATGACAAATAAGTTCTCCACAGAGACCTGATTCCCCTTTGGGACCCCCTTTTTTCATGGAGGCCTTTGGGCTCTGTGAAGGGAATCCTTCTGTGAAAAGAGGATGAATTTAAGAAAAAGGAAAGGCAATTCGTGATGCCAAATTACCTCGAAGAGCTCATGGTTCGTAGAGAGAAAATTGCTTCGTGATTTGAGAGCTATGAAGGTGAATGGTCTAAGGATATATCTGTTGGGTTCGATGGGAGCCTAGTATTTATATGTAAGAGGTTCCATGAAGAAGAGCTCGCTCGGTGCCAATCCATGTGGAAAGTTGTAGTAACTAAGGAGCCTCCCACCTCCTTACTCTGTGGTGACATCACCAATGTCAACCATGTTCACAGAGCCTCCCACTTCCTTTCTCTATGGAGGCTTCCCAAACGTCAATCCAGTTCATGGGGCATCCAACCTCCTTACTCTACGGGGGCTTCACAAATGTCAATCCAGTTCACAGAGCCTCCCGCCTCCCTACTCTGTAGCAGCTCTGCCAATGTCAAATCACATGGCGGAGCCTCCTGCCTCCTTGATCTTTAATGACATTGTAGAGGGGGAGCTTCACGACGGCCATGGTGTTGTGGGGCTCTACAAGCGAGCTTTCTGAGGAATCCCCAAGGGCTTCTTGTTTGCTTCTCCTCCTCCCAAATTTTGCCGCCAACATAGTCGAATTCTCTTAGAGTAATAGTTTCCACACCTGTATCCAAATGGATACATTGGAATCCCTTTTTGGGAAAATATGTAGAGGCACAACATACTAGGATAAATTCATTTAATGTAAGATACTAGAACATAATATGGTATATTAAATAGCAGAGAAGGTGAAAAAAATTCACTAGTATGTCAAGGAAGCCCAAAGTCGACAAAAGGTCTTTATAGAAAATATTTGAAGAGACCTTGGGTTTATAGTTGGAGACCTGGTATTCGTATGCAAATATCCATTTAAGATGATCATGAGATTTTTCATGAAATTAAAGCCATATCCCAGGTACATTTTCCCCTTCAAGATTCATGATTGTGTTATAGTTGTGTTTTATAGACTACAAGTACCACCAACCATGCCTAGAGTATACGATGCATTCCATTTATCCCTCTTGAGGAAGTACACAGTAGAGCCTTCAAAAGTACTAAATTCAGAGGTGGTAAAGTTGGAATGTGACCTCTCATACGAGGAGCATCCATTGAAGATCTCCGATCATAGAGATAATGTTCTAAACTACAATACTACTCACCTATTCAATGTATTATAGAATAACTATATGTATGAAGAGGGAATGTGAGAACATATGTAAGCAATGAAAGATAATTACACACACTTGTTTTCAACATATAATGTAAAGAAAAATTTCAATTGTGAAATTAAATAAGGGGTGAAGAATGTAACGATCCAAAATTTTATCAAGGGAAACTACATTCTTATAATTATTTCATATAATATAATCACATAGAAAAGACATGATGAACGCAATATAAACATTATAAATGATTAATAAATACAAATACGTATTTCTAGATGTTTAAGAACCCTTACTAATGAAATAGTTACATGACATTTGGAATATAAATATGACCCTTTTGAATATTAAACGGTTCAATAGAATAGTAACCACACTTTTTGAAGTATAAATAAAATTTAGATATCTTATATATATATATACATTATATAATTATATCATATTATAATTAAATAAAGGATTTAAAAATTATTAATCAAGTGTAGGCATTTTTGTAAGTCAAAAATATTTAACTACAATTTTATAATCAATTTAATAATATGAGAAAATTTATTTTCATTAAATTAATTCTGAAATTAATAATTTTTCGTCATATGATTTGAAGATAATTTTCTGAGACATTAATTAATATTCAATAGTGTTAAAAAATGAGTTACAATTTTTAAATCTTATATTTTTAATGAAATTGATGGTTTTGATTAAAAATTAAATTTATCATATTTGGAAAATTATTTTAATAAAATTAACTAAAATTATTAATTCAACACATCTAGAAATATTTGGGTTCATGTTTTTTATTTTTTTCAAATACTTGAATTATATTTAATAGTAAAATACAGTAATTTAGGATATATATACATCATATGTTTTTTGCACAATTCCATGAGTCATGTATGTTGTAATTAAAATTAGATATAAATAAAATGATATAATTATAGTATTTATCCTCGATAATAAATCATATTTCTTTTCTTGAGAAAAATAATAAACTAGAGAATAAAATATTGAGAAAACACCCATCTAATCTACTATCAATACCATCCCTCACCACCTCCCCCCCTCACACCTTGAATGATTTTATACATGTACCAATTCTATCCAGTACTCTTCCCAAGCATCTCCTTATGGTCTAAGTAATTTTTTTCTCATCAAAAGGCAAAAACCAATTTTTTAAGTAGGTTTTCATTGAGTAGAAATCCAAGAGCTAAATTCCTCTTTCCTTTTCTTTTGATTTATTTTCAGGTTTATTTTTTATTCTCTCCTCATATCCTATTAAAAAAATGTTATGATAAATATAGTACCTCAGATATACTAGACATTTATTATTCTAATGTAATAATCCAACATTAAACCCCTACTGTTTCCCTTTTATTCTAAAAATAAAAATTCAATTCGTGAGTTGTTAAATTTTATACTTCATTGATTTTTTTCATTTTCCATTAAAGAATTCAAGGATGGTAATAAAAAAATTATTGTAAAAACAATTATTATATATGTATTAATTCTTATTTAATATTACGTAATAATTATATACATTTGATGTTAAATAATAAAAGAAAGCATGTTTTTTGTGAGTGAAACTGCCCAAAATAATCGAAAAGATTATCACCAACCTCTTTTATAGTGATTCATCGTCATAAAAAATAACCAAGTGATTTATATAATCATTTAAGATAATGGATGTTTATTAATAAATTGTAACTTCAGTGCTATATCTTTATTTCTATATTACATTAACTTCCTTACTCTTATACAATAAAACTGATTATGGAAACAAAGAATATGAGCAGTCACAAACAATAAAATTTAACACTATAACTCATCTAAAAGGCCACAGATGAACATAATAAAATTATACTAAAACAATTAAATTTATATAAGATTATTCAATTAATATTTTCTTATTTTAATATTATTATTTAGGAAATTAATATCAATTATATAATAGTTTCAGACATAAGGTATGTGATCCTTTTTAAACCTTTGTTTTTTCTTTAGGTTACGCTTTCCCTCTCTCTATCCAAACATAATTCCTATTTTATTTTACTAACTATTTATTTATTTTTATGTGTTCCAAAATATTTTATCTATGTCATATCATAACAATTTTATGGGTAAATACTTTTTTTAAAGGTTCCCTTCTCTATTTTTTGAAATAAGAAAGCTTGATTAAAGGGAACTTCCCAATTTGTTGACTAATTGCAAGTGCACTCCATAAAAAAATTTATTCTTTATTTTTTTACCAAAAAACGCTCATTTTATTATGAAATTATGTCATGGTACATTTATGTTGTTTTGAAAAAAATTATTCCTTTTCCATTTTATAGACTCTTTAGTATTTTCCCTTAAAACCAGATTAATGTTTCTAATTTCAGAAGTTTCATTAACACCATTTTAAAATTTTCACATTATTTGGACACATTTTATCATTATATATGCCTATTTTCCATTATGAATGTCAATTTATGGTCTAAATCCATTATTTTATGGACACCTTTAGGATACACCCATTTGGAATTCGTTATTAGATGATTTTGATACCCATTTCTTTCCATGGGTAACTATTATGTTTTGTTTGATTAATTATGTATAATTATTCATGTGAAAACAATATTCATGAACATGTTTTGATAGTTGAACCTAGATAGCTATCCATATCATTCGGTATTTTTTATTGTAATGATACCTTGTGTTTGGATAAGGAGTATACCTGATTCTATCATGGTACTTTGTCCACCATGTATTGGCAGTTAGTCTTGAGTCATGTGTATATCCCGTAATATTTTTTCCCAAATTCCAATGATGCATAATTATATGATAAAATATTTTAAATTCCATTATTAATTATTTTTATTCATGATTAATGCATGTTATTTAATCATGTTATGCTTTCTAATCCAAAATCTATGTTTTCTTCATATACTTATTTAATTACTGTATTTTTTAGCACATCCCTTTTGTCCAAGTATTTCCCAGGGTTTTCTATGTAGTTTTAAGATCTCAATATAAGTATTGAGTTCATTATATATATTAAATAATATATCGTTTCATTTTCTTAATTGTCTACCAAATATTTTTAATATACTAGACTTTACAATCCTTTTCTTGTAATTTTATTATTAATTATGCTTAAAATCTTGTAATAATGTGTGTAAAAGTATACGGTCTCTCAAATTTATATTACACTAATTATATTCCTATGAAAGGAAAAAATAATCATGAGATCATATTAATAGTAAAATTTGCATAAATATGAATCTATCATGTGTATCTTAAGAATAATCAAAAAAAGAATAAATTATATATGAAGAAAAATAGCAGAACACATATCCCATTTAATCAATAACTTTGATATCATGAATAGATATGTAATAATATATATAATAAGTTAAATATTTGAACACACATTCCTTTTAATCGATAACATGACTATAATGATTAAATGAGGAATAATCAATATAGAATGGTAAATATTAGAATGCATATTACATTTAATCAATACCATGAATATAATTATTAGATAAGGAATAATTCACATGGAATGGTAAATATCATAACACACATTCCATTTAATCAATATATTTACTATCATGTTTATAAAAGGCATAATCAATATAACAAGGTAAATTTCTAAAAACAGTTTCCATTTAATCAATAAACTGAGAATGAAATTTCATCCATTTATAATATCATTGAAAAAATGTCATTAATAATAATTATTTAATTCAAAATGATGTAATTTTAAAATTATTTAATTCCATTATATCATGCGTCATTTTAACTCTACTGTCAAGAACCTTTATCGAAAAGCTTAATTATATGGGTAAAAACTCATTTAATTCAAGTCTTCTGATTCTCATTATGAGACAAACTAACGTATCAATGAACTATATCATTTCATTCCCGACCTATCAATGTATGTCTAAAATATTTCCCATATATCATATAATCTATTTCATTTCTGAAAATGTGCCTTTTCATCAAATATCCACATTGAGTAAAGATTATAGATTTATCAATATTTCCCAAGATATTTTAATAACATTAAATATAGATAACCATATATTAAAATGATATATGTTTTATGAAATAACTAAATCTCTGATAAATAAAATGGATATTTAGTGGCATATTAATTTACAATGACAACAAAAAATTTAATATTTTAAGGAAAGGTTATTGAATACAAAAAATGAATCGGTAAAGTAAATATCAATACTTTTTTGGTCAAAACATCCCAACCCATCCAAGTAACAAATAATAATTGTATAAATACAACATATTTCAATTGGAGTACATGTAATAATAAATTATTTTTTTTCAATAATCAATAGAAATAAAAAAAATGAATAAAATCATTCTTTAGAATATTATACTTTCTATTTTGAAAATATTATTAAAAACAGAAGAAAAAAAATATTTTGAGAATAATTATATTTGAAAAGAAACATTGAATCATATAATGTGATATTTAATACTTTTTTAGTCATCATTATATGAAATTACATACATGTCGTATAGTTTAAAATAATCACTCATTTCAAATTCTAGATAAATTAAAAACATACCATACATTGAATATGAAATGAAGATTAATTTGAAAACTTTTAAAAAAAATCAATAATAGGTTAAAATGTATATAATAGTTAATTTTTATAATTATTATATAATTTTGAAAATATTTTTTTAAATCATGGTTTTGGATGAAATTGGATTTTTGACCAAAGGGATAAATGAACTCGGATTTTCATAAAAACATTTTCTCAAGACTTTTAAGTATAAATCAGTTGAATAATTATTAATATTACATTAATAAATTATGAGTAATTATAAAATAAGAGAAATTAAAGGGTTTCATTTTCTAATGACAAAATAACATCGTTCAATTGAAATTAAAGAATAAAAAATCCCAATAAAATTGAAATTGTGAAATAAACACTTTTAATGATTGTATTGTAAAATTGAAATTTAATCTATGAATAAATTTTTTTATAAATTTTTTATCAACAAAAAAAAAGTTTAAATTCAACATAAGATAAAAAAAATCATTACATAGATAATATTATAACGTTAGAGACAAATAAAAGTAATATAACCCAATGAAAAGAAATATAGTTATGAATCACTTTACCACATGGAAACATTTAGTTAAAATTTAAATGGATGAAATAATTTGGATTTAAAATTAATATACCATTAATTTTTAATTAATAATTATATTACATGTATAAGGGTTGGTATATAAACAATATAAAAGTAATTTGGAGTATAATATTTCAATATGCCTATATGAAGGGAGATGACGTCCCTTACCTTAGACATCCTTTTGGAAAAATGTGATTTAACAATCTGTATTTTTTTGATAATGTTATTAGATTATACCATATCCATATCAATATTTTTTATACAATTTATTATCCCATTATATAATTTTATCACATTTCTGATAATATTTAATTATTTTCATTATTTTGGGTGCTAATTTTATTGTTTAGTCATATGTGTTTTTTCATGAATGTTATCATTCTTGTCCATATTATATAGTTTATTTAGATATAGAATTATATTAATGTTATAAATATCTTTTTTTATTTATATTTACTTCATAATTATTATTAATGTTTCATGATATATAATGGGTGGCATCTCTTTATTGAGATGTTTGGTCATTGATACACACAAGCGATGATTTCATTTCCTTAATTGGTGAAACGTTAAGTGTGTGAAATATTAATTTTTGATAATCAATATAGTTTTCTATATATAAAAATATGAATTAAATTTTTTTGTTATTACCTTACATGTAAAGAATTAGTGAAAAATAAATCCCATCCCTTCGTGAGGAGGTAGTCCTCTATACACATGAGTAACATTATCATATATTAAAACAAATGAAATTGAAAAAATTATGTAATATTAAAATTAAATATGTATAATAATATAAATAATATCATAAAAACATATTAGATCAATCAATATATACATCCTTGAAAGGTAGTGATTAAAGAATAATTACATTGTTTCGTGAGTTTGTAGTCCAATTTACACATGATCGATGGTTTTATTTCCCATTTTATGGAAAAGGATATGGATGTGGTACATTACCATAACATAATAATAACTAATTATATTAATGAAACTTATTTAATTATATTATCATGTTTTAATAAAATTTAAATGAGGTAGAAGAAGAAATAAATTAAAAATTATTGTTTAAAAATGTTACCCCTTCATCATAAAACGTCATTAGGTTTGAACAAAAATACTTTCTAGGTTGTTTTTATGATGACCCCAAGGGATAATGTTTGTTGGTATGTGATTAAGGAATTTATTTTATTATTTATTTTTCAAAAAAATTATTTTTATGTGTGAATATGGGAGGAGATAGTGTGGCCTTTTATAATTGGAGGAGAGGATACTCATGGATGTTTTTAAAAAAAATTTCAAACACATTTTAATCATTCAAAATCCTCAAACATTATCTATTATTGACATGAAGAGGTCATAATGTCTAAATATGTCCCCATTATGTGTTTTTAATGGTTATGGTTTATTCTAAACCATTATCGTTTTAGCTCAATGCCCCTATAAATTTCTTCTTACCTTAACGACTGTAAATAATTAGTACTGTTTTTCTATTTATTGTGGTGAAAAATTATGTTGAAGTAGTTATATAATATAAAATATTCATTTTCCAAATATGGAATTGAATTTTAGATACTTAATTCATAAAATTTCTGAAATCTATTTTAAAAGTATACCCACGTATTTGATGAATAGAGGGTTTTCAACAGGAAAATTCTCAAAAGTATAAAATATTTTAATATCAAAACATATTTATTCTGATTACAATTTCCTAAATTAGATAAATTTCAATATAATTGAAGTAATTTTACTTTAGAATCTATTTGAATTATAATATAACCATGTAGATTAATTTAACGATGGGGTTGCCTTCAATAAATATTATCATTTTTCACAATTTATCAAAAAATAAAAATTTTCTAAAAATACAACGAAAATCACCCTAATACAATTTTTTCATTAAAAATAAAAAATTAATTTTTTAAGACAATTTTTTTATGGTAATATTAATTTAAAATTAAGTGTGAAAAGAGAGAGTATATTATTTTTAGAAAAAATCATAATATATATTTTCTTCTACTAAATGATAATTATTTTATTTCAAATCAAATGATAACCATATTTTAAATATTTTAAAATTTCTAATTAATACCCCAAAATTTAATATATTTGTAAAAAAGGAAAACTGTATTATTTTTCATCTAGGATCTAGGTTCTGTATACCACAAGCTATTGAAGTTATTAAATTTAAAGAAATATATTTTGTGGGTTATTTATGATTTGTGTAGCCTATCACAAGTGATATACAACACAATGTTCATATTTTATTAATTTGGGGTGTTACACTATATGAAACATAAAATAATTACATTCTCTCAATGTTATCTTACACTCTGAAATCACGGGTTTGATAATTAGAAATTCCTTTGATAAAAAACCACAAAATAAAATGAGTTAATAAAAAATCAACATAAAAAAAGAAAAATAATGTACAAATTTCATATGGAATAAAAAATAAATGGTTTTATGAGTATGGTAAAATTAATGTAATGTTAATATATGTACATAATATAAAAGTATAAATAATTATAGTGATTAAGGATGGCCATTGATCACAAGAAAATTGGATCCTTAATTGAATGTTAAAAACCAAAGCACAATACATCTGTGATGATTTAAATGACCACTTAATTCTTATGATATAATTTTAATAGGATAATATTTTTAATTTAAGACCCTTTTCATAATGTTTATGAATTATTTTTATAGTTAAATTATATTATGAAATATACATATCATATATATTTTTATTTGATACGAATAACTCCATCCTTGGGATTTCCCTTGATAAAGTTCTAAATAATATCTTACTCTAAGAAATTATTATCCAAAATTTAATTTTTTATGGTTGAATAACTATAACTAACTTATAACAAACCATAATATCCATAAATGTTTTTAAAATCCCTTCAATAATTCTATAAATATTTTAAAAAACCAATATGGTAAGAACCAGTTAAACAATATATTACATTACTCTCAAAAACACAATAGTAACACCACTGGTTCAACATTAATATTTATATATATAATATTTTATTAAAAAAATGAAATATTCACTATAACATCACATAGGATTTGGGTTGGAACATCACCCCACTCACCCTTTCAGTAGTGGTTCAATCGTTAAGGCATAGCCGGGTGAGATAAGTGTTAAACCACCATATAGGTTGACCTTTCTCTATAACAGTACTAATATAATTTATATAATATTATCAAAGTGTAATAACCTGAAATTATATCAAAAAAAAGTTAATATAGTCCCTAATGGTCACTGATACCTTTAAACATATTCCCAAAAAATGGAAGGGAATTATTCCTAAAATAACTTTTTTATTAAAACATATACTAAACTAATATGTTGTATTCCCATAATTGTTTACAGAAAATATCGTCAATCAAGATAGTCTATCCTCACATAAAACATATATATTTTTTCGAGACCGTGAACTTATGATAAATCTTAACATCATAAATCCATGATGGTATCCATAACTCATATATTATTTAAGACACATATTTTTCAAAATTAATTTATTCCATTGATGTTTCATGATACTTATAACCAAAAAACCATTGGTAAAAATACATTACAAATTTAAATGTACAAGCCTAATTAATAATTCTGCTATTTTATCTCAATATAGGATCTTCTTTTGTATAACAGTTAACCTTTAAAAGAGGTTATTTACTGAGATTATTCTTGGGTTCCCCTCATTTATGACAAAGAACTATAAATTTATCCCTAGGTTAAAATTTATTTCCTTCCATCATAAAATTCATTTTAATTCAGTAATTCATTGATTCATGACAAAATTTTCCTCAAATTAAATATTTTCAAATTCTATTGAGACACTTTCATGTTTGAATCGTTCTACATTTCTAACATGCATTTAATCTATCCTTCTCTCTCCCCTAGTCTCTCCCACTCAGTCTCTTGGATATCTCAGTATTCTCTGTCATTGATGAGTCATGTTGTTAGTGAAGGTATAGATTTTAATCAAATTTTTAGATAAATTATTAGGATTAATTATAATATCTTCTACAATATTAATCATCCCATTTGGTTTCCAATAGTCACAACACTTTTATTTATTTTCTCTGTTAATGTTATTCCTTCACGTTCTAGTCATCAACTTTAACCAAATATCATTGTGTGGGAAACAATAATCATGGGGGGAAACCATATAATCTTGAATGATAACTTATATAATTTATAAATCATGACACCATACTTTTAGATGAATATTCTAGGGGTTTTACTTTGTCATTCAATTTCATCATCTATTAATATCATTAAAAAATGTTTGTAAATAAAATGTGAATTATCCAAAGAATATCCCCCTATATTTTTAAACCATATGTGTTGTAAGGATTTTTTTCATGTACCATGAAATACATGAGTCATGTTTGGTGGTCTTTTTTTGGATTTATTACCCCTAGGTAGATATTTCCTTTAACCATGCGAACTTTCTGTATTTGTATACGAATGTATTTATAGTAATAAGCACATAATCTACTCCTTTTTTAAACATTATTATTATATAATACACTTATCCTAAATGTATATTTTTGGTTTATGTTCCCTATTTTATGTTTTTCAAAATCTAGATCTAATGCTTTCTACTAAATTTCCTATAATACCAACATTAGTGACCCTTACACCAATAGCGTAATATTTGAGTTTTATTTTTTACATTGGAATTAGACACAAGGAATCACATTCTTAAGGAAAAAATATTTTAATAGTGTTGGTGACCTAGATAAATACATTAATATTAAGATACATTTGAATAAAAAATATAACGTTTTTTGATAATATCATTATTCTTTCAATAATATGGTTTCATATAATTAATCATACAGTTTTGACATTCCTGGAAATGGAAACAATATAAGGGTGTCCTTAGATTCATATGTAAAATATAAAAAAATTAAAATCTATCATGATTAAATGAAGAATAATAAAATAATAATAATAAATATGGAATGTAAAATAATTAAACACACCTTCCATTTTTTTAATAACATTGTATCATTAGTAGATAATATATAATCAATAATCCATGGTAATTACCTAAAAGAAATTCTATTTAATTAATGACATGACTGTCATTATTAGACATGAAATAATAAATATGTAAATCTAATTATATTCAAACACATTCAAGTTAATCAATAAATTTAATCTCATGAATAATTTTGTAAAAATAATCATGTAAAAGTAAATATTTTAACACAAGTTCTATTTAATAAATAACATTAATATCATGATTAGATATGGCATATCAATATGGAATGGTAAATAACCGAAAACACATTCCATTAAATTAAGATATTTTCAATTAAAATGCATCTATATATAATATCATTGTGAGAATATAATAGATAATAATAAAAAAATTCCTAATAAAAGAAATTATTAATTATTAGATGACATGATCTCAAAAATGATGATACCTCTACTCTGAAGAACATTTTTAAGAGAGTTCAATACTATGGAAAAAAATAAATATTATTCTAGATTATTGATTATGGTCATGAGAATACTAATTCACCAAGGCGATATATAATTTTATTCCCCAACCACCAATATTTGACCAAATCATATATCAAATACCAAAAAATTGTTTCATCTAATAAATAATGGGACTTATCATTAAATATATGTCTTGAGTTAATAATACACATTTACCAGTATTTTCATAGATAATTAAATAAAATTCATTTTATAAAATATTATATATAAATTATATAATATTAATTAAATAAATATATGCATGTCAAATAATATGGAAAAAGAAGTGAAATTGAATGTCTAATGATCATTAGAAAGTGAATATTTCAAGAGAACATTAATGACTACAAAACATTTAATCAATAATGTGAATATTAATATATTCATCATTAAAATTATTCATAAACCATCCCTAAAAATAAAATGGTTGATATAAACATAACATATTCCCATTGAGGTATAAATAAACAAAATTATTGTTAACGTTGATGATTAGAAATTCCATCAAAATATAATTAAAGAATTTCATAAGGAAATATCCTTTTTTAATATTTTTAAAACTAAAAGTTCAAAAAATATTTGAAAATATTTTTCTTTCAAAAGAACATTTTAAGATTATAAATTATGAATTATAATATTCACTGGTCATGATTGTAGACAATTTTATACGTTTCATATATGTTAAGACAAATATTTCTTTCAAATGTTCGGTAAAACAAAAATGGTCAATGATTGGAAAATGACCAGATTATTCATTTCAAAAAAATTAAATAAAATCATAAATGGTTACAAATTTATTAAATAATTCATATGGATATTGTTAAAAACGTTTCTGAAAACAATTTTATAAAACATGGGTTTTTCAAAAAAATTAATTTTTGGCTGAAAATATAAATGAACTAATATTTTCTTAAAAACATTTTATGAAAAAAAAATTATGTTAAAATGAGTGTATAAATTTTTTATATTACATTGAAAATAAATTAATAATCATATGATTATAAAAACATTAACTATTGTGTTATACAATGATTAAAAAAGTTCTTTCAACCAAAATTCAAGAATAAACTATTCCGACATATATTATATTGTCAAACAAACCCTCACAAATATCATTATTTTATAATGATAATTAATTGATGAATTGTTTATGTTTAAAAAAATTATATAGAGAAATATTAATTTTAATTCAAAAATTATATAATCAAAATTAATTACACACATAATATTAGAATATTAATGAAAATAGAGAAGTAATAAATCCCAATTAATGGAAATTGAGTTACAAAATTATTTAACACTGGTAACTTTTTATTCAAATACCATTAGATGAAATAATTAAAATTTAACTCTAAAATACAGTGAATTATTTATTAATCATGATATTACATATATGAATGTTTAGAATATACACCATAGAAAATAATTAAGTATCATAACATTTCAATGTGACTCAATGAAGAAAAATTGAGTTGAAGCTGCTTACCTTACGTTTCCTTTTGGTTAAACATTAGAATGCTCTTTTATAATGGTTTTAATTATATTATTAATTTTTAAAATAACCATATACATGTTAATTTTATCATTCATGATCACCTTATAACATTTTACCCTCCATTTTTATAATATTTAATTTCTTCATTTAGTTGGTTATTAATTACCTTTCTTTATAATGCATACTTTTTTATAAATGTTCAGTTTCATGAGAATATTATATAATTAAATTATCTCCAAAATTAAATTTATTTAATTATTATCACTATTTCATTATATAAATTTTTATAATCATTATTGAAATTTGAACATTGATAATGGATCACATAACTTTGTGGAAACATTAGGCCTTACGTGCACACAACAAACATTATCATTTCATTATTGGGTGAAAGCATAAATTTTTTTGTGATATAATAATTTTAAATTATATATATTTATATATATAAATTATATTCAATCAGTTTATCCTTATTACCTTCTATGTAAATCATTATGGAAAAATAGATTACAATTCTTTATGTAGAAGTATTATTCTGTACCCACGAGTGATGTTATTATATTTTAAGCAGAATAGAATGTTATATGTTATATGTGATATTAAAAATAAATAATTATTATTATACCATAAATATAACATATATTTGTTAATTCATTCATTATAAGAATACTTGAATTGTGGTGATGGAAAATGATTTGCATTAGTTCATGAGGCAGTAGTCCACTATACACATGATCGACAGTTTGGTATCCCAATTGATGGAATAGGATATTAATATAGATAATGAACCCAACAGAATAAATTATAAGTATATTTAATATAATATGGTTATTATATATCCATGTTTTAACAAAATTTTAAAGATATGGAAGATGAAACAAAATAGAAACAATCATTTAAGAATGTTACCTCTTCTTAGGACAACTTCTTTATGTCATCATAGAAATCCATCCTAGGAAAAAAACATTAACACACCAGTGTATTTTATATTTTTAATGGGTATAGAAAATTATATTTGGTATGTGATTTAAAAATAAATAAATTTTATGTTGGGTTTATAGGGGATGGCCTTCTATATGTAGGGAAGAGGACAGATATGATATTTTTTAAAAGAATCAACTACACCCATGTTTTAAAAATTCCAAAAGAATATTTAATTGGATATTCAAAAATATTAGAGGTAATAAGTCAGAAATATATCCATATAATGAGTTTTGGACATTTTTTTCATCTTTAACCCTTGATTTCTTAGTTTAACCATTGGGTAAACACATTTTTAATGAATCTATTGTAATTAATTTTTTTTTCACAATTAATTATGGTCTGAAATTAGGTTGAAATCATTAGATTATATAATTTTTTATAATTAAAAATATAGAAAAAAATTACAAATTAAATTCATAGAATTCATATATTCCAATATAAAATTATCCCCACTAATGGGATGAAAAAGCGGGTTTCCAAAGAGAAAATTCACATTTTAAAGAGTTTTTAATATAAAAATTTACTTAGAAATTGACTACAATAACATAAATTATTAAAATTGTCTTATAATTTAACTAATTTAACTTTTAAACAATTTTAACCTTAAATATAATATAAATGAAAGGCATATAAAAATAAATATTAGTATTTTTCACTATTTATCAAAAAATATAAAATTTTAGAAAAATCCCAAAAAAAATAACCCAAATATAGTATTGATATGATCTATAAAAATATGAATATAATTTTTTAAAATATATTTTATAATTATTCCAAATATTAAATTAAATTTATGTGTTCAAAAAGTGATAAAACTATTTTTTAGAAATATAAGGTTCTTGATAGAACATTTTGTTTTCTTCTAAATATTTATTTTTATATATATATATAAACGATAACCATAATTTTCATAATTTAGTTATTACTCATCATATCCTCCAATTTATCCACTAGTTTATAATGTCATTCTATTTTATGTTTCATTTATGTTAGGGGTTTTTAACTCTATGAGAAATAGAAGAGGTTAAATTTATAGAAATGTTTTTCATAGGATGTTTAATAAAAATATTTAAAATCACAGACACTCTTGAATAAAATTATATTCTTCTATAATTTTATAGAGTTATATATTTCTTAAGAATTAAATTTAACATTTAATAGATGAGAAATTTATTAGAGTTATTAAGTGATCGATGGGGTAGAGAGAGCCTCTCGATGCATTAGAATGTCTCATAAGAAAAAATATGTCGGGTATTTAGTTGAGTCCTTAAACAATTATGTATGATGTCTTTATGTTATGACTTCAAAATATAATTGTGATATCTAAAAATTTTCATTCAATCATTATGAAATCACTTATTTTTTCCTTTTTATTATTTTAATACTTATGATATCAAGGTATACGTTTCATTTTCATGTGATTATCTATATAGAATTATTTGAGAATAAATTATTCCTTCCATATTATTATTCAGGAAAAATTTATTGATTAATTTGAATGTATTTTTATTAATTTACATTTCAATATTGATTCAAACGTATTTACTCATTCAAGATTCCACTATATTAACGCTTACTATGCATTTAGGCGAACACCATTATTATGTTTCCCTTTTATATAGGGTCCCAGTATAAAAATATAAATAATATGGAAGGATATGATATTGAAAATAATAATGTTCTTGTGGAAAATAATGTGTTTTATTTTATAATTTCGAATGTAAAGTAGGATTCATGTATGTATCTATTTTACCAACACAACTAAAATATTTGTTCCCTTAAAATGTGATCATAGATATCCTGAAAGAATATAATAATGTAACCACCATATTTTGGGAAATTAGGGTCATGTTTTACATTTGATTGATTAGATATTATGTTAAGATATATTTTCTTTTGATTTTATTACTTTGAGATGTTATATATATAATTTATATTGACAGTGAAGGAATATAATATTTATTGTATATTATACCAACTATTTGAATTCAGACCCTCATTGTTATTTATAAGCCTCTCGCATGTTGGGTGCCATGTATGAGGTCATGTGTCTCTTTATCATAGAACACATGTTTTGGGTTGTGTCAATACATAATGGTTTTCAAGAATGGTTTTATTCTTCTTTTTTGGACTAACATAAGACAGGGTAAGAAAACGATAGATTTTATGGGACTCGGGTAGGGTAATTTCAATTTTCCAACCTACTCTTCTATATAAGACCTCTAAGTTACAATCAATGGGACTTTTATTCATTTTTTTGTGGTTTTGGTGTCTTCATTTATTTTTATTAGTAATTTGGGATCACATAAAAATATATATATTTTCCATAAAATAGTTCGTCAATATAAATTATTAATTCATCAATCTATTCAAGATAGACTTATATTATTTTTTGAGTGATATGTTCATTTTTCAAGATATTGTGATATATTTTTTAGCATTTATTAGTTGAAACTGGTCATGATGTTATCTTTTTTATATATATGTGTCTTTGTAAAAATTCTATGGATAGAGACCGTGTTTAGTGATGGGTGGATATAAAATAGATTATTGGTAGAAACCTTGAAGAACCATATGTGATCCCATAATCTGATTAAGTTCTAACAAAATGACTATATTTTGAAAAAATATTTTCATCATTCATTATAATATTCCAACATGATAGAGACTAATGGGATCACCACATGACATGGTCATGAGTGAACCCTCAAATGAGGAAGCCCCTATTCCACTGCATGTTATGCAAGAGGGTGTAGTAGAGAAGCATTCTGCACCATCACTAAAGGCTCAGGTAGTAGGACCAACTAATCTAGATTTCATTATCTTGTTAATGTCGAGGTTAAAGGGGAACTAAGTCGAATATTCAATTATGTTATACACTTTTATCTCTATAATACACTATCATTTAAAGTATCTTGGGGAATAGATGTTGCAATAGACTACATAGAGATCATAGAGGGTTTATTTGACCACATTTAGACCCCTATGGATATAAATGTTAAGGTTGTTGTGATTTTCCTACATGGAATCACCTAGAGGTTGTGGGGTGTGATAGAAAAATGTGATAGAAATGAGGGACACCCCTAGGAAGACCTTAAAGACATATTCTTTGGAAATGTTTTCACAAATATTATAAAAATGATGATTATAAGAGCTTATAGGGTTATATTAGATGTATATGATGGTACATTCAAACAATATTCATCCCATTGAAAAATTTATCCTTTCTCCAATTTTGGATTATAACGAGGAATAAAAGGCCATGATGTTAAATATCAGACATTATCTTTATATCAGATGATAGATTAGGTGCATTAACCAAGCGACATACCATTAAGTTATATGAAAGGATGTCTCTATTAAAAAGTGTATGGAAGATGATCAATATGTTTGTTTTCATTTATCATTTAGTTATTAGGTGGTCGGACTACCTACATTTGTATTCACAATCTCTTTTAGTAGTAGGAAGAGGAAGAGAAATAATGTTAATAAGGGATGTGGTATGATTGTGGTGTAAAGTATGCATTCTTCATCTCCCCCAAGATGTGATATATAGTGATTCAATTATAATTTTTTTAACATTTTCACAATTTCTTCATAACACCCCATAGAATGTGTTGGAAATATAGAAAGGTATGACATCATCTATTTTTTGTCTCTATTGATTATATTATGAAATTTTATAAGGGGTAAGATATCAAGGGACTAAAAACCAGGGATCCCACTAAGGTCCATAGTAGTGGAATCATACAATAATAACTTAGAATATTTATCCATCTAAGGGAAATGAATGCAGAGATGTGGCAGGCCGAGTTTAAGTAGTAGATCTGACTCTGGTAGAATGTGGTGGGGATCATTTTTCTATTCAAGGCACATCATTGGTAACAAATATATACTTTTCTTCATTATTAGATACCAATGATTCTCACTCCTTTATGTTTTCAAAATTTATAGTATATTCAAGATGTCTCCTATGTTTCTTTTCATCAATACACCACTGGGAATAAAATTGGGCCATCAATATTAATTTTTTGAGTTTCCATATCATATTTTGTTACAAAAAACATTAGTAGTACATGATTCTGGATATGAGGTGTTTTGATTTATTTTTATGATTTATTTCTAGTCTAGTTTTTTAGCCTAAATAGATTTTTATTCAAGATGGACATCATTTACATCACCCAATGGGTTGAAGATCATGATGGCCAATGAGTGGGATTTAGGTATGGAAGAGTTAATACAGAAATATTTCAGCTTGGGA
Source organism: Viscum album (assembly GCA_963277665.1). Classification (NCBI taxonomy): domain Eukaryota; kingdom Viridiplantae; phylum Streptophyta; class Magnoliopsida; order Santalales; family Viscaceae; genus Viscum; species Viscum album. Next base: position 776,991,496 of record OY728131.1, on the reverse strand, counting down.
TGATAACATATTAAATTGTTATCATAAATCATTAAGTGTGACTAATGGTATCAACCTATCCTTTCTTCTATTTTATAATCTATATCATAACATATATTTTGATGATTTTAGAAGACATCATAAGAATGATTGTTTAATGTTGAGAAAGAAAAATTCCAACTATGGATCCCATTTTAATACTAACTTATCATAAAGATCTAGTTGAACTGAAGGAGCTTAATTTTCATCTCAATGATATGGAGGAGAAGTTATTTATTAGGCCGAGTACATCACCATGGTGTTCAGTTGTTTTTTTTACAAAATGGAGGATGGTATAATTTCAAACAGTGTAGATTAAATAAATCTAAATTAAGTAATGGTGAATAATACATATCCATTACCCAATATCAAAAAACACTTTACTTATTTAATGTGATCTGTGTGGTTATCTAAGATTGATCTATAATTAGGCTATAACAAGTTCTTGAATATAGATAAGGACATCCTAAAGACAGTATCTTGTACCATGTATCAGATATAAAAATATATTGTGATTCCATTTGGATTGAACAATGTGACGATAGTGTTCAATTCTCTCATGAACAATATCATTCAAAAAACTCATGACTGGTTTATCATGGTGTTCATTGATGAAATACTCATATAATTACAACCCTATATTAGTATAACAAACATCTTGAGATAGTATTTAGTACGCTTCAAACACATCATCTTTATAATATGTGTTCAATGTGTAACTTTTGGATTTCGGTGAATAAATTCATCAAGAATGTGTGTTTATTGGCATATCTGTTCACCCATTGAATATAAATATAGGGATATCCTAAACAAGTCCTGGGAATGTGTTTGAGATCATAAGGTTTCTAGGTTGGTCATGATAATAACAATGTTTTAATCTCTCATTTATCAACACCCATGACTATGAAGAAAAGTAAGGGTGTAAATTTTCAGTGGTTACAGAAATGTGAATAGTATTTTTATTAGTTAAATAAGAGGTTGAATAAAAATTAATTTTTGATATTTCATTATAATGGGATATTTTGTGTTTTATAATGTGATGCATCATACATTGGTTTGTGAGTAGTAATGATGTTGAGGTAATAAGTAATTGTTTATGGGTTACTTCATCTATGACCCATCAACTGGAACTATCCTATCCAAGATGTGGAGCTAGTATTCCTTATCCATGATTTAAAGTGATAGAAACATAGCCTCCTCAGTGAGAGTTTTTTTCTACATATACCACAATATCTTTCACTATATTATCAAAAAGAAGAGAATAAACATGTGTGAGAGGTGTTGGGTTGTTTATCTACATATATTCTGAAGAACAAAAGTAATATTTATGTTCTAAAGAACCCAAAATAATATTTGTTTTGTACTTATATTCAATTAATATGTTTAATAAAATATCAATGTGACATTAATTAAAGTTTAAGGATCTTCGGTTAAATTATTCTAAATAATTATTCATATGTTAGAAAGGGTATTTTGATTTGAATATATTGTGTTAAATAAACCACCAATTTAATATGTGATGATATAAAGATGGTAAATAGTTCTAAAATACATGTTCCATTGTCTTAATGGATTATGACATATTGTATACATCATTTTATGGATGTTTAATGAATTTTTCCCAATATAAATTTCATAGTAAAGTGTTTAAACGGTCATGAATTGGAAGAAATAAGAAGAGATGTAAAATATTAGTTTACATTTTTCATGAGGGTGTGAGTTGGTTAGATTATAAAATTCAATTAGTAGTTTATTTGAAGTGTATAGATAATATTTTTAAGTGGGGCCACAAATAATGAGTTACTATTGCATAAAAAAGGGAGTGACATCAGCCATGGGGCAACTATAGATAAATAAGATCACACCACATAAGAGTGAGTGAACTGAGACCATCTAGTCGGATTAAAGAACACACACCATTTGATTTTCTAATCACTACATCCATGAATGTCTGATCAATGGTTTAGCATTATCTTATCCTTAAAACTATTGAGGGGTGTTGTTCGGTTGAATCTTCATGTCAAAATCAATAGTATCCCTAGTCGAGTCTTCTGAGAATCATCTAGGGAATTTTTTATTCATATTTGGCAGGAAACAAATGCAACTTCATTTATATCATATATTAAAGATAAAATCACTAATCTTATGCATGGAGAAAATATAAGATATTGAACCAGATTTGAAATTATTGTAGTTTTTGATTAGTGATTCTATAATATTGTGAGTCAATTTTTGCTGCCTATAAATACCTGAGGGTGGGTTTATTTTTTGTTACTATGAGTTTGAGAGATTTGGTTTTCTATTGTATTTAATCTTTGTGATCGCTCTAGTTTGGAGAGAGGAGTTTTTCTCTCACTCTATCTTTCATGAAGGAGAAAAGGTTCCATTATGAATATAATATGTTGTTTTCACACTTATTAGATTCAGGAAGAAATTAGTTTCTATGTAGCAGTAAATATAGTTTAGGTTACATGTCCTTTCTTTCGGGATGATTTTTGTTCGAGGAAGTCTTTGAGGAAATGTAATACATATTTCTTATATTCTTCTAGTATTCAGGAACAACCATGATTTTGTATCACTCTAACCTCCATGATGGGTTTTAAGAGGTATGTGAAACTAGGTATGTGATTGAACATGTCTTGTGAAGGAACTTGAGGAACCACTTACTATATTTCATGATGATTACTAATACTTTAGACAGTATATATCAACATATTTTCATAAAAAATAGTGATAATTTTGTAAAGAGGAATTGTTTGAGTTTCACACACAGACATCAAATCCAAGAACTGGTGTGTCATTACATTCATGAAGTGTTTAGAAGGCCATGATCAGTACATATAGGGTTCATTTTATACATTTCCAGTGAAGATGATAAAAATATTTGAAAAGTGTAAAGTTTGTCTATTTCTGGTTTATTTTCATGAAGAATTCAAAAAGTAACATCAAACATATTTGGTATACAGTAAATGTTTTGTTTCTTATACAAATAAATATACATGAACATTGAATAGTTGATAGTATGGGCTTACAATGTGATTGAAGAAAACAAGAGTTAAATAGTGTGTTTCACATATTCTTGATCAATGTATTTTTGTGATATAAACAATATATATGAATATGATAACATATACACATGAAAATAATTCAATTCTGTATATTGAGAAATAAAGTGGTAGTGTTTGTATATATGATTCCTTTTTTAGAATTACTTTAATGTTACACTCATATCCATTTGGATTTTTGATAATTAGACCAATGGATTCTATTAAGATGATCATATAATATATTTGGTTTCATAAGATAATAAAACATGCATGCATTTAATATTTTCATTCCATGATTAAAACTACATGCATGAAGTTCACATGATATTGATGTGTGTAATAATTGAGCTAAAGCAAAATAATATTTTTAAGGGAAAGTAAATAAGAAGAAAACTTGTACTATGTTGGAAACATTCAGTTGTTCATTCATGTTTTACAGTGAGTTTAATTGGTGGTGTTAACTTGTACAATTTAGTTGAGCATACTGAGCCAACTAGGATACAATGTCAGTGTTTATACTCAGTGGTAGTAAAAGTGTTTTAGTTGAATTGGGAATTTTTGAGAATCAATTTATTCTCACTGCAAGGAATATGGAGATCAATTTTTGTGTTTCATGGGTAGATTTAATATCTCGTGATCTTACTCATTTTGTTACTGTTGTAATAGTGAAACACTGGAAGGATTCAACATAAAGACAACTAGTGGGATACTAGTTCAATATGGGAATAGGTTCATGTATACCCACTAAGGTTTCACGGTGATACCTGAACACCCCGCATAAAATATTTTATTTACTCTTAGTGTAGAATTTGTGTCTCAAATTATCTTGAACATTATAAATCTATATTCACCATCATAGATGGATAACCTTGTAAAAATATTTAATGTTGTGATTTATTTAATTTATATCTATAATGTGGTATAATTATTCTAGTTATGAGGAAAGATTTATTCACTGTAACATGTTAATAGGTTTTATTTAAAAATGGGTTGGATAAAAGAAAACTAAATTGATAAAAACTAGTTTACACTAATCCCCTCCATCAGTGTACCTACTTGATCCACATTGCACTTTAATTAGTATCAGAGCATAGGTTTCATCGATGATAGGATCTACATTTCTTTCCAATTTTTTGTATCAACATAATATTAAGTTAATGTTTTATTTTGAAGAATTATAAGAGATGAGTTTTATGGAATGTTTAGTTCCAATCTCTGTTAGAGTCAAACAAGTGGTTTCTACAAAAACCAATAAGAAAAAATAAAAGAAATAGGAAAAAAGATGTTAAATAATTTGATGAAGAAATATGGTTCATCAAAATATGAATATAGTCTGAGGGGTAGTCTATCAGCAGTATCTATTAAATTAGTTGATAAATATCATTTTGATGAGTATAGTTTAAGTTGTGAGAAAGAAGAGTTTAATGAATCTATCAATGGTTTTTATTTGAAAATCAAAAATTATCTGAATAATGTTCATATTTAATTTGTAACATACATAAGTGATTTTATCAAGGGACAATATCATGAAAATTCACAACATGAAATTATATTTGGGGATATAGAGTAATCCATAGAAAATATTATTCAATGATTTAAACTTCTCTAATAAATTATTGATCCCAAAATAAGAAACTATATATCTACATAATGAATGTGTGTGATAAACAAGTAATTGAGAATTCTATTACAGAGATAATACATATTCTTGAATAATATAATAAATCTATCATGAAAAAAATAAGGATTCTCTTTTGGAAATCAATGTCAATTATGAGATATTAATCTGAGTTAAAAAATAAAAAGAACAATCTATATTAAATTGCAATGAAAGACTTAATTTTTAAATAAAATGAATTACTAGGGACTATTTGTGAGACATATATGACTATGATACATTACAAAAAAGTGATCCCTACATTAGAGAAACTACACAGAACCTCTATGAATGTTAATGAGGACCAACAAAGAGGGTAGGATAAAGAGAATTCATGAGCTGAATAATTCTCTACAAGAAGCAAACAAAATAAATAGTGGGGTCCTATATCACTCTATAATAATACATCAGTTTCTATTAATATTTAATGAAATATTAAGATATGGGAACTTTAGTTTATTCACATAAGAATGGGAATAGTTTTTTATCTAACATTTTTTAGCAATTATGTAATTATTTTGTTCTCATATGTGTGGTTATAGAGAATTTTCTACTAAAGGATTACATATGAATATGTTTATGATACATTTAATTGTTATTTATAATGATATAAAACATTGACCTAATTTATCCAATTATGATATATATCCTTGATTATATTCATTTCCAAGATATTTTATATTTTTTTATGAAGGAGGATGGATTTGTTCTCGTCTGACTGATTCCCTCCCTTCTATAGGATTCCAGCCTAAGGGATCTCGGTTTTACATTTTTTCTTCTTTGATCATTTTCTTCACCACTACTCGTTGGAGGAAACCAATTTTCCTTCAATCTCGTCTTGACTCTAGTTTGATAATATTCATTTATCTCTTCGATCAACATGAGTTGTAGGGCTTTTCACTTCACATCCTTCCCTACTCACAAGACTCATTGTTCCCCAGGACTCCTTCTATTATCATCTTCATCGCTTCATTCTCCCTCATGGTCTCCATGATTTTATTTCATTTGTTGGCCCCCTGTTTCAGTTATTCTCAGTTCTCATTAAGTATATATGTCTGCCCATAGTGTAATTTCAATCTCTTATTAACATGGGTCTCCACTTCCAGTGACGCCTCTTGTGTTTTCTTGTTCGATATTCTATCCTGAAGTGGTTACAATACAATTTCAAGTCCATTTAATTTCTGGATCATCAAATGTATTCTTCATAGTAACATGGTTTTAGTATTTATGTAGATATATGAATTTGGATATATATATTCCCTATTTTATATTTTTCACCATTGTTTTTTTGTGATGTGTTTAAATCTCTTTATCCAATCGGTGGTGTTTCTTGGTATTTTCTTACTAAAATGTACTTATGATAAAGGGATCATTCATAATTTTTATTGTTATTATGGAGGTGTGATGATGATGATGGTAGTGATTATCATTTATATTTTTGATGGTGCAATTATGGAAAATTTTACGGGTTCTCTATCTGGAAGATTGTGATGTGGATTCATGTAATATTTCCTTTAGTGTGTTTATGTTCGGTAGGATGATAGAATGGGTCACCAATGGAAGGGAATAATTTATTTTGAATAATGGGACCTATGTTGTAACCTTCATTAGCATAACTCAATTTTGATGTCCTGGTCTAATACTCCCTTCATAGTTAGTCTATTGTGATAGTCACCAATATGGTTTTAGGATGTGTTGTTTGAGTGAGTGATGGTCCTTGAGATGTCCTATAAGCATAATATTTTTCACATTTGGGTCCCTAACCACAATCCTCACAGTTCATCAAAAATTATTTTTGTTCACTATTGGTTTGTAGTGGCTCTATCTTAATGTTGTTTTTTTGGGGAAAATTTCATTTTATATCTCACTTTTTTGGTAGTTCAACTATATTGTTGGTGGTGACCATTGACATAGTGGATGATGATGATAATGAAATTTTGGATGAAATTTTTTGATGAGGATGATGGTGTTGTTGATTGGGTGGATTCACCATGAAATTATTTAACACCAGGGTACTCAGATGACTCATGTGATTTACAGGAATCATCGCCTACATGGCATTCCTGTGACCCCACTTTATCTGAGTTTTTTTATGTTGGTTATTAATTTTATAATTTTGAGGATATTAATGTCGAAATATGGATGATATGGATGATGTGAGGGTTCCCAATCTAATCATAGATTTTGTTTTATCAAAATATGAAAATGATTTGGAGGAGGTTGTTATGAAATATTTTTAAAATATTCCACAGTTTTATGTTATCTTGTAATGTTTTATAACAATATATATATATTTGAAACCATGAGATAACTGTTATACATACTTGAATATAACATTATGACAATGGGTTTCTATATCTTGTTTTATTATTTTGATCTATAGTTTTATAATGTTTTGATAAAATATTTATCCTCTTCCTGATGTTCTAGTTTAAGCTTATTATTTGATACATTGTTAATTTTTTACCTTATTGGGATTCTAATATCACTCATTTCGTATGTTTCCATCCCTTGGGTTATTATTATTTTTATATCATGTGATATGTCCATAAATGAGTCTATAAGAGTTTCATTTGGGAGTAATTTTTTCATAAGTTGAAAAAAAATTATATGTAGATAATCTCCATGAAAATAGACATTTTGTTTCTCCCATTATTTTAATATTTATGATATATGTTATCTAAATCATGAAGTTATTATACTATTAAAGTTATTTAATAAATAGGTAAATTCAGTTGGTACCAATGGAGGGTTTTGTGATATTTGGATGATTGTATAGTTATTTTAGGGATTAGTTTATATAAATTTAGAAAAACAAAAATGTATATGTTTATGTAACAATTTCATTTGTAATATTACATCTTAAAACAATTAAAGTGGATATTATGTTGTTTTCCTAGAGATTACATACATATATTGGTACTAAAATGTGATATAGGCTCTTGCATAGTTGTTTCGATGGGTAATAGCCCTAAAAAGTTCATGTTTGGTATTAACTAAATCATCACCAGATTCATAAGTAATAGGCCTTGCTAAAAATATAGTTTGACATTACGAGGGTATTTTCATTGGTTAATTCACATTATCTTTATGAACTGTTTTTATATATTTGAATATATAACTAGTTCAATTTGAAAACATACCATGGAAATCTGATATTGATGCAAAAAGACTTATATGTCAATGTATTCACAACATTTTTGAAATCCTCCATATATATTTATTGTTTTCATATATATACAATCATTAATTTTTGTATACATATTCCAAATTTTTATTAATCAATATAATGGGGGGAACTCAAAAGAACTAGGATAAGAATGGGGGAAATATTTAATATTGAGATCATCCTCATGGGATACCTAATGAAAATAGGGTTGGGATAAAAAACCTCAGTGTAATGCACACCCAATGATTTAATGTACTACGAAACAACCTAATTCATGTTGATCTCCCAAACATATTTAGGAATAAGAAAGTTGTTATTAATTCATTATCAAGGAAACATCCAATATATTTGTGTGGGCATTATAATCCACTAATTGTATAGTAGTGGATCAATGTGATAGAAAATATATTTTTCATCCCTCAATGCTATAAACATGAGATAATCATTTTGGTTGTTTATCATTTAAAAGGTGATGACGACTAGTGTTTGAATTTCATTATGAATACCACAAAAAGTGAGGATATAGACTCTATGGAATAGGAATAGTTCATGAAGATATATTTATCTATCTATTTTCCATGGAATATTTATACCAAGATTGGGAATAAATCTTTTGAATTAAATAAAAATGATAATCACTCTATTGATTCTTATGAATAACATTTCAGAATACATGTGATGTACACCTTTATTTTCATATCTGATACTAAAATTAAAATTTATCACCTCATTACTTTTTGAAATCCATGTCTTTAAATATAATTTGATGTAAAATACATCTATAAAAATGGAAATATGTCTTATTGGACACATAATATAGATATGGAAATTATAATCTCTCATTATTCTAGTGAATGAGAATAGATTTTGTGTATCATGAAATCTCTGATTATAAGACATATAGTGGTAAGAAATTATTTTTTTTGAAATAATATAAATGTGGGAAGAATCAACCAGGTAATTACATCCATGTATTATGGGGTTGTTTATGTTTTTATAAAGTATAACACCAATAAAAATAATATTAGCATAGGGCTACGAGGATAATGATTAAATAGAAGAGAATAAAGTTGAAAATAATTACACAAAAATATTACAATTCATTGACTGTAAGGAGTTCATACATTATATAAATAGATTCCCTAATATTTATGATAATACAAAAAATTAACACCAGCATCCTATCAGATTGGGGGAATAAGGAATGGAATTTCTAATCACTACCACTATAACAACTCTTCTCATTATTTCACACATAAATATGATTTATTTCAAAAACATGAAATTAAGGAAAATATGTTGATCGAGAAGACTAGTGTCTTAAGAAACTAGTAACATTACATAAAAACAAATAACATAAAACACAACATCTTTTTTGAAAACATCCTTTACATGACCCCAACATTCTCTCGTACTTAGCATTACATGGGATAAACTAAGGGCATGCATAATAAAAGGGTGATCTATAAAGCCCAGAAAGAGATTAAACAAGGAAATAAAATGAAAAATATAGTACATGTTAAAAAATATACATATCATTGGAGTGAAATTGAAACATTAACATAAATGCCTGATATAGCATGTGTAACATAACATGGAAATGTGGAAACAACACCCAACATGGTATTATCATGATCCTAAGATCATAACACATGGAGAATGTGTAAAATACCATTTAACATGAATTATCATGATAAAATGATCATTTCACTTGACATATCATGATACTAATCATTAACCAATGCATTAGAGCTCTATCATGGTGTACCCTTCTTGGTTATTTCATTTCATGCATAAGTGTTCCACATGGATCATATAACATGGATTCATTAAACATCATCATTTATCCAATGATAAAGGAATTTGGAATTCATACATGAAACTCCATAATCAATAATTATATTTTCTTAAAGGTTAATACCCTTGATAATGAAATCGACATGGTATTCACTACACAATGACTTTGTGTTGAAAATCGCTGTGCAATTTAAGCAGCATATCGGTGTGACATAAGAATTCATAAAAATTATTCATGAGATATAAAGGGGTATATCATAATATTTACATGAAATGGGAAATATGTTGATCATATAGATACATGTCCGAATATATTTAATGTAATTGAGATTCATAATCCAAAATAATTTCTTCAATGAAAATGCAGAGAGTGAAATCCCATGTGGAATTTCGGCATGGTAACAAGTTTAAATTAGAGGCATTAATGAGAGATAAAGGGGTCAGTCATCATTAAAAAATAAATATATAAGTATGGGAGTTGTTTAGAAAAAATACCCCAACATTTCAAATTGAAAACAAAATGGTATAATAACATAATGAAATTTGGGAAAAAATGAGGAAGAATAAATCCCTTAAGAAATTATGGCATGGTAATGGGTACATATGGAAGGAATAAATGAGAGAGAAATGAGTCTCGCATTATTCAAACATAAATAATATAGTATAGGTTATGTTCTAAATCATACCCAAGAATTTATAATTGATAATAAAATGGAATAATAATATTAAGATACTTGGATAAAATGAGAAATGATGGAATCCCTTACATTTATGTAAGAACCCAATGTCTTGAGAGAGGCTTAAGAAAGGATTCTTGGGATATTGGGGCACCTTGGGAGAATTTTAAAGAGACGAGGGACGATTTTGGTTGAGCTATAAAGGCTATGAGAGAATAAGAAGTGGGATCTTGGGTGGGTTTATACTGGAAAATAGAGAATTTTTTTTATTATTTAGATTTTGGACACCACACGTTAAACTAATCAAAATCACAATACATCCCATGGTATTCTCCCATTTTTTTCCAAAGGGTAGTGGAAAAAATTATTTTATAAGGCCAATGGAAGAACTTCTTAAAATATTAAGTTTTCATATGTGGAGGTGTGTCACACTCTCAAGGAAATCATTATAAAATGACCAAATGCTTTATAAGTCTTGGAGGGTCCACTAAGGAACCATTAAATTAATCAAACAAATATTAAATAACATTATTTTAAAGATAAAACATATATTGGTTGAACACCTTTTATATAGTATTTTATGACATCACTAATGGGTTATTATGATGCCATAAAAAACATTATATAATTAAACGATATTTTATTTTTACCCAAAAATTCGGCTATCACATAAAATTATGAAAAATTCACCATTAGATAATTTAGATGTTATAATTTTAGAAAAATAATAATCATTTTATCTAAATATTTTCTAAATTTACGAATTTTTACTTTTAAAATATAAACTGACATTTATAAAAAATTCATGGGTTTTTGACAAAAACATCTTTCAAACTATATTGAAAATTACAATTGTATTCATGAATATTTTATGATCATTTATATTTAATAAATAAATATTTAGTAATAATGATTTAATCAAATATTATTTAATTGAAAAATTCATTAATTCATCAAAATAGATTTCTTAATAGAATATTAACTACAGATACTATTTTTTCTTTAAAAACTATTTACAATGTAACAATGATAAAAATAATGTACATAATAATAGTTTTATGGTATTGTTAAATAACCCCTTATAACACATGCATAAGACCGAAGGGTAGGGTGTGTGATGGTGATAGATTCTTGGGGTGGCTCGAATAACATCGCTCGGGTGGTAATCTCTATCAACTTCTACTTCTCTAGTAGGTTGATCCATTTGAGATTAACATGTTGAAGCTCACCTTGGTCTTGGTCAAGAGAAAACCCCCAAGGACGCCACCTCCTTTCCAGGATCTGAAAAATGGGCTTCCTTTGGGTAAAGTATACTGGATGAGACCATCGCATCCATTTTCCTAGTAAATTTTATTTTTAAATCTCTATATTTATACTAATCATGTGATCACTATTCAACTGCTATATTAGCTATGATCACGATTCATAATGATATTTTGAGATCCAAAATCATAAAACCAAGGATGTTCATATGTTATATAACCATATTACATAATATAACATTTAATTAGATCAAGATGTGTTTTCATTAATAAAAGTTTGGGTTGTTACAATCTTCCCCCCTTATGAAATTAAACCCTCAACATTTCTTTTTCCCACACTAAAATTGATGTGGGTTACTCGGATTCATTACTTCTTCCAATTATCATGTTGCTTCTTCAAACTTGTGGTTTCTCCACAACACCCTGACGATGTGGATTATCTTATTTCGTAGAAATTTTTCACTGTGATCTGAGATCATTACCAGCTTCTCATAATATGAGAGGTCATTCTCTTATGGTACATCCTTTGGATTGAGTACATGAGATAGGTCAGGTATATACTTCCTCAAGAGTGATATATGGAATACGCTATATACTTGAGATAGCTTTGGAGGGAGTCCTAGTCGATTGGCCACTGCTTGAATTCGATCAAGGATTACAAAAGGCCTGATGTACATTTATCATATCATTCCTTTCATCCCAAATCTTATAACTCTCTTACACGGTGATATTCATAGGAATACCATGTCTCTGACATCAAACTCTAGGTATCATCAATGATTATTAGAATATCTATTTTTTCGACTATGGGAAGAATAAATGTGGTGGTGGATGGTCTTAACCTTCTCCCCCATTTCATTGACCATTTATGGGCCTAGGTTTTTTCTTACCCCCACTTCATCTCAACATGATGATGTTTTTCACCTCTTCCCATACATGGCTTCATAAGGATCCATTTTGATTCTTGAGTGGATACTTTTTTTGTAAGAGAACTCAATGAGAGGAAGATGTTGATCCCATCCACTTTTAGAGTTCATTGAACACGCTGCCAATATATTATCATGTGTTGGGATAGTCTGGTCAGATTGCCTTTTAGTATGAGGATGATAAGTTGTACTGATGTTCTACTCAGTATCCAGAGCATGTTGAAGAATCATCCAAAACATGGAGGTGAATATTGGATCTCGATTGCATATAATAAGTTGTGATACTCCATTCATCCTTACCACATCTCTGATGTATATCAATGCCAAGTGATCCAGTGATAAATCCATCCAAATTGAAACAAAGTGTGAAATATTTGAATGAAGATCCAAAACAACCCAGATATCATTGTTTCCTTTGGATGTCTTCAGAAATCCAGTGACAATGTCCATGGTGATGTTCTCCCATTTCCATGCTGGTATGGGTACTCGTTGCATCATCCCCTTAGACATATTCCTCTCAACCTTCACTTGTTGACATACCATGAACTTTGATATATACACAATGATCTCCTTCTTAATTTTATCCCACCAGTAATTCTCTCGGAGATCATGGTACATCATTGTGTTTCTTGGGTTGATGGAGAAATTTGAACTATACACATCATACAAAATTCCTTTATATAACTCTAAATTTTATGGAACACAAAGTCTTGACCCAAATCATACAATCCCTTATTCATTAACATTGAACTATAAGGATTTCCATTTTTGATAGTTTCATCTTTCCTCTGAATACACACATCATCCATTTGAAAATCCATTAACCTTTCCAAAAGAGACAGTTGAACAATCATTTTTGAAAGGATTGATGATGTTACCTTAATTATTATTTCGGCATCCATTTTCATAAAATATATGAATATTGGATCCTTTTCATTTCTCATTAATGATTTAATTGATTGGTCTATTCTACTTAGAGTATCTGCCACCACGTTCACTTTCCTACTATAGTAATGAATTGAGCAGTCATAGTGTTTGATCAGCTCTAACTGTCTTCATTGGTACATGTTAAACTCTTTCAGTGTGAATAAAACTTGAGTCTTTTGTGATCCATGTATATTTCACACTTCTCCCCAAAGAGGTAATGTCGCCAAATTTTGAAAGTGAAGATCAACGTAACCAACTCCAGGTCATGTGTTAGATTTTTTTTCTCTTGAACATTCAATTTCCTTGAAGTATAGGAAATTAATCTTTTATATTGCATCAAAACAAAACCCAGACCCTTCATTGAATCATCAATAAATATCACAAAATGATCTCTACTTATGTGTGATGTGAGCACATTTGTAGTGGTAATCCTACTTTTCAACTCATGAAGAACCCCTCTCATTCATCACTCCAAGAAAACTTTAATCCCTTTTAATCATCTTGGTAAAAGGGATGGAAAATCGTGAGAAGATTCTCAAAACTCAGCGATAATATCCTACTAACCCTAGGAAGAAACTGATATTCTTTACCGATGATGGCATATACCATCCCTCAATTGTAGTTTTCTTTGGTTTGATCCATTGAATCTCATTTCTTGTGGTGATATGACCCATGAATGAGACCTCCTTTGACTAGAAATCACACTTTCTTTACTTTTCAGAGATCTTCTCCTTTTGTAGGGTCTCTAGTAAAGTTCTTATATGCTTCTCATAGTCCTCCTTGTTTTTTTATGTATAGTAGAATTTCGTCTATAAATACCTACACAAATTTTTCAAAGTAATGTCTAAAGACAATATTCATCAAGTCCATGAAGGTTTCTGGAGAATTAGTGAGTCTAAATGGAATTACTATGAATTCATAATGCCCATACCTTTTACAAAAAGCAGCCTTGGGGATATCCTCCTTTTTCACACTTACATGGTAATATATTACCTACAGATCTACCTTGGAGAATTATTTTACTCCACATAGCTCATCGAACAAGTCTTCAATTCGAGGAAGAGGATACATATTCATTATCAAGATTTTTTTGAGCTCATGATCATCAGTGAAAAGGTTCATTGACCCATCCTTATTCTTTAAAAATAGGACTGGTGCACCAATGGTGAAGAATTTGGGCGTTTAAACCCTTTATCCAGATTCTCCGGTAGTTATATCTCCATATCCTCAAGCTCCACAATAGCCATTATATATGGATTCTTTGATATTGGAAATGCCCCAGGTGTAAGATCAATTAAGAATTAAATACCTCTTCTAGAAGGAAGACCATGCAATTCCTTGGCAAACACTTCAGCGAATTCTCTCACAAAAGGAATTTCTTCAAGGATAGTTTCTTCTTTAGAATCAATCTTATGAGAAAGATACACATTCTCATAATGTAGTAATATATATTCATGAGATGATGGATCTATAGAAGATTCATCCTTCTCCTTGCACTTGAACATAATTGGGGGCCTATTTTCCATAAAGAGAGTGATTTCCCTCTCATGGAAGTTTATGTTGTCTCTATATAAGGAAAGAAAATCCATGCTGATAATTTCATAAAATTTTACCAGAGAGAGTATGAAAAGGTTCTCTAGGATGTTCAATCCAAATACTATGACAAGGGAGGAGTTTTTTTCATGGGATTCAATGATTTTTCCATTTTCCTCACTCATCGACATCTTTACATCCATGATTTTCAGTGGTGTTGGGATTGTTCAACTAAATATTCGGGATATAATATAATGCATAGATCCAGAAAAAAAAATTATGTTCACTATTATTGAGTGAATAACTATCATTCCTCTCACTACCAATTTATCGGGGTTTACTTTGGGAGTAGTGATAGAAAAATATGTCCCTTGCTTCCATGGAGGTTGTTGGTTTCCTCTGAAAACCCTTAGCTTAGGGAACTGATTTAAAAGTTTCCCGAGTTTTTTTAGTTGAAGAAATAAAAAAATACAATGAGGGTCATGTGGAGAGTTCTTCACCTCTATCGAATCCACAAGTTTTTATTGTCGGCAGTTAATATCAAGGTTATCTTCTCTTCCACACCGGAAGCATTTCCTCATCCACTTCTAGTAATTTTCTAGGGCACTATTTTCTGCACCATTTTCTAGTGGGGTGCTGGATTTTTTTATCACAATTGGATTTATCCATCAAACCGACAGAATGGAATTCCACCTTATGCTTCTTATCCCCATGATACCCTTGATATTCTTCGAACTCCATTTCAACATTGAGGGCACATCAGACAATTTACTCAAATATCTCAATGTCACATATCACTAGGTCTTTTTGTAGGCTAGTTTTTAGCCCACCAATGAAGTGGTCAACCTTGAATTTGAGTGTAGAGACAATGTCGGAGGCATATCATGCATGCCTTGTAATTTATTCCTCTTACGCTCAGATGGATTCATCGTCTTTTTTCTTATGGAAAAGGAAGACCCTTTCTATCTTAAGTTAGAGTGTGAATAGATAATATTTATCAAGAAACATCTTCTATAAATCCTTCCATTCTAATGCCTCTATCTTCTCCTTATGTTTTATAATTTTTTTCAATGTCCACCATTGAATATCTTTACCCTCCATACGATAAGCATCCAAGATAACTTTCTCTTGTTCGAAACATTAAAGAATGCATAACATATTTTCAATTGAGTTGATCCATTGTTAGAAAATTGAGGGATTTGATGATCCATTAAATGTAAAAAGGAACATGTCTCTTGAATCACTTGATTGAAACTTTTTCTTTTATAGGGGGGTTGAAAAATTTTCTTGACCAATATTTCTAATCAAATCATGATTTAACTGAGAGAGTATCATTTAAAAGTTTATGATTACCACTCCCATCAGATTGGGAATCTCATTAAAACAACCATCGCATTGATCTTCACATCATTTGTTAGCTCGGGTCTTTCAATTACTGGCCATTGGCTACAACAAAAGGACTTTTAGGGGTAACACATAAAGGGTAATCCAAGGACAAAAAAAGATGACTTATGAATCTATATGTTTCAATCTATGTTATCCGTGATCTACTTCCTAACATATATTCTTAGTGTAATTTTTTATTCCCTTAACAATGGTTCATACTAAACATATGAATTTACCAAAGCATATCTATCATGAGTTTCATAACCAAGAGTGCAGCAAGGCATGTTGTCATGTACTAGGATACACTAGGTCATGCCCGAAACTCTTTGTCAGAGTTATCACTCCTAGGTAAATACGTTCCATAGCCGCCTCTAGCTGCTCATATCTAGACGTAGATTAATTTTTTGATTAACCACTTACTCAATAATCACAAAAGGGTTGTTTTTATTATACATAGTCTTATCTGTAAGTCTTTCACTGGGGTTTTCTAATCTTAATCCCAAAAACAAATAAACCTATCCATTGATACCAAATATTACAACCATGCTCTTTATTACACACTTAAACACGATTTATTAAAAAAACATGCACTTAAGACAACTCTGGGAATCAATAGGTCTAGTGTCTTGGGGAATTAGAAACATTATATAACCACCTGGAACATAAAACACAACATCTTTATTGAAAACATCCTCTGCATGACCACTACATTCCCTCGTATATAGCATTGCATGGGATAACCTGAGGACATGCATAATAAAAGGGTGAGCTAAAAAGCCCTATAAGGAAATAAAAAAAGAATAAATAAAGAACATAGTACATGTTATGCTATAGAAATATCAATTTAGTGCATGAGAAACATGAACATAAATGTATGATATAGCATGAGTATCATAACATGGAAATGTGGCAACAACACATAAAATTGTATTAGCATGAGCCAAGGATCATTTCAAATGGAGAATTACTAAAACATAATTTCCCTTGAATTATCATGATTAAGCCCTCATTTCACTTTATGTATCATGATACTAATCATTATCGAATGCATTAGAGCGCTATCTGGGTGAACCCATTTTAATCATTTCATTTCATGCATAAGTTTCCCAAATGGATCACATAACATGGATTCATTAAACATCATCATTTATTTTAAGATAAGGGAATGTGTAATTCATAAATGAAAATCCATAATCAATAAGAAAATATACATAAAGGTGAATACCCTTGATAGGGAATTGGTCATGGTATTCACTACATAATGACGTTGGCTTGCAAAATCACGATGCAATTTCGGCAGCATAACGACCTGAAATAAGAATTCATAAAAATTATTGACGATAGAGAAAGGGAAGTCTCATAATATGTAAATTAAATTGAAAGTATGGGGATCATATAGATATATTTCCCAACATATGTAATGGAATTTAATCTTAACAATACAAAATAATTTCTTGAATGTAAATGAGGAGAGAGAAATCTCTTATAGAATTTCGGCATGGTAATGGGTGTACATGGTAGGAATTAATGAGAGATAATGGGGTATATAATCATTAAAAAATAAATAGGGAAGTGTGGGGGAGGCGGGAAATAAATATCCAAGTTTTCTGATTGAAAACAAAATGGAATAATAACATAATGGAATTTGGACAAAAATTGGAAAGGAAGAAATCCATTAAAGAATTTCACCATCGTAACAGGTATATATAGAAGGTATAAATGATATAGAAAGGGGTCACCAAACATTCAAACATAAAGTGTAAAATATAGGGGTGGTGAGAAATCATACCCCAACATTTATAATTGAAAATAAAAGGGCATAAAAATATTAAGAATCTCAGATAAAATGAGAAATGAAGGAATCCCTCACATGGAAGTGTGATACCAAAGGCATGGGAGAGGCGTAAGAGAGGATTTATGGGAGCTTGGGAACCTTGAGAGGATTTTATATAGATCAGGGAAGAGGTTGGTAGAGCACCAAGGGCATTGAGTGAAGAGGATATGGGAGCTTGGGTGAGTTTATATAATAAAAGATAAGGAATTCTTTATTATTTAGGTTTTAGAAACCATAGATTAAACTAATCAAAACTATAAACCAACCCTTGTTATTTCCAATTATTTTTTCCAAAGAGGAGTGGAAGAAAATTTTTTATAAGTCCAATGGCATAACTTTTTAAAATATTACTCTTTCTTATGTAGAGGTGAGTCACACTCCCAAAGAAATCATTTTGAAATGACAAAATGTTTTATAAGTCTTGGATGGTCCACTAAAGCACCATAAAATTAATAAAACAAATATAAAATACCATTATTTTAAAGATAAAACATATATTGGGAGAATATATCATTTATAGTATTTTATTACCCCACTATTGGGACATTATTATGTCATAAATCACATTATATATTGAAACAATATTTAATTTTTACCCAAAAAATTTATTGTCTTAGAAAATTATGAAAAATTAATCATTGGATAATTTTGATGTCTTGATTCCAAAAATAATATTCATTTTATCTAAATAATATTATAAATATGTAAATATTTTCTTTTAAAATAAAAATCATCATTTATCAAAAATTCAAGGATTTAGACAAAAATAGGCTTCGAAACTTAATAAAAATTCTAATTGTATTAATAAAAATTATATAATAATTTATATTTAAATAATAACAATTTAGTAACAATATTTTAATAATATATTATTTAATTTAAAAATACATTAATTCATCAAAATATATTTCTTAATTGAACATTAAATACAAATACTATTTGTGATTTAAAAACTATTTACAATGTAACAATGATAAAAATAATGTACATAATCATAGTGTTAGGGTCTTGTTACATAACCCATTATAACACCCGTATATGAAAGAAGGGTAAGGTGTGCAATGGTGATAGACCCATGGGGTGATTACATAACATAGCTCGGGTGGTAATATCTATCATCATCCACTTCTCTCATAGGTGGTTCCGTTCGAGGATAACATGTTAAAGCTTTTCTTGGGCTTGGTCAATAATAAAGCTCAATGACGCCACATCCATTACAAGCTCTAAAAAATAGGATTCGTATGGGGAATGTCTGCTGGATGAGGCCATTGCTTCTTTTTCCTGAGTAAATTAGATTTTTTAATGCAATATATTTGTACTAATCATGTGGTCACTGTTCAACATCTATATTTTCAATAGTCACAATTCATAACGGTATTTTAAAATAAAAAATCATAAAACCAAGGAATGGAATATCTTATATAACCATCTTACATAATAAGATATTTAATTAGATCAAGAGGAATTTTCATTAATAAAATATTGGTTTGTTATAACCACTATGTTCTATTTTTATAATAAATTGATGTGAGGCTCACCCGATCACTTTTCCTGTTCTTATAATTTCATATATGATTCTAGTTTATGTAATTATTATATATGACATAAGATTTTGGAGAATGTGGAATCAACACCTCAAGTAAATGGACACCGAACTATCTAAAAATCCCCTAAGTGAAATAAAGATCACGTCTAGGATATATTAATCAACCTAGATTGTGATGTGTGGGAGGATAATTCTTTAAGATATATTTATTTTTTATTAGGTTGAATTTTGCATAATATTGGGTATGGATTGGCTAACCCTATTTAAAGAACATATCAACTATGAGGATATGTAAATCTCATATCATATCTTTAATCGTAAAACTATCAAATATTGACATAGTGATGAATATGAACATCCTATGGAAGAGTCTTTTATATTATGGAACATGATACCAAAAAAAACTAAGGGACTACTTTCCCAAATAACTAGGGAGGATGTCAATATTGGTTATATACCCATTAAATGGAGTATACTAATTTATTTTCTATTTAATTATCCGATTGTCCTATAGAACACGAGGTTTAATTATCAATCAAACTCATTCCTCAATCCATGCTTGTTTCAGGAAGAATATATATGACAGATCCCATTAAAGTTAAATATTTTAATGAGCAACTGAATGTGAATATGGAAAATGTTTTTATACCTAGTAGTTCTTCATCGTGGGGTGCACAATAACTCTGTCACAAAGAGATATCGATCAATTCAACATTTCAATGATTATCATGAGAATTATAAAATTAGGATCAATGAAATGTATTTTATACCCTTTACAGATGGACAATTCAATCACATTAGAAGATCCCAATTGAAAAGAGAAAATATAAAAAAATTATTACATCATTTTAGATTAATATTCAATATTTATGATGAAAACAAAAACCCATGAACCATAATGTTTTTGTGCTTTTAAAGACATGTTACACAAATAACATACTTCATGAATTATTTTAAACATCTTAAATAATTCCCTCCTTACATAGTACTCTTATTAGTAATACCCTAGTTAAAACCCCACATCAAAATATGGGGAATGAAAACATATGAAATGGTGATCTCATATTTTTTGGAAGGACATAATGGGGAGATATCATTCAATGGTGACATGAAATCAAAACATAATAATAACTGTATGAGATTATGATCAAAACTTCGAATGCTCATTACCAATTTTTCATTTATCAAAAAACATTATTCTTAGAATAAAACACTATCATTTCAAAATACATAAATCATAAGAGAAAGGAGTCAAAATAAATCAATCATATACCATTATATAATATCATAAGAAAAGGAACATGTCATAGAGATTTTTTTGTCTCAATCATAAGAATAATTATAATAATATCTTGTGGAACATAAAATCAACATGGAATTACCAAAATAGGATGATTCCAATATTCTCTTAGGAGTATATTGTATATATTTTTCATTATCATCTTTTCATAGTTTATAACCTTCATCATATATTAGGAGTTTAATAACTCATTCATCTATTAGTAATTTATTGTATTCTTTATCACATAACAGTGTCATAAAACTTTCATCATTACCCAATTCATTAGATGGATATATAATAATATTCCCAATAATCACATAATAATAATTAATTCCCATATATTCCTTATGATCATATAACATTCATCATATAATCATAGAATAAACCATATAATAAAAATAGTTTTTTAATCTTCACATCATCCAAATCTTAAAAAAAATACAAGGAAAGAGTAAGGATTGTATCCTTAGTTCGTATTCATGATGATGTATAACTAACATCAACAAGTTTGTTCGTTCATGAAAAATGCATTTAAAAGAGTAATAGAATATTTCTTAAGGAAAATACCCATTTCATTTTATAATAAATTATTTTAAAGATGAAAAGTTCCAAAATATAAATGAAATCATTTTATTTTCAATGATATATGGAAACACTTAAATGAGTCTTTAATTCATTATGTGGATATGATTGTGGAAATTTGTTTTGACCATAATCATTTAAAATAATGATTCTGTTCACACCTTTGGAAAAATGCATTTTTTTATGGAAAGATAGGTTTTAAAATATATTTATATATATATACATTTATATATATACATACTTATATATATATATAATTCATACATGGGTAAAAATTTCATTAAAAATAATTGGATAATAGTTAAGAAAATTTTAAAACATATTAGAGATCATGGATTTGGAGAAGAAACGTTCCAATCCAGAAGAGGTAAAATAAGTTTATCTTTTCATAAAAAATGTATACCATTTTGAGTATTAGAGAGGGGAAAATTTTCCTAAAACATCAATATTCTATAATGAACTAGAGGATAATAAAATAAACGGGTATTATCAAATATAAAATAGATAATTTCACTAAATGGAAATTCTAGAGCTAATAATTCTGATTAAAATGAGATTGATACATAAATACCTTACCTCTTGTCTTGTCTTGCTTCATACATGTGTAAAACTCAAATATAACAGTAATAAATTTATTTTAAGTACATTAATGAATCATTACTATATATCACACTATATATGACATACATATCTCATCACATAACATGTTTATTTATAATTCATTATTAAACATACTATTTTATGTAATGACTACTTCATTTTTCATGCGTATTTCAATTAAACAGTCCTAGTCCTTTCAATTAGATCATAATTTCATTATATCTAGAATATTAATGATTTTATTTTTATCATATTTAATTATTATTTAAACATTTATAACTATTCATATAAATAGGTTGTTAAAATTAAATAATAAAACCATTTGTATATGGTAGTCCATACATATATCTCAGTGATGTTTCCAAATTTTGATTGAAATAATAAAAAAATTAATTAAATATAATATTATATAATAATATCATAAATTTAATATATATTTTGTAAACATTACATTTTAACCATCAATAATAAGCGGTAATGAAAAACCCAAAGCATCTTTTGATGAGGTGGAAATCCACATGTACAAATGAGAAATGTTTCCTAATCCTATATAATGGAAAGGATATATATTATGGTTTTTCGAGAAAAATAATAAAAAATATTTTAATAATATTGAAATATTTATTTTTGAATATATAACCTAGATTTATAGGTGGTATAAGTGGAAATAAAATTGAAAGTAATCGGTTAAGAGTTGTACCATTTTTTTGAAAAAACTACATTGAATTAGACATCAATCCTTGAAAGTATGGTATTTTACCAATAAAATATTCTCTAATATGTTTTTAAATAATCAAATAAAGTACTAGGGTAGGTATTATTTGAGAAATAATGCTCATCCATTTTTGGTAAATGATAAGAAGATGTAGACTTTTAAAAGTGTGGGAAAGGAGAACCCTTTGAATTACCTAATGTATTAAATAAATATAAATTAACATTCATCTTCGTGTGGAAAAAATTGAAATATTTCAATTATATGATGAATATAATTATTAATAATATTATAAAAATAATATTTGAAATATTTTATCTAATATTTTCACCATTATATCAGAGTTTAACACCCCTGTAAACCATTTTGATGACTACTGAAGTATAAATTGTTTTAGTCATTAGGGTTCACGAAAGTTACATTAAATATAAATGTTATCCAAAAGTAGAAAAATGAATATATTATAGAACATATACCTATAAATTTTAAAAATATAATTTTTATATATATTTTAAATAATTTAATAAGATATTATTTAGCATAGGATACATTGAAATTTGTTTTCTAAACGACTCAAATTGTATTTATTTAAAAATAGAAATCTTGAAATGAAATTCGAATTAAATTTTTAAAACATCACTAATATATTTTATTTAACTAATATGTCTTTGAAAATAATAAGTTACCCAAATTACATAACTTTTAAATGTTTTAAATTTATTTATTTGATTTTTATTACATTAACAAGCCCTGTGTCGGTGTTGCGTAAGCATTTAAGGTTGTTATTCCTTCACTAAAATTAAATATAAATTAACATGGAAAAAATAATTATTATTTAATGTAAATGTTTATAACTGAACATAACCTCTTTTAATACATGGGACATAATAATAGAGATATTAAAACAAATAAAGTGAGATTTTATATTGGTTATTTATATAAAAGTATTTTTAATCATTATCGAAGAAAACTAGAACTAGGTTCACTTATCATTGAATATTTGGTTATTATGGACTAAATAAATACATCAAACAGAAATATAGTTTGTGTTAGATATATTTATATGTCCTTATCAAATTATATTTAACTTTATTCACTAGATTTACCCTTACAAATATGAAAATAATTTATCATGGTTACCATTTTTTATGACCAAAATCATCGTTAAATTTGTTAGATATTATTAGTTATTATGATTTTGTGTATGGAATTATTTTTAGAAAATTCAATTTCTATAATTGGAAAAAATTCATTGTATAATAAGTGCACATAATTCAAAAAACATATTTTAGAAAAACAAGTTTTTATGCTTAATGTTAATAATTCCAGCATTTCATGCCTTATAAAAACTATTAGATAATTGTTAAATTGTTTTACTAAATATAATATCTACAAAATATGTTAAAATAATTCATCAATTGATATTAATTTTATATATTATGATAAAAACAAATTTTCTCTAATAGAAAAATATTTCATATATATATATATCTATATTTTTCTTCAAATGCTATAATTTTCATTTCTAATAATTTGATAACTAATGAATTTATTTATACGTTTATTGAAAAAAAAAATTAAATTTTTTTATTCTTATTCACACCATCAATATAATATCTAGGTGGTGGCTATAAAAATAAATAATAATATTTTTATTGTTTATTATTTTTCATTTTTCATTTAAAATTGATTTTTTTTGTAAGGAAATATATGAATAAAATTAAAAAAAAATGTTATCAGAAATATATCCAAAACAATTTTGGTGTTACATTATAACTTATTAAAAGAGTTTTCCACTTGAAATACCTTCCCCCTAACAAAAAAATATATGATTCTTCTTCCATGTGACATATTTTGGTTCCCATGGAGCTTGCTCAAATTTATTGTTTCACCCAAAAAAATTGACCATGTGATTGGTCTTGATTCACCGATATTTCTCTCTTATATACAGAATCTCCAAAATTTGTTTTTCAATGGATATATATTTATCTTTTGTTATCAATTATGAGTTCATCACATGTTAAAGATATGGTATATAAGTTCTCAAGAGAGATGCGTGGAATACATCTTGAACTTAAGATAGGTTCAATAGAAATGATTAGTGATAAGCTATTATCATGATACAATCATGAATTTTAAAGGGGCCAACATAACTTGGTCTCTACGTAAACAGAATTCCATACCTTATAGCATCATTAAATATATGTATTTATATAAATACAATATATATAATCATGAACTCCATATTTCAGTTTTTATTGTGAGTATAACATTTCTATCAATATCGAGAAGCTATTACATGATAATAAATGGCTATTATCATCTTTGAAACATACCTATCTTGATCAAGTCCCCATATAATTATATCTAAAACTTCTTACCGGCACATTAGAGTAGTGTACTTTTTATCATATAGGGGTTTATAAAGAGATATCTAAATGAAAAACAAATACTATTATTTTAGAAAAACTCTACAATGAAATGTTTAATCCCAACCACCGTTGAATCCAATAGAAAAATATCTCAACATTTCATATAGAGTTATTATGGTCCTCTGATAAAATAAAACTATCTATGGATGATATATATTAACGAATCTAAAATTTTTATTCAGTTCCCGCTGAAGAAATCTCAATAACATCAAGGTAAAACATAGATCTGGATTAAATAAAATTGAATATGGTAATCCTTTAAATATTACTACCTTTTTAAAATATATCCTAGAAATGTGATTAAAGGATAAATCATCTCTTATATATATTAAATGTGATGATTTTATAAGAAAAAACATCTATAACAAAAATATCATTGTTCTCTTTAGATATTATAGGGAATCTGATGAAGAAATAAATTAACATGCTTTCCAATTTTTATTATGGTATGGGTAATGGTTCTAAAATACCATTAAACTTATGTTTATAAATCATTACTTTCTAATAAACCATACATAGAGATACATACACTAAAATATATCTATTTATTTTATACCAAAAAAGTTCTATTTTAAATCACTATATATCTTCATACATTCGAGATTATTAATGAATAATGAAATACATGCTTCATCTAGAAAATCGATATTCATGTCTAGTTTTGATTAAATACATACTCATGTCTTGAAAATTTTCATTTCTTGAAAATCATTATTGAGCATGGGAAAATTTATCAACTTATAATATACTTCGTCGTCCTACTTTTATAATTCTCTCTTCTTCACATGGATGGATGTCTGATTATTCATCATTAAATAATATGAACATTCACCATTCCTAATAATTTGAATACATATATTCTTCAAATCCATAAAAATTGGATACCATTCAATCCTCACCATAATGAAACAAGGGTGTTATTTCTAACACAAAGAACCATCCATCTTTTTTTATGCCTAGGGTGGTAATGTATTTAGAATTTCTAATATTTAATTAACTCCAACCATATCTATTTCTTCATATTTGACTATTTATATATGAAAATATTCGTCTATATTTTATAATTAGTATATATATTATAATTTTAACCATAAAAATAATTTCTCTATAGTTTTATATCAAAATATTACATCTACAGACTCTAAAATCAATTGACGATTAATTTTTATAATCATTTTTCAATTGGAATGTGTCATATTTTATTACCATGTCATTATGAAGTAAGACAAATCATATTCTTTTATTTGATAAATCACTATTATCTCAACCAATTATATATTACAAGGTAGTGTAAGTTCAGTTTAACTGGATGACCATTATTTTAGCTCTATAAAATTTTCCTCACATTCATCATTATAAAGGAACATGGTTCCCAATAAAACAAACATAGATATTGGATTATATATCAATGATTAATCCAACACAAAGAGAATGTAGTATCTAGTAAATCCGTGGAAAAAATATATCTATATTCTCGTTGACGGGTTGGGTTCTTGGTCAAAAAACATTATACTTTTATATATCTAAAATATATACACGCACATGATAATATATAACTAATGAAAAAAAATCTCATACTATAATTCACACATAGAAACTTTAGTTTATAACTTCTCCTTCTTTAGATTATTAATCATAAAATATTCCTCATTCTCTTCCTTAAAATTTGAATGTATAAAAAAATAGTGTATAGAGACTACCAAAAACTGATCGAGGTAATATTTAATGAATCTATTAATTAAATCCATGATTATATATTATGAATTTGGAATTAAAAAAGAATAACTAAATATTCATAATGATCATAAATCATAGACAAGGCTATCAATTTTATATATACATATTATAATCTTAATAAATGGCATATAGATCATAGATTTATCTTGAATAAATTTTATTTTTCTCATATTTGATCAAAGAGATCATAAATATGGGTAGTGGAAAATTGTTTTAAATAGATATCTTATTATGCTCTCAATAATTAATGCAAAGGCTCAGTCACCAATATTTCTTGTCAATATAAAAAACAGGGACATCCCATGGTGATTCACTAGGCTATATGAATCACTTATCAAGATTCTTCTATATTTTCTTCTTTATTTCACACAACTTAATTAAGTATATTTAATATGGATCCAATAAATTTTGTGTATCACTAGGAATGAGTTCTAATGAAAAATCAACTTCAATATTCTAAGGTATACTTTGAATGTTTTGATGAAATATATTATCATAATCCCAAAATATATGTATATATTTGATATTGTGTTTCTTCACAACCATTTGAGATAAATAACCTTCCTCATTACGTATTAAGACACATACAATGAATTTAACTTCCATTGGAATTCAAAATTCTTCCTCACACCAAAAGATGAAATTTTACTGATACAAAATATAAAATTTGACTTTCCTTCCTTGAAAATAGACAAGGTATCTATATAGAGGGACACATTCCATTCTTAAATAACGTAAAGTTAATCTAGAGGATAATCATGAGATTTATTGTATTTGAATTCCTATAAACATCAATCAAATATGGTCAATATACTTGACATGATATTATCAAACAATTATGTGTTTTTAATACTAACTCAATATATAATAGTTGTGTTTTTGACATGATTTCATAAGAAAATTATTATGATATAAAATATATTATATTTCTTGAATCAAATAGATCATTTTATATAATAGAGTGGATGGTAAATATACCATTCACACCGTCATTCTCATGACCCACTTCATCAATTGTGAATGAATGATATTTCCATTTTCCCATGGATTGAGAGGTTACTAATACTAACTATTGTCATTGAGCCTAAAATTAATGCACTAATGGTGTAATGGTCATACTCAATACAATTATAACATTGGAGTCAGGGTGACCCATTTATATGATATTTTTTTATTATTTTATTTATATATCTTCCTCTATACATATCTTCAGCAATCATATTCTCAATGGCATTATTTTTACACTTAAGAAATTTACTATAACCTATATAGAAATTTCCATTATGCAACCTTACATACGTCTAACATAATTGAAGATTATTTTTTTACCACCTAGTGTTTTATTATTAGAAATAATTGAAATTCCATTTTTTTAATTTTTTTCCAAATAATAAGAACATTAAGACTCTCCAACATATATTTCAAGCATCATCTCACGTCAACATTTTTTTTACAAGTAACTATTTTTCTTATAGTAAATTCCATCCAAAAACATAATTTAAATAAAAAAAACTGAATATATTTTATTTCACGATCACTAATAAAACATGAAGTATAACATTCATTTATGGTGATGTTTTCCTTGTATATACAAAATTATCAATCAGTATTATACATTACTTCTATGAATTAATTTTCTATTATCATGAAAATATACTGAGCAAATTTTTCATAAAATTGCCATTGCAAAATTATAGCATTTAATAGAGTCTATTTACTCCTTTTTCCACTTATTCATGATAAGATTCTACTAAAAATCTTTTTCCACTTCTGAATGATATACTTCCCTAAAATAATTCTTATTTTAAACACTAGATAATAGAAAATATTTTTCCAGTATTACTATTTAATTACTAAATAATTAATATATCATTATAACCAAAAAAGTAATGTTTACATTACCATGTAATAGAATCAATAGTAGTTTATTTCCTTTTTTGAATTTTTAAAATATTATAACGATTCATGTTAGAATTCAAATCTAGGAAGAATTGTGTGAGAACAGCTGCAAGATTTCACATCCCATCACCCATTTCATTTTTTTATCATGATAAAATTTGTTTCATTCCCAATAAAATTTAGTGTAAATTAGAATACACTATATCCAATAATTTAGTACATCCAAATATCATATAGTGAGAAATAATAATTTTAGCGAGTACTCATGTAATCGTGAAAAATAAATCAATAGGATGGCAAATGATGACAAACATTTTCAATCTATAATTCCATTGTTTTACCCTAGGTCATTCATTTTCATAATCTATTAAAATCCATCGTAATGGTTTATAAATTTAATTTCATTTAACACAATAATATCCCTTTAGAGTTTCTATCTAGGTGTGAAGTCTTATTCCCACTCATCATGCATGTGTGATGAAACATTTAACACTCTATCCACCCATTTTTGTGTTATTACCCTAAGTTGAATCAATTATATAGGTGAATCTACATTCCATAATCTTGAGAGGGAAGTAATTTTTATTAAAATAACACAATCACAACATCATAAAAACTATTAGATTTTATCCTTTACATAGAATTATCCCCAAGGTTTTTAAAAATGTTATATAATTTTAATAATTAAGAAAATTAACTAAACTAGGATTTGATTCCATTTGAGGTAAAAACATGAATATCATATATAAATATTACATCATTTTTTATAAATATTAAATGGAATTGAAAATAATACAGTCATTAAATCAGTTATGTTTTAGTTTATTTAGAGACTATATATATACACAACTTATTTTATGAAGGATTATCAATATCTTCCAAAAAATCCTTTTCACATAATACTCTTCTTATATATACCCTTTGTAAACCCATTATTCACAACCTAGGTAATGAAAACATAATAAGGGGAAATCTCAAATACACAATATTGTAAAACATGGGAGATATCAACTGCTAGTCATATGTATTCTTAATATAAACGTAAGGGTGTTGGATCAGGATAATGATTTTGAATGTCCATACATGGTTTTTTCATTTATCATAAACAAGATTCATGACATGAAAATTTTACATTTCAAAATACATGAATCATAAGAGTTATTAATCATCATAAATCATCCATGAACCATGATATCATATTATAAGCCTTTGAACATATCATATGAATTTAATCGATCAACCTTTAGAGTAATCATAATAATTTTATGGTAATTATACATTCATCCGAGAATAAACTAATATAGTAAATTCCAACATTATCCTATGAATAACATTCATATAGTAAACATCAATATCCATTAGTATTTTAATATTTCTATCATCTTTTAGGAAATTTTTAATATCAAAATCTCAGAGAAGCTTCTCAACATTGTCATCTCTTAGAAGTTTCATAAATCTATCATCATTAAATATTACATTATAGGCATACATAATTCTAATCCCACCAATAAAATAATCTCAATAAATTCATATATATTATAAAATATCATAAAAACCCTTATTATAATCATTGCATAACCTATGGAAAAGAATTGGGTTTTTTAAAATATCATCATCAAATTTATAAACCGTCAATTATAATAATAAGTATGGTATCACTGTATCATATCCAAATAAAATAATATTTCTCATCATATGATGTTATAATATATAAAAAATTCAATTGAAATATTACTATAATATTTCTATGGAAATATACAGCTCTCATTTTAAATTATCTTATTTAATATTTAATAATATATATAATAAATTGTAAAACATTTTATTTGAAAAGAACCATAGGAACATGAATCGGAATCATCAAATTATTAAGTGGTCATGAATGAGGGAAATTCCACTAATTTCATAATCATTTAACAAAATAATTTTGGTCACACATTTGGTAAAAAAACCTTATTTAGAAATTGATCAAAATATTATTTTTATATATTTTTATAAAAAAATCAAAATGGGTAAAAATATTCCTCTAAATAATAGTTGTCTTATAAAAAAAATTTCATGAAATCATTTTTGGGAACTTGGATATAAAAGAGACATATTCCATACCAAAAGTAGATAATGAAGATTGGATTTTTGTAAAAACATTTTCCAAACCATTTTTAGTACAAAAGAGTAGAAAATTTTAAAAAAAATAAAATTTAAAAAATATATATAATGGATAAAAAAATAAAAAGTTTTTATCTAATAAGTAAAATTTTAATTCTCCCAATTTAAATTGAAGCATAAATAATCTAATTTTAAATGACATTAAAGAATAAATCCCTTACATAATGCCTTTTCTTCCATCACACCATATTAAACCTACAATATAATAAATATAAATATATTATAATTATATTAAAGAACCATAATAATAAATATCATATAATATATTATATACATATAAAATCTTATCCCTTTTTTATTAAAAAATATTTATTGAAATTACTATTCTGGAGGATAATAACTATGATTTTCATCCATTTTTTGGTTTAGAAATCATACTAGGTTTCCTTTTATCTTAGTTTTATCATCTCAAAAATGTAATTAATTTCATTTTAATAATATATAATCATTAATAAACATTAATTATATATTTATATAAAGTGTTGAAGAAAAATGAATTACTTCACTTCATGGGGATGCTTGTTCGTACGTATGAACTAGTGATGTTTCTAATTTTTAAAGGATAAAAAAAGAGAAAAAAATAAAAATTCACCATAATAGAGATTTAATAATATCATAAATAACATATATATTTATTAAATTGGTAATTATAACCATCAATAAATTATAAACACATAATTTTAATACATAGATATTTCATTTTTTATGAGTATTCATTATATATCATTATTTACCACACTGTAATTATATAGTTCTAATGCCATTGAAAAAATGGACACATAAGAAACTATTTCATATTTTTTCATTACGTTATTTTAATTAGAAACCTTATTATACATGTATTTATAAATACCATTCTTTATATCCTTAGAAAATGAAACATAATAAAGGGTGAGATAATGTTCCCAATCAGGGTTAACAAAGGATATATCTACGATTTGATAATGATAACATGAACATAACAGTATAATAACATGGTCTTAACATTTTTCATCCTTACCTTGTATTGCATAAATCATAATATTTAGTCATGTATTAAATATTAGGAGTTTATAAGAAATTAATAATAAAGGAATGAAATTACATAAACCATGACATCGGAACATTGGGTAAAGACATGGAATTGATGAATACATATATTCATAGAAAAGAATGTCTATATTACTCATGGATTCATTACCAATACTATATTAGATCTTAAAGATCACTCCAAAAAGAATCCTAGATATCATGGTTCATTCAAGAAGTCTATAATAGTTGAAATTGTCCCACACTGAATAGTATTTACACCCCATTATATTCCAATTTATCTCATAACATATCAATCATTACACAATTAATTGGAGGGAAATACAATTGCAGGCCAACCTCTACTAGGTTACAATGTTGTTGCATTCATTGGTTTATAACATAACGCACATCCTAGTTTATATTGTTTCTTCTACCAATGGTCGGTAACATAAAAACCCATAGTAGTAAAAAAGCATAAATATGTGTGAACATAAGATCATAAAAAATTAATCACATCATCACATTATAACTCATACAAATAAAAAATGTTTCATATACATTAACTCAATTCAGTAAAGCACAATACATGGAAAATAAATGGGTTTTATAAACATAAACTTTCTATAAAAAATAATCATCCATATAAATAGTAATAATACCATTGTTGGATCATATCTCTATTAAATATTAATAAACATCAATGGATGTTATCATATATAATGATTTATTAAAAATACCACTAAAATATTTCTTGAGGAAAATAACATTTTGACACTGAAAATTATTTTTAAAATAAAAAATTTCAATAATTTTGTTGAATTATTATTATTTAGATAAAAACATGGAAACATATAATTAAATATTAAAAACATTGTGTGGTCTTGATTTTGGAAATTTTGTTCAAGCTAAACAACATAAAATAAAAGATTTTTTTCACATATTTGTTAAAAAGTAAAGAAAACTCATTTAGAAAAAGATATGAACATTATTTTTAAACGATTTTTCAAATATTCATTAATGGGTAAAAATGTTGTTAATAAATTATTTAATAATATTATATACATTCTTTAAAACAATATTATAAAACCCAAATATAGAATAATAATTATTTTTTGACCATGGAAATAAATTGTAGATATTTTCAATAAACACATGTTATATATCACTTGAGTACTTAAGTTGAGATAAATTATTTAAAATTAATTTTTTTCAATGAATAATTAGATTACAATAAAATTCATATGTTTAATGAGAGGTAAATCATAATATTTCATCATACAAAACATAACCATAAGCAATATTTAAAAAAATACAATAAACTATTTATGATTTGGTATCATTTGAATAATCATACCAATGAAATAAATAACATTATATAAGAATATAAATTCCAATATATATTATTCATACAATCATAAAATAAATTAATGGTTATTTTATACACTGTATAAAAAAACAAGTGGGGAATATGGCATGTGTCCTGCAGGAATAAAAGTGAGATGCATATCTCAAACCATAGGTCTCACTCCCTTTATACATGTTAGATAATCCTATGAAATAAATATATAATTATTTTTCATAAATTATATAACCATACTCATAAATATAGTTCCATATTGTATTTTCTTATGGCCCTTTAACACATGTTTGTTAATAATTCTTAAATAAAATCATTGTTTCATGTGATATCATCTTCATTTTTATGTATATTTTTGTTAAGTAGTTTTGTTCATTTTACATTGATTAAGATTAAATAATCTCCATAGTGTTAATAATGGTATAAATAACCTATATATTGATAATATTAATTTTTATATTCTTTCATAAAAGTAGAGATAGAAAATTGAACTACAATATTCATGGAGATGGTATGTCGTGATTATATCTGAATGATACTTTCATTTTTTGATAGAAGAAAAAAGTGAAATAATGAATAACACACAAATAATCATTATTATATCACATATACTATACCTATTCATTAAATCTATCCATTTTATGATCTTTGTAAAACATAAATGAAAACAAATCGCATCACCTCATAGAGGTGGTAGTCCGCACGTACAAACAAGAAACATTATCATTTTAATAATGTTTAGATGTTAAGATGATAGATTATAAATTATAATTAGAGAAGAATAAATAATTCGTAATTATCATATTTAAACAAATATTCCAATCAATATACATTTCCATGAAATAAGGTGATGAGAAAAGAATTGTGTTATTATGTAAAGATGGTGAGACATATGTATGCACAAGATTTACCTTCATGGAACATTTAATGGAAGGTAGTGAATAAAAGATTATTCATAAAAATAATAAAATTTCAGAATATTCTGGATACTGGAATTATTATTTTATAAATATCATAATATATTTAGAGAAGTAAATAAAGAATTAAAAAGAAAGTGACATGTTAAGGATATTACATTTCTTTTGAGAGACTCTGTTAAAACTTTTATTAAGGATCATAGGGATGGTATTTTGGGAAGTAAAAAACTTAAATAATATTTTCATAGAATTTTAAATTAGATTTCTGCATTTTATGTTCGACTGATAAGACTGAATGTGGTGTGGAGAAGAGAAATGAGAGGTGCCCTTTTATAATTGTAGAGAAGGGAAATCTTTGAATTTCTCAAAATATTAAAATATATTCAAGTCATTATCAATTACTATAATTAGAATTGGATTATAATTATAATATATATGATATTTTAGACTATACATTATCCCACGTCTTTTATTTTTTTATTTTTTTTATTTTCAATTAGTTTAATAAAGTATAAATTTCCAAAGAAATTATTATTCTAAATTTAGACACCATTTATTTAATTTGACTTAAATGACATAAAGAAAACATTGGAATTAATATATAATAATTTATCATAACACTAATATTTCATATTCATTATATTAATTGGAGTAACACTATATCACAGTAAAATTATATTAATTTTAATATTATTTAAATATGTTAGTTGATTTTTTTAATAATTGATTAAATAATAAATCGATATTGTATAAGATTTTAAGGTAATAAAATAATTTATAAATAATATAAATAAATCTATATCATGAAAAAAAATTCATTTATATGAATATATACATTTTTATACATTTATATCTTTATTTTTTTCCTTATATAGATACGTAATAGATATTTGAAATTAAGAGAGTGACATTTTGTAACATCTTTTTCTTTAAATAATATATATTCCATATTCACATATTATTGTCCCTTAAAAATTAAATTTTGAGCCTAATTTTATATTTTTATAAATATATTAATCCAATAACAATAATAATGAAATGTTATGGTCGTATCACTTAGTTTTAACCTAGGTTAAAATGATTTACCCTTTACGGGAGTGATAAATTTTACTATGTTTACAATTCTAAGTGATGAAAAATAAATGAAAATTATTTAGGAAATTTTGGACCTCTGTATATTAAATATAGAATAAATTTTATAACATTCAAAACCTATAAGGGTAATTTTAACTCCACAAACATCTCAAATGAATCATTGTATTTGATAGTGTGTATGACACAAATCACCAATCACATAAGAGAATATAATATCCTGATAATTGAAAATATATTTTATACTTCAAATAGATTATACATATTATATATATATATATATTAATTCATGCAACACTTAGTTATTGTGTCTTACATTAAAGAGAATCTTTCTTCTATAGCTTTCAGTATATATAAGGCTGAGTTTTACAAAATAATAATATATTAGTAAACATTACTATTTAATATATTAAGATATAACATAGCTATTAAATTAGTAGATAGGAATAGGATTAGCTAACATATGAAAATTTATATCTTACACAAATATAAAATTAATTCATTGCTTACCAATAAACTATAATTGAATACCATATCTGATTGAATATAAAGAAAAATATTATTATTTTATGCTCACAAAGATTTTTTACGTAATAAATTAAATTAATTAAAATTAGTGAGTGATATTAATTTGATATATATAAATTTTATATATTCATTAAAATATTTTTTATAATCATCCAGTAGATTCTATTATATTAAGATAAAAACAATCCCAATTTTTTGCATAAAATACTATATTGTTTAAATAATTGTTTCACTTTATAATGGAGAACCCTATTGGAATCCAATTTTGGAACATTTATAAATATTAAATATATAAATTAACAAATTATATGAAATATTATTATAAAATTCAGGTTAGGGTGAATTTTTGGTAATTTTATGTAATGTTTTGTTTTAAATGAATAGTTAAAAAATAGGGAATAATTATGAAAAATGTATTTCTCATCTAATTTATTTATAAAGTTAAATTATATTTTCAACTGGTTTAAATTCTTATTAGATAAATTTTAATTAATTATACCAATTTAGTTAATTTTAATTAATTACACATTGATATTATATATGAAAACTTTTAATGTTTTTGAAGGTTTTACCTTAAAAACTCACATTATCATCATGTTTGTGGCATTAAATTTAAATTATCTTCTTCCACTTATGAGATTGAAATTTTTAAAAATGGATTACGTATTTTTAGTCATCATAATTTATAATTTCAAATATGTTAAAATAATTTTTTGACCAAAATTATTACTGAATGTAATTAAAATTAATTACATTGATTAAGGTAAAATTAGGATTAACAAGGGAAAGAACCAAAAACTTCAAGGCCCAAATGACTTAAATTTTTTCCAAAATATATTTTATGTTCATATTTTGATTCTATATGACCTTTTATATAATTTTTTAATTATGGTATCCACATATTATGGGAAAAAGGAGGGGGAATTCCCTTTCACTAAAATTAAAAGAGTGTCACTCCTCATACACTATGAAATAACCTCCTCCACTCCTCTCACTTCCATACACCTCTCAAGCCACTTTTTAACAAACAATATCTTCCAAAAAGACTCCTAAAAAGTAAATCCTCTAATAATTTAATCCTCCCCTTGTTCATAAATCTATTCACTAAATCCCTTTGGTGAAAACCCAAAAGGAGTTACCCGATTAAGAGGAAACAACTTTCCTCAAGTTGCTTTTTTTCTATTATAAATTCCTTAAAATATATTTATACCATTAATATATAACAAAAAAATTATCCTAATTATACTGAAATTTTTTTATGGAATATTTTCAACCTAAAATTACACACTTCCATATAATGGGTAATGAACATATTGTTCACGTGTAAAGAAAACTACAATCCTACGAAATGAAGATTGTTTATTTTTCTGTTATTGAATATCATGGAAGACATTATGATTGATACTATTTTTATATATGATTTATATTATATTTATTATGTATTTATTATTCTATATTTATTTTATATAACATACCATTATACTATTGATTTTGTGTAACTACGACAACATCTCTTGTGGAAGTGTTGGTTACCGCATCCTCAAAGCGATGTGACTCATTCAAGCTATACATGGAATATATAAAGCATGGTTTCAATAAAACTATGTAAAATATGTAGCATTTATATTATACATTAATTATAATATACCTTTTTATCCTTTTCTTTTCATTCCTTTAATATAACAATGAAATTATTGTAGCATTCACATGTACGTACAGCCTAAAATCTCCATGAATAGTATTGTTCATTCCTTATCCCAAAATATTATAGAAAAATTTAAATACATATTAACTGGAGATATATGATAATTAAATCTTTGTTTACATTTTTTATTTTTTTAAATCAGGTTCTATATAATAGTTAGAAAAAATAGAAGTCAAAATATACATTAGAAAACTAGGAAATTAACACACAAAATTATGAAAATAATGAATTATCGTTAACAAACGCATAATTAGATATTATATTAAGATAAAATAGACATTATTATTGTTTTTTATAAGTTATTAACATGTTTTAATCTATTATACAAGAGTATAAATACTACACAGCCAAATAATTCTTAATGTAAGGGATTTTTTCTCACATTTCCTAATATGAGGAATTTTCCATTAACACTTCTTACTTATCTTGGATGATATACATACTTCAATTTAAATATACTATATAATTTATTATTTTCCTTTCATGGTATTTAAATATTTCATTTTATGGTAGTTAATTTTGGGTCTTCCAATTCATATATTACCATAGTGGAAATAGATTTCATCTAAGTTTACATTCCATTGATAGTTATTTTTATTATGCACTAATTCACTTTTATGTTGTGTATATATTCCCCAATAACATTTTTTATCATAAATTTAATTATTCTCATGATATTGTTATTTTTATTTAATTAACCATGGAATCATGATATATATTTTTCAATGTTCTATGGGAAACATTGTAATGTATAAACATTATTTTTCCTATAAAATATATTATGGCCAACAACCCTTGATTTTACTTATCATTCAATTAGGTTTTATTGATAAATTCTTATTTTTTAATCAATATAGATATTATATTAGTTTCAATATTTATTTGGTATATTATAAATGATCTATAAATAAAATACAATAGTTTGGGACCATTTAAGGAAAGAATTACTGGGTGAGGACCAGTCAATGAAAGACCATTGATGCATCAGTAATCTCATGAGTTGAATTTGATGAAAAAAAAAGTTAAAATTGTCTCATAAATGTAAAGGAACAATGTTCTTGGGAAACATGAATCTTGATAATTGAGCATTTAATATGATGATAATTTATTTTTTAATATTTATCCATGATATTTTACATCATCATATCTATGGATGTGTTTAATTTTTAGTTTAATCATAAATGAAATATGTATTCAGATTCTTACCTTTCTAAGTTGATATTACCTTATCCAGTTATTTGAATGGAATGTATTATCAGTTTTTTACCCTTCTATGTTGATTATTATCATCAATTATTTATTCATTCTTCTTTACTAAGCCTTTGTGATAATTTGAACTCATCTTTATTATATTTCCATTACCCATATTATAAAGAATAAATCATTAGATAAGTATATAAGGATGAAGTTTATTTCATTTTATTATGTAACATTCTTTATCATCATTTCAAAATTTATTATGGGTATCATTTATGTAATATATTTTTCTAATACACTTAAAAATATTGGTCCATCAATATTTTAATCCTTATAATCATTCCTATGTAATAAAATATCTCACTAGCTCTGGGTTTATTGAATTGGGCTGTTAGAATTGGAATTAAAGGATGTTTATAAGAAATAATGGTAACTATATTTAGAAAACATAGATTAAAGAAGATTACTCTAATATAGAAATTTCTTAAAAGTATACAATAAAATATCTGAATTTTTTTAAGGTGGAGATTATTTTAGTATTCCTTGTAATACATACATTTCAAAATACTAAATGTGTACGTGGTAATTGAACAGATATACCAAGGTGTAATAACATTGATAAGTTGTTCTAGGTCGAACCCTGTGTAACATAGTATATGAAAATTGGCCTTACTATTTACCTATATTCACACACCAAGGGTATATACTTAGGAATGTTAAAATTTTATTTACCAACCATTATGAAGGAATTAAAAGTAATGATTTACTAAAAGTAACCAATGTTTATGATGTTATAATTTATTATGAATAAATTTATGTTATATGCTAAACCATATTTATAATTTTATAATGTTCATAATTTTATGACATGATATTGTATATTCAATTTTTTATAAATTCAACCGTGAATGAATAATGGTATTGGTACTCTTGTAAAATGTAGATATTTTCTATACAAGAAACAAATATAGTTAGTATTATAACTGAGAATGATAAGTAAATAAAAAGGAAGATTAATCTGGTTATGAAAATTAACCATTCCAAAATGAAGAAAAAAATTCTACATATATAATATCTTGTGTTTAGAAACTTTATGCGATAGAGGCCTCCCTCAATTAATGGGATTACTGGTCAAATAGTAGCTATGCAGTAGAGTATGTCTTTACAAGAAGAAATATACATCTTTAGAATGTAATAAAAAAGAAAAGGATTACCTTATGGTCTTTTGTATCAAAGGTGATGATGGTAAGTGGTGGTCTTTAATCCATAATACTAGATATGATGTTGAAATTTAACTCCTGAAATGGAGGACTTTTTAGGAGAAATTATTCGATAAATACTTCCCTTGTGAGTAAAAAATTGATACAAAAATAATATTCCATGGATTAAATAAACATTAGGAAGAAAGTATTGTGGAGTATGAAGAAACCATTACAGTTCTAGAATATTATTCTACATATTTAAAATAAAACACAGATAGTATGATTTATTATTTCCTTGGACTCAAGAAAATTCTATAAATGCTACCAGTTTCACATAATTTTTCATCATTTGATGAAATAGTTTAATGTTCTACCAGGATAGATATACTATTATTGAAGCCATATATAATCAAATAGAATAAATAAAATAAGATAAAGTAAAATAAAATGATAGTTAAATGGGTTAAAATAGATATGTATTTTCCCACATGTTATAAATATGGAAAGAATCAAGCTGGAAAATACTTGAAATAAAGGGGAGTATATTATCAGTGTACAGAGAAAGGTTACTAGGCTCATGAATACAAGGGGGGAAAGATGATAAGTTATGTCTATTGAAACAAAGGAACTGATATTAGTAAGTACACAAACTAATTCCCTAATAATAAATAGAAAATACCTCGTAACAATATAAGGGGTCAAAGTCAGGTATATGTTATTCACACAAATGAAGTGGAATGAATAATGTTTTTCAGTATTTGAATCTATTAAATATGTTGTAAAAGTATTTTATTTATAATGATTCCATCATATTGTTTATGAAATGTATAAAGATTCTAATAAATACATTTTTGTTAAGGATTGGAGTTTATGTGTTGAATGGTAATAATAAAATATATTCCTTAGAAAGTGAAACTTTTTAGAGAACAATAGATTAAGGGAAATAAAAACCCTTAATAAGTTTTTCATATCGAGATAAGGATTATAAAATTATTCATTTGGAAAAGTGTTGACTACCTTTTACCTAAATAATAACTTGTTGAAAATTGTCCTAAGATATTATTGATGGATTTTACAACACTTTTGGATTTCAAAATATATCTAGTAACATGTGTATTAAAAAATAAATATTGAAGAATTCATGTTTACAAATAAAAATTACGGTGATAGATGTTATTAAAATTTTTCAAGAGAATACATATTGAAATTATTCACATGTTTAAATTGTGAAAATTTATAGCTACTTCATGTTCATTACAGAGTGACAATATGTTCATTTTGTAAATTCAGTGACATTATTTCAAAATTGATGGGTCATAATATTTTAGAAATTTTAACCATATATGAAATGGTTTATGTTGACCTTTTGGTCATGTTTAAAAGATTAATATATTACATCACTATATAATACATCATGTGCTAAGAGATAAAGTGGAAATAGTTCAAGGAATAATAATATAAAAATACTATGTTTATAGAAATATATATTTTCTCATATTTTAAGATGGTGAATAAATTATTCTAGAGGGGTTTGAAAAAAAATCTATACTAATACCATACTTTTTGTGGAATATATAGTCTTCTTATTCATCGTAGAATTTTCTCACTGTGGCCCTTCAATTTACATTGATCAATCACTTATATATTATTGATTACCTCAACCAATCCCTATAAATATTTATTTTTTATCTATATTTGAATTTATACATTCCACTAATGTTCTCATACTTAGAGACATAGTTATATATTAGTCCATGGGAACATTCCACATTCCAATATCTCTTCTCTAAAGGATGTTTCAAACAACCTTATAATGATATGGGATTTCAACATAAGAAATATCAAACAATATATTATCCAAGATAAGGTTAAATTGTGAGGTCACAATCTAATTAACGTGGGGAAAATGTAACACCCTAAAATTCTAAAGTAAAACATTTTATTTGATAGAGTGAATAGAACACATCACCAAACTTTTAAGGGGATATAATATAATGAGAATTTCAAAAAAAATTACAATTTAAATTAGATTAAAAATATTTTATTTATTAAAATTCATGAAAGACTATGTTAGTGTTTGTTACATGCAAGATAATATTTCTTTGATAGCTTGCATTACATGCAAAACTATGTCTTACAAAATAACAATATATGAGTAAAAATTATTATTTAATGTATTAAGATATAACATAGTCATTAAAT
This sequence comes from Viscum album, assembly GCA_963277665.1. Classification (NCBI taxonomy): domain Eukaryota; kingdom Viridiplantae; phylum Streptophyta; class Magnoliopsida; order Santalales; family Viscaceae; genus Viscum; species Viscum album. The sequence goes on along the minus strand of OY728131.1, from coordinate 776,949,096 downwards.
TAGTATTTCTAAACTTGATTAACTATCTTAAGAAAATTTATTCCTGATAAAAATATAAAATGAATTCAATGATTACAAATTAATTAGAAATGAATATGTGAACCCATTGAATATAAAGGGAAATATTATTATTTTAATCCACATAATGTATTTTTACCCTAATAAAATAAATAAATTAAAATTATTTAGATTAATTAATGTGATATATATTATATATTAAATAAAATATTTTTTACATTTATCCAATTTATTTAATATTCTTAAGATAAAAACAAACCCAATTTTATTTATAAAATACAATATTTTTATTAAGACACTTTTTGTTATCTTTTAATGGATAATCCATTTTAAATCAAAATTTTATCCCTTTTATAATTCATATATATAAAAATAAAACTAATAATTGATATCATAAAATAAAAATTACGTTAGGGTTAAATGTTTTTCATTTTTCAATAATGTTTCGTTCTTAATGAATAGTTAAAAAATACTGAATTTTAACATATATGTACATTATCATCTAATTTATTTATAATTTAAATTATATTATAATTTATTTTAAATATTAATTAGATAATTTTTTAATAAATTAATTCAATATATGTCATTGGATTCAATTTCATCTTTAAATTAGATATGAAATCATAGAATACTTTTGGATTTTTTTATTTAAAAACCCACATTGTCATCTCATCTACAAGATTAAATTTTAATTAATTTCTCTGACATATGTTAATGTAATTGTAAAAAATGGATTCCAAATTTTCAATCATCATAATTTATAATTTAATATAAGGTAATCTTAGTTCTTGATCAAAAATGGTTGTGAATGTAAATAGAATTAATTACAATGATTTCGGTGAAATTAAGATTAACAAGGGACTAAACCTTAAACATAAAATCCCAAATAACCTAAAAACCTATCCGAAATCCTTTTTATATCCATATTAGAACCCTATAATCCCTTTTATAATATATTTTTCTATATTCATTCCACTATTTATGGGGGAAATGTGGGTGTTATTCCCTTTCCCAAAAATTACAATAGTGCTACACATCCCCCTCTATAAAAGGGCCTTCCCTCTTCCCACATCCATACACCAATCAAGAGTCATTGGTTCAACCAATACCTAAAACAATAGATCATAAATATCAATACCATATTCATAAAAGACTTCACTTTGGAATAAATCCATCAAAAGAATCTTCATAGTGCAAACTAAAAAAAGTTATTGAATTAAGAGGTAACATCTTTTCTCAATATCTTTTGATTTATTTACTTTATCCACAATGTACAATATAATAGTAACATAGTTATATAAAAACTAGTATCTTACATATAATGATATGTTTTAATTTAAATGATTATACCTACACATATGCACACATCATTCCAATGCGTAAAAGTCACATTGTTTAAATTTAAGGTGAATTACCACCTCACGAAATAATGATTGTTCATTTTTCTCTTCACAGCCTATCATGGATGAAATTATGATGGAGAATATATTTATATATGATATTTTTGAAATTTATTAAGTATTTATTCTTTTTTAATTATTTTATATCACATGCCATTATACCTTCCATTTTTTGTAAATACAATAACGTCAATTGTGGTGATGTGTACAATCGCCCCCTCAGAGTGATGTGACTCGTTCACACTATACGTGGAATATATAAAATATATTTAAAAAAATATATTTAACATATATATGATAATAAAATAATAACTTTCATATATAACAATTTATTTTCATTAATTTAATACAACAATTAAATGAATGTAATTTTCTTGCCTATATATAGTCTACCATCTCTATGTACGGTGTACATCATTTCATATCCCTGAATATTATGGAAAATTATAAATAAATATTCAAAAAATATATATGTGATAATTAAATCATGTTTTAAATTCTTGAGATAACTTTGACATGGTCTATGTGATAGGAACAACAAATAACATGTCAAAACGTACTTAAGAAAACATTGCAAATAACACCTGAAATTGTGAAAATAATGAATGATTGTTATCCAACGAGAAATAAGATATAAGAAGATGATGATATATTTTATTATAAAAATTATTATTGTTATTTTATAAGTGATTAACATATTTTATACCGCTATAATAGAGGATAAATATGACACAATAATGTATGGTTATGGTAAGGGGTTATTATCTCACTTTTCTTTCTATAAGGCATATGACATTAACACGACTTACTACAACACTGTTGTTTAAATACTTCCCATTATTATATAATATATCCTTAATTATTTTATCTTTATGTAACATAAATTTATGATTTAATTATAATTACTTTTGGCTCTTAGATTTTATTTGTTACCACTTTAGTAAGGGATCTTTTCTCAATTTACATTCCATTGAGACTTTTTTTATGAAATGATTAAATTTTATATGCTGTTTGTACATATGTTTGAAATATTATATCATGATTATTCTTATTCTTATGATATTATAACTTACATTTAATTCACGGAAAGTAATTATTTAAATACTGTAATGTGGTTGGGGACACTTTGAAATTTTTAATGATTATTTTTCCTCAATAATGTTTTAATTTCAAAAACCCTTGTTTTTTACTTATCCTCCTTTGAGGTATTATTAATAAATTAATATTAGTTAGAAAATATTTATAATTGATAGAGAACATTATTTATTCGACATATTCAGAATGTATTTGACATCCAATGGATGGGTTAGGGACCGATTACTATAAACCCCATGATGCATGGGTAGTCTCATGAGACAATTTAAATTGACAATGAAAAATAGTTTAAACAATATCTTGATGGTAAAGGTATCATGTGTTTTAAAAATATGACATCCAATAATTAATAATTCTTTTTATTTATAATTCATTTATAATTATATATCCATGGTATTTTTTCATAACAAATCTATAGATTCATTTCATTCTCAATTCAGTGATTAAATGGAATGTGTATTCATTTTCTTAACATTCCATGTTGATATTACGTTATCTAATTATATTGATGGCATTTATTATTAGTTATTTACCTTTCTATGATTATTATTATCATCAGTTAATTATTGGTTCCTCTTTACCTAGACTTTATAATCATTTGATCTCACCGTTATTATGTTTCCTTTTCTAAGGATATGATGAATATATAATTAAAAAATCATAAAATAATTTATTTCATTTAATTTTATTATGTAACATGTTTTATTTTTTCCACATTGTATTATGGATATCATGTATGAAATCTCTCTTTCAAATACAATTTAACTACCAATCCCTTTAGGATTTGATTCCATGTAATCATTTAAATGATATAATATTTTAACCAGCTAAATGCATCTAGGGTTGGGGTGTTACAGTGAATAATTGATTTTAATATAAATGTGTAAAACTTAATTAAAACTACTTTTTAAGAAAATTTAATTTTATGAATAAAAGAGGATTTAATCTTATATCATGCATATAAAAATTATTACATTAATGTTAAATCAATTTATTGAGTAAAAAAATCATTAAAATAACTCACAAATAGAAAATAATTTAATTTACTATGTTAAAAATACATTTCACACATAAAAATTACTTTTATGAAAAATACCTTTTAAAATTATAATAATATTTTCCTACCAAATTAAAATATAATATTTTCACTAATAATTATTATTATACTATTTAAAACATAATAGATATAATTTTACTTTGAAACCATTTTATAACAAAATATAACTTTTTTTCTTCTTGAAATGAAAAAATAGCCTTCAATAAATTTCACTATTTTTTATAGTTCATCAAAAAATTGTACTTTTAAGAACATTCTCAAAATTTCATTCTATAATGTTTTTTACATCTCAAATTAAAAAATGATTTATTTTTTACAAAATTCAGATTCTAAATCATAGATTATTTTATTTTATTTTTATCTCAAAAAAATAAATAAGAAGAATTTATGAAATATAAATTGACATTACTAAAAAATGAGTAATTATTCACTAAAAATATATTATTAAATTTATATTGAGTATGAAATTTATATATTTACTTCAAAAATAATATAATCAAATTCATACCCAACATTTTAAGATCACATTTATAATATTCACATTAAATAATTATATTTTAGTTCTATATTGTTGTTCCTTTAAACACTATGTTTCATGTAATTTAATAAATCAATGAAATTAAATGTCATTGGAAAAACTTATTCCATGATTTATAAGGGTATATAATCCCCCTACTAATTTTTTTACTCACAATTTGAACATCTTATTGCTAATCAATGGTTTGATATTTGAAAATTCATTTCTAAAATCCCACATCATGAGAAGGGTTACTGAAACATCCCCTTAAAAATATAGAAGGGAAACTAAAAATTTCATCAAGAATGTCACATAAATAGATTCTCAAAAAAGAAAAAATTTATCAGAATTGATAATATGGACATGGAGAATAAAACCAATTCCCAATAAATATTAAAGTGTCATCGATTATATTTCCAAGAGAGATATTAAAACCAAAAAATAACAAATGAATGAGGGTTTAAAAGACCATAAATTCATATGAATTGAAGGCTATAAGATAATTTTTTTTTCAAAAATCATTTTACATCTGTTGAGTCACACTTCTACTATCTAAATGAATAACATAAAGAAATATAATTAGTTTTAAAGTAGAATTTAATATTTTAATTAATTTACATATCAATATAATTAAACACCCAAAAGAGTGATTATTTCAGATTAATTTTTCATGATTAAAAAATAAAATCAAAATCTAATGGATCAAAGAAAATTATCATGATATTCCCCATATCTTTTAGGATTAACGAAAATAAAAAAATGAAAACATAAGATAATATAATTACTCAAATTAATAAAATTGAAATAATAAATTCAACTCTAAAATTTTCTAGTATAACAATGACGGTTTCACAGAAATGATTTCATAAATAAAACTAGATCCCAAATAGACATAATAAAATCTTCTTTAAATAATATTTAACTTCAAATTTCATCTCATGTCATTTTGATTTGATCCCAAAAAAATTAATTTTCATTCTTTCAAGTTAAATTCTCATGGTAAATAAAAAGTAAAACATAATCATTACATATACCCCAACCTAATAGAATGACTTCCAAAATATCCTTCATCACCATGATAAATAACTATTTAATTTTGTGATGTAAAGAACTTCACCAATATATTATATAAAATTAAATATTAACCTGAATGTTAATCTATAACTTGGATATAAATATCAACTAAAATATCACCTTGTGAAAGAATAACTTTTCAACAATAAATATTATTTATATACCATTATCTTTTATACCATAATTAACTTAACAGAAAATAATATAATGATGCAATGTGTTAATTAATCATCATAAGAGTATTCTTAATAATCCCATTGAATGTTTCAAATTAACTAAACATCACATCACTTAAAACCTTAGATTGGGGACTGTGCCTTTGATTATATAATCATACATAAACCTAGAAATCCATATTGGTATCCATAACACATAATATAACCTCAAATGAAAACAAAATCCTTATTCTCCTAATAAAATATTTTACTATTTCAATAAACTAAAAATACAATAAAATTCATCAAAGATGACCTAAATCTCATTTTCTTAAAATGGACAACCAATTTTTATGTCACTAATATTATCACATAAATATAAATAATATATTTAACAAAACTATAGGTTATCACTTTTCAATGTTGTTGGTAACGTTAAATATATATTTTCAAAACCATAAATAAAACTACTATTGAACAATAATTAAAAGATTCATGATTCTTATATCAACAATATAATTTATATAATTTTTAAATCCCAATGAATAAAAACATCAATATTCTCATTTCAAATCTTTTCCAAGAAAAAGAATTTACTTGATCTAGGAGTCATCATTTAGAATAAGGAATTAACTCTTATCTTGCCCAGGTTTCTTATATTTTACTCATTGAGTTACATGGAAATTAATTCCTCTATGATGGTTATTTCCAAATAGAAATAATGTTCCCCTCTATTCAAGAAATTATTTTAGGTTATTCTTCTATCATTATTGATATTATAAAAAATTTGACTTAATTAAATTTCTAATATTTTCCACCTCAACTTTCTTAAAAGTGAATTTTCATCTTATTTAATTTATATGAATAAATATTATTTTTATATTGTTAATAATTTTTCATGATAGGATATTAGAAATAAACACAAGTTTCTACCATGCAATTCTCGTCTAATTTAGATTTTTTGGAAGAAATTTATTTCATTTTCCATCACACTCATTATAAACAAGATTTCTTCTTGTTCAAGTCATTAAATAAAACCAAAAATTAATATTAAAGTGTCAAAATATAATAATTATAGTTAATAACTATAAAATATCATTCTAAGAGAGTTTAAATCCTGACATATGGTTCTCAATTTATAGAACATTAGGTCTAACATAGGTTATCCATAGTCATTAAAAAATCATTAGGATATTTCCCATTTAATATAATTATCTCCAAGTTTCTTACTAATGTCTTCTCATCCAAGATTCTTGAGATTAACTCAATCTTACTTTGTTAAAAACTATAGTGATTAGTATTTCTCATACATAGATATTTCATTTTTTTCGATGAGTATTCATTATATTACATAATAATAAATTCCATAATTCTATCATTTTTGTTGCATATGAAACATTTAAGAATATAAAAAAAATTATAAAAGTTTCCCATTATGATCATCATAACATGAATTATTCATAGAAATAACATTTTGGAATCATTTCTTCAAAACATTGTCAGAGGAGACCTAATTTAGTTTGAGTGTTGATTTTTATGAATGTTAATCAATGCAGTTATAAATTTCTTAGATATTCATAACATGAGTATAATAATATAATAACATGAGAATTCAGTTTATAATCTATAACCTGCATATCGTAGATCATAATCTTATGTCATAGAATAAATCATGACAGTTCATAAGGCATGAATCAGATTGGAGCCAAATAAAAAGATCTATGAGTTCATAACATTAGTGAAATAAATGGAATTGTAGAGTTCACATAAGCATAGAAAATCATTTCTTCAGTAATAAAAGATTCACTTCTAGGACTATCCTAGTGGATTGAGTTCACTCCCCAAACCATCTTAGTATTCAAGGCTCACTCAAAAGACTATCATATCAGAAATATTCCCTTACTAAATTGGGTTCACTCTCCATTGTAGTATATTTATGTCAAGATATATCATCAATTACCCAATACATTAGAGGGATATAAACTTTTGGTCCCACTAATTATTTTTTATGACATAAACATCATCCATGGTTTATAATGTAACTAGGAATCTCATTCAATAAAATGAATATATATTCCAAAATATTATAAAACATTAATTATGACATAAAATTATAACAAATATATATATAATGGGATTCAAAAACATTTTTTCATTTCATCATAGCATAACCCATGGAAAATAAATGGGATTCATAATATATATCATTAAAAAAATTTACCATCCAGATAAAGAGTAATAATTATTTCATTATATCATATCCTTATTAAATAATAATTAACATCAAAATATGTTATCATATATGAAAATTTATTTAATTGATCACTGATATATTTTTGGAGGGAAATTGTCCTTACCCATTGAAATTCACTTTAAAACTAAAAATATTTCAAAAATATTATAGAAATAATCTTCCCTAAAAATAACCTTTGAAACATTTAAAGGAAGATTAAAATCACAAAGAATTCATGAGGTTGATAAATTTTCATCATGCCTTATAAGTTAACAAAAAATATTCCTTTCACATTGTTGGAAAATATGATAAAAATACCTTGTTTGAAAAATAGAAAGAATACCCCTCTTAAATAATTTTTTAATATTTCATGAATGGGAGAAAATGAATTTAAAAAATCATAATTTAATAGTGAAAATAATCTTAATTTTTTTTTAAAAATGATATATAAGAAAAAGTGTTTTTGAGGAGAGATAAATAATTTTGATTTTCTATAGAACATATTTTTTATCTATTTTTTACTTATTGTGATAAAAATTAAAAAAAACAAGTATTTTCATGAAATCAAAATTGAATAAAAAATTTGAAGACTATAATTACATATAGAATATAATATTTCATCATTATAACCACAGTCATAAACAATCTCAATAAAAAATGATATTGTGATATAAAATCTTATCGCTTTGATAACATTTGAATCATAATCCCCACGATAAGAAAACCCAAACATGGATAAGTATATCTATATGAATTCCATCAAAACGATCATAAAATTAAATTTAGGGACAGTAAATATACCAATAAAATAATAGAATTGGGATTAAATAATTTCTCTCACACAAATTAAAGTGAGAAAAAATACCTTACATCGGGTATAGAATCCTTTATACGCATTGGAACCTCATTTATAATACATATAGATTTAGTATACATATATTACAATCCATAATCATTTATATTAAAAAAATAAAAAATTTCATAACCTTTTATCACCTATTTATTAATAATTCATTATAAAAATCATTGTTCCAGGTGATAACTACATCATTTTTCATGTATGATTTGGTTTGGTATATTTGATCTTTATACTTAAACTGAGTTTCATAATCTTTATAATTTAATTAATGGTATAAAAATAACATATATTTGTTATATACATGTTTATATTAAATAAAAACATTATATACATAAAATTGAATTCAACTTTTCTTGGAGATTGTAGGTCATACCTACGCATGAACACTATTTTTATTTTTTGGCAGATGGAAATAAAGAATGATAAAAATATATATAACATTACAAAATCATTATTTAATCATATATACATATCATATACATTAAAGTGTCTTAATATATTATAATGGGTCAAAATTAACTATTGTTTTGAACTTTTCAATTAGTTACTATGACATTTTCTATATCATTGATCAAAACTCAATTATGAGAGTTCCATCATATTGAAATCATGTTGTTCCATGGTTTTATGTGTATACACAAAGCCTTGAAGATCTGGAAGAGGTTTTTAAAGATTCTAAGGCCCAAAAAAGAACTATTATATTTTTTGGTCATGGAACATGGTTTAGGGTAAACTATGAGGCCCCTTATAGCTAATTATGCAGCTTGATTTTGAACTACCACGCAGTTTGGGTATACCATTCGACGGAGGTGCACTACCATGAAATGAGATTTGAAATAATTGAAAAGTCTTCCACATTTGTGGAAAAAACTATATGAAATGAAGCATGGGTACTACCACCTGGGCAGTACATATGCATTGTAGTTAACAAGGTTTGTGCATGGTCTGGAAAACTGTGAATGTAAACCATGTGGCCTCTATAGGGTAATGTTTTTTTATTTCTTTTTCATTATTTTTATTCCATTTATCCTCTTTTTTTCATGAAATATATAGGGTTCTCCCTCTTTTTCTTCCTTCCACCCGATTTTATCTAATTACCTTGTATGATGTCTGTTTTTCAATCTGTTGGTGGCAATAAGAATGTCTTGGGAGGGATATCCTCACCCAACCCTTTTATTATTATTGTTGTTACCTCATGGAGAATTAAAAATGCTTTATCCATTTCACCATATTTTCTAAGAATTTGAAGGAAACTAAGATCTATACCAAACATATTCTAGAGTGATATTGATATAGGACATGTCAATGGATATGGGTCAATAGAAGGTGGGGCATACTATAATTTATGTTTTTTCAGTCATTTTCGGTGCGTGGATTTTAGCATACATTTTGGTATTTGAATGATACCCCTTTGTTTCATATTAACATGACTGTAAATAAATATGGGATGCCTATATGCATTCCCTATCCTTTTCTATAGGTGCGAGGCTGGGTTTGAGGGTGTCGTAGCTCGGGGTGGTTTGGTCTGGAGTGGAAAATGCATTTAATTTTTTTCATAAAATTGTTTTCCTTAAAATTATATGATATTTAATTAGATTTAAATTGTATATTTATTATTGTTCAATTTGTGAAATCCAATCATATTAAATTGAATTTCCTATTTTTATTTTAATTGGTTTTGTTATTCGATTATGAGGTATTAAAGATCAATATATTTAATTTTTTTGTCTGTTAGTTATGAAATTTAATATTGTTAAATTGAGTTGTCTATTTAAAGTGACTTTTATAATATATGTATGCACATTCATATGATAAAATTATTGTTATGATACCAAAGGAGTCATGAAGGGCTTGGTATACAGTAGTGATAGTGTTGACCATTCAGATTTGAGTGGATTTGGCCATCTTGTTAGGTTTCACATGGTTATATATGTATTTTACTGACTATAATGATGGTATTGGGTGTCATGGACATCATTTTGGGATGAATATATGGTAAGGTACTGTGAAATTCTATGGTTAGTTGGATAGAGAGGCCATTATATTTGAGCAATATGGTCACAAGGGAATGGGGTCCCAACGATGTAATTTCTTAGGATATATATTTCGTCATTTTCTCTCACCCATGATGGCCAAGGAAAAATATTGATTCATGTACACACATGTTAACAACATGATGATGTTTTTGACCACTAATGTTGGTAGATCACACCAATATATACATCTTAAGGGTTTATGGAATGGGGTTTTTTTCCATCGAAATCCATATGAATCATGAAGAGCCTTCAGTTCATAGTAATGAGGCAATCTATTGACTGTTATGGCTTGTCGTATTGAGGCCATTAGCCTACACTGATTTTGAGAATGGATATCATCATTTCTCGGGACATTATTCCATGGGTCGAAGGTGCATTTTTTAGGACAATGATCATTCTTCCTTTGATTGTGTGCCATGGGCCGAATTATGCTTTGGAGAATGTGTCTGAGGGACCTGAGACTTGATTGGTCATGACATCGGGATGTCAGTAATTTAATATAGAAATGAGATGTTTGGAGGCACGTAGTGTCAAGTTTTCACTTATGAGGTGGATCCTGAGGCTTTATATAGGTGATGTGACATTTGAGTATACCATGGGCCATGGGCTACAAATCTTCCACATCCCTTGATGTCTTATTTAGTTGAAGAAGGTGACAATTTTTGGGTGGGTGTTGAGCACTAGAGAAGCTTGTTTTTTAAATTAAATAACATTATCTGCTATCTTAATTTATTTATATTACCCATATCATTAGACACATATGTTAGGTATTCACCATTTAGTGGTATCATACTAAGAATCATTCTCAAACTCTACAAGGTCCATTCTCAATGTTTTTACATTTTAAGTCTTTGCATTTAGGTAACGTATTAGTTTCCATGAATGGATCATAGTACCAGTTTTGCATGGGATGTTGGCATGAGACCTTGAGTTCTTTCTTAGTTGGAGTTTCAATTTTAGTTTATTTGTTGTATCATCATGTTATGTATATATTTATTTATATATACTATGGTCACCCCATTAAGAACCCTTTATTTTAGATATAGATATGTATGACCGGTTGGATATGAATTCTTGGTTTTTTAGAAATATAAATGTTGCGTGACATTGTTCATTTAATTTAAAATACTCTTGTATTAATTTAATCTTCTTTTTATTGATATTTCATGTGCTTCCACATTTACCAGGTCTTGTTTGATTTTACTGAGACTTATTTATCATGTTTTTTACAATGTACTATTAATCAGACCTATAATATATCTATACTATGAGGATATATACGCCATACTATACCTCTTTACACAGTCACTACTAGTCTATAGGCTTTTTAATTAGGGGAGGTGTGATTAAGGATAGTGTAACTTGGCCATATAGCACTTTTAGTGTTTCTAATTAGATCGAGGATCTTACAATTGGATTCAAAAAATTTCATGATTGGGATTTACTAGGAGTTTAATGTTGGATACAAATGAGATCAAGACTTATACTTCATTTTTTTATATTATATTTGTCTTACTATTTTTTATATGTTATACTAGATACAGGTTATGATAGGAACTAGGTTTTGATATCGTTCTTAGATTCCTATAGCCCCATGCATGAGAGACAGCCCAAGTTTCCTTGGGTGGGAATTGTCATTTTATTTTTTTATCATTTTACAGTTGGTTGGATTTCTAAATAAAGTGGACTATTTGTAATGTGATGGATATTTGTTATGATATTTTTCCCTTAACCCGTTATGGTAATGGATGAGATGTATACCTCAGCCTGATATAGAAAGGTGTGTTTGATATGTTAGAATTTATAAGATTTTTAGGCACATATTACGATGTTTAAATAAGAAATATGCATGTTCTATGATTTGAAATTTTCTGAAGTATGATATTATATGTAATATAGTTCTCGATTCCATGTGCTGAGTGATATGGTTATACTTATTATAAGAGTGGTAGGTAATGTGTTATGGAGTGATTTTTACCACCAGATTGGGGAATGAGGTCATCAGTTTGAGGCAACAATGGTCGTTAGGATGGGTGTGCCCTAGGGTCTTTTGATACATGGCCTTTTTGAGGGAAGAAAAAAAGGACATGATGGTAAGATTATATGGATCATTTTTGTAGTAGGAAAGGGTAAGGGGAGTGATGATGCACAACCATTTTAATACATTATCTTACTATATATTATTTTACATATATGATATGGGATGTCTAACACTTTGATGGTATTCAACGGGGTCATCCTAAATGACATGAACAGAGTGCTAGGTGGGTGATATAATAATTTCATAGTAGCACAATCAGGATGAGGATCATGAGGTTCAGGGAGAGAATGATCCACATGTACAACCCTAGAAATTGGCTCATACACAGGTTTTAGTGTAGGCATGATAGCTTCAAACTCCCATAGTATTTGGGTCAGGGCTCGATGAGCAGCTCGGACTGATCCTAGTAATGGTTCTCTTGGGAATAAATAGTGGTTCTTGGGGCGTAGATTTATCATGGAATATCTTTTAGAGGAGTTCCATTCACATTACCCACCACGTGTTCATGGTGAGGATGGTCCGTAGGTAGCTGATATTGGGATAATGATTATACAAATGATATTTGACCTACTGGAGATTCCTCTAATAAGGTGGTCAAGATAACAACCTATATTCTAAGAGGACTGGCTAATCCATGATGGGGTATGAATGTGAATTATGGAAGGCATGATAGAGTGTCTTAGAAGTATATTGATTTCATATTATTCATGATTTTATTTCAGAGACACAAATGGAAAAAAAATCTCAGGATTTCTTAAACATTTAGTAGGGAGACATGTTTATTATGGACTATGCATCGAAGTTCATTGATCTGTATGACGTTACACTTGGTATAGAGATATATTACACTTCAAGTGTGAAGCACTTTGAGGATTTTTTTACGAAAACCCATCTAGGTTTAATCTAAACAACGATTGGTTGGACTTAATCTCATAGATGGTGAACCAAGAGCTCATAACCTATAGAAAACTCATGGAAAATCATACATGACCTAGGAAGAGGTGTCAAATGTTTTTAGTGGAAATTATTTGGATGGTATTAAGTGAGATCTATAAGACTTAGAGTATAAAAGTCAAGATAATGACTCTCTGATACCACTATAGAGTGGGGATTATATGTTTTTCTTTTAGTGTGGGTAGCCATGACATGTCCATACATTGTGTGGGGGCCTTTAAAGAGGTTTTGTTCATGTGGATAGGTTGTAAACATTGAGTGGTTATGTAGAAAGCATTCTTAGGAACCCAAAAGTCAAGTCCTGCTATAGAAACATGGTTCTAAGATCGGTTTAATCTTAGTTCCATATAAGTGGAGATGATGTTCAGATGCACAAGGACTTCATGGAAGAGACAGAGAGACCTTCCAGTAGGGTCAGTACCCATTAGCTAGTGTAGCACCATAGGGAACTCAAGTGTGGCAATGATTGGCTTTTTTCCTTTTTTGTAGCATATTTAGGCATGCCTGTTTTGGTTCCTAAGGTTGAAGGGTTATATATATATACTGAATAAATGTTTTTTAGTACTTTTGTATCATATCAAATATGTTACATATATATATATATATATGAGGTGTGATGCACTAGGTGATTGTATATTTACCACCATTGGGTGAGTTCTTATTTAGATGTTTGGCATCAAGGCATCTGTTGTGATGTTTGACTTATTGGAGGTGTTAGGAATCTAGGAACCATTGATGTGTCGTACATGGTTGAGGTGAGAGGCACTAGGATTTAATTTAGGATCAGTAGTATTGCAGGACCTTGTTGGTGCCATGTGAGATGTGGGCACGAGGCAGGCATCGATGAGGTGTAGCATTATGATGGGTGTCAAGAGAAATAAGGGAACACCTTGGGTGGTTTGTGAGTGGTGACACATAGCTAGAGGACCATGGCTCCAAGAATTTGTTATTGGTCTTTTTTTAATTTAGGTTTTGTTAGGATTAGATAGGGGTAGGTCACTCTTAAGGTGGGGAGCCACCCCCCATAAGGTAGATAACTAGTACATATTAGACCAGTGTATTATAGGTTTATTTAAAATGTACAGGTTACTTAAGTTCCATATTTGTGATTTATTTTATATCTTTTGGGTGCTATATATTATTTTTGGGAGATTAAAACATCTTGGGTTCCCAAAACGGGTCAAAACTCACTCCTGTTTTTATCTTTTCAATTATTGGTTATTCCATTTTCTATATCGTTGATCAGAACTCAATACTGAGAGTTCCATGTGGTTTATTTCATGTTATTACATGTTCTTTTGGGTTTAACCAAACCATTATGTGTTTGGAAGAGGTTTTGGAATCACCATAGGACTGAAACACAACTTTTGTAGTTGCAGGTCTGGGTGCAGGGTTTAGGGTAAACCATGTGGAAACTTAGAGGTAACCGTCTTGCTTGATTTGGAAATGCCACACATTTTGGGTAAACTGTTCAAGGGAGGAACATGTCCATGTGAGGGTCTCTATGGTAATTTTATTTATTTATACATGGTTTTTTTACTGTTAGAAAAAACTATCAAGAATATGGAACGGGTCCTTCCAATTTGACAATACATATTCACTATAGCTCACACGGTTTACACATGGTTTGGAAAATAGTGTGAGTAAATTGTGTGGTCTATATGCCATAATTATTTAGTTTTTCTTTTTTTCTCATTTTCCCCCTCTTTCTCCTCCTTTATCATACTCCAAAAAAAGGTTTCTCCCTCTTATTCTTCCAGTTAAATGATTTTCACTCATCTCCTTTTTCGATGCCCATTCGTCAATCAGTTGGTCAGTATGGGGATATTCCAATAAGGATAACCACATCCTAACCTCTTTATTCCATTTTTTCTCATTCTAAAATGCTAAATCCATTCGATCTGTTTCTCACTATTTTTATGGAGTTATAAGAAAACATATATGAACTTCAAAAAACCTTCATGTTATAGATTGATAAAGGTCATTTCTAAGTCTGTAGGTTAAAGTTAGGTGGTACATACCTTAATTTGTTCTTTTGTGAACTTTTTGGTGGTTTGGATTTTAGCATGTATTTGGGTATTTCAGTTATACCAAATTTGTTCCCATTAATTTGTCCGTAAAACAATATGGGAGGCCTTAAGGCTTCCCTTAACATTTTCCATATGCGCGAGACTGGGTTTGCGGTCGTCTATCCTATTGGTGGTCTTGGATGGGGGTTCCAAATCCATTTAAATTATTTTATTTTAATCAAATTGTGTTTTCATTTCAATTATGATATATTAAATTATATTTAAATTGAATAGTTATTATTGTTCATGTGGTGCAATTAAATTGTATTAAATAGAATTGTATTACCTTAAATAAATTTTTCAGGTGATTAAATCTGATAAATTCCGGACCACTATATTATTTATTTATGTATTTTAGTTATTCTATTCAATATTATTGACTTTAAATTCCTTTATATTATTTTTTTATGTTTTTTATTTATAAAATTAGATATTATTAAATTGACTTTTTTATTTATATTGAGTGTCTTCATATATGTATATTCTTATGATGAGATAAATATAATTAAAACCTAGGGGTTGTGAAGATATTTTCCAGAGGCTGGGATTGTGTTGACTATTCAGATTCGAGGCCACATGGTTTCTTATTTTTCATGGACCATTTATATATGTATTTGAGTTATGATGATAACTAGATTGGGAATTGTGGATGTCAGTTAGAGTTGGTGATGCCTT
Source organism: Viscum album (assembly GCA_963277665.1). Classification (NCBI taxonomy): domain Eukaryota; kingdom Viridiplantae; phylum Streptophyta; class Magnoliopsida; order Santalales; family Viscaceae; genus Viscum; species Viscum album. Next base: position 776,932,910 of record OY728131.1, on the reverse strand, counting down.
CACATATTGGGAAAGGCTCATGATATTTTAATGGTGAGCCTGTCAGATTTGACCGACATGGTCACAGGGGAATAATGTGTTTGTGATGATGTTTCTTACGATATATATTTAGTAATTTTCACTCACCCATGATGGACAAAGTGCGGAATTGAGTCATCCGAACATTGGTTCACTACATGATGGGGTTTTCTGACCACTCATGTTGTTAAAGACCCCATATAGTTGTGGGTTCTATGTTTATGGTTTAGGGGTACATGACACACAAATCCATATTGAAGGTGGGGATACTTTGTTTGATATAAATGAAGTTATCTAGTGGGGGATGAGGCTCACTATATTGAGGTCGTGGGCCTAGATTGATTTGAGAGAAAGGATATGACTGTTTCACAGGGCTTCGAGCATTGGGAAGGTTCTAAATTTTATTAGAAGATAATGAACAACGTTCATTTGGTTATCATTTATGGGTCAAAGTGACCTTTCGAGCAGGGTTCCTTGGGACCAGTAACCTGTTTGGGGGTTCCTTTGGGATGTTAGTGATTTAATTGAGACTTGTGGTGTCATGAGGCACATGGTGATAGTTTATTTTTTTTAGAAGTGGAACCTGAGCGTTAACCTAACCAATGTGACATCAAAAGATACCATGGAATATAGGGCAATGATCTTACATATCTATTTATTCGGGCATTGGGCGATGCAGGTGTTTACTTCTTGGTGGATGACAAAAACCAAAGAAACTTGTTTGTTAAATTATATATCATGTGATACTATATTTATTTATTTATATTACCCATCTACCTAAAAACATATGTTAGTTACACGGTATTGGGTGGTATTATACTAATACAAATTCTCACACCCTACATGGGACCTTCGATATGCATGTAGACATTATGATTTTATGATCAGTTAATTGATCAGCCTTAAGATCTGAATTGTAGTTATAGTTTTTCATGGGATGTTGGCATGGGACATTAAAGTTATTCTTGGATGGAGTTTTTGTTCCATTTTCTTTTGTAGTATTATAATTCTACATATATGTATATACATTGTTCATCCCTTTGGAGATCATTATTTTGGGATATTGATATGTACAACCTATTTTATTTTTACCACAACTTGTATTAGTACTACAAGTTGTGTGATGCCTTGTTCTTTTAATTTATGAAACATTTATATTTATTGCTTCTACTGTATATTGTTATTGCATGTGATTCATCCGTTTGTGGGTCTGGTTTGAATATACTATGTCATATTTATTCTATTTCCGGTCATATATTATTACTCATACTAGTATTATATCTATCCATTGAGGGTATATCCACTCCACTATACCTCTTTACACCCTCGTGGCTATTCGGAAGCCTTTGGTGTTATGGAAGGTGCACTTAAGGCTAGTGGAACCCATCTCAATATCACTATTTGGGTGTCTAATCTGATCACTGATGCTTCATATATTCATTGAATAAATATGTATTACAATCTATTATTAATGGAAAAGAAAAACATTTCACGTATCTTTATGGTGGTTGTATCCCACAAGTACGCACAAGCACCATTATCATTTTCAAATGGTTTGGATAGTAAGAAGGTAGATATGATATTATCATTCTATAAGTATACTTATTTCATAATTATTGTATATAAACGTTAGACTCATCAAAATACCCATCAATAAATGTTTGTTATTATAAATTCATTGTATCGCTATGTACAGACCAAAACTTATATGAATGCATAAGCGACACTTTTACTTCCCATTTTATGAAAAGATGGTGTATAAGGGTGGTTTCATAATCAAAATAACCATTAAGTATATTTAGTGTATTTATGTATTTATTTTTGTTAATATTATAATATATATAGATGAGGTGTATTAATAGTTAAAGAGAAAGTGATCACTTTAAGAGATTACCTCTCTTTTGAAAGAACTCCTTTAGATATCCTCTTGAGGATATTAGGGTTTGCCTTTTGGGAATACCATCATCTCTAGAATTTGGATAATGAATTTAATAATGGATTTATTTTTAGGGTATTCTCAGTCTATAAGACTCATGGTTGTTTGAATAAGATAACGGATATCTTCCATTTTATAATAGAGGGGAGGCGAACTCTTTGAATATCATTGATGATTAAAATATATTAAAGTAATTCTGAAGAAAAATGATTCCAAATATCATATAAATGAGAAATAGATGAAATTTTAGACCATATGGTATCCCTCATTTCCTATTTTAAAATTTCTATGATTTTTATATTATATAATAAAACAATATTTTCATAAAAATTATCTTCTTCCAATTTAGACACTTATTAATTAATTTTAATTAATATATATATATATAATATTGTCATATGTATATAATCCATTAAAATAAAACTAATATCTCATATTCATTTTATTTTTTTGGAACACTATATCTCACTCAAGTTATATTACTATTAATATTTATAAAATAATATATTTTAATTTTCTAATAATGTAATAAATACTTTTTCGGCATTATATACAAATTTTAGGTTATTATATATTTTATAAAAAATATAAATAAAGTTAGAACATTAATATTATATAATTAATCATCAAATATAAATTTATTTTAATTAATGACTTTTATTTTTCCAATATGGACCCATAATACATTTTAAAAACAGTTATAGCGATGCTTTGTATCTTTTTTTACATTAAATACTATATATGTCATTTTCATTGAAATGTATTCCTTAAACAATTTTATTTAGATGATAAGGTGATAAGGGTATAATTAAATTCATTAAATAATATTTAGGATGAACATTTAATGCCATAACACATAGTTTTAATCTTAGTTAACATAATTTAAACTTTTCGAAGGGCATAAATTTTACAAAGATTACCATTCATATTGGAAAAAAACTAAAAGAGGCCAATTTACTAAATTATGAACTCATTATTACAAATTTGGAATCCTTTTAACAAATTAAATCTTTATATTTGGTAGAAATTAATTTTAATATAAATCTATTAAATTCAAAGAAAAAACTCTTTTTAGAATAATACAATTTATGCAAAAAACTAGATTTATTCTTATCCCAAGTATAGATAAATCATTAAATAAATGATGAAAATTTATTTTGAATATAAATTTCATTTAGATAATTCACTAATAATATAAATTTCACTTATTAAGATAAAAATAAATTTCATGCATAAAAACAGTTATTTCAAGAATGAATTTTTTTTATAAAATGTTTTTTCCAAAATTAAGACATAAAATTGATTCAAATGAAAAAATATATACTATTTAAAAACTAATAGGTATAATAGTAAATTAGGAAGGTTTTATAATAAAATTCACCTTTTCTATTATTAAAATAAAAATACATTTTTCAACAAAAATAATATTTTTTAATATTCATTGAAAATTCTTAATTTTCAGAAATTTCATAAATATTAATACAAACAAATCATGAAATTTTGAATTAAATAATTATTTTATTTTATAAAATATAATTTCTAAAACAATGAGAAATTAATTATATTTTTTTCTCCCAAAAAATAATAAATACTTTTTTGAAAAATAAAACGTCATTATTCAAAAACCAATTATTATTTAATTAAAAAAATATTAATATATTTTGATTAATAAGGAACACTATATATATATAATAAAGAAGATAAAACAATTCATAGCCACAAATTTAAGATCTCGGTTATAAATATTACATTAAATAATAATAACTTAATAGTGTATCATGGTTCTTTTATAATCGGTGTTGCATATTACATAAGTCATCGAAAAAAATAATCGGAAAAGTTATTTAATAATAACATGGGATGTCTAAAATATAAAGTAGTGATGCAAAATTAAATGCATTACTTCATAGAAGAGGTAGTCTAGATGTACGCAGGACTGATGTTTTCTTTTTCTATGGGATGGAAAAGAGGTTGATAATGGTTATTCTGTCATCATAAGAAAATTTCAGTATATCGAAGAAATTGAATTCATTACATTTTTATAGAACAAATTCACTTATAGGAGTAAGAATAAAAAATAAATTGAAGGTAATCAATTAATTTTTATATTGCTTCATTGAGAAACCTCCTTTGACATACGCATTAATCTTTGAAATGGGATTATTTTGGAATTAAAAATGATCGGGTCGTTAGACCAGTCCACTGCATTATGAATTCTATGTGGTTTAACCATGATATATGATTATTATATCATATTTTTATGTATGTTCTATATTTATCAGTCATTCCATGTTAAAATTTTAGGCCACAATAGATCATGTTTATCGATCTTAATTTTTTTTTCATGTAATATTTTATAATGTCCTAATTACCCTTTTTTGGTTCTATGTTTTATTTGGATAATCTAAAATGGTCATATAATTCATCTTGTTTAGTTATATAAATTTTCTAATTCTATTAAATTAATCATTCCATATCCCATATTTTTGTATCTCTCACTTCTTAACTATCTATAGATAAATATCTTATGTCGCATTAAAATATTTTTTCATTACTATGAATTTCAGCTCACACTTCTCTTATGCTTCACATTTACCTAAGTAACGGGGATGAATATTATGTTATATTTGTATAGAATATAATCTTATGTGATGAAATTTTATGGGATAAATTTATTTTGTGTGGTAAAAAAAATTCTTATATACATAATCTATAAATACATTAAACCTCATGTTTCTAGGAGTGTTCATTTTATATGATAGGTAATGTATAATTATGGGAAATGATATATATTGTGTGTATGTTTTGGTAGGTTTTCACATGTTAACTTTGTCGTAGTCTTAATGATTCTCATTGGACTCATGATTATCCATTGGGCACTCGGTGTACTATAAGTGCCACTACCTAGCCCATCAAACATTCGTTAGAATACCATAGTGTTTCTAATTATACTTTCATAACCCATTAAAGAGCATAATTTTAGCATACCCAAAAAATTATGTATTTTTAATTCATCCTTCCACATAAATATACATATTATTTTATTCTAAATAATGATAATAATGTCATATTCTCACTTGGATACAAAAAAATCATAAACTCTAACATATTTCACTCTATTGAAAATAAGTTTCCCAATTACAAGAAATACATAAATATATTGATATTTACATAAATTTATACTAATTATATCTATAAATTTTGAATTATATTTACATTTTTCCAAAAATTTACTGACAAATTCAAGCATTTATTATACATTTTTATAAAGTATTATATTTAATTAACATGAAAAAAATTTCAACAGGAAAAATATTCAAATGAAATTAATATATTTAAAATTTTATTTTTTGATGTTATATTATTTAGAATTTCAAAATTTTATGTAAAATGTTATTTGAAATAATTTTTTCTCACTATTTTATTCATATTAAAAAAAATATATTTATTTCATGCTTTTTATTGAATACTTTTATTATAGAAAAATAAAAAAACTCTAAATTGTAATAGTAAAAATAATTTTTAATATGAGAAGATGATATTTCATCATAAAATATATAGGAGATAATTTATATTTATATTTTATATTTTTTCTTAGGTTAAAGTGGGTTATAGAAATATTTTTTATATTAAATTCTATTTTAAAAAATATACAAAATTACTTGGAAAAGATATAATGATAAAAACAATTATCATTTGTAAAAGATATTGTAATACTTAAATATTTTTTATTTTAATATTTCCTATATAAGATATTTGATAAATAAGAAATATAATTAATGTAATAATTTTCTTATATATATTTGAAAAATCATTAGATGAAATAAAATTCATTTTATAGAATAATTTTTTATTATTTTGTAAAAAAACAACACTAATTAAATTTAATAACTTATAAGGTTATTAACACACATAGATAAACACACACACAAATATATATATATATATAAACTTATCAAAACATATACTTATATAATTAATTCTAAAAAATGTATAAACAAGAAGTATAAGGATTATGTAATAACCAATCCTAGGTTAGAATTTTTCACTCAAATCACTATAAGACCACATGTTCACATTTGGACCACTAAAAGTCTAAATAAATGTCATGGAATAAAGAGTTAGAAGGTAAGAAGTGACATTCTATAAATATATAACACTATCAAAATACATGAGAGAAAATTTCAAAACATTACTCAGATAAAAATAAAATATACATTTCAAGGAGGATAAAAATATTACTAATATTCACATAAAAAATATAAATGAAATAGAATAAATTAGAATAAGCATAAGTCATAATAAAAGTGAATTAACATATATATAGTATCTAAAATGTAAACTAAGAGCAACACTAATAATATTTATCTAAATAATCACCACCTAATAAAAAAATCTACCATGCATACTATATCATGGACCTACAGACACTTATGTACTAGATCTATTCCATTATGTAGATCATGGATATGAAGTTCTAGACATGTCCCAAGGGACATGTCTGGGATATGAGTACAATATACCTAGTATTTGGTCACCTACCAACCCCAAAAGACACTTATAAAACCAACTATATAAGAAAGTAAAATAATATACGCATATAAAATAGAAAAATAATGAAAAATATATCATATTAGATTTCGAAATATCATATATTAAAATATTATGTCTTGGATTCTCATGTTCTTACCAACCCGCCATGGAACCCAATAATATATATATAAGGAATTTCTCTTTATATAATTTGAAATGACGATATATCCTTATTCAATAAATCAATATGGGAACGTGTGATATCAATATCCTCTATATGAGGAAAACCACCGTATATATATATCCACTATTTAGAGGGAAAGTGATAAATATTCTATACATTCACACACATACATACACAGATACCATCATAACATATTGAACCCAACCATATAAGATAATACAAAATTAGAATATAAATAGTATTTTACCTTACCTATGGATAGAGGAACCTATAAATTACTTATACCAAAATAGTAATGCTTAAAATGTTATTTTTTAATAATATTAAATAAATATTAAACATAAATGATTGTAAACGAGAACTAGTTTCTCAAAGAATCATATTCAAGCATGAAATAATTTATATCATGGAGTAATAAGTATTTTACATTAATAATATTAAAATATATAATTTCTGTAACATGTTTTTAAAATTACAAATTCACTTTAAGTTTCACCTCAGTCTACCAAATATTACTTCCTAATATAATCTTAGTAATAGTATGTGGGTTATTATAGGTCACCTAACAAGTAACATGTTGATTTCTATTCTTCCTATAAAAGGAATACATATTTGACGACCTTCATAGAATTTAAAATCCAAATGAGAATGTATATTAAGGGATTCATATAATGATCAATGTGTTGGCATACAATATTGAAAAAATGTGATTTCTAATCTATAGATTCACCAATGAATGGATCTATGAAAAAACATTGTATATGATATAATATAGATCAATAGAGGATCCCACAGAGATGAAAGGATAGGGGATGATAAAATTTTAGTAAAGGTTCATACAAAAGAATTGTGAAATCCATAAAGAATACATTTGAATAATTTGTACTATTAACCAAATTACCATTGTCTTCATAAATTTAAAAATATTTTAACCCATAAAATACTAGGTTCATAGTAGGAGACCAATTTCCATATATTTTCTACTCTATATCAAGTATTAATCCACTATGTACCCATTTATAGGTCCAAAAATTTCATAATTTCAGATGATACCACCATGTTCCCATTACTAGTCCACTAGAAACCTATTACCGCTTCTCTAACAAAAAACGTTTCTTTTCATCACTACATAATTTCATTTCATTATTGAACCACATTAAATTATCAGTTGTTTAATTTTAATAGAGATAAAAAAATTTAATAAAACACATACACCAACGAATTTCCCATGTTAGTCTAACATACATTGATTGATGATGTAAACAAGTTATTATATATATAATAAATTGTATTCTAGATATATATTATCAAAATTAATACCTTGAGTGGGATCATGTATGAAAATTCCTAATTGATTAGTAGGTTATATATCATACATTTCACCAAAATATTGACTTAAAACTAATCTATAGGATTTATCATTGCAAAATTCTAGAATCTCAATTGGTATAATGAATTGATGTGTCAGTTTCCCTTATTTATCCATTCTCTAATGACCCAACTAAGTAGAAAAATAGTGAAAAAAACATCAATAATCCTAAATTATAAATTTGACCAACAATGATCAACATATAATAGTTAGGGGATTTGATAATTTATACAAAAATTTCATAATAATCTTAATAAGATCAGATGTTTCCTTAATTGTGTTTCAAAGGTGGTTCTTTAGAAACAAATTATCTGAATGTTTTTTATTTTATAATTTAATTTTTTGATATATGTCGGAATATTAATGTAAAATGATTATAGTTCTATATTATTGATATTATAATTTATATAGAGTATACACTACATTAATGGGTTATATCAATTACTAAAATATTAAGATCCTATATATTACATAATTATATTATCAAACCTATGTCATAAGTTCTAGTTATATAAGTTACAGGAGGCACATATGGTGTTTATAATAACTCGGATCTTTATTTCACACATAAACATGATTTATTACATAAAGAAAACATAATACAAATCTGAGGATTGATAGATCTAGTTTCTTTGGGGCATAGGAACATTACATAACAACTTAAAACATGAAACACACTTATTTATTGAAAACTTCTTTTACATGACCACACACATTCCATCATACTTAACATTGCATGGGATAACGTGAGGACATACAAAAGAAAAGGGTGAGCTATAAAGCCCAGTAAGGGATTAAAAAGGAATAAAATGAAGAATACAATAAATGTTGGGAAATGGGCATATCAATGTAGCATAAGATAAAAATTAACATAAAGTCCTGATATAGCCATATTTTCATAACACGGAAATGTGAAAACAACATTTAACATGATATTAGCATGATCCAAGGCCCATTTCACGTTTAGAATTAGTAAACCCTCATCGCACTTGAATTATAATGAGTAAACCCCCATTTCCATTGACGTATCATGATATTAATCATTACCCAATGCATTGGAGCACTATCAGGGAGCACCCTTCTTAATCATTTCATCTGATGCATAAGTGTGCCACATAGATCATACAACATGGATTCATTAAACATAATTATTTATTCTACGATAATGGAATGTGGAATTCATACATGAAACTCAATAATCAATAAGTAAATGTGCATGATAGTGAATACCATTGATATAGAAATGGGAAAGGTATTCACTACATAATGACTTTGGCTTGGAAAATTGTGGTGAAATTTCAGCACCATAATAGCGTGACATAAGAATTCATAATAATTGTTGATGAAATATAAAGTGGTATATTATCTTATATAAATGAAATTCATAGTAAACATTTCATATAGATACATGTCCCAATATATGTAATATAATTTTGATGTATAATATAAAATAATTTCATTAATGTAAATGATAAGGGGTAAATTCCTTATGGAATTTCGGCTTGGTAACAGGTGTACATGGGGGTCATTAATGAGAGATAAAAAGGTATCTAATCATTATATAATAAGAAGGTATGTATGGGTGAGGTTTGAAACCACACCCTAACATTTGTATTTGAAAAAAAAATGATATAAAAATATAAAGAAATATTGACAAAAATGAGAAAGGAAGAAATCCCTTACATGGATATATGAATTCAATGGCTTCGTAGAAGCTTTAGAGAGGCTTCTTAGGGGAATGGGGCACCGTGGAAGGATTAGAGAGAGATAATTAAAGATTTTGGTCAAGCTCCAAAGTCTTTTAGTGAATATAAAGTGGGATCCTGGTTTGGATTATATTGGAAAAGAGATGGAATTATTTATTATTTAGGTTTTAGACACCACACATTAAACTAATCAAAACCACAAATCGACCCATTTTTATTACCCCTAGTTTTTTCCAAATGGGATTGGAAAAAAATTCTATATGTCCAATGGACGAACTTATTAAATATTAGGCTTTCATATGTGGAGGTGATTCACACTATCAAGGAAATCATTTTAGAATGTTAAAATGTCTTACAAGTCATGGATGATCCATTAAAGCTTTGTAAAATAAATTAGACCAACCTTTGATCACATTATTTTAATTGTAAAACATATATTTTCCAAACATATCATTTATAATATTTTATTTCATCACTATTATAAAATTATGATCTCATAAAACACATTATATAATTAAATGGTATTTAATCATTACACAAAAATTTGACTCTCTCAGAAAAGTATGAAAAATTCACCATTGGGTAATTTTGAGACCCTGATTCTAAAAATAATATTCATTTATTCTAAATTATTTCTCAGATATGTTAATTTATACATATAAAATAAAAACATACATTTATATAAAATTAATTGGTTTTGACAAAAACGGATTTCAAACCATAATAAAAAATCACAATTATATTCATAAAAATTATAAAATTAATTATATTTAATAAAAAGTAATTTAATAATAATAATTTATTAAAATATAATTAAATTAAAAAAATCCATTATTTCATTATAATATATTTCTTAATATAATATTAACTAAAAAATATTTATGATTTAAAAACTTTTTACAATGGAAAAATACTAAAATGAATGTATATTATTTATTCTATACAAAAAATGCACATAATAATTGTTCTAGGGTCTTGAAACATAACCTTTTATAATAACCAGATAAGATCTAAGGGTAAGGTGTGGGATGGTGAAAGACTTTTGGGGAGACTTTGATAACATCGCTCGGGTGGTAATCTCTATTAACATCCACTTATCTCGTAGGCATTTCCTCTCAAGCATAATGTGTTGAAGCTCGGCTTGGGAATTGTCAAGAGAAAAGACCAATGACACTACCCTCTTTCTAATATTCTCCAAATGGGCTTCGTATGGAGCAATTCTACTGGATGAGTTCATTGCTTCCTTTTTTTAGTTAATTGGATTTGTTAATACCCTACATTTATATTAATCATGTGGTCACTGTTCAATGGCTATATTAGCAATGATAATAATTCATAATTGTGTTTTGATATCCAAAAACATAAAAACCAAGGAAGTGAATATATTTTATATAACCATAATTCATAATAATAAATTTAATTAGATCAATATTAATTTTCATTAATACAAGTTTGGATCGTTACAATCTTCGCCCCTTAATAAATTTCACCTTGGAAATTTTTTATTCCCACACTAAAATAGAGGCAGGTAACTCTATGTCATCACTTCCTAGTATTCCCACATTACTCCTCCAAAATTGTGGTTTTTTTACAATACATTCATGAGGGGCATTGTCTTATAACATATTACTTTTCCCTACGATATTTGATATTTACCGGCATCTCATCAAAGGAGATGTCATTCTCCAATGGTACCACATTTGTATTAAGTACATGTGATGGGTCAGGTATATACTTCCTCAAGAGTGAAACATAGAATACATTATGTATTTGAGATAGGTTCGGTTGGAGTGACAGTCGATAGGCCACTACTCTAATGCGATCAAGGATATAAAAGGGGACATTGTACCTTGTACTAAGCTTTCTCTTCTTCACAATTATCATAACTCTTTTCCACGGTGATAGGGGAGGAATATAATGTCTCCAATATCAAAATCTAGGTTTCATCTACATTTGTCAACATACCTATTTTATAGACTCTAAGTATCTTTAATGTACTGCTCGATGGTCTTAAACTTCTCCAAAACTTCATCAACCATTTCTAGAATTAAGAGTTTTCTCTCTATAATTTCATCCCAGTATGTCGGTGTTCTACACCTCTTCCCATATAGAGATTCATATGGATCCATTTGTATTCTTGGGTGGAAATTGTTATTGTAAAATAACTCAACTAGATGAATATGTTGATCTCATACTCCTTTAAAGTCCATTGATGATGCTCTCAGCATGACCTCAAGTGATTGGATATGACACTCATATTGGACATCATTTTGAGGATGATAAGCCATACTAAAGTTTAGCTTAGTATTCATAGCATGTTGAAGACTCTTCTGAAACATATAGGTGAATCTTAGATATTGATCAGATATAATAGATAGTGGTACTCCATGAAACCTTACCAAATCTCTGATTTATATCCATGCTAGTTGATCAATTATGAAATCCTCCCAAACTGTAATAAAGTGTGCCGTCTTTGTAAGGAAATATACAATAACCTAGATAGCATTTCTTTCTTTGGATATCTTCGGAATTCTAGTGACAAAGTCCATAGTGATGTTAACACGTTTCCATTAGGGTATGGTTAAAGTTTTCCCCATCCCCTTAGTCTTTTGACACTCATACATCACTTGATGACATACTAGGCACTTTGATGTATACTCATCAATATCCTTCTTCATGTTATCCAACCAATAATTCTCTTGAATATCTTGATACATCCTTGTGTTTCCTGGATGAATGTATAAATTTTAACTATACACATCATTCAAATGTTTTTTCTTTTACTCTATATTTTATGGAACACATAATATTTACCCAAAACTCACAATTCCTTCTTCATTAAAATTGAACTATAAGGATTTCCCTTTTCTGAAAGTTTCCACTTACTTCTAAATTCCACATCATCCTTTTGAGCATCCATTGTCCTTTACAAAAAATATGGTTGACCAATCATTTGTGAAAGGATTGATGATGTTTCATTTTTTATATGATTCTCATGTCCATATTCAGTAAATCTATGAATATTGGATCCTTTTCAATTCTCGTCAATGATTTAATCACTGGGTCCTTTTTATATAGAGCATCCACCACCTTATTCTCTCTCCCATAGAGGTAATGGCTTAATTAGTCATAGTATTTGATCAGCTGTAACCATCTTATTTGGTGTATATTCAACTGTTTCTATGTGAATATATACGAGAGTATTTTGTGATCTGTGTATATTTTACACTTCTTCCCAAATAGGTAATGCCCTCAAATTTTCAAAGGGATGATTACTACAGCCAAGTACATATCATGGGTGGATAATGTTTCTCATGGAAATTCAATTTTATAGATAATAGGAAATGAATCTGACATTTTTCGTCATCAAACAACCTAGTCCCTTCTTCAAAGCATCACTAAATACCACAAAAAGTTCTCCCCTTGTGGGTAATGTGAGAACGGGCCTAGTGATAACCCTTATTTTCAACACCTTAAATTTACCTTTATATTCCTCACTCTAAGAAACCTTGACCCCCTTTGAAGTTATCTTGGTAAGAGGGTTTGACAGTCGTGATAAATTTTTCACAAATCGGTGATAATATCTATCTAACCCCAGGAAGCTACGGATATCCATTTCTAATTTTGGCCACAAATATCCCTCAATTGAATCTACCTTGGACGAATCCACAAATAACCCATTACATGTGATGATATGTACCATTAATGATACCTCCTTCAACCAGAACTCACACTTGATTTACTTTGTATATAGATTCTCATTTCGTAAGGTTTTTAGTATAGTGATTAGATGCTCTGCATGCTCATCCATGGTTTTTGAGGATAATAGAATATCATCATTAAATATTACCACAAATGTTTCAAGGTAATCTCTAAATACGCTATTCATTAAGTCCATGAATATTGTTATAGAATTTGTGAGCCCGAAAAGCATTATTATGAATTCATAGTGCCTGTATCTTGTACAAAAAGCTGTCTTGGGGATATCCTCCTTCTTTACCATTACTTGGTAATATCCTGACCTCAAATCCAACTTAGAAAAGTATTTTGATTTTCAGAGCTTATCAAGAATGTCATCAATTCATGGAAGAGGATACTTGTTATGTATTGTGATTTTGTTGTTCTCACGATAATCAATGCAAAGGCACACTGACACATCCATCCCCTTGACTAAGAGGATTGGTTCACCCCATGGTGAATCACATGGGTACATAAACACTTTATCCAAGTCCTTTTGTAGTTGATTCATTACCTCATAAATCTCCACAACATCCATTATATATGGATTCTTGGATATTGGAAGTTCCCCATCTATAAGATCAAATTAGAATTTGACATCTCTTCTAAGAGAGAGACCATGAAATTTCTCAGGAAACACTTCAACGAATTAACTCAAATTGAAAAGTCTTCAAGGATAGTTTTTTCTTAACTCAATGAACTGAGCAAGATACGTGTGAACATATGGAATTGATATATACACTTAAGATAATTTTGCTACATAAGGTTCATCCTCCTCCTTGTACTTGTACAGAATGTTGGGGGGAGTTGATTTTCTATATGAAGTGTGATTTCCCTCTCATGGCAATTTATGTTGGATATATATATGGAAATCCAAAACATGCAAAAAATTGAATCAAATTACACAATAGGGAGTATAAATCGGTATTTTGGGAAGTTTAATCAACCAATTATGAAAGGGTAGGAGTTATATTCATGGGATGCAATGATTGCTCTATTTTCCATACTCACCGACATCTTTACTTACATGATTTTTGGTGTTGTTGGGACTGTTCTACTAATATTTATAGATATAAAATAATGTGTAGGACTATAATCAAAAAATTATGTTCTCTATTTTTGAATGAATAACTAGGGTACCTATCACCACTTCGCTGTCGGGGTTCACTTTGGTGGCAGTGATGGAAACAGCTCACCCATGCGGCCATGGATGTTGTTGGTTGCCTCTGAAAGCCCTTAGCATAAGGAACTTGTTTTCAAGGTCCCCTGGATCATTGCATTTGAATCAATGAAAAGTGAATTGAGAGTCAAATGATGCATTCCTATCCTCTGTCATAGTAGTGGGTTTTTTGTCCACAGTTAATGGCCAGGTCCCCTTCCCTTCGACACCTAAATAATTTCATTATCCCCTTTAGGAAATTTTCATGGTGCTTTCTTCCACATCATTGGAAAGTATGGTGATGGATTTTCTTAGCACAATTGGATTTACCCATCGAACCACCAGAATTAAAGTCCACCTTATTCTTCTTATCCCCATGATACCCCTAAGATTTTCTAATATCTATTTCAACTTTGGGGATACATCAGAAAATTTCCTCATTGTTGTCAAAGTCACGGATTAACAGGGAATTCTGAAGGCTAGGTTTTATACCACCAAAGAATTTTTCAACCTTGAATTTAAGGGCAATGAAAAAGTCGAATGCATTTCATTTGAGCCATGTGATTTTTTCCTCATGCTCTCTGATGGATTCTTCATCTTTTTACTTGAGGGAAAATAGGCTCTTTCCATCTTATAATGGAGGGTGTGCGGAAAATATTTATCGAAAAACATTTTCAAGAAATCCTTCAATTCCAATGCCTCGAAAACTTCCTCTGGCTTCATATTTTTTATCAATGTCCACCGTTGATCAACTTCACCCACATTACAATAATTAACTAGAAGAATCTTTTATTTCTTAAAACATTTAAGGATGGAGAAGATATTTTCAATGGAGCTGGTCCATTGTTCAACGATTGGGGGATCAGATGATCCATTAAAATTGGAATGTCTTTCTCTCATTAATCTCTCGATTTCAACTTATTATTTGGGGGGGGGGGTTGAAAGTTACTATTGACCAATGTTTATATTCAAAAAGTGAGTTATCGGAGAGAGTATCATGATAATGTTCTCCATTCTTGCTCCCATCAGATTGGGAATCACATTATAATAGTTATCACACTGATCTTCTCATCAATTTTTAACTAGAGTCCTCCTATTACCGGCCATTATATAAGATAAAAGGTTAGGGGTAACACATAAAGGGTAATCCAAATACAACACCAAATGTCTTATTAATTACACATATTACCTTAACTTATTAATTTATAGGCATCAATCTATGTTATCCATGATCTACTTCCAATCATATATTATTAGGAGCATTTATTTATTCCATTAATAATGATTCATATTAAACATATGAATTTATGAAATCATATCCATCGAGAGTGTCGTAACTAATAGTGCAGCAAGGCCCATTTTTGGGAACCAGTTCTTGTTCGATTCTATCTCAAACCAGTGTTTTTGGGTTTTACCAATGGATAAATATGATCCAAAGATGCCTCTACCTACTCGTATCCAGGAATGAATTTATTTTCTTGATAAACAACTTACTCAATAATCACCAAATTCTTTTGATGTTTTTGTTATACATAGTCTTTTCCCAAAGGCATTCACAAGGGTTTTTGAATTATAATCCCAACAAAAACAAAACCTATCCTTTGATACCTACTATAGATACCGTACTCTTTATGTCATACATAAACATGATCTATTACATAATCATTAACATAAGACAACTCTGAGGATCAAGAGGTCTTGTGTTTTAGGGGCTTCAAAACATTACATAACATCTAAAAAAATTAAATATAAATCTTTATTGAAAACTTATTTTACATGACCATACACATTCCTTATTACATAGAATTGTATTGAATACCCTAAGGAAATGCATAAGAAAAGGCTGATATATAAATCCTAGTAAATGATTAGATAAGAAATAACCAGAATAATAAAATAAATGTTAGAAAATGGGCATATCAATGGAGAATTAGAGAAATATGAACATAAAGGCATGATATATCATGATTATTTTAACATGGAAATAAGGAAACAACATTTAACATGATATAGGCATGATCCAAGGTTCATTTTACATGGATCATTAGTAAATACTCATTACACTATATTTATCATGAGTAAACATTCATTTCACTTGACATATCAAGATACTAATCTTTACCCAATAAATTAGAGTGCTATTAGGCTGCACTATTTTTAATCATTTAATTTCATGAATAAGTGTGCCATATAGATCATGCAACATGGATTCATTAATCATGATAATTTATTCTAAGATAAAGGAATTTTGAATTAATACATGAAACTATATAATCAATAATTAAATGTGCAAGAGGGTGAATACCCTGGATAGAGAAAAGGTCATGGAATTCACTACACTATGTCTTTTTCATGGAAAATCACGGTGAAATTTTGGCAGTATAACGGCATGACATAAGAATTAATAAAAATGGATGTTGAGAGATAAAGTGTTATTCCATCATATATACATGAAATTTAAAGTAAATAGGTTATATAGATACATTTACTAACATATTTAATGGAATCTAGATTAATAATATAAAAAATTCATGAATGTAAATGAGAAGAGAGAGATTCCTTAAAGAATTTCAGCATAGTGACAAGTGCACATGGGAGGAATGAATGAGAGATAAATAGGTGTATCATCATTCAATCAAAAGGAGGTAATTAAGGGGGAGGTACGAAATAAAACCCTAAATTGTTTTATTTGAAATAAAAACGGGGTAAAAATATAAATAAATACTGACAAAAATGATAAGGGAAGAAATCCATTACTTGGAAGTGTGAACCAAATGTCTTAGTAGAACCTTGATAGAGGATTCATGGGGGCTTTAGGATCCTTGGGAGGATTATATAGAGAGGACGGAAGAGTTTTTTTGATCTCCAACAGCTCTGAGTGAAGAGGAAGTGGGAGCTTGGGTGAGTTTATATACGAAAAGAGAGGAACTTCTTTATTATTTAGGTTTCGTACACCACACATTAATATAAGAAAACCCACAAACCAAACCATTGTTTTTTATCATGGTTTTTGGAATGGGAGAGTGGAAAACATTATTTTATAATACCAATTTCTGAACATTTTAAAATAGTAGGATTTCTTATTTAGTGGTGATTCACACTCTCAATGAAATCGTTTTAAAATGATAAAATGTTTTATATGTCATGGAGGGTCCTCTAAAGCTTTTTAAAATAAATCATACAAACCTAATATCACATTATTTAAATGGTAAAACATATATTGGCTGAAAAACCCAGTTATTGTATTTTATTACATCACTATTGGGTCATTATGATGTCTTAAAAAATAATATAATTAAACTGTATTTATTATTTACCCAAAAATTTCATTGTCTCGTAGAATTATGGAAAAATCACCATTGGATATTCTGACATCATGATTCCAAAATTAATACTCATTTTATATAAATTTTATTAAATATGTGAATTTTTTTTAAAATAAAAATAGACATTTATTGAAAATTCAATGGTTATGAGAAAAAAACGTTCAAACACTGATAAAAATCACAATTGTATTCCTAAAAATTATAAAATAATTTATATTAAATAAAAAGTAATTTAGTAATAATATTTTATTAAAAAATTATTTAATTTAATAATCCATTTAATCATGAAAAAAATATTCATTCAATATTAACTAAAAATACTATTTGTGCTTTAAAAACTAATAAAAAAGTAACAATAATAAAATGAAGGTATATTCATTATTATATACAAAAATAGTGCACATAATCATAGTTCTTGGGTCTTGTAACATAGCCCCTTATAACACCGACATAAGACCAAATGTCATGGTGTACAACAGTGATAGACTCTTGAGGAGTCTCAGATAACATCACTCGAGTGGTAATATCTATTAACTTCCACTTCTCTCGTAGGCAATTCCACTCATGCTTAATGTCTTGAAGCTCAGTTTTGGCTTGGTCAATAGTGAAGCCCAATGACACTACATCGATTCCGAGATCTGACAAATGGGCATCATATAGAGTAATTCCACTAGATGATGTTGTGGCTTCATTCCCCTGAGTAAATTGGATTTTTTAATCCCCATATTTATAATAATCAGGTGGTCATTATTCAATGTCTATATTATCAATGGTAATAATTAATACCAATATTTTATAATCCAAAAACATAAAACCAAGGAAATAATTAGGTTTTATAAAACCATTTTTAATAATAATACATTTAATTATATCAAGTGGAATTTTCATTAATAAAATTTTTGTTTGTTAGATTTTTAGACTATTTGGTGTTAGGAACTCAAAATTATTGGGAATTTTTCCTATGAAATTTTCTCTTTAATATTTTTAATAAGTGAGGTCATGTGAAAAAACTAGTAATATAAACACTATACAATTTATACATCATTTAATGTTTCTATCAACAAATAGGTGTATTAGTTTGAGATACCCACAAGATTTTTTGGTCATCTAAGAAGTATATATAATCAATTTAAGATGAAATTTACCAAATTCTTATTAGTTTATAACTCTTACCCTTTTAAAATCTTATAAATATCTTATCAATTGTTAACTATTGTGATATTAAATAATTTCTTAATCTCATGACCCATATCAAATAACAACATAAAGTAATGAATATGAAATAAATAGAATAAAATTTTATTCTTACAAGGTTAGTTCCCATCACATGAAGCCTACTCATTTTTATGATAAATGTTTCAATGTAAATAATTCACTAATAATAATTATATTATAAATTATATGGGGGTTGGATGTTTCTATCCAAAACCCACACTGTAACCCACAATTAAATAGTATCCCACTATGATTCCATTCTAATCCAGAATCTCATTGGATTTAAAAAATTCTACAAGTGGCTTTAAAATTATATTCATCCACTTGATGTAGATCTTAATTCTTTTTGAGGATTTCACTACATAAATGTTATATAATCTTATTCTTATATTAATTCATTAATATTAAATTTGTGTTTATGATTCGAAATGTGAATCTTTGTCTTAGTAAATATTCATCGTCCAATATCTTTTGTAGAATATTATTAGAGGATTCTATCCACTTATGAGATATAATTGTCTTTAATAATCCAATAGATACTCAATGCGAAAGGATCCATATTAAAATTCATGAATAGAACCTATTGTGCATGTATATCCTACAAATATCTTATTATATTACCTTAATATCTCTTGAAATTATATAATATTGGTTATCAATGTTTAAAATATATGTACCATAGTACAATATTTTTCTTATTCTTCAAAATACTTCAATGTCATAGATCAAATTTATAAAAATCTACTCGGATTTTTCTTTATTTTCGATAAAAAAATTCATACTTTTTATATGATTATTCATTTCTCTATTGTAATATTTTTGGAGCTATATTTTTTATTTCTGATTCATAATTATATATACTATTTAATAGTATACTATTTATATATATATGACACATTTATAAAATATTATTTAATATCGTATAGTGATTCTCCATATCATTTTCTATATTATAATCTCAATGGTGTTCACCCATGATAATGAATATTTCATTTTCTATAATAGGTTGCCTCAATGAAAATTTTAAGAATTCCTTTTTCCCATTTAATTCTAATTTTCTTTAATCTAAATAATGTTTAATTCTAATTTATCAATGATACTCAAGATGATTCCCCTAAAAATATTTCCAAAAATATACATAAATTAATTAAATTTTCATTACTAAATAGAAATCATAGATAACTATTACTTTATAGAATTTATTGTCTTCTCATGACCATGAATGTCTCATAAATTTCTTGTGTGAGACCTTTCAAACATTTAGATTGTAATATAAATTCATTTCTAATAGTTTTATTTTATCAAAAAGATTACCAAACTAGTTTTTAATATTTAAAACAATTGAAAATAACTTTATTTTAACATGGTTTAACTTCTAATAACTCTTTAATTTTTTGTCACGAATATTGTTTTCCAAATTTTTATTTTTCAAAATATATCATTAAATAGAAATTTTATCTCCTTCTTCTTCTTCCATAATATATTCATCAGATAAGGATTTAATTAATGTATTAAAAAATAATCATGATATTATAATCATTAATAATAGTATCCACATTATCTATAATATATTTTTATAGAATACAAATTTAGGAAATCTTAGTTATTGTACTTATGAAAATTTTCAAAAACAAATATAAAAATAACTTATATGAATCCCCATGTATAGGTTATATCCTAAGAGTAAAATAACTTGTATAATTCACTATGCATTTACATAATTTTTAAAAATTTCTATATAGAAATTAGATTTTCATATGAGTTAAATTACTCTTACATTGATCAGTAATGTTCCATCAATTTTTCTTATTTATGTTCCAATCCATATATTATGCGTGAAATTACTATTATGGACATTTGGAAAATAATCTTATGGAATTCATCAACATGATATTAAGGTTATCAAAATATAATAATTTTTGAAATAAAAATTAAATAAGTCATATAAAATACTCAATTACCCTTATCGATGTATGAATGAATAATCAATTTTGGATAAAAATAAAGGAATTTTGATCATCCTTATAAAATCAAAAAAGAGACTCACATATCATCCTTTATGGAACATATAGAATTATTACATTTCCAAAATGTTGGTCTTATGTCAAAATGACTTTAAAAATTCCATGAATCATGTAGAATTTCAATGGCCCTTATAAATTCACTAGATCATTATAGAATTTTCAAATGACTCATACAGATTCATTGATCCTAATTGAATGATTGTTCTTTTATAATTTTATGGATTTTGAATCTATTATTACTTATTCAAAATAAATATTACCCTTATATAACATCTTTTCCATTTCTATTTTTCTAATTCTAATCAAGGAATTCCTAATTTTGTTCAAATAACGTCAAAATCACATTAATTCACCTTAACGTCTTATCAATCACTCTGAAAAACATCAAATGAATTTTTATGTTAACAAAACATTCTCAAATATCTTTATATCTATTTAGAATTTCTATCAATATATAAATAATCATTTTTGGTTAATATTCCCAAGATAACATCACTACGATTTCACACTTCACTACCATTTTTCTTCATCTTTCAACTAAACATCATTATAGCAACATCTAACTGATAATAGACATGGTATACAACAACCCTATTTCTAGATAACATAACCATCATTATAGAAAGCACAATACCAGTTTCTCCACAACTCCATATAGGTTTTTAAATCATTGATCCTAATTTTTTCATTTAAATAATCATATATTTTTATACAATTTTATAAATATATTAGACACTATATAATCCAATATAATGACACTACAATAGGTTATTCTTATCAAAAACATTTTATTTTGTCGTTTATATGATTTTGATGTCACCAATAATCATATGTATGGTCTACTCTCCATAAAGCACTTATATTCTTTACCCATAACTCTATGGGAAGAATATTGATGTTATAATTTTTTAGGATCTTATTTTATCACCAAAATTCAATTCACATTATCATTCCTCCACACTCTTATATTGAAAAAACCTCTATAGATCCATATGGCTTATCCAATCTCCCAATATATTTTTTTATCAAAATATAATTCAATCCTAATTTCAAATTAATTCTTGTCAACCATTTAGAAAAAAAATAAAAAAAAATTAGTATATGTAAATAATTATTCTCCCTAGTATCCCAAGTTAAAATATATCTCCCATTTTGTTCTAAATTTTTTTTATCATGCCCCTTGTTGATGACATCTATCAATTCCACAATGTAGAAAAATATAACCACATTTTTATTATAAGTCTTCCATTAATTAATGAACTCTTAGTCTATGTTAAAAAAATTTGGTGATGAAAAAAAATAGTGATAAGTCCATAAAATTTGGTTTTCCTTAAACAATACATAAGTTGATAACTATGATTTCATTCCTAGGGTATCTCTAAACTAATTTTCATGATATTTTATAATCGATGACTCATATAATAAATAATTAAAAATATTTTAATTCATTTTATATTTACATTTTTTATAATTATAATTACTCACTTTACTAATATGATTTATCATCAAACCAAAATAAAATATTAAATGTTATTACCATACAACAATTATTTGTTTTTTGTAATTTGTTTCCCAAAATTCAAGATTTATATTAACAAACTAGGCTCTTAATTCTTTTAAATTTTCTTTACTCACCATTATTGGATGATCTTTAAAAAACATGGCCATGGTTAATTCTTATCAAATATAGTATAAAATAAATTAGGATATGAGTTGAAAACTCGTACTGATTTTTGTTCTATTAGAGTTGAAAATTCATACATATCATAGAACTCCAAGATGGATAAATATTTCAACATATAAATACAACACAACATTCAATAAATTATTATTTTTCATTCTTGGGTTTGAATTTCATTGTAAATGTGATACAAACACAATATATTTTTAAATTGTGAGCCTCGATGAGCTCTGTAAAGAGAAACATAGTGAAGAGACATTGATCCCAACACAAATAATTTTTTAGAGAAATTTTATAATAACTCTTCTGATTACTTTAACATTTATATCAAAATATTATCATCTTTGGGAATAAATGATTTCTCACTTTATAAAGAATTATTATTAAATGGTATTGGATTCTTTAATCTGTCAATAATGGCATATTTATTATTTTCATCTAGAACTATCATCAATGAAATATTCCAACTAGGATAAGAATGTTGTTTAACATTCTCATGGGACATGGTCATCCATTTTTTTGTGTATAGATTCCGTTATCATAGTAGCACTTTTATAAAAATAATTCATTTATGTTTTTCCTTTAAACATTATTAATTTATCTAGTTCTAAAAACTATTTCATTCACTTATTAGTTGTAAGAATAAATATTTTTCACCATCCTATAACCTATTTTAAAGCATTTTGGTTTCACTTATTTTGAAACTATTTTATTTCATTATCTCGTATCTATTACACCAATCTAATCCTACTTTTTATCTCTCATAATCATTATCTTTGTCTCCTCATATTGTTTCTTTTAGCATCATTATTCCTGGAAAATGTTCAATAGTCCTTAATTTTTCCTTTTCATAAATATGAATATCACTTATTTATTTATTTTTATTACTTCTAAATATAATTCTTGGTCATCCTTTTCTCAATACTCTTCTACTATTTTCTACCCATGGAATATTTTTCCTCTTTTTTCACCTACAAATTTTTATTTATTCGTATTAAGTCCACATTAGAAAACTTTTGTGCAAAGTTTTTTTGTACAAGAAATCCTATTAACTAATACCGCATTTGATTATTATTTTACATAAATATTTATGACATTAAAATATCTTATTAATATATTTATTTCTCTATTTTTATATAGTAGTTTTTCAAAATTTATATTTCTTTTTTGTTTAGCTATAATTTCCCTGAATGAAGGGCTAATATAATTTTGAAATATTGAAATATTATGCCAAAGATTAATATCCATGCTCCGAAATATGGATTAGTTATTTTTATTTGTGTTGTACATTAAATTTTGAGCATGTAGTTTTTATATAACATTTATATCAATTTACCTCCATATGAATAGATACACCTCTATATTTTTATACTTACACCCTTCTTAATGTGAAGGTTCTTTTAGTATTTTTTCGATCATAGTTTTAATTTTATTAATTTTAACCCTAATCTTTATTATTATGTTGCATTAGTAAAAATATAATTAATAAAAAATGTATTAAATTCATACATAATCATAAAGTATGAGGATCAATAGATGATTTCAATAACTTATTACCATTAAAAATGAATTTTTATAAAAATTATCTAAAATAAACTATTTATTGTAGGAAATATTATTTTTTATCTATCTGAGAGGATTTATCTTATGATTATTCTAAATTTTTTAATTTTAAATCTAAATCAAGAGACTTGTATTTGATTGTGTCACTATCATCATTGAATAATCTCAACCATCTTTCACATTCACTTTTTATATTCTAAATTTAATCCACATTCATTTTTCCACTTCATGTATTAAATATTCAATGTTCTAGGTTTTCTTGGATTTGACCTCCATATAGATAGCCTTGAATATAATAGTTGTTATTTGAGATTTTTATAAATAATTTATTTTCCCTTAACATGCTTTTCTGAAATTAACTTTATCATCAATGAAATGTTTCAAATTTAGTTAACCATAAAGAACTTATTTAAACAGATTTTAAAGGATTTCCATATTTCTTTAGTTACATTGATGAGAGTGTTTCACTAATGAAATATATTTTCAAATCGTTTCACATTACATATTTTTATGTTTGTAGTTGTGATTTTTCATTCTGTAGTCCCTTGATGAATTCCAAAATAAATTTAGTATCTTTAAATTGGATCTATTTAAACTAATATTTAATCCTAGATAAAATCACCAACTATAAGATCATCCTAGTAAAATCCTAATTTATATTATGAATCAAAATTAGATTTAGATAATTGAAATTTATCACTCAAAATGTCTTTAGGAAGTGTAATATTTTCCTTTGAAATTCCCATTATATTATTTGTCTCTATTTTCTAGTTATTTTTAAAATTTTCATACAAAACCCTCATTTTTTCTTCAATTTGGATAATGAAAAAATTCTGGATATGTGAATATTTAAAATACACATTAATATATACAAAATATAATTTATGGTATATTTCAATAGAAGAAAAAATTATATTATACTAGAGGTAACCTTGTGCTTCAATACTAAAAAAGATACACAAAGGGTTGTGAAGTCACCTAAGAGGGAGTAGATCAAGTGTGACTAAGTTTTAATATATTCTTTTTTGTTTAAAAAAATTTCCATTTGAAATTTATCTCATTATCTAAACCATTTAAAACTATAAGGTTATAAAAGAAATATTAATCTCTTACCCATTATATAAAAACAAACTGGATATTTAATATGTTATAAATATTAACACTTGTAATTTTCACATGGTTCATCACCATCATGGGAAAACAACTCGTTATTGTGATTATAGTTTCCATGTAATATATTGTAAACTAATAGTATTAATATTAATTACATGATTTGTGTTATGTGTTTACCATAAACTGATAGTTCATCCCACATTTACAGTGTATCATACTTTTATTCCATACATTTAAAACATTTAAATGAATATTTATTGTCCCACTATCTGTTTCAAATTATAATTTAGAATCTTGAATTTGATTTCCAGTCTTCATAGTATTCACATTATCCATATGATCTAATCTCATTTCTCATGTAGATTATTCAACTACCTATATATCTTCAAGAGTAACAGTTTTCTACTCACTATGTCTAAGTATAAAAATATTTATATCTTTTTTAGAATATCATTAATGGATAATCTATAATAACAAAATCTTGTGATATTCAATAATCTAAAATATCCTCAATGTCAATGGATTTATAGAGTTGATTTATAATATATACTATAGTGTCAGACTTTCTCTCAAAACTTAACTTTCATACCATTCTTATTTTATCCCATACTTTTAAAATATCAAGTACCACATGTTCTAGTTATTAAATGATGTTCTCCTTATTCTTATTAAAGTTGGTCAATGCAACTAATCATTTTAATACATATCTCCTTAATTTATTATTCTATATAAATACATATTACTCTCTTACTCTCTATAGTATTACCATGTTCTATCTTCTCAGTATTAGAGAGATATAATTAATGTTTTAGTCATCGTCACCTTTTTTATTATTTAATTAAAGAAAATATTTTTTTATATTTTTAATATATATATATATATAATATAATTTAATATAATAATTTAATTCTACAACTAATTTTTCATAAAAATATCATTTTAGTGTGCTCTGAAGATCATGAATATTTAATCTTCCTCAATTATTTTCCCCTATTAAAATTCATGGAACATTATTTTATATTTTATTTCTCATTTATACAAATTGAATAGTTATTTATTTTAATTTACCCAAGTGGAACAAGAATATTTTTTGCAAACAAATTTGATAATTGTCCTATAAAAATTCACTATCTACAACTGTATGAAAATAACATAGCAATAATGCATTGTAGTGTGGGAAATATTCTCATATACATGATTGTCTCATAAATTTTAGTATACTCTCCATAATGATTTTATATCATTAAAGAACATCACTTTATAGACATCTCAATTCTCAACATGAATCAAAATCCTATTTGTGATATTAAAAAAACAAAAGAATATATTGAACATTGTATGGTTTGATTTCTAGTAAGTCATTCATTTTTTATCAGTAATATTATTTTGTGAATATTTATATTTAAAAATCCTGGATTAAATTAAATAGTTATTTCCTAATTATTCTATATTTTAATTTTCAATAAATCATGTCTAAAATCATGCCTTAATAATGAATCATTATATTTTGATCTTTAATAATATATTAATAATTATCTAACATATATTTTTTTTTAATAATATTAATTCTGTAAACCACATTTATTTCATTCATAAAAACATTCAAAATATTTAAAATAAAGTCACCCATATAAATTTACCTATATATATCATATTGAAACTATAAAATAAATCTTGTGATATTCATTATAGTTCCATGAATTTATTAAAATTTGGGACAGTAATTAGATTTCTATAATAGTATAATGACTCTTATGTTGTTCCATAAAATTCCCTCCCTTTTCCTTTTTTCACATGAAATTCATTCCATAAGAGTAAAATGATTCTTATTGACTCATAGAGATGGATCATATCTAATTACTCATATTTCATATATGATTCCATACATAGTTATATTTAAATTAGAAAATTCAAATGACTCATACAGAATTTATAATGAATGTTGACATATTTAAAATGACTCTTACATTTTTGTTGACTCTTATAGAATTATGATCATTTTTATATGGTATAGAAAGTTATTCTCCTTAAGTCCTCAATAACCCTTATAGAATTATTACTTTAACACCTTTTCAATCTATAGCCTGAATGACTCCTATAGAACCCCATGACTCTTATATAATTTGAATAATCCTTGTAGATTCCGATCGATCCTTGCATAATTTATAAATAGATTTTATAGAGTTAGTGATCCCAATGGAATTATCATGACTTTATAAATTCTAAAAATATGTCTTTTAAACGACCCATAAATTGTACATATAATCCATAAATCTATTTTATGACTTATCTATTTTTTCATCCATAATCAAGTAATTCAAGAATTCCCTTAAATAATCATAGAGTCAAATTTATTCATCTTAGGGACTTCAAAATCACTCTGAAACTCATATTTACAATTTTTTTATTAAAACTCATATAATTATTACAACTAAGTTCCATATTTATAAAAAAAGACAGACATATTACAATAGAAAAACATAAAAATGACTTGTTTGACTGGTCAATTAAATTCCTCGCACGATAAATACAACCAGGTGTACAACAAAATTATTTAGAACTCCTAATCATGCTTCTAAAATTACATCACTCTTCAATATTTTTATTGGATAACCATAGAATGCTAATAAGAAATGTGTGACCCAAAATTACAAATAAGGTAATAATGATAGAATTCCATGATGAATGTAATACATGTTATTTATTAGGAATACCAAGGTGGAATAAAAATCATGTGAATTATAAACTTGAACATTGATTCATGATATAAGATGATAATATCAATGAAACATAGGAATGTGGAAACAACATAAAACATGACATAATAAGAATAAGTGAACATAAACTATAGATACATCGTTGCATAATTTTCTTAGGATAAGCTCCCATGCACCATACATGGTTCCTCGTGAGATAAAACCATGACACAATTCATTGGAGTGCTATATAATTATGGGTTTATCCATTACATCCATTTGTGTTCCATATAGATAATTAAACTTAAGTATTTCATTCACTAATTCCAATCATAGGATTGTGGAGTGTAAAGACCCATATTTTTCATATTATTTTTAATTATATGGAATTTTACGAGTCCGTAAAAATTGATGGCATGTAATTCCGATGCATGGGGTTCCTAGAATGAATTTCTGAATTTTTTTTAACTACGTTCATTAAATGTGCGAGCGGGTTTTTTTATAACATTGGAACCTATGGTCGGAATTAAAATCTGAGGGCACCTTTGAACTCGCAACGCTGATATTCACTTATGAAGAACTTCCCCTTGACCACAGTAGGTCGAAGGAGCAAGCTAGTTTTTTTGTTTTATGTGGGAGAAGAAAAATAAAAAATTTACCATTTTATTTTTCTTTTTGAAACATCTATTTTGAAATTATGGATGTGGGGACCACCCGAACTAGAAAACCTCCAATTTTTTAATTCATGGTGGTGGGGACCACTCGAAACCCTCTTAATGTGGAAATCCTTCAACTCTTTAATTAATTAATTATGACGGCTTTAATTAGTTAATTGTGCCATTTAATTTTTCCAATGTTAATTAATTTGATAAACCTATTTTAATATGTTGGCTCATCATTTCCTTGGGGGAAATCATTGGAAAAGGGGGGCTTGGGGTGAACTTTAGAGAAACCCTTCCTCCAATAAAGAGTGCCATCTCCAATGAAGAACATACATCAGAATCAATAATGAAGATGACACATGATCCCAAATTCATAAGTTTGTTACAGAAGCGACAATCATTGGCACCCACATCACCTTCAACAACTTCATCTCGCAACACTTCCAACTAGAAATCGAGCTTGGGATTGTTGTTTGTATACCCATTACCCCATTATTGACATTAATCTTGATTTAAGAACAATTATTCCACTTGCTATCCTTCTAACGAGGAGGGTGCAGGCCAAATGAACATGGCCCGACCCCTCTGTAATCTTTGTGGGACATTGGTAATCTTGAATCAAGGGTGACATCCTGAGGTGAGTGCGGGAGTCTACAAAATGAGGAATGGGCCACCGAGGTGCACCTGGTGACCCGAGGAACGTTGTCGAAAGGGCTCGAGAGTGGCGGCTGACACTCCAGTCGGCCGCAATGATGGCAGCAGCGAGACCGAGTTGCCGAAGAAGGGTCGTGGCTCATCTGTTGCGGTGGAGCAAGAGTGGCGGCCAATGCACGGTCGGTCGTAGGAAGGGGGTGGCGGTGCAGCTCCACACCGCCAGTGTACCGCGGTCATGGCATGAGGTTGCGGAAGTGAAGGTGGGTAGTCACCACATTGTCAGCTGCTGCTGGTGGCGCGGCGCGTGACAACACTGTGAAAGAGGGTTGGCTATCTGGCCAGCTGTGGGCCAGTGGAACACCCAGTGGGACTCCCATAGTGGGCTGCCCATCGTGGGATGCCCTTCATGGGCCACCTAGTGGGCCAGTATGCGACTGTGATCCAGTCCGGGTTGACCCGAACCTGGTCGATTCGGCCTAGGCTGGGTCGGGATAGGTCGGTCCAACTGGATTGGACCGCACCTCGGACCAGCTTCAACCCCTTTTCACCTTTTCGACCATAACATTAGCTATGGGGGTCCGTTTGACGAACTGTCTACATCACCAGAAACCTTGGAATGAAGTGATCATTTTGGTATACCTTAATTGAGTTTAGGGTAAAGTTGGGGTATGTCCAGGTTGGATCAAACACGAATCCAACCGGGCCCTTGGGACAAAAAGGCCAATAACTTACAGACCGGGTGTCCTATTGATGCAACATCAGTTGCGTTGAGACCCCTATAACGTGGTAGTATTTTTTGATACTTCTTCATGGGACATCATGGAGGTTGGATTATCGAATTGTTGCTTGTGGAGTGGACCCTCCTGGAATCAAGCAATCTAAGTGCGGGAACCCTATAGCTGGTTGTAACCTGAGAAAGGGATCCTATGCGATTCTGTGCCTTGGGAACCTACGTGAGTCTATGATCGTGAGTACCACTTGGATCCACTCTTGGATATCCACGTGGGACTACTCTAGGATCCTACAAGGGTCTGATTTCCTAGAATCCTACACGGGTCTATTGATTTAGGATCCTACCTGGGTGTGACTCTTAACAGAGTAAGATGAGTCAATAGTTACGTCTAATCATCTTTTCTACTATACATATGTTATACCTGGTGTGAGCTGAGTCCTTAACTTTGTGGTATTCTTATGTGTTGTGTTACCTTCGTGGTACATACATTTGTGGTGATACCTTTGTGGTATTCTTCTGTGTGGTTATACCTTTGTGGTACATACCTTTATGGTAGTACCTTTTTGTATAATTTGGTGTGGTGTTACCTTTGTGGTACATACCTTTGGGTTGTTACCTTTTTGGTATTATTTCTTTTGTGTAAAAGCTGAATTTTGGGAAAATGAGTTGGGCCTTTTGTTTCCTCATGAATGATATGTGTATACATGATAAGTTAGGTATGTGTTTGGGTATATACCTAAGTAAGTTTCTCAGTGGTTTTTATGCTTTTTGGTTTATTGTTTGTGGATTTTGAGAGACCTTAGGGTGTCTCGGGGTCCTTACAGAGTATAATTATACTCACCCATGCACGGGCTACGCCCGCACCTTGTTGTGTTTGGTGCAGACAGTGGACAGTGCTGATTGAGGACGAGAGTACCAGGACTGGAGGTAGCTCAGAGGTGGATATTTGATGAGGCGTATCGAAGATACGACTGTTCGAGAGATGTACCTACCCATCAGGTAGGATCCTTGATGGGAGTTCAAATGAGCTGTTTCAGTTTACAAGTACTTTTTAGTTTTATTGTACTTTCTAGTTGATCTTGTATTCTGGCCCCTTTTTCTAACTGTATACACTCTTATTACTATACAGTTTACTTGTGTTCGTATCTTGTTGTGTTATTGGTTCTGTGTATGTATAGATTATAAAGACAAAGCCTTCCCAGTTTTATGGAATATGCCTTTTGGTGCTAGACTCCATCCCATGGCCTGTAAAAGGAGGGATTGGGTTCTTCACGACATTGGCCTAGGGGACGGGTCGTGAAAAATTGGTATCTGAGGAGTCGGTTCTACCATAGAACATCGGACTATGATCTTTTAATGATAATAGTGTTAAGTGTTATGACTGTGGTTATCAGTTTAGGGAGTCTAGTGTTGGTGCAGCGGCTGACGTATCCATACACTAGGACCCTGACTTTGGATTTATGACTTAGTGTATTAAAAACACTGATTTTGTTTTGTTTTGAAAAGTTTTCTTTGTGATCTATTTGAGTTAGCTCACCATGTTTAACATACTGACCGTGGCGCACCTGTTTCGTTCAGGATTCCTCTACATAGACAACTAGATAGGGTTCTGAGTATAGTACACGTTGATAGGCCCTCGAGATACGAGGCCTCGGTGTAGGGCCCTTTATCAGTACAGGAACTAATGGAGGCACCATCAGTACCATTACCCATTGGGCCACTAATTCCACCATCCCCAGTAGTAGAGGGTGCACGCCACTTTAGCACGTTGCATGAGTTCCAGCGCTAGAGACCACCCAGGTTCAGGGGTGAGACAGACCCACAGGTAGCTGCGGATTAGTCGGAGGTCATGGTTAGAGTCTCTTGACTTGTAGGGACAACAGATGGTCTCATAGTGACCCTTTCTGTCAGTCTTCTACAGGCAGCATTAGATAGATGTCATATAGGTTCAAGAGGACCAGACCTACTAGTGGACGACCGCAAGATTCAATGTTGGTTTTACGGGTCACCAGAGACAGAGCTAGTTGTGCGAGGACAAGGAAGTGTTACGAATGCAGTGGGTAAGGTCACATGGCTTGTGACTGCCCGACCCGTCATACGGATGATCAACAGATGGTCGAAGGTCCCCCTTGGAAGAGACAGATGTTCGACTGAGAAGGTCCATAAGGAGAAGGCAGACATGGCAGAGGAGCTAACCATGCAGTTGGTGGTGGGTGACGATTTGAGGTGTTACCACCACCACCACCAGGCGGTCCACCCCAATCACAGGGATAAGGTGGATAGGGGCGAGCTCAGCTCTAAGTAGCTGAGGCCTATGATCACGGCACTCCAAAGATGATATGAGGTGTTATATGTGTCTACTTCACCTTATTTTCTATACTTATAGACATGAGTGTCAGTCATTCTTTTATTGACACTGCCCTTTTTTGAATCTCAATGATTCTAGTGGAGCCATTGGATCGATCCTTACAACTAGAGACACTTACGGGAGAGAATTCGATGATTACACACAGGTACTGGAGAGTGTGAGATTACCCTAGGAGGTGAGAGATTCATTTGGGATCTCCTAGTAGCAGTGTTGAGGAATTAAGATGTCATCTAGGGTATGGACTTATTATCTATAGTTCATTCTCATATTGACTGTATTAGGCGCAATGTGTGGTGTGTCAGAACAGATGGGAGTAGCTTTACCTTCACCAGCGAGAAGGGATCCATTGCATCATTAGATGGACTTACATAGAGGAGAGTGCATCTAATCACTCATCAGTTGGCTATCCTTACCCTCAGAGTGGTTGATGTGGAGAGTCTGAGATATCCTGTAGTGATGGACCAGTACGTGGATGTCTTCCCTAATGATGTCCCAGGTATACCTCCTTGCAGAGAGGTGGACTTTTTTTACTTGTACCTCGGGACAACACTGATATCTACACCAGTGTTTCAGATGGATCCCATGGATCTTTGTGAGATGCGGGTATAGCTAGAGGACTTACAGGGTAAGGGGTTCATCTGGCCCAGTGTTTCTCCTTGGGAAGCCCCAATTTTGTTCACCAAGAAAGAGGATGGGATCTTGAGACTTTGTGTGAATATTGGAGCCTGAACCATGTGACCATGAAGAAGGAGTACCCACTCTCAAGGATTGATGATCTCTTTGATCAGCTGAAGGAAGCATAATGGTTCTCGAAGATAGACCTCAGATGAGGCTGTCACCATCTCAAAAATATGAGATGAGGATGTGTAGAAGATAGATTTCAAATACCAGTATGGACACTACGAGTTATTGGTTATGCCATTTGGCATGACCAATGCTATAGAAATGTTCATGGAACTCATGAATAGGATCTTTCAGCCATAACTTGATCGCTTTGTACTGGTCTTCATTGACGACATTCTGATATACTCAGCTACTGAGGAGAAGCATGCCTATCATTTGAAGATAGTTCTCAACACACTCTGAGAGCACCCACTTTATGGTAAACTCTCAAAGTGGCAGTTCTGGATACGGGAGGTTTACTTCCTAGAACATTTCATCTCGGAGGATGGAGTTTTGGTGGATCCAGAGAAGATTGATGCGGTACTTTCCTGGGATCCACCCAGGGGTGTGATGGTGGTATGGAGTTTTCTGGGTTTAGATGGATTCTACCGGAGGTTTGTTCCATATTTCTCCAGAGTTGCAGCACATTTATTAGTGTTGTCGATAAAGGGGAAACCCCTTGGTGGGGTCGGAGAGATGCCAGCAGATTTTTTAGAAGCTGTGACAGAGGATGACTAGTACCCCCATCTTGAGACTTCTAGAGGAGGGCATTGGGTACGTTGCCTACTGCGACGCATCAAGGACTGGTTTCGGATATGTCTTGATGCAGGAGTGAGTATCTATCTCATATGGTTCTTGATAGCTGAGATATAATGAGAAAAAATATACTACCCATGATCCTGAGTTAGAAGTATTGGTCTCCGCTTTGAAGATGTGGTGGCACTATCTGATGGGCGAGCGATTTATGGTCCACTCTGACCACAATAGTCTCATGTATATCTCCTCTCAGAAGGACATGAACCAGAGACAATGATGTTGGCTTGAGTTCCTCCATTACAATAACTTCAAGATAGTCTATACTCCTGAGATGGGGAATGTAATGGTTGGTGCACTCAACAAGAGATCTGGTATACAACTGTTAAGTGAGGCGACGGAGGAGCTGTCCGCTATATGGATATCTTTTATCGAAGGAAATGGAGAAGCTTTTCTTCAGTCTCTTACAGTCACTCCCCCACATCTTCATCGAGTCATGGAGTTGTAGCATGGGGACACTGATTGTAGGGTTCAACGTACTCAGATATCCATAAGATAAGAACCTGATGAATTTTTTGAATGTGGGGAGCACATCATCCTTTTTAGATGACGTACCATGGTACCAGTGTCGCTTCGGGAGGATATATTGATGGAGTTCCACACATCAACTATTGTGGTACATCCAGAAGTGGAGAAGATATACCAGGATCTCCAAAGACAACACTAGTTTCCAGGGATGAAGAAAGCAGTTGTAGAGTTTGTCTCTCAGTGGCTCACTTCTCAGAAAGTGACGGTGGAGCATCAGGTACCATCAGGATTAGTTAAGCCTTTAGAGGTCTCATAGTTGAAGTGGGACGGGATATCTATGGACATCATGACTATAATTCCACATACATCTAGGGGTCATGATTCTATCTGGGTGATTATCGACCGACTCACCAAGTTGGTCCACTTCCTATCAATCAGAGAGCAGTGATCAGTAGAGTTCTTGGGACACCTCTATCTGAAAAATATTGTGCAGTAACATGTAGTACCCTTGACGATTGTCTCTAATCATGATTCATGTTTCACTTTCCGACTATGGAATGGTTTGCATGTGGCTTTCGAGAAACAGATTCATTTGAGCACTACCTTCCATCCTCAAACGGATGGCTAGAATGAGCGGATCATTTAGGCCCTCGAGGACATGTTATGTGCTTTCATCCTCGACATTAGTTATAGGTAGGTGGATCACTTTCCCTTGGTTGAGTTTGCATAAAGCAACAACTATCTCTTCACCATTTAGATGGAACCTTTAGAGGCTCTATATGACCAACCATACAGATCGCCTTTGTGCTGGACTGACCTAGGGGAGTTAGCACTCGTGGGACCAGATATAGTAAGGGGTACCACGGAGAAGATGTGGATTATCTAGGAGAGGATGAAGACTGCACAGAGTAGGCATACGTCATATGCCGATAAGAGATGGGGACCTCAGGAGTTTGAGTTTGGTGACCATGTCATTCTACGGGTCTCACCTCGATGAGGTTTGTGGAGATTTGGACGGGCGGAAAGTTATCTCTGAGGTTCATCAGACCCTTTCAGGTCCTCAGTAGTGTTGTCGAGGTGGATTACCGCCTGGCAGTTCCCCCTCAGTTTCATCGGGTGCACGACGTTTTCCAATATCCCAGCAGAGGAGATACGTGCATGACCCATCTCACATCATCGACCACAGTGATCTAGACATCGACGATTGTTTGATGTTTACAGAGGTTCC
Source organism: Viscum album (assembly GCA_963277665.1). NCBI lineage: Eukaryota > Viridiplantae > Streptophyta > Magnoliopsida > Santalales > Viscaceae > Viscum > Viscum album. The sequence goes on along the minus strand of OY728131.1, from coordinate 776,897,060 downwards.
AGTAAAGACTGAGGATATACAAGAGAGATTCCTTCCTGGGATATCAATACCTTTATTGTGTGTATGTTGGTAGCACGGGAACCTCTAGGAAGCATGTGGGAATGGGAGCCTCAAATTCATGCTCAGTACCCCCACTTTCTTTCCTAGTTTTTGTGATGTGGATTTCTGGGATGCAAAGCCCTGAGGTGGAAAGAATATAAAGACCCTGATTTTTTCATCTAATTTTTTTATTTATATGGAATTTTAAAAGTCCGTGAAAATTGAGGGTGCGTAATTCCGAGGCCCGGTTTGCTCGGAATGAATTTCTGAACTTTTTTATGTATGTTCAGAAAACATGTGAGCAGGTTTGTTTATAACATTTGAATTGGTGCTTGGAATTTAAATTTGAGGGCACTGTTGAACTCACTGCATCAATATTCGCTTAAGAAGACCTTCAGCTTGACCGCAGTAGGTCGAAAGAGGAATTTAGTTTTTCTATTTTATGTGGGAGAAAAAAAATAAAATATTTGACATTTTATTTTTCTTTTTGAAACCTATCTTTTGAAATTATGAAGCTGGGGAAAACCCAATCTTGATAACCTCCAATTTTTCAATTCATGGTGGTAGGGACCACCTGAACCCCTCTTAATGTGGGAAAACCATCAACTCTTCAATTAATTTATTGTTTCGACATCAATTAATTAATTTTCCCATTTAATTGTGCCAACTTTAATTCTTCCAATGTGAATTAATTTGATAAACGTATTATTATATATTTTCTCTTCATTTACTTGGGGAAATCATTGGAAAAGGGAGGCTTGGGGAGAAATTATGAGTAACACTTCCTCAAATGAAGAACACCCTCTCTAATGAAGAAATTACTTCAGAATCCAGAATGAGGATGATGCACGAGCTGACTTCAGAAGCCTGTTGTAGAAGAGACAATCGTTGGCACCCTTATCGCCTTCATCGAATTCATCTCACAACAATTCCAACGCTAAATTCAGGTAGGGATTGTCGTTTTCATACCCCTTACCTCATTCTTGACATTTATCATTATTTAGGAGCAATTATGCCACTTTTTATCATTTTAACGCGGAGGGTGCAGGCTAAACGACCACAGAACGAAACCTCCGTAATCATTATAGGATTGTGATGGTCTTGAATCGAGGGTGACATCCCGAGATGGGTGAGGGAGTTTATGGAATGAAGAATGGGACACCGGGGCATGCCCGGTGCCTGAGGAACGTCACCAGAAGGGCACAAAAGTGGCGGCCAGCACTCTGGCCGGCCGTGATGGTGGCGGCGGCCTGACCGCACCGCCGGAGAGGGGTCACGGCTCGTCGGTCACGGTTGAGCAAGAGCAGCGGCATGCACACGGCCAGCTGCACAAAGGGGGTGGCATTGTGCGTCCATTCCACTGGCATACAGGGGCCGCAACATGAGGCTGCGGTGGCAAAAAAGAATAGCCAACTTGATGCCAGCCGCCGGTGGGGGCGCGGTTTGCGACCACGCTGCAGAAGAGACTGGTCGTCCGGCCAGCCGCTGGCCAGCGGGCCGCTCATCGGGGGCCGCCAAGTGGGTCCGGATGTGCCAGTTGGTTGGGCCGGACCCTACGGGTTGGGACCAACACAGGGCCGGACCCGGTTCGGGCTGGGGAAACCTGAACCGGGTCAAGTTGGCCAAGTCCTGGTCGGATCGGGTTGGCTTGACCAAATCGGACCGAACTCGGACTAGCTTCGACCCCTTTTCACTTTTTCGACCATAACATGAGCTATGGGTGTCCATTTTATGAACCATCTATAGCACCAGAAACCTTGGATCGTGACAGTCCTTTTGATATACCCCACTTGATTTTTGGATAATGTTGGGGTAAGAACGGGTTAGTTCTAACATGAATCTAGCAAGACCCTCAGGACAAAAGGCCAATAACATACAGACTAGGCATCTCATTGAAACACTGTCAGTTGCGTTGAGACCCCTATTATGTGGTGGTCCATTAGGATACATCTTTGGGGTATGTCGTGTATGTTGGAGTATAAACTTGTTTCTTAAAGAGCGGACCATCCCGGAATCATGCGAGCTTAGTGCGGGAACCATATAGCTGGTTGTAACATGAGAAAGGGATCCTATGTGGGTCTGTACCATGGGATCTTAATTGGGTCTATGTTCTAGAGTTCAACTTAGATCCACACTAGGAAATCAACATGGGACTACTCTATAATCCTACGTGGGTATACGATACTCGGATCCTATGTGGGTATGCTTATTTAGGACCCTACATTGGTCCGACTCTTAATAGAGTAATATAATTCAGTGGTTATATCTAATAATATTTTCTACTATAAATATCTTATAACTATTGTGAGATGAGTCCTTACCTTTGTGGTATTATTCTCTGTGGAGTTACCTTCATGGTACTTACATTTGTGGTGATACCTTTCTGGTATTCTTCTGTGAGCGATACCTTTGTGGTACTTTACATCATGGTAGTAATTTTATGGTATACTTATTTGTGGAATTACCTTTGTTGTACATACCTTTGTGTTGTTACCTTCATGGTATTTTTTCCTTCGTGGAAAATTTGAGCTTTGGGATAATGGGTTGGGCCTTCTGTTTCCTCATGAATGAGATGAGTATACTAGATAACTTAGGTATATATATGGGTATATACCTAAGTAAGGTTGTCAGTTGTTTTAAAAAAAAATTGGTTTATTATTTGTGGATTTTGAGAGACCTTCAGAAATCTAGCAGTCCCTACTGGGTATCATTATACTCACCCCTACATGGGTTATGCCCGCACCTTGATGTGTTTGGTGCAGACGATGGACAATGCTGATTGAGGACGAGAGCACCGGGACTGGAGTTAGCTCGGAGGAGGACATTAGATGAGGCATACCAGAGAGACGACTATTTGTGAGATATACCTATACTTTATGTAGGTTCCTTGTTGGGTTCTCAAAGGATCTCTTTTAGTTTACATGTAATTTTTGGTTTTCTTGAACTTTCAAGTTAGGCTTGTATTCTGGACCCTTTTTCTTACTGTATACACTCTTTTTACTATAAATTTTACTTGTGTGTGTATCTTTCTATGTGCTTGGTTGTGTGTGGGTATCGATTATAAAGCCAATGCCTTTCCAGTTTTAGGAAATATGCCTTTCGGTGCTAGTCACCAGCCCCTGGCCTAGGGAATGCAGGCTTGGCGTAGTCACAACACGGGCCATTGGGGAAAGGTCATGGCATGGAGAGTGGGTCATATACATTGACTTACCTAAAAAATTAATTATAGTTATATCTATGCGAATACCCTTGAGTGTATATCAGGATGGTTAGTCACTTCATGAATGTTACTCATGGAAAATCACAAGATAATTTCAGCATTATAGTGGATGTGCATAATGATTCATGGAAGGTTATAATGAGAGTGGAATAGGGAATATCACTACTTGTGAATCATGAGGATAGTGAAATATATATATAAAAACACATTAAAACATGAAAAAATAGACACTAAAATTCCTAACTGAAATCAAGTTCTAATATAAAGTAGAGGACAAGAGAATCTCTTACCTTGAGACGGAGCTTCAAAAATATTATGGGGAGATTCTTAAAATCATTAGAACATATTGGAATGGTTTTGGAGAGAGAGGGATAAAGATGACAGCTTCTTGCTAATTATTATTTGATTCAAGAGGATTTTTAGGATTGGTTGGTATTTATAGAAAAATATATGGGACTTATTTATTATTTTCTAAAAATAGTTCTTGGACTCTATAAGATAAAATAATCAAAACCAAAAATATTATCGTGTTTTTCCACAACTTTTATACAAAATAAAAGTGGTTAAAAATATTTTATTAGGATAAAAACTGAACTTATGGAAATTGTACCATTAGTGATGTGGAAGTGTGTAATGTTCATAATGAATTGATTTTAAAACATTCAAATATATTATAGGGTTTAGAGTATTAAATAAAGGATAATAAAATGAATTAAATAACTTCAGAAACTCAATATTTTAATGGATAAATATAAATATTGTATTTCATTCCTTTTATAAAATTTATTATAACACTTTAGCGTTATTATGATGTCATATCACAACCCATAAATTTATACAATACAAAATTTTTACCCAAAAAATTGAGTGTTTTAGAATGTTATGATAAAATAACCATCAGATAATTTTTACATAAAGATATAAATTATAATATTTATTAGATAAAAAAAATTATAAATATGATAATATTCACTTTTAAAAAATCCATATTTATAGAAAAATACTTTTTCTATGATACTAACTAATTTATTACCCAAAAAATTACATTGCAATTCAATAAATTATAATATCATTTATATTTAAATAGATATCATTTATTATGAATATAAAAATAAAATATATTTCAACAAATATTAATATTGCAAAAAAGTATGTCTTAATTGATTATATATATTTCTAAAAAATCCACATTTTATTTCTTTATTTAAAAATATATTTTTTATCAAAATGACTATAGAATAATTTTATTGTAATAATAAAAACACAAAATCTATAATCATAATTTCATTAAAAGTTAAAATTTAAAAATTCATGTTACTAATGATTAGATACATAACCCCTTATTACTCGAGTATATATCTTAAGGTTATTTTATGAAATGGTAGATCTTCCTTATGGTGGTTTAGAGAACATTATTTGGGTTTTGATATTGGTTAACTTGAACATCACCCATAAATTATTTATCTCAAACTTTAATTTTTGAATATAACATTGGGCATATTTGAGGGAAAATCTATGTGATGCCATCTCCCTTCGAAACATTGATAAATGGGTTTCATAGGGTGTGATCCTACTAGTTGAGGTCATTACTCCTTCCATCTATGTATATAATAATTTATCAATACCCTTAATATATAGTAATATGAACAGTAATTTTACAAATGATACATTATCAACTATTAAGATACATAATGTCCTTTCATATATGATTGTTTATAATTTGTAATTAGTCCCAAATAACATAATTAATTTATGTGTATTCTATAACTATATTACATAATAAAGAATTTATTAATTTAAATTTTAATTTCATTTTTATAAGTGTATTTAATTACATTATTCCCTCAATCAGAAATGATTAACATGAAATTTCATTTCATACACTAAAGAAGATTAGGCAACTTATCTTTTATCATATCTTTAGGTTCCCAAGAATATTTCTCAAAATTTTTGTTCTCTTGTATTACTTTGACCAGTTGTGTTTTCTTTTTTTTTAACATTGACACTAGATCTAAGATATTCACTCATTTCTCCTCATATAAAAGTACATTATTCAAGGTTACCACCTCCAAATTTACTAAATGTGAGGGGTGTTCAATGATCATCCTATGGATTGATATATGGAACACATATTGTAACTGAGATTGGTTTGTTTGGAGTGGTGTTAAATAGGCCAATGCTTCGATGTGATCTAGTATATATGAGGTCATTAAACATATATGGCTAATCATTCCCTTATTCTCAAAACTCATTATCTTCTTCCACAGTGATATGTGAAGGAAAATATTACCAAATCATTAAAACTCTCGGTCCTATTAATGACTGTCTACATAGTGTTTTTTTTGTTATGTCAAACTTCATATGATTTTGAATGGTTTTAGACTTCTCTATCATCTATTGAATAATATTAGGTCCCATAAGATTCTTTTCTCTGTTGTAATCCAATCATGTTATAGTATGAAAAATATTTTCATTTCGAGCTTCATAAGGTTCCATTTTAATTCCTTAATGGAATATTTAGTTTAATTAGAACTTCCCATGTGGAAGGTTCTAAAATAAACATCCTTTAAAATCAATTTAATATGATCTTATAATATCCACTAGAGTTTGAATCGTTCTCTTATATAAACCATCTATATAAGGGTGATAAATAGTAGTAATAGTCATTTTTTTATATAAAGAATTTTTAAGGATTACCTATTGCCTTTATTTAAACCTTGGATATCTATCAGATACAATAGAGAGTGGTACTTCATGAATTCATGACTCTCCCCTTATTTATATCATAGATTGTTTATGAAAATAGAAGTATTATATAAAATCATTGAAATTCACCATCATTTTATAGTAATAAACTACAAGTCAGATGGTTTTATTTCCATTTCATACATTGTGGTCTACTATAATAAAATCCATTGTTAGGTTTACCCATTTTCATAATAGTATGATAAATGTTTGATTCATATGCTTATACATTGATCATTTATCATTGACATATTATTAAACCATGAATTGAGATATATATTCTAAAATATTCATCTCTATGTTATTGCACCAATATTATTTCTTCATCCCTCTATTCATATTAGTGAAACATGAAATAATGGAGAAGGATGAGATATATGTATCTTCCAAAACATCCATCTTTAGTGCTAGTATGTAAAGGATAATTATCAATGTTCAATAGCTTAAAACTGCATCTCGTAAAAAAGTTTAACTGTGGATATTGGTAAAATGTTTCTATATCTCCTCATTATATTTTTGTATATCCTTGACCCTCTCAATAATGTAATGTGGAGAACTTATTTGAGATTGGTAAGATAAATATCCTTTTATTATTATCATGCCTCTATTTTCATGATCAATAAGACTGGATATGTTTTAAAACTCATCATGTATAAGTTTCTAGGATCCTTTCTACTCAAAGAATCATTGACATTGCTTTCCCTCCCAATATGATAATGGATTTAATAATAATAATCTCTAATCATATTTATCAACCTTTATTAGTGAATATTGAGATCATTTTGTTTAAATTTGAATGTGAGGTTTTTATAATCGACATATATTTTACACATATCCCCATAGATATAATCAATGAAATTTTCAATATGAGGATCGCTAAAGGAAATTCAAGATCAATTTTTTATTAATACCTAAATATCATTGATTATATAGATGAATATGCTATTACATTGTCACAATGCGTGAATACAAACCAAATACCTTTTGGATTAATTTTTTTAGATCAAAAATAATTCCCCATTTATGGGTAATGTGAGCATAGGAATAATGATTAACATCTTCTTTATCACTTTAAATATATCCTTATATTATTTAGTCCTAAAAACCCTCAATCCCTTCCATTTAATATTAGTTTTTATGATTGTAAATCGTGATATTGGTTTCATAAATCAATAATAGTAGCTAGATAGTCCAAGGAAACTACATATATCCATCACAATTGTTGGTATATTCCATCCATCAATTGCATTTTTTATTGAATGATCTATATGTATTTATTTACAGGTAATAACATTCCCCATGAATGTTACATACTCCATCAAAAACATGAATTTAATTTACCTGAATTATATGATTTTAATTAGTAAAGTCTTATGTATAGCATTTAAATACTCATCATCATCCTCCTTAATTTTAGAGTATATATGAATATCATTTATAAATATTTCGACAAATTTATCAATGTAATTTCTAAAGCCTATATTAATTAAGTCAATGAATATACTAGGAGAATTAGTGATCTAAATTGGAATCCCTGTGAACTCATAATTCCCATACCATGGCTGAAAAGAAGTACTAGGGTTATCCTCATTATTTAATATTACATGATAATATCCCATCAAAATCCCCACCTTAGAGAATTATGAGCATCTATGTGTCTAGTCAAATAAGTCATCAATCCAACTAAGGGGATAAATTACCACTATTAGGATTTATTGAGCCCCTGATAATCAATATAGAGGTGCATTGAACTATCCTTCTTCTTATCGTATATGACTAGAATACCCTAGGTTGAAACATAAAGGTATATAAACCCTTAATCAAGATTCTCATACAATTGATTTTTCAACTCATCATGTTCAATATCATCCATTATATATATAGTTTGGTATATTAGAAAAGGTATGGGTATAACATCAATTTTAAACCCAACACCACATTTTGGATGAAAATAATGAAATTTATTAGGAAACACATTAGCATATTCCTATACAATACCCATGTCCTGAAGCATCATATTTTCCATACTTTCGATTATTTGAGATAGATACTCTACCTCCTAAGTAAAGAATATACATTATTGAGATGATGATATCAAAAGGGATTATTCCTCCTCCATTTACTTGTATAGAATATATGGGTGATTTATGATATAAAGGGTAATTTCCGTATCTATGAAATTTATGTTTTCTTTATATAAAGAAATACAGTCCATACCCAGAATATCATTGAATTAAAAAAAAAAGTCTCACATGGTTTTATTATATATTATGCATGTAAATATATGTAAGGGGTATGTTTTATACATGGGAAGTAACAATTTCTCCATTCATAATTTTCACATATATCTCTACTTTCATATTTTGTGGAGGTTTATAAATATTTCTACTACAAATATGTGATATAAAAGAATATATATGAACATATTCAAAAAATATATTCATTATTCTTGATTGAATAAAAATAACACAATTTACCAAAGCTTTTTTAGGATCCACACTATAGTTTTGATGGTATAAGCTTAAATTATCTCCCTAGGAATTTGGTGTTCTTATTGTCAGTTATCATTGAATCCCCTTATCTTATTGTACTTTTTTTTATATTTTTGTTATTCTCAATATATGAAACACTGGAAAACATGATAAGAGTTAAATGGGAAATTATTTTATTCCATCACATTGGTGGTTTAATCCTATTTTTATTATCTATTTAGGTTCCCTTCCTCTCTATACAAAAAACATTTCCTTAAAGCCGTTTAAAAATTCATGAGACGATATTTCATACAATTTTGACAAATAAGATGTTAGACTTTCATTATATCTTGACATTTCTCAATAACTCAACCAGAACAAATATCTTTTTTGTATATCGTATATCATAACCATAAATAATTTCTGACCATCATTTGAACTTGTAGGATACATTAGATCATTTCCATATAGATTTGAAATTCATCATCACATAATATCTTCACAAATTCATCTTTTTCCCCTAAATAATCTCTCAAAAAAACTTCTTGGGTAAATAAAAAAGCTATTATAGTATCACTCTTGTCTTGAGGCATCTACCTCAAATTCCAAGATGTACTTGTATTCTATTTCATGAGTCCAAGTATCTCCCACTTTATTTTTTGAATTAAAGTCGGGGGAAAATATATATAAAATAATTATATAATTATTTATAATTCATCACTTCGATCTCCACCTTAATATTTATATTATTAACAATTATCAACCATAATTATATTCCCATAAAAACAATAAACAGCCTTCATGTCCATATATTAATCATATATTTGAACGATGAAGAATATATTTTAAATGAATTTCATCTATTTTTTTATGATTACTGGAATAGAATATCAACGTAAATTCAAGGTCCTTCATTGGAAAAAGTTCTCAAAGGTTACTTTCTATTTTTCAAAGGATGTGTAATTTCAACCTAATTTCTGTCTCTATTCATAACTTTATTTAATTGAGAAATTATTATCTTGAATTTCCCTACCCCTACTCCCATTGGGATCGATATCTCATTTTGTATTTTCCCATCAAATGGATTTTTAACTAATTTTGTCAAATTTTTAGACATTAACTAAAATAAAGGGATAATTGTGGATGATAATTATTAAAATATCAATCATATAAAATAAAAATAATGAAAAATGAAGATATAAGTCGTAAATGGAATAAATTTCAATAACTTTTAATTTAAAGGTTTTAATCATTGATATCCATGGTATATTTTGATAAGTAAAATTTATTGGAGTATTTTTCTCTTCATAACGGTTAATAAAGGGAAAATGAATATAAAATATTATATCATATAGGAGTTTCAAACTAGGTGTTAATAAAATTTTATTTTTTTACAAGGCTTAGATTGAGTGAATGGAAAATATACCCCATTTAAGTGTTATTACCATTAGAAATAATTGGTTCAGAGCAACATAAAAATGTTAAACCCAGAAAAGGATTTTGTTTCTTTAAATCCACACAATATATAATTTAGCATAATATAGGGATGTTTTCTTATGTTTATAGCTTAACCATATGGAAATTACTAGGGTTCCAATTTTCTAATCCCCAAAAAACTATATCTTTCTATGATACCAACTATTACAACCCAAATCATTAATACACTACAATTCTTGATTAATTACATAAAAAAACATAATAATTCCCAAATGACTGAAAAGACAAGTTAATTTTTTTTAATTAGATACATTTCACTATTAATTGAAATATAGACATAATAAAATTATATAAAACTTTTTAACATGATTTTATAATTCCACTTATCTACAAATAATTGTATCGGATAACCCGATGAGACACATAAGAAGGAGGTGAGATATAGAAACCATTAATGTAATATTAAAATGATGACATGGAAAAGTTACAAATGTTAGTCAAGATACATATAAAGGTGAAATAATTGTGTTGATATTAATTAAATGTAACACCCCAAGATTCCCCGGTATGTTTCCCTTTGAATAATGCAATAGCGTGTGTTGTACGCAACATCGAGTTCTAACACACACCACAACCGATCAAACTAGCCGTTATGAATAGTAATACCTACTTTTTGAAATTTTATCTCTCAAAATGGACTTCATTTTTGGATTCGGAGTATCGAATTTAGCCTACGGTGAAATTTTGATAATTTTTGGATAACTTTAATATTTTGATGAATAGTGAATATTACTAAATTTTAATTAAAAAAACTTTTTTAATAAAAATAATTAATACTGATAAATTATGCATTTTACTGGTTTTAAAGTATATTTAGAATATATTTTTACCATTTAATATAATTTTGTTCATTGGACATAGTTTCACAATTAAACTGGACATAAACAAGTATCAATCTTTTGATAGTTATTATATCTTAAAAACACGCTTTTTTGTTTTGAAAGTGGGAATTAATTTTAAATTAATTTCTGCCACTTCTGTGTTTTGAATATGGAAAAATAGATTCCATATTTGGAATGAGGATGTTAAAATTTTGTAAATAGGTAACTTTTATTTTTATACATTTTGAATAATTACTTGGGTAAATATTTTATTTACCATGGTTAAAGGGTAAATCTGGTAAATAAGGGATAAAAAATAATATTATAATAATAAAAAATTACCCTAAAACGTGTCCTAACCTTATGTTTTGATACATTTTTGACCATGGGCATATTTGGGTCGATTTTGGAACCCCATGGTGCCACTTGTAAGTGATAGGGACACTTTGTTTTTATTTAAGTAAAAATGAATACAAAAATGACACAAGCATATATCTTTTAGAAAAACAATTTTTTACATAGGGTTAAATAGGTTGGATTATCGACTCTAAATATTAATTAGAAAGATAAAACGATTTCCTACATAATGATAGTTTATTTATAATTTTTAGACTTTAAATAATTTAATTTATTTATGACACAATGGTGATGCAGTAATTACCATAATAGTGAAAAATTAAAATGATTGATATTGTAGATACCTAAATAAATATAATTTGAGACTTTTTATGAGTTACACTAATTTTCTAGGTTAATATGACATGTTAGGAAGGATTTAACAAACCATTATTGAATTAATAATTCTGTTATGATATCTACAAAAATCAATTATTGAATAGTGTCAAAATTGACATAAAAGTGTTTTTTAAAAACAAATTATATTATTAATTGATATAAAATTCCTAAAAATATAAGGATCAGCCAGGATACTTATATCATGATATTTGTATCATTAATGGTCCACTTGGAGGTCGCTTGAATGTATATGGTAAGTTTATTAACCATATAATATAAAAATACAAAGAGACATTGTAAAAGTGAAACTAATTAACTAAGAGTCAATACTTAAAGATAAGGTTAATATAATGACCCAAACCTGTCTAAATTATATTTGTTGTGTGTTTTTAGACCTATACCCACCTTAAAATATAAATAATCAACTTTGGAGGCATTAGAAACCAAATATTAATTTATTATATATTAATATTTCTAGCTTTTCCAAAGGTTCCCCTCACCCCTCTTATAAAAGGGCACTCCCCCTTCTCATTAACTCACACCTTAAAAGCCTTTTGGTTCGGCCAAACTCTGACCAAATACTCTCTCAACTTCCCTCACTTCATCCTAGAGTCCTTACTTTAGTCATAAAGTCAACCTAAGAGCCCTTTTGATCAAGTCAAAAGGAAGAACCCGAAGAAGAGGTAATGATTTCACCACCCTTTTCCAAGTTCCTTTCTTCTTCCACTTCTTCTTCCTTTTTTATTACCATTATAAAATAATAAATCCAGTATCTTATATATACTTTGATGTTATTATAAATATGGTACAACCATATTCATTATTCTATCCATCCTTTGAATAACATGTCACCATACGTGCGTACGTACGGCTTACCATCTCCACGTCGTGGTGTAATTGTTATTCAATAAATTATTATTTGGATGGGTATAATAATGATGTGTAACTCATGTAAATAATAAATATAACATTATAATGATTCTGTATATATGATATACCATCCAATTATATATTATTTTAATATCAAGAGAATGATATTGTCGCCCGTGCGTACGTACGGACTACCGTCTCCATGAACGCGATAAGATTCATTCTCCATCGTATCCATTCAAGTCTAATTCTCATTTGATGATTAATAATAGTATATAAGGACTTGATATCATTCTGGATATGATTAAGATACAACCTATCCATGAAAAACATGACTTACGTAACAAAACATATAAAATAAAATGAGTAAGTTAACAACCAAAACAACGATAATACTAAGATATTATTAACAAATCAATGTTAAAAGATCATATATGATATCATATTAATATATATGATTCTTGTATAATTTAATAAAAATTATTTCACCATTATACTGGAGGTTAACCTACCCCCAACCAAGGAAAAGTACAAGGTAATGGTTTATTTCTCAATCTCTTCATTATCCGAGGTTGTTTATACGTAATAATCTACTGGGATCTCTTTATCATCCACATCCATGTTTCGTAAAAATGTATTTCAAAACATTTTAACTATTTAAAAGAATATGGGTTAAAGTCATTTATACCCTTTTTTGACTTTTTATAAGAGTTTTATAAAGGAATATTTCTGTCGTTTTCCAAACAAGGTGCTTTTTAACCTTTTCGACAGAATTAAAGTAAGAATGATTTTTTTCACTTATATGGAAGGTGCAGGTATTTTCCGCCATTATAAAATCGGCGAAGCTTCCCTTACAAGCTTATAAGAATATTTTCAAAGAAAATTTTTTATTTTATAAATAAATGACTCTTAAATGATTTCAAAATAGAAAGAGATATTTCTCTAAAAAGAGTTTTGATTTCATCTATGTCAACATCCTTTGATGGATTTTACGCTTATTTGATGTTGATTTATTACGATACAGAACTTTTATTTTGTATTGAAGGTTTTGTGATATGTTTTACTATGAATGTGCTATTTTTATACCATTCATGGTTTATGGTGAATGTATTGACATTTCTTATGCTAGTTTTAATACGAATGTTTATGTTATGTTTAAACCTTTCATATGGGAATGAATTGGACTTAATATGTGACGGGTGGAGCCCGCTATAGCACCTAGATTCATCGGTAGGTCTCATGAGACAAACTAGTGTCTTGGCACAAGGCCTTGGAAAAATCTTATTTGTAGACTTGGCACGAGGCCTTGGCTATGTGGTTATGATAGTCTGGCATTATGCATTCCATCATTATGAAAGTGGTTATTGATATTTCATGTGATTATTCGATTAGTATAATATACATGTGAATAAGTGAATGGAATTATTTCATTTTATTGTTTCCATACTATGTTGAAGTTCAATTTTAAAAGGATTTTGTTTTAGTTATACATTGACTTAAATGTTTATTCTTATTTATGAAAGTTTCCGCTATATTGTTATCCTTACTGGGCATTTGAGCTCACCCCTTTTCTATGTTTTACTTTTCCCAGGATGTGAAGAAGTAACTTATGAATGACCTGCAGGGATATTATGAGGGGATAATAGTGTGGACTATGGAGACAATATGTTGTTGTAGTAGTTTTTCACTTTATGATGTAATGTAAAACTTTATGAATATATCTAGTGTTTCCAAGGATACTAAACCAATCGGTATTTCAAGTTTTGATCTTTCTTGTGATCATGCCAATGTCATGTAATAATGCACCGACTCTGGGTAACTGGGGTCGGGGCATTACAGTTGGTATCAGAGTAAGTTTAGTACAAACCTTGGGAGCTGTATTTAGATAAACTCTGATTAGAGCACGTAGACCTAAGATGAACTTTGAGGATTAGTATAGAATAACTTCCTACAATTTTGGTATTGTTGAGATTTTGTGAGTTTTCCAAGAAAAACATCCCTGTCGGGATACGAGCAGGTAGAGGCGGCTTTGGCACAGATGTACCTAGGGGTAAAACCCGAAAACACCGCTTTGAGATAGACTCAAATGGGAACTGGTGCACGACAATAGGCCTTGCTACACTCTTGGTTACGACGCTCCCAGGGGATATGATTAGGATAATTTACATTTTCTTTACTAATCGATTTGAAGTATTAAATATATAAGAGAAGATTAAATGACCTTGCTTAATCCTAATGTGTTTCAAATTGAGAATATGGGGACATGTTAATCTCTAAATTATTTTATGACTACTGTTACTCACACAAGGATTTCTGGTTTTAGTCAATGGCTGGATTCCAAGGAAGTCATAGTGACTTTGAGAATGATGTACAAGGTGGGAATGGTGGTGGAAATGAGAAACAAAATGGATTGTTGATAGGTGTAAAAGATATCGTTTTCATGCCAAACCAGTTTTCCAAAAATATGATCAACAACATATATATTAACCAACTCCCGGACTGAACAAGGAAGTGAAAGGTGATGAATGATAAGAGCTCCAACAATAGAGACCAGGGAGAAAAGAATCCTCAATTTCCATCATGCAAGAAATATGGAAGGAGACACTCGGGAAAGTGTCTCAATGGGACAAAGAAATGCTTTACGTGCGGGAAGGAAGGACATAAAGTGATGAATTTCTGAATAAAAATGTAGAGTACTATGTAAGAAGTTAAAAATGGTCCCAAGAATCCATTTACAGTCCTTTTCTGAAAATGTAGGAGACCTGGCCATTACCTGAGTGAATTCCCTATTCTATAGGATATTTTCTTCGTCAAAAAAGAAGCTATGTGGAAATAAATGGTTGGAGAAATGATTAAAAAGTATTAGTTCTCCTTTTTGATGGGTTTACTTTGGAATAATTTTCTCCTATATTTGTAACCCTGCTGTTTTCCATGTGAGAATGATATTTGAGTAAGAATTATCTCTTCTCTTGTAGATATAGGTATAAATAACCATTTGGTTTTATATGATCATTGGGGTTTGAGGTAATTATAAGTTATTATAATTTGGGATGAAAATGCAAGGTATGATATAACATTTGTGGGTAAATTATGTTATGGTATTTTGAGAAATTTATCTCATTTTGGTAATGTTATAAAATATATTTTTTGAAAAAGGACAACACGTAGACCGTGTGACAACCTGTCGCGTCGGACATAGCTATGGTAATAGAACCCACAACCAAAGTGAGATAGGGATTTATCACCTACCACTGGACTACGTGAAGCCCCTGGATAGTGTGACTAGTTATTTTTTTAGTTAAATGATTTTATTGATCAATAATAAGTTGATTTGGGTTCTTATTTCTTATTAAATGAATACCCTTGGTATAAGAAAAATGATTTGGTTATTAAGTGATAGATGTTATTTTCGAAGTTGTTCGCTTTTTTGTGAACACTATATGACCAAGAAAAATTGAATAGTATGGGATTTCATTTGAGGAGTAATGGTGTATTTTTATCTATGTTTTTATTATGGATTTATAGTGATTTGGGTTGTTTATGGAAATGATTAGGTTAATTACTTTTAAGTATGTGACTTTAAGAGTAATTAATGTCATTTGGAGATATAATTTAACATGGAAGACTACATTCTTATAAGTTTTTAGTTTCAATATTAGTTTGGATTATATTGAAGGATTTTAAGGATAATTGTTTGTTGAGTGGTATTTTTTTAACTTTGGGTATTGATGGTTTAATTTTAGAAATTAAGATTAGTTTTTTTTATTCTCTAATGGAATATCCATTGGGGGGGTCATCAGATATTATACTAACCATTTTAGTTTTGATTAATCTCTAAATACAAGGTAAATATATAGTTTATCATACATGGATCATGTATTTCTATAGAAGTTTATTCTCGCTCTTTCATTGTGACCAAGTCTTCTTGAATACTCATTGTTCAAAAAAATGAGTTAGTGGTAAAAAGTTATTAAATAATGAAACTCTACATAAAAATTAAGTATATCCCTTTATGTTCTTAGTCAATATCATAAATTAATTCCTCATCCTTATGTAATGTAACTTAAAACAAAAAAATGTTGTCCATTTACTTTTCCTACTGGGAGACTAAGGAATGTTTGTCCCAAAAAATGTTTGTGATTTTCTTATTTTTAACTTTCTCTTGATCATGTTTTCTATCCCTCTCCATCAGAACTGAACACTTATTTTATCGTCCATATCCATGTTTTCCTACATGGAATCCTAGTATGGGTTATCTTGGGTGACCCTTATACCTCTCTTGCTTTCTTTTAAAGTGATAGTTTTATTGACTCTTTTTCCGATGTGGGACTTTCCAATATATTCTCAAGCCCAATTTTAAAAAAATTTCAAGGATGAAATTTATTGAAGGAGTGGAGAATGTAACACCCCAAGCTTCCACGGTATGTTTCCCTTTGAATAATGCAATAGTGTGTGTTGTATGCAACATTGAGTTCCAACACACACCACAACTGATCAAACTAGCCGTTATGAATAGTAATACCTACTTTTTAAAATTTTATCACTCAAAATGGACTTCATTTTTGGATTCGTAGTATCGAATTTAGCGTAAGGTGAAATTTTGGTACTTTTCGGATAACATTAATATTTTGATGAATAGTGAAAATTACTAAATTTTAATTAAAACCAACTTTTTTAATCAAAATAATTAATAGTGATAAATTATGAATTTTAGTGGTTTTAAAGTATATTTAGAATATAGTTTTACCATTTAATACAGTGTTGGTCATTGGACATAATTTCACAATTAAACCGAACATAAACAAGTATCAATCTTTTGATAGTTATTATATCTTAAAAACACGCTTTTTTTTTACAGCGGGAAATAATTTTAAATTATTTTATGCCACTTCTATATTTTGAATATGAAAAAATGGATTCCATATTTGGAATCATGATGTTAAAATTGTGTAAATAGGTAACTTTTATTTTTAGACATTTGGAATAATTACTTCGGTAAATATTTTATTTATCATGGTTAAAAGGTAAATCCGGTAAATAAGGGTTAAAAAATAATATTATAATAATAATAAATTACCCTAAAACGTATCCTAACCTTATTTGTTGATACATGTTCGACCATGGGCATCTTTGGGTCGATTTTGGGACCCCATGGTTCCACTTTTAACTTATAGGGACACTTTATTTTTAACTAAGTTAAAATGAATACAAAAATGACACAAGCATATATCTTTTAGAAAAACAATTTTTACGTAAGGTTATATATGTTGGATTTTCGTCTATAAATATTTATTAGAAATATAATAAGATTTCCTACATAATGATATTTTATTTATAATTTTTAGACATTAAATAATTTAATTTATTTATGACACAATGGTTATGCAATAATTATCATAATATTGAAAAATAAAATGATTGATATTGTAGATACCCAAATAAATAAAATTTTAGACTTTTTATAAGTTACAATAACTTTCTAGGTTAATATGACATGTTAGGAATAATTTAATTAACCTTGTTTGATTTAATCATTCTGTTATGATTTTTACAAAAATCAATTATTGAATTGAGTCAAAATTGACATAAAAGAGTTTTTAAAACAAATATTATATTATTAATTGATATTAGATTCCTAAAAATATAAGGTTCAGCAAAGTGACTTATATTATGATAGGTATTTCATTAATGGACCACTTGGAGGTCGATTGGATGTATATGGTAATATTATTAACCATATAATATAAAAATACAAAGAGACATTGTAAAAGTGAAACTAATTAACTAAGAGTTAATACTTAAAGATAAGGTTAATATAATGACCAAAACCTGTATAAATTCTATTGGTTGTGTGGCTCTAGACCTAAACCCACCTTAACCTATTAATAATAAACTTTGGAGACATTATAAACAGAATATAAATTTATTATAAATTAATATTTCTAGCTTTTCCAAAGGTTCCCCTCACCCCTCTTATAAAAGGGCATTCCCCCTTCTCATTAACTCACACCTTCATAGCCTTTTGGTTCGGCCAAAATCTGCCCAAATACTCTCTCAACTTCCCTAAATTCATCCTAGAGTCCTTCCTTTCGTCATAAAGCCAACCTAAGAGCCCTTTTTATCAAGTCAAAAGGAAGAACCCGAAGAAGAGGTAATGATTTCACCACACTTTTCCAAGTTCCTTTCTTCTTCCACTTCTTCATCCTTTGTTATTACGATTCTAAAATAATAAATCCATTACCTTATATATATTGTGATGTTATTATAAATATGTTACAACCATATTCAGTATTCTATCCATCCTTTGAATAACATGTCACCATACGTGCGTACGTACGGCTTACCATCTCCACGTCGTGGTGTAATTGTTATTCAATAAATTATTATTTGGTTGGGTATAATAATGATTTGTAACTCATGTAAATAATAAATATAACATGATAATGATTCTGTATATATGATATAACATCCAATTATATAATATTTTAATATCAAAATAATGATATTGTCGCTCGTGCGTACGTACGGACTACCGTCTCCACGAACGCGATGAGATTCATTCTCCATCGTATCCATTCTAGTCTAATTCTCATTTTATGATTAATAATAGTATATAAGGACATGATATCATTCTGGATATGATTACAATACAACCTATCCATGACAAACATGACTTACGTAACAAAACATATAAAAGAAAAGAGTAAGTTAACACCCAAAACAACGATAATACTAAGATATTATTAACAAATCAATGTTAAAAGATCATATATGATATCATATTAATATATATGATTCTTGTATAATTTAATAACAATTATTTCACCATTATACAGTAGGTTAACATACCCCCAACCAAAGAAAAGTACAAGGTAAGGGTTTATTTCGCAATCTCTTCATTATTCGAGGTTGTTTATACGTAATAATCTACTGGGATCTCTTTATCATCCACATCCATGTTTCATAAAAATGTATTTCAAAACATTTTTACTATTTAAAAGAATATGGGTTAAAGTCATTTATACCCTTGTTTGACTTTTTATAAGAGTTTTGTAAAGGAATGTTTCTGTCGTTTTCCAAACAAGGTTCTTTTTAACCTTTTTGACAGAATTAAGGTAAGAATGTTTTTTTAACTTATACGGCGGGTGCAGCTATTTTCTGTCATTATAAAATCGTCGAAGCTTACCTTATATGCTTATAAGAATATTTTCAAAGAAAATGTTTTATTTTATAAATAAATGACTCTTAAATTATTTAAAAATAGAAAGATATATTTCTCTAAAAATAGTTTTGATTTCATCGATGTCAACATCCTTTGATGGATTTTACGCTTATATGAAGTTGATTTATTATGATACAAAACTTCTATATTGTATTGTAGTTTTTGTGATATGTTTGAATATGGATGTGCTATTTTTCTACCATTCATGGTTTATAATGAAAGTATTGACATTTCGTATGCTAGTTTTAATACGAATGATTATGTTATGTTTAAACCATTTCATATGGGAATGCATTGGACTTAATATGTGACGGGTGGAGCCCGCTATAGCTCCTCGATGCATCGATAGGTCTCATGAGACAAACTAGTGTCTTGGCAGAAGGACTTGACAAAATCTTATTTGTAGTCTTGTCACGAGACCTTCTCTATGTGGTTATGATAGTCTGGCATTATGCATTCCATCATTATGAATGTGGTTATTGATATTGCATGTGATTATTCGATTAGTAGAATATCCATGTGAATAAGTAAATGGAATTATTTCATTTTATTTTTTCCATAATATGTTTATGTTCAAGTTTAAAATGATTTTGTTTTAGTAATACATTTCCTTAAATGTTTATTCTTATTTATGAAGGTTTATGCAATATTGTTATCCTTACTGGGCATTTGAGCTCACCCCTTTTCTATGTTTTATTTTTTCCAGGATGTGAAGAAGTAAATTATGAATGACCAATAGGGATATTATGAGGGGATAATAGTGTGAACTATGGAGACAATATGTTGTTGTAGTATTTTTTTTACTTTATGATGTAATGTAACACTTTATGAATATAGCTAGTGTTTCCAAAGCTACTAAACCAATCGGTCTTTCGAGTTTTGATGTTTCTTGTGATCATGCCAATGTCATGTAATAATGCACCGACTCTGGGTAACTGGGGTCGGGCGTTACATTAACACTAACATTAAATCATTATATAATATTATAATGTAAATGAAACATATGAATGCAACATTAACATAAATCATGAAATTATAAGCATAGGTCAAGGAAAACCCTTGAGGAATCATAAATTAATGTTCTTAGGATAACCTCACATGAATTATACATAGTATATCAAAAAATAAAATAATTACCCTAAGTATTATAGGGCAGTAAAATTTTCTTCCCACTTGTCTCATTCATTTAATGTACATGAATTTGGGTGCCACATATATAATACGATAAAAGTATATTTGTTCACCACGTTTAGTCCCATGATTTTGGAGTAGAGGTTATATTAATCGATATATATAATAAATTAATATATTTAAATCTTGTTAAATAACATTTACTGTTAATGGGAATGGTTATTCACTACACAAATTGTTGGCAATGAAAATCTCAAAATAATTCCGGCAATACAACTGGTGTACATAAAGATTAATGGAAGGGTTTAATGGGAGTAAAATGAGGTCTCTTATTACCTCAAAATAATATTCATTGTGTAAGGTATGTGTAAAAAATTGAAAAAATGAAAGTTTAGATTTCAAAAGGCATAACTAAAATAGTGTTCTTGAATAAATTGGAGGAAGAGAAAATTACATACCATGTGAGGGGTCTTCTAATAGAGTGAATAAATCATATTAAATTCTTGGAAAAAACATGGGATGGATTTATAGATGTATGGGGATAGAATATTATTTTATAATATCATTTTAGTTTAGATGTGGGGGATGTTGTGTGGTTACTTATAGCTAAAGATAGGGCAATTCTTTATTAATTTGAAAACATGTGTTTTCGATATTCTATGATAAAATAATAAAAACCACATACCTTAACACGGTATTCTACTATGGTTTATTCCAAATAGTATTGGTTTCCAATATTATATATAGATTACAATGGAACATATTAATATAATACTAATGTTGATATGGAAGTGGGTCATTCTCATGGAGAATTGATATGAACTCTATAAAATTTAATATAGTTTAAAGAGTACTCATTATACAATAATAAAATTAAAAAAATAACTTAAAAAATTAATTATTTTAAATAAAAATATATATTTGGTCATTAATTAAATTTATAGCATTGATTACGTATCTTTTGGATATTTTGATGTCATATTACTGACCATATATTTATACCATAGTTAATTTTTAACAAAAAAATTATTCTATATTTTAAATTTCTAATAAAATCAACATTGGATAATTTTTATAATATGATTTATAAAATAATATTATATATATGAAAAAAATTCCAAAATATGATACTTTCCACTTTAAAATTAAAAAAACTTATTTGAAAAAAAAATCATTTTTTGACACCAAAAAATTTGTAAACATTATAGAAAATAAATCAGACTTCAATAAGTTATATTATAATTTATATTAATATAAATACTATTATAATATATTATTAAAATAAAATTTAAAGCAATAAATAATTGAATTAAGAAAATAGGATCTTAAATGAGAGTATATAGTTCCAGAAAATAACATTATTATTTCTTCATATAAAAATATAATTTTTATCAAATTAACTATATAATAATTAATGTATTATTAATAAAAATGGATTAATTTAATCAATATTACATTAAAAATAAAATTAAAAAACGTATATTACTATGGTCAAGAAACATAACCCTTTATTATGCCATTGTATAATCTATAGGTGTATTGTGAGATACTGGTTATTTTTTTGGGTTTTTTGATGAACATCCTTTGGAAATTATATCGATAATCATCATCATATCCTATAAGTGGTTTATCTCCAGATAAAGTTATTGAATCTTAGTTTGGTCTTCATCCAGGGGAAATACCAGGTATTTCATACCCCTCAGAAGCTTCTGTAATGGGCTTCCTAAGGTATGATCCTCGTAGTAATGTTCATAGCCACCTCATTATTTGTCAATTAAGATTTATGATAACCCTTATTATATTATAATCATGACCATCATTATTCAATAGCAATATTATCAATCGCTATGATTATAAATGGTAATTTATATTTTAGAGTATATATTTTTTAATTGGTCCAAAATAACAAATGTAGTGTATGTTTTTTCTATAACTATATTCTTTAACAAGGTGTTAATTCATTCAAAATGGTATTTTATTTTAAAAGGATTTGGTCATTACATGTTTTTCATCCAATTCAAAGGCTATATTTTCAAACACAATAACACTATAGTAGAAAATTCCTCTCAAAAACATTAGCTGGAAACAATAACATAAAGATCAACTCACTAACAATTATATGCATAGGCATTTCACTAATAAAAATATCTATTCCCTACCCATCACAGTATGGGTAGCGTCTTATTGTGTTTATTCATTGGGATATTCTTGCATTTTCCATATTTAGTACACATTAAAATTCTTTCACATACATATATTGAAAATAAATACAATATCGACTCTAAAAATACATTTTGTTTCTTGATTTCCCATTAACTTATGATCATTCTCAATGTTTATATTGTTCTTCATATGAGATGAATAATGAATAAAATTATATATCTTCACATGGAGAATTATATTGCATCATGTGTGTCATCACTAGTATGAAATTGATTTAATGGTTAGGATATAATATATAACTTCCCAATCATGGATGAATATATATATTAGCCTTTTAGTGAGATAGAAGTGTCTAAATAAAATTCATTTACATGGTAGTTTACTAATAATTAATCTTGGTAAATTAAGCTAAAATAAATCTAATAAAATGTAAAATGGATATATATACTCCCTTCTTGATGAGATATCATGTTATAAAATGATTGTATTACATGATATCTTTTATAGTTGTTTTCTGATTATTGTTTCATTGACTTGTCCTTTTTTAATTGGGGTTATGATTTCTTGCTACATACCTCTCTTAAATAATGGGTTAGACGTATTATTATTGAGTAATGATCCTATACCATTACACAATATATATATCCAAAAGCTCATTAAAATCAATTTAATTTATCTTTGTGAATATATTTTTTTTATTTCAATGAAATATATTTTATTCATTTTATACTGGCCATAAATTCAATTACATGTTAATAAAAATAATAATTATTTAAGTCAATTTTATCCCCTAATCAAAATATAAGAAAATAAAATAAATATATTTTTCATAAGATGAGAGAATATGATATTTTTTTTATAAAATAGATATAATTGTATTATTCAATGTTAAATAATATTTATCAGTGTATTTAAAACAATTTAACATTCCAATAAATAAAATTTTAATATTATTTAAATAACTATTTATTACATTATTGTGGAAATTATATTAAATTTATGCATTTAAGAAAAATAATAATTGTTTTACAATTATTTTAAGAGATATAACATAGTGTATTCATTAGAAATAAATGTGAATAAAAATTCACTAAGTGCAGTTATTTTAATTTTCACATGGGTATAGAACAAATAAATTGACCTTTGTTTTATACAAAATTATAACATACTCTAATTATTCTTTAAAAAACTATAATAAAATAGACAGGATACTCCCATGACCCTTATGTTTTTAGAGAATGAAAAATTAGATTTCCATATATGATCAATGAAGGACAGGCACTTGATATTCTCTCTCTAGAACATCGAATAAAAAAAGTGTCATTTTTTATATCATGAGACTCATGTTGATTTTAAAGAAGGAATAATATTTTGTAATTTTGGATCAAAAAATATTTCCAGAATAATAATGAATAGGTTAATTACATCAACACAAAGGAATGTCAATATTGAAATAAATTACGTTAGATATTTATTTTATTAAAATATAAAATAGTACATTACATGTGATGGTCCTATTAATGAATTTAGGAAAATATCACTGAGTTTTAAAGGAAAAATTGTTTATAATATTCACACCATATAAAATTGGTTTTTTTGGGATCCTTTATGTGGTAGAAGAGTGCTCACACTAAATTGACTGATTTTTTAATTTATTTTATTAAAATTATTTTTAAGGGTCAAGTTCTCATTCCAATTATTGAAAACATGTGTGTATCATTGTTTATATGGTCATAAATGGAGTAAAAATGTAAAAAAATGATAAACAATAGATTGGACATTTAGTTTTTTTATTTATTTTATTAAGAATACATTAATTTAATATAAATAAAAAATATGTTCATTTTTTCGATCTTAATAGGGTTAAAAAATCATTTATTTTCCTTTTAATATATTTATATATTAAGTACTATTTATTTTCATATATGTATATATATATATATAATTAAATATTAAATAGTGGTGCATCACCCCAATTATTCATCTCATTCAAACTCCACCATGCAAGAAAATAATTTTTTTTTAAAAATGATTAACTAATATTGGAGAGGCGTAGTAAGGGTTAGGAAACTCATACCCTATATTTTTATATATTAGATAAAATATATAAAATATATAAAATATATTATATATATATTAATAAATTTAGGTGTGTTTGTGTATTAAAACTATTTTTTAAATCCAAAATACTTAAAATAATTTTATTGGTTTCTTGAACCGGGCTTAAGAACCATATGTGAAACTAGAAAAATAATTTTTATTATTTAATTAATTAGAAAATATTAAATAATAATTGATTTTTTTTAATATTTAAATTATTTGAAAATAATTTTTATAGTGATCTATCTTGAGATATATCTTCTTATATATGTTTTGAAATATTTATTTTATTTTATTTGATTATTTGATGGTTTAAATTTCTAATAATTAATATAGAATAGATGTTGATGTTTTTTGAATTTCACCATAATATTTTAATATTATAAGAACACTATTTTATATATATAGTTATTAAATTTAATTTCCATTAGATATGATTCCATTATATTCTTGTGACTACATAATTATAAATTTATCAGTTACCCAATGAGGAAATTAAATTGACGATTCAAAGTGAAATTCAAACAAATTTGAAACACATGATAATTTATGATATTGTAACTTGCATTGTGCAAGACTCATGGGGTAAATCCACTTGGATTAAAGGTTATTTTATTATTAGTCAATAAAATAATAAGTAGACTAAATCTCATTATCATATACCACTTACTAATATTTTTTTATATATTATTTAATGTTTTTAAGATAACACAGTTGATAATAATTAAAAACATGATAAAAATAGATAATTGTGTGTAAGAATTTTTTTATAGTGCATGGTAAGTTATTAATATATGTTATCAAATATAATTATTAATATTTTTTCTTTATAAAACAATTATTTAAAAAACATATTTAATTAAAATACATCAACATAAAATATTAATATATGAACAACATTCATTTAATAATCTTAGAATAAAACCATAGATTATGGTTCTTGACAATTCCAAGTCAATTAAGATTACATTTATAATGGATTTTTAATTATAGAGATGGGTATAATTGACCAACATAACATTAAGAGAAGTGTTTATAACATGATCTGTATAATTTAGAGGTGGGGGTTGATTAAACTTGGATATAGGTTTTAAATATTAGAGAGGTCACCAATAAATTAAGAACCATACATTTAATGCAATGTTATATATTAATTTCTACCTAACTACCACTGAATAGTATTTAATGATAATAGTTTATCCTATGGAAATAGAAATAAAAATAACTTTAACTAGAATATCTAATGACCCACTTCTTTAGTGATATAAATAAAATGAAACTACATCCTTTCATTGAAATTTATAATGATGAGAAAAGGCTTTGTATATGTTTTTTGTTTCAGATAAGGGATCCTTTAAAAGATTTAATCATTAATTACGGTGTTTTAGTTTGTGATTATAGTTTTATAGATTTCATAGTTTCATAGTGTGATTAAATTATTTAAGTTATATTCAAGGGGTTAGAACCTATCATCTTATAATATCATGTGGTTTTGGGAACCCTGTGGAAGTCCCTGAGTACTCGGTGTTCATGATATATGGGAGGGTACACATGGGTATTATCGAATAGCCAATTCCCTATATCAAATTCCTAAAAACCTCATAAATTTATTAATAGTAATTTTGTTCTTATCCCTCAAACCATTTTTATTATCTTTTTATCCTCTATTAATTTATTTTCACCCTAGAAATCAAGATCCCACTCGAATATCCTATTTTCCTCATTATTCTCCTCCATTTTCACTTGAATCAACGCGGATTCAAGTATATTTTACCTTTCCAAATCCAAATTAATGTTTTCCCCCCTCATCTACCCTTAGTACCTATTATTCTTCTATTTACATTAATTATTATAAGGATTTTATTATCTTATGTCACCAAATCATGTTGAAATCTCTTTTAAACTTATAGATTCCTACACTCTTATCCAATAGAACTTTTAATGGCGTATTTTTCGTTTTTTTTTCTAATTTTTTTGGGAATAAATCCAGGTACAATTTTTTATGGATTTAATATATTTAGGATAAAATTTTATTAGTTCTATGTTGTTTTAATTATGGAGTTATCTATCCAGGATTTTGGGTAAATTTTTAAAATAATAATCCATGTTTTTTATTAAAGATAATTTCATTTTCATTATTGATAATTATTAATTTAATTCCCTAGTTGATGAAATTTTTTATAACTATTTTTATAATTTATTTAGTGTTCTTTATGATATTCATCAATGATCATTGAATTAGGAAGGCTCAGCTATGGTTATGGTAGTTCATCTCAACCCTTTGAATAATTTGTTAGGATGTGTATAGGAAAACCCTATGATTTATTAATAATTTGTAAATAATGATTAAATACAACTTTTAATAACTATGAAAGAATAAATTCCAATTGTATTATTTTATGATAGGTTAAAAAAATTCTAAAAAAGTTTATTTAATGTGAACCGACACAATTCTAAAATTATATATATATATATAAATATTATTTAAAGATTCTACTTAAAATTTTATAGAGAGTTGTTTAGGATAAATAAAATATTGTATATTTCATATCTATTTATAATAGGATGTTAAAAAATTTCATCATTAATTTTGTATTATCATGTTCAATTTCTTTATTTATAAACATACATAAACTCTAAACATTACTTGTTTTCATTATCTATTGATGTGCTTCCTTCTATAAGAGTTTAATAATTATTTTGTTATTTTTTTTAGAAAGGGTAAAATTTATTTTTATTTAAATAATGAGTTATGTGAGCGTGAATTATTATAGAATTATATTTTATAAAAAATTTATGTTTTATATAAGGGACCGTTTCTTTTCAAATTAAACAATATTAGTTATAAAACATTAAGGAAAACATAACCATGGTTATGTGATTGCATTAGTGGTGATGTAATGACTATGTTACTTATCCTGGAAGGAAATAGCCTTTTCTAAATTATGTGGTCTTTAGTAGTTACATATTCTCATCCTATAGAAAGATTATTTTTTCTTAAAATAGAATTTTTCATTAATTTTTAAAATAAAGTTTTTTTAAACATGACATAACATTTACAAACAATGAAATATTAATTTTTCATTATTTTTTTTATTGATTTTGGTTTTATACAAGGATTATAAATAAAAATATTATTTTTAAAAAAAAATTAAATAACAATAATTATTAAGGTAAAATTAAGATAATGATATCAAGTATAACCTATTTTTTTGGAAAATGTTATGAAAAAATCCTTCTTTTCGTATGAAATCTTTTATTAAATGAATATATTCATTAATGTGATGTTTATTATAGAGAGTCTGTTTTTTGACAACATTCAATAGTGTATAATAATTAGTGTATATTCCTTGCATAATACACTACTTTCACTTTTAATAGTTTCTTTAATTTATTATATATTCTTTTCATTAGGTTTTATATGATGTATTAACAAAAATAAAAAAATGTAATAATTATGTATTTGACTACATTACAATTATATTGATGTTGTGTACTTCTTTGTGTTCCATTATGTATTACACATATATTATATATTCTTGTGTTAAAATTATGTATAACATTAATATATGATTTTTTATTTTGAAAGTTAATGTGAAATTGACAAATATATATATTTTTCATTTAGAACATCATTTATTATGATTGACTAGCTATTTGAACGTTACTACTATGTTGATTGAACATAAAGACAATATAAGTGATATACTTTTTAATATTTTATTATTGGTGTAAATTATATCGGGAATAATAAATATGATGGTCTCAAAACACCCTATCTCTAGTATAAATGTTCTCATATCCCTAATGGGATGGGTTGTAAGATTTTCATGATTGTTATATAAACCATCCACATTCTGCTACGATTGTTCTCTAGGATCCTAACATTGTAACATATATCCTTATACACTTGAATATGTATATAGAGATATTTATATATATATATCTGAGTTGTAATTATCTTGTATTGTAATCATGGTACATGTAATAGGATCATTTCTTATCCTAAGAATTATTCTCAAAATAGGGTTTTATATGTATGGATCCTCCTGGTATAGAAGATATTCAATAAACCTTTAGTTTATTTATCAAATATTTGTATTTTAGTGTCAATAAGTCTTTATTTATGATTTTCTATGTGAATATTTTTTATATAGTTATTTAAATTTGTATATATGTTCATACAAACACCTGGTTATTCACATTAGATATAAGACATCATTTTAGTGTCCTACTAGACATTAGTTTTATCCAGTTTATATGCATAAAGTCTCATGTTGTATGATTTTTATTATATTTATATAGAGATGTTTAAGTTATCCTTTATCATTTTATAACAAATTCAAAATTTATATTTAGTGGTACTTAAAAACATCCAACTTATGGATGAGTCATTCTAGTCTTATATGGGTAAGTGGTGATGAATTTTTATGTTAGTATACGTTGGTAAATCATTCCCCAAAGATTATATTTGACCAAAATTTATTATCACTATCCACTAGGGATAAAGAAATTCTCTTGGGGTAGATGTATCGTGACTCAGGTTCCATTCAAGTATGTGTGCATGGATCTTTTTTGAAAGTGGAATCTAATCTATATTAGGTCAACAAAGATTTGTTTTTCATAGACACAAGCTAAAACTTATGATACATGACAAGTAACCCATAAATATGTCTTATTATTCTATTTATAGTGAAATGAAATGTAACATGGGGATGTATGGGTAGTGACTAGGCACCACAGGTTCACATGATGATCTTTTTTACTTGGATACAATTGGATGGTACACAAGAAGAATATTGGGTTAGTTGGGAGAGAAATTTATTATTGATACAGTCATAATTTAATCCACTAAAACATTAGCACATGATAATTTTATTATTATAATAATCAATAATTGTTAATTTCTATAACTAATTAAAAATTATATTATATTGAAAATTGTTTCCCTCATACCATTTTAGTGACAATTTAGTTAATTAATATCGCTAATATTTAAAAACATACCGATATTTATTAAATATTTATTTATTAACCATTTTTTATTATAATTATTTTATAAACATTTTTCTTGAATGTTTTTACAATTTTTTATAGTAATATTTACTAACAATTATATCTATTATCATTTATGTGTGTATTTTAGAATTATTAAATGTGTTGATAGCCAATGTGTTTTAATTTTTTTCTATTATTATGAAGTATATAAAATATATGATTTAAACTTATAATGAAGTTATTTGTCCTTATATTTGAGAAATTTTTTAGATATCTATATCTACCTATTAATAATATGTTTTTTACATGGGATTGATGATATTAATGAATCATTGGTAATATTTTGAATTCTAGTTTCTTTGTATGCTATAGTTTGTTTCCATACCATGATTTCCTGATATATTTGATAATAGATTAGTGAAATTCTTGAATTTTAAATGGAAAATTATCTTTTACAACTAATTTTCTAAGATGTGTTAGAAAATTAACTAGTTAGTGACTTTTGAAATGGTTTTTTATTTAAAATATCCCTTATCTAAGAAGTGTAACATATAAATATTTTACAAGTTAATTTAATCTTTTCCACATTATATATTTTATATAATACATAATATATCTATTATTATGTGAAATTTTTAAGTTTGGTTTCTTTTTCAAGAAGAAACACGTTAATAATTCACTCTATGAAACATATCGATTAGGTTGTGGTAAATGTGATAAAATGTTTCGCATGTGTTACAAAAATTATCAACATCTTTTGATATCTTTTTTTAAACACACTGCTGATTTCTACCGGAGTGCAATATACAATAAATCTTGTAATTCAAATATTATTATAGTTTCGACCAAGACATTGGATTTGAATTTACAAATAATATTAAATAAAGTTTGGAAATATTATTTACACATATATATAATGTTAATCCTTTGGTGATAAATTAGTTAGAAATAAATGTAAGAACTAATTAAAAATATACAAAATTTATTTTCTAAGAAAATTATTTTCTATGTACAAATAATATTTTTTCTCAAAAAATTAATCAAACCACTTTTGATGAATTTTTTTAATAATATTTATATATTATATATTCAATAAAATATTTTGACACTTTTCAAATAGATTTTATTTAATATAATATAATAATAAATTCAATTTTTTGAATAAAAATATATATTGTTCGAAAAAGAAATTTTACCGCCTCTTAAGGGAGAACTTATTTTAAATACAATTTTTAATCTTTTATATTTTTTATTTGAAATAATAATAATCAATTTTGAAATAATAATATATAAAATAACATTTGTTGAATTTTTTTTCATTTTTCTCAGATGTTTCATTTTTTAATGACTAGTGAAAGCAAAGAATTTTAATTTATTTTTTTTCATCTAATATATTTATATAGTTAGATTAAATTTTAATTTGTTTTTTTAGTATAATTAATTCATATTTACATCAATTTTGTAATTTATTTCATTAAAAAAATCTTCACATTGAAATTGGATATAAAAACATTTCAATATTTTAAACATTTTTTCTTTAAAATCACACTTTCACGAAAAGTATGTGGGATTAATTTAAAATTTATTTATGAAAAATATATCATAATAATTTCAAAAAATGGATTCCATATTTTAATAATAATAATTTATTCTATCTAATCATTTAAAAAAATTAAGAATTTATTTTAAAAAATTTATTTAAATTAATTACAGTAAAGAAGGTTAAAATCGGTTTACTTAGTGGTTAAAGATTAATTTGTGGGACCAAATAACCTACAAGCATATCTTGAAACCATTGGATATAAATATTTAGACCAATTACACAATTTTATATAAAATGGAAAATTTTTGGAGTCACATGATCTAAGGGAGACAACCCAGAAGTATTTATCTTGTTATATTTACAAGAATGTCACTCCTCCCAAATAAAAAATGGAACTTGCCTAACTCACTTTATCACGCATATCAATCACCTTAGATCATAAAAAAAATCAAAAATAATATCCCAACTTCCCTCTCTTAATCCTATAATCCTACCTTTGGGGAAAATCCAACCAAGGATTTCCTTTGGTGCAAACCAAATTGAGTTACCTAAACAAGATGTATCACTATTGAAAAAGATATTTTGTTTCATTTCATTACCCACTCCATAAATTATTACTATTCAATTATTATATAATAAACTATATATTTTAAACATACTAATATTTTATTATTTTAAGGTTTCAACCTTCACTCATACACACATCCTTAAAATGTTATATGCAACCATTGTTCATGTGTTTGGCGAACTACCACCTTGGGAATTGAAGTCAGTCATTCTTCCATTACCACCATTCAAGGTTGGGAATAATGATGTAATTTAAATCTTTATATTATATATATTATATTTAGGATATATTTATACTTCTATAATTTCTATATAACATATACATTTATGATTTCCATTTTTAAAAAATATGATAACTTCATTTGTGCACATGTGGACTACCACCACCTCAAAGAGATGTGCTTTGTTCACACATTACCTAAAATGTATTAAAGAGGGATTTAATAAATTTATATGCAATATATGACATCATAATTATAATTTATTTATAAGATATATAAATAAATTTCATTTTCTTTATTTCTATCTATAAGATAAGAAATTAGAAACAACATTCATGCGTACGTAAGGCCTACCAGCTCCATAAATGGTTTATTACATTTCTTATTTGTATATTATATATATTTTTATTTTTATTTATATTATAAAGATATATGATACTAAAATAATAATTTACATTAAGGATGTAATCCAATCATGAAATATGTAATAGGATCAATATTAAATGGTCAAAAGATGTAAAAAACAATATAGTTATTACCCAAAACGTAGCATTAACATGGAATTATTATTTAATGGGTAAAATGAAGTCATAATAAAATAATATATGTAATGATATATTATAATTTGTTCTTTCAAATATTCATAATAAAAGTATACTTATTATATATTAGTTTCGAACATGTATAAAGAATGTCAAGATTTAAGGTAATGTGTTTCTCATCTCACTTGTATTTCAATGAGATATATTCCATATTTGCCACATATAATTATTTTATAGGGTATATAATACAATTTTAAATGTTATATCATGATATTATAATAAATAATTATATTAAAAGATTCAATTTATTATAATATTTAATTTACATCATCATTCAAAAGTTACTCAAGTGGTAAGGGGATTTATAGTCTCGCTTATATTTCTTCGAGACATATTCCTTATTCAACACTCATTTATTAGTCATCATGTCTGTACTTCCCTTGAATGTATTCTATGATTATTATAAAAAAATTATTGGTTATTTACATATATATTTTATGATCTCTCTTTCATGGTGTTTATGGTTCAAATGTTACCAAATCAGTAAAGTAATTATGACTCAATTATCATTCATATACACACATGACTTATTATGAACTTATATTCTTATAAAAGATGTATATTATTCCCTTTGACATGATATATCATGTATATAATTATTTTAATGATATTTTAATATTCATGTAATGTTATTATTTCATGGATATTATGATTAAATATTACCAAACTGTTAATTGATTACTTCTACAATCCCATCATTTATCGATATTGTTTAAGATTATGCTTCAATTAATGAAATGTTATGGTCCATATCTCAATAATTGTAAATAGATTTATTATCCTCTAGTTACTAATTATATATTCATGAAATTATATAATTTTACTACTAATTGTTACTTAATATATTTTAGAATTTAGTTTATGGAAATTGGACATTATTTTTACTTCTGTTGGAAATTTGTTGTCCTTCAAAACCATGTTTGCAATAAATGTTATAAAAAAATATACAATATTATCCATTAAATTTTAAAATAAAATTTTTACCATGTTTTTCCATTTGAAAAATTGTTTTAAAATGGATATTATTTTAAAATTATAATCAATTCTTTTTTCTAAACATTTTATGGCATAAAAATGAATGTTTTGCATGTACAGAATTACCCTCCATTATGATGACCATTTGTTGAAGCTACCTTTTCAAGTTTAAAATATTTTTTAAAAAACAATATTAATATCCTTTATAATTTTATTACACTTTCAATTCATGTAAAATGGTTTTCAACATATTTTCACATTTTTTTATAAGTAATAAATTTATTTTCAATGGAAAAATGGTTTTAAAAAATTTTCAGATATTTCTTTATAACATTTCTAGTTCTTTTCAAAGAAAAATTTTTTCAAACAATTTTCATGATTTAAAATGTTTACAAGTAATTGATTATGTGTTTTCAATTATATTTTATAATAAAAGTTTTTAATTTTATTTTCTATGAATAATTTATAATTATTAAAAGATATTTTCAAATAAAAATGTTTTAAAAATGTTTTAAAGTATCCTTTATATGTTTTAAAGGATATTCTCTGAGAAAAATGATTCAAAATGTACTATATTTTAGTAACATTTTTTCAAAGTGGAAATTATATTTTTCTTTAAGATTTGTTTTAAATGATTCTAAATTTTTGCTTCATACTTTATCAATTTTTGTTTTCAATGAAAAGGATTTTCAAAATGTTCAAGTTTTTTTAAAACTAATTTCAAAGAAATGTTATTTCCCATAAGACATTATCTAAGTGATCTTGAAAATTGATTTCCATATATGATGATATCCATTGGTATAGTTTAATAATTACTAGGGATATGATCGAAGGATACGATTATTATTCTTTCTTAATTTTTTACGATTAAGATGAAATGTTTTTTACAAAACTTGCTTCCCTTCTATGGGTTATACCATGATAAAATTCTTTTGAAACCCCCTTCCTTTCACAGGTTATTAAATGATGAAATTATTTTGAGAAAAAACTCTTTTACAAATATTATGATATGACATAATGCTTATGATACCCATTTTATGTCACAGTTTATGATATGATGTTTTTAAAACCCGTCTTTTTTTATTAGACATGATATGATGAATGTTTTACTATCTTGTAGCAAAGATATGTATGATTTATTTATGTTATGGGTGGGGTATATATATCCCTATAATTAATTTCGTAAATATTTATATCTAGTTAGATAGACATGGATACAATAGAATGTTAAATTGGTTCAGTAAAGTATTGTGTCTTCTAAGATGGTCTTGGGAGTGATTCTTGACTACTAAGATGGTCTTGGGAGTGAACATTGACTGCTAAAACTATTTGGGGAGTAAAACAATTACACTACATGAAATAGTTTGTGGTTTGGGATGGTGGAAGGACCTGCTCAGTAGGTGTACACCCATAAAGTTTCATGATAGTTTTTTAAAATGGATATTGACTTATAGGGAATAATTTTATATGATTACCTATATGCCCAAAATTCTATTCATTATTCTTGGATTATTTTCCGATGGCTTATGATCTTGATTCCAATATTATTCATGTCTTATGATTGTCTAATATTTCTATCATGATTCATTTTTATGTTATTTTTTTGTAGGGTATGATTTTACAATTTTATGCTCATGTTCTCATACCGTTATGTTTATGTTATTATTACATATATCCTTTATTTACCCTTAATGGGAATCTGAGCTCACTGTTTCTTATGTTTTTTTTACCATTGTTATGAATAATTGTTTTAAGTTGGACTAATAAATGTGAATATATTTTTTTGAAGCATTGATAGCCTTTCACCAAGAGATATGTTTTCAATCCAGGATTCAAATAAACTAAACTATTATGGTTCTTAGTCATGTGCTTTTTTAATATGATGAATATTCATCTAGAATGATGCCATATACATGTATACTAAGATTCTTTTACTATAGGGGTATTATGTAACTTGCTACATTCAAGTCTAAGTCTTTCATACAATACAGGAATATATTTTCTTTTAATAAACAGTTTTCCAATAACATTTTAACAAATTTTAAAACCTATAATATAATTTAACACAACCATCATTCAAATTTTAAATTATTTTCACATGATTCTTGAAAATTAATTATCCCAGTATTTATTTATTGAACCAATAATTTTATCATAAAATTATTTTTCTAAAAAAATACTTTAATATGATTTTTTCTTAAATAACTTATGAAACTCTTTACATAAGAAAAAACTATTTGATAAAATAAAATAACATAAATTCTCATATCAAGATCTTGGTTCTTATTTAAGACTATAAAGTTTTTTGGCATGTTTCAAAACTGAATTTAGAAAAAAAGGATTTTCAAAACATGTATTTTGTTCTATATGAACTTATCCCATTATAAAACCATATAAAAAGAAAAATTTACAACTATGTGATATAATCAAATATTAAAATGAGATTCATAGGTAAAAAAAGTGTCCTACTAGATTCCAATCCAGATAATATAGAAATTTTTTCATCATTTTCTATACAATTTTATTGATTACAACCTTTATCTACACATCTAAATTTATTTCTAATCATTAAACCAAGATTGTCTAACTTAATCATATTGAATCATTTTTTTCCTATAATTGTATGATCATATTTCCTATAAAATAATTCATTTACCTTGTTCCCCTCGAGCTAGTTTAATTCCACCTACATAGATAAAACCTAACTTTCATCCACTGTGGATTCATTTATTGACAAAGGGTCCAAATGAGATTAAATAGAAGAAAACTTTACAAGGATTCCAACACTCCATCTATTTTTAATTCTTTCTTATAAAATTACTATAATAGTTTCTAAAGGGTAGTTCTTAAGGGTTTTTGGGTCTCTAGTCATAAATCTTTTTATCTCCAAAGCATCAAACCTTTCATGATTTTGTTTCGAAAATCAAGTTCCTATTCTTATTCATTTTTGCTAAAAAGATTCTCAGATCTCATGTTATCAATGAAATCACCTATTTCATAAAATTGAGTTACATTATAATCAAAATGGTCTCTTTTATAAACTTTTATGCGTGTTGGTTATTTAATACTATTTGATCATATTTTCAAAAACATTATATACTTTTTAAGTAGAATAATATCCTTTAATGATTCCATATTCATATTTCCGGTCAAACAACAAATATTATCCACGGTGTTTAGAATATTAACCTTACATCTAAAATACATATAGTATCTAGCATTTGTATTTCTATTATTCCATAGCTCACAATGAATTTTTCTTTAAAATATATCTAATTAAGACACTTTTTATTATATAACATGTTGTGTTCAGAGTCCATCCCAAAAATGAGTAGCTAGGTTACATTCACATAACATTGTACTATAAATTTATTACAGAATCTTAGTACTCTATTCAATAAAAACATTTTGAAGTGGTGTCTTAGGTGTAGAAAAATAATTCTTTATACTATGTTTTGTATGATAGGAATTAAACTCTACATTTTTATAATCTTATCAGTTATCACTTCATAATGAAATAATTATGGAATAAATATATTTCTAGATAAACATTCAAAAAAAATAAAAAAATTATCACTTTCCACATATAAACATGTAATTAAATCTATAATTTTCATCAATGAAAATATAAAAAAATATTTCCCACCTAGACATGAAAGTCAATATGGTAGACATAAATTTTCATGAATAGGTTATAAGTTTTTATAAGTAAAAACCTCTTTACTCGGTTCAAAGTATGACTTCTTTTGCTTTCCCTTTTAACATTCATTAGAAATATTTTTTTTATTCGATTTATGTTGAGGTAAATATGAAACTAAATTTCTTTTTGAATAATTTTCTCAAAGAATACACATTAAAGTGTTAAATATTATTTACTATATCCATGAATTATTTGATTCATTATTTAGATATTTCACATTATTTATACTCAAAAAGTTGAGATATATGTTATAGACGTTCTCTCTTTGTGGTGACATAAATATTATAATTTTATCTTTAAGAACATAAAATTAATTATTTTAAAATCAAAAAAAACAATCATCATAAAGATGATAGATACTTGTCAGATTTTTCTTTAAACTATTTACATAGAGAACTTTGTCGATAAGGATAGAGTTCTGATTTCCATCATATCCAACTCCCTAAATCCTTCCTTTATCATTATCCACAAAAGTGTCAGGACCTCCATCTATCATTGATAAATAGTTAAAATATGATAAACATCCCATTATATTCCTTGATAATCCATGATCCTTATAACATAATTTATTTTTTTCTTGGATATTGGTATACCTAATGTAAAATTGAAAAATGAAATATTTCAGTACCTATATTTTCTTATTTCCATTATGGATATAAATGAAGGATTTATGAAATCAAATTTTTTTGGTGTCCAAAACCTTCAGCACCCAATTTCAGAAAATATTTTGAGAAAAAAATTTACTACAATGAACTATGAGTTTTTAAAATTAAAATCAGTTCTATAGAATATTTTCACACAATAATGAAAATATGTCATTTTAGGAAGAAATAAATTCTTGGAACTATATAATATACATCTCTTGTAAAACTATGGGTTTTTACCTTGAATTTCTATTATGAATAATTCATTATGAGTTTTATTGTTACCAATAATCTAATTTAATTAATTTTAACCTTCTATGAATACACTTGTAGAATCATTAAAATAATAAACTTCTTTTCCATATTTTCAGTTTTATTTCCATGTTCAATAAATGATGCTTCATAATTTTCCAATTTGGTTGTAAAAATTATCATTTTTTATTAAAGTCCTATTTTTCATTAAAAATCACTTCAGCGGATTTATTAAGATTTTTATTTTTCTAATTTAAGAAATCAAATTTACATTCTGACATATAACAATATTCATTGAGTTCCTTAAATAGGAAATTTGAAATTTCTGGTTTTGTCTCCTGATCAATACAATAACAAGGATATACCTCATCATTCTGTTCTGTGAAACATATATTGGACTATTGATTTGAATACTCAACTTATAATTATGAAGATGAAACATCCCTAAAATCCACTAAACCACTCCATGTTTCCTTCTTGGATTTCTTAAATGTATTATTATAACTATCATTTTTTGAATTATTTCATTCTTGAATTTTTTTTCATCTTGAAGTTGCATTTAATCATGATTGATATGTCTAGGATTTCTTCACTTATAAAATTTTAATTCCTGAGAATTTACCTATGAATTATTATATTTTTTTAATGGTTTTCAAAAAATTATTCTCTATTTACTGAACATTTTGATATTTCTAGAACAGTGACAAAACTCACTATATAAATATTACTACATATAGATCTCCATTATATGACATAGTCATTTTAACGTCATTATACATATTATAATTCTTTAGAGTTTATATCATTTAAGTGTCATTATACATCTTAAATAATCAATTTTCTCCATCATTATCTTCCACATCTTCATCAAACATTATTCGAGTACCAAAAATATCTTTTATTTTAAATTTTTTTACTTTTTTTAGGTGTCTAAAGTTTGGTAAAATACCTCTTTATTTTGGTGAATGTATCATGAGAACATTCAAGGCATGATTTTTTTTAGTTGTATATTCCCCTAAATTAGTTACATTTTTTATAATTTTAATAATTATTTCATTCAACTTTGTGATAAGTTCAATATCTATTATTCTAAAACATTCATAATTTAGTATGGATGTATTATATTTGGGGTCTCATATGTTATGTATCTTTTCATAAAAATATAGAATAGTAGTATAAATATCATAAGCTTTTTGAAATTGAAAAACTATCTTAAAATCATCCAGTCCAAATCCATAGATTATATCATTCATAACATTATAATTTAAATCATAGTTTTTTTCAATTTCTACTTCCCATTTTTTTTGGTTCTAGATATTGAATTTTGTAAGGCTTCATAAGATTAATATAAAACTCCAGACCAAGGTTCTTTAGATTTATAATCATATGTTCCTTCCAATATCCATAATTCCCAATATTAAAATAAGTTCCTCTCACCATTTTCATTCTTTCTCTATTATCATTCATAGCAGCCATTATTAAAGAGATCTTTATACACCATCATCTTACTAGAGATAACTAATTAATAATAGCCTCTAATACCAAATTATTTCAGATATTAAAAATTATAGGACTAAATAGGTGGTTAATTGAGTTCATTTTAATATTTAATTACTTAGAAAAATCTCCATCACTTTTTTATGACTCACATCTATTCAATCAATTAAAAGATATTACATTTGGGAAAAGACATAAAAAGAGACATGATCATTATAATTTCTATTGGTTTGGGGAATTCAATTCCCCGAGTCCACTACATGAAAACTTCTATTGATGTGTGTGGATACTTTAACTAGTAATGTATCTTTTTGGGGGACAACCCAGACTTTTTTCAATGACTTCAAAACTAAGTGTAAGTAGTCAACACATAGTACAAGCATAATGCCTTTGATCCAAGCTTTGGAAGACTTTAAAATAAATAGCCTTCAATGGTTATCTATCTTGGAACCATTATAACTAAAGATAAAAACTAAAATAGTTTAAAATTATAATCTCACATATACAAATGAAAATATTATTGAAAAGAATGATCTCTAGGAGAAATAATATGAATTGTAAGAATATAATGTAGGGTTTTATAAATGAATCAAAGATTGAAAATAAAACATAATTAATGAAAGGAGGATTCATTATCTATATTCTTATAGAAAAATTAGTGTTTGTTTTGATGTTTTGAGAAAATAATTCTATATGCTTTCGTTCGCATCACATTTATAGGGATAAGTCTGTACTCACATAGCACAATTTGAAACACATGAACTGTCTCTTATATTAAAAACACTACACTTGATCCATAAAAATCAGGGATCAATAAAACAAATTTCTTCATGATAAGTCCACATAAAAATTATATAAAAACAAAATATATCTTCATTTTTAATTTTTCTCAGTACCAAGTTCTTATTATATTTTATTTTATCTGAAATAGTAAATCCAAAATTTCTGGATTATATATAAGAATTAAATACATCACTCTAGTTATTAAACTATACTAGATGTAAAGACCCAAGTATTTATTGAATAATGATTTTCCATTTAAATTAATATTTATGAATAAGATATGAATTTTACGTTAAATACGATACTTTTTCTGATAGCATACCGGGCACACAATAATGGGTTTCTCTGAAATCTTACGTTGCACACAACATTATGTTATACTAAAAAATAATACAATAATATTATTATTACATTAAATGGTTATTAACACATAGCCATTGGAATGGAAGGAATGAATAGTATCAATTGAATTTTTAAATACAGTCTACACATTTTGAAATAATTATTCATTGGTTAAAAAATTTATTAGAAATTGAAATAGAAACTAATTTAATATAAATGATGAGTTTTTATGAAAACCAGTTTAAACGATAATAATTGTGTTTATAAAATCGTATCATTATTTAGTTATTATTATTTAATGAAAATTTCTATTATATATTGATTATAATATTTTAAATTCGTTATATATGTTTTCAAGATATTGTGTAAGAACAAATTCAATTTTTCAGATAAATGAATGATTTATCTAAAATGTGGTTTTACTGCCTTTTGATGGAGAACCCTTTTTAAATATAGTTTTTGTCACTTTAATATATTCTATTTGAAAAAAGATACTTCTTATTTAGATTTGGTGCATCAAAATTTAATTCGTATGAAATTTTGTTATTTTTCTGATAAAGATCATATTTTTATGATTATTGAAAAAAACTACATTTTAATTCAAAACTACCATTTCATCTAATTTATTTATACAGTTAGATTGTAATTTTAATTAGTTTTATAGATTAATTAGATTAATTTTTTATAATATAATCCAATTTTATTCATTTTAAGTAATTTTACATTCAAATTGGACATAAATACATGTCAATCTTTTTATAGTTTTTACTTTTTAAAAACCCTCTTTTTGGTTTTGATTACATGAATTAATTTTAAATTAATTTCTGCCAATTATGTGTTTTGAATTTGGAAAAATGGATTCTATATTTGGAATCATAAGGTCTAAATTGTTTAAATATTTACCTTTTTAAAAAAAATTATCAATAGTAACTACCGAAATTATATTTATTTACTATGGTTAAAGGGTAAATCTGGTAAATAAGGGTCAAAATAATTTATAATAATATAAAAAAAATTAAAATTCACATCTTAGTCCTATTATATGAGATATTTCCTTCCTTTTACATCCTTGGGATGATTTTTGGGACCCCATGGAGCCATTTGGGTGTGATGATGACATGTTATTAAAATTAATTTAATGTAAAGAGAATTATAACATAAATATGTATCATTTACTAAACCAATTTTATTATGGGTTTATATAAAAGATATCTTCAACTATAAATAATAATTATAAATATAAAAATATATCCTAAATCATCGTAATAAAATCATAATTTTTATACATTATATAAATATATTTAATTTAAACACAATAATGATGCATTGATTCCTTCATTAATAAAGGATTTCAATAAATGATATTATAAATATAAAAATAAATATTATTTGACACAATTAAGGTCATACATGAATTATCTAGGTTAATATTACATGTTATTATTTATTTAGTGTTTTTCAATGGAATCATGTTTTTATGAATTTGTAAAAATGTCAACTATGAATAGTGTCTAAAATCTACAAAATGCATAACTCAAAATATAAAATATTTTATAAAATGACATTAAATCAATAAAAATATATTATTCTTAAAATTGATTAATATAGGTCTAAATATTTCTTAAATG
The DNA here is from genome assembly GCA_963277665.1 of Viscum album. Taxonomy (NCBI): domain Eukaryota; kingdom Viridiplantae; phylum Streptophyta; class Magnoliopsida; order Santalales; family Viscaceae; genus Viscum; species Viscum album. The sequence goes on along the minus strand of OY728131.1, from coordinate 776,854,294 downwards.
ACTTATTTTGGATTGTTTGACAGGATATATTAATTACATTGACCTGTAGGGTGTATATAACATAATATCATAGAATGATTAAAAATGGTAAAATAAGGGTTAAATAAAAAATAGAAGGATAAAAAAAATTCAAAACTTATATAAAAATTATTTTATGTTGGTTACATGAGCCAAAGTCATCTTGTCTTTGAATTAAATGTTTTTTGGACAATTTTTATATGAAATTTAATTTATAATAAATTAATATTTCAAGACTTTCCTATACTGCCCCTCCTCCCTCTGATGAAAAGACACCTCCTCTACCCACATACTCATACCTATAAATCCTTTTGGATCATCAAAATTATACTCAAATAATCACCCAGCATCCCTCCCTTCTTTCTGTAATCCTTACATTTGGATGAAGGCAATTCAAGAAGGATTTTTTCCTCAAATAAAAAGAAGTTTTTTGATTTATAGGTAACATCTTCTCTCAAGTTCCATTCCTTTATTTTCCTTATTCACTCCCTATAATCTTTATAATATTTGATTATATAATAGCACCAGTATAATAAATATAATAGGTTTTTGTTATGATATGGATTATAACTACACTTAAAAACACCACCACCTAATGGATATGAACATACAGTTTCTGTGTACAGCAAACTACTGCCTCACGAAATGATAATTGTTCAATTTTCCCCTACCACCTATCATGGTGAACATTATTATGGAACAATAATTATATATGATATATATTTGGTATATATTGTCCCTATACTCCTATAATTTTTATTTAAAACATAAGTTTATGATTTCCAATATGCATAAATACAATAAGTTTATTTTAAGACGTAAGGAGGATCACCCCTCAATGTGATATGAATCGTTCATGCTGTACATGGAACGTATAAAGGATGGTTTTACTAAAAATATAAGTCATACATGAAATAAATATAATACTGGTCTTATAATATAATTTTTTCATTTGATTATTAATTTTTAAATGTGAAAAACAAAAGAAAGTAGCGTTCTGGTGTGCGTATAGCCTACCGTCTCCATGAACGGTGAATTTAATTTCTTATCTCCAAATGTTATGGACTATTATAAATGAATATATATTGTATATATATGATATTTAAATCATGAATTTCATTCTAGAGATGATGCAGTTTTGACAAAATAGATAATTTATATCAACACAAGTTCATTTTTTGACTCAAGTACCGAATATCGACAAAATGACCAATATTAACTTAAATAATTATGTAATTTTTATAACATGGTAATAGGTTATATATAATGGAATAGTAAAATTGAAAAAGGTTCTGATGAATGTTTAAATTGACATATGTTTATTATTTTGGAATATAATGAATGAACGTGACAAGCCAGACTTAAGGTAACGAACTTCATCTTAATCTCCTTTCATTGAGGCATGTTTTGATAATATACACATCCTTATTTTATAAAGTGTATATGAATCCCCTTTGAGTTTTAATTTCAGTCAAAGAAAATATTTTTCCTATGAAGCATATTATTTAATATAAAAAGATATACTTTTATTATATGCAGCGATAATGAACTCTCCTCCACCATAACCATTATTTGATATTTGGATTCTTCTATAATCCAGAATGTTTTTAAAAGAAAAATTAATCTCCTATACCATTCTTGGGTGTTTTGGTATTCAAAATGGTTTTTTAAATGGATTGACTATTTCACTATCTTGAAATTATTTCCTGTGATTTTAAATGAAATTTTATTAGTGAAATATTGGTATTTGAAATATTTTATGTACTGTGATTATATAAGGGTACATGGACATTTGACGGGTGGTTACATGTTAAACCAACTATGGGTGGTTACATGATAAACCAAATTATGGGTGTTTCTATGATACACCAAGTACATGTGGCTACATTATAACCTCCAATGAATCGGGTATGGAAGTCGGTCGTATGTTTATTCCATTAAGTGATATGTGTGGAAGTTGACTGTATTATTAATCCATTCATATATCTTTATGTCCAAAGTTACCTTTATATTTGTTACATTGCTTTATATGGGCTTTGTGGAAATATTTTGGTTACCAAAATGGTATGAAATGATATTATATTCAATGATGTGATTTCGCTTCTTCTTAAAGGTGAAAAGTTTTAATTTATGATAAATTTTTCATGGCTTACATGTTTTTTCATGATTAATAGTTTTAATTGATTTTGAATCCCTTAATAAGATTTTTATGATCTTCCCAAGTTTGGAAATGATTTTCATAGGACATAAATAAAAATAGAGACAAGTATGGGATGAAGGAAAAGTTATGGTGATTAAACATGAAAAAAACTCTCATTTCTTATTAAAAGTATTATTATTAGTGTATAAACATATACTGTTGGAATTGTCCACATTGTATTTCTATGTTTTTATTATGTAATTGTTATGAACTAATTATTTAATGATCTAAAACTAAAAATATTATCATTTTAAATTCTTGACTTAAGTCATGATTATGTAACGTTTAAGGTGGGGGCCTTAGAGATTGTATCTAAGTTCTATTTAGATAACTATAGAGGTTTGGGTGTTATTTAATCATAAGTGACATGTTTAATATAACTAAAATGGTTATAATATTAGAAAGAGTTATAGTTATATTAGATAAAATGAATGATTTTATGATAACATGAATAAGTATACAATGGTATTTACCATCCATATAAGATAGTATATCATGATTTTACCGATATACTCACATTGACATTTTTTGTTTTAGTAAATGGATGGATCTAGTAGGCACCAAAGTAACAATGGATATTAAGGAAACTAGGGTATTTTTATGAATAAGAAACTGAATGAAATTAGATATGTAATGATAAATCATGAGGTTATTCCTACAAAACTATACGGAGACATAATTGACCACTTAGACCTTATTGATTTTTCTAATGAATTATATATGAGAGAAAAGAATTCCTATGGAAGTTCACATAATAATCCAAAAGCTATGTATACTAAAAAAATATACGTGTAAAGGATGTGGATATAAACAAATAAAAAAATGTATCAAAGGGATGAAAACATATTATAGATATAGAAATGAAGGTCATAAAGAAATAACTGCCATATAAAAAGTAAAAGTTTAGTTGGCTCTAAGAATGAAATGGAAGTTATTTCGGAGGGATCGATTAAATTTTTTAATTGGGGATCTTATGTTTATTATGAAAATAGATGTCCTAATAAAATGGTTTGGGAATGGGATCATCAGGACCATACAAATATATGTTTACTAATACCGAATTCCATTCCAATTTATGATGAGGAAACTAAAAATGACCTATGAAAGGTATGGATTATTTCTCATCTCATGTTTTGACATTATTTAAATCTTAGGACATTAGGCATGATTTTGTTTTTCCAAAATATGTCTAACATAATAAGATGGAAAAACGTGGATAAAGGATCATGAATAATGATTTAAGATTAAGATGTCCACATTTTAGGAATTGAAGAGTTATGTTGGATCTATAGATGATGATATGTTTAAATGAAATAATGATGGGATTAATTTGGTATAATATTAGTATTTTTAACACTTAAGTAAGATATTTAAACATTTTAATTTAAGAAAAATTATATTTTTTGTTGATATAGTTATAAATAACCATTATAGTATATATTATCTTATAATTTGAAAAAACATTAATGGTTATTACTCATTAGGATGAACAATGCGAGGTATGAGATAAAATTTGATGTTAAAATATGTAATGGTTATTTTTGAAGATTTTATCTTATTTAGGGGGTGTTTTGAAAATTTTATAGTTTTAATAAAATGACAAAATGAAAGAAGTGTGAAAACCCATCACATCAGTCAAGGCAGTGTGAATCGAACCAACAACCAACGGGTGAAAACGGAGTATTGCCTACCACTAGACTACATGAACCCCCTAGTTAGTATAACTTATTCTCAATAGTTAAATAATTTTATGTATTAAGAATAAGTAAAGTTTGAAAACATTTGTTTTATTAAATGAATATCCTTAGTATAGGAAAATGATTTGGTGATTAGGTGATAAATTTTATTTTTTTAGGTGTTAACTTTTTTGGGAACATTGTATGCCTAAAAAGAATATAACACAATGGGATTTCATCTGATGAGTAATGGTTGAATTTGATTTTGGATGAATATATGTTTTTTGTCAACAAATGATGATTTTTGTTAGCTGTGGAAATTATTTACTGATCATAGAGAATATGTGATTAGTTTAATTACTTTTAAGTGTGAGACTAAGTGTTTTCAATGTTATGTGGAGATAAATTTTAAAATTTATAATGCAAGACTATGTAATGAAATCCTTCAGAAATTTCTGTTTCAATCTTATTTTGGTTTATTTTGAATAATTTTAAGGTAAATTGTTTATTGAATGGTATTTATTGAACATTGGGGTAATTTTTGTTAAATTTTAGAGATTAATATTAGTATTTCTTTTTATAAAGGATTATTCTTTGAGGGAAACTATCTGATAATTTACAGAAAATTTGGTTTTGGTTGACATGTAAAAGAAAGGGAAATATATATTTCATATTTTTTGGATTTTTTTATTCTATTGAAGTTAATTCTAGTGCTTCAGGTGTGACCATGTCATCTTTAATACACAACATTTGGAGAAAAAATTAAAATTTTGGTAGCTATTTATTAAAGGATAATACTATACTTGAAAAGTAATTATATTTCATTATGTACATAGTGAATATCATAAATAAATTCCTAAGAATTATGAATAGGATCCTAAAACAACAAATTAGTTGATTTATTTTTCTATAAGGGAATCAAATTCTGTTTAACCCATCAATGAATTATGGTTTTATGGTTGTTAACTATCTCCTGATCATGTTTTCTATCACTCCCCATCAGAACCTGATGGTTAGTTTTTCTACCATATCCACATTTTCCTACATAGATTCTTAGTATGTGTTATCTTAGGTGTCATTTTTGACTCCATTTTTATTCTTTTAAAGTGTTATATTTATTGACTCTTCCTCTAATGATGGGTTTTCAATTCTGTTTCCAAACCTAATTTTAAAATTGTGAGGATGCAATTTCCAAAATGGGGGAATGATGTAACGACCTAGGTATTTATAGAATAATAATTTTTTTCATTTCTATTAACATTCGTGAATAATATATTAATTTTAAATTAAAGGGGATTCTTTTTCCTATAGCGTACTTGACACACAGAAATGTGTTTCTGCAAAATATTATACTCCCCACAATAGTAAGTTACACTGAAAAACAATACAATAATATTATTATTATTTTAAATGGATTTTAATACCTAGCTATTAGAAAAGAACAAATGAATAGTATCTACAGAATTTTGAAATATGGTTTACACATTTTTAAATAATGACTAATTGGTTAAAAAATTTGTTAGAAATTAAAATTAAAACTAATTGAATATAAAAGATGTGTTTTTATTAAAACCATTTTAAATGGGAATAATTTTGTTTATAAAATCATATTGATATTTATGGATATTTATTTAATGAAAAATATATGTTATATATTCAGTGTAATATTTTAGTTTTATCTTATATGTGTTCTATAAATTATATAAGAACAAATCCAATTTTTGAGATAAAAGAAGTATTTTTCTAAAAATACAATTTTTACAACCTTTTGATGGTGAACACTTTTTTAATCTATTTTTTTCCACTTTTATATGATATATTTGACAAAATATACGTCTTATTTAAAATTGGGAAATCCAAATTTATTTTGGTTGAAATTTTTTTATTTTTCTGTTAAAATTCATATATGTATAAATAGTGAAAATAAAGCATTTTAATTCAAAAATACCTTTTCATCTAATTTATTTATGTAGTTAGATTATAATTTTAATTTTTTTAATGTGAAATTAGATTATGTTTTTATAATTTAATCTAATTTTGTTTATTATAAGTAATTTCAATTTAAAATTGGACATAAACACATGTCATTCTTTTGATAGTTTTTTCTTCATAAAAACTCATTTTTTGGTTTTAACAAAAGGAATTAATTTTAAATTAATTTCTTCTAATTATGTTTTTTGAAATGAGAAAAATGGATTTCATATTTTTAATAATTATTTCCATATTTTGTAAATAGGTACTTTTTAGTTTTGGACATTATGAATAGTAACATAAGTAATTATTTTTATTTACCATGTTTAAATGGTAAATCGGATAAATAATCGTGAAAACATAATATTATAATAATATAAAACTACCCTAAAACATGGATTAATCCTCTTAGATGAGATATTTATGACCATTTTTATCATTTGGTTTATTTTTTGGACCACATAGAGCCACTAGGGTGGGATAATGACATCTTATGAGAATTAGTTTAATGCTAAGAGAATTTTAACATAAATATATATCTTTTAATAAAAAAATATTTATATGGGATTATGAAACTTATATATTGAAATATAAATATTCATTATAAATATAAAAATATTTTTTAAATCATGGTATTTTATTTATAATTTTTATACATTAAATAAATAAATTTAATTATGACACAATGTTGATGGAGTGATTGCTTCATTAATAAAGGATTCAAATAAATGATATTATATATATTAAAATAAATCTTATCTGACATAATTAATGTCATCAAAGTATTATATTTTCTAATATGACATTTTAGGATTGATTAAAATATTGTTTTGATAGAATAAAGTGGTTATGTATTTGTAAAAAGGTCATGTCTGAATAGTGTCCAAAATTGACATAACTCCTAAATTAAAATATAAAATTGTGTATTAAATGATATTAAATTTCAAAAAATATATGATTATACCAAATTTTTAATATAATTGCAAATATTTCATAAATTACTTTTTTATTGTTTGAAATTATATGTTAATTACATTAACCCACAATGTGTAAATAACATTATATCATGGTAAGATAAAAATGGTAAAATAAGGATTAAACAAAATAGATAAGCATAAAAAAATATGAAAACATGTAGAAAATTTAATTAATTGTGGTTATTTTAACCAAAATCATATTATCTTTGATTTTAATTAGTTTTGGACCATTTTTAATTGAAATTCAATTTATAATAAAGTAATATTTCAATACATTCCTAAAGTTCCCATCCACCCTCTTATAAAAGGCCACCACCTCTACCCACATACTCACACCACTCAATCATGGTGGCTCATATATATTCACTCAAATAGGATACCATAATTCCCCCTTATTCCTATAAGATATACCTTGGGATGAATGAAATTAAATAAGGCCTTTTGGCTCATATCAAAATAAGATACCTGATTTAGAGGTAACATCTTATCTCAAGTTTCATTCCTTTATTTTCTCTCTCCACCTATATAAACTGTAGATTTATTGATTACATAACAATATCAGTATAATAAATATTCTATGATGTTTTTATGGGAATTATTCGAACTAAACTTACGCATACCTTCATCCAATGGATACGAACATATTATTTCTTTGTACGGAAAACTACCGCCTCATGAAATGATGATTGTTCAATTTTCCCATAGAACTTCACATGGGGGACATTATGATGGAACTGTGATTATATAAGATATATATTATATTTATATTTTCCTTATTCTTTTTTAATATTTATTTACAACATACCTTTATGCTTTCCATTATTTTTTAATATGATAATTTCATTTTAGAAAGCGTGGACTACCACCCACTAAAAGTTATATGACTCATTCATGATATACATAGAACATATCATGGATATTTTTATTAAACCTATAATAAATACATTATATATATATATAATACTGATATTATGATATAAATTTAAATTATTTTATTATTACTCTTTTAATATGACAAATAGATGAAAGTTGTGTTCATGTGTACGTACGGCATACCATCTCCATGGATAGTGCATTTAATTTCCTATATCAAAATGTTATGGAATATTATAAATACATATATATATTGGATATATATGATATTTAAATAAGGAATATCATTTTGTGTATGATTTAATCTTGACTACATGGACAATTTATATCAAAACATGGTCGTTTTTTACTCATGTACTGAATATCATCAAAACAAGCATTATTAACATGAATAATTATGTAAATATTATTATGACATAATAAGTGATATAAAAAATAATAATAATATTGATAAAGATTCTTATGTAAGTATAAATTAACCTATATTTATTATTCAGGAATATTAAGAATAAATGAGACAAGGCGGACTCACGCTAAGGGACTTCGTCTCAAAAACCTTTCATTGAGGGATATTTTAATAATATACACCTTCTTATTTTATACAGTGTATAATAAAAACCTTTGAATTTTAATTTCATTCAAATAGAATATTTTTTTTATGAATCATTTTACTGAACGATAAAAATAAATGTTTTTAACGTATGCGACGACAACGACATCACGGTCATCGTAACTATTAGTTGATATTTTTATTCCTCTATAATTCATAATTTTTTTAAAAGGAATATAAATACCTTATTAAAGTTTTGGGTGTTTTGGTTTTGAAAATGGTTATTGAAATGGATTTTTTATTTCAATACCTTAAAATTAATTCTTTTGATTAAAAATTAAATTTTTTGTAAAATGTTGATATTTTCAATATTTTATGTGTTATGATTATATAATGGTATTTTGGCATTTCACAGGTGATTATGTGATAAAAAAAGATTGGTAGTTATGTTATAAACCAAATTATGGGTGGTTCTGTGATAAAACAAGCGCATGTGGTTACATTATAACCATGAATGCAGTGGATTTGGAAGTCGTTCGTATGGCTATTCCATTAAGTTATATGTGTGGAAGTAAACTGTTTGGTTATTCCATTAAAGTATATTTATGTCCAAAGTTACCTTTATGTGTTATATGTTTCTTTCTTTAGGATATTGGGTAATATTTTGGTCACAAAAAGGTAATAAATGAGTATATATACAATGAAGTGTTTTTCATACTTCATAAATTTGAAAAGTATTACATTATGATAAAGTTTTCACAGTTTACATTTTTTAGAAAAACATATAGTTTTCATTCATTATTAATCCCTTACTGAGATTTTTATTCTCGTCCCATGTTTTGAGATGTTTTTTACATGACATAAATAAGAATAGTGTCATGTATGGGATCAAAGAATAGTTATTATGATTTAACATGAAAAGAAACCAAGTTCCTTTTTTAAGGTATTATTTGTTATGGGAGAAATAGATACTGTTGGAAGTTTTCACATTTTATTTCTATGTTTTTATTATGTATTAATTATTTCCTAATTCTCTAGATCTATAAACCTGAAAAGATCCTCAATTTGAATTATTGAATTAAATCAATATTATGTAATGTTTAATGATGGGGCCTTATACTATATACAAACTAGAAATGTGATATTTCCAAATTAAATAATTTTATCTATATATCAAAATTTATAAACTAAAAAATATTACCAAATTAAAGACTGGAACTCCCTTAACTGACTTGAATCACATAGAAAAATTCATTAAGTATTTGATTCACCGAAATTAGCATAGTTGAGTGACAAAATATAGATGATTTCACCACATAGTAGATCTATTTAAACTATTTATTCAAGTAACCAATTTACATATTTCATTAATCATATAGGTTATTTCTGAAATATCAAATTACTCTATGTAAATATATTATGTATTTGAATGATCAAATATGCATTTTTTTTATATGGGAAATCTTGTTGATGATGGAAGATTGATGTAGAAAATTCCTTGACATAGATGATTAACGTATTCATTTCATTCATTTATATGATTGGACAACGTATTAGTTTTTGGTAAGTATCCAAAAACACCACATAGATGAATTTTGTAACTTAGGAAAATTTCAGCTAAAGAAATCTAGACTTTATTATTCGATAAATTAACAACCAAATACATAATGATGAAATAAAACTTGATTAACACACTTATAAAACATGATCATCAGTGAATTGGGAAGGTTATATGGATCTATAAACCTAATGTAAATGGGATATGATTGATCAGCATTAGTATTCCAATAGAATTAATTCACCCCAATAAAACTTTAATTTTGACATCATGGTTGTTCATGTCTAGTTTTCAATAACATCTCACTTTGTGGGATCTTCCAATTTACCCTAATTTTTAATTAAATAACACAATAATGATACTTCTTGTATCCTAAATCCATATTTATTAAATATTTCATAAGAAATCTCATTTCTAAAGATATTCATAACAGTCCTCAAATGATATTCATGAACTAACTTTATCTTAATGTTTATAAAATATCTTCTATAAATATTACCAAAAAGTGATCGTGGTAATATCTAAATACTCTATTCATTCAATCCATAGCCATAGTAGTGGAAATGATAAGAAAAAATGGAATCACTATAATTTAATAGAATCTATAACTTATATAGATGGTAGTAGTGGATATGTCATCCTTTTATTCCATAAACTATTGATATTTGGAATGGAGGTTAAACTTTGCAAAGTATTAAGACCCCCATATTTGTTCAAATGAATCATTAATAAAACTTAAAGGATAGTGATTCTCAATTTTAATCTTTTTAGATTCTCAATCATCAACACAATGATAGATTAACCCATCATTCTTCTTGAAAAGATGAATATGTGCACCCTAAGGTAATGAACTTCGATAAATGAATCCATGATCAAAATTCTTCGAGAGTTACTTCTTCCGTTCCTATAACCCAATCATGACCATTTTATAAAGAAGTAATGAAACATTCATAACATTATATATGAAATTTATTGAAAACTAAAATTTTTGATTTTATAGAAGAGTAGGAAAGAATTCAGATAATTCATCAACAAATTCCCATGGAAGATAAATATATTCATTTTTTAATTTTTTCCAATACATTTATGTTATTTACACCTCACAAATATGTAATATGACCTATATAATAGATCTAGTTTCTAGTGTAAGGTCATATTCATCCTTATATTGATAGAGAATCATTAGACTACTAGGTATATGAAATGTGACTACCCATCATTGAAAATTGATATGCGATATATATAGAGTGATCCAATCCATGACCAAAATCACATCAAATTTAACTAAAGTGAGAATCACAATATTTTCCTAAATCACATTCCCAAAAACATTAATCGAATAGGATATATAAACATAATATATAATCATAATACCATTATATTTGTTCCCCAATAATAAAACTTCTAATCATAGAGATAGTGATATGAATTCCTTAGATAATTCTCTATATATATACATATGGTAGAACCAAAATCAAATAATAAAATTTTAGTTCTATTATAGATGATAACTATGCATTTAAACACTTTATTATTTTCACCCACATTGGTAGTTATGATCATATTACCTTTTATATTATCCCTTTAATGAATTGGTTATTGATGCATAATATCATTATTAACCTAAGGATTTAGGCATTAATTGGAATAATTTACATATTCTTTCATGTAGTATCATTGGAGTGCGGGTAGTGCATTCAGTTGAGCTCTTTCAATTTTCATTTCATAGGATTTCCTCTTCACATATCTTAAACATTTACCATCCCAGAGATAATTTTTTATAAACAAGAGAAATTTACCATCCCGAGTGATATAATTTCCCCTATGCTTATTTCCATATTACTAGTATAAAAGGATGATTAAATTTCATTACTCTGTGGGATTTATTATTAGAAGTTCCTCAATACACCAATTTTCTATTCTTATCAGAACTATCAGAATGATGGGATTTATCACTCTATATTCATATCTTGGGAGTTCATTGAAAGATTTCAACATTATCTCTTAATTTCTTTCTATTTTTCACAATTTTGTGACTTGTTTTTAGGCTATTGAAGGACTAATCAATTTTATTATTATTGTCAATGATAAAAATAAAAGAGTACATTCAATGTTTCCCAAAGCATTCCACATTGGTATTAATGTAGTAATTGAACATTAACTATAGAATAAGGTATTACCCTTCCATTTTCATCCAAATAGTTTAGGGAAATTGATTACTAAATAATACCATATTTAACTCATCCCATCCTATTGAGTCAATTTTATCATTTTCCGTCATATTTATAATAAGATTCCAATATTCATCTATTTATCCATCCAAATAATAAAATTCCATAATATCTATTTTTTATTTAAAACTAGATTATGGGGAATATCACTTTAGTGGTACTGAAAAATTTCCTGACAACTAATGGATCATTGGTCCCACTAAAATAAGGTTGAAGTTTCCCCATGAAATACTCAATGGTGCATTGGTAATTATTTTTTATCATTTAAAAACTCGATAAGATTCATTGTTTGACATACTTTAATGAGGATAGAAATGATTTTTTCCATTACAAAACCCATGTTGTAAAGTTTTGTAAGAGGAAAATAATTTCATTTCCCAGAAAATTTATTGTGTTAACTATTTCTCCTAGTTCAAACTATTTTTTAATCCAGAAAGCATAGTTTAAGCATAATGAAACCAAAATCAGGGTGAATAATAAAAAAATCAAAAAAATGATTCATTATATTTCCAAATATATGAAATAAATTTTTTGACCTAATATTGTTTTAGGTTTTCAATATATCACATTAAATTATTCATAATTTTTATTATTATATATTATTTTATTATTTATAACCCATTCCTTAAAAATTACAAAATCCTACTCTACAAACTATTTTGGAAACCCAATTCTAACATATATAAATATTGAATAATTTTATAAAAATAATTAATACATTTTATAAGAATACATTCCCCAAAACCGTAAGAGTTTAGTATATCTGTATAATAGAAACATAGTCATCTTATTTCATGGAAAATATTCAATATTTACTAAAATGTTATTCTTGATTTATTTATTTTTTTAAAATATCATTGTCACGAACCAAATCTAGTCGCCGCCCAAACTGGCACCAAACCCAGCCCGTGACATGACCCGAAGGGAGTTCCCTATCCCCACGGGCTGGCACAAGTTCCCAGGTATCATTTATTTAGGTTTGGGAACGATTTACCTGAATATGAAGTCATAAACCATTAAAAACAATCAATAAACTGAATCTGAAAATTTATACCAAATGATGTTTAAACAAAAACCAGAACTGAATACATAGGTTTAGAGTCAATACAAAAGGTCCAAAGACACAATGGAACAGAAACAAAACATCCCCATGGACTCCACATGACAAGGGATCATCACCCCCAAGTCATCTCCACTACTCCGCCCCAAGGATGAGGACTAACACCCTGAACCGCCATCACCCTTAGCCTTCCCTTTACCTGGGTCAAAAAAAAAGATCTACTTACACCCAAGGGGTGTAAGTAGGGTGTGACCCTAAGCCCAATAGGATACCACCCTATGATTCCAAGGTGTATGCAATTCAAGGTGAAAAAGCAAGAAGTTTTAATATGCAATTAAAAGCGGTGAAAAAATTCGACAAAATGAAACTTTAAATTGAAAACATTTTTCAAGATAAAACTTTCAGAATGTTAACACATTTAAATAGGAATATTAGATATTGCATTATAATTCCAAAGACACCCAAAAACAAGGGCAAATACCACAAATCCACTGAGCAACAAAACCGGGAACACCCCTAGGCACTAGATAGTCTCAGGCCCCATGTACCTCGTACCTCAGTGTAATGTAACCATAGTAAAATCCTTTCTCGTGCACGATCCACTAGTAGGGAACATACCCATAACCTAGTGGTCCCCAATCATCATCCACATAGTTTAGTTAGAGTTGTCATTATCCAAATGCTAAGTTAAACAGGGACAAAACCCATCCGGTCCACTAGCCGTACTAGTACAAATCCGCCCCACCTAGGTACCCGGGCTTCCCCCTTTGTGCTCAAACAATTTCAGGATTTAACACACATCCATTTTAATATAAAACACCACTACTGGTCACATACACCAAATACAGTAGCTATCTCATTTTCTACCACTTAAAACACACAACAAACTCTTTGAATTTGAATAAATCAATTTCACAAAATCTCGTGTAGTTTTGCACACAAAACCCCTTAAGAAACCCACTTGTACACGATGTTCACAATTGTAAGTTACCAAAATAGTAAAGACAGCCCAATAAATATCAATTAAAACAACAAATCAATTTTTGAGCATCCTCGTGTTAAACAAGAAGTGTTCTCTTTGTGAAACCTTCATTTCCACACAAAAGTGGAACCAAAACTTCACTTTCTTTACAAGCACAATTAAAACTCAATATTTGCAGCAATTACCAAAGGGGATAAACATTACAAACAGTATTTTATGCCTTATTACAGATCAATAAAAACAACTAAATATTTATAGGGCATCCCCAAATAAACAAACAAAACACTTCTTTGGAAAACCCCCAATTTCACACCAAATTGGCATTTTAAATTCAATTGCAATGGAAACATCATTAGAACCAATTTTTGTAGCAATAATAAAATTATATAAATCTGAAAATATGATAAATACAGCATGCTAATACACAAAGATTGCATCAACATTGGAATCACCTACCAAATCAAATGAAACCATTGAATCCTTTGTGCGAAAATACAAACGCACCACCGCCGCACCTCAAGAAGTGTAGATCAAACCTAAAATGAGAAAATTGGACCACGAAAACCCAAGGTTAAACCTTAGGTTCGAACCTATACCCACTGGTCATTGTTCACTTCAATAAAAAGGTAGGAAACCCTAAAAAAATAGAATGAAACCCTAATCAATTTGAAAGGGGAAAAGAAATGGACAAACTTACTTGAGAAATCAAGAATGAATCTCCCCAAAACACTAGTATCTGAAATTTAAAACGTCCAAAACTCAGGGGATAGTCTCAAAAGAATTATTAGGTCATTTAGGAATTGTAATGGAGGGAAAAGATTAAGAATAGAAGGATTTATGAAAGGATAAATTTACCTCTCCAAAATCTGGACGATTTCTGAAATCCAGAAAGTTTCGACTATTTTCGCGACTCTATCGAGCTCCAAATTGTGGGAGGAGGGCATGGGGTCGCGCCTGGGCTTTTAGGGTCGATAGGGAGGTGGAATCACCGAAAAAATCCATTTTAATGAATAAGATATTAATAAATTAATGAAACAATTTAAAACTGGAAAATGGGCCTTCGGGTTGGCCCAATTCTCAAATAAAAACAAAAATCCCCCATGCTTATGGATTTATAAAGGCCCCAAATTTATATTTGGGGTTAATATATCAGGGGAGAACAATTAGGAGTTGGAATGAGTCAAAAATATTAAAAATTGAAAAAGTTATAAATGAAACAAAATTTATTTTTAAATCTGGAATTGGGCTCGCAGTTTGGCTCAATTCATGAAAACTCATCTATTCTCAATAAAACCTTTGGAAACCACCAAAACAAATCATGAGTGGAAAATAAATTTAAAATAACCCTAAAATAGGTTAAGTACGTGACAATTCTCCCCACCTTGAAAACTTTCCGCCCCGGAAAGTCACAGCAAGGTCAAAGCAACAACCAAACCCAACTGAGAAACCAATAGGTACACCCTTGCCAGGTTTCACCCCCAAAGGTCAAAACACCTACAGTGATCAATGATGGAAGGAATAATGTCACAAACCAAACTTAAACCACTTTCCCGAAACAATAAAGTACATCTAGGATTTATCCCAAATGAAAACTCGTCAAATACAATCTGAACAATACTCAATCAATTTACCCAAAAAAAACAACAACATTGAACAAGGTTACACTTCCCTACTATAACTAAACCATTGGAAACTCTCCAATATCAATGTTTACCCAATGAATATGTAGGTAGTTAGATATCTTCGAATGATAATACCTACTTCCCAGACAATTCCAAAGAAAAAAAAAATATGAGTTACTCGTATGAAGAGACACAAATGGGCTCCCCACCATAAGAGACAACTTAAATTGTTTTCCCGAGACAGAATCAAGACACTAATAGTGGGAGGCCCAAACATACTCTCTAGTAAAAGGGATATACTTCCATTAAATTTTTATGAAGTAATATTCATGATAATCATAGTGGGTCTCCCCACCATAAGAACTGACCATCTTAACCGACCAGCATGGGCCGACACAGAAAGACCCAAAAAGAAATCAAAGATTTAGGAAGGGCGCAGGATTAGTCTGCATGGTTTGAGAAACTGTGCACTAACTATGAATATAATTCTTTCTACATGGATTCCTAGCACACAGCCACTACTAAACAAGCACAAACTATGTGCTCAACCATGAGGAAACCATAGGTTTGAACTATTCCCATCTTTCATACTAAGGATAGGACTTTGTACAAGGGTTTAAATGGCCCTGGGATTTTCCCTGACTACGACCCAGCTTCTCTCCGAGACGTATGGCTGGAGCTCAAATGATTGAAGCATCTTCGGCCTCGTAGTTAATATTTGGAAACCCACTGAATGAGAATTCTTCTTTTCAGTGCCACCAAAAACTACACCGCAGTCCCAAATAAGTTTTCTAGACATAACACATTCCAAACTCACTTTACCTTATCCCGATATTTCACTGAAACAAGGGCTGAGAAGATACACACACATCACAACTTGTTTCTTCAGGTGAGAAACAATAGAAGTAAGGAACACCAACACTCACCTTCATCTAAAATGGAAGATTTTGATGTTTTTCCAAGGGATACATTCTCACAACATAATAGGGACTCGCATAGGATTTCACGACATTCACCTCTATGGTCAATAGAGCACATGACATCATAAGGCATCACCGAACATGACCATTGTGACTGATATAAACAATTCATGGAGAGGGACCTTATACAACATACCCGAACAACACACAATTCTAAAAAGTGGCCACAATATCCTATCGTGACCATATTTCCCACACCGGTGGCTTAACATGAATTAATGCATCAAAGAAACTTTGAAGAACCCAAAGGTCCTCTTAGACACCATCGAGACACTCATCCACACTTACAACCAAAGAACACTTCCACCTTCGACAAATCATGAAACTTTAGAAACTAAGGTTTCTTTCAACCTTCCACAATAACTTTACCACTACAAGAGGATCCAAAAATCAACGAAATGAATGGGTGTAGACTCAATCAACAATGATCGATAAAATATTCCTTATATTGATCAACTGGAGGATTTTCCAATGGCGAAACAATATGGATTGCACTTCAGCTGTGCATTAACCCTTAATGGGGGCATACCTTATCCAATGAGAGAACCCAAGGACCCAACCAATCTGGTCCATTAGTCAAAACATGCCTCAAACCAGATCCAAACACATGAAGGGAACCACCGTAAAGGCATCCCAAAACATTTTTCAAAAGAGACCACTAATCGTCCCTACAACACAACTTACTGACCAAACCCAAACCCAAAACACAGTTCAAACAGGAGGGGTTCTTGGACTCAAAACATCCCACAACATCAACATTTTCCGAAAACACATAATATACACCATCCCAAAAAAATCATCAAGAAATCATGTTTTTTTTAAAACATTTCTTTGAAAACAAATGGTTCAGCGGTAAGCGCATCCACCAATGGTACCCCATGGGCCTTACACATGCATGTTTCTATGCCACACCAGGCACCCTCCTCATTTCCATCCCGACACTCATCCAGTCATGTCATCAACCATCACTCTTCCCATATAACCCCACGCATGTGGTTGCTCATGAAAATACCAAAGGTTAAAACAAAAATTCTTTCCACTTTTCAAAACCAAAATGGTCAACCAACACATCCTTTTTCTCAAAACCGCTAACCACAAGATCAAATTCCAACTCACATCTTACAAAACTTTTCAGAAATGCACAACCATTTAAAAAAAATAACTCACTTTCAATATATTCACATCAATTTCAAAACATCTCATCCCATTAAAACACTATTTGATTGTTTAGAAAACTCTATTGTAAACACTTTTCAGAACCAACTTCAATATAGTTCTTGCTTTCAAAATAGGTGTAAAAACACCATTTTCCATTTCAAAACAATTCTAAAAATTCAGTCCCACTATTTCATAAATCAATCCATTCCTTATTTATTTGAAAATAATTTCAAAAAAACATTATACTTCTTAAAACCAAGTCCTTTTAAAACCAAAGTTCCAAGATTGCAAAACTATAGTACAAAACAATCTGATAGGAAACTAGTTTCAGTGGGTGACTTGGACATATGGTTGGCGGCCATATTCCAATCACTTCACTATCACAGAGAGTGTTCTAGGGTATATCCCCAGCTCCACATGGCTTGCCAGGCCCTGCGAGCTTACGGAGACCATTAACCCAACCCTCTTTTCATTTCCCCTAACCTTCATTAAAACAAGAAAACCAAAGCACTTAGATAAATCCTGACTTCCCTAGGAAACTTGAATCCTGTCATGAGGTGTGGTGATCAAGCACACTACCCATAACTATAATACCAATTCCCTACAATCCTAACTCCATGATATCCTGACTCTTCCCGAAATAACATGACCCAAAGAGTTAACATGAACCTCCTCTGATACCATTTTGTCACGAACCAAATCTGGTCGCCGCCCAAACTGGCACCAAACCCAGCTCGTGACATGACCTGAAGGGCGTTCCCTATCCCCACAGGCTGGCACAAGTTCTCGGGTATCATTTATTTAGGTTTGGGAACGATTTACCCGAATATGAAGTCATAAACCATTAAAAACAATCAATAAACTGAATCTGAAAATTTATACCAAATGATGTTTAAACAAAAACCAGAACTGAATACATAGGTTTAGAGTCAATACAAAAGGTCCAAAGACACAATGGAACATAAAAAAACATCCCCATGGACTCCACATGACAAGGGATCATCACCCCCAAGTCGTCTCCACTACTCCGCCCCATGGATGAGGACTAACACCCTGAACCGCCATCACCCTTAGCCTTCCCTTTACCTGGGACAAAAAAAAGGTCTAATTACACCCAAGGGGTGTAAGTAGGGTGTGATCCTAAGCCCAATAGGATACCACCCTATGATTCCAAGGTGCATGCAATACAAGGTGAAAAAGCAAGAATTTTTAATATGCAATTAAAAGCGGTGAAAAAATTCCACAAAATGAAACTTTAAATTGAAAACATTTTTCAAGATAAAACTTTCAGAATGTTAACACATTTAAATAGGAATATTAGATACTTCATTATAATTCCAAGGACACCCAAAAAAAAGGCAAATACCACAAATCCATTGAGCAACAAAACCGGGAACACCCCTAGGCACTAGATAGTCTCAGGCCCCATGTACCTCGTACCTCAGTGTAATGTAACCATAGTAAAATCCTTTCTCGTGCACGAGCCACTAGTAGGGAACATACCCATAACCTAGTGGTCCCCAATCATCATCCAAATAGTTTAGTTAGAGTTGTCTTTATCCAAATGCTAAGTTAAACAGGGACAAAACCCATCCGGTCCACTAGCCGTACTAGTACAAATCTGCCCCACCTAGGTACCCGGGCTTCCCCCTCCGTGCTCAAACAATTTCAGGATTTAACACACATCCATTTTAATATAAAACACCACTACTGGTCACATACACCAAATACAGTAGCTATCTCATTTTCTACCACTTAAAACACACAAAAAACTCTTTTAATTTGAATAAATCAATTTCACAAAATCTCGTGTAGTTTTGCACACAAAACCCCTTAAGAAACCCACTTGTACACGATGTTCACAATTGTAAGTTATCAAAATAGTAAAGACAGCCCAATAAATATCAATTAAAACAACAAATCAATTTTTGAGCATCCTCATGTTAAACAAGAAGTGTTCTCTTTGTGAAACCTTCATTTCCACACAAAAGTGGAACCAAAACTTCACTTTCTTTACAAGCACAATTAAAACTCAATATTTTCAGAAATTACCAAAGGGGATAAACATTACAAACAGTATTTTATGCCTTATTACAGATCAATGAAAACAACTAAATATTTATAGGGCATCCCCAAATAAACAAACAAAACACTTCTTTGGAAAACCCCCAATTTCACACCAAATTGGCATTTTAAATTCAATTACAATGGAAACATCATTAGAACCAATTTTTGTAGCAATAATAAAATTATATAAATCTGAAAATATGATAAATACATAATGCTAATACACAAATATTGCATCATCATTGGAATCACCTACCAAATCAAATGAAACCATTGAATCCTTTGTGCGAAAACACAAACGCACCACCGCCGCACCTCAAGAAGGGTAGATCAAACATAAAAATAGAAAATTGGACCAAGAAAACCCAAGGTTAAACCTTAGGTTCGAACCCCTACCCACTGGTAATTGTTCACTTCAATAAAAAGGGAGGAAACCCTAAAAAAATAGAATGAAACCCTAATCAATTTGAAAGGGGAAAAGAAAAGGACAAACTTACTTGAGAAATCTAGAATGAATCTCCCCAAAACACTAGTATCTGAAATTTAAAACGTCCAAAACTCAGAGGATGGTCTCACAAGAATTATTAGGTCATTTAGGAATTGGAATTGAGGGAAAAGATTAAGAATAGAAGGAGTTATGAAAGGATCAATTTACCTCTCCAAAATCTGGACGATTTCTGAAATCCAGAAAGTTTCGACTATTTTCGCGACTCTATCGAGCTCCAAATTGTGGGAGGAGGGCATGGGGTCGCGCCTGGGCTTCTTAGAGTCGATAGGGAGGTGGAATCACCGAAAAAATCCATTTTAATGAATAAGATATTAATAAATTAATGAAACAATTTAAAACTGGAAAATGGGCCTTCGGGTTGGCCCAATTCTCAAATAAAAACAAAAATCCACCATACTTATGGATTTATAAAGGCCCCAAATTTATATTTGGGGTTAATATATCCGGGGAGAACAATTAGGAGTTGGAATGAGTCAAAAATATTAAAAATTGAAAAAGTTATAAATGAAACAAAATTTATTTTTAAATCTGGAATTGGGCTCGCAGTTTGGCCCAATTCATGAAAACTCACCTATTCTCAATAAAACCTTTGGAAACCACCAAAACAAATCATGAGTGGAAAATAAATTTAAAATAACCCTAAAATAGGTTACGTACATGACGATCATAATTAAAAAAATTATATAATACATTGGAAAAAAGAAACATAATAATGGGTGATCTGATAAGTTCTCTAATGGTAAACATGTGACATGTCTATCAGTACACATATTTAATTATAATATAAACAAAAGTTGAGAAAATCATTATCATAAATTAAGAAGTTGAAACCCAATCAATCATATATTATAAATCATAATTCAAGGCATAAAGCATTAGTATTTCAAAATACAAGAGTCATAGTGTTTGGAATCATCATTAATATATCATGATCCCGAAGAGAATATCATAAGAATATGAATATATTATAGGAATTGTGGCACAATTATAATCTGGGAGAAAAACTTAGTCAGGGTTCATGTATATGAATATCATAGAGGAAACAGTCTTATATTGGATCTGATTCACACCTCATTCCATTATTTTTTTAGTCATGGTTTACTCCCAATACTATGATACTTGATATATTCTCTTACTAAACTGGGTTCACTCCCTATTCGAGTACTTATTATCTTATGAGATATCAATAATTACCCAATTCATTTGCTGGATTTCATAGACCTTCCCATAACATAATGAAAACTACACATATGTGTAAATAAATATCATAAAATCATTCCTAAATTCAATATATCAAAATTCTTGTATATGAAATACATTTCATAATTATTTAATCGTAATATAATTAACCACATGAAATGTAACCATTTTCATGGAGTTGTCATTTAAACTTTTCCATCATAAACCATCAAAAGAAAGAAATTAGATAATATCATAAGATCTTTTTCTCATTGACGTAAAATAATCTTTGAGGGATGAAGAAATAGATAAATATTACGGTTTAAATGACATTAGACCCTTTCTATAAAAATATCATAAAACTATCCATTTATTTTGATAATTTAAATAAAAACACATAGAATATTGGAAAATATTATTCTATTTTGAAATAAAAATTTAAAATTTGTAGAATAATTTTCATAGTAAATAAATTGTATGATGGTGAGAAAAATCATTTCTGTTGTAAATGCTAAAACAAAAATTCCTTTTACATATTTTTAAAGAAGGAATAAATAATTTATTCATAAAATACTGTAAAAATTAATTTTTAATAATTTGAAAAGAATGTAATGGGTTATTTAAAATGGATTATAAATTTAATTTTACCACATAAAATAACATTATGGATAAAATTTTATAGAACATATATAAGGAAGCACAATTTCCTCAACCAATGGGTGAATAAGATCCACATTTCATAAAACATTTTTACTTATAATTTTATATAAGAAAGTATGGTGAATTATATGAAGAAATTAAAACCCTATAAATAAATTAAATTTAATAAAATAGATTTTTTCTTATTGATAAATCTCCTATAATTACATTATATTGAGTTTAAACATAAACAATCATGATTACAAATGATATTTCGACATAAACCCCAACCTTAGTTCCTGACATTATTCATGTGCACTATTATGTACAAATATAATAAATTTAGGTTTATTAAAATTCTACAGTTGAAATATATTAACACATAACTTATATCATATCACTCCTTGGTAATATATTTTTATCTATCTATTAACAATTGTTCATTAAAATCAATATTCGAGTGAAAATTGGTCTTTTTTCTATGCGTGTTTCGGTTCGACGATTTTGTTCATTGCTCTATGTTAATGGTTTCAACATATACCAAAAATTAATCCTATTGTATTTATAATATTTATTCATTACATAAAATTTTATAATAATTCATATAATTTGATTATAAAAAAAATATACATCACATCATAGATATGGTAGTCCATACATACGCAGTATTAATGCATTCATTTCCCAATAAATTGAAGGAAGGAAAGTTAAATAATAATAAATATTTACAAAAGAATAATAATATCATTAATATCATATATATTTATTAAATATATCAATATGACCATCCACATATGGAGGACATGAAAATATTATAACATCACTTTGTGGATGTGGTAGTCCTCAGGGATGCATGAACGACGTTATTATTTCTCATACGATGGAAAGAAGATAAAAAATGTATGTACTACTAACATAAAAAAATTATTAATGCTATATTTATTTATTTAATAAATTTATTTCGGTAATAAAATATTTCAATAATGATAAATAATAATCAAAATCAAAATATTTTGGTAAAGATAATTGTGTCTTCTTTTGGGGACCTCCTTTGGCTTCCACATTATGCCATCAAAATGTAGTCTTTTAGGAAGACCTATAGCTCTTAAATGTGTTAAAGGAATTTATTATTGTATTTTTTATATTGTTTTATATAATATATGGCTCAATATTGGTAAATAATTTGATGTAGGAGTTTCCCTTTTATAACTAGTTTGTGTCACTATTATAAATAATTAAAACATTAAAATTTAATTATGTATTATTCAAGTGAAATATTATCCATGAAAATGAAAATTAGAATGTAATATAATTTTTTGGTCTAAATATATTCATTAATCAAAATTTTAAAAGTTTATGTTATATTTCAAACCATATATATTTGTTTATCACCCCCTTATTTACCATATTTTATCTTATCTAAGGTGAATTTTTTTAAAAAAAATTGATATTCTATATTACCTAAAATTAGTTTTCCTTTATTAAAAAATTATTATATAACTTTTTAAAATATTAAATTAATTTTCTAAAATTCAATTTATAGTTGTTAATTAAATTCATTTAAAAATAATAATGAATAACACAATGAATATTATTTTGACAAAATTTCATTTTAAACATAACACTGAATCTATTCTTATTTCGTTCCTAGTAAAAATAAATGCATAATTTTTATATTAATTTATTAATTATATTTATTTCAAATTTAATTAAAATAATTCATTAATGGTTATTATTTAAATTTATAAAAATAAGAATACATTACATTCTAAAAATTATTTTTTAGAAAAAAAACAAATCTTTTTACCATTCAATGATTTAATTTTAATTGTTAACTCATTAAAAACCAATGAATTAATTTTATTAATTTTTAAAAAATAATTTCTCATAACATTAATAGTATGAATTTATTTTTATTTAAAATATATTTGAAAAAAATATTATAATTAAATTACTTCAAAAAATCTCTTTAGGGTCAATAGTATTTCATAAAGGTATTAGAAATTATTATCAATAATTCTATGCCATATCATTTTCTTCATTTTATAAGTTTTAATATTTATTCACATAAATTAATGGTTACTTGATTAAAATGTTATCAAAAACATTAATTTAGTGAAGAAAAATGTATTATAAAATATTAGGGGGTAACATTATAGCTAAAAGATTTACCTTGATATATATATATATATAATAAGGATGTGATATCTATAAAGAAATCTTCACATGAAATTAGTGATTAGAAGTATGTTCTAGAAATAATATACTCAATATTATATAAAACATTGTAAATTTTAAAATATGTAATTCTAAATGAATAAAGAGTTATCTCCTGATCTAATTCATTTATCCTTACCTCACTATTTATAAAATTGTATTCTAAATTTAAATATGAACACAATTGAAAAATCACTTTCTGATCTTATCATCATGATTCACCTAGTTGATACTAAATGCATAAGAATAATACATTAATCATTATATTTAATAGTAACAATGGAATTTTAACACCTTGAGATTTTATGAATTATTTCATTCAAATAAATTTTATCTTCTCGATAGTTTGGTTTACCCTCAGCACTGATTTCATATTGCGAGCTTAAACAAAAAATTACATAATATTAAAATATAATTTTTTAATATAGTATTTATCACCTTAACTTTGGAACGGTAAGAATTAATATGACTGACTAAATTATAAATATATATAATTTACACATTTATATATATGAATTAATTGGTCACCAATTAATTATAAATGAAAATAAAAAATATTTGAAACAAAAGGAATCCACTTTTCAAAAAACAATTTTTATGTGTACAAACATGATTTATCATAATGAATTAAATAAAACATTTTTTTTTGAATGATTTTAATGAAATTTATATCTTATATGTTAAATAAAATGATTTATTATTCATGTAATCTATTTTTTATACAATAGATATGAATAAATCTAATTTTTCCCTTAAAATATGTATATTTTATAAAACATTATTTTGTCACATTTTGTAAACATATATTAAAATAATATTTTAAAATTTTAAACACTTTATATTAAAAAATTAAAAATATTTATCAAAAAATTATTTCTAAATAATATTGTAGTGAATTTTTTGAACTTTTCTTAAAAGATAAATTTCTTGATCAATGGTGACCATTACTGGTTTTAATAAAGAGTTTTTATTTATTTTTAAAGACTGTAATGAAATTGAAATTTTAATATGATTTTGAAAGTAAAATTAGTAAAATTATGTATTTATTTATAAAATTTATGACAATTAAATCAAATTATTATTGAATGTTGATGTAAAAACGTTTTTTACTGTTAAACATTTTAACTTTGAAAACAACTTTCTCAACTCATTTGCAGGATTATTTTTTAATTAAAATTTTCCACTTATTTTAATTGAATTTTGAAAAATGGATTCCATATATAGAATTATAATATTATATATTTTATAATGTGTTCAACTTAATTTTTTACCATTATGAATATTTAAAGTTGGAAGAAAATACCATGGATAAGGAGAAAATGGGTTTAGGGGGGATTAAACATAAATGAAAAAAGGTAAAATGGAATATACTTTTATCCAAAACCCATTTTATGGAAATATATCAACCTTGTCACATATAAAGTTCAATAATGGACAAATGTATTTCCTTATTCATGTCCAAGACATTGGTATACATTATTCATTTTTAAGATTACAACTGTTCCACGAACCACACATAAATGGTCACCCCCATATCTTTTAGTCACACATTCAATGCCCATTGGATCAAAAAATATAATACCACATAAAATACATAATTTCATCATATAATCTTATAAGTATTATTTTAGTCATAAATACGACCTAATAATCCTTTTGGTTTAAATCAATATTTTTCAAAGAATAGGCAATGTCCCTGACCGACCATTTTATTTTATTTTATCCTCCACCTACTTCAATAGTTTTTAAAACATTATTTGATAATAATATAATTATATTATATATACTTATATTTTATTAGGTTAATGTAATAACATAAATACTTCTCTTATTCCATCATATTGGATGTGGAGTCATCATTCGTTTGTACAGCATACTACCACCTCATGAACCGATGTTGTTTGTTTTCCTTCACCAACTCTCACAGTGGGGTATAATGATATATTTAGTGTTTATTTTTTATATTTATTATATTATTATATTATTCATGTAAAAAACTCAAATAACTTCTTACCACCAAACCCTTTGGAAAAAATCAACGTTGCTTGTGTGTAGGAAATAATACCGCATAGCGATCCGATGTGATCTGTTTTTCATTTTAATTTTACATAGATTGTAATAATGATATATTAAATTAATATATATGATATTTTTTAACATAATTATACATATTTAATAATTATATCTCATATAACATATTAATTTACATTCTCTTGGTTACATGACAATGTCATGTCTGTTTACAGCGGACAACCACCTCACGAACTGATGTGATACCTTTTTTCACTAAGAAATTGGATTAAAGGTAATAATGATTAATTTAATGAATATATGTGATATATGTGAAATCATGATTACTATTTTACTATAAATTATTATTTATATTCCTTTCTTTCTATTCATTGATAAAATAGAAACTATGTTCATGCGTACGTACAGCCAACTATCTCCATGAATGTTTTATTACATTTTCTATCTCAAAAATGTATGAATTAATATTCAAATATATATAATTAATATATATTATATTTATATCATGTTTCTAATTTCTTAAAATATAGAACCATTATCAAACACACACACCAAAATATTTTTTGTATTTTCCAAATAAAATTACATTATAGAACCATTATCAAATTAACAGGATTAAGAATAAAAATTCAAAACATACTCAAAAAACAAAGTAGTTATTACCCAAAATGTGATTTTGATATTAAATTGTTAATAAATGTGTAATAAAATGTCATAACGAAATCATATATGGTATGACATATATTAATGGTCATTTAAAATATTTATATTAATGACATATTTTTTATATAAGATCTTTAAAAGCGTTCAATGGAAGTCAAGATATAAGGTAATAGATTTCACTCTCACTTATTCCTGTTGTGAGACACATTCCATATTCACCACCTATTTATTTTATTTTTTGTATATTATGAAAATTAATTTATTTTATTACTTCTACTTAATGTTAATTGGATTTAAGTAACCAATTTTGAATCTATATTCTAAGGAGCTCATGGTTACAAAGTAACAAAACTAGTAACGGATTTCAAATATCACTTTTAATTCTGGGAGACATTAACAAATTCACCACTCATTTAATTTTATTGGCATATAAGCTACCCCTTTGACATGTTATATCATGAAAATATTTCATTTCATTATATTTATTTAATTTTGTATTTATTTTGTCTTATAATTCAAAATATTAAAGTAGTAAGGTATTTTTGTCTCATGTTTCCTTCTTTGAGGCACAGGTTATGTTATTCAGCTACCTTCTTTTATGATATGTATATTGAAACCCTTTTACATGTAATATCATGAATTTATTTATTCTTGTTAATTTTTTAGTTTCATTAGATTTTAATCATTCATGGGGATTATGATTCAAAGTTACAAAATTCGTAATGGTTTTAAAGTACCATGTCATCATTTATAAGTTTATTTTATGTTTATTCTTTGTTTGATGAAATTTTATTAACTGTATCTCAAAAAAAGTCATTAATTTTATTATAATCTCATTATTTCATGAGAATAAATTTTATCATTCATTTTACTCCCTTTATATACACAACATTCAAAAATAATGTTTTTTATGTAAACCAACATTATTTCTCACTTCGTTCGAAAACCTTTTTTTCTTGAACATCCATATTTTCCTAAAATATTTTCAAATAATGTCTTAATATTATCAGAAGGATACTAAATACATTGTCTCCCATTATTTCATTTAAATTGTTTTTAAAAAAATCTTAATGTTATTTAGAAAACATTTCATGTTTTGGTTTTACTAAAAATGTGAGAAGTATATTTGTTTTAACATGTAAGAAATTAATTTTATTTTAAACTATTGTGATGGTATCATTATTTTAAAACATAATTTATAACATTAAATGTTTATTTTCAAATAAAAAACATTTTATGAAGTTTAATGAATTTATAGTTTTAAAAAAATTAATTATTAAAATGGGAAAGATATTTTTGTCAATAAATATTCAAAATGATTTTAAATCCTTCTTTATAAGTTTCTAAGTATATTTGTAATGAAAAGTATTTTGAAAATATTTTATTTTTTAAAAACCGTTTCTCAAATTGGATTGTCTATTTTCATAAGTAAATGATCCATGTGGTCTCTAAAAATCATTTTCCCTTAAAAGATGACATCATTTGATCTTATATATGATTTACTGAATATAATATTGAATGATACCATCCTTATTATCTCATTTAATGGTTAATATTTATATTGGAAAAATATATATGAAACACATTTTTTTCTTGATGTATACTATGTAGAGTGAATGAAAAATTTTAAAACCATTTTTCATTAATACGGTTTTAATGTGATGATATAATGGATGTTTTATTGTATTTTTACACATATATATATATATATATATATGGATTCTGTGTGTGATGGTACCAATATCTCCCTCCAATATATCGGGTTAATTTGGAAAAATCATTAGAATATATGATATGCATCAACCTAATTATATGTTTAAAATGTTATGCATGAAATGGATGATGTGTTCATAATGTTATGTGTGAACCCAATTACATTTTCATAGTTTTATAAATATACTTAGTTACATGTAAATATATATATGTGTGGATATGGTTTCATGTCCATAAGTTTATACAAGGGCCTAATTTTATGTCCATAAATTATTGAGTGATTTAATTTATATTTATAAATGTTCACAATGTTATAATATTGTGTGTATGCCAGAAATCTATATCTAATTCCAATGTTTTGATCTAATAGATCATGTTATTTGATCCCATTAAGATTCGTGTAATATGTACTAGCATTATGTATTCCATGAGTCTTGTTTTTAAACTATGACATGCATGGTATGGATTTAAATTTTTATTCCTATATCCGCATACACATATGATCATGTTATTTTGATATCTCTATAATTTACAATTTTTGATATTCTAAGATAACCCATTCATTGGTTTCCATTACCTAGGTTATTAATAAAGGTTTTAGTAGGGTATGTCTATAAAGAGTAATAAATGGGATGATATATGTTTGATATATTGAAGATCATTATTGAAATAGTAATATGAGGAATCACGTATCCAATGATACTAAACATATAAGGTCTATGGGTGTGTATTTGTGAAATGTATGTAATTTTCATCTAAAAATATGTAATATTTATATACGATAAGTTTGGGTCATTATAGTTGGTATTATAGGAAAGGTTTAGTTAACCATTGTAAAATAGGATGAGAAAACATTAATGATAAACCTAGAGATATTTCTATAGGTATATTTATAAAGATAAATTTATGGATTAGTCAAAGTGTAGGAAAATGTCATGGAATATTGATAAATTATAGAGTGAGCAGTTTCCATGAAATTACATCCATGTTTGGATAATAAAAGTATATGTGAATGTGTAATATACGTACATTAGGGTAGTAACTCCCAGAAGTGCATATTGGGATAGATATGATCATCAATTTTTCTACAAAAATGTGACTTTATAGACACATGCTTTACACACTCGGGGGATATGCTTTAAAAGTTCACAAACTCTTTAAAAACCATCATGATGGATTTAACTTTAATATGGTCATTAATGATCTAGTATAAACCTAAGGTGTCATATATTGAGATGAATGTGTCATTATTTAGAAATCCTATAAGTTGTTTTCATGATTTTATGGTTTCCCATAATGAATATTCTTGCTGACATAATGCTTTTTTATTTTATTTGATGACTAGAACCAAAATAAATTATATTTATATAGAATGTTATTGAAAACGTTTTGCTGAGAAATAAAATATGATAGTTAATTTAGTTAAGGATATTTAGATTATTCTTAATTAGTTATAATTTTGTATAATTCACAACATAATCCTCAACCAACTCTCAAACACTCCATTGAAGAGAAAGATAAATTTGATTGAGAGTTTGGGTGGTGGAGACCACAGTAGAAATAATATTCATTTTCATTTACATCATGAATGTGTAAAGAAGAACTCTAAGGAATATATCAACAGAATGATAAGATTTTTTATATTTAAAGAATAATGACAAAGATATAACATTTTCTAGGGGAAATGACAATTTTAGTTAACATAATAGATAAGAAAATTTGTCTCCAAAAATTATTATCATTGGGTGAATGTTTCAAATTTGGAAAGTATGGTAATTATAAAAATTAATTTCCTAGGGGTGTATTTTAATATAATTATCACGGTGGTTCTAGTAATGTTTATACTATTTATGATGAAGTGAACACAGATGAAATAGGAAAGGTATAGGTTGTGAAAAAATTATTCTTTATATTAAACATTAGAGGCGTAATTATAGAGTGGTTGTGGAATCTTAATATATGATTCATACTTCGTATTGTATTATAGATGTATAAAGTAATAATATTTTGAATCATATTTAATGGTTCAAAAATGAAGTGGAAAGGCTGGTTTATTTGTGTATTGAAATTAAAGAATTATGATACAATAATCATGAAATATATAAGTATTATTCTATATAATTTATTCATTGAGTCTTTTCAAGAATATTTTAAAAGGTATTGATGACCTATAAAATTGATTTAATGGAAATATGATATTTTTTAATAAACAAATGATCAAGGGAATATAGCCCTTAATATGTTCCTGATGATGAGATAATAATTATGGGATAAAGAAATGATGGATATGAATACAGAAAAATGGATAGTACTGATGAACTTGGATGTGATTAATGTTTTTTAGAGTGCTTTATGTTACCATTTATGTAGTATACATCATTATTTGATTTAGGGAATATATTCATTAATAGGTGGTTTAATTCAAAGAATTAGGTAGCATGTATGTTTTCATTAAATTTTTATAGTTATCATAGTTATTTATATTTTTTAGGAAATATATTATTATCATATTCACATATATAGTATGATAAAATTAATATCTAAACTATGAAATTTTGGGCACAATTTTAATTTGATTTTTGGAAATTTAGTGGCCATGTTAATAAATCTTTAATTCTTTAAGGGTCATAAGGTTAAAAATTTATGGAACAGATTAAGTTGAATTGTGGCTGAGGTTTCAGATATTAATGTATTATTTCACCATATAAAGATTGATGCATAATCTATTCTAAACATTTTTTTCTTTTTAATATAATATCTAATGATATTAGTGACCACATTCACACCAATTAATTTATGGTTTTGTGGTTTTTGATTTTTCTATAATCATTCACTTTTTTATGACTCGTGATCTCTATCACTCTATATACTTGTTCAAACATTACACATTCCTTCTAGGTCCCAATCATCACTTTCCACCACTATTATCCTATTTGGAAATATATTATTTATTTTCCCAGATAACCTATACACACCCCTTTATCTATTTTCTAGAAAATGTTTTATTAACACTTTTTACGATATGTGTTTCTCATAATGGGGTTTAAAATGATAAACCCTTATTTATCGAGAACATCTGAAAAATGCGAGAACATAATTTATTTTAGATGTATAATAGAAAACATTGAGATTTTTTGAAAAAAAAATAAAATTAATCTTTTTGATATTTTTGGTTACATGCACCATCATGTTTAGATTGTCAATTTAAATAAAATTATACATACTATTAAAAAATTATTATTTTAAATGATAATTATCTCCTAGATATCTGAATGGAATTCATTAATAGAATTAAATAAAGTATGAAAATATATGGTATAAACAAGTGTATATAAATAATTATTTAGTGATCAAATAAATATAAATGAAAATTAAGAGCATTTTAATTCAAAAATAATAATAATAACTATTTTATGTGAACAAAAACATTTTTTATTAACATATTAATCAATTTACTTTTTATTAATAATTTAATATTGATTAAAATATTATATATATAATAAAAAAATTTACTTTTATATTATGAGTTTTTTAGATAAGTGATCAAAATATATCCAAATTTTCACTCAAAGCTGTATTTTTCTAAAAATTAGTTTTATTACATTTTATGCACTAATTTTACAAAAATCAACAAATAAAAAAATTATCAAAAAATTGTAAATTTATTTTTTAATTAATTGTTTAAAATTATATTTGGGAGTATTTTTTATAATTTTATGAGAATATTAATTTCTCAATGAATAGTAAAACATTCTGATTTTTATTAAGAAATATCATTTATTTTTAAGCATTTACAAATATAAAAATAGTATTTATATGGATATAAAATTAAAATTAGTAAAATTATATATCTATTAATCCAATTTAAAACATTGAAGTCGATTTAATACTGAATTTTTATATAAAACGTATCTAAAGGTTTCAAAAGTTTCTCTTTGCAAAATTACATTCTCGTCACATTTACGGGTTTGATTTTAAATTAAATATTACAAATTATGTTAATGGTATTTGAAAATATGGTTTAAGTATCTTATATTAGAATAGTTTATATATAATAATAAGTTAAACAAAATTTTTTACCATTACAATTAGTAAAAACCTTATAATTTGATTCCCATGGTTAAGTTGAAAATTAGTTCACTAGGGGTTAAACTAAAAAGGTTAGAGTTAAAAATAACTATAAACATTTACAAAACCAATTATAAGACCATTTTACTACAATGTCACATATTATTTTGGATAATGGTCCATTTTGGTGACTTTTCATGTGAAAAACGTGGGCATGACTATTTCTTTTCAAAAATTACCAATATACCATTCACCTCACTTATGAAATGTCTCTCCCTATCCTCTCATATTCACATCAATAAAACCTATTTTAATCATCCATTAACAACCCATATCACTTAATTATTTCAATAATATCATCATGGAATCCATTTTTTTCAAAATTACAACCTAAAAATCCGTTTGGTGAAAAAACAAAAGATGTTGTCAAATAAAGAGTTAATGTCCCTAACTGAGTGTTTTGTTTTATTTCCTCTCCAACTCCTTCAATTTTTATTAAAATTTTATTAAAAAATATACTATTTATTATAAAAAAATTTATTTTATTATTTCAATTTCATAACCTCAATTATTCACATGTTCAATCCAATGGGATGTAAAATAATCATTCGTGAGTACAGAGGACTACAACCTCACAAACTGGAGTTGTTTTTTCCATCACCACCTCTCAACGATAAGAATAATTATGTATTTAGTATTTATATATGATAATTATTAAATTATTATACCTTGGTAATTATAATATATAATATACCTTCTTACCTCCCATCCCACTGGTAGATAATATTGTTTATCATGTGTGCGGCGGACTACCATCCCATGAACTGATCTGATGTGTATTTTATGTTTTTACATGGATTTTAGTATGGATAAATTAAATTAATATATAGTATGTTTTAATAAAATACTTTCCTAATTGTTATATTACTTATACAT
Source organism: Viscum album (assembly GCA_963277665.1). Lineage (NCBI taxonomy): Eukaryota > Viridiplantae > Streptophyta > Magnoliopsida > Santalales > Viscaceae > Viscum > Viscum album. The sequence goes on along the minus strand of OY728131.1, from coordinate 776,820,417 downwards.
TATTAATTTCTATTCAGCGTGAGATACAATAGCATGATTTGTGTGTACGGTAGGCTGCCGCATTGCAAAGAGATGTTAATCAGTTTTTACAAACTATTTACATGAAAGGTAATAAAGATAAATTAAATGAATATATTTGATACATATGAAATCATAAATACACTATATATTTTAATTATTATTTACCTTCCTTTAATTATATTCTATGAGAAAATGTAAACATTTTTAATGGATATGTACTACTGTCTCCATGAATAATTTATTTTATTTTCTATCTCTAACCTGTATGTATTACTATAAATAAATTTATAATAAATATATATTATATTTATATAATTATTTAGATTATTTATATTATTTAACCATGTTCTATGTAATAGGACCAAAAATAAAAAATCAGAACACGCCCAAAAACACATAGCATTTATTACCAAAACCACAAATTTTACATGTAATTGTTAATAAATGGGTAATAAAAAGAAATTCGTAAAATATATATTGACTTATATATATAATTATGGTTCTTAATTAGTTTTATATTAATTTTATATTTATTATAAATTTGTCTTTAAAATGTAAAAGTTAATTTGATAATAAATGTAAGATATTTTCATCCAACTTTTTACTTCTTTGAGACACATGCCATATTCACCACCTATTTCTTTTATATTGTGTATATAATACCCACGATGTATTTTATGAATATTATTAAGTATATTATTATGATTTTCTAATAAATTTATGGACACCATGTTTATAAGGTTTTCATTTTAAAAGTTTCCAAATCGGTAAAGGATTTTTTGTCCCTCTTTTACTTGTGGGTGAAATATACAAATTCATCACTTGTTAAATTTATTTGGTGTATATACATCCCATTTTAAATTTTATATAATTAATATCTTTAATTTAATGAAATTAAATGTTTCATTTGATATTATAAATTCTTTTCGATTATGATTCAAAATATTATTAAAGTTGTGAGGGTTTTTTTGTCTCAAATATCTTTATTTGAGACATATGGCATGTTTTTCACCTCTATTCTTTTATGGGGTGCTTATACTAACTATGTGACATTTAATATCATTAATTTATTTATTATCAGAATATTTTTTTTCATTTAATTTTATTCTTTCATGGGTATTATGATTCAATTTTACCAAAGCGGTAAAGGTTTTATGTTATAATCTAATCTTTTATCAAGATTGTTTATGTTTATGATTCTGATGATGAAATATTAGGATTCACCTCTCAAGAAACTCTTAAATATCATTATAATATGATTATTTCACTATATAGTCAGAAAACCATTTCTCTTCATTAGCCATTTTTTATTAAAAGGATTCAAAAAAATAACATTGTCCAATGGATTTATTAATGACCTTTTAACCCATTTTGACTTTCACAAAATGTTTTAAAATAAATATTCATGTCATCTTCAAAAAACATATTATTGGATTTTACCAAAAATGTAAAATAAATCACTTTATTAACATGTATGGTATGAATGTTATTTTATACCATCTTGGAAAATTTATTTTTTCAAATGTTTTTTATTAGTTTCCTAGATTATTTTAATAGAAAAAATATTTCTAAAATGTTTTTGGAAATTTTTTTAAGTGAATTGTAAAATTGAAAATACATTTTCCCTTTGAAATGTCTTAAATTATTTTCATATATTAATTTATATGTTTATAAGGTTATATTTAATGTTTTTTTTGAAACTTTTTATGTTTTAAGAAGTCCATTTCCAAGAGGAAAGACTATTTTCCACAATAAATGTTTCAAGTTACCTTTCAAAACAATTTTACATATAAATATGACATCCTTTAATGTCATGTATAATTTAATAGGGTGGTATTTAATGACACCATTAGTATTATTTATTTAGATTGATAATATTTATTTGATTAAATTGTTATTGAAACCATTCATTGTATCATGGGTTATGTTATGGTTAATGGATGAAAGTTTGATGAAAAAGATTTTCTCAACACTGGCTATGATTTTATGATTTGAGGAATTTTTATGATCATATAGAATACATATGTAAGGATTATGTGATGAGTGGGACCTATATATCTATCCAATTAATTTGGTTAATATTTATATATCTTGACAATGTATGATATATTTGAACCTGGTTACATGTTCACAATGTTATGTGTGAACCTGATAAGATGTTCACAATGTTATTTTTGAACCTGATTAAAAATTCACAGCGTTATGTGTGGACCTAGTTTAATGTCAATAATTTGATGCATGGACCATGTTTCATGTCCATAAGTTTATATGATGGCTGGATTTAATTTTTATAACTTAATGAGTAAACTGGTTTATATTATATATGTTAAAAATGTAGTATGTTTTTTTGTATTTCATAAATATATTTCATATCCCAATGTTATGATCCCATGGATCATGTTATTTGATCCCATTATGATTAATGTGTTATGAACAGATTTTTTTCCAAAGACTCATATTTATGATCTATGATATGTAGGTTAAGGTTTTCAAATGTTATTTTCAATATTGCATACTCATAAACTCATGTTATAATTATATCTCCCTTGACTACCCTCACTTTGTGTCTGAGCACACCCTTTCTTATGTTTCCTTTCCCTAGGTTATGAAGAATGTTTTTACATAGATTATATCAATTAATATAACTAAATGGGAAGACACATTGGGTGACATTTGAGATTGTTCCATAAATAAGATGTTAGTAAATCTAGTCTCATAATAAACTAAGCATATACGGTCCATGGGTATGAATTTGTAAAATGTAATGAATATTCATCTAAACATGACTAATATTAATTCATGAGGTGTTTGTATTCTTATAGTAATTAAATAAAAGAATATTAATTAATATACAGAAGAGGCAATTTTTCATCCTTCATCATAGAAAAATAGATGTTGAGGGAGAAAAATGGAAATTAATCTTGTTTCTTTGTAAATAGAGAGATTGGTCCTTGGGAGAAGAACTATCAAATAATAAAGAGACAAGGGTATAATTCAGGTAAATTCATTAAAAAATTATATATTTTAATTTATACTAATCAGGTTTTATATATAGCTTGTGGATCATAAATTTATTTCCTAATATATGAACAAAGTAGATTCTAAAGAATTCTAAAAAGTAAGGTGGATATATGATATACCTATGTAGAAATTCATAATTAATTATCGATAATAAACTAATATATCATATTTCCATGTTGAATGTCATAACATTTTTATTGTCTGACTAGTACAAACAAAAATAATATATGCATGTTATTTGTAAATAATTTTTTTTATTTCAAGTTTTGGTTATAACATTTTTTTACAAGTTATCATATATTATCAATTGAAACATCCAAATAATAGTTTAAATATAGTATAATTAGATAATTAAATATTGTAAATAAGTAATGAAATAACTACACAGGAGTTTGACTATAACTAGTTATTGAATTGGAAACATGGGCATAAAACCCAAAATATATGACATAATTATATCATGAAAGGTTTTTTGATACATTTGATTAAAACCCTTGGTTATATTTCATGATTTTATATAAGTAATAATGATCAAGATACCTTTCTAAGGTAATTGTGAAAGAGCTATAGATATTATATAATTAGATTACATATATTTATATGTACCAGTTAACATTTATGATAAAGGTTGTTTCTCATAATTCATTACATTCAAGGATAACATCAATAGTTATTGATATGTTTACATGATGAGTTATAAATAAAATTACTTCAAAATGATTAAGGAATATAAAAGATAATTGCATAATCAAATTGGTAAGAAGATAATGAAACTGTGATCCAATACAAGGGAAGAATAGCTAAATCGGGATTTCATTATTTATAATAGAATATGGAATTATATACCAAGTCACTCAAATTTATACATTATGGATAAATGTTTTAATTTTAATAATGAATCTCACCTTTTAAGAAATAGTGAGACTTATGATGATTCATGAAAGTATTTCATTACTATTTTAGGGATATGCATAACAACTTGTGGATATACACTAAATTATATATCATTTTATGTGAAATGTACAATAGAATATGAGGTATGGTATGGGAAGAAACCAGTATATTCATATATTTATATCGCAGGATGTAACATCCCACCCCATGCCCATTGGTTTGGGAAGAGTCAATGGTGTTACCGACCTTACATGACATCCCCAAGATACCAATGGCTTGAAATAAATGCCAATGGATTCATAAATATTTGGGAGATGATTTTCCCTTGAAAATAAAACAAAAAAAAAATATGACCATATCAAAAAAACCATTATATGATTCATGAGAACAATGTAATTAAACACAAATTATGACCAGAAATTTCCATATCAATGTAATAAGAGGAAACCAAAACAAAAAAAACTCAAAGATACATAATTTATCAGCTCATCAACTCGAAATCGGCCTTAAGCTCGAACTCAATGATCCATTCCTAAGGTATCATGATGCATCAATATGGAAAAGAGATACCATACCTTCTCTTGTTCCTTGATATATAGTATCTAAAAATTCTCCTATGTAATGAAGATGGGGTTGAGTAAAAAACTATGTAGGATTTCACCAATGAATTCCTTAATCATTCCACTATTATATAACAAGCTAGTGCATTTATATAAAATGGTTCAAAAAAATAAAAACTTTTTAAATCAAAACCCAAAAAAAATAAAAGAAAAGCAGTTTTTTTTTGGAAAGAAACCAAACAAGTCATTAAAGAATTTCATATTATCATTTGGGATACCCAATACATGATTCACACACACCCACACATGCATGCTATAGTGACATTTGCATACTTATGAATGATCGTTCAATAGTCTACCAAGTCATCAAAAGTTAACCATTTCTCAAGTGCCCCCAATGAAACATTCCTCTTCTACATGGTCACATCATTGTTCCCCAACAGTACACGCCCTTTATCTAGGGCCAATTCAATGAAATAAATTCACACCAACCATGTTTGTCAAATTCCAATGCAATCCTATAGTTCCAATCCATTTCAATAAAATAACCCTATTATTGAAAAAAGATTCCTACCAATTTTCCATGAAACAAAATCAAAAAAAAATTCCAAATTGTAATTTTAAAATTATAAAAAAAATCACTTTCAATAAACCACTCATTTATAAAATTTCACATAACTTCACAAATGAGGGTTTACTTCAAACATTGCACATCAACATAAAAATTTAAATTAAGAAATTAAATAAATTTTTAACAACTCCATTAAATTATAACTAGGTGGAGTCACGAGTGAGGCCACATACTTCTCAAACATAGTTGAAAACAATAAATATCCTTAATTCTTCAACAATATTGATTGAATTTCCTTAAAAAAATACTTAGATATTTTTTCCATTAAGAAAAACAACCATATATCATAATTATTAGAATCAATCATAATGAATCTATTTTCGATGGACTAGATTCATGAATCCAAGATAGAGAATAATAAGAAAAATAAGTAAAACAACCATGAAATATCACTAAGTATTATGATTCAAATACACCCTTAAAATATCTAACTGATCACTCCAATATCTATATGAAAAGTAGTTATTACCTTCTTAAGGATTTTAATTATATTTATGGTTTTATATAGGTAAAATATTAATTTAAGAGGTTATATGAATTTGATCCAAAATATATGGGTCATTTTTCGACACCACACAGTTTGGGCACATGGTTAGAAAAAATGTACACTAATTGTGCGTTACAAACTACATCCAATCACATCTCACATGGCTGGCCTTCATGGTTACACAAACCTAGTTCAAACAATTATAGACTCCCCTATCCAATATAATGTGGTTTCCCACGGATGGTTGTATAGTTTTTCCAAATCATGTGAATAATCATGTGCATACCCACTGCACACTGTTATAGTTACACTATTTTATAACAGGTGTTTCAAAGTTCATACTATCTATGATCAAACAATAAACCTACATAGAATCCATAAAAAAATTCAAAACTCCTCTCATCCTCCCAAAACATAACCCAATTACATTATATACATAAAATTAAAAATAAAGGATTCATTAACTGAAATTGGGGTGATACATTCTCCCTGCAATTTTCTTATTTGGTCCCTAAATAGTTGAAAACCACCATTCACCTGAAATATTTCAAACCATTTTTCATCCATTTCCTTCTCACATTCCAAATTTTTCATAAATATGTCTATGATTCAATTAAACTATCATTAATCTGATTTTTTCCCATGAAATACATTCTCTTGCCTAGCCACAAGTCACACTTGCATATAAGCTAACATAGCATCTAGCTCTAGGTCAATATGATCCCATAGAAACATATGGTTAATATAAAGTTTATAATTATCCAATTAAGATACATGAAATATATTATACACTTAATTGAACCATGTTTCAAAGTATAATTGATATTTCAACTAACTAAACTATTAAATTTTCTCAAATGGGTCTATGTATTAAGGATAAAAATTGCATTGTTTCCAAAAAAGAGGATGGACATGCCTTGGATAGATACTCAAGAACACATGATTACTCACCATGTATGACAACACTGGTCAATGATTATCGACATATGATTTATGAATACAATGATCAATCTCCAATCTCTTCTTAATCAACTGAATTTTCTTTACTATCTTTTTCACAAGGATAGTTGGAGCAGTGAATTCTCTCTTTCTTACTCCAAAAAATGTATAGAATGATAAGGATACTCATTAAATTCTTAAAAAGAGACCTATTTATCTATGCTATATTTTTTTATAAGATATCTCCATTACCCTTATTTTATTCTCCCATGATCCAAAAAAAATCCATTACACAATCCATTAACATGTCATCCAATTCTTTTACTATCTGTTTAGATTATCCATCAATTTTAGGATAATACTATGTTCTCATAGTCAATATAGTCCTTATGTATTGCTATAAGAGTTTCCAAAAAAAGGTTTAAAACATAGATATCAGTCTTATACAGTTGAAACTCTTATGTCACGCCTCTAAACCACCACTAGGATATAGATTTCAAACAATTCATCTATCATATTAGATTCATGAATATAAATGTAATTGGATGAATTTGGGATTCAATCCACTATCGCCCATATGGTATCATGTTTATGAACCATAAATGGAATATATTTCACAATATCTATTCATATATACACCATTACCAATTAATAATAGGTAAAGATTGTCAAAAACCTCATGTCGATGGTGCTCTTCCATAACCTGCTAATAGGTGAGGCATCTCAAAACATACTCATCTACATTTCTATTATTTCCATCCCACCAAATTTGGGAATTTATATCCATATGAATATTTTGGATTCAAAGATGAATATTTCATCTTGGATGGTCTTATGGATGAAGAATTTGTTCCTGTGAAGCCAAAGTAATGTCTATCCGATCACAAAACCATAAAACTAAAATCTCATCCATATTTGATCCCTCAATGGTCTTTACACCATTGAGTGTTTACAATATTGCAAAAAATTCATAATTCAATGTTTTCACTTCTTCAATCTTCTCTACCAAATGATGAACAAAATTGAGAAGTAATAAAACTACAAAACTACATCAGTCATCACAATCCAAGTGCATGTCATCTATTACCAACATCAGCTGGCATTGGTCACATGCATCTTCCAACAACAGACTATATAAATAATTGATTAATTAGTTTACCCTTGAATTTCCTTTACCATATGTATACATTATGTTAGTTATAATCATTTTAAGATACTCCATCTATATTCTTTATCTCATATTCAAATATCTTTGCTGGAAAATGTGTTCAAACTCTTATGTTCCATAAAGTGTGTAAATTAATAAAGAAATATGAAATAACATTACGTAATAAAAGCATGGAACAAAAAAACTAACTTCAAATCATGTGTTGGGTGGTTATTCTCATGAAAATGAAGTAATAAATATAAATAAGAAACAATATGATCTCCTATCTTGAGAACACATCACAAGCCTAAAGCATCCCAATAGACCACATAACCTTGTACTGATTGAGTAAATATCAAGATTAGTGTTTTTGTAAGGTAAACATTATCCACATTAAAATAATTATAACATTTATAATTCCATTATAATGGATAATGTTTCCTCTTCGATGCTACCATTAGTGAAGCTAGGGATGAAAAGTAATAAAAAATCATCAATATTAACTTTCTAATCCAATGAAACAATATTTTTAAAAGAAATTATTCAATCAATTCCAAGATATCATGGCCTCTATCTTTTTTAGATACATAGGAACAAAAATCTTAGATATTAAATTGGAAAGTAAATGGACATCTTGTATAATAAAAATTACACTTTCAAGGTTTAGAATATAAATGATGATCCCATGATATACACAACACTATTTCTAAGTATTTCTCACACTCAGCTCTGGTCGTTGAATACACAAATATTTCATCCACAAACACAACCCTAAAAGAATAAATATACCATTACAATATTTAATTCATTAATTATAAAAAAAGGTTAGGGAATTCATAAGGCCTAAAGGAATAAAACTTTACTCATAATGTCCATATTTACTTCTGAAAGATTTATTTGGAATATCGTTCTTTAGAACCTATAGTTGTTGATATCGTGAATGCGTGTAAGTTTTAATGAATTAATGAGATCCCCTCAATCGATCAAATAGATCATCAATAAATGGGACATGATACCCATTATTTAACACAACATGGATAATATTAAGATAATATATTCAAATCCATAGAGTTTTATCTTATCTTTCCACTAACAAAATAGGTGCTTCCCATAAAAACATGCTCGGTCGAAAAAACCCTTTACATTACATCTCTTCTAAATGGACATTTAATTTTGTTAATTTTTTTAGTTCCATCAGATAAGATATAATTCTTATAGTAATTGTTTTATTAATAGATAAATCATAAAATCTACATCTCTTTTGGGTAAAAACAATGAGGAATTTTTGGGAATAATCCAAAAAATTATTTAAATCTTTTGGAAAACCACATTTCTAGATTTCATTCATCAGTTACAAGTTAAAAAATTCAAAATAGAATGGATTGTTCGATCTTCTAGTGAAAATTTATTTTTTTCACCTTTTTTGACACTCCTATATGCTCTAAATATAGTCATAGTGCTATCATTATAAGTAAAACTAGCCCTTCTGGTATAACAATCAATGCATGATCTGAACCTCATCAGCCAATCCTTACCCAAGATTATTTCATAGAAATTAATATCATTTATAGATATTTTCCAATTCTATTTATCTCCATCAATAGTTATAGAACATTATTTCTATATAATGGATCAACACTGTCTTTCTCCAAGAGGAGTTTATGTTTTAAAAAATAAGTCATCATATATAGACAAATAACCAGAAGATTAAAAGGATGATAAGAAACAAATGAATAATATGAACCCATATCAAAAAAATATTTCATAAGGGTATAATTAATAATATTCACACCTCTCACCATATAATGTCAATATTGATCATCTTTGATCCTTTTATCATCTTTATAAACTTCATTACTCGATATAGATTTTTCTTTATTTCTGTATTGAGACTACCATTGTTAATGAGTCATGGTATTCCTAGAATGTCCGTGGAATTATTAGTTCTCTTGACCATATATATTTTTCACCCATCATCCTATTGATGAATATTATGTCTATGAATGTTGATATGAGTCCTTATCACCTGACCTTGGAGCACTGTTACAATAATTCTGAATATGACCCATCTAATTTCAATTATGACATGATCTAGGTGGTTTAGTACAATCTTGCTTCATGTGATCAATAAAACCTTATTTGAACCATCCCATTTTAATCTATTTTTTATGAGGAAGATCCACCGATTCTTCTCTCTAATTTTGATTCATACCAGTACCTTTTAAATAGGTTTCTTTCTTCCTCTTATTCCCTATATTAGAGTTCTCAACTATTCTCAAATATTTTAACATACTTTCTCTAACCGTATTTCCATATATGTCTCCTTACACAATTGTCTCTCTATTGATGATCATTATTTAATAAGTTATATAAGGCCTGAAAATATTTACATTAATATATATTATTAACCCTGATTTAAAATTGTGGCCCTTCAATAAATCACTTGAAATAACATCTAGTGAGAAGAAAACTAAATTCATTAATTTATCTACATACTGTGTCATTGTGATGTTCTCTTCCTTCAAGATAAAAATTTGATAATTCAAGAAATTTTGAACATGTGAGGATAGAATTTTTTTATATAATTCATCAAATTCATCCCATAAAATTCTTTAGTTAAATTGGCATACAATATCTCTTAGTATATAAATCTCTAATATGACTTCCAACTAATCTAGTGTGATTATGAAATTGAAGATTTGATTCATCCTATTAAGCCACACCTCTATTATTTCCAGTTCTAAATCTATCTGAAATATGGTTGGATTCTCATTTTGAAACTAAATTAAATGAACCACTTTCCTTGGGTTGTCCCTTCCATTCCCTCAATCAAGGGCCTAAAAATCCAATATAATACTCTGAACTAAACATTAGTTAACCTAAGGCTCATGTGTAACCACATTCTCAACGTCTTATTCTGGTAGGTTTTTTATATCCCTCATCAGTTGAAATTTTTATAACAAAAATAAAACACTATTTAGTCTCACTATATATAAACTGAAGGATTAGCAATTAAATGTTCTCCATATTGCATATATCACAAAAAGACTTTCCAAAATTCAATGATTCTAATTTTAAATTCATTATTTATAAGTCACAATGATTTTTAATTTCAATACATTTTAAAATATTTTTAAAAATAAAAACTTTTTCAATAAATCATTAATCATTAATCATAATGAATTATTCACTCCTAGTATTAATTCATTTTAGTCAATGAATGTTATGCACCTATCATTATCTAAACCCATAAAGATGATATTACAACTTATAAAAATCTATCAAAACAATTGTCTACCCAAATTTTGGGTAACTTGTTGTTTAGCATAACTAGTTTAACAATGCCTCTATATGATTTTAATTTCATATTCCAAATATCATATATTCTTGTTGCCAATATAACTCAATGACTAAACTAGGACGCTATTCAACTACCTAACCAAATAAAATGATACTGTTTGTACCTAACAATATATTTTTACTAACCAAGACTAATACCATTTGTAATATCCTTCCCCTCACTAATTTTCATGGGAAGAGGCAGTAGTGTTTCTAGTCTTAGGTGACATCCCAAAGACACCATAAGATTATAACAAATTGCAAGGGCTTCATAAACAATTTGGGGATGATTTTACCTTGAAATTATTACAACCAGACCAATATAGACATAGTTAAAAACCCATTATATGATTCATTAGTAGAATTTCACATAATGTAGAGTATAACCACAAATAACCATATCAGAGTACAAAGTGTAAACCAAAACCAGCAAAACATGAATACATAGAATACATCAACTCAAAAACTATTAATATTCTTCATATCACTAACTACACAATGAATTATAAATTTATCATGATTAATCATTAACTAAATTAGATACCCTGCATTTTCATGTATGTTGATATAAAATATCTTCAAATTCACTAATGTTACCAAGAAGAAAGTGAGTATAAAACTAAGTATGATTTCCCCAATGACTTATATACTGATGAAACTATGATAGAACATGTTATCACATTTATATAAAATAGTTCAAAATAATTTAAAATAGTTTTTATTAAAACTGAAACCCTTTCTATGAAAAAATAGTATTATAAGGAAAGTAACAGAAAAATTATTTATTCAATTTCACATTTTCATTTGGAATACCAAATACATGATCCACAGACACCCACACATTCATTAACTATTGAAAGTTCCATACTCATAAGTCATACCTAGTTGATCTACCAAGTTATTAAAATGTAACCATATCTCAAGTTCACAAATATCACACGTCCCTTCTACGGGGTCATGTCATTTTAAACTAATGATATATGACCCTTATCGAGGGTCAGGTTAAAAAAATAAACTCACACCAACCATGTATTCAAATACCATATCAAACCAAAAATTCCAATCAATTTTAATATATCAATTATATTATTGAAAACATTTTCCAACCAATATTCCATTGATCAAAAGAAATAAATTTAAGATCATCATTTTAAAATTATGAAAATCTTTTCACTTTCTACAACAACCCAATTTCTACAATTTTACAAACCATCACTAAAGAGAATAGCTTTAAAACATTGAATATAAACCATAAAATATAAATAAATAAATAAAATCCATTTGAAATAAATCCTTTAAATTCAAACTAATAGGATTCAAGGTTTAATCCTACTACCATACAAACTTTGGTGAAAATGAATAAAGGAACACATTCTTTGACAAACTAGATTGAAACTCATTAAAACATCCTTATATGTTATTCCCTTTAATCAAAAAAAATTATCTCATCATATTTGAATCAACAAACATGACTCTATCTTAAAAGAACTATATTCATGAATCCAAGAGAGGGAATAATATTACAAGTATTGAAATAACCAATTAATATCACTTTCCAAGGAATTTAGGTCTCTATTACACTTAAAATTTCTAATGGATCGCTCATAGATCATAAGAAAGTTTATCTCAAACCTTTGGAAGGATTATATACCAATTTAGGGTTATATTAATAGCAAAAAATATATTTATAAAGAAATATATATTAGATCCAAAGTATGAGTATTTTTTAATACTGTATGGTTTGGGTATATATTTAGGAAAAACATTTACTAACTGTGCATTAGCTACTACCTCTAAACACACCTTCAATAGTTGGATTGCATGGTTAGACAACCTATGTTCCAAATATACTAAACTGTTATATATAACATCATAGAGTCTCTCTTGGTTGGATACATGATTTTTCCAAACCATGTGCGTACTGAGTGCCCATTGTTTGAGTTGTATGGTTTTTAAGAGTCATTGCAAGGTTTCTACTAACCATCCTCAAACTATAAACCTCCATAAAATTACTAAAAACATATAAAATTCATCTAAACCTACAAAAACATAGAATATTTACCTCATATACTAAAAAAATAAAGGGTTAATTAATTCAAACAAAGGGTGATACAGGGAATGTAATTTATCTATTAAGGTTAATCTTAGTGAAAATACTAGAATCATGATATGATGGGTTTTTATAGTATATAAAAACACTTTTAAAACTATAGTAAGAAATATAGAAACCCACACCAAGATATAATCGTGAGAGAATAAAATAAATCATATAAATAAGAAATGTAACAACCTCAGTTTCTAGGAATCAGTTTTGTTGAACAAATTAATTTTCATTGATGACATTCATTATACACTTGAAAAAATTATGATTTCTTTATATGCAACAAAAACATTATTTTATTCTACATAAAACACTAATATTATCATGGGTTTCATACAATTATATGTATTTCTTGTGTTACACACAATTTCATGTTCCTTTTATATGTTATGTCACACAACAAAACCTAGTTCTACCAAACAACAATATACTATTAATATTATTATTAAAATATTATTATAGTTTCCATATAGTCATTAGTAAGAAAAATATTATTAGGATTTATTAAAGTATGAAAATATTATTGACACATTTATATAAGATAAATTATTTTTTTACCAATTAACTGTAAATGAAAATACAACCCTTTTGAAAATATAGGAAAATCTTTTTCTGGAAAAAAATATTTTTAAAATCAAACATGTATTACTGTCGTAAATTAAGTAAAAAAATTTTGATTAATGATATTAATGAAATATATATATATATATATATATATATAATCAATTCAATTAGTTAACATTTATATATTGACTTTTTCATACAAGAGATAATAATAAATCCAACATTATGCATAAAGCAGTATGTTTTTTAAAATGTCATTTTCAGTATTTTAATAGAGAACCAATTTAAAATTAAATTTTATTCACTTTTATAAATTATATTTTAAAAAAATAAATATTTTTTTAAATATTAATATAAAATAATTTTAGTGTGAATTTTTGTAATTTGTGTGTTTACTTTTAGTTTTTTATGAAATGTGAAAAATACATGATTTTAATTGAAAATTGATTTTTCATTTAATTTATTTATATAGATAAATTATATTTTAAATTGGTTTGAAAATATATTAAGATAAATATTACATATATAAATCTAATTTAAATATATTTAATCAATTTCCCATTAAACTGTTATATAAAACATCTCACACTTTTAAACATTTTTACTTTAAAAACTTGTTGTTATGTCCGGCCGGCAGAATTAATTTTAAATTTAATTCTATAAATAATTTGATTAGATTTTGGAAGAATGGATTCCATATTTTTAATCATAAAAACATATAATTCCTAAATAATTAAAATTAGCTTTTAACAAAAAATATTCAGGAACATAATTGAAATTAATTATAGTATTTAAGGTAAAAATGATTTTACATAGTGGTTACACTTTAATATTAAGGATCCAAATGACCTTTAAACTTATCCAACATCAATTTTCTGGATATATTTAGACCACTTAACCTCATAGATATAATTTTAATCATTATTGATAGCACATAATTTTTGAAATTCCTCTCAATATTGTTTTCCTTTTTATATTTAAATGAAATCCACTCCTCCGCTATAAAAAGGAACTCGCCCCCTCACTTCTTCACGCCTCTCAAGACCATTGTCTCTTAAAAAACCTTCAAAAATGACCTTCCAAATCTGATACCATGGTCATATATTCATTCCTTTGTGAAAAAATCCAACCAGTAAAGTTCTTTTCTATAAACCAAGAAGAGTTACCTCTATAGGAGGTCACAACCTTCAACAAGCACTTTTATTATCTTTCATTATCCAATGATTCAATTGATTTTATATAATATCATAATTATCCTCAATATACTGAAATTATATTATGGTAAGGTTACGAGATTCAGTTTCATGCACATCCACCAAATGATAAACTCAATCCTCATTTTGTGTATGGTGGACTATCACCTCACGAACTTATGTTGTATTAATTCCATTACCACCACTCATGGTTTATAATAATAAAGTAACTGCTATTTTTATTGGATATAAATGAAATTTATGATTTATTAATGATTTTATAATTATTATATAAGTTATTCAATGATGATTTACATTTTTTCTAATATGATAGCTTCGTTTGTGGATGTTTGGACGAATACCTCATCAATGTGATGTGATTCATTCATGCTTTATATAGATCATATTAATGATTGGTTTATGTGAACGTATGTAATATTTATTTGATAATATTTATAATATAATGATAATATATATATATATATAATTTAATTTTCTTTAAAAATATGACAAGAAATTGAAAACAATGTTCATCTGTACGTATGAGATACTGTTGCCATGAACGGTGTATTTCATTTCATATTTATATCATTAATATATTATTATAAATACTTATATACATAATATATGAAATATTTATTTCATTTATTTCATTATTTAACTAATTAAATCATGATATAATTATGGTAATCAATAATAACAAGTCAAAACATATTTGAAAAACAAGCCGTTATTACCCAAAACATAACTCAGATAAGAAATTTCTAATAAACGGGAAACATAATGTCATAAACAATTAATATATGGTTTTATATATATGAATATGGTTCTATGATATATTTATAATAAAATTTTATTTGTTATACAGGATAATTGAAAAATTATTTTAATATTCAAGAATTAAGGTATGAGAGCTTTATTTCACATTCATATATTCGAGATATACAAGCCATATTCGCCATCCATTTATTTTATGTGGGGAATATACTACCATAAATAATGTTATACAAAGAATTAAATTTCTATAATGATTTTAAAATTTTCAATTTATATGGTTATTTCATCCGGATCATGTTGGAAAATGTTACATAAGTAGTAAGGTGATTTCTTGCCTCTCTTTTATTTCTGGAAGACTTATTTCATATTCACCACTCATTTAGTTTGTGTCATGTATATTCTCACCATGATATAACAACTCTCCACATTTTTTAAAATTAATACATGATTAATTAAATAAATTTAAACTTAATATAAACTAAAATATTGAGAAGTATAGTGTCTTTGAGAATTAGTTACATTACATAAAAATTTAAAACATAAAATACAACATATTTATTGAAAACATCTTTAACATGATCTCACTTAAAACTACATGGAATAACTTGGGAACATAAATAAAAAATGGGTGAGATATATAGAATAGTAAGGGAATAAAATCGTATAACAAGTAGATAATAATACATGTTAGATAATAGGCATATCAATGTGGAACAAAAGAAACCTGAATAATAAGTCATGATATAGCATGATAATCATAACATGAGAAATGTGGAAGAAACATAAAACGCTACATCATAAACATTGGTAAACCCATAAATTACAAGAAATCATGGTGTAAAAAAGTCTTAAAAATGAATCAATTCCACTCTTTGTGCCAATAGGACATCTCATGTTACTAAACCTTATCCCATGCATTAGAGAGCTATATAATTTTGGGCACACTCATCACATTCATTTCATTCTCATTTTTAAGTGTGCCACCCAGATCATAAAACATGAATTCATTCAACATCATAATTTATTCCAAAATCAAGTATTCCAGAATCAATAAATTTATATAAAAAATAAAAATTTATATGTTCATGAATGTGAACACAACTATTAGAAATTGGGTACTCCATTCACTACACAATTGTTGTGGTGTGGAAAATAACGGTGAAATTTAGGCAGCCTAGCGACGACACTTAATGATTCATAAAATGGGTTGATGAGATTGAGTAAGGTCTTTCCTCACATATAAATCAAATGGCCTGAAATATATAGATGTAAAACATATACCAACATTGTAAATTGTAAATATAAGGAATATTATTTTGAAGAAACTTGAATAATGAAATGAATCCTAACTATATTTCGGTATGTTAATGCGTGTTTGTAAGTGATTATGTGAGGATTAAGGAAAGTGAAGATGGGTATCATAATTTATAAATAAATTGTATAGGGAGGGGATATTTAAGAACATATACCTATATAATCATAGGTGTTTTAAGAGACACATCATAAAATAAGTGCTTAAATGAAAATGATATTAGATAAATCTTTTACATGAGTGTGGGACACCAAATTCTTGAGAGGGGCTCCTTGAGATCATTGGGGAACCTTGGGAGGACTATTGGCAGGATAAAGAAAAGTATGGACTTTCTAAAAGGATTTTGGGAGTCGATAAATTTTATATTGTATATTGGGTGGGTTTATATAGAAAGATAGGTGGATTTTATTTTTATTTTTGTTTTGGAATCTACATATAAAATAACCAAAAACAGAAACAATACCATAGTTTTTTCCCATGGTTTCCGTAAAATTGTAATGGTTGTCAATATTTTTTAATTCCAAGGACCTAATTAATAAAATAATTACACTTCATATGTGTAAGTGAGTCATACTCTTGAAGAAATTATTTCAAAACCTTAAAATATATCAATGGTTTTGGAGGATTAATAATAGATTTATTAAATTAATCAAATAAACATAAAATCCCAATATATTAAATTTAAAAAATACATTTGGTCATTTAATCAATTTATAGTATTTATCACTTTACTTTTGAGTCATTATGATGTCATAATAGACAAAGTATATTTATATGATATTTTTGTTTTACCCAGAAATTTGAGTGTCTCGGAAGATTATGAAATATTCCCCATTGGATAAATTTGACTCTATGATTCCAAAAATAATATTCATTTTATCTAAATATTTTTATAAATATTCTTATTTTTACTTTTATAATAAAATCCAATATTATTAAAAATGATGGATTTCTTTATAATAACAGTTTTAAAATTCTTCTAAAAATTACATTTTACTTTATAAAATTTTATGATAATTAATAATTAATAAAAAAATATTTAGCAATAATATTAAAATAATATTTATTTCAAAAATACATTATTTCGTAAACAAATATTTCTTAATTTAATTTTAATATAACCAACAAATAGTTTTTCTAATTGTGTCAAAAAAATTATTATAAAGTAACAATTATTGGATGAAATTATATTTATTATTAAATAATAAAATAATGTAAATACACATATTACAAGGGTATTGATACATATCCCTTTAATACGCCATAATATTTTCTTAGAGAAAGGTGTAAGGTAGGGAGACTTTGATTTGGTGGATTGGGATACATGGTTTGGGTCATGATCTTGATGATCTTGAACTTCTATCGTAAATGGTTTTTCTAAAGCTTAATTTATTGGATTTAAACATAATATTGGTCAAGGGAAAATTTATAGGATTCTATCTCCCTCATAAGATATGATAAATGGGATTCATATGGTGTAATCCTTTTGGTAGCTTCCATTACATATTTTTCTATGTCAATTGGGCATGTTAAAATATTATATTTATACTAATCCGATTATCACTGTTCAATGTATATATTATCAATAGTAATGATACATAATATTCTTTTAAATACAATATGGTATAATAAAACAAAATAAGTGCATGTTTTTTTATAAACCTTTTACTTAATTAAAATTTTAATTTAAAAATAAGTGAATTTTATTTATAATAGTTTGTGACATTTTAATCTTCCCCCCTTAAGAAAGTTTTCCAAAAAAAATTATTTCCCACACTAAAAAAGATTATAGTATCTTTGTTTGATCACCTCATCCAGTTACCATGTAGCTTCTTCAAAATTATGGTTTCTCCAAAACACTTTTATAAAGTGCATTGTTTTATTACATATCACCTTGTCTCTAAGATATAAAATTTTCACTAGTTTCACTTAATAAGAAAGATAATTATCCAACGGTACCACCTCTGGATTGAGTATATGTGAGGGGTATCATATATACTTTATCAATTGGGATAGATATAATAAATCAGGTATTTGATATAGTTTAAGTGGAGTTCAAGTTGGTAGGACACCACTTTAATGCGATCAAGGATCTCAAAGGGGAAAATGTATCTTGAATTAAGCTTTCCCTTCTTCCCAAATCCCATCACATTCTTCCATAGATATTTTTGGAGGATTACTATCTCTCCAACATGAAACTATAGGTCTCCTCAAAAATTATTAGTATATCTCCTTTATAAAATCTGGAAAACATTGATGTGCTAGTGAATGGTCTTACCATTATCTACTATTTCCTTAACGACTTCAAAGCCTAGAATTTTTCATTCTCCAAATTCATCAAAATATGCTAGTATTCTATAAATCTTCCAATAAATAGGTTCATAGGGATACATTTGAATACTTGATTTAATTCTATTACTGTAAGATAACATGTCAAGAGGTAGATATTGGTCCCATCATCCCTGAAAGAACATAGAACATGCTCACAACACATCTTTCAGCATCTGAATAGTCTACATAAATTGACCATCAGTTTGAGGAAGATATGTTGTACTAAAGTTCAAATCAATTTTTAGAGAGTGTTGTAGACTTGTCTAGAATATATAGGTTAATCACCAATATGGATAATATACAATAGATAGTGGTAATCCATACAAACTTATAGCTTCTCTGATGTATATTCGAGAAATTTGATCCAGTGAAAAGTCCTCTGAAATTGCGATAAAGTGAATTGTCTTTATAATATGATACACAAAAAGACATGTATCATTGTTTCCCCTTTATTTCTTTGTACCTTAGATGAAAAATCCTATGGTGATATTTTTTCAATTTCCATGTTGGTATGGGTAATAGTTACAAAATCCCCTTAAATTTATTCCTTTCATCATTCACTAGCTAACATACCAGACACATAGATGTATATTCAGAAATCTACTTCTTTATATTCTTCAACCAATAGTTCTCTTAGAGATATCGATACGTTTTTTTGCTTATTTTTTTGTAATTCCTTGGTCAAGGACCGAAGCACCATTTATTAATAAAATAAGAAAAAGTTTACATGAGTTGAATGGATGGGATATTATTACAATCTCTTTCAAAGAGGTGAAATAAATCAGCTGGTAGTGCATCCAGCCAAGTCATACTCTAGTGAAAACCTTTGTTGGCAAGGGCATCAGCAACAACATTTGCTTCACGGAAGACATGTCTGGCAATGTAGTCAATTAGCTGTAGAAATTTCAGGCAATTCATCTAAAGTGTAGTCAGAGGCCAGGTGAGATGAATGACTCTATTCCAAATGGCTTGAACAATGGTGGTAGAATCACTTTCAATACAAAGTTTTTGCCATCATCTTTATAGTGCAAAATCAACAGCATGGATGACTCCTAGAATCTCCGCTTCAAGGGATGAGGAAATCCCACACCCACTGTAAAAGCAACCCTAGCACTGGTCATCAAAATCTCTAAAAATGGCCCCACAGCTGGTAGGTCCAGGATTGCCTTTTGAGGCACTACCGACATTCACTTTAATCCAACCCAGCATCGGTGGTTTCTAGAAAACTACAAAGGGGTGCCTGGTCTTTGGGAAAATACCCGGGACACAGATACGTCTGAGGATCTTGAAGTCTCTAATATAATTGATGTAACAGTATTTTTTAATTGAGGCAGCTTTATGTATCGTAATAAGAATTCGAGCTTTTCCTTCATTGAGACTGAATGAGTGATTATTATGGATAAGAGCATTTCTTACGTACCAGATTTCATGCAAGAGTTCTGGCACTGCCGCAAGGGAAATGTTTTTAACTTGCTAAGATGCTTCATGTTTAGTGCATTTCTTCAAAAGCAAACAAATCGGGTCAGATAAGAACCATGAGGAATTAAATAACTCAAAAATGTAGTTCCATAAAGCCGAGGCTGTAGCACAAGACAAAAAGAGATGATCAGAATCCTCCCTATAATGATTACACAAATGACATTTAGAGCATAGTTGAATGCCAAAGACTTGAAGGTGAGTTTCAGTGGGCAATCTATTGTGAGAAATGCACCAAATAAGGGTGATCCTAGAGGGTCTGATCCAAGTCTTATTTAAGGTGATCACCCATTGATAATTAGGTTCATTTCTAGAGAAAGTTTTCATGTAAGAAGTTTTTTGGGTCAAAAATTCCATTAGGAGCAGGTTCCCAAACAAGGAAGTGCCCAGAATTAGAGAAAGTGTAATTCTCAATGATCTGAGGAATGTTGTTAGGGAGATCATGCCTATGAAGCTGAATAACATCTTTAATAGTATGTATGGTATCATCAAGTGTTTTATTTGGAGGCAGCAAGGATATCAATGGATTACCCATCCAGTTGTCGCACAAGAAATTAATGTTGGAGTCAGCACTGACCATCCATCTAGAGTTATCCATAATCATCTTATACGAGTTTCTAATAGAGGGCTAGATCGAGGAGTTAATGAAATTAAAATTTCATTTTAAAAGAATATTTAGGAATCTATGTTTTAAAAATTCCTAGGCATTAGAGTTGTCATTAATGAGATGCCAAGTGAATCACGCTTGCAGGGCATCGTTAAACAATTTTATGTTTTTGATGCTAATGCCTCCGTTATCAAGAGGTTTACAGTAGGTCTTCCATGGGATGGTGATGAGTTTCCTTTCAAAGATACTTCCCGTCCAAATGAAATTTTTTATATAGGTATTAATTCTCTTGAAAGTACCTATGGGCCATTTATAAATCATGAGGGAGTAAACCAACTTTGAGACAATGGTTTATTTGACAAGATAGATTCTACCAGCCATGGAAAGGGATTTCCCCTTCCAAGTAGAGAGTTTATTGACGATTTGATTGGTGATTTTAGAGAAATAACAGGATTTAGGACGTCCCCAGAAGATAAAATATTTCAACTCTAGATCATACAGTGGATAGTTTTGTTCATGAACTTTTTACTTCCTTGAATCATAGGTTATTACTTTATCATTATTCATTTACACACAACCCAATCCATTCTTCAAAGCATCAATGAAAACTATGAAGTGTTTTCCACTTGTGGGTAGTATGAGTGCAGGGGTAGTGATGAGCCCCATTTTCATCTTCTTTTAATATCTCTTTACATTCATAATTAATTGAAAATATTACTCCCTTATGAGTTATCTTGGTTACAGTGTTTAAAAATCATGAGAAAATTCCCACAAATCAATGATAATACTATGTTAATCTATGGAATCTATGAATATCTATCACAGACGTTGGACTCTTCTAACCTTATATTTAATATATATTTGAAGGGTATATATATTTCACATTTATTTTGATTATATTCCCAAAATAAGAGGCTTCATCCAACCATTACTCACATTTTTTTACATAGCATAAATCTACCCCTTTCACAGGGACTTTATCATAGTACTCTTATGCCCCTCAAGATCCTCCTTGTTTTTAGAGTATATCAGAATATCATCTATAATGTCTAACATAAATTTTACTAGGTAATGACTAAAAACTATATCAATATATTCCCTGAGGATTTTTGGATCATTAGTGAGTCTGTATGAAATTACTATGAACTCATAGTTCCCATACCTTATAGGAAAAGAAGTCTTGGGGATATCCTCCTCCTTCAGACTAACTTGGTAATATCATGACCCCATATCCTCCTTGGAAAATTATTATGTTCTGCATATCTTATCAAAAAATTCATAAATCCAAGGAAGATGATACTTGTTCTTTATTGTGACCTTGTTGTGATCTTGATAATCAATGTAAAGGCACATTGACCCATTAAATCTTCTTGATAAAGAGGACTGGTGAACCCTATGGTGATGCACTAAGTCTTATGAACACTTTATGAAATTCTCCTATAGTTATTTCTTTAACTCCTGAAGATTCTCAACATCCATTCTATAAGGATCCATAGATATCAAGAGAGCCTCGTGTATGAATTTAATTAAAAATTTATCCTTTCAACAAGGAGGAAGATCAATAAATTCCTCGGGAAACCCATCATATTATTCTCTCACAATAAGAATGTCTTAAATAATGGTTCTTTCCCTATACTCAATCATTTTGGATAGATACTATTTATCATAGGGAAATAATATCCATGATTCAGATGTCATTGTTATAGAAGATTCATTCTCCTCCATCCACTTGTATAGAATTAGTGGACGATTTTAAATATAGATAGTTATTTCCTTCCCACATAAATTTATGTTGGCTCTCTATATAGGGAAAATCAATCCACACCCTAAATGTTATCAAAGTCCACCAAAGTCAGTATGAAAAGGTTCATAAAGAAATTCATCCCTAAAATTATGATGATGATGAGCTATATACTTGGGATGCAATCATTTTCCCATTTTCCATTTTCATTGATAACTCTACATCCATGATTCTTGGTGGTGATTGAATAGTTCAACTAAAAAATCATGATATTAATGAATTCATAGAACTAGAATAAAAAATTGTCTTCGCTATTATTGAATGAATAACTAGAGTACATGTCACCACTTCATTTTCAGGATCAACATTTGTGGTTGTGGAGGAAAAAAGCATGCCCCTACTGCCTTGAGTGTCGATGTATTTCTCTAAAAACCATTGTATTGGTGCATTGGTTTGCAATTATCCCTATTAGAATACAGTTGAAGAGATGAAAAATGTGGTGAGGACTGACTGGGGAATTCCTTTCCTTTATCACATTAGTCAGTTTCTCCTATTGAAAATCAATATCTAGGTTTCCATCCTTCCCACTCATAAAGAATTTCCCCATCCCCTATAGAAAAATTCATGGGTTATTCTTCCTGCACCTTTGACAAGTGGGATATTGAATTTTCATAGCACGATTATATTTCTCCATCGAATTACAATAATTAAAATCCATTTTCCACTTCATATCCCTATGATGACCTTGATATTATTCAACCTTTATCTCGACTTTTATGTTACATCAAAAAATTTAATCATAGATATCAAAACATCGGATCACCACATATTTTAGTAGAATACATTCAAACCCACTAAATATGTAGTCAACCTTAAATTCATAGGATGTGACAATTCTAGAGGAATGTTGTGCATTTCTTGTAAATTTTTCCAAGTAATCCTTGATAGATTATTTTTTTTAAGGAAATTAAATCTATTTCCATTTTAATTTATAGAGTGTGAGGATAATATTAGTCGAAAACATTTTCCAGAATTTCTTCCACCCCATCACATTGATCACCTCTTCAGGTTTTGTATTTTTGACCAATGAAATCCACTGATCAGCTTCCCCCTCCATATGATAAACAACCAATAGAACCTTCTCTTGTTAAGAATATTTAATAAGGGACAATATCTTCTCAATGAATTTGATACATTGTTACATTATTTGGGGATCATATGATCCATTAAATGTCAATGAGGTTTATGTAATAAAGAACACAATTGAAACTTTTTCATTCTTAGGGGGACTTGGGAACTCCTCCTGATCCACATTTATTTTCAGATTCTATGTTTGAAAAAAGATTATTATCACAATGTTTGTGATTAATTCTCTCACATGGTTGGGAATCTTATTAGTACAGTCATCACATCTCCCGATTAATTGATTTTTTACACGATTCCTCTTATTTTTGTCTATTTGATAGAATAAAGGGAAAATTAAGAATCCATATTTTTAAAATATTAACCACATAAAAAGTTAATATGATGACATTAAATAGATAACTTATAAATTACATGTATTTTATTAACTCATTAATTTCTAGGATCTAATCTATGTTATCCATGATCTATTTCCAAACACATATTCTTATGCGTATTTTTTTAGTTTCCTTAATAATTGATATTAATGACCTTATAAATTTACAAAATCATATCCCTAGGGTGTTTCAAACCAGTTTTGTTATAGGGAATGTTGTCGTGTACCATGTTACGCTGAGTAAGTCCCAATACACCTTGTAAGAGTATTATCCCTAGTTACATTTCTGCCCAAACCATGTCCACTTGTAGTATCCAAACAAGATATATTTTCATGATAAACAACTTACTCAATACTTACCAAATTTTTGTTATTTTTTTTATAGTTAGTCTTATCCCTATGTCTTTCTCTAGATTTTTCTAATCTTATTCCCAAAAATAACTAACCATTTCCATTGATAACAATTGTAATAAACTTTATATTTATTTCACATTAATAAAATATTTATTACATTACATTACACTTTATACAACATAGAAGACGGAAAATTATAGTGTATTTGGGAATTAGTTGCATTACATAACAATTTGAGAAAAGAAACACAACATATTTATTGAGAACATTCTTAACATGATCACACCTAAAAATGCATGGGATAACATGGGGACATACATAAAGAAAGTGGTTCACTATAAAGATTAGTAATGGAATAATCATGGCATGTCATGTAGATAATAATATGTGTTATACAATAGGAATATTAATGGGGAATAAAATGAACATGAATAATAAGTCATGATATATTATTATAATCATAACATGGGAAATGTGGCAACATCTTAAAACACTTCATCATAAACATAGGTCAAGGTTAACCGCTAAGACATTGTGGTGAAAAAAATTCCATATTGGAATTAGGTTCCCTCTTTGTGCCAAACTAAAATCTCATGATACTAAACATTATCCAATGCATTGAAGTGATATATAATTCTAGGTTCACCCCTCACATTAATTTAATTCTAATTCTTATGTGTTCCACATAGATCATACAACATGGATTTATTCATCATAATAATTCATTCCACTATAATTTATTGTGTAATAAATACATGTATGTCCCTAATAAAAAATTATCTATTCATAATGGTGAAAAACATGATATAAAATGGGTCATTTATTCACTACACAATTTTTATGGAATGAAAAATCATGCAGATATTTCATGTGTATAATAATGTCACATAACGATTAATAAAATGGGTTGACAGGAGATATTGGGGTCTCTCATCACAAAAAAATTAATGGTAAGTAATAGGGGAATGTAAAAACATATCCCAACATTATAAAATGGAAATAGAATGAATTATGTAATGATGAAACTTGAATAAGTAAATGAATCATTAATATATTTCGTCATGGAAACTAGTCTATGTAATGGATCATGGGAGGATTAATGAGAGTGAAAGGGAATATCATCATTTAAAAATCAAGTGAAATTTTTTCTGGATATGTAAGGACATATCCCAACATAATCAAAATTAAATTAAGAAACATATCATAAAAGACATGATTGAATGGAAATAAGATGATAGAAATCCACAACCTGGGTGAGCAAATCTGAATTCCTGATAGGAATTTATTAAAATCTTGGGCACCATTGGAGGAATCTATTAAGTAAAGGAAGGATTATGAATATCATACTAATGGTTTTAGTGAAGTGAAATGGGATCATGGATGGGATTATATAGGGAAAGAGTGTAATTTCTTTAATATTTAGGTTTTGGACACTGCATAATAAAATAACCAAAACCACAAACCATCCAATGCTTTATTCCCCTAGTTTATACAAAACATTATAGGTTCTCTTTATTTTATAAATCCATGGGAATAACTTAATAAAATAATTCTTTTTCTTATCACGTGGTGAGTCATAATCTTAAAAAAGTGTTTTAAAAATATTAAAATATATTAATGGATTTGGAGGATTCCTAATGGATTTATAAAATTAACCAAATAAACATAAAATATAATTAATTTAAAGGGATAAATATATTTGGTCATGGATATCTCTTATATTATTTATTACATTACTCTTTGGTGATTATTATTTCATAATACACAATGTATATTTATACAATATTTAACTTGTACTTCAAAATCTGGCTGTTATTGAAAATTATGGAAAATTCACCATTGGATAATTTAACTGTTTACAATTGAAAAATAAAATTCCTTTTAAATAAATATTCATATAAATATGTGAATTTTCACTTATATAACAACATCGACATTTATTTCAAATACATGGTTTCCTGGACAACCCTATTTTTTAAATCCTTATAAAAATTACATTTAAATTCATAAAAAATATATAATCAATTATAATTAATAAAAAATATTAAATAATAATATTAAAATATTATTTATTTCAAAAATTAATTAATTCATCTAAAATAAATCTTTTAATAGAATTTGAATATTACCTAAAAATTATATTTGTGATTTATTTAATCAAAAAATATGTAAAGTAAAAATTATAAGATAAAAATATATTCATTATACTATAAAATATAATGTAAAAAATCATATTAATAGGGAATTAATATATATACATTTAATATGCTAAAACATTCTCTAAGAGTAAGGTGCACGACCGTGAAACTTTCAAGGGATGGTTCAGCGTACTTGATTTGGGTTGTTATCATAATGAGATTAAACATCTCCTATAAACAATTTTAACCACACTTATGTCATTGGATTTTAGCTTGGTATTGGTAAAGTGAAAATACTATTGACTCTATCTCCATCAGAAGCATTGATAAATTGGTTTTATAGGGTAAGATTCTTCTAGTTGAGGTCATCACTTTGTTTGTCTTTCTCAATTGGACTGTTAATCCCCTATATTTACACTAATAGTGTGATCACTATTCAACAACTATATTATCAATGATAATGATATAGAACATCATTATAAATCAAATTTTATATAATCAAATATAATAAGTGCATATTTTTTATATAACTATATTACTTAATATGAAATAAAATTAAAACAAAATGGAATTGTATTTATAATAGTTTGGGTTGTAACAAATGAATATATTCTATAACTCTTATATTTTTGTTTTCTGGTATTTAAATATCAATTCTATGATCTATCTTTCTTGGGGTTTATGATTCAAAAGTAAATATATCGATAAAAGAATTTTGCCTCAATTTTACATCATTAAGACACTTGCCATGTTATGAACCTATACATTTCTATGAGTTGGATATACTTCCCATTGACATGTTATGTCATGAATCTCTTTATATCCATTTTATTTTAAGATAAAATTACTATTATTATTTCATAGGGATAATAATATAATTTTACAAAAGTGTTAACAATTGAGTGTTATAATAACATTTTTATCTGGATTTATAATGATTATGCTTCCATTAATGAAATATTATGATCTATATATAAATATCTCACATAACTTTTCATGTCCTATGTTTATTCATGATATCTATATGTAATAGTTCCATTTTTTCACTCATTGGTACATAATACAATTATGGAAATGTTTTCTATAAAATTAAAATTTATTTATTTCTTCGTTCATAAAACTTTTTCATTAAAAACCATGTTTCATAAAAAAAATATTTCATTTAAAATTATATTTTAAAATAATTTTCAAAAAATTTATTTTACAAGAATTTAATGTTTTAAAAAGGTTTTAAAAATGTTTTTATCCATCCTATATATTTGTTCAAAAATATTTTCAAAAAAACTTCAAATACATTTCATCCTTCCTTTATATTTTTTTGGAATATATTTTCTAAGAAATGGTTTTCAAATATTGTTCAATCTTCTTTTATAAGTTTTCAATGATATTTTTGGAAAATTTTTTTAAGAAAAATTAAAATTTCATGACAAGTTTTCAAATATATTTTTAATGAAAATGTTTTCAAAATGTTTCCAATAATCACTTATATGTTTTTCAAGATAATATCAAATAAAATGTTTTCAAAATGTTTTCAACATTACATTGTAATTTTTCAATATTTTTTTCATTAAAAAAGGCTTTTAAAATGTTTTATTTTTTAAAAATAAATTTTTAAAGAGGAAATATAATTTTCTTCAAGAAATTTTTTAAATTACTTTTCAAAATAATTTTCCATATAAGATAACATCTATTGATGATACCAATTACTTATTGAGGTTATGATCCAAGGATACTGTTATAATTATTTCTCTAACTTGTTTTTCATTTGATCCCTTGTTTTTTATGAAATCCATTTGTCTTCAATGGGTTATACCATGATGGATTTTTATAAAATATTCTTCTTTTCATGGGATATTCTGTGATAGACTGATTATGAAACCTATCTCTTTTTCTAGAGGTTATAATGTTAAAAAATGTTTATGATACCCATTATAATTTTATGGTTTAATATATGTTTAATTTTTTATGATATTGTGTCACACAAATGTATTATTTTTATTATATGATTAGTGGGGCCTATATCTCCCTCCAATTCTTTGATTAATGCGGGATAATCCATTTTTTCATATTATTTGAATGATCCTCATTACTTGTTCATAACGTTATGTGTGAACATCATTAAATTTTAACAATTTTATGAGTGAAACTTATTACATTTTTACATTGATATACATGAACCAGATTAGATGTTCACAATGTTCTGTGTGAACCTGATTACATGTTCACAATGTTATAAGTGGACCTAATTATATGTTTGAAATGTTATGCATGTACTCGATTACCTGTTCCCAATGTTATGGATAGACCTAGTTTCTTTTCAATAAGTTTATGCATGTAACTAGTTTCATGTCTGTAAGGTTGTGCGTGGACCTAGTTTCATGTCCTAAAGTGTATGTGAGGGTCGGGTCACATGTCCTTAAATTAATGAGTGAACCTATTTCTATTTATACATGTTCAGAATAACATAAAATGACATGTATGCACATGTTTTATCTTATTCCAATGTTTTGCTCTCACAAACCGTGTTCTTTAATATCCATTTGATTTATGTTTTATGAACTACCAATATTTATTACATGATTCATGTTTAAGATCTTTGAAATGAAGGGTATGATTTTCTAATGATATTCTAATGATTTCAAACTCCCTATGTTCATGTTTTTCTTATGTATATTTTTTATTTACCACTACTAAGCATATGATCTCAAATTTTCTAATGTTTCATTTCCCAATGTTATTAAGAGTTGTTTTATGTAGGAAGAGTAATGGTAAGATATCAATAAGAGATGTTTGAGATCTTTCACCAAGTAAAATTATTTTCTTCCAAGTTTCCAAAGACACTATAATATTATGGTCCTCAAGCATGTACCTTTGTAATGTTTTGAATATTCATTTAAAATGATGTAATATCCATGTATGTAATGTCTGGGTCTCTATTGTTGGTATCAAAGGAATGGTTTAGTCAACCTTTGGAAACTAGGATAAGAAAACATTGGTGAGATCGCTATAGATATTTCTAAGGATATTTCTAAGGATACTTCTAGGTATGAGTTTAATGATAAGACTAAGATTTCATATATTTAAAATAACATATCATGATTTAGGTATCCTATATATAATTTTTCATGATTATGTGGTTTTCCATTATGATAAGTTATGCTCATACTATGCATTCTAGTCATGGTCAATAGAAATAACAAGAAAGATATTGGTTAAAATTTAATGTTTCAAATATGAAAATTACAGGGATGATTAGTATTGATGCCCTAAGTGAAAATATCATGAAGATAATCAGAAATGTGGTATAAGTATTGGTTATATATATGAATGTAAAGATATTATGAAGGAAATGTTAAATTTAGTTATGTTTTTAAAATATTTTTTACATTAAATGTAACAATAATGATTAAATTTATAATGGTGAACTTTATTACATGAATCATAAGTCGTAAACTAAGAAATCAGTATTAATAAATGATATGTTGAAGCCTAGGTTACTGTTTAAGAAGAAATTTTTATGATTGTAGTGTATATATTAAAATTTTGGAATTATGCGATATGTATCCTAGAGTATATGTTTTCCATTATGTATTTGAAAAAATATATTGGATTTTTATGATGACCAAGAATAATAATTTATTGAAATTGTGATATTTTGATTAAGGGAAGTTAACCCTTCATGTATTTTTTATGTTGATAAAATTGTATTTATCTTGGATAAGGATATGACATATATTTATAATGTAATTTGGATAATACTATTTTCCATGGATTTGATTTTTGATTTGTTGAAAAAGTGGTATATGTTATCATAGATTAAGTTACAAATATTTCTTGGGATTTAAGAAATATATGCCACAAAATTTAGAATAATAAACAATTCATTTTTTCAATAATGTTTTATTGTTAGGACCAAAAGGGGCCTATATACCCTGAAAGGGTGGTGAATCAGGGTATGCATATTCTTTTTCTAAATTCTTCCTGCCCCAATATATATTGACCTCTTTATTACAATGGTTACTTTTTTTGCTCTTGTGTGTTAATAATGACCACTTCTTTTCTTCTTTATCTGATGATTATTCTTTGTATGCAATGCAGGGAAGCGACCAGGAAGACACAAAGATTTTTACTTGGTTCACCCTCACTGGGTTACATCCAAGGGGGATACAACAATGATGTTCCAGTGTACCAAATCCACTAAAGCTCACTATTGTTTACAAGCTTTGGCCTAGATCACTTATATGCCCAGGCTCACTGTCTTTACAAGGTTTAGGGTCACCTCACTGCTTTTCCAAGGGTTACTCCATGTTTCTCTCTCTCTGGCTCATTGTCAGTGGAGAAGATCACCTTTTTCCTCTTCCTTTGCTCACTACTCTGGAAAGGATCCACTCACAGTTTATAGACTTGTAGGTCTCTTCATTATCACTAATGAATACATCCCCTCATGTATGTGGATGCTCTTTTGAAGTCCAACTTTCACCCGTAGATGAATTTCGCATTGCACCGAAGGTATTGGGAAATCTTCCAGCTTTTACGTAGCCTTGAATCACTGTCGTGAATCGACCTTACATATCGCCCTTCTCTAATCCATCATGCTAGTATCGGCATGCAAGTTATAACTGGAACACTAGTCCTCCTCAACCACTTGTGCGACACAATCTTCTGCAACTCCAAACTTCCGCGACTCACACCATTTTACGCCCAAACCAATATTGGAAAGCAACCATCAACTATCACACTTCTTCAAAACTTGGCACGCAAGTCCACCTCAACCACTTGTGAGAATCCTTCTTCTTCAACTCAAAACTCAGGCGACTTCCTTCCTTTCTCACCCAAACCACCTTGGATGCGCAAATATCACCTAACATACAAATCCTACTTGCGCGACCACACCACCACTTGTGCGACCACCACACCTGCGCGACGGGAGCTCTGATTTGTTCTAAGTGCTGAACTCATACCGAATGAGGAGAGGTAGACCTATATTTATAGGAATTTGGACATCCTATGTGATGGCACCCAAGTCTCCCCTCGGCACGCAACTTTCGGCACACAAGTCTCTAGCGCGCAAGTCACTTGCGCGACCAATCATAAAACTTGGGATCCCTTCTCCCTTTGTAGTTTTTTTATGTTCTAATCTTGAAAAATAAATGGCACCCAAGTTTCATCTTCATCAAGTCAACAGTGTGCAAGTCTCTTTTCCAAAAAACACTTTTCTCCATTTTCCGATTTCTAGGCCCAAAAATTTGTCAAACACTGGAAAATGGTGTCACTTATATCTTCTCCTTTTGTACCACCTCCAGATCATCCATTCCTTTATCAAAATTCTTGAATCAAACATGGATCATTAACCACATCTCTTGAACTCGACATGCCACAAAGATATTCCATTTCTCAACAAATTTGTATGTTATGGTTTTCTTTGTCAACAATCACAACACAGATGTCCCCTTTGTCAACAGACACAATCACCTCAAAAATACATCAATGATACCATAAAGGATTTTTTCCCAACAATCTCCCCCTTTGGGTTTGTTGAAAACTCATCCATAAAAAGATACATCGTTAACTCTTCAGCCACTATTCGCTTACTGTGATTTTTATAGCGATCAAGGATTTACTCAACACATACTCTTAGCCTACATGAGCAATGCTCGGCATGAGAAACAAGAGTAAATGAAAAGTTCATCAATGAATCACTTCAACTTTGACATCCACTGTTGATACTAAACTGATACCAATTGTTGGAAATATTCTTACTGCATTCCAGCACCACTCTTCTACTTTTATCACGATCCTAAACTGTCATGATATCTATTCTTTGATAAATCACTTCTAGCATCATCAGATTTAATACTCTCCCCCTTTCTCATTGCTTCCCCTATATTGATGCTCCACCTGTTAGATTCTCCCCATATCAGTCACAATTTTTCAAATAGCCACACCATCTCCCCCTTGAACAATCACTATTTTTCTCAACCTGTCAGTTTCTCCCCATATCAGTCATGATTTGTCAAATAGACACATTATCGCCCCCTTGAACAATCACTATTTTCTCCCTCTTTGTTAACGAACCCAAAGGTCACTCCTTCACAGTATGTAATAGATAATAGAACACATATCAATACATTAGAGAAAACCACATCATACCTTAGGGATAGGGGGTTTTACATCCACAATATTTTAAGTACGGGGAGTCGACTGATCTCCCAGAGCCAGTCGATGCCTGTAAAACTCTTCCTTGGGTAAGGCCTTAGTCAGAATGTCTACAACCTATAGTTCTATAGGCACATAATAAAACTTCAAAATTCCTTGCCCAACCTTCTCCTTGATAGAATGATACTTTATCTCAATGTTCTTTGTCCTTGAGTGATGGATGGGATTTTTGCTGAGATTTATAGCACTTGAGTTATCACACTGGATTCTGATCTGAGACTTCACTTCAACTCCCATATCTTCAAGCTGATGCTAAATCCATAATAACTGTGTGCATTCTTGAGTGGCCGCAATATACTCAGCTTCTAGAGTGCTTAATGAAATGAAATCTTGCTTATTTCTTATCCAAGCAATACAGAGTCCACCACGATAAAATGAACCTTCTGACGTTGATTTCCTGTCATCTGCTAAACCAGCCCAATCTGCATCAGTAAATCCCAATAAATCTGTCTGAGATTTCTCATTATACATCATGCCAAAATCCATTGTACCCTTGATATATCGAAGTATTCTTTTTACTACAAGAACATTTCTTTCCTTAGGATTACTCTGATATCTTGTTTCTTGGAATTTGGCGAATACAATGTCAGGCCTTGTTGCAGTTAGGTACAATACACTTCCAATGATTTGCATGTATTCTATGATATTAACTGTCATTCCATCCTAATCTTTAGACAGTTTCATCCAAGTATCAGCCTGAGTCTTTATTTCCTTGGAATTTTTCATTCCAAATCATCCTATAACATCCTTGGCATACTTGGATTGAGAAATTAGTTTATCATTTTTTCTTTATGACACTTGTAGACTAAGGGAAAACATTAGCTCTCTGATCATTGACATTTTGAACTCATTTTTCAGGAATTTGGAAAACTGTTTCCACTGATCTTCATCTAATCCACCAAATGTTATGTCATAGACATAAACCAACACCATCGTCCCTTGATTACTATTGTTGTTGAAATATAGATTGTAATCAACTCCACTGCGCTGAAAACCAAGATTCTTCAAATAATGGTCAAGCTATGAGTACCATGCTCTCAGTGCTTGTTTTTTCCCATATAATTCCTTCTTCAGCCAGAAAACCTTATTCTCATCTTCATGAATGAGAAACCCATCTGGCTTCTCAATGTACACCTCTTCTTCCAGAACCCCATTCAGGAATGCAGATTTGACATCCATATCGAACACTTCAAGCTTTATTTGCACTACTATGGCTAAAAATAATCTGATTGTCTCTATCCTTGAAACTGGTGAAAATGTATTATCAACATCAATTCCCTCTATTTCGGATTATCCTTTACACACCAGTCGTGCTTTGTTTTGAATCACTATGCCATATTCATTCATTTTGTTGTGATAGACCTATTTATTCTCAATAATATTCTTATCTGTAGGCCTCGAAACAATTTCCCATGTTTGATTTCTTTCTAAATCAGCATCAGCCACTTCTGCTTTCGTTGTGTTTCTTTCTTCCTCAACACTTTCATCAGGAAATTTCTCACTATTTCATTTTTCAGTGGCATCATTTATTTCAGATACTTTTCTAATATTCTTGTTGAGTTAAGTTTGATACTCTCATATAGCTTCTTGGTATCCTAAAAACTGTCAACTAGTACCATTTGTTAGAATAAAATAGATAAGCATGAAATGAATGACTATTGATGCTTTTCCATGTGTTTCTTTCTTCCCTTGATAGGCAACACCTAAGCTAAGTCATACAATTATTTCCTTGATGGCTCTTGCATCTGATTTTTTTAATGAATGCTCCCCCTATATTATGAAACACAACCTGGGGTTATGCCCACTATTTAGACCCATAAACATTCTTCTTCTCCAGCATCATTTATTCTCATCTTCTACTCAGCATTGAGCCACTAACAAAATCTCTAGGCCTACTGAGTTGGAACTCGGTGTAGGAAACAAGAGATAAAGTTACTAACACAATCACTTCTTATTGTACTCTTTTTCTCCTTTTCCTCTTCAACTTTGGGACTATATTTGAGTCAATTGAAACCCTAGAGCACATCACTTCTCCACTTTGCATATTTAGATGCCACTTCCCCTTGGATCGTATCTCCCTAAAACCAAAAACACTTGAATCATTAGTTAACAACATTTATGTAAATAGAGAGAGGGAGATTTAGGAATCCTTAGGATGAGTATTGAATTTGATCCTGATAGGTTAACCCTTTTACTCTTTCTTGCAGAGCTTCACACTCTTTCCTTGCTTCTTAAAGATGCCTAGCTAATTTTAACTGCTCTGGCCATATGAATAAGCATTATTTACCCATATTTTGAGTCTTTTTTTGATATATAGATTTTTCAGGCTTGGAATTTTTCACAATATGGGGTTTACACCCACTAGTACACACTTCCTTCATTTATTTTCCCCCAAAATTCCATTTCCCATGATTCCTTCTGTCGGTAGAAATCTTTCTACTCGTCACCTTCCCTTTCTTATTCTAGATTTGTTCATGTTCTTTATTAGAGATTGGTTGTGAGTGTGACCGAGGAGGTGATTGATAAACCATTCATTCAGATCCATGTGATTCCCCTAAGTCTCTAATCCTATTTTCCAATTTATCACTTTGTCTTCCAGTGTAACTTCTTTCATTATACACCACTAGAGTCGTGAATCTCCATTCAAGTTTATTTCCCTTTCCTGCATTCTTCTTGCTGCAATTTATTTCCAAATGCCCATAATCAGAACATATAAAACATTTTCCATCAAAGGAATACCTAATTTCATCATTTCTCTGTCAATATGTTGATTCATCTTGAGTTCTTCCTCTGACATTAAGCTCCTGAGCTTCCTGACACATACTCATGGTGTTTCCCATTATTCCACAGTAATAGTATCTACTGAATGCTTTCCTCTGAGAGACTATTCTTTCTGATTTCTCATGACACATCTTCTTCTTCTCAAATCTAGTAATGTTTCGATTTTCACTGCCTGAGATGTATTCTTATGCCTCTGAATAAAAGCTTGATGTATGACCATGAATCCCACAGAAATAGAACATGCTATAATTTCTTCCTGTAAAAGCCTTTTAGGCCTATCTCTAGCACCTAAAAGGTGTTTCTTATCTCTGGAGATTTTCACTACACTTTTCCTATCATGCATAGAAGTGAGATCATCATATCCAATTCTAGTTTTTCATAGTATGGATGGCCTTTGGGATGATACAATCTTTTCATGCTTCTCCTCTGATGTAGCATATTTGGATTCCATTTCATAATCACCTTCCAAAGGATAATAAAGTAATAAGTGCAGTATATCCTTCAACTTGGGGTTTCCTTTTACTTTTGATATCTCTATTTCTTTCTTGGATGATTCTATCTCTTCCTCTAATTTTTGAATCTTTTTATCTCTTGATTCATGTTGAGTATTGAGTTCTCTAATGAGATTCTTAACACTACTCATCTCATCTTCCAGTTCTCATATGGGCTTTTCAACCATCTCACTTTTCTCCTTCACTTTCAATTTTTCTACTTCAATAAAATCAGAAAGACATGCATTCTCTTATTGTATCCTTTGATTATTATGAACTAGTTCAGATAGCTGTTTAGAAAGATTATCATTCCTGGATTTCAAAATTTTAATCTCATATGAGTTCATATTCTTTCCCTTGACATCATCTTTTTATTTTTCTACCTTTGTAGATCTCTTTTGAGGTTCTTCATCTTGAGAATCATTCTTATCCATTAGATCAGTAGCTACATAAATAAGACTTTTATTCAAACCTCTTATCTTGTTGATCTCAGTTTCCAATGCTTGGATATCTTTAGATATAATCTCTTTATTCAATTTTTGATCCACTTCCTTCGTTCTATGGAAAACGTCCACTTTTCACTTTCTGAGAGCTTCCTCATCATCAGTAGTTCTAACATCACTTGGAATATCATGTTCTTCACTCATTCCTTAAGCATCGTTGAATGGGTATAAATTTTCACTGTACAATTTATCTAAATCCACATTTGTTTCACTACTTGATTGCATTAACTTAATCACACAGTCTCCACAGACACTTCCGCATTCAGGGATACCACCCGACTTCTGCTTCTTCTTTGATGTTTTTTCCTTTGTCATGGAGCACCAAAATAAGAAAATACTGAATCTTTAACCACACAAATCGACTAACCAATGTCACTGTAAACAAGTCTGATAAATGAAACATATCCCTCTGATACCAATTGTTTGGACCAAAAGGGACCTATATACCCTGAGAGGGTGGTGAATCAGGGTATGGATATTCTTTTTCTAAATTCTTCCTGGCCCAATAGATCTTGAGCTTTTTATTAAAAGGGTAACTTTTTTTTCTATTGTGTGTTCATTATGACCACTTATTTTCTTCTTTATCTGATGATTATGCTTTGTATGTAATGTAGGGAAGCAACAAGGCAGACACAGAGATTTTTACTTGGTTCACCCTCACTAGATTACGTCCAAGGAGAATACAAAGGCGATGTGATGCTGTACCAAATCCACTAAATCTCACTTTTCTTTACAAGGTTCGGGCTAGATCACTTCTATTCCTAGGATCACTACCTTTACAAGGTTTAGGGTCAGCTCACTACTTTCCCAAGGGTTACTCCCTGTTTCTCTCTCTGGCTCACTACCGGTGGAGAGGATAACCTTTTTTCTCTTCCTTTGCTCACTTCTCTAGAAAGGATCCACTCACAGCTTATAGACCTGTAGGTATCTTCATTATAACTAATTAATACATCCTCTGATGTATGAGGATGCTCTATTGAAGTCCTACTTTCACCCGTAGATGAATCTCACTTTGCACCGAAGGTATCAGGAAATCTTCCAGCTTTCACGCATCCCCGAATCACTGTCGTGAATCAACCGTACATGGCGCCATTCTCTGAGCTGGTGCGCAAGTATCGGCGCACAAGTTATAACTGGCACACAAGTTATAACTGGCGTACAAGTCCACCTCAACCACTTGCGTGACACAGTCTTCTGCAACTCCAAACTTGTGCAACTCACACCCTTTTACACCCAAACCAATATTGGCACGCAACCATAAACTATAGCGCTTCTTCAAAACCTAGCGCGCAAGTCCACCTCAACCACTTGTGAGACTCCTTCTTCTTCAACTCAAAACTTGGGTGACTTCCTTCCTTTCTCGCCCAAACCACCTTGGATGCGCAACTATCACATGGCGTGCAACTCCTACTTGCGCGACCACACCACCACTTGCGTGACCACCACACCTACGCGACATGAGCTATGATTTTTTCTAAGTGTTGAACTCATACTGAATGAGAAGGGTTAAACCTCTATTTATAGGAATTTAGACACCCTATGTGATGGTGCGCAAGTCACCCCTCGGCACGCAAGTCTCGGACTGGAAAGTCACTTGCACGTCCAACCATAACACTTGGGTGCCCTTCTCCCTTTGCAATTTTTTGATGTTCTGATTCTGAAAAACAAATGGCACGCAAGTCATGGTTTTCTTTTTCAACAATCACAGCACAAATTTCCTCTTTTTTAATAAACACAATCACCTAAAAAATGCTTCCATGATACCTTGAGGGATTTTTTGCCAACATTTATGGTAATTCGAGTTATTACAATATTTCATGATAATAAATTATAATGTTATTAATATTTTTTTATGTGAAAACAAAGAACTACTTTGTGAAATATAGGGTGTCAATGTTAAGATGGTTTGTGAGAAATTGTGTGACTTTTTTCTAATGTTTTAGATTCTCATATTTTGGAGGGGTTACAAGGTAAACCATTTATGGAATGGGTTGACATAATATATAAATAAGGTATTATAGATTAAATAATTATCATTCCATATGAGGATATATGAATATTTTTTATCCTATGATAATTACATTAATTTTATGATGACTGATGATAGATGGGATGACTTATCATTCTACATATGCTTCTTTTAATCCATTAGTTATTTGGGGATAACAAATTCACATTCATTTCATGGAGTAAGAGATGAATTGAAAAGTAGTAATGGAATAACTAAATAGTTATATTATAATTATTAAATGGAATGATATCAAGTAATTATATCTTCTCTTGAAAATTATTCATCTTTAAGAAAAGGGTGTTGAAATAAAATATTGTCTCACTATCATCACTTTTGATGACATCAATGACCTTTTTTAGCCCTTAATGGTTTATGATGTTTTGATAATCATCTTTATTATGATAATTTTCTCTATCAGTATCCATCATAAATTTATTGTCATATTTCTCTTCCATGTCTATGTTATCACTTTCCATTGATTTTCTCTTATATCAAAACCTTCTTATTAGTTAATTTGGTAAATGTTATTTTCATAAAATTCTTTTCATAAAGGATGTTTTAGAATTCATTTTTTTGATGTGGTTTTCTATCAAAGAATCATTAAAGTATTCAATATTTTATGACATGGAAAATATTTCTATGAGAATAATTGTATGTGGTATAATATAACACCCTGAGTTTCTATGAATTAATATTTTTTGTAGAAGTTAAATTTCTGTGATGACTTTCATTGCACTATACATCAAGTTATTTTTTATTTATATGAAAAGCAAATATAATATTTATCGAAATGAAACAATTATATTATCTTTTGATACACACTAAACTATGTATGTCGTGTGTTATACACAATGGTGAGTTCCTTCAATAGTTTGTGTCGTACACAAGTCCTAGTTTTACCAAACTACAATATACTATTAATATAATTATTAAAATATATCTATAATTTTCAAATAGCCATTGAAATTTTAGTTATAAATAGGATTATTTAAATTATGAAAATATTTTTTTACATATGTATATAAGAAAAATTATTTGGTGACCAATTAAATAGAAATGAAAATAAAAACGTCTTGAAAATATAAGACATATTTTAGTAGAAAACTATATTCATTAAATAAAACATATTTAACGTTAATAAATTAATTAAAAAATTATAAATAAATTTAATAATATATATTATTATTAAATAAATTATTTAACATTATTTTTATGTGTTTTTTAGATTAGAGATATGAATAAATGTAATTTTTTACAAAAAGAGTTAAAGTTTTCTAAAAGGACATTTTACCACCTTTTAGTAGAACACCTACTTTAAATACAATTTATAAACTTCTATAAATTAAAATTTTCAAATTAAACTTAATTTTTGATATCCTAACATCAAAAATTATATTGGGGTGAATTTTTGGAATTTTTTTGAGAAGATTCATTTTTTGATGAATAGTTAAAACTACTAAATTAAAATTGAAAATAGATTTTTCATTTCATTTATTTATATTTTTAAACAAAAAATAGATATAATTAAAATTGAGGGAATTTTAATCAATTTTTGTAGGAAATTTGATATAAAACCTTTCAATTTTTTGAACATTTTTACTTTAAAAACTCATTGTTTCACCCAGTCTGTGGGACCGATTCTAAATTAATTTTTTCCAATTATTTTTTTTAGAATTTTTAAAAATGGATTCTATATTTATATTAAAGATAATTTATAATATATAATATGGTAAACATAGTTTTTTACAAAAAATATTATTGAAATTATTATATTTAATTATAGAAATTAAGGTGAAATTGAGTATACTTAGTGGTTAATCTTTATTCTTAAGGGACCCACAAGCATATAAAATTGTAAATTGTCCATTTTGAGAAAATATTAGACCATTACACATATTTTTTATATTTTTTTAAATTATTTTAGAAACATGATGATTGGGATACCTCTCAATAGTGTTTACCTTTTTACATTTAAAAGAATGCCACTCTATCTCTAAAACAGAACTGAACCCCTTCACTTATTCACAGCCATAAATCCCTTTGTATAATAAAAACCCAAAAAAATGAGCTCCAAAACCAACTACCTTTATCCTATAATCCTAATTTTTTTCATAAATGAAACAAATAATGTCATTTCATGTAAATCAAAAAAATGTACCCAACAATGAGGTAACAACCTTCAATAACCACTTTTATTTTAATTTTTCCTCCGACCCTTAAAATTATATTATATCAAGATTATATAACAACAAAATTATCCTAAATTTAATTATATGTGATTACATTAATTATAGACCCAACAACTTCACAAACATCCATTAAATGGGATACACAATCATCATTTTTGTGTAAGGCAGACTACCACCTCACGAACCAATGTTTTCCATTATTCCATGGCAACCTCTCGAGGTCAGTAATAATAATTTACGTATTATTTTGATATTATATTTATTATATTTATGATATATTTATTCATATTTAATTACTATATAACACATTCCTTGAGGCTCTTCATTTTGTGGGAATACGGTCACATCGTTTGTGGACATGTGGGCAACCACCTCCTCAAAGTGATGTGATTCTTTAAGACTATAAATGGAATTAATTAAGGATGCTTTTATTTAAAAATATTTTATATTTATGAAATAATAATTATATTTTAATGATAATATTTATACATAATTTAATTTTCTTAAAAAATATGACCAGAAGATGGAAACTGCGTTCATGCATACGTACAGCCTACCATCTCGA
This sequence comes from Viscum album, assembly GCA_963277665.1. Taxonomy (NCBI): domain Eukaryota; kingdom Viridiplantae; phylum Streptophyta; class Magnoliopsida; order Santalales; family Viscaceae; genus Viscum; species Viscum album. Next base: position 776,778,509 of record OY728131.1, on the reverse strand, counting down.
TGAACAACGTGTTTCATTTCATATTTCTATATTTTATTGATTGTTATACATACATATATAATTAATATATATGATATTTATATCATTTATTAAGATAATTAATTAATTAATTTATGTTCTAAGTAATATGATCAACAATAAAAAGTCAAAACATATCTGAAAAAGTAATGAGTTATTACCCAAAACGAAACATTAACATGAAATTGTTTGTAAACCGAAAATATAAAGTCATAAATAAATACTATATAGAATTATATATATTAAGATGGTTTGATGATATATGTATAATAATATTACATTTTTTATACCAGTGCCTTGAAAAAGTACACTGATAGTCAAGACTTAAGGTTAGAGAACACCATCTCACTTTCAAATATTCATGAGATACATGCCATTTTCACCACCCATTTATTTTATATAGATTCTATACTGAACTAAGATATGATTTATCATTAATTAAATTAATTTAATGATATTTAATATTTTCATTTATTTTATTCTTTCATGAGGGTCAGGATTCAAAGGTTTCTCAAGTAGTAATGGGATTCTAGTCACACATTTAGTTTTGCGATACTGATGCCATATTCACCACACATTTCATTTTTTTGGTGAATATAATGATAGTGAATATATTTTATTATTATTATCCATAATTTTATAGGTATTTACATATCAATTTTATGATCTCTATTTTATGGGATTTATATTTTAAAATTTTCCAAATCAGTAATGTAATTTTTTCTTAATTTTACTTCTTTAAGACAAATGACACGTTATGCACATATACTCTTATGAGAGGTATATATACTTTCCATTTATATGTTATATAATGTATAAACCTATTTTAATGATATTTTAAGAATAATTTAATTTTATTCTTTAATTTTTATTATGGTTTATTTTTTCCAAAGTGGTAATAATTTATTGATACAATCTATTCGTATATCAAGGATATTTATCATTATGAATCCATTAATGAAATATTATGATTCATATCTAAAATATTATCTTGAATATTCTTATCCTCTATTAATTAATTATACATTCGTGTAATTGTTCCATTATTCCACTCCTTAGTTTATAATATAATTAAAAAAAAGTTTTTATTAATATTTGACTTTATTTCTCTATTTGGTTGAAAATATATTTTACTAAGAAAACAAGTTTTTAAAAAATTGTTTCAAAAATGATTTAATATTTTATTTTAAGATAATTTTGAGGGAAACTTTTTTTACATGTTTTTTATATTTTCAAAAAAAATAAATCTTATTTTATAATTTTTCATTTATATTTTTAAATAAAATTCCTTAAAAATATTTTTAGGATTTCTCTATTTGTTTTCAAATATATTTTCAAAGAAAATTATTTTAAAATTATTTCAATATTCATTTATATTTTTTTCAAATATATTTTTAAATAAAATGTTTTTAAAATGTTTTCAGTCGTCCTTTATATTTTTTCAAATATATTTTAAATGAAAACGTTTTCAAAATATTTTTATATTCCTTTATAAGTTTTAAAATATATTTTCAAAGAAAAAGGTATCACAATGTAATAAAAATTCATTTATAATTTTTCAATTATATTTAACAAATAAAAATCCTTTTAAAATGTTGAAATTTTAAAAAAAATCAATGCAGAATTTATGATTTCCTCAAGAAATGTTTTCAAAAGTATTTCAAAATTATTTTCCATGTATGATAACATCTATTGATGTTACCTATATTTTAATAAGGTTATTATCCATGTATACCATTATTGTTCTTTTTCAAAATGTTTTAGGTTTTGATGAAATGTTGTTTATGAAACATATTTCACTTCTATGGGTAATACAATTTAGATGCTTGTGAACCCCGATTATTTTCATAGGTTATTCTATTGTAAAAATTTTATCAAAACTATATACTTTCCCATAGGTTATGGTATGATTAAATATTAATGATACCCATTTTCATTTCATGGGTTTTGAAATATTTAAAGATATATGATCATGTATGTGTATTATTTTTATTATGTGACCAGTAGGACCTATATCTCAATCTAATGCATTGGGTAATGATGGATAACTAATGATTATAAATGTTACGAATAGACCAGATTATATATTCAAAATTTTATTAGTAAACCTTATTAAATTTTAATAATTATTTGTGTGAACCGGGTTGCATGTTCGTAGTGTTTTGTGTAAACCTAATTACTTGTCCAAAATGTTATATGTGAAATAGTTTCCAAGTTCAAAATGTTATATTTGATCCTAATTACATTTTCAAAATGTTATGTGTGGTCCTGGTTTCATGTCAATGTGTTTATGTATGTATTGGGGTTCAGGTCCATAAGTTTATGTGTAGATTTAGTCTCAGGTCCATAAGTTTATATGAGGCCCTGATTTCATATCTTTAACATAATGAGTGAACCTATTTCAATTTATACATGTTAACAATATTATAAGATGTTTTGTTTTCCATAATTCTATTTCTCATTCCAGTGTTATCCACTAATGAAAAATATTCCTTGATATAATTATGATTCATGTCTTATTAATGACCAATATTTATTCTATGATTCATGTTTATGATCACTGATATGTAAAGTTTGATCTTTTAATGTTATTATCATGATCTCATACCCATATTTTCATGTTATACTTATGTATCTCATTTATTTTACCTTACTGAGCATCTAATATCACCCATTCATATTTTTCCTTCTCATAGTTTATGTATAATGGTTTTAAGGAGGAGTAATATAGGAAAGATATCAATGGGAGATTTTGAATATCATTCACCATGTTAAGAGATTAGGTTCAAAGTTTTCATAATGAATAAACAATTATAGGCCTAGAGAATTTTTTTAATGTGGTTAATATTCATCTAATGTGCATTAATTTCCATTTATGTTAATTCTGGGTTTCTATAGAAAATTAAGAAATAATAAATTTCTATACCTTACACTATTAATGGAGGGTTACCAGAAAGGTAAAAACACCAACACCCAGTAGTAAATTAGGGATCAGATGTCATCCCTTCCTTAAAGATAGACCTACAAACAGACAAAACTGCTATAATTTCTTCCAAATGGCCTAGTAGGGTTGAATTCTCATTACATTACATTTTATAATAGAGCTAGATTGTCACAAAGTTTCTTATACCATACGCGCCAAAATTTCTCTGATGTCCCTAAATCATTAACCCATAAACTTACTATATTATTGATTATCTATTCCTAATGAAGGTTACAAAAAATGAATAAAAATGGAATACTAACACCATAGGAATCCATGGTCTTTTTAATTTATCAACACTCAAATCAGAACCATTTTAACACCATGGTGTTCCAGAGTGTCACTAGGTAATGAATGTTAATGAATAGATATTAATGTGGACAGAGCCTTATCCAAGAATAAGAGATCATCTTCCATACTACCATATCATTTTAGTTGTATTTATACATACCATGAGGATTCTCTACAAGTGAACTTACAATCACTCATGAATTATAAAAGATTATTTAATTCCACTCATCATTTCATGCATTCATTATTTCAATGAATCTCCCATCTATTACATATTTTACAACAAGATATATATTATATCCCTCTAAGTCAAACTCAATTATAATTCAGCCAATTTCAAATTATAACCCCAAATTTCATTATAGTGTCAAAAAAAAATTAATCTCTTAAAACATAACTATAATAAAATATAAAAAAGCAGCAATACTACTCATTACATAAAGGGATCTAGAACACTCTTTAATAAACACACACACACATATATATATCTATATATGTTTATACCAGACACATAACATGCTATCATGCATTTTCATTCAAAACATTTGTCCAAGACATTGGGTGTCCATGGGACATGGAGTATATTAATTTCATATATCTAACTCATATATTGTCAACTATAGGAGTATATATTTACCAAGTCAATGAAAACATTACATGTCATTCACCTTAATTTATGATTATATCATATAATACTCAATTAAATAGAAAATAATATCTTTTATATAATATATTTGTGGCCTCACAATCCATTTTATATCTTAAATGAGGTCTTATATCTCATAACAATTATATGATATGAAATATTCCATTTTATTTGAGCTATAATAGATGACATAATCAACAAAATACCCATCCAATCCATGATTAACATAGCCTTGAGGATTAAAATTAAATGTATCAAATATAAAGGTTCAGATTCAATTTATATCACTATACTCTACTAGTGGAGACTCAAAATATGATCCATACATCATTGGTACACCAAATAAATATTGTATCAATCTCCATGTTGTATACTTAGTGGGTCTTCTAGTACAAAAAAAAGAATAGTTGTGCTTCATGGTCATATTCTATATCACCTACTCACTCTACCCTTAACATTTCATAGTAACATTTAATAATATAAATTGAACATTATTGAGGGTTAAATCAAATAGGTAATTTCATAAGTAAGTTATAATCAAATTTCACAAAATATATATTAATATATAATTATATGAAACCAACATGATTGGAGAAAAATGTGTAGATTTTAATTTATATGATATAATTTAAAATCATAGAACTCTTTTAATAATACAAATAAAAAACCTATATAAGAACCTATTTATCATATAATATATGATAATCTAAAAGATAATCTTTATTTTTGATACACATTCCATGGTTTTTTGTCTCAATTTATATATATGGGATTCCATTAACATGTTTATGTGTTCACCTTATAAAACTCTCCCACTAAATATATTTAATATTTAAAATATATAAAGAAATAATATATGAATAAAATTTTAATTTAGTAATCATATTCTAAAATTTTAACACCTTGGACTTATTTAAAATCATTAAATCCATAACATCCAATGTTATGATTATTACAACTTCTATTGTTTATATAGAGCTTTTCTAATTTTACCTAATCATCTATGAAACCCATTCCATAAAATGTGTTCCTTGAGATCTCAATGGGATTAATTTAAATATTTGGATTATTAATTACTATAACATCCAATACACTTTTAGTAAATGGTGATAATCATTTTTTATGGTTAATAATTGTAAATCATGAAATTTAACTTTACCATTTCATCTTAATAATGTTTTATCATATTAATTTAAATTAAAACTGTAATTTAACTGGTATAATCCTTCAATTAATCAAATTATTTAATATATCATGGTAACTAAATGTTACTCTATTATTTTAATATCATTTATCTTTACAACTCAAGAATACTTTTTAAAAAATAAATTTGAATTTTGACTAGTATAATTTATTTTATTTGTTAACATAAAACTTTTTAAGTTTAGAAATAATCCGATTATTCTCTTAAACATTATATTACTTTAATAATATCAAGATATTCTATAAAAAAATCTTTTTTGATTAGAAATAAAAATTATTAACTTTTATTATGTATTCTTATCAAATAAACTACTTAATCAATATTATATGTACTAATATATATGTTTAGAGTCTTTTTCATTGACAAAAAGACTTTAGTTTTTAATATATACTAATGATGAATGGTGGGAACATATTATATCATATTTCAACAACCAACCTGATAAATCACATTTATCCTTGATAAAATATTTTTACAATTTTCTATTTTCCAATATATATCATATAATTTGTTGAATCATAAACTAGGTTTATATAATTAATAAATTAATTTCATCACCATATTTTTTTTTATAAATGAATAAATTATATTATCATATTAAAAAAAATGAGATAAATATATGTATCCTTTTTTATATATCTATATAATCTTGGAAAATTCACATACATTCAAGTATTTTATATAGAAACAAAATTTTCATCTTGTTAATAAAAATTACAATAACTGTTATTTCTTCCATTGATTTCAAAATCCAATAAATTTGCAAAAAAGTTTTAGTTATAAATTTTTTGTCACGTACCCAAAGAAATAAAATATGTATTTTATAATACTACTTCCCAAAATAGAAATTACATAGAGTTTCCAAAAACTATAATAGTATCCTGATGTAGGATTCCTTCTTTTTACAGGTATGTCTCTCTCAAATTTTTTCATAAATCTTTTCTTCCGATTTTGTTTTATTTATTGATTTATGACATTTGAATAAACCCAATATTGGGTTATGGGAAACATGATGTAAATTAAGATAATCCATTTGGAGATAATTTTAGAGGGAAATGACTTAAATTGTGTGGATGTACTCTTATTTTAATTAATGGATTCCAAGTATAAATAGGTTAGATGTTAACATGGGTTATTGGTATTTTGGAAATATTTAAAGGAGGATTAGGTTATTTAAATAAAAATTGGTATGAAAACCCATCTCTAAAATATTTACACGTCATATAAAGGTATTAAATTTCATATAATTATTTAGGTGTTTTAATAAAATAAAGTCTAGGTGGAATGTTTTTCAATGTATTCCATTAAAAATATATTCACAACATGCAACTACATTACACGTCTTGTATTTACACAAAATGCTATTTTAAACATGTTTTACGGATAAATTTCATTCCAATATAATAAATCTCCTCTCCTATCAACCCTATGTCATCTTATAAGAAATTATGTAGAGTCAACCTCTCTTATAGATGTATTTTCTGTGTGATAAATCCCTGGTAATTCATTTAGGATATGTTTTTCCATTCTATTTCTTCTTCTTCAAAGTGTTTTGGTGAAATCCTTTCACTGATTGTGTTATTGGTTTTGATATAGATCTGTTTTGATCTAGAAAACTATTTTCAATATTTATCACCTTTAATCATAAGGTTTGTTTCTCTTTTAATTGTTGCGTTCTTCAGTTGTTAAATTAGGGGTCTAAATATTTACCTTTTTGTTTCATAGTAGTCATGTTTACACAACATAATGATTCCTTGAAAATAGTATTCGCTGAAATAAATTAAATAAATAATTTGTATTATTCCTTAAATTATTTTGTTTCCATCTAAATTCTTACCTGGGTTATGGCTACCCATTGGGTGAGAAAACAATTAATATAATTTAATTTAGATAATTACATTGAGTTTATTTAGCATGACATGTGACAAAAGGTGATTACTAGGTATAAAATCTCTAAATTTTGGATTATTTTCATATTGATATAACTATTAATCAATTCTTATATAAATGTTATTGGTATTTAAAAGATAATTGTTAATTCATATAATTAACCACTGAGATGTATGATGTGATATTCTGATATCCATGTTGTTTGACAGGACTTGTGTATTGCGATGAAATGAATATATATTGGGGCCATCCACTGAACATGCACACATATATATTGTAATGCTGCTATTAAGTGCTCTTGGTCTAGTACCATGTTTTAATGGTTATAGAGAGTGGTTTTTGCCCAATCCCATGATGTAATGCTTATAGTGATTTGACATGAATGATGGAATGACTAAAGTTCTTTGAGCCTTATTTTTCTAACTATACCAGGCTTATATGGTTGTAGATGGAATTTCCATAAGACATGCTTAAAGACATTCTATCATGGTTCTGAAGCATGTTATTTTACCTAGGTTATATTTTTATGGTTTGAATGGTCGTAAGACATTATCATAGATATTCCGTTATGGGACCGAAGAATGTTGGTTTACCTTGGTCATATGGTTGTGTATGGAAAGGTCATAAGACATGCTTAGAGATAATATAACATGAATCAAATTCATAAGGTTTTTGTGTTTTATTAATTTCTAAATTATATAAAAAGCATGTTTATCACATTATTGCATACACATCTTATCAGAGTAGTTATATTAGACATGATGGTATTGACCTACTAAGTTATACTCACACCCTATTTGGGACGTCATTTGGTACTTGGGGAGATTATTTGGTTACAGGATTGGACAAGGGAAAATGACCATACAATTGATTTTTTTCTTTCCATATGGGATAGAGTATGGAGGTGGGACCAATATAGGGTTTGGAACCACGCTCTTTAGAGTGTTTATTTGAGTCTTTTAGTCTTTTTCCCATATTTATTCTAGCATGAAAATTAGTTACCTTCCAAATCATTATTTAATTATTCCTCATTAATTTTTTTATTAATCATATAGATTTTATTATTGTCTTTCTCTATTTATATACTATGATTTTATTTTATTTATATGGTTAATTTTCTATTGCTGTGAAAATTTATACTAGGGGGTACTATCTCCCAACTATACATTTCACTCCCCCAAATCTAGTTGGTATCCTTTGGCCTATGGGGAGTCACACTTGAGGTCTCATAACCATACCTTTTTTGCCACATAATAGATTTCCAAATTGGAGGATGATATAATTTGGTATCAAAGGATGTGGTTTTCTTTTCTTTGGATTTACTATTTGGGAAAGGTAGAAACAAAAGTTTTATTTTCTTCTACTTTACTATGTGGGAATGTTTTAAATGATACTATGATGTTATAGGAAATGGTAATGAGATTTTGAATGAGATAAGTTATCCATTGTATGGGGGGGAATATATGTGTCTGAGGATGGGATTGTTGTTTGTGATGTGTTCAAGTTAATGTTTATGTCATTTCACCATGGTTGACTCACATGTTGTCTACGGTTATTGTTTTATGATGTTATTTTTTCTTGATATTTGTACTTTTGGTTAGATATGGTGCGATATGAGAATACATGAATCTGAATAGGAAAATAAGGATATATTAACATGTGTCATTTATGATAGAGGAATATCTATTTTGGCATATGATATATAATTGTCTTTTGATCCATGATGTGAGATATTTTTCCTACTAGATAATTTAAATTAGTTGATTTTTCATGCTAAGACACTTGTGAACCATGTTTAGAGAGAGAAAGACTTAGTGGTTATTTTTCATAGTCACCTGTTGAGGTAGGCTTTTTGTTAGACAATTATTTATATTGTCCAGTTATCTTGTAGAGAAAGTTCTGCCTCATCATCTTTTACATGAGCATCAAGAGAGTAGAAATTAGAACAATCCTAATGAATATAAACCAAAAACTCATGTAGTTCATGAGAACCATAAATATTTTAAGATTTTTCACATGTTTTTAAGGGTTGTGTGATCCTTGAAAGTGATAAAGTTTTTATCATTCCGTGTATGTATGAGTTTACAAGAGAGTTTTAAATATAAAATCTTTCAAAAATTAATAGGAAAGGAGGCCCCCAAGAAGTTCAGTTCTAGATCAAGTTAATAAAAAAACCACCAAGCATATTCAAGCACCCATAGATAAGAGGGTGAATCTGGACACATATATGCTTTTTGGACTTTTTAAGTGTTAGTGTTATATTCTGGAAAATATGCATTAGAGTTTGTGATATTTTTTAAGGATATCAAGATGTTGTTCCTAAGAAATTTCTATATCTAAAATTTGAGGGTTGAAAAATATTGTGGGTTCATGCACCATACGTAGGAGGGAATATTAGTTATGGACTATTATAGATGTTTTACTGACCTATTACTCTTTAGGAAGTCTTTGGTAGCTAATGGGAACTCCAAGTAAAAAAACATTTTATAAAGGTATTATTTATGATATCATTTCATAGGATAAAACATTCTATTTAATAATCTATGAGTATGTAATGAACCAAGCACTCATTAGGAAAGGGAATCTGAGAGAGGCTCCTAGGAGTGGCCATGTTATTTATATAAGGCGATCTGCGAGATCTTCATTGAGCCGAATGAATAATCACTATGATAGTTTCCACCAAGGTGGTAGTGGGATGGGCAGTCAGGGCAGTTAAAAAAACATCATAAGGCCTTTTTCAGTTCTAGTGAGATTTTTGTGTATATTTTGGTCACAAGAGCCCACAGTGTTCATACCTCATAGTTGAGTGTCATATCATTAGAAGGTCGCCTCATATTTAGAGGTATTATACAAAAATTATGTAGAACACATGTGGAAGGGGATCATGAAATGTACATGAGTCAGGAAGGGTCTTAGCTACCTTTTATCAGGCTTGAATTTGGTGTTCTAGAAGTCATTCAGGATGAGATAAGGCATGTGGTACCCTAGTGCTTTAGTAGTAGTACCAAGAAAGAAAAATATCTTAGAGTAATCAGACTAGAGCCCAAGGTATAGGGACAAGTAAGCTACATGTTATGATGACTACTTATTCTATCTTGGATGAAGGACAATCTACCATCAAAGGTGGAATTGTGGTATCATATACTTTATCGTGTGTTTTTTTATACAGGATCATCGTATTCTTTTCATTCAAATTATTTTTCAAATGGTTTGTGCTTGTATGTGGAATTTTTGTATGGTTATTTGACCATCGACACACCATTGGGAGTGTGGATAAATATTTTTAAATTTTTCAAGGTTTTTTATAAATAGATTGGTGGTTAGTATTTCTTTTGGGAACCGTTTTTTTTGGAAATGACTGGATTTGGTATGATTCTTAGTATGGATTGGATAGTTCCAAATCAATATTATATTGATTGTTATTAGTGTGTAGTTACCTTATTATCTCTATAAGGAGGTAGCTTTTTTCATCAAGGTGATTGTGATCTTCAGGATGTTCATGCTGGAAAAATTTAGTGTAGATTATATTTTCTCACAACTCAAATAGTGGGTCATACTTTTGATAATTAAGAAATGTAGTTGGATTGTTTTCTTCTAGTGGTAGGATATATTCAAGATCATTTTAATGATTCCTTAATTCCCAAGTGAGTGATCTATTATGGGATCATGTTTGTTTCAGGAGTAGAGCCGGTTTCTATCCCAAATTACAAAATGGAACTAATAGAGATTTTAGAGTTGAAATTTTAGTTGGATGTTCTAGAATATAAATTATTCATATAGCCTAGTATATATTCTTGGAAGTCCCATGTTCTCTTTGCTAAGATGTCATATGGATCTTTGTTCTTATGTCTAGATTATCAAAGGTTGAAATATATGATAGTCTAGAAATTTTATCATCTTCCATGCATTGATGATATTTTGGATCATTTTTTAAGTGAAAATATCCTTTACAGTATTGATTTAATATTAGGTTAGAATTAGTTGAGGGAAATAACATTAGACATACCTCAGACTTCTATTAAGTGTATGTATGAATTTTATGAATATGTAGTGATGATTTTGGGTGGTCTAATTAACTAGTGGTATTTGTGGCCTTAATTAATAGGATCTTTCATCATTTCTTAGACTAGTTTCTAGTGGTTTTTTATGATATCTTAGTGTACTCTTAGTTAGCATAAAATCATTTCCAAAAATCTTGACATCCTCATGTGTAAATTAAGATAGTATCAACTTTATGTAATGATATCCGAATGCAGTTTTTGGATTAACAATGTGCATATCATTATCCATTTCATTTGAGAGGAAGGATTGTTAATAGACGTATTGAAAGATGCAGCCATGGTATCTCGGTAACAATGAAAGAATGTATTCTAAATTAGGAGATTTATGGGTTTATCAGGTTATTATTGGTTCTTTACCTGGGTTTTATCCCATTTGTGATACCCAATTTCTGAGCTAACCAAGAAAGGGGTGATGTTTATTTGGTCTAATGCTTGCAGGAAATATTTTTAATATCTGAAATGCAGTATGACATCAGCTTCTATCCTCCCAATACCATTTTTTGTATGTCATATACCAAGTGTTATGACACTTATGGTATAACACTCATAGTTTTTCTAATTCAAGAGAAACTATTGGTTTCATACATCTCTAGGAATCTGAGACATCATGAGTGAAATTACCCTACTCAAGATCTAGAGTGAGCAGCATTGGTACATTCCCTAAGATGTTGGAGATATTATCTTATCAGTGATACATTTGTGTAGTACACAGACTACATGATCCACATGCATATATTTTCTCTCTTTGACATAAACATTAGACATAGGATGTGGGTTGAGTACCTATAGTCTTTTGACATTTAATTGGCTTATACACTAAGCAAGGGAAAACTTTTTTTCGACACTTGGATCTGAATGACCCAATCAGAAGAAGTACAAGATTATTTTGATTAATAGTGGATAAAATGGCTTTTTAAAGACAAGAATCTAAATTTTTATGATTCTCAATGATATTTCTCTATAAATTTGAATTCTGTTATACCCATGCTTTTGGAATGGATTAAGGCTGAGCATTTGTATGATTCAGAGGCCTCAGTTCCGAGAGAAAAAATATGTGGTGGAGAGACATTATCTGCATTTTCTCTCAGAATTTGAAATTATATTCTATTTTATAGATGAGTATGGGTTCCTACAGGCTTATGTTAAGTGATAATGAGGGTATTTCATTCTTCTAGATGAGAGGTGCATCCTAGGTTAGCAAATTTGTATTTTGATATGCATAGATAGTATAGGTGGTCAGAAATGAAGAAGTAGGTTTCAAGCATTGTGGGTAGATGCTTCACTTATTGGTAGGTGAAATCTGAGCATGAGAGCCAAGCTAGTATTTTTCCTCGTTTTCCTATTCAGGTGTGGGAATTTAATGATTTAAAAATATATTTTGGGACAGGATTACATATAATAACCTATAAGAATGGTATTGTATGGGTTATTATGGATTAACCGACTAAGGTAACCTGCCACTTTCTTGTCAAAGACACCTTCATAATTAATTTTATATATAGTCATTATGTATGTGAGGTGGTTTGGTTTCATGGTGTTTCCAAGAGTATCATTTCAAATAGAGATCCTTATTTCACATTATATTTCTATATGGGTATTTATAAGGCTCTATAATCACGAGTTCTTTTCAGCACAACCTATCAGCCACATACTTATATTCAATATGAGTGGATTATTTACATTCTTAAGGGTATTCAATGAGCCTAGGTTTTTAATTTTGGTGATTCATGGTACAAATAAATGGAACTCATAGAGTTTTGAGATAACAATATCTTTTAGGAATCGATTCAAATAGAACCATTAGATATTTTTTATAGAAATACATTTTGTTTAACTCTTTTTTTTGGTTAGAGGAAAGTGAGTCCGCACATTATAGGACATGTTGTGTGTGGGAGACATCTGTGAAAGTTCATTTGATCACACATTGGTTGGTGATGACACAGAGAAAGTAAAAATATTATGCTAAAAATTAGAGATAACCTCTAGAATTCGAGGTTAATCATCATGTTTTCCATCAGGTATCGCCTAGGTTGAGGAAATTTTGTATCAATAAATAGGGAGAGCAATCACATAGGATTTTAATGCCATTTGGGATAGGGGGAAGGTTTGGTCCAGTGGTGTACTATTTATCCCTTCCATAGCACCACAATCCCATTTATGACGTGTTCCAATTCTCATAGTTATGGAGATATCATCTAAACGCTTACTATATGATAGACGTAGCAGATGTCAGGACTTGTGTTGATTCATCATTTGAGAAGCATCTGAAATTAGTTATCGATCATAGTGAGAAATATTAGTGGGGTTGGAAGATAACACTAGTTAAAGTGTAGTGGATGAATTTGCGACTTTAAGAGGAGACATGGCAGTAGGAGTCTAATATGGGAATTTTTTGGCTAGACATTTTCACTAACACCTCATAGTGATACTAAAAGAATCTCAGGGGACGATCTATAATAAGTGGGGAGGCTCTAAGATATCATATTTTTTTAGGTATGTCTTTCTCTTTGTATTTTTAATAAATATTTTCCTTCAATTTTTTATCATCATTGATGTTAGCTGTTTCAATAAATGCAGTCTTCAGTTGTGAGGAAATTGGAGAGGATCCCCATGGAGATAAATTTTTGTGGAAAATGACATATTTCTTGGGGATGTATTCTTGTTTGAATTAATGGAATCCATGTATAAATGGGTAAATTGTTAACAAAATTTCATGGTAATTTTATTAGATTTAAAAGAATTTATTGGTTGTTTAAAGGGTAAATAGGACAAAAAAACCTCTATAGAACATTTACATGTCATTTTAAGGGATTATAAATCATTTAATTTTTCATTTGTTTTTACAAAATAAATCGGGGGCAATATTGTTTTTGACATTTTTCATTAAAAACATTTACACAATCTCTAACTTGTTATGTTAAACATGATGTGTGGATGAATTTCATTCTAATATGCTATATCTCTTCTCCTACTGACCAAATGGAATCTTCTAGGTAATTTTGGATTATCATCCTCTGTTATAGATATCTCCTTTTTGTGAGAAATCCTTATTAAGTCCTTTCAATTAGGTTTTTCCCATATTTCCTTTATTCTTCCAATCATAATTGTGAAAAATATTTAATAATTATGTTATTGGTTTTGAAAATGATTAGGTTTGATCTATGAATCTTTTTTCAATCTTCTTCACCTTCTTTTTTGTGGTCATTTTCCATTGGAAGCATTTTGTTCTTCATCGATTAAGGTAGGGGATCTAAATATTTACCCCATGGTTTGATAATTATAAACATTATGTAATATTTTGATTGTTCCAACATATTTTGAGCTCAAATAAATTAAATAAATGAATTGGATTATTCCTCAAAGAACATTATATTAAATTTGGCTTCTAAAATGGCTTATGGCTACCCATTGGGTGATAAAACCATTAATATAATAGAATTTCTCTATTGGATTAATGTTTGTTTAGCATTACATGTCACCTTAGGTGATTTCATGATATAAAATTTCTAAATTTTGGTTTATTTTTTATAGATATAACTATTATTCAATTGTGATATAAATACAAGTGGTATTTGAATGATTAATGGTAATTCTCATAATTAACCATTTAGATATATGATCTGATATTGTGATATACATGTTTTTTGATAGGACATGTGTTCGATGTGGAAAGTATAATATATTGGGATCATTCTAAGAAAATTCAAACTTATATGCAGTATTGCTAATATTGAGTGGGCTTATCCCAGTGCTATGCTGTAATGATTATTGAGAGTAGGATATTTCATGTCTCATGTTATAATGCCTATAGGTATTTTAATCGGATACTTTCATGAATAAAGGGATTTGATCCGGATTGTTGTGACTATGCATTGGTTATATAGATATTGTTAGCATGTTTGTAATACATACTTAGAGATGTTATATAATGGAATTGAAATGTTTGTTTTACCTTGGTTATGTGGTTTTGGATGGAATGCTCATAAGACGTTCTCAGAGGTATTCTAGCATTGTTTCAGAGTTGATTGTTTTACCTCGGTTATATGGTTGTTGATTTCATGGTCATAACACATGGTAAGAGATATTTTGTCATGATGCTGAAGCATATTGTGGTTGTATTTTATAAATTTATTAATTAATTAATAAACATTTTTATCTTTTTATTGCATAAACATCTTGTCATACTGGTCATTTTAGACTTGGTGGTGCTGGCCTACTGAGTTATACTCACATATAATTTAATTAGTCATTTAGTACTCGAGAAAACTGCATGAATTATGGTTTGGAAAAGGGAAAAGGATCTTGTAGTTTATTGTTTTCTTTTTTGGATGGGTTGGAGTTTAGATGTTGGATCGGCGTGGGGTTTGGGACTAGACACATTTGGCTCTTTAATTGAGTCTACTAGTATTTTTATTGTATTGTTTCTACCATGACATTTAGTTTCATTCAGGTATGTCATTACATTATTCAATATTTTTTATTGGATTATTCAATTGGGTTTTATTACTATATTCAACTATGTCTATAGTTTGATTTTTTTATATAGTTAATTTTCTAATTTTATGACAATTCATACCATGGGTTATAGTCTCCCTACTATACATTTCACATCACTATTGCAAGTCGTTATTCTTTGGTTTATGGGGAGATATGCTTAAGGTCTTATAACAAACCCTTATTTGGTCACATGAGAGAGTTATAGATCTTGGGTTGTTACACCTAACAATTCCATCCTATGGAATCACTACTCCCTCCTAATTTTTCCATAAGTTTTCATAGACCTAAACTGGCAAGTTAAAGAAACACTGTGGGACTCTAAAAAAATTTATTCTTTTATTTTTAATTTTTTCCCCTTTTAAGTTCTATATAGACATTTTATACTCAACTCATATATTCCCAAATATTTATAATATCAATTTAAATTTTCATGAACTCATTCCCATTATCATAATATATCTATATATTAAATAATAATGAATTCCTTAACAACAATAATCATTAAGAAAACCTCTTGTCTCACCTAGTCATTATCATAATAAATCATATTGAGTGTTAAAGACACAACAAACAAAATTGAGTAAATAAGCATAAAATTTCAGTGGTAAATTTTCACTAAATGCCTTTCACACCCTAAATGAATCATTCTATAATTCACATAAGTATCTAGAATCTCCTAACAAGTATAATCTTTCTTACATGTGAACATTTCAAAATATACTAGTATTATAATTTTCTTACACTATTCATATCATTCAAGTGGATTTATATCAATGTAAAATATGATGATGTTGTAATTTATCTGTAATAAAAAAAATTATCAAATAAGTATCATATTTCACTAACATTTAGTTTGTTATTTTATTATATGGTATTACACTAAAATTATGACCATTTTAAATTAATCATTTAATTTTATTGGTGTAATATCCGTATTTCATTATGAGATACTCTAATAAATTATATAAATAATCCCTAAATATATCTGGTATATAATGATTATCAATCATATTAAATATAATTCAAGTATAGTAGATTGTATATCTCTTTATCCAAATCCATAATATTGATATGAACACAAATATATCCCTTCAACCTCTTAATCATCAATATTTCTTATCTATGTGTAACATAAAAAATGGAAATCATAATGAACATAACCATTTGGAACCCATCATTAGTTGTTTTCCTTACATAAAAGAAACCATGGAAACTAACTATTAAGGTTAACCATACTAAATCATTGATGTATTTCCATGTACCACTTTGGAAAGAACCCAATTATTATAATTTTAAAGTGGATTTATTTTCACTATTTTATATAATTTTTTAAATTTATGTACACATCAGTATAGTAATTTTTTTAACATATTATTCCTTATACCAAACTAATATATTCAAACCAAATTGATTGGTAACTAATTACATAACACGTTGTTTTTGTTACTCACAAAAAATTGGAATCCAAATATATTTACACACATTTAAATGAATATCATTCATAAGGCACATTAACTTCTCATGTATAGATTTGGAGTTAATTGCAATTCAAAATCATTTCATGTGTACATCAATAACCACAGGTAACCAACCCCTATATTTCTAGAATAAGCTATAAACCTCCATTCCAGTGGAATGTTCAACCCAAAGTCCCTCTACCCAGGGACACATTACTCAATAGATATTTTAATTCATCATAACTCTTATACATTATTATTATTAATGTTATTTAATAACATAATTCTATATAATAACATTTATTAAAATCTGAAGTTGTGGTATGTTGATACTAAATCAATTATCATACATTTCATGTAAATCACTATATGCTTGTATGATAATAGCTTGATGTATTTTAGAAATTTAAAACTAAATTATTAGTATATTGACAATAAAAAATAAAATTATATTCACTAATTTTTAACAAGAAAAACACATTAAAAAATATGAACAATTCATAAATTTAAACAAGAGATGAAAAATTCTAAACAACTCATAAATAAAATATAATTATAAATATTTTATAAATTATATATTCCTTATGAACATTACAGAGTCCTGAATATGAACAGTTAATATTTATTTCCAAATAAAAACATTGTACACTATTAATTATGTGGAAGTTCCTTTAAATATAATGTATTCTATGAATTATAAAAATTTTATAATCTAATATCTATTATGTAAATATTTCTCATAACATTAATTTAATGTCTCATATTTTTTTGTATTATTTTTAAATATTATATAGAATAATTTTGAGACTAGGATTTGAGAGGGTCTTTGATTATGAGGCCCGGAGTGTCCGGAATAAATGTTTGAAATAAATTTAACTTTTAAATATCATGCACGAGTGGTTTCTGAAAAAAGTATCATACGATTTAAATGGATTCTTGGATCTGAAATCTATGTGCACTATTGCATTAAGAGTAGTTACTTTACATGTGTCTGGGCCTTACATCTACCTGCAAAGGTCGGATATGAAAGTTAATTATCTGTCGTCTTAAATGAAATAAAATAAATGTAATGGTTTATTTTATTTTAACAGTTTCCATAATGCAATGACATTTTATTTTGTTGTAAATGAGATGTAGCCCAGAGTTGGGGTCATATCCCTATAAAAATCTCTAAAATCCTTTAGATCTTTGGAGATGATCCACCCTTGATAATTCTCAATGAGTGATGAGGAATGATGATGCCTAGATCGTTGAATGGTAAGATCAAATCCCAACTGATGACCACTCTACCACTTCATCGACTATCAAGGTAGGGGTTGTTATTTCAATTGTTTTCCCTGTTCTTGGATTCAAATGATGAATGTGGATCAACCCACGACTAAGTTAACCTGCGGATCATTTGTTTTTGTGTGAGGGTTTCTTATCGGGTTTATTTTTAGGAATTAATCCATGTATGATTTGAATTAATTTGATTTTCTCCATTTGATCCTTCTAAATGGAGCAGATAAATATTGCGAAGAATGAAGGTAGAGGTTTGTTCCTAAATTTTTTGTGTGGATGGATTCTTCCCCTTTTTACCATGCGTTCTTTGCATTCTTTCACGATGTTATGAACAATGGATCATTACACATCCCATTCACAATGTAATGATCCTGAATTCTTGATATAAGAAGATGATGAACTATTAGAGGTGAGATGACGATGCAGGTGAATGAATCAACATGTTTTAATAGTAATATTCCTCTGATCATTATTCAAGTTTGTGGATCGAAACATATTTTTGTGGCCTATTAATGGCCCTAAACGAATGGAATGTGATTTTTGGTGTCAAGGTGACCTTAAACCCTGATATTTATAAAGATTAGATGGAAAAATTGATGAATCTAAGTCCAAACGAGGTGCAAGAAGAAGAACCATGATTTCTGGAAAATCCCAATGAATATGTTGTATATCCTGAAGAACACAACATGTGGGACTAGTTCTGTGGTGGCTAGGGTTCTGCATTATAGGAAGTGATGCCCCTGCATGTGACAACTATCACAAGGGTTGTGGGTCCCCACGTGGGGCTCGTCATGTATCTTGGATGACACATGGTCATGGGGTGGAGTACATGATATGTACATTACCACATGGCTAGACAAGGCTAGTTACAGATGATGCCCCATGTACCGGTATGCTTGTTGGAATACACGGGTTAAGGTTGTGTACGGGCACACAACCATTATACACAGAGTGAACCCCATATAGTTGGACATGATGGGTAATGTTTGTACTCTCTATGTATATCTATTTCTTCACAACATGATCTTCGACATGGGGCATTATACCCATGTAGTACTCGGAATGATAGGACATGGCATGTGACCTTTCTATGCATTTTGTACCTTTCTGTACATGGATAGATCTTCATGACCCCTATTTTATGGACAAGTTTCATTTGGGTTAGTGCACCCTTTTCTCTCTCCCCTGATGGACAGGTTTGGTTTCCATCTATAGGATTATGATCCCTTCAGAAGGACATTCTTAATAGAGTCAGAATCCCCCTGAGAGGCCCAAAGTGAGATCCTCTACCCATTCTTAGCCCAAAGTAGATTCAGGTATCGACGTGATCAATCCTACAAGACTCTGATCCTCTACTTATTTGGTGAATCCGGAAGAGTCATGCTATATGCCATGGACCTGGAAATGATCCTCGTCTGTGTATCTGGTTATTTCCCCACTCAGGAGTGAGTTCTCTTAAAATAAGTGTATATGTTCTCTCTTTAGGTCTATCAGTGAATTTATTTCTCTCATGCCACTTCCTGAAAACATACTTCTCATAAAGACGTAATCAAAGCTATCCTAATCATGGAGTGAGTTCTCCTAGACTAGTGCTTAATGGAATCTTTGAATTGAATCCATAGTGTGGGTATGTGGTCATTGTAACTTACCTCCAGAGTACTATTATGGTATTCAAGTATATCTAGATATTCTATATGTTCTATAGAAATATATGTTGTAGAACAATTAGTACCATTACTTTTTTATTGATTTTTGGTTTTTGGGATCCTCTACTGAGTATCGTTATACTCACCCATGCACAGTCTTTTCCTACACGTGTTGTGCCTTGTGCAGAGGGGAAACCTTTTGATGGAGACAAAGGCAGACCAGGACGGGACCAAATGTTGTGAGTTTCCTTACATACTGGGGGGTTCTTGTGGACATGAGAAGTATTCCTAGTAAATATTCCTTTTTATAAGTTTGGTTTTGTAGTATGTAGACTCTTTATTTTGGGTGGCTTGTATTCTGTCTCAATTTACATTCTGCAATATACTTTCTATTATACACTATTGGTTGGGTATAGTAGTATGGATGCATTTATTTCCTTAGTGGTTTTTACATATCTATATTTTTGGCCCTAGGGATGTGTGCTTGTGTACATGTACTTAGGAAATTCCTTCCTTTTTAGTGATAAGCCTACTCGGTTCTATTCATTATCCCATGTCCTGTTGGAGGTGGGATTGGGGAGTCGTGGCATGGGCCCCACATGGATGGGTCATGACAGAGTGGTATCAGAGTTGGTTGGTTCTACCATAGGAAAAAGAGTCTATGATATTGGTTTTTGGATATATTTTTAAGTGTTTCGAGTTTGGATTTCAGGCGAGGGACTCCAGTGTTGGTGCGGGTGGCTTATATATCCATAAACTAGCACTCTATAACTTGCTTTTTAAATCATTGCATGAGAACACTAGTTGCAGGGAAAACAAAAAATGGTAGATGAATCATATAGAAATGGGTTGTGTTTTTCATGTTCTTTAATGCTATCTATCTAGATATACTCTTTGACTATGGTATATCTTGTTCCTTATAGGATGCCTTTGTGATGCATACCCACTAGGATTCAATAACTCGATCATGAGGATGATCCCCTTAGTGATGAGGCATGAATTCAAGGACCAGTTTCCCTGATGTTACCTCTAGGTGGTTCACCTACTATACCACAACTAGTGGATCCACATGTGCTTCCTGTAGTTCCAGCAAAAAAAGAGTAGGATGAGCACACTCCATGAGTTTCCGAGATTGAGGCCCCTCGGGTTCCGTGGTGAGCCCAACCCTCAGGCGACTGAGGATTGGATTCAGGTGGTGACTATATTTTTTCATCTATTAAGGAAACCAGTGGACCATATGGTTGTCCTAGAAGTGATCCTTTTTTAGGGTTCGGTAGTACGATGGTTGATTTTGACCATGTAGACTCAGGACACAGAGACTCTTTCATTGATGGGGTACGAGTGGCTCTTTAGGGAGGAGTTCTCTCTGGTTACACTGAGACAAGTGCTTATCCATGAGCTTCTTAAGATCTAGTAGGGTAGTGTGACAGTGGATGACTATTCATCGAGGTTCACCATCCTTGTTGGGTACTTTAAGGATATGGTAAGGGACTCATACATCATATTTTGGACATTCAAGTAAAGTTTATGATGGTATATCTGACCTAGTGTCATGCTTCTATGTATTTTAACTTATGCCAGAGTACTCGAGTGATCTTTGGTTGTAGATTTATTCATGGCTAAGTAGAGATAGTCAGTGACCGTCAGCTGTAGGCAGATAGGTGCAGAGACCTCAGCAGTAGGGAGTCGATGACAGGCATAGGGAGCAGGATTTGGGAGATGTCACAGCATGACCCAAGATAGTGGATTTGTGGTCCAAGGCTCTCATGATTGATCCTGTTAGCCTCAGGAGAGGTGGTACTACTAGTGCGATAGAAGGGTACATCTTTCTATATACATTCCAACTCATCGAGCTAATAATAGATTGGCATTGGATAGACCACCAATGTAGAGGCAAAGAGTAAATCAGGTAGACCCACTAGGTGGCGGACGTGGAAAATAATCTAGGAGAGCTATAGGAGGTGGAAGTCACATTGTCCTACTTCTACCACCACCACCCCTACGAGGTTTGTACTAGGATCAGGGTGCTATGGGAAAGGTGTGGTGACATTTATATATAGTTTAGGCATATGACGCAGAGAGTCCATGGATAATGCGAGTTATGATCATTGTATTTTCTACCTTAGAATATGTACTTATAGACACAAGTATCATTAAATATTTCCCCACCACATGTATTATGTGAAACCATGAGATTTTGGTGGACCCGTTGACTTGACCCTTACACTTTGAGACACCTATGGGAGGTGATTCGATGATCATGCATCTTTGTTGATAGTTTGATCTTACCCTTGGAGGAGAGAGTTTCGGTTAGAACCTCTAGGTCGAAGCATCGAGGCCTCGCGAAATTTGTTATGGATTGGTTATCTTCAGTCCATGCCTAGAGTTACTACTTTAATTGAAGAGTTTGGTGTGTCTAAAAATATGGAATGATGTTTTCATTTTTTGGTGAAAAGGAATCCTAAGCCACACAGAATGGGCTCATACATAAGAGGATACTAGATATAACTAAAACTTTTGCTAGCCTTACCCCCAAAAAAACAATTTTTGTGATCATTAAGTTCCCAACAGTAGTGGTGGAGTATGAGGAAGTCTTTCTTGAAGATTTTATAGGATTACCTTCCCACCGGGAAATTAAATTCGATATCAATTTACACCCTAGGACACCACTAATATCCCAACTGGAATATTGAATGGCTCCCATTAAGATTTGTGAGATAAGGGTGAAGTTGGAGGATTTAAAAAGGAGGGGATTTATAAGACACAGTATTTCACCCTGGGTGGCCCCAATTTTGATTGCCTAGAAGGCTGATGGGAGTTTGAGGTTGGGCATCAATTACCGACACCTGAATCTTGTAAAGGTGATTAAACCCCCCCCCCCCCCCCCGTCAAGGATCTATGACATCTTCGATTATCTGAGAGGGACATGATGGTTTCTATGGTTATCCTTCCATCAGGATACCACCATTTACGAGTACGGGATGAGGATATACTAAAGACAGATTTTAGATGTTGCTATAGTCAGTATGAGTACTTTGCGATGCCATTCATACAGAGTAATTCCCATTTAGTGTTCATGGGACATATAAATTGGATCTTCTAGTAATACATAGACTAGTTTGGAGTGGTCTTCATCGAAGAAATCCTTTTCTACTCAACATCAGAGGAGGATCATGTGAGGCACCTACGGATGGGTCTAGATGTACTCTAAGAGCACCAGCTTTCTGAAAAAAATTTAATGTTCCAATTTTGGATACAGAATGTCAACATTCTAGGACATTTTGTCTCAACATATTGATTAGTAGTGGACCCAACCATGGTCGAAGAGCTTTTAGAATGCGATCCACCTCGGTGTGTGATAGAGGTGCAGATATTCATTTAGTTAGGAGGATACTATCAGAAATTTATCACTAATTTCTCCTACATATCTAGACTGATGACATCCTTGACCTGGAAGGGGAAACCTATTGTATGTATGGAGAATGGCCAATAAGATTTCCAGTAGTTGAGGTAATCTTTGATGAACACACAGATCAAGAGATTACTAGAAGAGGGTATCGAGTACATACTTTTCTAAAGCGCATCAAAGACTAGGCTTAGCTGTTTTCTGATGCAGAGATAGTTGGGGATATATTATGGTTCATTCTAGCTACTTCCACAAAAGAAGAACTATGTGACCTATGATCTTGAGTTGGAAATGGTAGTCATTTCATTGAATATGTGGAGACACAACATGATGGTCAAATGGTTTATCTTCTACCCTGGCCACAAGAGCCTCAAGTACATCTTCTCACAGAAGGATCTGAATCTGAGGTAGAGGCAATGGATTGAGTTATTCTAGGATTTTGACTTTAATATTATCAATACTCCTGGGATGAGTAACTTAGTAGTTGATTCTCTCAATTGGAGATCAGGTTTATAGTTGTTGAGTGAGGTAATATAGTAGTTATTCTCACTATAGTTATCCTTCATGGATGGACATGACGCAGCTTATATCTAGTCGATGGTTGTCATATCTCCACTAATAAGTAATTTCCGATAGGAACATCTTTGGGATTTCAATTGTTATAATTTATGTTCTTATTTATCTATAGGACATGATCCTGATAGATATTCTCCAGGTGGGGAGAACATCATTATTTTCAGATGATGCATAGCGGTGCCAGTAGTGTTGGAGGAAGAGGTTTTGAGGGAGTTTCATACATCCCCCTTGGAGGTACATCATGGAGGGGAGAAAATGTACCATAACCCTTGGTGTTAGTTCTAGTGGACGGGTATAAATAAGGGAGTATTATTGTTCATTTCTCGAATTCGTTAGGTGCTAGAAGGTAATGATCAAGCACTAGGTTCTAGTGGGTTATCTCACCCCCTCGAAGTGCCGGATAGGAAGTGGGATGGAATATTGATGGAATTTGTGATGAGATTAACAAGAAGGTCTAGGAGAGACGATTCCATCTGGGTGATGGTTGACCGAATCACCATGTCGGACCACATCCTAGCTACCATATAGATGAATTATATTGAGGGCTTAATATACCTCTATATGAAAGAGATTGTTCGGCTTCATAGAATCTCTTCGATGAAAGTCTCAGATCATGATTATTGTTTCACATCCCAGTTGTGGAAGGGATTAAAGGATGAATTTGGGACCCATCTATGTTTGAGAATGACATTCCAACCCCATAAAAATTTACTGATAGAAGGAACCATTCTGGTTCTGGAGGATATGTTGGGAGCATGCATCTGGGACTTTTGGTCGATGTTTGGAGGACCACTTACTACTGGTGTATTTTGCGTACAAGAATAGCTACCACTCTACCATTGTTGTTTCACCATTGTAGGATTTATATGGGTGACCCTCCATGTAACCTTTTTATTAGACTGATCCCGGATAGTTTATACTCAAGGATCGAGAGTTGATATCAGCTACCACCGAGTGGGTCTATATCATCTTGGAGCAGATGAAGACAACAAAGAGATGGAAGAAATCTTATGCAAACAAATGAAAGAGACCTATGGAATTTGAATAGGGAGACCATGTCTTCCTTAGGGTATCACCTCGTCGAGGGTTAATGAGATTTGGGGAGGGCATCAAGTTGTCTCCGAGGTTTATTCGTCCTTTTCAGGTTCTTCTTAGAGTTGGTGACGTGGCTTAACGCCTATCTCTATTTCTATAATTTCACCAGATACATGATGTATTCCATGTGTCATAGTTGAGGGGGTACATGCATGACCTATTTCACGTCATCGAAAGGGGAGATTTGGGCATCAAGGATGTTGTGACCTTCACGGAGTACCTAGTGGATATCAAAGATCAACATAAGAGGATTATACACGGGGGAGCAATTACCTTAGTGCATGTCTGGTGGAATCATGGGAACCTTCAAGAGAGAGCTTATGAGTGGGAGGCTTGGATTTATAACCAGTACCCACTTTTTTTTAGTAGCATTTTTTGAATTTTTGGGGATGTAAAATCCCTAAGGTAGGGATAATTTATTGTCTCAGATTTTATGGATATTATTTTTAAAAATTATATGGAATTATTTCTTGACCATGATTTTTTATGGCGTACGATTTCGAGGTCCGGATTGCCGGAAATAAATTTTTTATTTAAATTAATCTTTTAATTAGTAAGTGCAAGAGTTTTTCTTTTAAGTTTACTATATTTTAAATGGGTTCCTTGATGAGAAATCAAAGGTCACTTTTGTGTTTGGAGCAGCGACTTGACATTAGGTGGGCCTAACATTTACCGGCATGGGTTGACTACAAAAGATAATTATTGGATGTTTCAAATAAATAAAAATAAATTTAATAGTTTATATTATTTTAAACAGTTCCATAACTTAGTGATATGTTATTTTGTATTAAATGAGAAATAGCCCAAGTCATGTCTCGTAGCCATCGAGAACACCCTAGAATCATCTGGAGCTTTGGAGAGAAGGCACCCTAAAAAATTCTCGACAAACAACAAAAAATGATGACGCAAGGATTGTTGCATAGAGAGATAAAATTGTGACCAACGAACACTCTCCCTCTCCATCAATGATCAAGGTAGGGGTATTTATTTTAATTAATTTCCACATTCTTCAATCGAAATGACAAATGGAATTAAACCCATGAATAAGTTGACCTATGGACCGTTCATTCTTTCTGAAGAGATCTTCATCGGGTATATTTTGGTGAATTAATACATGCATGATTAAATGGATTTTATTTTCTTAGTTTTAACATTCTAATAGGATAGAATCAATGATGAGATTAAGGAAGGTGGAGAATCATTCCTCAATTCATTGTTTGGATTGCTTCTTCCCTTTTTTGATCCCTTATTCTTCGTGTTTTCATGGGGTTATGAACAATGGATCGTTCCACATCCATTTCACAACACAAAAATCCCAAATCGTAGATCAGGAATCATGAAAACCTAGAGAAGGTGTGACAAAAATGGTAGTGAACAAATCTACATGGTTTGGGAGAAATCTTCTTCCATGTATTCTTTGTGAATGTGAATTGAAACATGTTTTTGGGGACGATCAGAGGAACAAACCCAACGGGATCAGATTTGCGGTGTCAAAAAGACCTAGAACATCGAGATTCATGGATATGGGATCGATGAATCTATAGATAAAAGACCAATCGAGGCACGGTAAGAAGAACTGTGATTTTAAGAAAATCGTGATGAACACGGTGTGTATCCCAAAGAACACGGTGTATGGGACCAGTTCTGTAGCAGCTAGGGTGTCGTGTGACCAGAATTAGAGACATTTTATGTGAAAATTATTACATGGAATGTGGGTCCCTATGCAGGACTTAGTGTGTATCTTTGATGATACATGGATACGAGATGGAGTACATGCCATGTACCCCACCACACGACCAGACCAGTCCGGTTACAGGGGATGCCATGTGTACTTGTACGCGGGTTCGAAGGCATGGGTCGAGGCCCTGTATGAGCACATGACCAACATATATGAAGTATCCCCTAGATAGTAGTACACTGAGTTTCATGTTTGTACACACCATGTATATCTCTTTCTTCACGACATTCTCTTCAACACGGGTCATTGTACATGTTTTGCACCTTTCTTTACATGAATAGATCTTCTTTTACACCATTCCTTAGACAATTTTATTTTGGGTTAGTTCCCCCTCTTCTCTTTCCACTGAATTTGAGGTATCATTTCCATCCACTGGAGTATGAACCCTTCTGTATGACTTTTTGGATAGAGTTAGAATCCCTCCCAGAAACCCAGAGTGAGATCTTGTACCCATTCTTGGCCCTATGTATTGTCAGGTATCGACATGACCAACCTTATAGGATAATTATCCTCTGCTTAACAGGTGAATTAGAATGATACGTGGTTTACTCCAAGGCCCTAGAAGTGATCCTCATCCATGTATTGTGATCATTCCCCACTCCAGAATGAGTTCTCCCATAATGAGTGTATTTTTTATCTCTTTAGATCAGTCAGTGGGTCTATCTCTCTTGTGACTCTTCCAAAATAACATACTTCTCGGAAAGATTTAATTAGATCTATCAAAATTGTTGAGTTAGTCCTCCTAGATGATTGCTTCGTGGAATCTTTGAATAAAATCCCTAGCATGGGTTTCCAGTTGTTGTAACTTACCTCTAGACTATGTGTCTGGGTTTTGATATTATCTATATTTATTATTTGTTCTGTAGACATATACAGTGTAGATCTGATTGTACCTTTACTTTGTGTACTTATTTGCGCTTTCAGGGTCCTCTACTATGTATTTATATACTCACCCATGTACGGGGTTTTCCCGCACATGTTTTGTCTTGTGCAGACGGGCGCCCTTTTGATGAAATCTAGTGAATACCATGACCAGACCGCGCTTCCTGAGATTTCTTATAGGACAAAATGTTTTTATGGCTATGAGATGTAGCCCCAGTACCTGTTTATTTCTTACATCCTGGAATTTTAATTTTCAGACTCCTTCTTTTGTGTGGGCTTCTATTCCGGCCCAATTTACATTCTGTTATTTACATTCCATTGTACAATTTTTGGTTGGGTTTAGTTGTATGCATTAATTTTTTTCCCTCAGTGGTTTTTACATTTTATAATTTGTGGGAATGGAGATGTGTGCATGTGTACATGTACTTATGAAATGCATTCTATGTTAGTTATATTCCTACTCGGTTCTAGTAACTAGCCTATGGCCTATTTAAGGCGGGATTGGGGAGTTGGGATATGCGCTATGGGCCCCACTAAGATGGGTTGTGAAAATAAAGATCTCATACTTAACTTGATTTAAACCTCGACAAAATTAAACACCTAAAATCGTTTGATGTGGTCTAAATAATTTCTCATATAAGGGGTTTTAATTTCAAAAATTCAAATTAATAATTTATGAATAATTCATAATTAAATATAAACACTTCTCATTCTGACCATATTTTTTAATTTATAAATAGTATATAATACCATATGATTTCCAAAAAATACCAATTCATATGGAATTCCATAAAATTTGGTAAAGGATATTATTAATATTAACCTTAAATATTAAGAATAATTAATAAAAATGGTCTACAAATATTAATAGTGAATTTAAATATTTTTATAATTAATAATTAAGAAATACTTTATAATTTAATAAATATCCCAAAAATACATTTTATCATTATTTATAAATAACATTATTTAATTTAAAATTGAAAATATTGAAAAACATTTTTCTTATATTAGTCATATTAAATTATTTAGGATAAATCATAGAATATGATACAATTCATATATTATGATCCCTAGAAATCATAGTCTACGATTGATAGAATAGTGATGCATGATATTGGTCATATTTTATGACTAATAAACCTATCATCTACTATGATATCATATATCATATTTTACAATCCATACAGATATTATATTGTTTATACAATTTTATGTTTTCAAAATGTAGTGTGAAACCATCATTGAATAAGATAGTTTGGGGTCATATGCAACGTCTAAAAAACCAATGGGATTTATACTATGTTTTGTCGTATGATATCTCAACATTATAATATATGATCAACTATATAGACTCTAAATTGTTTTGTATTTAACGATAGGTACAATAATGTTCTATACAATACTAGAACCTTCATTTCTCATCATGATTTCCCAAATATAAGAACATAGTATGATATTATACAACTAATAGGTTTAAAAGCGATCTACCTACCCTTTTAAAACCATTGAATGCAGTATAAAAACCCATCCAAAGATTGAATGATGTTAAAATAATTTAAATCACACAAACTAGAGTTCATGAAATAAGAAATTTGAGTATATTACATCACTGATATTGTTTCATCATTATTTATCTATGAATGATGAAGATCACATAAGTGGTGGCCAAAAAGAATCTCACATACAGTGGTATCGATGAGTTTTTGAATTTCTCAATGCTCAATTGGGGTCCACCTTCACACAGTGGAATTGGGATTGAAAAGTATCCATAGTATTCCTCTTGAGTGAACTAAAAATTACTCATTTGTTATAAGGAATGACTAAATGTTTCATATCTAGTTCATGCATGCATCATATAAAATTAATCTCTCATTTGTTACATATTTTTAAATTTCACATAGATGTTATCTTATGAGTAATATTTCCTTGAATTTTTATGGATATAATTAATTCTCTCAAATAATCAAAGTTAGTAGCATGTAAACCATTCCTTTATTTATAATTGTGTTCAATTATACTCTACCACTAGACTACATAGTGTCTAATGATTAAACCCAATTGTGATTTATGATTGAAATCTGAAATAACCTTTTACATGATTTA
The DNA here is from genome assembly GCA_963277665.1 of Viscum album. Classification (NCBI taxonomy): domain Eukaryota; kingdom Viridiplantae; phylum Streptophyta; class Magnoliopsida; order Santalales; family Viscaceae; genus Viscum; species Viscum album. The sequence goes on along the minus strand of OY728131.1, from coordinate 776,748,732 downwards.
TGATATCCCATCAATGATAAAATGTGGCATTAATATATTTAAATATATTTAATTAATCTTTAGGTAGTGTCTTGTTGATGACCCATAAAGTTCTTCTTTATAGATAATTTCAAAGAGAAAAAATGATATTCCAAGAACAACTAAAATCATGAGTTAGAATACCTACTAATGGTCCCAAAAATTTTATTAAATAAAATTGGAGTTAATGTGATTTCATAATGTGTCAAAAGCCTGCACCAAAAAATATTCAACTAATGAAATTAAAATAGTTATTATAAAACATTTTTAGAAAGTAAATTTTAAAAATACCCAACTAGAACTTCATCCATAACTTCCAACTGAATCATAAAATCATTTCACATGAAAGTAAATCCTTATGATATTCAATTAAGTCATCCAGGAATCAAATTAAGTAACATACAACACAAATAAGGAAAAAAGGAACCTTCAATTCATAGTTCATTTTGACTAATTTTTTCCACTAGTTCATAAAAGTTTCTCTAATAATATCAACTCATCTTTATAGGTCATCGTACAACCATGAAGGATCTACTTCAAGAAAAGACAAAGACATTGAAACATTTCATGAGAAGGAATATTAGAATATTACAACCATAACTGACATCTTTAGATAAAAGAAAATCCAACATATGAGGTTAGATCAAATATCATATCTAACTCCACAAAAAATAATTGTTTTAGAATTATCAAATCAGTATCATCTTCTTCACAATAGCCATCTTTGAAGGATTAAAAGGGTCATTTGGAAATCAATGATCATCCTATAGACAAATTTATCCTTTAACAAATCATGAAATTTCTGGAGAGAAATAAATCACTAAGAAACACTTTATAAGATTTCATTTTTCACTATAGATCACCAGCTTTAATGTGAAACACACCATAAAATAGAACATTATTAGCTCCATTATTAACCCATCTCAAGGTCAAAACATAGTAACAAACCATCTTAATCTCATAATTCCAAATTAGATATAACAATATAAAATATTAAAACCATATCTTCATTGGGTCCACCTATACTACTTCTTAATTAATCTATAGTTAAAAAATAAAAAATCTATAGTATTGAAAATATATAAAATAGAATAATCACAAATAGGTTTCACCCCAATGACATGTATACTATATAACTCTAATAATATCGTTCCTGATACACTATATGGAAAATAAATAATGGTAACAATCCCTTATACATCAATGATTTGATATATCATTTTTTTATTCTATTTAAATGGATTATGTTTCCTAAACATTTATCATGGTATGCAGATGTCGATCAGGTCTTTGAGGGAAAATTTTTCAATTACATAAAACTATCATAAAATACTAGATATATAAAAATGACGGGTTCAAGTATCTAGATGATATGTGAAACGCGTTATTAGGTTTTATAAAAATGATAGTCTTTAAATATATCAAAATTATCTAAAATCATAAAGAGTATATTTCTTTTATCTCAATAGAGGTAAAATGAGCTTGAAAAGTATGAAATTTTTAATAGTTACCAATTATATAGAAAATACTTGTATATTATTGCTTCTTATGTTTCTAAATAAGTATCATATATATGTTTCTTTTTTCAAAATCTTGGTTTTATACCTAGAAATATTTATCTTATCAAATTGTGTTACAATGATACTATGGTGGTGCTTATATCCAAGGTACCAGATTACACTAACAAAAAATATTATGTTTTAAAAAGTTCATATCTTGAGATATTTTACAGAAATAATTGAAAATAATATTATATTTTTTCTCATAGAAGATATTTTTGAAGATCCACTAATGAAATCAATTTTTCAATATAAGTATTAACATCCTCAAAGATGTAAAAAAAATTGAAAATTGTTAGTTCTAGAACGAATTAGAAATTATATAATGTTATATTATTTTCCTAAATATTTTTATATAATATACTATGTATTAAGTTAATACAAGTTATATTATTATCATATATAAAATTCCCATTTATATAACACATGTGATAATTTACATAGAGTATGAATATTAGTGGTATATAATTTTTATTACTTATTATGAGAACATATAGATTTCATAATGAAATTAATAAAACTATGTATTATAATCAAGATACATAAAGGTCATGGGAATCAAACACTTTTTTATAATCAAGTGTAGGTGGATCAAAATTATTGACACTCCTTCTCAAGAATAGTATAATTATTGATATCTAAGAATCTTGTAAGGACAATAATTAAACATTAAATATTCTAGTATATATAGACTTTAATTAACTTACAGGAATTTCTGATGGACTTTTTGTTTTTTAGTTTTCAATAATTAATTAATTACTCATACACCCCAACCCATGTTTTACAATGTGGGGACTGCTATTTAATATCCATTTTTTCACAATATAAAAATTTAAAAATAAAACATGATTTCATTCCATGAAAAATATTCAAGGTATTCATGTTTCATTATTTGTTTCCATTACCAATCCATAAACCCTATTAATGATATATTATAATGTGGGATTTACATAAGATACTTAGTGAGTTACATACAAAGAAAGAAAGAAATTATTTTTCTTTAAATATGTATAGAAAAAAAATGAAAAAAAACATTGGGGTATAAATTAAAAGTTTCATACAAATGAAATCAATATCCCTAAAAAATTATTTTCATAATAAATTTCATAATAAATTATATAGGTGAAATAAAACTTATAAATTTTTATTTTAAATTATGAAAACTTCATAATAACTTTCTCACAATGATATAATTTTCAACCTTATGATGTATAATATATATTCCTTTACCTTGTGACATAAAATTATTTCCATAAAACCCCATAGAAAGAATTTATAAATCATATAGATAACTTTGGAAATCATTTTCATATCACTCATAGATATGGAATAACCATCATTGTTATACACGGAGTAACTATCAATGTGACACACGAAATAACAATCACTGGTATACATAGAATAACCGTTGCATTATATTCGCATAATCTCTTAGAAGAAACCATATCAGTTAACTTTGCCCCTTTACCCAATGAATTGGGGATATATAATGGGATAACATGACATCATCTTAAAATATAACCTCATATCCTGATAAATTATTCTCATGAACCATAGTACAATTGATAAAATATTTCATCAAAAAAATATTTTTTCCATCCAACAGAAAACAAGTTTAGATATTGATATATCCATTCCATTCAAAAACCATTTCCAAAAATTAGCAGAAAATAGGGAAGAGGGATTATATTATTTCAAAAAAACAATAAATATTTTATGGGAATCCAAAAATCAGATAACAATTATGAAGGAGGTAATGGTCATTGTCATCATACACATTAAAATGGGACATTCCAATTATAATTTTGTAAAGGACACTAAAAGATTCTGTAAAAAGATTCCTTTTAGAAACAAATGGAAAACATAAAAATAAATGTATTTTTTTATTTATAAATAAATTATTTATATATAAATACATCTATAAAATTATTTTCAAAAAATGGAAATGGAAGAAAAATATACTTTTAAAGGAAACATTAATAAAGGATTTTAAAAAAGAACCTCCTATACCTTGAGTCTGACTCATCAAATATATTCATAATATTACTTAATAATGAACATAGGATAATTATTTACATAATTTAAAACCTTTTTCATGTTTATTATTACATTTATATCATTTATTTTCATGTTATAACAATTAATTAATTATCTAATTTCATATCGGATGTTTTCATGGTATTCGGTTCATAAGGAAAAAATGAATTTGATAGGTTGAATTTTTTCAAATTGGTAATTATTCCATCATATCCATAATGTTAGTAATGAAATATTTATTATTTTATACATCGATTAGACTTTTAATAAAAACTATTAAATATGGTGATAAAAATGTAGTATGTTACAATCATGAAAAAGATTGTTCATACTTACGCATGAGTAATATTTCAATTTTTCAATGACCTTTATGGAAATATAGTAAGTATTAATTTATCATTATAGAATAATAATAATATCATTAATATCATAAATATCATATTATTTATTTAAATGAACTTATAAATATCAACCATGTGATATGATTATGAAAAACTCATCACATCACTTCGGGTTTGTGGTAGTCCACATATACGCATGAATGATGTTTTCATTTTTTAGTGAATGGAAAGGTTGTAAAGTAAAATATGAATTATATTCTTAGAATTATAAATATTTCATGAATTTAATATATAAAAATTAATTCCATTGTTATAATCCATCAGAGAGATATGGTATTTAAAAAAATTACATAAGTTTGAGAGGCAGTAGTTCTCTTTTCACATGAACGATGGTTTGGTTTCCCATTTTATAGAAGCGGGTATGAATATATCTTATGAAATTAACATAGTAATATATATATATATATATTTAATTGGCATTATTATTTTATAATTCTTGGATAATATAAGAAGAAATATAACTAAAGCCTATGGTTAAAACCAAACCCCTTCTTTATAAAATATTTGTTTCACAACAGGTTGAGAGCCATATAATTAGTATTATAAAAATCATAAGTACTATATAATTATTAATGGTTCCTTAGAAGGTATTTTTTCTAGTCCTGTCTCATCCTAAAAGATTTTTTTGATTGAATAAATGAGAAGAAGAGGTTCCCTTTTATGAGGAAGGGTCACTCATGCGATTTCCAAAACAAATTAATATAAATTACATATGAAGTCCAAATGGTTCTAAATTGATATTATTATAATAAAATATGAGTATCAGTCGAAATTTATGTTTCCAATCAAATTTTGATTTTTTTTGGATCACATATTTACCCTTATAATTATTTTAACCATTTATTAAACCTTTTTAAAAAATTTGTATTATTAAACTTTTCAACTATTTAAGGATTAATAATGTAACTATAAAATTTAAAAAAGAAAATAAATTAACCATGGTTTTCCTCACATACCATATCCCATTATTTTCCCCAAATATAATATTTCTATGAATGTTATATCGTTTAATAAAATATTATTCACTATAAAATATAAATAATATAAATTTATAGAACTAATCATTACATTTAATTAAATAACTCAAATACAAAAAATAAATTTAAATAAAATGAGTAAAAAAATATATAATATGTAATTTTTATATTTAAAATTAGTGGGTCACATTAATTTATTCAAATTGTACTACTTTTAATATTTTAAATGTCATTTATTTCTTTTTTCCTTTATTTGAATAATTACTGCTTCAGCATTGTGTATGAATTTATGGTAATTATTTTATTAATAAAATTTAAAAATAAAAAACTCTGATGAAGTTAAATAATTTAAATTTTACGATAATATTTATAATTATACATATTCTCTATTTATTCATATGTTTATAAAATTATATTTATTTAAAAAATAGTGTAATATTTTTTTATGTTTCATTACATATAATATTATAATCGTAATAATCACATCCAAAATGGAAAAAATGTTCCATATAACCTATGATTGGATAATTATGAATGAAAAGGATTGATAAAATAAAATAAATTAAAGTGTTAGGGTAATTTTCTAGTCCCCGTCATATTATTTTTTACCCATAATTATCCAATTTACCATTCACCATTGTAACAAACATTACTAAGGTTACTATTTGTTGGACCCTCTATGATATGTTAGTTTTCATAATAAAAAATAATGTTTAACTATAGATTCTACTCTTTCATACCATTCTATATCTCTAAGTAAATAAATTATTCAAAAAATTATATTTATAAATTCATATGTTTACAAGTGTATTTTTACATGTATTTTTGGATGTCACTTAGTCGTGTAATGTTATGTGTAAGACAGTATCTTCTTAAGATTTTTAGATTTCTTGGCAATGAACCAATGTTTGAACCCCTTATATTTGACACACTGATGTTCGACACATCGATGTTCGACACACCGATGTTTGACACACCGAGGTTCAACACACCGATGTTTGACCCACTGATGTTAGACACACCGAAGATGACACACCGAAGATGACACACCGAATATGAAACAATGAAGATGACACATCGAAGATGAAACACTGAAGATGACACACCAAAGATGACAAAAAGAAGATGATAGACCAATGCTAACAGACTGAATATGACAGACTGAAGAAAATGACTCACCGATAGTCATAAATAACTGTTTCATTTTTATTAATTCAAATTTATTTTTAACGGTCATATTTAGAAAAATTAATGTTTCTAAAATTATTCAATGTTGTCTATAGAAATATCTGTAGACAGTACGAGTTAAATGAACCTATAGAGATCTTCATGCTTACTTGACCTTGAAGTATAAATGTATTACAAGATAAAATAAAAATTTATATCTCTCAACCTGCAAGAAAAACAAAAAGGTTGGTTGTGTGAATATGAAAGATTTTACAAAGAAAAGAACTCAAAGATTGAGTATACAAGAAGTTTAATATTACAGGATTTATCCTATTAAATCTCACTGAACATCCTAACATTGAATTATAGAACCTCTACACACCTAGAAGCAAGATTATAGAGACTATGATACTCTGTTTTGGATCCAACATCTAGAAGGGGAATCAAATATCATTTTCTCTACATCCAATGAGTCTAGAGCTTTACTTCACAACACACAGAGATTTCTAAACACTATTTTTACTTTTCTAACATTGTTGTGTTTTTGTGTTTACTTTTTTAGTTATGTGTGCACTTTTTTGTTTCAAACACACTTTCTCCAGAGCGTAACTAAATGATACTAAAATATCATCACACTCAATCCCTTTCTACTCTTATATCTCACATAGAACAGTGGAAGAGATCTTGTGTGATCTGATTATTAGTTTTTCCCACGAATAATTGTGTTAAATGTCATGTGTGACCTACACAACCCTGTGTGCTATTGTGAACACCAATACAAGGTGTGGATCAAAGGTTTATTAATATAAACAGCTTGGTGGTTGGTGATCACCAAGTGAAGAGGACTAAGTCTCAACTTGGGATTAAACATCTTGTTTTAACTTCTAATGTTGTTTGTCATATATTTTTATCTTTTATGTATTTCTTACATTAATATAAACTAAACATTGATATTTAGTTTAGCAAGTGTTTATATATGTTTTGAATCAGTAGATAAGATTCAAATGTTTGACTAATATTTAGATTGGTAAAACGGAGAACTAATAAGTCTTTAGAGAAACTAATTGAACATTTAGGACTTATATAAATTCACTACAAACTTATTTATTTTATTTAAATAGGGGGATATTATTTTAGAGAACCAATTTTAATGGAAATTTTTATAGATACTCAATTCACCCCCCTCTTGAGTCATCTACTCCGACCAACATTTGGTATTAGAGGAAGTATAAGTTTTTTTAGTTTTCAAATCATGTCAACTGTGATTATAGTTGTTTTTCAAAGATCTCAAAATTTTTGTTGTTTCAATATTTTCAGCTCTTTGGAATTCTTCCACAATCATTATTATGGAAAATACACTAGAAGGGTCTGCTACAAATAGACCACAATTCTTTAATGGAACAAATTATGCTCAGTGGAAGCTTAAAATAAAAATACATCTAGAAAGAATGGGATTTTAAATATGGACAGCTATTGAAAGTAAATATTCAATTCCTAAAGCTACTAGAAACACTTGGGAAGAACCTTCCAAGACTTTCTATAATAATAATTGAAAATAAATGAATGATATGTATTTTGAACTATGAGATGAAGAGTTTAACTGTATCTCTTCTTGTAAAACTGCACATGAGATTTGGGACACTCTATCTATTTCTCATGAAGGAACATATAATGTAAAAGAAATTTGATTAAATACGTATACTATTAAATATGACATCTTCAGAATGATGCCTGATGATTCAATATTTTATATGTATCTCAGGTTCAATGAAATTGTGAATACCATGATTTCCATAAGAAGAGAAGTAACAACCAAAGAGAAGATCATGAAAATTCTGCGATGCTTACCCAAAAGATGGCATGGAATGTCTATGTCTATTAGAGAATCATGTGATATTGATAAGATTCCATGAATGAATTGATTGTAAAATTCATTATGTAGGAAGAGTAATTAAAGGTAAATCAAGAAGATAATTAACCAAAACCAAAATTTTTTGCCTTCAAAAAAATTTATTCTAAAATTAATGACAAAGAAAAAGTTCAAGCTGTTATTGAAAGCTCAAGCAGTGATGAAGGAGCTTTAGACAGTGATGAAGAAATGGCCTAGTTGGAAAGATGATTCAAGATATTCTATAGGAAAATGAAGTGTTTTTAGGAAGCCCAATTACAAGGAAATGTATGAAAACAAGGGAAATTGGAAAAAGTATTAGAAGAGAAATGGTAAATCAGAAGAGAGAATTTGCTACAAATATAAAAAGAAAGTACATGTCAAAGCTAACTGTCCGAAGATGTAATACATGAAAAAGTATAAAAATAAGGATAGAAGGTATAAGAAAGCAATGAAGGACACCTGGAGTGCCTTAGAGGAGAACTCAAGTGAATATGGATGTTCTCAGGATGAGAAAGATGATATGTATAATATGTGTTTTATGACAAACACAACTGAGGTAACCATAGACTCACTTATACATAATTCTTTTTATTCTGAAAGTGAGTCTAAGAATATGAAAAATGATGAATTATTTGAATATTGTAACATGTTAGAAAAAACATGTAATGAGTTGAAAGGTAAGTATAAATCAATGATGAAACAACACGCTCTTATTGTGTCTTTTAACTCTGAAGTTATAACTGAAAAAGAGAAAAATGATCAACTGCTGAAGGAAAAAAAATGAACTAAAAATGTTTAATGAGAAATTAAAGAGTGAATCAGAAAAGTTTACTGACAAGAAAGATACTCTTACTAAAATTCTTTGTAAATAAATAGCTCATATGTATACTTATGGGATAGGATACCTACTAGGACAAGGGAATTTATCCAAATCACATTTTGTAACCCAATCTAGAAAATCTGATACCTTTTTCAAAAACCAGAATTGTACAGAAAGATCCAGTTCAAAAAAATCATTTACTACATCTAATTCTTTAGGACCAAATAGAGTTTACTTTTAAAACACTCTATATTCTGAATATAGGAAAACCTATAAGACAGACGTGGGTACCTAAAGCTTATATTACTAATGTATATGGATGCAGAAAAATATGGTTACCAAATTCATTTCTTGGTTAAACTGTTTTGTAGGTAAAATACCTAAATAGTTCCTGTAAAAATCTCTAGTACTTGGAAATTGTGTGTTCAAGACATATGACATTGGACTATTAAAGCATTAAAAGTCTTATCAAAATTGATGGAGGAAATTTCACATTTGGTGACAATGGTAAATGAAAAATCATCAGCCTAGGCCATATTGGTAACCCTAACTCTATTTCAATTTCTAATGTACTATATGTTGATGGATTTAAATATAACCTTCTCATCATATCTCAATTGTTTGATTATAGATTTAATATTAAATTTAAAAATTATGCATTCCATGTTTTTTATGCCAAGATTAATTTAGTATTTCTTGCTTTTATAAATGATAATGTATATGATATAAATCTAGACACACTAGCCTCACAGAATGTATATTGCATAAATTCCTTTCACAAAGAGTCCAGGCTCTGGAATTAAAGACTAGTACATAGAAACATACACTCTCTAAGAAAGTTAACTAGAGAAGGCTTAGTTAAAGACTTACCCAAATTAGAGTATCTAGACAATAAGGTCTGTAATCCTTATCCAAAAGGAAGGCAACATAAAATATCATTAAAACCAAAGAAATATGTAACTACTTTTTAACATCTTGAGTTGGTTCACATGGTCTTCTTTGGACCATCTATAGTTTCAAGTCTCAATGGAAATCACAATGTTTATATTCTTGTAGATGATTTATTTAGTTACACCATGACCTTTTTCTTGTCCCATAAAAGTGAAGCATGTTCACATTTTACCAAGTATGATAGGTCTATAGAAAAAATCAGTGGTATTAATATTAAATCCCTAAGAAGTGATAATGGTCGTGAGTTTGAGAATCATGATTTTGAAGCCTTTTCTCACAAAATGGATATAATCATAATTTATCTACTCCTAGGACCCCTCAATAGAATGGTGTGGTAGAAAGAATAAATAGAACCTTATAGTAAATTTCTCAGACTATGATTAATGAATATGATGTACCCATTTATTTCTGGGATGATGCTATTAATACAACTTGTTAAATAATAAACCAAGTCTTCATCAGAGCAATCCTTAAGAAAACTCCTTCCAAGTTGTGTAATAATAAGAAGCCCAACGTAGGTTATTTTAAGGTATTTGGATGTTAAGTTTATATTTTGAACACTAAATATAATTTAGATAAATTTTACTCTAAAATTGATGATGGAGTATTTCATGGATACTCTATATCATGAAAATCCAATAGAGTCTTTAATAAGATAACTAAATGTGTAGAGGAAGTTTTACACATCAAGTTGGATAAAGCATATCCATATGAGCCCAATAACTCACTAGAAAATATTGAAGAGGATGTTTCCAATATGGAAATTAATGATAAAACCTCAAATCATCATATGAAGGAATCTATAAAGACATCTAGTTCTGGAAATTCACCAGATCCTAACTATATTGAACCAGATCAACCTGACCCGTCTAAAATATCAAGTCCAACCTTCTCTAGACAAACCAGGACCCTTAAGAACCATCCCTTAGATGTTGTTGTTAGATATTTAGATAGAGGAACACATATAAGATCTTCATTGAGAAACTTGGATGAACATCAATCTTTCATTTAACATCTTGAACCAAAAAATATCATTGATGCAATCAATGATGAATTTTTGGTAATGGCCATGCAAGAATAGTTTAATCAGTTTGAAAGAAATAAATTTTGAAAACTTTTATATAGACTGAAAGATACATTGACTATAATACCCAAATAGGTGTTTATAAATAAAGTAGATAAATATTGAAATATAATTAGAAATAAATAAAGACTAGTTGCACAAGTATATAATCAAGAAGAAGGAATTGATTATGAAGATACTTTGCACCAATATCTAGACTTGAGGAAATTAGGATCTTACTTTCCAATATAGCACACTTTGATTTTAAACACTATCAAATGGATGTCAAAAGTGCATTCTTAAATAAGTATATAATTTAGGATGTTTTTGTTGAACAATCCCTAGGTTTTACAAATCCACTTGTTCTAAATCATGTGTTCAAATTATCGAAATCCAAAAATGGTTTGAAATAAGCTCCAAAAGCTTGGAATGAAAGGTTGAGTAATTTTATTATTCCTAAAGTCTTTACAAAAGGACTCACAATTCCTAATTTATTTATAAAAATAATTTCAAAAGATGTTTTAATTTCTCAAATATTTGTACATGATATTATCATGGGATCTTCAAAAAATTATTTATGTGCTAATTTTTCCAATATAATGCAAAGGGAGTTTGAAATGAGTTTAATGGGAAAACATAAATATTTTCATGGATTTAAAATATTTCAAAATAAAGATGGTATTATTTTAAATCAAATTATGTATACTAATGATATTTTGAAATGATATGGCTTTGATAGCCTGAAGAGTAGTGAAATTCCTATGAGTTCTTCACGTAAGTTAGATCTTGATGAAAATGGAAAATCAATTGATCAGATATCTTACATAGTATTGATTGGGAGTTTACTGTACCTAAATGCTAGTAGGACAGATATTATGTTTAGTTTGTGTATGTGTGCGTGATTTCAAGCAAATCCTAAAGAGTCACATTTAAATTATGTTAAAATAATTTTCAAATACCTCAAATAAAAAAATAACTTAAGATTATTCTATCATAAAGGGAATTCTTTTGATTTAGTTAGTGATTCATATGATGATTTTGGTGGATGTATGTTATATTGAAATAGTACCTATAGAACATTTCACCTTTTTGGGAAATTCATTAATATCATGGTCTAGTAAAAAATAAAAATTCAGTTGCATTATCAACTGCGGAAGTAGAATACATTGTTGCTGGTAGTTGTGGTGCACAAATTTTGTAGATGAAACACACCTTATTAGACTATGGATTTCAATTCAGACATATCCCCACAGACTATGAAACACAAGTACTATTAACATTTCTATGAATCCAATTTCTCATTCTAGAACAAAGCATATTGATTTAATAATCAATTTTTAGAGATAATTATAAAAAAAGGTGATATAACTCTTAAGTTTATTGAGACTGAGAATCTTATTGTTGATATATTCAGTAAACCCCTAAACTCAGAGAGAATGAACTACATCAGACATGAACTATGAATGATAAATCTCTAATGTCCTTGAAACCGATCTTGTCAAACCGATCCTTGAAACTGATCGTGTCAAACTGATCCCTGAAAACGATCTTGTAAAACTGATGCTTGAAACTGATCTTGTCAAACCGATCCTCAAAACAGATTTTCTCAAATCAATCTTTGAAATTTATCTTATCAAACTGATCCTTGAAACAGATCCTATCAAACCGATCCATGAAACCGATATTTTCAAACCGATCCGTGAAACTGATCTTATCAAACCAATCCTTGAAACCAATTTTTTTAAACTGATCTCCTAAAACCAATCTCTAGAGACCGATCTTCTGAAACCAATATCTTGAAATTGATCCTTGAAATCGATCTTGTCAAATTGATCTTCTAAAACGATCTCTTGAAACTGATCTCTTGAAATCGATCTCTTGAAATTGATCTCCTGAAACCAATCTCATTAAACTGAACACTTGAAACTGATCTCTTGAAACTGATCTTCTGAAATCGATTCTTAAAACCGGTCCTCGAAACTGATCTTTGAAAACCAATTCATAAAACTGATCTCTTGAAACCGATTCATGAGACCGATCTCTTGTGAAACTAATCCTGTGAAACTGATCTTATGAATCCAATCATGTAAAACTGTTTCAATGTCACCAATGCATTGAATTTTTTTACTCTATTTATATTAAGTAAAATGAAACTGTTTCAGAATTATTTTTTCCACATTTAAATTTTATGCATTACAATTTATAATCCCTAAATGATATATTATGTTCAATCCATCCTGACCTTTCACCTTCCCACTATCGTAATGCTTTCTACCCATTGTCACTCTATCTCTCGCCCCTCATCCTCATCTCTTTTAGAATCTGAAGCCTCGACATGGCAAGGACCAAGCGCACTCTAGAGGAGCTAAGCAAATCACCTTCATCTAATTGACAGAATGGTGAGTCCAATGGGACTTCAAAACTAAGCTTAGAAAGCCATGTGGTTATGCCTGAAAAATAAGTGTCTACTGAGTTGCTTCGGTCAAGAAAGTCATTTTTATTAAAAGTACAGGAATCTCAAGGGTGGAAGATCAAGTTTGATAACTATGAAATACCATATCATATTCACATAGTGCATAAATTCTATCAACATGTGACAATATATCTAGATAATGATAAGGTAACAAGAATTAAGTCAGTATTAAAGGAAAATAATGTTGCTTTTTTGTCTAAGGAATGCGATGATTGGTTGAAGATTCCTCATGAAGGTGTCTATGCTGATTATCTGGGTAATATTCTACCTTCCTCTAATTTTTTCTCTTATGATAATGCTCTAAGGGGAAAACTAGAAATAGAGAATCTAGGAGGACTATTGAAAGTGATTTTGAAGGAGAAGTAAGATTATTTTTTATGTTTATACAACATCAAATATGCATGAGGAATAGATATTTCTCTGTTGTGAAGTATTAGGATTTATTCCTGAATTATCTATTGAAACATGGGATAAAATTAAACCTGTGTAGGTATATAATGGTGCTTGTCTCTAATTTGATGAAGCCATCCAAGAAAGAAACATGTTTGTACTATCTGAGGATGATCTTTACAATGAAAAAAGGTTAGGCTATGTGGAAGATGGAGATGAAGTGATAAGTGAATGTATTGGGTTATGTCCTCAAAAATACATTGGTAAAAGGATGATGAACTTATGAAACCCTTGTAAGAAATGTTGGGTAGGTGATGATGAAAGGCTATATAAAGATTTCAATCCAGTTGACCGTCCTACTAGACCAAAGGATCATGTTTATCCAGGTCTCAAACTAGGAGAGGAACATGTTTATTCTAATGAGGAAGTTGTGACTAAAGTTCCAAGAGAATAAGGTTCTCCTTTTGAGTACAGGAGTGATCCTCATATTTTTGAAATCCCCAAGGACATGTCTTATGGACCTACTAGTCCACCTTTGCACTTAACCTAAACAGAATCCATGTTAGGTGATGAGGATGAAGAAGAGACCGAGGTTACTGGTATTAAAGGTTATATGAGTAAATCAGATGATGAGTATAATGATGATGATGATGATGATGATGATAAAGATGAAGGAGAAAGTTATGAACAAGTCAGTGATTCTTTAAAAGTGGGACAACAAGTGGTGGAAAAATCCAATGAGAAATCTGTACATGGAGCTGATTATGATGTTAAGATTGTTGAACAAGATGATGTTGATCATAGAGATACTGAACATGAGGATATATTACCACATCCTAATGATGAAAATTATTAAATCATTTAGGAATTGAATGAACATATGGCTGGTGGCCCTGAGGAAGAAGATGAGGATTAAGTGCCTCAAATTGAGGAAGTTCCCAGAGAAATGGAAGTGGATTTCGATAATGTAGAACCTGAAGTTCAGTTGGTTCCTGTACCCAGAAATGTTGTTGTGGTTGGAGGACTTGATGAAGAAGTTGATGATAATAATGTTGTTTCTGAGCCTCAAGAAAGAATGATCAGGATTGATACTCTTGATTCAACAGACTGGACATGTACTAGAGAGTGGAATAATGATCCAGGATACATTAATTTTGGTTTGGAGTATGACTCAGATGAGGAAATGGTTCCTCCTCCTCCTATTCTACAAGTCCAAGCTGAACTAGAACATGTTACACATGTTCCACCAGTTGCACCTAAAGCAGTAGATCCAATAACACATACTGTGCCCAGTGACTATATCACTAAGGCTAATTTGGAACAATTCAAAAATGATATATATGCGTTAGTGAAAGCCTCATTTGGATCTAGAACTGAATCCTCTACTTCATTATGTATTTTAGATGTTGATGCAGCGATGATTGCATGAATAGTGATCCAGGAGATTTTACCAAATCTCATTACCACAACAGAAACCATTATTAGGCATAATACTTTGTTGAGAGAGAAAGTATGAAAGATTATAAAGGAGTTCAATTATCTAACCTTTGACTTCAATACCTCCTTCGGTGGTGTTATGAATGTTCTTAGGAATATGGTGACTCATCTACTTAGTGTCGATCTCAAGATATTGAAAGAGGAGATTGGAAAAATGTAAACAAGCCCATCCAATTCTATAAGTGGGAAAGGTGATCTTGCTGATTTAAGGTCACTCAAGCTTGTGCTGAGAGGGGAACTCCAAAATCATCAAAGTATTTCAGACAAAGATACTCTTGAAAATGTATACAAAAATACTTATCGTGTGTACAATATGGTTAGGCAGTGCACCAATGAAGCCTCAACTACTCAGAAAGAGATTCAAGAAAAGGTGGATCCCTATTTTACCAAGATCTATACCAAGCATGACCTCATAAATAGATTCAATTTTATAGAAGATAATCTCATAATACCTCATGTTACTGAATCCTTCAAGAATAAAGTTACTCAATTGAAGGAGTTTACCTATTTTCTAAGTAAATTCATGGATAATAAAGATGACTTTGAAAATTCTATGCAATATGGTGGTGAAATCATTAATGATTTAATTTGTCTCATTAATCCATATCTACATGTCCAGGCTGAAGCCATTGTGGTCCCTCCCATAGCTTCCATTGGTACTACCTCTCAGAATCCTGCTCCAATGACTGTCTCTCAGGATCATTCCCCGATTCAACTGGTTATTACAGAGAAAACTCCTAGTCATGTGTTGTTAGAAAGAATTCCTAGCCTTGCTGCAAATTTACCTACAAGTGTTGTCCTTCCTGGTGTTATCTTTAGACCACCTCAATCCTCTCCCACTCCCAAACCTTCTCCTCCTCCTTTGGATCCTTCAGATAAAGTAAAATCCCATCAAAAGACAAACCCTTAATTATGGATTGTATCTTTTTTAGAGGGATTTGATCTTTTTATTTGAGGAAACTTTTCTACATCTTCATGGAAATCTTTATGGTGTATTTATTTTATGATATTTCTTCCCTTATTTCCTCCTTCTTTTCTTTTTCTAATCATAAATGGGGGAGAAAATAAGAGGCATACATTATTAATCTATGAAGAGGCTTAAATTATTAATCTAAGGGGGATAATTTCTGGTATAGGACACATGGTATATACTCATCATAATCCTTTTATTGAGGGGGATCTTTGTTTTAAAAACTCCAATAATGAAAGGCTTCATTTATATTTCATAATCTCCTTCAGTGTTGTATTTTATGCCCACTTATTTTTGTTTCCTTATATTTATATGTATGCCATATGTTGTGATTATCAAAAAGGGGGAGACTGTTGGACCCTCTATGATATGATAGTTTTCATAATCAAAAATAATTTCTAACTAAAGATTTTAATATTTCATTCCATTTGATATCACTAAGTAAATCAATTAACCAATAACTAAAATTTATAAATACATATGTTTACAAGTGTATTTTAATATGTATTTTTGGATGTCACTTAGTCGTGTAATGTTATGCGTAAGATAGTCTATTCATAATCTTTTTATATTTCCTGGGAACGAACTGATGTTCGCCACACCGATGTTCAACATACCGATGTTCGATACACTGATGTTCGACACACCGATGTTTGAAAAACCAATGTTCAACACACGAATGTTTTACACACCGATGTTCGACACACCGATGTTCGACACACCGATGTTCGACACACCAATGTTCGACACACCAATGTTTGACACACCGATGTTCGACACACTAAAGATGACACACCGAAGATGACACACTGAAGATTAAACTCCCAAGATGACACACTGAAGATGAAAAACCAAAGATGAAAGACCATTGCTAACAGACAGAAGATGACAGACCGATGAAAATGACACAATGATAATCAAAAATAACAGTTTCATTATTATTAATTCAAATTTATTTATAATGGTCATATTTAGACATATTAAAGTTTCTGACATTATTTAATGTTGTCTGTATAATTATCCATAGATAGTATGAGGTATATGCACGTACAGAGATCTTCAAGCCTACTGGACCTTAAAGTATAAAAGGATCATAATATTAACAAAAAAATTATATCTCTTAACCTTCTAGAAAAACAAAAAGGTTGGTTGTGAAATATGCAAGATATTGCAAATAGAAGAACTCAAAGCTTAAGTATACAAGAAGTTTTATATTACAAGATGCATCTTTTAAAGCTTTTTGAACATTCTGACATCAAATATCTGAATCATTACACACCTAAATGCCAGATTACTGAGACTACGATACTCTGTTTTGGAGCCAACTTCTAGAAGATGAATCGAATATCATTTTCTCTTCATCCAGTGAGTCCATAGCTTTAATACAACACCCAGATATTTCTAAACTATATTTTTTACTTTTATAACTCTTTTGTGTTCTTATGATTACTTTTCGAGTTCTGTGTGCATCTGTTTGTTTCACACACACTCTCTCTTGAGCTTAACTGTAGGATACTAAAATATCCTCACACTCAATTTCATTCTACTCTTGTATCCCACGTAGAACTGTGGAAGAGATCTTGTGTGATCTATTTATTATTTTTTCCCATAAATAACTCTATTAGAGGTCATTTGTGACCTAGACAGCCCTATGTGCTATTGTGAACCCTGATCCAGGATATGGATCAAACGATTATTAATATAAACTTCTTGGTGGAAGGTGATCACCAAGTGAAGAGGACTATGTCTCAGCTTGAGACTGATCCTCTTGTTTTAACTGTTGTGTTACTTGTCTTATATTTTTATCTGTTATGTATTTATTTCATTAAGTTAAACTAAACATTGATAGTTAGTTCAGCAAGTGTTTATATTTATTTTGAATTGGTAGATTAGTTTCAAAATATTGAGTAATCTTTAGATTGGTAACACTGAGAACTAATCAATCTTCAAAGAAACTAGTTGAACTTTTAGGACGTATATAAATTCACTAAAAACTGGCATTTATTTTATTTTAATAGGGGTATATTATTTTATAGAACCAATTTTAAAAGAAATTTTTATAGATACTCAATTCACTCCCCTCTTGAGTCATCTACTCCGACCAATACTATTCATAATGACAAAAAATTAAAGGAACTTATTTACCAAATATGGAACACATAGTTCCAAAATATAGAATCCTATTTTTAAAATTAGATACATGAATGTGGAATATTTTTATTTAATATCAAACCAGAAAAATGTGATAAAAAACTGTTTTATATAAAAATGACCTTTTAAAAATAAAATATTTTTATACTAAATGAATGTATAAAATTCATTTCAAAAACCATATATAGATTTGTATAAATCTATAAAAAATTAAATAAAATCTAAAATGAAATTTTACTTTTTAAATACTTTAAAAAACATATTGTTGTCAACAAAATTAATATATTTTAATATTCCTTGAAAAATCAAACATTTCTGAAATAGTTAAAAATTCCACCAAAGAATAATTTATATATGTTGAAATGAAAAATATATTTATTTTATCAAATAATATTTAAAAATGATTCATAAATCAGTTATTTAATTATCTAACACAAATTAATATAACCATTTTTGATGAAAATATATCTTTGAATAATATAAAGGATTTACTAAAAATTAAGTGATTATTTCCTAATAATTAATAAAAAAAATTATATTTATAAAAATATTTATATCTATTTAATAATTAATCTAATCATATTCATAGCCTCTAATTTTATGATTTGGTTATAATGGTTATATTTATATAACAATATTTTGTGCTTTAACTATACTCGGTATTGTGTATTTTGTACACTATCAAACTTATTCATTCTTTTAAAATGTCATGATATTTTAATGGGTATTCATGAGGTGATACCATATAATTAGAATATCATATAATTCATGTTTTGTTGGATTTTATTATCTATAAGAATGTGTGTTGGTCCTCAATCTTGTAATCATTACCCACATATGTCATGATTCGCATACTTAGATGCATGAAAAAAACCAAGATGTATTTACTTATATAGGGGTGGATTGCGCCAGGTGCCTAATGACTAGTATAGAATTCATTGAATAGTTAAGATATTATTACCCCTTAAATATATGTAAAAATATATCTTTGAATCATTGACTGAGAATATAATAACATACTAAAATATATATCCACATTTGAATATAGACATGTTCTTCAATGTACATTAAAGAAAGTTAAAAAAATATAATGGATTATGACACAAATATATATATATCGGATTTTATGAGATATAAAATCAAAATGGGATTATATTACACAATTTCATTCATAATAAGGTTTTCATTTTTGATCATATGGCTTATAAAATTTACATGGGGTCATGATGTGTGGATATAAATTTCTCTTTGTTTTATGGTGGGACCTACTACCATTAAGAAAGGATCCTAGCAGATCACACACTAAGTGTTTCTAAATTTTTATTATATTTACTTGAATTTATGTATAATAACAACTCCATTTATAGTTTTTAGAAAATTATTTCATTCTTGTTGTGTTGATTATAAACTTAATTACCATTTATACAAGTTAATAATAAGTTAATTTAATTTTATAGTTTATATATTCACAATTTAAATGAATAAAATAAATAATGACTGAAAAATTAATTAAATATAATATTTATAATTATTATATAAACATAAATTTTTTTCAAGGTTCAATAGTATTTATGAGAAGATTTGGATCAAGTTAATGATCTAATGTATTTTTTAATATCATATAAATAAATATTCATTTATTTGATTAAGAATTTATATTAGATAAATAAATTTTACCTAAAATAATAATTATTTAATTATTATCTTAAGGGACATTACGTGGGGTTTTAATATTTATTATATTAAAGGATAAGTGTCTTAAGTTAAATTATATTAATTTAAATGTTCTCATATGTATTAAAATATATAATTAGTTTGAAAAAAGATTCTAATTTATTCTTGAATTTCACTATAATCTACTACATAAAAATAGAGAAGGGTGTTGAATCATTGTGTGTTATAATTTACCAAATTATTTTCCACTTTATTAATTTGAACCTCTATTCTTATTTGGATGACTAGATCACGTATGTCATTACCAACAAATTCACACAATGTAAGAGATATAATGTAATGAGATCACATCAGATGATGTTTCTATAAGTTTCACCCCTAATGGGAGTAAATATATCTTTATTTTGTTCGTGTTAAGTTTGAGATACATATTTTATTATCAATTCGTACAAATGGTTATAATAGGTGAGACGGTATCATCTGAAACTCTATACATAGAGATAGTGCCATCCATAAAACTAAAAGCTATTCCCAGTAGTTATCTATCACATAAAAGGTTATTTATAATAGAATACCTCTTGGTTATTATGGTATTTTAACTCTGGTGAACAAGATATTCTTTGTTTATCAAGTACTTAACCACACTAGTTTAATAGTATTCTTCCTCAATAATAGGTCTTACACTATCGAAGAATCAAAAATATAAATAATATGTTTTATATACTCATTCTATAAATATTAAAAATGATATTTAAAATGAAAAAAAGTGTCACTAAGTTGTCTTCTTTCAAATATATATGCTTATTTAGAAGATATAGTTAAAATCTGAATCAACTCAACATTTTAATTGATTGTACTTCCGAATCACTTATCATCTAAATCAAATATACTTCTTATATTTTAAATATATGAATGATTCAATTTGGATATATTACTTCCTACCATAATTCTATTGATATTATGGAATATGTAAGTCACACTCACTTCTTACTTGACAAAAAATGATCATTTGGAACATACATGGTAGACACTCTTCTTCTTCGAATCAATTATCTTCCATTATATATAGGTTGGTTTCTCTCAATATTCATAGTCTGAATTCTCTATTTTCATATATATTTCAAATGATATCTCCACCTTTTATACCCACTTTATAATATTTAAACCTCTATTAAATTTGGAAGTGAGGGCTCTAGGAATTCCTCACTTTGAATTTTATAATTTCTGACTTACTAATACTTCCTTATAAAATTATTCCAAAAATATCATCTTAAATAGGGACCCTTCAAAAATAAATCTCAATGATTATATTTTATAAATTCATTAAATTTATCCTTGAATAAAAAATTATGACTCATGATACTTAATTCATGAAGAGTAGATCAAAAGCATCAAATTTATTTTATTAACTAAATAATTAATTTTTCCAACCTTTTTTGTGACCATCAAAAAACAATAGGTTATTCATATGTTAGATTTATATGAAAAAAATAATACATCAAATATATTGTGATATTTTTAAATTTTTATCTCTTAATCATCTAATATTTTTTAGTTTCTACAGCTAAACTTCTTCAATGCATGCTTTTGAACATCTATACGAAGGTATATTTTCATCAAAAAACCCACTTGGATAACCAAATATTAATATGATCATTCAGATTTAATATCTTAGATGAATAATAATTTAGTAAATTGTCCTCCAAATCGCACTTTTCATCTACTTCTACACTTCAACATCAGTCTTCTACTTATGCTTTTACATTTGGTCTTCAACATCACCGTTTTCATGAACTGTATCTCCTTGAAACCTTTTCTACTTTAAAAATCACATTTTAATGAATGATTCCTTAATAGTATCCTCATAATATGTTTCTTCAATCCTCTAGATTCTCCAATAAAAACATGATTATTTCCTATTTCGTAATTCTTCTTGTAAATTTTTTCAATGTTCATCAAACTCAAGACTTCTCAAATTTATTCTAACATAGAACCAATTAAGTACTGCATAAAAAAATAAATCATAATTTAATAATTTATGAGAATTTATTAATTCATATACTTATTCAAACATTTTTTAGGAATTCTAATAATTAGTTCTACATTTTAGTTTCCATAATAATATTTTATAAAAAATTTATTTATATTCATTGTCAATTTAACTATAATTCCATATGTCTTGTCTGTACATCATCTGGTATGTACTTAGTCATCTGAATACTTATCATCTAGTATCTGAAACCCATTCTACTCTAGTGCACATATTCTCAATACATTATTTAGTTATTTAATATTAATAAATATCATAGTTAAATAATATTTAGCAATCCAAAAAGAACACATATTAAAATATTTTAGAGATAACACTCTATTAACCTAGAGATATGAATAGAGATATTTATCTCAGCATATTTAATATATATATATATATATAATATTAAATGAAAATATATATACATATGATCGATAAAGTAAATTGCAATGCACTCATCATTTTTATTCTAGCACTCAAACAATCGAGATTATTAGTCTTGGCTTCGTGGAACACATACTAATGCCACTAGAAGAATTATTTTTTGATTCATAATATAACTACAATGTCATGATGATCTGTTACCAATTCAATGATATCAAATATAATTATAAATAATATCAGAGAATTAATTAGTTTTGTTAATTATTTTATTTAAATAATCAATTATAAATCTTTTTTGATAACACTATTAATGAATTTAGTAAAATTTCATAAAAGTTATATGGGAAATTTTGAATCAATATTTACTCCATGTCACTTTTTTTTTAATAAATTTTTTACATTGTTAAGTCTATATAAATATGATTACCCAAATTATATCTATCATATGGATAAATTGTACGTTTTATTATAAACCCATGCAATTATTAAAGGAATGTTGTTTTTTTTCAAGCATGAGTAAAGATCAATATTAATAAGAATTTGATTTTATCTGGTTTTATGGATTAGTGTTGAAATTACTAGTGTAGTATTCTATAGAGCATGTTTTTAAATATTTTAAAATATTAATATAGGATACAATTATGTTAAACAATTCTAGATGGTATGTAGTTTATTTTTACAAATTTTAATTATATTACAACCCATATGGATGTTTTTATAAATAATAAATAATAAATATATTGAAGTGTATGTTGAAATTTGAAAAATCAAAAACAATATTGTGATAGATAAGATATTTTTATCATGCAGAGGTTTTTCAATTAAATATGTAGTATTTTACTAGTAACACGTAATATCATTCAGATGATATAGAATATATTTTAGGGCCTAATTTAGAAAATTATATGACCTATTGTGATATTTAATATGTCTTGGTATATATGGAAGATATTCCAAATAATTCATCATATATTTTATCTCTATTAAAATATGTAAAATATATTCTTTTTCTTATATTAGGTTTACCATTTTCAAAAAAATTAATATTTATAAATAATCAAGACATAGGATGTTGATCTATTATTTATTTTTAAATATCTTAATCTAGATGTGATTCAATTAGAGTAAAAAAATAATATTAAATGATATTGAATTTTGAGGATCTTGTTAAGATGATTTAGGTATTTCAAATAATTTATATGAAATCATTATTGAAGATTAAATCATGGTATTTTATAAGGAGATATTTGGGAACTATTTTAAATGGAGAATATTTCCACAAAAATTAATGGAAGGTTTTTCCATAATCAAATTATAAAAATATTCACATGTTTCATGTTCATATGTGTTGAAACATAATGGTGTAAATTCATTGAGTAAGAGATATCCAGACAAACATCGCTACTATTGAAAACTATTTATGTTGAGTCTCGTGAAGAGTGAAGATTTATTATTATTGAATATTTTTTTAAGGATTAATTATGGATGATAAGGAAAAAATATAACATTTGACTTAACATTACTAAAAAAATTAATTCTAAATGTATGATAAGAATTATGACATTCATGTTTTTGTGTTATATATATCATAGAAATTGATGTCCTTCATGCTGATGAAGATGATCTAAAATGGTGATGTTTTGATATCTTCTAGATTAACACAATATATTTTTCATAGTGTTGGATGAAAACAATATTAAATTTTTTGAAACAAGTATAAATATCCCTTGGGAGATATTTTAGGTTAGTATATGATTTTATAAGATTCAATGATGTATTAATATCTTCGTTTATAGTCACATTGATCGATTCACAATAGTCATAGATGTATTCATCCTTTAAAATATTCATTTTAATGAAAATAAGTATCATATGACTCATTATCTCTAAATCTATTAAATTCTTAAGATGATGTCTATATCATGGACTTGACGTGAACATAGAATGGAGTATTCACCCACATTGGGAGATTACTAAGTAAAAAAAAATATGTGCCTTGTATTACTTTCATTTCAACTTTATATAGGTTAGAGTGATATTTAAAATAGATCATACTAAAATTTCAACCAGTCATAGATGATAATTTCAAGAAACATTTTTTCAAAACAGTATCACTTATTAATCCCCCAACGCTTTTAGTGATAAAACACAACTTACCTTTTCACATTATTTAGTATTTTAGAACTACATGTTTCCTATAAATGATCACATATAGGACAAATAAAATATGGATAATCTAAATTTTATCAATAATAATGGTATCCCGACATTTGATTGTAACAACTTTCATGGATAGAAGTTACATATGATTATTTATCTTATTTATCTTAGATCAGTGGTCATTGATGCTACCACTAAGAGATTGATACCAATTATGAAATTTTATCTAATAAAATAGGTTGATAATATGAATTTGGAGGTTTATGGAATCATATTTTATCCTATTCTGATGTCCTTATTAGACTAATTATATATAATGGTTTTTATAATATAACTACAAAAAGATAAAGTACATACATGAGAATATATATTAATGGGATTTTAAATATAATGATAAAGATCTACAAGTATATATTGGAATGTTTATATATTTTAGTTTTACTGATGAATATGATATTTATGACTTCATCAAAATATTGAATGAGATTTTTAGAAACATTAAAGGGTTTGGTGAAAAAAAAAAGATACATCCACCATCAATAAATTAATTAGAATTATTATTTATTGGTTTAAGGATAGAATTATTTATTTTGAATAATGGGATGATTTATCTCTTGTTTGTCATTATAAGATACTTTTTAGTTATGAAATTATAAAGGAGAAAATGTTTAAAAATCTGATCAATAAAGGATGATAAATAAAATTTAAATCCATGGAATATATTATAATGTAAGAATGAAAATTTAATTACTATAGTGAATGTATATATTATAATTAAAATTAAGAAGATCATAAGAGTATTGTGAAACTTATCTTGAAGAACCTATAAAAAGAAAAGTGTAAGTAAAAAAAGAAATTCTGAAACAAATATAACTTACATGTGGTTCAATTGGGAACATTGTTATTGATTATCTAAACAAGAATGATAGTGAGTATGATGAATCTAAAAAGTAAGACTGTATTAGGATGATAAGATGGGATAAAAATTATAACATTAAAAGGAAAATCTTATGGTAAGAAACGATTCACCAAAGGAAAATAAGAAACATTCTTAGTGAAGAAGTGGAATACTACACCACTATATGTATTTAATATAAAGACTAATTTCTTGGGATGTTCAAAAACCATATATATCATGATGAAAAGTGTGAAGAAACCACATTTAGGGGAGAATATAGTAATAAAACTAATGCTATAGACAAGTTCAAAGATGATCATGAAGTATGGAATGACTAGAACATCAATATAATATGAAAATAAAATTCTTAATGAAAGAGTATGAGAATAAAAATGAAGGAGAAGATGAATTTTATAACAAAAATAATGACTATTTTAAAGAAATAAAACTTCTCAAAGGTATAATGGTTGAAAATTACAAATTTTTGAAATAATATAATGAAATATCCATAGTAAATGAAGTGGAATTAAACATACATGGTCAAGGTGTCTTGAATATAATAAGTCACAAAAATGATATATTACTATAACAATATCTATAGATGTAAATTTATACATCATAATTTTTTTCAATTAATGAAAAAATATCAATTCATATTTTTTTATTAACCATTAAAAGTGTAAATATATTTTGACTAATTTTTTAGGTTAAAACTGCAAATATGAGTAACTACGGATAAAAAAATATTATAATAATACCACCTATTTACCATGGGATGTTTGAGACCAATCAAAAAGGGGTCTTTTCTTAAGGGAAAGTAAAAAATGAATCATTTAATATACCGTTATTGTAAGAAACCATTCATTAATAGATTTATCAATTTTATAGAAGATCATGTCATAAAGGTTATTGTTGCTGTTAGGTATCCTTTAGGTGTAAAAACTTTTTTTAGCACAATATTTTATTTCCCATGATGAAAAGGATGTTTGAAACTAGAGGATGAATCTATTTAAAAGTGAGGAATATTTATAAGATTAAACATGCTGGGAATAAAAATATATCAATACTAGATAAACAAAATAGATTGTAAATCCTTCATTAAATCGTTTTATTGTGTTTCAAATATTTTTATTTCATTATATTATTTATGAGAACACTCCTAGTAAAAATTCCTCAGACTATTGGACATGATATGGTTCGTAAATGAGTAAATTTTGAGAATTAACTTCTTGTTGAGGTGGGTCTTAATGTATAAAAAAGATTAAATCCATGGATACATGATTGTGGATGTGATTGTCATATAAAAAGAGACACACCTTTTTTTAAAATTAATATCATGATAGTGTCTCATTTATTATAAGAAATATGATTTTAGTAAATTTTATATGAGTTGTGATAACTAAAATTGACGATCAAAAACTAAAATTAAAAGAAGGCTCATTTATTAATGGTCTTAAACACAACATACTGAGTGGTAGACATATATGTGATGAATAGAATGAATTGATTTTTAAATTTAAATATTACATAATCAAATGCTTAATGGGAGGAGGAGTTATTATTAATGGAGGAAGAACCTAAGGTAATATTTTCAATATTAGAAACACACATAATTATTATTATTTGTGTTTAAAAGATAATAAAAAAATTGTAATATAATACATTTACACATATTTTGATGGAATTTGAGTGTTATTTCATCGTAAAATGTTGTATGAAAATTTCATCCACTAAATAGTAAAATATATAACATTTTTGAAATATGTCACAAATATAAAATAGTGCAATAATGTCATGAAATAATACATATTCTATATAAAAAGACACTTTAATTTATCCACTCATATTCACATGGTAAAATAATACATAAATATTTAAAAGTGACTTTATTTCAAAAAATTAATTGATAATTATACAAGAATAAATATATATTTTTTATGAAAAAATTTTATTAAAATGTTTCATATCTCTATAAGAGATGTTGAGAAATAGTTAGGGGATTGTATTAAGATGTTGAGAATTGATAATGTAAGGGTGTTCAAAAGATATTACCTATAATCATATCTTCAAGAGAATGGGATAACGCATCAATGTTATGCTTCATATGCAAACCAATAAAAGGGAGTTATAGAGAGTAAAAAATATATATTTGGAGGAGATGGGAAGAACAATGTTGGGAAAATTCAAGTACATAATTCTTTTCTACATATTAATCATGATTATAACTACACACATTAAAAATAGGTGCATGTTGGGTCTGTAATTAAACATGTATTCTTGTGAAATGTGGAATTGAAATAATCATATACTGAAATATTTTAAAAAAATTGAAATTCTATTATTTATAAATATAGAAAATTAAGATCAGTGAAAACATGATGAAAATGATTAGGAAAGAGTTTTAATGGTTTATTTAGCTAAGGGTAGATGATAAAAGTTCTATAAAAAAGATACATTAAAATATATTAGCTTTTTTGAATATGGTGCTTATTAAAAACCAAATACACATTTCAGCAAGCCAAATGATGTAGATTTTGAAATTTCTAACGGAGGTAGTGAGCAAATTTCAAGAAAAATGAGTGAAGTATGATATTTAATTAATTTGAAAATGTTAATATTGATTCCTATTAGAATTGTTTTACTTTTATGCTAATAATTACATATTAAAACATCAAAACATGATGAATAATTTGGAATATAATAATATAATTCAACATTATAATGTAATAGTACATAATAGAAAAGTATTGAAATAAGAAATTTAAATAGAATTTATTTTTTAAGATGATTCATAATGAGTTTCTGAATTAGTAGAGCAATGATAATGGATACATTAAATTAAACTATAGTTGGATTTTATTGACTTTAATTCAAAATGGGATATTTTTTCAAGACCACAAGAACAAAATTTCATTAGAACTAGGTAATCTATCAAAAACAATATCAATGAAAAGGTTGATGTTTCAATAAAGAAAGATTAATTATTTCATAATGTTTATTCTCAGGTAAAATATAATTATTTTAAAGTAAATTTTTATCAATTTATAAGAATTGATTCTATAAGAATTTTTCTAGTTGTTTTAGATAACACAAATTGAAATATTTATAAAATGGATGTAGATTTTTTATTCCTCAATAAAGAGCATGAAGATGTAATTTATATTGATTAACCTAGTGGTATTATTCTTAGTAGCGATGGAATGAAGGTATTTAGGTTTAATAGATATTTATATATATTAAAAATTGATCCTACAACTGATATTTAGGGTTATATAATTACATAAATGAATTGAATTTTTTTAATTGGAATGTTGATAAGATTCTTTATGTTATGGATATGAACACAAGTATTCTTATTGTAATTCTTTATGTTTATGAAATCATTTTTATAGGTAAAAACGATTATACGTGAGATTCATTTTATATAAAATTTATAAATTACATTGAAATTTATATTCTCATAGAGATATGATTCTTTTATTAATTTATAGTTTTGAAAAAATGAATATTTAATTTTTTATCATAAGAGAATACTCGAAGGAATTTTTTTGAATTGGTATGGCATTGAATATTCTCATGTGTTTTTCACAAGTATGTTAGTGAGATTGTTGAAAAATAATGATGGTATAGAGTAGAATCTGAATAAATAAAACAAGGATTTTTTTTGGAATTTGGTTTTATCTCACTCTATATAGAACTAACATTTTTTATGTAGTAAAATTAAATGTAAGGTATCAAATAAATTGAAAATTATCAAATTTCATAGATTCTAAGAGAGTTCCCAAATACATTAATGGGTTATTTAAATATCAGTTGATTTAAAGAATAATTAATCACCTGGACACATTTTGATGAACTTATTCTAATTAGTTTAATGATTATGATGATAGTAGATCGACCTTTGGTGTTATATTATTTCACGGAAAAAGTTTTATAAATTAACAATAGAAGAAGAAAAATGTAGTTACTTGAAGTACTTGAGAGTCTGAGTATGTGGATTACAAACATTCTTTTATAAAAATGATCTGGGTGAAAGATAATTTAGAACACATAAAAGATATAATTGAGAATCCATTGATAATTTCATGTGATAATAAAAGTGTAATAGATGAATCAAAAAAACTACAACACTCAATATCTACATATATTGGCACAAAATATCAATTCATTAAAGATAATGTTTAAAATGGATACATGAGGCTAGAATTTTTTATTACAAGAGATCAAATTACTTATATTTTAATAATGGTAGTGTAGTGGGAAAAAATTCAATTTTTATGGTCAAATAAGCATATTATTCCTTTCCCTCTGTCTTAATTCATTTTTATATGCACCGTGATGATTTTGATTTTATTTTCAATGTAGAAAAAATGTTACAATAACTCAAATGTATTGATTTTTTGAATCCAAATATTTTTCTCTACCAAAAAGAAGGATAAATGAGTGAGTTGATTGAGTAGGATATCATTAAAATAACTTAGAAATTATTTTATTATCACAATGAAATAGAAATATCAATAAAACACTTCTTTTTCTAGTATTGTTTTTCTAGGGTTCTTCTCATTGAGAAATTACAGGATTTGATAACATTTAGTGTCGTTTTTCAATGTTGACAACCAGTATAAAGTGGGAGATTGATGAAGGCATAGAATTATTTAATGTTCTTTGTATTTGTATCTATCCATGAGTAATGACTGATGTAAATTGTTAAGTTTTTTAAACATTTATTTGAGGTTATTTGAATGAATTTGATTCTATGTTTTTTATTAGTGTTCATTTTAAAATCTTGAAGAAGTATTCTAGATTACATAGTTTTTTTATTAATTTAGAAAAATATTGTATCATATAATTATGTGTAACATTTTTTATATGGTACGTAGGATATTTTTGATGATATGAAATATATTTCATAGAATATGGAAGATATGTGAAGAAAATAGAGAGATATACTAAAGTTCATGTCAAAACACAGTGAATGAAAAACCACACTATGATATATAGGATATTTTAGTCATTATATAATGATCCCTAGCTAGCATATAATATTTCACAGATGGTATATAAAATTATTTATATGGTATATATGGAATTATGAAGTTAAAATTTGTTATTATACATGTTCTTATATGTATGATCTTTTTGATGATATAGATGATATATTGTATAATCTAAATTATATTTGACCATGATAAAGTGATAAAAAAGATATTTTATTTTTTATATAATGTTAAGTAATTTGAAAAATGTGAAACTTTAAGATAATCAACTTGGATTATTTTGATATAATCATTATGAATTATAAATCATAATTTAGATATTATTCAAGATGAAGAAAAAGGAGTGTTCAATGAGAATGAATTGTCGAGATATTATCATGCTAATTCAAGGATTTAAAATAGAATATCTGAAATAATTATTGAAGATAAAAACATGACCTTATATATATATATATCGTTATTAATGGATTTAGAAGGAGAATATTTCTACACAAATAAAAGATATGTTTTATATATTCAAATTATGTTAATATTAATGTGTTGTGTCTATTAGTATTTCATAAATGATGTTCAGAAATTAAATTAGTGAGAGAGAGAGAGAGAGACCAAAAAACATTGTTTTTTTCATCATCATTTGTGTAATATCTTGACCAAAACTATTATCATTGGAAGGAAAAAAATATACAAACAAAAGGCAACAATCCCTCTAAACCGAAGTCTAGCAATAAATTCTATGGTCTTAGTAAAGTATTATTGGGTGATGTTTCATCCTTATATAATTAAATTGCAATAGACAGTCAACAATAATATAAAATTAACAATGATACATAATAGAAAGCCATATTTTTTATCAATAATATAATAAAACCAAAATCATAATGCTAGTAGAAAAGGTAAACCAATACAATACAGAAATCTAAAAATCCCAAGGACAAAATGGCCTCATGGAACTACCACAAACTCCAATGCTTGATAACACAAAACACCAGGCACAAATGACCAAAACATCCTGATCCAGGCACAAATGACCAAAACATCCTGATTCTCCACTATGTAATTATGATATCTTCACATTTAATATATCATGATAAATAGTGTCTAAATATGCAATAAGGTGTACATGTAGGGGATAAGTATATCCGCTCACAAAAAGAATCTTAAGACATCTCAAGCACACCACTAGAATCAAAACAAGTTGAAATTAATTATATATAATAAAAGAGATTATAAAACAATTTATTAGTGGATGTAAAAATTAAAATTAGTGAAATACCCCACATAAAATCACTCCTATATAATGAACACATGAACCGATGTATCACATATCAAAATTCACCTCATATAAAAGTAGGACCTTTGAAATTTCTAACCCATTGATGGAAACCCATCCTTCCAATCCCACATCACCACTTGGTGATACAATCTACTGTTCCATAGATGTCATGATAACTAAGTTTGAATTAAAAATGATACCCTCTAATGTTTTATTAATTCACAAAAACTGTGATCATTCTAATTTCACATAACCAATTTTAATCTTTAGTAAAAAAAATCGTTTAAGTATTTCATCAAACTTTTTGTTGATGATACCCACAACACATCAACTAAAAAACAACTAATCATGGGGGGTTTCTAAAGGTTTTTCAGTAATGTATTTTATTAAAGAATATGAATAATAAATTTTTAAAATATAAATCTATCAAATTATGAATATCATTTGAATACTAGAGAATAAATATCCTTAAAATATGGTTTCCAATAAATAATCACGCCTTATACTCTTAAATCAAATAATTTCCTACCGTACATTCTATAAATCATAATAAATTTCCATGAAAACGCATCTAATTCCATATATTTGGTCATTCCATCCCAAGCCTATGGTTTTATTCAAAATAGGATTATATTATTTCAAACAGATGAGTAATAATATCACTAACCTTTCATTTCCATGATCTAACACTCTCTAAATCAATGAGGTTGGCTTCTGAAAGGTTAAGAATCACCGATTTTTTCAAGAGGAATCACGGAGTTCAAGATCATAGGTCATGGGTGGAGGAATAAATAATTTGAGGCTAAAAATGAATTTAAAACGTAATTTTTAGATATAAGTAATAATTTTCTAGTCAGGCTACACGATATGGAAATCCATTTAACAGTCGTGTAGGTGATACTGGATAACACCCATGTCTGCACAGTTTGATTGTACGATTTGGTAAAGAATGCACCAATAATGAAATATTCCACAATACAAAAATTTATGAAGAAACTAAATTAAAATATTTTTCCCAAATCATGTTCCCACTGTGCACCTTCCAAGAGATATTTCCTTACCCCCTCATGGTCAACAAAGAAAAACTAAATAGTTTCAAAATGTCGTTAACAAACTATGCTCTCTCTAGTGTGCTTCCCAATCTTACCAAGACTATCCAAAAACTCCTATAAGTAAACAAAATCATTATATAACATCAAAATAAATAAAAATAATTCAATGTACCTAAAACTAGGGGAGTTACATTATCCCCACCATTGGGCTTTCCATATTTATAATGTCATAGGGTGGTTGTTCCTTCTAATAGCTCTGTCCATTAATCAAGTATCAATTTATCCCATTTTTTAGTTTAATCCTGAATTGAACTATGCTACCATAATAACTATACAATATAAATATACCAACCTCATATGGTCTTTTCTTTTATTTTTAGAAGAAAACATAGATACTGGGTAAACATAACATATGGTTCAATAGTAACATTATCCCAAAAAAAATATCATGGCAATGATGATTTTGCTACATTATTTATAGAGACACATGGAAAACATTATTGATAGAACTGAATCTAGATTGTACAATTAGAAAAAATGAATAGTCAAAAATTTATTCATGAATCTTGAATGGTTTGATGTACCCGGGGTATATTTTACATTTCTATCAAAAATGATGATGCCATAATTTTGTTAAAAACTGTTATAATATTTTTTAACCTACTCCAAAAGATAATGGGTGAATTTGGTGGTCTAAATAATATTTCTGAACCATAGGGTCCATTTCTATTAATTTCTGGATCACATGGATTTTATCTATATTTTCATGAAAAATATGACACCTGGCCAGTGAAGTTTCCTTAGTTGACACCCACTAAACTAGGGATCAACATGGATGGTCATTAAATGAATTAAATAAAGACACATTTATAATAGAAATATTGATTTTATTACATAAGGTCAAATAATAATCACATATACCAGGAAAAACCATCATGAAATTTATAATCATGCCTTCCAACATCTAAATTGTCTATTTTAACTATCCATGTATTTTTGGATGATGCACCATACTCATGGAGAACCAAGTTCCAAGGGATTGTTGCTAGGATCACCAAAAATTAAAGGTGTATTTTGGGTCTCAACCAGATATAATAGAAATTGGAACCCCACACAACTTAACCACATCTCAAAAATACTTTTTTATTGAGTCATACACTATATTAGACTCTCATAATGGAATGAAGTGTATAAACATGGTGAGTATGTACCCAATCACCAAAATAGAGTTATTCTTTCATGACATGAATGTTATACCTCTAAGATATTCCCATTTATAAATGGGTAAAGAATAGATGGTAACATGACTTCTATTTTTTCTTCCTTAACCTATTCACAGAAGAGATTCTATAGAACATGATTAACTATTATTTGTTTCGTACACGATGACTAATAATTAGTCTCCATTTTACTATTAATTTTATAAATACCCAGTTGGATAAAAAATTCATTATGTAAATATATAGAAAATATTTGTTTTATAATGATGGTGGAATCATTATATAATATCAAAATCATATCACCTAATTTTTATCATCTATCCTAACATCAATTGTATCCGTACTATTATGGTTTTACCTAAAGCTAATACAGTCGGGGGAAAATTTTTGAGTCTCATTAACCAATTAAGTTATTTGAGGAATAAGTGTAAAATGGAAGAAAACTACATCCTGATTCATTTCAATATAATCTTAGTCCATACCAGAAATTACTCTCATTAATTTCCACTAGTTATGGGAATCTTGGGCAACATAGTCATTAGACATTCAACACTGTGACTTTAGAACTATATTTCCTTTTCAAGGTACAGAAACCAATTTAATTTTGAACATATAAATATATTTTATCTATCATTGTTTTCATATGTTTTTTTTCCTTTTGGAGAATATATCTTTCAAAATTTTATAATTATATAAAAGGGTTAAAATATCACCATATATTTAGTTGTTCCATGTTTTTAATGAATGGACAATGTAGTAAATTCCAGATCTTGTGGTGCATAATTATTTTCATTTGTTATGAGGTACTAAGTGTATTAATAGCCACAAACATATTTTTTTTGTTTTCAATTAAAATGTGGTTAATAAAATAATTATCAAGACAATGTTATATTCTCCATGAAATTTGTTGTAATTTTGAATATGGCATATTTCTCCAGTTTTTGAAAAAAATGTGGCCTTAAGAAACTAAACCAATGTCTATGTTTCATGAATGTATTATTCTAAAAAAAATTAGTGGTTATGTCTCAAATTATGATTTTGGAAAAGGTTTGGAATTTTTTGAAAGAGGATGTTTTGTGAGTTTATAAAATATATCTTGACATTTAATAATCATAGGAAACATATTTTCCATGGGTGATAAATATTTTTAATGGTGGTAGAATTTCATGATAGTTGTGGACTTTATTGAAACCTAAGTAGTTTCACAATATCCATAATGTTTTATAAAATTGTAAAATTCACCTAAAATAGACTATTTCCCTTATTATTAGGTATCGAAGTTTTTAGAGGAGGCCTTATCACAATGATTTTGAAAAGGATTTATGAAAAAATAATTCTTATGTGAATTTAAAACTTTATGAGAACACTAGTTTAATGAAGGTAGTGGCTGGGAACTAATTGGTGTAAAGGGTGTTCAATGAAAGATGTTTCATAAATCATAGAAGATTGGAAAAGAAATTTATTTTATGAAATTAGGTATTTTCATGAAATATTATTGTGCTATATAAGAAGAAAGGTGTTTTTTAAGAAGATTGTTTCATGATAAATTCCTACTTGAATGAACTATTCCTTGGAAATGCTTTTAAAATTTATTAAAGCATCATTATAATACCTCCATGGTGAATAAAAATCATCTTTATGTGCTCAGATATGGAAGATACCATCATGTTTATAAAAATAGAAAGACTTCATTTAATGAAGAAACTAAGGGGATTTGGACAAAGTGATATAGGGGGAGTGTTTCATCTTTAAAATTCTTGTAAAGATAATGTTCTTAAAATAGAGTGACTATGTTTGAATATTTATAATCTATAAAATCTAGTGAAGAATATTGTATTATGTAGGACCAACACACAATCATCTTATATTCCATGGACTATCCCTTAGTTGTGAACCTTGTAATATAGGTGTGTTTTGTTTTAATTTATTCATATAGGTGTTTTGAAATTTCATTATTTGGTTAAACAGATTTAACTAGTTACTATATCATGGGGATAAGATATATCTTATTCAAAGAAAAAATGGACACCCTAATTCACCCCTCCCCTCTCAGGGTATTTTGGGGTATAACAAGTGGAATTTTTAGGTAGGTTTTAGGCAATAAACATGTCTTTTTTTTAAAGAAGATTTAGTTAATGTTAGGGTGGTTCGCATGTTATGGAAGAAACATACAAATATAGAGGATTGTAATGTGATCACATCTAGGATCTCATGTAATATATGTTCTCTATTCCATTGTTTAATGGATTTAGGTTAATGATATGACTGGGTGGTCAATGATAAAAACATATAGGAAAATGCTTGATGTGGAATCTAGAGATCAAAATTTTGTTTTTTAGCACAGTAAGCTCATATCTATTTAAATGTGATGAGTTTTACTATATCCAATGACGTCTGGGTGAAATTGAAAAATATATATAATGGATATAACAATATTATGGAGGCCAAAATCCATACTATTCAAAATAATTTTGATGATCTGAACATTTATCCAGATAAAAATAAAGCTAGTTTTTTTAATTTAATTATTGAAGGTGTTGGAGAGATTTGAGAACTTAGAGATGAAATTACAGATATTTATATATTGGTGAAAATATTGATAAGGGTAACACCTCTATAAAATTTAAATGTGTCAGCACTATGGAAAAGGTATTTTCTAAACATTATATTAAAGGTATTCTGTGTTGTTTGGTGCATTATGAAATAAGATTCACTTCAAAATATACAAAAATTTGTGAAATCAAAAAAATTATATTCATATCCATGGAAAAATGACATCTCCAAAAGTAGTAATGATGGAGATGATGTTAATGATGTATTTCTTTGTCTTGTTTCTTGAAAATTTAGTAGAGGAAAAGATAAATTTGAATTCAAGATTCCATTTGATTGTTTTTAGTGTGGTAAAGTATGTCACATTTCTTCTTGGTGCTTAACAAAATTTTATGATGTATGAATAGAAGTATAAATTTTACTGATGCCTCAGAGGAGACTCCCACAAAAGGGAAACATTTATTCCTTAATGGATATAGGCGAATAGATTCATTTTAAATGATGAAAAAGGTTATAAATTATTTGTCGATGATATATAAATATTGTTTAAATATAATGTTTAAGATTCCATAATGGCTATAATTGAGAAGGTAGAACCAATGACGGAGGAAGAAACACAGTGATATGGTGTTGTTGATATCAAGTTAGAACTTAAGGGTCCCCTTGATGATATTGATATTTTATGAAAGAAAAAAAATCAATATTACCTAATTTTTTGAATGATTCATCAAAGAATGTGGATCAAATTAAAGTAGAGACAGATCTACTCCAAGGAGAGGCATAAGAAAATTGGGTAACTATTCAAATCTCATATTCAGTTGTATAATTTAAATTAATTATTCAAGAATAATAAAAAGTTATTAATAACCTAACATCAATTATGGATGAAGATGATGATATAGTTGAGTTAGTTGACGAATAAGGTGTTAAGTTATGATGAAAATTGCAATCTAAACAAAATTATGGGAATTGAAGAATAAATTTTAGTTTGGTCGTTTCTCAAATATAGATCTTTAATAAAGAGTCATACATGGTTCTAAAGGATAGATAACACTTTAAATGATTAATGACCAAAATTTATTAGTAGTGGAATTGTATATGATATGGAAACAACAAGGGTTATAAATAAGATGATCCAAAAAATGGAAGCGGAAAACCTATCACATAACAACCACACATATGTTCTAAAATAGAAAAAAATCAAACTATATAGAGAAGAGAGAGATGAAAATAATCCTTATTTATCTAGAGATAATTTCTAACTAAATTTATATAAAAAATTAGGGTACGTGTTGAGGAATTGAAGTGAGAAGTTATTTCCTCTAATAAAATTTCAATTCTATGGATTTATGTGCCGTAACAAGTCTTACTTGGAAAATTCATGCATCTTTCTAAAGGGGGAAGCACCTCGAAGAAAATAGTATAGAATGATACCATATCCTTTATCATATATAAGATCTAATTTATATGAATGTTTTTTTCATTATTCTATCTTTTTCTATAAATCTATTCATTGCAGGAAGGGGGAAGGTGTAAACCATGCCTACGTTACAGCAAGATAAGTAAATATTGATAAACAGTGTAAAATTACCCACAAAATAGTTATTTTTCTCTGGAAGAAAAATATCTGTATAATTCAACCATTCATACTAAAAATATATTGGATATGAAATCATTGGTCTCTACTCAATCAGTTATATCATATATGAAAAAATATAAGATTGGGAAATCAAACATGGAAGTGATAAATCTCAAAGATAAAAAATAGTATCACCTAGATCCTCGACAAAGGATTCTCATTACACTTGATAGGAAATGTTATTTTTTTGAATGATATAAAGGAATGGGTATATGGAACTGTGAGATTTAACAAAAAATGGTTCCTTAAATATCAAAGGATGTGGAAACACACAATTACCAAATGATGAGCTAAATAAGACAGAACTACTCAATATAAATGGATTACTTAAAGACCTCAAAATTATGAGTTAAAAATTTGAGTAGGGAACTGTAGTTATATTTAATCATAATTTTTGAACCATCAATGGAATGGAATATAATTATCTAATGAATGGATAGAGGTAAAATTATGATTAATGATAGGTACAAAGTAAAGAAAACATTTATGACATAACAATTGAACAGAAATAAAACATTGGGAATAGGGGGTTGGGTAACATTAATCCATAGTGATTTGAAAACATATCCACGCTAAAGGATATTTTTTAAATTACCAATCTGAGGTGTGATCGAGAAAATACTTATGATCCATTCATGTGAGGAATAATGGTCTAAAATTCTCATCTACCAAGGAATAAAAGTGCAATGAATATGCTTGATCTAGTCCATACAGATGTGTTTGACCCAATGAATGTGATAGGAACATATGGATATTGGTAATTAATTATTTTAATTGATTACTATTGTATAATGGAATTTGTGATGTTTTTGTAGAGTAAACAAGATGTAGTTTACTACATGAAGATATACATCTAGAGAGTTTCATACAAAACTCACCTTACACTACAGGTATTACAAACTGATATTGGAATAGAATATGCATCAAGTCAATTTTAGAAATTCCTTAAAAACATGGTATAAATCATGAGGTTTCTTTAGTGATAACTCCTTAAAAATTTGGGTCATTGAATATAGAAATATACATGTGAATAATATAACCAAAACTAGGTTGTTAAAGAGTAATGTTTCTCAACACTATTGGAATGTGCATGTTCAAGTTTCATTATTCACTAAAAATAGTACATCCCTGATACTATGATAGTAAAAGTCTAACTAGGAAATATAGTGTGGAATAAATCCCTTTATTAATGTACTTTAATGGTTTTGGAAGTAAAATTTTAATCATAAGAAAACATTCGTAGAATATATGATGATTTTACTGATGAATGAACATTCCTTGGATACTCAATGAAGAGTACAACTCATAAATTCTACAAAAATTTGCATAGATATATTATAGTGGTAAATAAAATAAATTCATTTTAGGGTAAATTTTTTGAGAACTTTTGGATATCATATTTCGATTTGTTTGAAGATAAATAAGAAAGTGGAAAATGGAATAACTTAAGTACAGAAATTGGTGAAGACTTTCCTCACATTTAGTGTTCTCAAAATTATGATGATTCTGGAGTAGAATCATAATAGGAAACCGTTGAAGAAGAAACATAATAATAACCTCACATGATAAGTTTAAGATTAAAATTTGATCAATTCTACATCCCTGGATATTAGACCATGCCTACATAGAAAAATGTGAAATATTAAATAAGAACATTCTGATATCCTATTAGTGGTGGAAACAACCCAATGTAAAGAATAAATAATGTTTTAATCATTTATTAAGGTAAAGAATGATGAAATATATCATTCTGGAAAACAATGGGACTTGGGATATATTTTAGAGGATAGAAAATCATAATTTTATTTGAAAAAGTGGATCTTTACGAATAAATTTGGGAAGAAATGAAATATTAATGGGAACAATGCATGATTTTTGTGTAATGGAAATACACAATTCAATGGAATTGTTTTTGAAAAAGAATTTCCCAAGTAGCTTGACTATAGTCTGTTAATCACTACATAACTATAAAGAATAAAAGTGGGTATAAATTTTATAAGATGGACTTCAAAATGAAATTTTTAAATGTTCTTCTTGAATAATAATTTTATATTAAACAACTAGTGGGATTTATGATCGAAAACGGTAAAATAATGGTTTTTATATTGAAAAAATCTCTATATGGTCTAATGTAGGATCCACTAGAATGGTATTCTTTACTGGTTTCATATCTAAAGAAGTTGTAAATTAAAATAGGATGTATCGACTATAATATCTATGTGAATAAATCTCAAGGATACTAGTTAATGTTACTTCTACTTATGGATGATACCATATTTGGTGGAAGAAAGATTTGATTAGTGGGTGAATTTGAAGATCACATCAAATAAGAATTTATATTTCCATGATTTGTGAAATTTCATTTTTAGGGATTTAGGCAATTCAAAAGAATAACTATAGATTAATTTCTCAAAAAAAGTATAAAAGAGAGTTGATGAAGAAGTTCATAAAGCATTATTTCATACCAATTTCAACTGAAAATCTGGTTAAAATGAGACTTGTGTATAATGATGGTGTGAAATATATAGATCACAACCTATAAATTGAGACAATTGGATGATTTTTTTATATCACTACAACAAGCCCAACTATTATCCTTGTATGTTGTTTATTTTCTGACTTCCAATGTAATTTTATGGACGGGAATTTTATAGTAGTTAAGAGAATCATTAGGTAAATTGAAGGTATTATAAACATAGGTTTATACTTTTAAGTTGGAAGGGATAATGAATTGTAGTCAATTTTTATGTCGATTGGGTTGCAAATGTGTTAGATCGAAAGTCTAAAATTAGGGGTGCCTTATTTATTGGAAACAAATTTGTGGACTTTTTGAGAAAGAAACTAGAATGAATTTCTCTTTTTATGGTAAAAGAATACTACATCTCAATTAAAACGACATGAACATAGTTATTGTAGAAACATAAACAATATACAGATATTGGTGATTAGGTCAAATAGATTATGGTGATATTTTGTGACAATAATAGTGTAAATGATCTCAAAGAAAATATGATTCAACACTATCATACAAAACTTATTCGGATTAGATACCACTTCATCAAAAAAAATTAAATATAGAATGATTAAAATGGATCATGTTGTAACTTACATTCATGTGGATGATATCCTGAATAATCCTTTGGCCACCTCAATGTTTGATAAATTTCAGTTTAACCTCAAAGTTCATCCAACACACATTTCATGAGGATGTAAATAATTTACCCCACTCCCCTTTTATTAAATTTTTAATCTATTTATAAATTATAGGTAGGTTTTAATGGGAGATACAATCTAGGGTTGTTTTTTTGTAGAACTAAGGGTCAAATATAGTTTTTTAGGTTCATTATCAAAGAGGGAATTATGAAATTCAATGGAATTTAGGTTTATAATATATGTCATCTGTTTCGAGGCATGAAATTATCTCTTGATACTATTACTTTCAACATAGATATTTTTTCAGGTATACTTAGAGTGATGGATGAATTATTTCACTACATTCAGGTTTTTTTGGGATTATGATATATTAAATTTCTGTATAAATTTCTAACAAATCCCATGGGATATATTAGTGTAACCAAGGGTATTCACAGCTATAAAGGGAAATTGTTTTCAATAAACACT
This sequence comes from Viscum album, assembly GCA_963277665.1. Classification (NCBI taxonomy): domain Eukaryota; kingdom Viridiplantae; phylum Streptophyta; class Magnoliopsida; order Santalales; family Viscaceae; genus Viscum; species Viscum album. Next base: position 776,706,867 of record OY728131.1, on the reverse strand, counting down.
TTTTTCCATAAATTATTTTTCAGGAAAAATTGATCTTATACATGTAAGTGGTTGCAGTGTTTATGATAGTGCAGCTCTATAGTGATTGGCATATTTTCCCCCTAAAAATCTAGTGCAAAGTCAACGTTTGACAAAGGTCATGTTCTCATAATAAATGAAGTGGTAATGTATCAAAGGTGGACTTTCATCAAAGATGTGAGTTTTTTTAAATATTTTGTTTCGTGAGTTTGTGAAAAACATGTTGACATTGGTGAATTGGAAGTGACTCATATCTAGGAAAGATAAAGCTTCATAAAAGCGGTGTACTTTTTTGAATGATGAGGAGTAACAAAAAGAGAAGGGTGTTTTTTGAAAGACTATTACTTTTAAAAAAGTCTAATTTTTTTCAATAAATAGGTTCATTATCTTCATTTTATATAGCAATTATTTTAGAGGAGGCCTTATCACTCACATTTTAGGAAATTAATATGAAAATTTAATTTTTATATTAATCAGTGACATTATACCAATACATGTTTTGTGGAAGTAATCATTGATAATTAATTGGATAAAATAGAGTTTAGACAAGGTTGTTTTGTGAATAATATAATTTTTTAGATGTATATTATTTTTTAAAATTAGAGATCTTCATGAAATTTGACTATTCTATGAAAGAAGAAATGGGTTTCTTGAAGACTGTTTTTTCATGAATGTAACCTTTACGAAGGCACTTGGTCTAGGAAAAAGTTTGTGTAATGTATTGAATCATCATTATTGAACCTCCATGCTAAAAAAACTCATATTCATCTTCTCAAAAATGGATGTGATTTTTAAGTTGATAAATTGAGAAATACTTCACCTAATGTAGTGAGAAAGGTGGAGTCAATCAAATTGATTCAAGGGGGCAGAGTTCCATACATAAAATTATTTTAAAGGCACTGTTACTAGCATGGATTGATTATGTCTGACATCTATAATAAAAAATTATTAAATCTTTTTTTATTTTGGTATGATCGATACACTATCAAAATATAATCCTTAGATCAACCCTTTGTGGTGAAATAATTATAATTGTTTTGTTGGGTTTCTATTTCATAATATGGGTGTTTGGTAATTTCATGATTCCATAAAAAAAGATTAATAAGTTCATGCACATTTTGGGGAAAAGATCTATATTAATTAAATAAAATAGCGACACTGTGATTCAATCCACCACTCTCAGGGAATATCATGTAATAAAATAATAGAAATTTCCTTGGTTTGAAACTAAAATACGGTCTCCTAACATGAGATCAGGACCCAATCCAGATCTAAACTCATAAAAACACAATACATAGTATTGTCTTGGTTCAATCTAGATAATTTATTTGAAGTGAGGGGTTTTCTAAATTCCTAAAATGATTCCTAAAAATCATCATTACATTTAAATAGAAAACACCTCCTTGTCAATTCATTGATATGAGTTATGAGTCTTAAGAAATCCCAAAAAACCTGACTATAATAGTCTGAAAATCTCAAATAGATTTGTATCATCAATATATTATTAAGTACTTTCTAACAAATGATGGATTCTATATTTTTCGTATCAACTAATATTGTATTTTCAAAAATTATATGACCAATAAATAAATAAATTATATATAAAATGTATATTTGTATAATTTTTTATAGAGTAGGTGTTCACACAATTTTCTCAGTATAACCTCTATGTTCCCTTCATGGCCACTTATGTTTTGAGAATATAAAAAGAAATCAGAATCAAGTACAAAAAAATCAATCATGGTACTTTTTGAATATATAGTTCATTAAGTCCACGAAAATAATAGGTTCATTCATAATAAAAAAGGTCATAACCATGTATTCTAGTGACCATAATGGCTTCAAAAATATATGTTTTGGGTATCCTATTTTCTAACTCATTGTTTTTTATATCCTTATCATTATAAATTTCAAAGAACCATTCTAATCCCTTTAATTTATTATACATTTAAACATTTCAAGAAAGTGGCTATCAATTATTGATCATAACATGATTGAATTTATTATAGTAAACACATAATCGATAAAAACCATATACCTTTGTTATTAATAGAAATAGAGAGTCACTTAATGCCATACATAGTCCAATTAATCCCTTTAATTCCATTTCATTCAATGAGACCTTTAATTATTATAAGTATTTTGGTTCTGTTCTCTATGATGAAAGTAAAATAGTTCGTCTTCCAAGAATTATATTAATTGAAAACCTTATTTTTGGTATAGGTTATATCCAAAATAAATCATGTGTAATTACATCAAGGTATTGATCTACTATGATAAGAAAACTCTTATTTTAAGTTTAATCAATATCTTTCAAGTTCATTTCTACAAGATGATAAAATATGGCTTCATCAATGGTCACCAACGACTATACTCTTCTCTTATTTTTATCCTAATTACATTTTAACAAATTAAAAATACCATCAAGGGATGTGAATGTATCACTCTAGGTGTAACAATTGATATAATCTTCTAATTCTACCAAACTATCCACTATAAAGATTAAATCAATGATGTAAATTTATAAGATAGTGAACTCCCATGGATATTTCATTTCATCGATAGTAATAGATTAGATTGAACACTTAGATCCAAAATATTCACATTTCCTAAGAGGTTTATATATTCATGTAACATGATTCATCATGTCCATGTGCACCCCCAATTAATTTTCCATACAAGAATCAATATAAGACTATAATGTTCTAGTATCAAAAAAGTCATTCATCAATTTGGAATTAAGAAGAATGATACCTTACAAATTTAAGTGAACTGATTGTTTTCTCATGATAATGGTCTCACATATATGGATTTATTTTTCAACTCCCCATGATTAATTCTTACTTCAATAATACGGGGTTATTGGATGGACTAACAAGGTGTTCTTAGAATCAAACTATGTTTCTCGACTATTAGGCATATATATGTATTAATGAGATCATCCTAGATGATATGTGGATGGATCAGAAAAATTATTTCCATTAATAGTTGTTAACATAGAAGTATGTGTGAAATGATTCTTGAGATGTCCCAGATTGTTTCAATTTTCAAACTCACAATATGGTGTCATGAATTTTGTTTTCTTTTTTTCAAACAAACCACATTTGAAATAACCATTTTTATAAATATGATGTGGAGAAAACTGGGTGATTCGGTGGAATGTTTCTCCGATTCTCTGCTACCCTCATAGTATCTATCCATTCTACACTTATTTCCACCAATAGAGTTCCTACCTATGTGCATTAATTCAATGATATTTTCTCATGTTTGTTTCTCATTAATGTATTTTTCTAATACCAGTGACTTGTTCACCAAATTTGTGTAGTTTAAAATGTGTAACATATAAACAATAGAGTGATTATCTAGATATAGACCTGACACAAATATTCATGAATTGAGATACTCACTAACAACTAGCTCTAGTGAAAATCAATCAAGGTAACTGAATCGAGTCTCATATCCCATAATTGAAATAATATCTTATTTCATATCCCAGAAGTCTATTTTTTATATCACATAGAGGGTATGTTGATAAAAAATTTAAAAAATACAAAAAAATCATCCCATGTAAGGTTTTGATCCGAATTATCTTCAATAGATAATTACCACTATTGTCGTTTCATGTTTTCAAGCATTCATGCTACTAGATTTAACCTGATTTCTACTGGAATTCCAATGAAATAAAATATTATATATATTCTACATAATAATACATCTATTTTCCCACATTCAAAATAAACATGAAATATAAGTGGTTTGAGTATCTATAAATCTAATTATAAATCCACATGACATGGTTCCTTAGTTTGTTTACACTTTTTAATAGCTTAAAATAGATTTATGATACTCTAGACAAGTTCGTGGTTCACCTATGGTTAATGTTGAACCACATTCTCAGATATACCTTCTTGTTGGTTTTTTGGTATCGTGACTATTGGAATCTTTGTGTAACTGTAGAACCAATTACCATTTAATTACAACATATCACTCTCATTGAAAGTCATGTTTTATATCAGATACCAAAAAATAATAATGGAAGTGAAATGGTAAAATAGAAATTCATGAAATAATAATGTATGATGAAATAATATTGGGAAGTCTCTTTACTAATTCATTGTACCAAAAACCTATCATCTACATATAGTATTATGAGATAACCACATAACGAGAAGTGATTAAAAACAATTTTATACCAAATACCACCCTAGTAACATGATTTTCATTATAAAAAAGGATAGCCATATATTTTTGTGCTATATATTTGAAGTCCCAACATATAAAATCTCTACATATTCCATCCCCAACTGTGGAACTGTAACAAACTAGTATCCTTTGTAACATCTCGACCAAAACAAATTTCTTAGAATGAATGAAACACCACAAACCTTAGGTTAAATTCCTAGGACACCAAATTATTGAAATAAAAGACAATGGCTTGCTCAAATTTGGTTGGGTGATTTTTTTCATATATAAATAAAATGAAATACATAAAGCATAATATTATAAATGAATTGTGATATAAAAACCATATATGATCTCAATGATATAATTAAACTATAATCATAATTAGAGTCACACAAGTAATATAATGCAATATATAAGTCTAAAAATACAAAAGATGAAAATATCAAAGAAAAAAATGTGGAAATAACAAAAACTCTAGTGCTCGATCATCACCAAGGTCCATCCACTAATGACTACATCATCAATATTATCTATCAAATAAGCATGGAATCATCCATTTTTCATGTATCAGGATAAAATTTTACTTCATATGCACCAAGGTGAATAAAAAAGGGGTGAGTGTGTCAACATAATAGGAAACCCCTAAGAATTCCCAAATATTCCATTGGGATTAACACAAGTCACCACAATTTATATAAAAAGGTTTACAGTATAAAACTAGTTACCAAGGGTGGTAAATACAATATTAATAAAATAACCCATAATAAATAACACCCATGGAATGAACACATGCAACTGTGTAACACACAATCCATTGAATCACCTATCAATGTGGGCCCTCTAAATATCACATGTCATGAGAGAAAACTATATCCCTCCAATCCCAAGTCATTACCTAGTAGTACAATGTAGTTTTCCATAGATGTAATGGTAACCAAGCAAAAATAACAATATTCTACCCTCCATTGAAGCATGAACATTTGAAAATTTTAATCATGTTATATTCTCAAAATAAAATTTATTCTTAATGTGATATTACAATTAAAGGATTTCATGAAACATGTTGTAGGTGAAACCCACAAACCATAAATTAAGAAACACCAGGGTTTTCTAAAGGGTTTCAGTCAATTTTTTTCATTTAAGAATACAAAAAATCAACTTTCTAGAACACAAATCCATTATTTTATTGATAAAAGTTGAATGGGAGAGAACCAACCTCCTTGAATAATATTTTTATGATAGAATCACACCATGAACATAAAGATACATGATTTTTCAACCTAAACATTAATGAATCAAAATTAAAAAGTATCAAAATAAATATTATCCCATATATCTAGGAATGGATTCTTAGTCTATAGATCCTTTCAAAATAAGATGATAATATTTAAGAGGAAAGAGAAAATTGAGCCCTAACCTTTATTCCCATGATCCAACACTCTATGATTCACTGTGGTCACCCTTTAGAGGTTATGAAATTATAGGGATCCTATATTTGGATGCCTATGTTTCAGGATCCAAATTCAAGGAAAAAATAATGATATTTCCATGACATAAAATTGACTAGAAATCTATTTTTTATAATTAGTTATTCACATCAATTAGTTTGGGTACATTGTTTTAAAAATCCGTCACTAACCACATGGGTAATAATAGATATAACCTAAGGGAACATGGTTGAGATAAATGGTAATGTAAACAATAAACCAGCTAAGAAAAAAACCACTATTCAAAAATATATAAATCCACATGATTTGACCAAATGTGGCTCCTTTCCCAAATTGCATCCCCACTCATCGAGCAGTAACATAGAAAAAACTGCATAGTTTCCCCTAATCATTTTCTAACTATATTCCCTATAGATTTCTTTTATAACACCCTAGAACTTTTTAGAAACTCCGTCAACAAAATTTAATAATTATATATATTCCAAATACCTAAAAATGAATACTACCTCAAACTAGGGGGAACATAGTTTGTTTTAAGGCTATTGAAGACTTAGATGTTTCTACAATTGAAAACCCTTTAAACGCTAAAAGAAAAAAATAATGATGAAAAATATGCATGATTTCATTATCCAATGAAAATTTTGAACAATTAAAAAAATGAAGAATGAAAACATTCATGAAATAGTGTTGTTCATATCTTTTCTTGTACAGTCCTTAAAGTTGAGAAAGATTATCTTATATGGTCATGTTATGAAATGCTTAGGTTCACCTAATTATGTTGTTCATATTTTAAGAGGAACACCATTGTAAACTAGTGGGAAAAATATAAATATCTATCAATATATAGATACTATTAAAAGATATTTGATATAGAGTCGAGGAAGTATTTGTAGGTTCTTGTATTATCACTTTGATGGATTCAAAAGAATCGAGGTTGTATTATTCCCTTCTATTATTAGTTTCATATATGTAAATGATTATATGTATCCATTCCATGTAATCACGTGAATTATAGTGATAAAATATGTCTTTAACTCAGCCCGAACACTGTAAGTAGTAGCTAACCACACTGGGGGAGAATATTGTAAAAATTATAATGTGGATTATATTATATTAATTTAATATACATATGGGAGATATTGATATTTAAAAGGGGTAATATAAATACATTAACTAGTAATTGATGTTTGTTTCAATAAATAAATTCTAAAAAGAGTATCATTAGTTCACCAACCCCTCCCTTTTAAGGATACATCACCACTTACATAGACACATTCGTTTACCAACCCCTCCCTCTCAGGGATAAATCACCACATACCTAGACACTTTAATTTACCATAGATAAATTTATAAGGATATAACACAAACCTATTATTGGGTGTGTAAAATGACATTTAATTTTCCCAAACAGTGTATTAATAATAGTATACCACAATTGTATCCATAGAGTAGTGCATTAATCTTTTTTTCATGGTGTAAATGAAAATAATTTAAATGAGATCACTATGACTATAAAATGAAGAAAATTTTATTATGAAAATAAAATAATATGTATGTGGTTTGGGTTTATATTTAGATTCCTTTTAAAATTGTAATCACGGTTCTTTAGGGCCGAATCTATTATGTTTCTCAATTTGTTTAATCAAATTAGTAACAATCAATTTTTTTCCTTTTTCAGCCTTTGATCAAGTTTGATGATACTGAGAGTAATATTTTATTATTTCTATTCTTTTATTATTCCTATTTCAAGGTTATAAATCCAATAAAATTACCGTTATTTTTATGTAATACCTTATCTTATATTCAGATTCCCAAAAAACCAAGTAAGTACACTATTTCTGTCTCACGTACATGGTAATCAAAAAAGAACTTCTCCACTTGTCTCTAGACCAGCCAATTTGTGTAATCCATAACCAAGAAGGGGGGGGAAATATTTCTTAATCAAGTTAATGATTATAAATTATAATTATAAAAAAGAAAGAACTTATTCAATTTAAATTATGAATTTATGAATTTAAAATCATAGAAAAAATTAGAAAAATTATAAATATAATTAAAGATATACTCAATAATCCAAATCTAGGTTCACATAACCTTCACCCAACAACTTCAGGTTCTACCCTTCTATTAAATAATATTGAAATAATGTTTTTAGGGTTAAAGGAAAGATGGTGTAATAAAAGTGAAATAAGATAAGAAATAAAATACACTAGGGAAAATCTATTACAACATTAGTGATCCCCTTTCATATGATTGATGCTTTCATAGTAATAAGTGTCTATATTTATAGAAAATGTATTATCTTCTTTATTCCATCATTAAAAAATCTTATAGATTACTTTATTATTGAATTTATCATTGTATTCGATTCATCTCATTATAACTATAGATATATCTGGGATTTTTTAATTTGAATTGTTGAACACTTTTGGTGATTTTAGTGAAAATTTAGGGTTTAGTATTCATTGGAATGTAGTTACTACATAGAATTGGGGTGCATTTAATTCATCTGCAGCACAACCCTTTTGCAGGTTTATTTCATCAAAACTAATCCACTGCAAAATATGGTATCTTTAGGGTGTAATAATTCTTCCATAGTGTTTCTTCGATTTACACATATTACTTACAATTCAAGTCACTATTATATTTACATCATCCATCTTTTAGTAAACTCTACACAATTCACCAAATATATTAGATGAATTTCTTCTTCAAGGAAACGATTCTTCCATGTCACCCACAACACAATCCAATCTCTTCTTAAAACCCTATTCCATTTCTATATTTAATCCATCAATGGTGTAGGACTACCTTTATAGTTAATTCAAGTCCAACAATGTGATACCATTATATGGTGGGTGTGAAATGGTGTAGTCATATCATCAAAAATTATCATGCCATATTAATGGTTGGATAAAACTCTTAATACTTTCATTAAGTGAAGGGTTATTCAAAAAAGTTTTTACATAGGTCACTTGAGGGTCCAATTACCATCAAATGTGAACTTGGGATTTGGTAGTGTAGGTCGATTCAAACTTGAGTTTTCTTGGAAGGCTCCATGATTCCTTCATAAAATTTCATGTGGCAGTGGTAGAGGATAAATGTGGTAGTAAGTGATGATAGATGGTGGGTTCTAACTAGGAACAGGGGTCACACGGTTGAGATAAAGTGGTATCATTTTTGTTTGTGGTGAACATCAACTTCTGAACACCTATCCCACATCAATTTTGATCATGTTCTCTATTCCTGTGCATATAATATGGAATGAAAGGCATCATTTAGATTTATGTTGTACGAATGGGCTCCACATATAGAGAAACCACACACATGATTTGCTCCTCCTTGAATAGCCAACACGAGCCATAGCCCACGGTATTCACTATGACCTCCTCTTTGCATGGATAAGTCTTCCTTTACAATTGGGTATGTTTTTTCTTGAGCCTAACATGGATGGATATCCCACTTGGGATAGCTATGTGGATTATAGTCCTTTGAGGTTGCAGCCCATCCTAGTTGACCATTTTTTACCTATATAAAAACATTAAAATTCTCCACTATATTCCATGGAATATTTTTAATAAAATCAATCATTTAAAACACTATTTTTTCAATTTTAATTTATTTTAATTTATTAAATATAAATTCTAACAATTCAATAAAACATTTAATTAATGGGAATATTCATTAGAATATAATATAAATTATTTTAAATTTCTTGAATAATCGAATAAAAATATGGGTTCATCAATTCCCCCACACTTAAACTATTTTTTTCCTCAAGAATATAATCTCAATATTCAATTAAATATAAACACAATGTTTCCAAAAATTAAACTTCATATCAACAAAATAATGTGATTATCAATATCAAAAAACCAAATTTCCAAGATTCACACAGATCATAAATTTAACAACTCTATTTTTAAAGAAAAAATAAAGCCATATATTTTACTTCCACACTTCTGAAAATGATGTAAATTCTCTTTTCATTGATTCAAGATTATCTATTAATTATTATTAAAGATTCCATGTCATGATCAACCATAATTAGAATCATTCAAATCATAACTCATGATAGAAATTCAAATATGGTTCTCCATAATCTATGAGTACATGATCTTTTTTTCATAGGACATCAAAGGAACTACTTTCTTCCCCTTGTAACAAAAAATAAGCACATGAAATTATGAGGTCTTGAAATTAATGTTCTATTTATTATATGTCTTATGATTGGTATGAATTGATGTGAAAGTCATAAAGGATCAAAGTGGATAATATATCAACGTAAAAATAAAAATATTAAAAGTAAAATTTTTATGAATATCTCCCCTTCATAGTAAAAACTCTTAATACCCATGCTCAAAGAAAGGTTATGATCAATGACAGGATAATGAATTAAAGAATCCTTATGGAATTTTCCCTACTTTTTTCATTGTTTTTTCTAATTATTTTTTTTATTTTTCTAAAATTTTCAAAATTAATGCTTAGGATAAACCTCTCATCTACTACTTAATAACATATGATAAAAATAATAGGTCCCATTATAGTTATTTTTTATTTTCCCAAGTCACAACCCATTCTCTTCATTACATTTTTTTCAAGAATGGAATCAATAAAAATATAATGTATGAATCAAAAATAATTCTAAATACCCAAATTAGAACCCCCAAACATTTTACTTACAATTCACTACATGATTTATAACGTATAAAGTTTTTTATGGGAGACAAAAAGTTCTATAGCATACTAAATATGCTACATCAAGCATAATAGAAACACTAAATATTATTACATAAATGTGACTGATATAACCTAGTCACAAATTATGGGGGTATGAATTAGAATAATAAATTTATTAAAAAACTATATAATTATTCATAAATATTAATGTATTGGTAAATTTTTAAAAAATAATACCATAATTTTTAGTAATGTGATTTTACTCTTCAAAAAAAATTCCATCAAAAATGAGTTTTTATTCATTTTATGAGTACATATTGAAATTAATTTCAGGAAGTTATACAAAATATATTTGATAAAATTATTTTTAATTTTTAATTAAATATATAAATAAATTTCTATGGTGAAATTCTATGAATTTTCTGAGAAATAAAAAAAATTGGATCGTAAAATTATAGTTTTTATAAAATATAATATCTTTATGATATCATCACAAAACAATTGTGATGTAAAAAATTTATTAATAATATTTAATGAATCGTGTATGATATTATAATTTAATTATCATAAAAATATAATTTTTTAAATTTAAAAAATAATATAATTCATTAAAAATATGAAAATCATTCCCAATGTAAACACAGTGCTTCCATGAAATTGTTAAATCCAATTCGGTGACATACATCATATAATTGAGAGTAATAAATTCTATTAATTAAATAAGTACTAAATATAATCTATAAATTATGATATATATAGATAATTTGGTATTTGGGATTTATATTATAAGAGTCTTATCCAAATAAAAATGCAATTCATGCACAAGGAGAAAAAGTCAAATTATTAAATTCAATAAGTTTTCTTTATATGGATATGAGTAAATATACATAATAAAAAATATAAATGATTATCTTAAGAATGATTAATTTATTTTAATGATGTTAATTTATTCTTAATTTTCATATATGAAATCATTACCTTTAATCCATGGGTAACACTGACACATTCCTTGTGGAAGTATAAGAAAAAATAATAAAATGATTTTAACAACTCAGAAATTAAAATGGTAAGGGCTAGAATAAAATCCATAGCACTTTAAACGGCTATATGGTATAATTATATTTATAGCATCATCATCCATGGGACGAATTTAATAAATTTTGGAGCTACATAAAAGACATTATGTCAATTAAAGTATTTTATTTATTGAAAAGTTAATCATGTTGCACTATTGTTTTTAATAAGTATAATATTTTTAATATGTGATTATATAGAATAATTTTTTGACCAAAAATATTATTTATAATGATGAAATATTTATATTCGTCATGTTATTTTCTTAACATTTTGTGGGAAAAAAATAATTACCATATATTTTTTCACAACATTGATGCAGTAATTAATTAATTAGTGTTGAAAAGATAAATGATATTAAAAAAATAAAATTAATACAATTTTATATAATTAATGTGATACACGAATTTTATTGATGAAATTTGAATATTAATGATATAATAAAACATTTTGTTCAAATTAAACTTATTTTTTTATGTTTTTAATATTTAAGTAATGAATATAATTAAAATTGACAATAATGATATTTTATAAGATTAATATTTTATATAATTAGTTAAAATTAATAAAAAAAATAAATAATAACAATTGGGAAATAAAATGTTCAATAATGGAATAATATTTTAATTTATAGTATTTTTCACATACTTTGGTAGTAGAATAGCCTTATTGAATTTTAATATTTTGAGAAATTAAAAAAATGTTCACGCCTTCTCTTATAAAATGGAACTTTTTATTCTCAGTACTTCACACTTAAAACAATTTTTATTTGGAAAATAAAATTCCCAATCCTTTACTATTGTCAATCCCCATATTCTAGAGGTTGTTTTCATGAAGAACCCCAACCTTAGTGGTCTTAAGTTTGTATGAAAAGGAGATTGTGTAAAGAAGATGTTTCATTTTTGACCAACCATTTCTGTTTTGTTTATCCTTAAACATCCTTAAAATATTTTTAAAACATGATAAAATAGAAATTCCACTATCTTCTATATATTTATATTTTATAATGTCATTGGAACATCCAATATCTTTTTTAACTTCCATAAAATAGAAAAATAATTCCTCATTCATGTGTATGGTGGACCATCGCCTTGCGAACCGATGTAATTCATTTTTCATCACCATATCTCATGGATGAATTATAATAATAGAATTATTATTTATTGATTATATTAATGAAATATTTTTCATTATTAAATTAAAATCTATAATTTATTTTCTTAAATTTCCATGCACAGAAAAATGATAACATCGTTTCTATATAAGTGTGGACTAAAACCTCCACAAGAGTATGTGATGTGTTTTTCAGGACCCCATAACATGAATGATATATTTATGTCTATTTAAAAAATATGATATTTATGATACTATTATTATTTAAGAATAAAATAATACTTACATTATTTTTTTAATGATCATTAACATAGTTCATTTTTCATCAGCCAATTTAATGGATGGAATTCAAATTTCAATTAATGTATAAATATAATAATGATGTCATGAATAATATTATGGATGTGATTTAATTCTTATCTCTTTTAAAATAGTCATCCTACTAAATAAATTATATACATATTAACTGAATATCGTCAAAACATCTGACTTGAACATAAATAATTAAGTAATTACTATAAAATGATGATAAGTGGTATAAATGGAATAATAAACATGAAATTTGTCCTCAAAAAATTAAACAATTATCCAAATTTTATTATATGGTGTAACGTCTCTGGTTCTGGAAGCCACCTAGAGGCACCCCATACCTGGTAGGTCACATGGCCTCAAGTTTATTTCCTCGAATGCCAGAGGCCACCAACTAGCAGCGAGGGCATTGGGTGTCATAGTGGGGAAACTATGCCCTCTTTGGCAGGGTAACACAATGAAAGAAAACAATATACAATAGTGGAAGCAGTAATAATCTATACAAGGGTAAACATCGGAATACTGGAAAATAATAAAATGGAGCACACATATATATATATATGAATGATGCATGATACATATGTCTAGGAAAGCATCCAAAAAAACAACAATGCTGGAATACAATAGTACTAAACCAAATAAAAAACAAAGAAAATAAACAACTCCTCAGCATCGCAAGCCATATCTTGGTCCCATGCTCTCCAGCACCACATTCAATCAAGAACCTGAAGTAGAAGGGTGATTTCCCTTATCTATACCTACAACAATATAATTTGTTTGGGCCTAAAAGTATTACCCAAACATGGTGTGAGACTAAATTCCATTAAGAAACCACCAAAAGATCTATGCCTAAAAGTCAGTGAACATATATGTCAGGTAAAAATCAATGATACAGCAACAAGAAAGTACTCAACAATAAACAGTTCCACATATCAAATAAGAAGCTAATCAAGAAAAGTAACCCTCTGGGAAGTACACGCAGCCTATCCCCTCTCGTACAGTCATCAAAATATTTAAAGACTCTCTGAGGAGGCACTCACAGTCAATCCCGTTATTGTCAAAAGTGATTCAAGACTCTTTGAGGAATCTTACACAGTCAATTCCCTTTATAGTCTAAGGCAGTCAAGGACTCTCTGGGGAAGGTCACTCGGTCAATTTTCTTTATAGACTCAACTAGTCCTAGGCCCTCTGAAGAATATTACTTGGTCAGTTCCCCTTATAACCCAATGTGGTTCAAAGACTCTCTGATGAAGCTCACTCGATCAATTCCCCTTATAGTCTAAAGTGATCAGAGACTCTCTGAGGAAGCACACTCGGTCAATTCCCTTTATAGTCTAGTACACCATGTTTTCACGACCCTGTGTAAGTCAATGCGCATAGCATATGCAATACGGCCAAATTAAACATCAAGAACTACTTGTCCAATCGGTCTATAGCATACAATCATGTCAGAAAACATACACCCCACCCTACAACACTAGGCATGGGAAAATAGGCAAGGTGGCCAAAAAGGCTAAGCAGGACCAAATGGCCCTAAAGAGAACATGCATGAGCAACCACATCCAAAACATATCAATCAATCCTATTCATATTTAAATAACCTCTACTCAGGCATACTAGTACGGAAGAAAATCAACAAGGGTAAAATGGTAAACACACAATACCTCATTCATGGGTATTGGTCCAAATGGCACATAATACTCAAAGGCTTTCAAGGGAAAGGCACAAACCACCTATCTCAGTTTTGGAAGATTTATATAACTGAACTTAAATCCTTGAATTTCCCAAGAACACCGTACATATACAAAAATGCCTAAAATGTTAAACTGGGGATAACATGGAAAATAATAGAAATCAGGAAACAATACCCAAGATGAATGAAGAACTCACTGAGTCGATCCCAACGCAATCAACGGTAGTCGAATCCGAGATCGGACGGTGGCATGGGGGCTCAGTGAGGAATCATGGTCGTACGGGTTCTCTCTAATGAACGAAACCTAGAAGAAGAGCGTTCTTTCCATCAGACATGACCTCAGTGTGTTTAATGAAATAAAATACATGGTGTGTAATTCTGATGTACACGGTGTGTACTCAACTTATTTGTACTCTACTTTGGGTGGCCTCCAAGTCACCCCACATGGCCATGTGTAAGGCTGCTACAGGGCCAGCACATGGCTACCCGTGGTAACTGAGTACATGGCGTGTACTCATAAAGTACATGATGTGTACTTATGAAATTTCCAAAAACTCCTCTTTTTCCTCAAAAACACCAGAAAAAGGAAAACATACCTGAAAAGAAGATCTAGGTTCTTACAAACTTACCCCTTAATGAAATGTGTCCTAGAATTTCCCTAGAAAGGAGTAGAAGAAGAAACCTCGAACAGTTCCAACCACTATGCTTGTACATCAGCCTCTCTCTCCCAACTCTCATCTTGTACTCACCTATGCTACCATAGCACCCATACTAGAGGAACAGACCGACCACAAAGAACCTTCATACTATTATCAAAATTCCAGATAGGATGCTCCTCGAATGATGCATCCACTTCGAGCTCAACCTCCTCGGTTTGGAAGACATGAGACAGGTCTAAAAATTAACGTCGGAGCTGAGAAATGGGAAAAACGTCATGCATATCACGGTACCTCTGGGGTAACTGCAGCCGATAGGCTACCGGCCCAACTCTCTCCACAACCTAATATGGATCAACATACCTCAGCGAAATCTTACCCTGTCTCATAATCCTCTTGTGTCCCAACCTCAGTTTGAAACACTGTAAAACCTTATCCCTGACCTTGAACTCTAGAGGTCGTCTCCACTAATCATCATAAGACTTCTCTCAAGACTGCACTGTATCCATCCTCTTCCAAATCAACTCTATTTTCTCTGTGGTCTCCTAAACCAAATGAGGTCCTACCATAATTGCCTCTCATGCCTCCAGCCAACATAAGGGTGGTCGGTATGGCCTACTGTATAAAGCCTCATAAGGTTCTATCTAAATAGTTTCTTGAGAACTATTGTAGTAGGAAAACTCAAAAATAGGTATGTGATTCTCCTAAGAACCTCCAAAATCCTAAATGAATTCTCAGAGAATGTCCTCAAGCACTTGAATTGTATGCTGGAATAGGCCATCTGTCTGGGGGTGGTAAGTTGTACTCATAAGTACATGTGTTCCCAACGCCTTCTGAATCCCATGCCAGAGCTGAGAAGTAAATCATGCATCCTTGTCTGAAACAATGGAGTGTGGAACTCCATGTAATCATACAATCTCAGGAATGTACAATCGCCCCAGCTCATCAACACTGACGGTCTCCTTGATCGGTAAGAAGTGAGAAACCTTCGTGATTCTATCAATGACAACCCAAACTGCACCATTCCCTTGAGTCGGCCTCGGAAAACTAGTCATAAAATCCATCAAAACATCATTCCACTTCCACTCAAGAATATAAAATTGTTGAAAAAGCCCTGCTAGTCACTGATGGTTCGCCTTTACCTGCTGACAGGTGGAACGCCTCATGACAAAACCAGCAACACTTCTCTTCATGCCTGGACACAAATATTGACAGTGTAGATCACAATACATCTTGGTGATGCCAGGATGAACATCGAAAACTGAGGAATGAAAGTCTTGCATCATCTCCTCATGTATATCTATTGTCACCCATACATGCCCCTGGAAATGCAAGATCTCATCCTCACCTACTTTCCATCTAGGAATAGGGTTTTCTCCTGACACGCTTTCCTGTAGGACTAGGGATTCTGAGTCTTATAGCTGCCTCATTCGCACTTGATCAAGAAGAGTAGAGGTAATAGCCAAAAAGAAAGAAAAGTCTTCCCCTGTCTTCCGTGAACCTCCAAATTCATCTTAGAGAACATATCCATAAGCTTCCACTCACTACTAGCCTCGTAAACTGCATGTATCTGAGTCCTCCTTCTCAGCACATTAGCCAATGCATTGCCTTTTGCAGGCGTATATGCAAGCTTGAAATAAAAGGACTGAAGATACTCAACCCATCTTCACTGTCTAAAATTCAGATCACGCTGAGTGAAAATTTAATTGAAACTTTTGTGGTTAGTGAAAATCAAAAAATTCTTTCCCATAAGATAATATCTCCAATAGCCTAAGGCCTGAACAAAAACAACCAACTCGAGATCTTGTGTTGGTTAATTCCTCTCATGTGGCCTCAACTGCCAAGATTAGTATGCAATGACTCCATCTTCGTACATAATCACAGATCCCAGCCTGATACTTGATGCATCATAGTAAACAATATAGCTTTTACCTGGCTCTGGAAATACTAGAATCAGGGCCGAAGTGAGTCTATTTCGGCTTTTGAAAGGCTTAATCACAAGAATATGACCACAAAAACTTTTCACCCCTCCTAGTTATACCCTTTAGTGGTGCTTCTAAGCATGAGAAGTCTTGTATGAAGCATATGTAGTGTCCATCCAACACTAAAAAACTTTGTACCTCAATTACGTTCTTCAGTTGCACCCAAGAAACTACTATTCTCACATTCTTTGGGTCTACTGATACTCTTGTATCTGAGATAACATGACCTAATAAGTGAATCTGATCCATCTAAAAGTGACATTTTGAGAGATTAGCTTATAAATAATCCTCTCTCAGTGTACTCAAAATGATCTCAAGATGGGTAGCATGGTCGTGTCGAATGTGATAGTACACCAAGATATCGTCCAAGAAAACCACAATGAAAGAATCCAAATGGATTGAAGACTTGGTTCATCAGTTCCATGAAAACTACAGGCACATTCGTGAGACCGAACGACAAGACCATATACTCATATAGATCATACCTACTCTGGAAGACTATGAGAGGTATATCATATGGTCTAATGCGCAACTGATGGTAACTGAATCTCAGGTCGATCATTGAGAACACCCAGGCTCCTCAAAGTTGATCAAAGAGCTCATCAATCCTAGGAAAGGGATATAGGTTCTTGACTGTCAACTGGTTCAGCATTCAATAATCTACACAATGCCTGAGGGTACCATCCACCTTCTTCGAAAATAGGACAGAGGAACCCCAAGGAGAGGTACTGGGTTGGATGAAACCCTTTGCCTAAAACTCCTCCAACTACTTCTTAAACTTTTGAAACTCTATTGTAGCCATCCTATAAGGAGGAATGGACACTGGTGATGCTCCTGGAACAAGCTCAATAGAAAATTCTACCTCACGCTGTTGAGGAAAACCTGAAAAGTCTTCTAGAAAGACATCTCTGAAGTGATCCACCACTGGAGGAAATTTTAACTGTGAAGTCCCCTGGTCATCCAGATATAGACTTCAAATCTGAGTTGTAACTCCTCCCAAACCATGATACTCTGGTCCCACTTTACTTGCCCAGACATCCCATTCACCCTTATGATGAAAGGATCCACCCTCTGCAGATAGGAAACTCACCCTGCGGTGACAGCAGTCAACGACTTCCTGGAAGAGAACTAGCCAGTCCATTCTGAGAATGACATCATAGCATGTCATATCTTGGACAAAGAAGTCCCATAACAAGTGACACCCACCAACCTCTAGATGGGACTCCTTTCACTGACGTACAATCACCATTCTATTGCCCAATAGAGTGTATAGTGTCAAGATATCTGCTAAAGAAATGATGAAGAACCCAAGGCTCTCCAAAATAGAAACAGATATAAATCCATGGGAAGCCCATGCATCGAAAAAGAGAAGAAGCTAAAACTGAGGCTACTAAGATCGTACCTCGAACTGTAGAATTTATGGGATCCTGCTCATGCTGGGTCTACTCCACTGCAAAAGTCTAGCCTATACTATGTCCATATAGCCCTGCCTGAACACTTTGAGCTGATCAACCCTACTGTCACTGAAAACCGGGCGACTGTCTACCCCAGTCACGACCCCCACCTCATCCTGAATGCCTAGAAGAACTCCAGTTCGCTAACTGATGAGAAACTGGTGGTGTTTCTCCTGAATCAGGAGTCATAGAAGAACCCCTTTTACCAGCTGCTAGTGAGAAGATATGACAGAAGCAATGAAGATGGCCCATCTTGCCGCAAGATCGGCACCCCACCGGGTCTCTCAGGAAATGTGGCCTTGTATTCCCACTCCTCCTACACTGGTAGAATACCACATGGCTACTAGAACATGGATCCAACCTACTCTAATCACTTCATGCAATCTCCCTACGGCATATCCTATTATTAGCTAGCGGAGTAATAACTTTGGATACCGAACTGCCCTAGCTCATAGCTTCAGAATCCCTCATATTGTGCTCAGTGATTAGCGCCTAGTTGACTATAGAGGATATCAAAGTCAAACTAAAGATGGTCACCTGAGATCGGATGTCGTGCCTCAGACCATCCTCAAAATTCCGTGCAAGGAACAACTCATCCCCTCCTGGAATAGGCGTGAAATGTTGGATCTCTGTAAATCGAGAGGAATACTCCATAACAGAAAGAGTACCACGATCTAGACTCATGAACTATATGGATCGATTGTCCCTCAAGGTCTCTAGTATTAAGTATTCATAGAAGATGTGCTGAAAATCATCCCAAGCCATACTCTACTGGCGTCCTGCCTGTGAGATCAAATCCCACCACCTCTTGGTGGAGTCTTGAAGCATGTTGGTAGCAATCTTATCCCTCATCTCTAGAGGTATCTCCTGATGCTCAAAAAACATTAGCATGGATTCTAACCAAGAATCTGGAGCTGGGGGTCCTAAATTCGCTGAGAAAATAAGAGGATGGTGCAACTGAAAGACTTGCGTCAAATCAACCATCGATGGGGCAGGAGGCGGTGCTTCCTAAAGGTCTGCATCATCCTCATGAAGCCTTCCCTAAATTATGCATCAGCACCTGTGTCGGGTATAACAGTTGGTGCCAAGACCAGCACAACAGGAGGATCTGCTAGAAGTCCCAAACCAGGCATATCGGGTGTCTGATCACTACCTGGAAACTGGCGTACAACAAGATGACGACTCGGTGGCATGACTCTACAAGGTCAAGTGCACACCATAGATCAATATTATCAAGTACTAAAATCTAGAACCATAGAAGGGAACATGAGAAATAAATCATTCATGTTTTACAAAATAAGACTACACGGCGTGTACAATTCCTACACGGCGTTTTCCCTTAATCAATTCACATGGTCGTGTAATTCTTCCAAAACTGGCCATGTAACACCCAAAACACATGGCATGTGGTCATAACACACGGCATGTACTTGAATTTTCTTTTCCTGCATGAGTCTTTCTACATGGTTAAGCCACCGGACTATCCTAAGAAAAAAATACCTTGTGTTATCAAGATAGAAGTGGTGAGTACAAGATAAGCTTCACCTGGCCCGTGTTATTAGTGACACTGCATAACACACGGCTCACACCACATGGCGTGTTCCAGACAGACACAGCATGTGTGAGGAATGATAACACTGACATGTGTTATTCGCGACATGTCTGGGTACCTGGGTCAGACAACATGGTATGTTCGATCTTGACATGGTATGTATAGCTTACAATTTATCCGTCTGTGTTGTTAGTTACACGGGAGGACACATGGTCAACACCACACAGCATGTACAACTAGTACATGACATGTTCCCGCAAGAAAGTCTTTATCCCGTGTCTCTGCACACATGTCATATGACATGGTTAGAGACTACATGACGTGCACATAAATTACATGGCATTTACTTAATAAAAACAGTTTCTTCCCTAACAAAAGAACAGATGGCATGTACTTAACATCAGATGGTGTGTATTCTAGGGTTTTTCAAAAAGTAAGCCTCAGAAACTACTCTGGAGCCCGGATAACAATGAAATGAACATCAAAGTGCCAAATTCCAATCTGTGGGGGCTCATAATCCCTGCAAATCAAAGTTTGGCATCTTATACATGTTATAAACAAGGATAATAGTGCAATGATCCACCAAATTCTGGTCCATGAGGGCCCATAACACCTCAAGAACCAAAGTTTGGCGTTCATTCAAGAAAAACCCTACAGAATCAATGCTATAAAAAAATTAGGTATTCTATCAGGGAATCTATCACAATAGCATGCATATCTAGAACAACATCTATCACAACGACATGCAATTTCTAATGCACCCTAAATGGCCTGGAAAGAATACATGAAATGTGATTTCTAACAAGTGCCTATATGATGCATGAGACATCATACCCTCATCTCATCGGGTTGTGATAGAAATAGAACCTCAATAACATCAACTGTAACATCACAAAACATGTGAGTAACCCAAAGGTGAAAATCCAAACAACCATAACTTACAAAACCAGAAAAAAAAATTGCAATTTAACGAGGTAGATTGGATTTTCCCTATACATGGGTTAGCTACACCTGGTCATAGTTTATTACCAAGTACCAATTTTTTCATATACCTAGCCATAGGCTCCAAACAATAAGTCAATAAGAAAATAATTCCTCTGATAAAACTTTGTAACGTCTCGGTTCTGGAATCCACCCAGAGGCACCCCGTACCCTGTAGGTCACATGGCCTCAATCGCATTTCCCCGAATGCCAGCGGCTGCCAACTAGCAGAGAGGGACTTGGGTGTGATAGTGGGAAAACTATGCCTTCATTGGTAGAGTAGCACAATGGAAGAAAATAATATTCAATAGCGGAAGCAGTAATAATCTATACAAGATAAAAAAAGCGGAAGACTGGAAAATAATAAACAGGAGCACACATATATATATTAATGATGCATAATACATATGTCTAGGAAAGCTTCCAAACAAATCACAATGCTGGAATACAACAGTAACAAATCAAATACAAAATTAATCAAATAAACAACTCCTCAACATCACAAGCCATAGCTTGGTCCCATGCTATCCAGCTCCACAGTCAATCAAGAACCTGAAGTAGAAGGGCGCTTTCCCTAACCTATACCTGTAACAATATAATCTGTTTGGGCCCAAAATCATAACCCAAATAGGGTATAAGACTAAATTCCAGTAGGCATCCACCCAAAGATCTTGTGCCTAATAGTCAGTGAATATATATGGCAGTTAATAAGCTAAGATTCAGTAAAAAGAGAGTACTCAGCAATAAATAGGTCCACATATCAAATAAGCAGTTAATCAGGAAAGGTAACACTATGGGAAGTACATGCAGCCTATCCCCTCTAGTTTAGTCATTAAAATATATAAAGACTCTTTGAAGAAGTACTCACATTTAGTCCCTTTATAGTCCAAAGTGATTCAAGACACTCTGAGGAATCTCACACAGTCAATTCTTTTTATAGTATAAGGTAGTCAAGGACTCTCTGAGGAAGCTCACTAGTCCAATTCCCCTTATATCCCCAAGTGGTCTTAGGACCTCTAAGGAATCTCACTCAGTCAATTCTTCTTATAGCCCAATGTGGTTCAAAGACTCTCTGAGGAAGCACACTCATTCAATTACCCTTATAGTCTATAGTTCTCAAAGACTCTATGAGGAATCTCACTCAGTCATTTCCCCTTATAGTTTACTTCACCAGGTTCTCACGGCCATGTGTAAGTCAATGAGAATAGAAATGAAATATGAACAAAGTAAACCTCATGAACTACTTGGTTAATCACTCTACAACATACAAGCATGTCAGAAAACAAACACTCCACCCTACAACACTAGGTATAGAAAAATATGCAAGGCATTCAGAAAGGATAAGCAGGACAAAACGGTCATAAACAGAACATGCATGGGAAACCACATCCAAAACATTGCAATCAACCCTATTCATATCCAAATAACCTCTTCTTAGGAATACTAACATGGTAGGAAATAAACAAGGGTAAAATGGTAAATATACAATACCTCATTCAAGGGTATTGGTCAAAATTGAAAATAATACTCAAAGATGTTCAACGGAAAGGCACAAACCACCTACCCCAGTGTTGGAATATCGATATAAGTGAACCTCATGTCTTAAATCTCCCAAGAACACTGTATATCTAAAAAAATTCCTAAAACGTTCTACCGAGGATAACATGTAATGGAAGAGGAATTATGAAACAATGATCAAGTAGAAGTAATAACTCACTGAGGTGATCCCAACGCAATCAATGGTGTTCGAATCGGAGATTGGATGGTGGCTCGTGGGATCAGAGAAGAAGAACAGCCGTACAGGTTCTCTTGGATGAACGAAACCAAGAAGAAGGGTGTTATGTCTGTCAGACGTGACCCCAGGGTGTTTAATGAAAAAAATACACAATGTATACTTATAAAGTACACGGCATGTACTTTCCTTTTCTGTACTCCACTTTAGGCGTCCTCCAAGTCACCCCACATGGCTTTGTGCAAGGCCGCTACATGGCCAGCACACAACTACCGATAGTAACCGATTACACGGCGTGTACTCATAATCTACATAACGTGTACTTAGAAAATTTCTAGAAACATATCTTTTTCCTCAAAAACACCAGAGAAAAAAAACATACCTGAAAGGATGATCCGGTTTCATACATATGGTATGATAAATAATGTGTGTAATGATTTGGACACAATTTATGGTACTCTTTTACTAAAAACCTCATTTAAAATGTTTAATATATTTATTTTCTAAATCATTATCATTCACATCCATTTTTTAAAAATGATTTCTACAAGTTAATTTATATTGAAATGAATTTTTTAATAAGGGAATATTCTATTTTCACTCAAATTTTTTCAAAAATGAATCTTTTTTAGGTTTTATATAAGGGACATTTTTTGAAAAACCCTCTTTTTGGTTCCCATTTCAATTTAATAAAAAAAATTAAAGGGGCTATTTTTTTAAATTATATGTCATGAGAATCTTTTCCTACATTCATCACTCTTTAATTTTTTCATGTTTACATTATATTTTTTCATAGTTCTTTTCATGGAAAATGGTTTCATTATTATGCCAACAATTTTTAGAATTGAAATGTGATTTTTACAAGAAAATGAAATTTTGATATCCAAAAGTTTTTTAAAAATGGGTTTAAAATAGTTTTTAATGGTTTTATTCAATATATTGGCCTTGGATATTATTTATGATGGAGTTTCTTATATAGTATGGGGTTATCCTGTTATATATTATATGATGGGATAACCCTGATAGTGCCAAGTGATCCATTTATAGATTATACGATGTATGTGTCTAGACAAAACTCCAAAACATTGGTTAATGATTGTTTTCTCCAAATAATTTTATTAGAATTTGGCCATATGGTAACTCTTATTTGTTATTCATCTATATGGGTTATATGATGATGATTATAAGAACCCAGTTCTTCCTTTGAGGTATGGATATTTTATTTTCATTTTGTATTTATGAAAACTGGAGAAAAGAGGTTAAGGGTTGAATGCAAGAAAGTTAGAAAACATGACTAGGGGTTACACGCCCTGTAATCCCTATACACGCCATGTTCAAAAAGTCTACAGAACTCATAATGATGTGTAAATGAAGTCGGTGAAAGAAAGGAAAATTGTAATATACACATGGTGTATATTCACAGTACACACCATGTATTTTTTAAAAATATTTATAATGGGAAGTAGAATCATTTCATCATTTCAAAATAGAGGGTTCCTTGAGTTCTCTCAAGCAGCAGTGCTAGAGCTCAATTTGGCTTCCAAATCATCATCTGAACTATGATTCAATCATCATCAGATGCGTTTGAACACAATCGATAAGCTCTTGATTCCTATAGATCCATTATTCATGATTTATTATCTCGACTAATTTATCTAAGGTTGAACTTTTATGATCATTTTGTAGATATGCCCCATTATAGGTCAAATTAGAGGACATCGCTGGACAAGGAGAATTGTGTGACTATGAGGTATGTGCCCTTATGCCTTTTTCTAATTGTCAAGTTGATTAGATTTTCTGTAGTACTATGTGCCCATTTTTGGGTTGTCCCATTGAATAATAATTAACCTATGTTATTGCCTATTGTTTTTAGGGTAATTTTTTAGGTGATTAAAATATTTTTTTGGTTTTTCCCTTGATTAAGGTCCACCCCATATGTGTGTTTTCATTAGATGACCGTTTATGTCCCTTTGGCCTAGGATGCCTATGGGTATGCCTTTGATTTCCCTACCTTGGGTTTTTTGAAATACAGTTTTTTATATAAGTTTTTTTTCCCACATTAGATATTTGGTGGTTAAGCCTTCTGATAGATTGAATTGCATGATAGACTTAATATATGGATTGATCCCATGTGAGGTAGTATTGTTTAAACCATTTAATAGTGTAATTTACATGTATTTAGTGTTAGATGAAATGATCCCATGTGAGTATATTATTGTTAAAGCTCGGTAATAGTTTAAATTAAATGTGTTTCTAGTTGTGTTTTTTAACCATGTGATTAATTAAAAGGCCAAGCCTTATGAATTTGGTTACACTGTTATGTTCAAGTTGTGAGCGAGTCATAGGTGTAGCGGTCGGGCTTATGGAGGCTTCATTATTTTTCTATGTGAAACAAGGATCGTTAAGGGACTCCATGGAAGGACTCTATTGGATTTATTTATATGTCATCACTGATACTTAGGTAATATTTATATGACCACTAGTAACAGGCTTAGTTGACGTGGACTTATACAACACCTAGAGAAATACTAGGATTCTAGAGAGGTTCGATGGGATGGGATTTTATGATGTTGGTAGGTTTTCACCTAGAGTGATATAGGGTATCCAGAGAGGTTTGATTGGATGGGATTTTAGGTTGTAGATAGACTTTCAACTAGAGTGATTCTTGAATTCCAACTTAGGAATGTCAAGGTTAAGTTCGAGTTATAAATTGAGTATTTAAATGAGATGAATTATGATGCATCTACCATGCCAAATCAAAATCTTAGATTAGTTCTTCACTTAGTTATTTAGATTTCCTTCTATGGTATTTATTGTACGTTCCATTAATTTGGGGTTTTCGGGCTTAAGTAAGATACCAAGACTTATAAAATTCATTTTAATTGAATTAATTAATAAAAATTAAATGAGTACTAGTTCGTATATGTATATTGACATATGAGTACTTCCTATCTTACAACATTCATTATTGTACATTTCCTACAATATATATTCCATGATATACTACCATAGATATTTGGTGGTTTTATACTGTGATTTAGTCTCACATCCTATTTGGGTCATATTTTTTGGTCCAAACAGATTATATTGATACAGGTTTTGATAAGGGTAAGAACCTCTCTATAGGTACTTGATTTTCTATTAGGAGTAGGAGAGCATAGGACCAAGCCGAGGCTTACAGTGATTCTAAGTATCCTTTTATTTATTTTTTTAAATTTTGGTACTTGTATCATGTATTACTACACTGTATCTTGTTTTGGATATATTAGTAGAACATGTGACGTGCACCATCATCCTTTGAATGATATGATATCTGATTATTTATATTATCTATCTTCTATTTTTTACTTCTTGTGCATAATGTTACCACTTCTGCTATTATATTTTCATTATTTCCTCTATGTTACACTCTGCTAATGAGGAAATATATTCCATAAAATCACACCTATGCCATCACTTCTAGTTGGAAAACTCTAGAATTTGTGAAAATGTGCTTGAGTCAATGTGACCATCTGGGTACGGGGCACCTTTGAGTGGTAGGGATGTTAGAATGTTCTATCAGAGGGAGTTTATTTCTAGTTTTATATATTGTTTGGTGACATTAGATTGGGATAGGATGAAATGTAGTTGGGTAATAAACATGTCTTGGGTGTAGCTACCCAACATATAGGGAAAAGCTAAATAACATCAAATTTAATTGTGGTTTTTGGATATTGAGTTGTTATAGTAGATTTCATTTCACTGTTGAGTGACACACTTGTTTTGTGCTATTATAATTGAAAACATTATGGTTCTATTTTTTGCAACCCAATGAGATGAGGGTATGCCATCCATTTCATCATATAGGCACTTGTTAGAAATCACATGACATGCATTCTTGCCATGCCATTTAGGATCATTACAGATTTCATGCTATTGTGATAGGTACTATGATAGATATTCATGTTGTTCTGATTGGTGTATCGGTACATGTTATGGTTTGAATTAGATAGACAAGAAACTTTACTCCATGAGGTATATGAGGCCTCTTGGATTAGATTTTGGTGGATTATTTTGATGATTTAGACTGAATTCTATTAGGATGTGCTATATTTTGATGCCAAACACTGATTCGCAGGGAGTATGCCCCCCCCCCTGAATTAGAATATGGAATACCATTGGATTACTTTTTAAAGAAGGGGTTTCAAGGAATTTCCATGCAGTTACTAGACTTTATGTTCAAAAAAAATATATCATATCATGTGGTTCTATAAACACACACCATATTTTCTTTTGTTTGGGAAGGAAAACAAACTTTAACTACATTTCATGTACTCTGAGTACACATTTTGTAGTTAAAGATGGTGTGTTTAGCCTTGCGAGGAAGATCATGGAGCAATGGTCTTTGAGAAATACACATTTGTGTACTTTAGGTACACATTGTGTAGTGTTACACAGGCAGAACACATGTGGTTATAGCCATATAAAAGTGCATGGCCAGGAAAAAAGACTCGATTATGCGACCTGTATCAGTCAAACACGCCATGTACCTTGGGTGGTTACACACCCAAGCCAGTGGAAGTACATGCCCAGGTAGAAGATTACAGGTACACATCATGTATGGTTTCTACCCACTATGTACTCCTCTTTTTGAAATCATTGAACTTTTTCTTCTCCAATTTAGTTCTTAAACACTAGCATAATGAACATTGAATATGAACTTGAACTGAGGTGTGTGCTTGACCTTATAGATTCATGCCTCCATAACGACCTCCAGTTGTAGACCAAGAAATTGGTGATGATCATACCTTAGAGGTGGTAGGCCATGGGCTACAAGTGCATCCTCTAGTCATGCCAGTTGTTGAACCAACTGTTATACTAGATTCATGTGTGGATGCACAGTTCTGTGAAGGATTTATGAGGTTCATTAAAACCTTTTAGGGAGAACTATAGCCTTCCAAGTCTATGTAATAGATGATTCAAGTGTTCTAATAGTAGCATCTTCCCACATTTTCATGAGATAGATGACCATGAGCTACATATTCATGGTTGGAGGCGATTCTAATGATATTCAAGCATCTAGAGATACCTCACAAGAGGAGGTTAATTCTCATGATGTATATGTTATATGATTCCACCAAGAGATGGTGGGAAGTTATCACTCAAGAAATGTGCCATCAGGATATAGTATGTGGAGATTTCAGGACAGTCTTCTATGATTATTTCTTTCCCAAGTTGTTGTAGGCTGAAAGATCCTGAGATTTCATGCATCTAGAGTAGATAGATTTATCAGTGACGGAATACATGGACCATTTTACTATGATATAGTGTTTTTAACCAATTATGATGGGTGATGATGTATCAAAGGCTAGGTGACTTGAGGATGTTCTTAAGATCTATATCTGATCGCAGGTGAATGTCTTCCGGTTTCCATCTGTATCAGCTACTGTAAATCAAGTGTTAATTAACGAGCATTATTGGATGTAATCTAGAGGTGTGAGCCAAGGTACTTCATCACCTAGATCTTATAACGTCTCAAATAGTAGTAAAAATATTCATCTGGAGCTTTCTTTCTATGACAATATCCGTCAAAAAGAATCTTCAAGTAGCCAAGTGAGGTGATACCTATGCAGTAGGTTGGGGCATAAGTGGCCATAGTGTTCACAAGACCTATTCAAGTGTTGATATTGTGGAAATATGGGTCATCTTCAGTGCTTCTATAATGTGTTTCCACTGATATCTCATGAGAGAGGGTTTTCATCAACTCCACATTCAGAAACAGGGTTAACAGCCTCTCATCAGTCAGGGAACTTGAATGCATCAGGCCATTCAGTCCTAGGATATGGTCATGGCTATGGTATCCAAACCCCAGGATCTCAGCAATAGAATATTGGATCATCTCATGGTAGCTAAGTAGTTTCACGAGTCCATGGTATAGTTCAGACTAATACATTGCAACAAACCCAACATGATAAGGGTCCTTAGCTATCTACCATTAGAGGTACTACTCTAGTCACCTACATTTTTGATTCTTCATTTTTTGATATTGGGGCTTCACTTAGTTTCATATCTAGGATTATTGTGGAGATCTTTGGGATCTATGTTTTTACTTTTGATGATGTTGTAAAGATATACACTTCATTAGAGATTAGAATGGTAGGTGTGTGTCACTACAAGGATTTCCCCGATGAGGTTTGTGGGTGTCACTAATTATGGGACCTCTATGTCTTAGAGTTTATAGTCTTTTATTTCATTTTCATAATGGAATTATTGTTCTCCTTTAAATATTTTTTTGAATTATATCACCATGGGGAATTTTTTACATCACCAGAAGTGAGATCATTTCTACAAAAGGGTGAATCGAATGTCCATGCTAGAAAATTTGTACCTGAGCTTTGTGGGATGGGCGAGATGATAGCCTAGATTTCTAGTATATATCTAGATGACTAGGGAACACACCATATGTATTTCCCTCTAGTATTTGATCATTTTAGGTACATATTCTTTGATGAATATTCTGGTTTACTTCATATCATAGAGGTAGAGTTCTCCATCGAACTAGTGACAAGAACTACACCAGTATTCATTACTCCTTATCGGATGGCTGCAATGAAGATTCAAGAGTTCTATAGGTAGCTAGAGGATTTAGAGGCAGAGGGTTTCATCTGACCCAATACTTCCCTTTGGGGTTTTCTGGTCCATTTTTCAAAAAAAAAAGGCAGATGGTACCCTCAGTCTATGAATGGATTATTGAAAATTGAACCATTTTATGGTTAAAAACTTGTATCCTATACCACATATAGATGATATATTCAATCATATATAAGGATATATAGTATTATCTATGATTTATTTGAGATCAAGTTTTCATCTAGTTTGTGTTAGATCATCGGACATACCTCACAAAGCCTTTTGGAGCAGGTAAGGTTTGTACGAGTATTTGTTCATTTTGTTTGGTCTCACAAACGTGGCATCAGTCTTTATTGAACTGATTAACCAAGTGTTAGTTCCTTATATTGACTTGTTCATTTTGGTTTTTGTAGATGATATCTAGATGTATTCTCACAATCAACACGAACATGCCAAACATCATGAGATCATTTTGAATACACTGAGATAGCATCATTTATATGCTAAGATCATAATGTGTCACTTCTGTATGGATCAGATTCACTTCCTAAGTCACATCATCTCATAGAAAGGAGTATCAATGGACCTAGAGAAACTGAGAGCAGTAGATTTTTGGGAGAATCCCAAAAACATCTTTGAGGTCCTGAGTTTCTTGGTGTTGGCTGGTTACTACAGGCATTCCCTTGAAGACTTGACACAATTTGAAACCCAATTGGAAGGCTTGATTAAAAAGGGTATGAAGTATGTTTGGAAAGTTTTCTATGATATATCCTTTGAAGAACTGAAAGGGATGTTGACTTTAGTGGTGATACTAATTTTCTCAGAGCCAGGTAGGAGTTACACTATGTACTGAGACACATCAGGAATCGGGCTAGGATAAGTTCTTATATAGGTGGATCGATTCATTGCGTATAGATCTCTATAGTTAAGGCCTCATGGGAGTAATTACCCAATGCATGATCTCTAGTTAGTTGATGTTAATCAGGATTTATGATGTTGGAGACATTACATACTGGGAGAGTTTTTTGTGGTGCTCACAATCCATAAAATCCACATGTACAAATTTACATAGTGTAATCCAAATTTGAGGCAGTGAAGGTGGGTGTATAACCTTAAATCCTTTGAATTTAAGCTTTCATACATGCCTAGTAAGGGAAATTTTGTGGATGATGTTTTGAGGAGGAGGAATCAGATACATGTAGTGCAGCATTCCATTTGTGAGTGGCAGATTATGGCGTTGTTATCTAAGATGCCCTTGGAGGTGCAAGATAGTCCGAGAAAGACTTTTCTTTCATCCTTAACTATTACCTCCACCCTACTGGATAGAGTTAGGATGAGGCAGCACTACAATAAAATAGGTATATACCCAGGGTTTTGCAAAAAACTGTGGGTATAGGGTACCCCAATACCCACGGTTTTCCAAAACCGTGGGTATAGGCCACCTATACCCTTTTTTGTGCCAAAAACTATGGGTATAGTGTTCTTTTAATACCTATACCCAGGGTTTTGGAGAAAACCATGGGTATAGGGGATTTTCCAAAGGCCTATACTGATGGTTCATCAAAACCATAGGTATTGGGATTTTTTTGAAGACCTATACCCACGGTTCTCTAGAACCGTGGGAATAGATTTCCAGCGTTATGGTGGGAAAATAAAATTAGGCGGGACACGAAAAAAATGTGTCGGGAGGGCATTTATTCATGGTTTAGATTAATATATTTATGTAAATGTAAATATATAATATCAAAAACTCAGTTTCTTGGTTGGTAAATCATTCTCCACATCTGTTGTAGGTCACCGGTTCAAATCCCACTGGCTGTGTTTTTTGAATTTCAATACCCACATGGATTATATTTATATATATACACAGCTGTATTTAAATATAAAAATTATAATTTACAGCTCAGTTGGTATGTTGTTGGGGTGCGGCCGCGAGACTCTGGATGAGGTACGAGTTCGAAACATGTTAGGCATTTTTTTGGAATTTTAATACCGCATATTAAAATATATAAGCAGATACTTGTATATATAATAGATTGAAGTCATGGCTTGGGTGGTCTGTTGGTTGGGCGCGTTCGCCAGGCGCAGTGCGAGGCACGGGATCGAAACCCACTGGCCGCAATTTTTTGAAGATTAAATCCCCATGGTTCTCAAACCATGGGGTTAAAGTTGTGCCAGCGTGGCCACACACCTTCCACGATTCTTCAATCATATCCCTAAGGTTTCTCCAAACCGTGGGTATAGCCCGACCCCCCTATCCCAACACCATTCCAGCCCATGGTTCCCAAAACCGTGGGTATAGGGCAGTTTTCCAGTAGTGCAGTTGTCAGAAACTGAAGGCCTAGTTCTACAAGAGAGTGCTTCAGGTGAGGACCCTTATATTGGTTGCACTATAGGCAAGGATGAGTTTATGCGACTACACGGTTTCATATGGGTTTCAGAAGACATGCACGAGGAGTTGATGTGGGACATTCATGCCTTTTTATGGGAAGTTCATCTTGGCATCACCAAGTTGTATTTGGATTTACATCGTCAGTATTGGTTTCCTCATATGAAAATGGATGTAGTAGATTTTTTTATGAGGTTTTGCACCTGTCAGCAGGTGATGGTGGAACACCAATAACCTCATGGAGTTTTACTATAACTACCCATTACTGAGTGTAAATATAATTATGTCATGAAAGATTTCATGATGGGGTTATCATGGTCTCCATGAGGTAATTATGTTGTATGAGTTGTTGTTGATAGGCTCATGAATGTTGCACATTTCTTACCGACCAAGGAAACCATCAGTTTTTATGAGATTAGGAGGTTGTACATCAGAGAGATTGTATGATTTCATGGGGTCCCACATTCTATTATTTAATATTGAAAAGTTGGTTTTACATCTTATTTCTGGATAGGGATATATAGGTTTCTAGGTATATAGGTGATTCTAACAATATCATACCACCCTTAGATAGATGGCCAGTAAGAATGCATGATTCAAGTGTTGTAGGACATGCTTCGGGGATGCATCATAGACTTTAGGGGATCCTGGGAGAGCCATATATCATTGGTCTAGTTCACATATAAAAATAGCTTTCAGGATAATATTCATATGGTGCCATATGTGGCTTTGTATGGTAGACCATGCTAATCAACCATGTGTCAGCTAGAAGTAGGAGAGGCAACTATGTTGGGACCTCATCTTGTCTTGGAGACTACTGAATAGGTTCAGTTCATTCAGAAGAAGATGGCTACTATGTAGTCTCCTCAGAAATTTTATGTTGATCACCGCATATGACCTCTACAGTTTTATGTTGGGGATTGAGTTTTACTACATGTTTCACTAATGTTGGGTCATAAGAGGATCAGAAGATAGGGTAAGCTTACACTAAAATATGTTGGGCCATTTGAGATTCTGGAAAGGGTCAGGCCAATTGTCTATCGGTTGTATTTTCCACAGAGGTAGTGGGCTATGAACAATGTATTCAATGTTTCTCAGTTGTGTCATTACTTTTTCAGACTCGTATCAAGATTTTTAACCCAAGGAGATTGAGTTACAAGTTAATATGTCTTTTGAAGAGTATTTTATTTGAATTTTGGATCATATCAAGAAGGTTCCCAATGGCCGATATTTTCTTCTATTATGAGTGCCTTAGAAGCAAGGCTAAGTTTAATGAAATACCTAGGAGAGGGAGGTCGATGTATAATTTTAGTGCTCATAGTTGTTTGCAGATATTTCTTCACCACCCTTGGAAGGGAAATTCAAGGACGAATTGGTTTATGGGGGGATGTTTGTAAGAACCGAGTTTATCCTTTGATGTATGGAACTTTTCTTTTCTGTTTTTATTTATGAAAACTGGTGAAAAGGAGGATAAGAACTGAATGTAGTCCTGTTGAACAATGTGTCTTGGGGTTAAACACCATGTAATCCCAGTACACACCGTATATGACAAGTCAGCAGGACTCTTAACGACATGTAAATGAATTCAGTTAAAAGATAAAAATGGAATATAAACATAATGTATATTTTAAGTACACAATTTGTATGTTTTAAAAAAATTAAAATTGGAAGTAGCCTCATTTCTTCATTTCTAGACAGAGGGCCCACAACGTTCTCTCAAACAACATCATCGAAGCTCGTTTTGGCTCCCAAATCATCATCCAAACTCCAATTCGATCACCGTTGAATGCATTGGAATTCAATCTGTATGCTCTCAATTTCAATTGATTTGTTCTTTGTGATTTTGTCTCTTGATCAAGTTATCAAAGATTGAGTGTTTATGCTCTTTTGGTAGATCTACCAAGTTTAAGGTCAAATTAGAAGCTGACGCTAGACCAGGAGAGTTGTATGACTACAAGATAGGTGGTCTTGTGCATTTTACTAATTTTCAAATTGGTTATATGTTCTGGAGTGTCTCACATTCATTTTTTGTAGTGTCACCTTGATTAATAATTAACCTGTATTATTTACTGTTGTTTTTAGGGTAATTTGTTAAGTGATTCAAATCATGTTTTAGGTTGTTTCATGATTATGGGACACCCCATGGGTTTTTTTCCCTTGAAATGATATTTATATCCATTTGTCCTAGGATTCCTATGGGCCTACCTTTGATTTCCCTACTTTGGGTTGTTTGAAATTCAATTTGAAATATATGTGTTTTTCCCACATGAGATATTTGATTGTTAAGCCTTGTGATAGTTTGAATTTCATGATAATCATGTTATATGTATTGATCCCATGTGAGTTAATATTGTTTAAACCATGTAATAGTGTAATTTACATTTTTTTCGTGTTATATGAAATGTGCCCATATGAGTTTATTACTATTAAATCTCAGTAATAGTTTAAATAACATGTGTTGCTTGTTGTATGTATTACCAACGTGAGTAATTGAAAGGATAAATCTTATGAGGTTGGTCAGACTGTTATGTTCAATCCATTATAGAGCCACTGGTGTAGTGGTCTTGCTCAAGGAGGCTTTAATTATTTTTCCTGGTGAAATATGGATCGTTGAGGGATGCCATGGATGAACTCTATTGGCTTTGTTTACATATCATGAGTGATACCTAGGGATTTGTTAGAGTACCTCCAGTAACGGGATTAGTTCAAATGCACTTATACCACACCTAGAGTGATACCAGGATTCCATAAAGGATTCTCAAGATTGGCTTGTAGAATGTTGGTGGGTTTTCACCTAGAATGATAGTGGGTTTCCATAGAGTTTTGTTGGGATAGGATTATAGGTTGTAGATATACTTTCTCTTAAAGTGATACATTAATTCTATATTAGAAATATCAATGATGGGATTAGGTTATAAAATAAATATTTAAATGAAATGAATTATTTTTGCCTGCCAAGGAAATGAAGAATATTAGATTTGGCCTTCTCATACTTGTTTAGTTATCCAACTGAGGTATATGTTGTGATTTATTTTACATGGTGGTTGTCGAGCTTAGGCCGGATACTGATACTTATAAAATTCAATGTCATTGAATTAATTAATAATCATTAAATGAATGTAAGTGAATACAAGTTCTTGCAGGAGTATTTACTTTTTAGTACTTCTTGTATTACTACTTTAAATATTGTAAACTTATTTTTATATATATTTACTGATAAACTAGCATAGATATTGGGTGGTTTTCTTGCTGGGATTTAGTCCCACACATTATTTTGTTAATTTTTTGGGCCCAAACATTTTATATTTTTTGTAGGTGTCAATAAGGGTAAGAACCCTTATACATGTACTTGATTTATTGTTAGGAGTATGAGAGCATGGTCCAAGATGAGGATTGTGATGCTTCTGAGTATCTTTGGTTTTTTTGTAATTTGGTACTTGTATCATTTATTACTATAGTGTATCATGTTTTGGCTATTTTCCTAGAACATGTCACATGCAATAGCATCCTTTGAGAGTTATGATATCTGGTTATTTATAATATATGTCTTACATTGTTTACTTATATTGAATGATTTTACCTCTTCCTCTATTGTAGTGTTATTATTTCTAATGTGTTACACTCTTCCAATGAGGGAATAGTTTCCCAAATATCACACCTAGGCTCTCATTGTTAGTAGGTAGCCTCTAGAATTTGGAGAAATGTCCATGAGGTCATGTGTCTAACTATGTATGGGACAATTTTAAGTGGCATCCGGATTCAGTAAATTACCATGATGATGTACCAAGGTACGTACATAGATTTTATATGAATTATAAAATGTTTCCATGGAATTTTTCTGATTTTCAAAAGATAATATAATGATCTTTTTGGAAATATGATTCCTTTTTTATTGTAAAACGTATCCTTTTATGAAAATTTTTTATAGGTTTTCCTGGGACTAACATTTTTCTTTCTTTTCTGTCTATTTTTGAGCTTTTTGTGCTCACACCATGTTTTTAAAATATTTTTTATAGGTTTTATGTAAGAGTAGGGACATGGATTAGATCAATATGAAAATTTTGAAGAATTATAAGGAAAGGATACCATTTTTTATTTAAAATATTTTTTTTTACAAAATAAATTACTAAGTATAAGTGTCCTCTGGTAATGTATGGGTTTAATTTGTAATAGTTTTTACTAATTATCTAAAACTCTAAACTGAAATGATCCTTGAAATTTTAATAAATTTAATTATATTTTAAAACACTATAATATGAAATGATTAGGGCCAGGTCCTCATATTTGGCATCAGAGGAGGGTATCGATAACTTTTGAGACTAGGATGGTTTTAGTTATGGTTATACTAAGTGTTATGGATACCATAAGAGGTTTTAAATTTTATGTTTATTTGTATGTTCAATATCTTAGAAACCCCTTTTGAATATTTAAGTTATGATATTTTATGGTGACTGATGTTATTTTTATAGAAATTTAATTTTGATGTAATTATGGTTTATTACATTTTGGGATGTGAAATGAAAGGTATGAGATAACCTCATAGGTTTAAACATTTCATTAATTTTAAAAATATTAATGCTATTTTTTAGGATGTTTCTCATGTTTACGATAATATTATAGGGATTTTATTGATATATTTTTTTTGAAAAGGACAACTCATAGGTCAGAAAAAAACTCATCTCATCTGGTAATACTATTAGATTTGAACCAACAACCGAGTGGTGAAAATGGTGCATCACATACCATTAGCCTATGTGATGTCCTAGTCAGTATGAAATTATTTTATTTATTTAAACTATCTGATGAATAAAGGTAATTTTAATTTTGAAAACATATGTTTTATCAAATAGATAACTAAGGTTTTGGAAAATTATTTGGTAATTACTTGATTAATTTTATTATAGTATATGTTAACTATTTTGGGAAATTTATATGATTAAGTTAAATATAATACTATGAGATTTTATTTGAGGAATAAAATATTTCATTTTATTTTTGAATAAAATATGATTTTAATTTTGGATTTAATGTAATTATGTTTATTTATATAAATGAATATCATATCATGGATATTATCTAATTTAGGTGATTAAATTTTTTCGAAGGAGACATTAGGGGTGACTGATGTTATTTGAAGATAAATTTTAGGATTTTTATTAGAATACTTTGTGATCAAATAATTCAATTTTTTATTAAATTGTTTTATGAAATATTTTTGATGAATTTTATGGATGGTTATTTATTAAATGTTCTATATTGAGATTAGGTTATTATTGTTGAATTTTAGAGATTAAGGTTACTTTTCTTTAATTAATTTTTATTGTTTTTTAGATTTATATTATCATATCCTAACCATTTTGGATTTTTTTAAATTCTATTGATATGAGGAATATATTTTCATTTTTTGTATATTATGATCCGTTATAGTTTATTGTAATGATTCTGGATAAACAAAATCATCTTGAATACTCATAGTTTAGAGAAAAATATGATATTGTGGTGGAAATTGATTAAAGTAAGAAATTATACATGTCAAGTCAGTATATTTCATCATGTTCTTAGTCTAGGTAGAAAAATAATTCCTAAACATTAGGAAATTAATTTTTACCCAAAGAATAATTTGTTTACTTTTATTACCATGAAATCAATGATCTTTAAACCAATTATAGATTTATGGTTTTTTGGATGTTGGACATTCTCATTACCATGTTCATTATCACTCTAAATTTGTACATGGGTGTTATTTGTCTATTCTATATCCATGTTTTCACATCCCACTTGTTTTATCATAAATTGAAACCTAGTATGTGTTATCTTAGGTAACCTTCATACTTTCCTTTCTCTCTTTTCAAAATAATTCTTTATTGATTATTTTTATGATGTGTGTTTCAAAAAAAAGGTGTTCTAAAAAGTCAAACACTTTTTACCAAGGCTGAGTTCAAAATTTAAATGATGAAATTTTGTAAAGGGGGAGAAACTAGCATCATAATTTTTAAAAGGTAAAAACTATGTAAGATGGAATAAAAATACCCCACATTAAGCTTGATAGAACAACTTAATATTATTATTTAAATGTGAATGTTATAACATAGCTGTTAACTTAAAAGTTATTAATATGAATAAAAGATTTAGGAAATAAATATATCGGTCTTACAAAATATAATTATATTGGTAAATTATTAGAAAATAATAATATCCATTTTAATAAATTCATTTCACTCTTCAGAAATAATATGTTTTCTTTAAGGAGTTTTCCCACTTTTTATGAGTGAATATTATAATTAAATTATAGAAGTATTAGAAAATTTATTTGATAAATTAATTTCATTTTTGAAATAAACATATCAAAATTATTCTATAGTGATGTATTGATATTTTTCTGAAAAAATTAAATTTGTTTTGAATGGTAAAAAATATAGGACTTTATAAAATGTATTATCTTTTATGATATCATCATGGAAAAAATATGATATAAATTTTTTTTATACCCATGCATTGACTAATTTATGTTCTCATATTATCATGATGAAACCAAAATAATTCATTAAATATAAATTATAATTTATTTCATGATAGATATGAAAATCATTTTCAGTGCGGACACAGTGGTTGTGCAGCACTGTAAAAGTCCATTTTCGTGTCTTAGAGATTATAATTTGAGGTCAAAATTCTTTTTAGGACCTTTTTCTGAAATATCATGTATAATTTTTTGTTTACACTGATACATTAAATTTTTTAAATTTTATAAGAATAGTAAAATCCAATTAATAATGCAATGCTTGTGTAAGGAAAGAAAAATTAAATTAATTAGTTAAATATGATATCTTGACATAGATATGAGTAAATATACATAATGAAAAAAATATAAATGATTATATTGGTCATAATTAATTAATTCTATGATATAATTTTATTTTTAAATATTATTTATTAAATAATAACATTTATTTCTTATGAAAAACAAATACAGTTTTTGTCAAGTAGAAGAAAAAAAATATGATTTTAAAACATGTAAAATTAAAATTATAAATACTATAAAATAATGAAAATGTTATCCCATATTCTATTGGATGAGTTGTTTTTTACCATAACCCTCCATGAGTCAAATTTATGTCCTTTTGAAGTCACTTGGATAACATTAAGTCCTTTATAGTATTTTATTTAAGAAAAGTAAAACATATCACACTATTATTTGTAATATTTAGAACATTTTTAACATATGTTAATTTATAATATATGTTCGAACATAAAAATTATTTTTTAAATAAAAAATATTAATTTTCTTCATGTTCATTTATTTTTAATTTTTAGGAATTAAATAATTACTTCAAAAGATTTCACAGCACTGATGAAGTGTTTATTTAATTAGTAGAAAAATAAAATACATGATATTAAAAATATTAAAGTAAATATAATTTTATAGAATTAATGTTATCAAAAAAATATATAAAATAATTTAACATTTTTAGGATGTAATAAAATATTTATATCAAATTTGAGTTTTTATTTTATTTTTTCTATGTCCTAGTAGTGAATAGAATTAAAATTGACGACAATGATATTTTATAGAATAAATATTTTATTAATTTATTTATAAATGATTAAAAAAATTAAATTATAATAATTGGTATAATATATAGTATAAAATAAAATCCCTTGTGAATATATAGTCCATTTATAATCCTTTGGCACTAGAATATATTTATTTTATATTAATATTTTCCAAAATGTGAAGAATATCCCACCCCTCTCTTAAAAAGGGAACACATTATACTCAATAAAACACACATAAAAAACCTTTTGGTTTGTCCAATCCCATCCAAATTCCTTTCCTAGTGTCCCTTAACACATTATTGTGTTTTTTATTAAGTACAACACTAACCATAGTTGTCATAAGGTGTTAAAAAAAGGAGATTTTCTGAAGAAGTGTAACATTTTTAGTCGATCATTTTTGTTTTGTTTATTATTTCACATCCATAAAACATATTAAAACATTAAAAATAATAAATCCAGTATCCTAAATATAATTATATTTTATTATGTAAGTTTAGTGACTTATATCCATATCAACTTCCATAAAATGGGGAAATAATTCACCATTCATGTGCATGATAAACTATCACCTCGTGGACCATTATAATTCATTTTCCAGCATCATATCTCATGGGTGAATTATAATTATGGAATTAATGTTTATAATATGATATTAATGAAATATTTATCATTATGAAAATTTTATATATCATTTATGTTGTTAGATTTTCATGCATAGAAAAATTATAACGTCTTATGTGCAAATGTGAGGACTACCACCTCCACGATATGATGTGATTCATTTTTCATCACCACATCACATTAATTATATATATAAGTATATTTACAGAATTAATATATTATTTAATGGTTTTATATAATTATTTAAAAATAAATTAATTCAATGTTTCTTTTTGTAATGATTTTTTGAAAATAGAAACATTACCCATGTGTACATATGGTCTACCAACTCCATAGTTGTGACATAGTTCATTTTTACTAAAAAAAATTAATGGATGGATTAAAAAGCATAATTGATGTAAAAAAATGATAATTATTTCATAAATATTAATCTATGTATGATTTAGTTCTGATCTCTTTGACTATCTTCAACGTACCAAAGTCATTCTGGACTTATGAATAGGATATCATGAAAACATATGTTGTGGACATTAATAATTAAGTAGTTGTTATAACATGATGATAAGTGATATAAAATTAATAAAAAACTTTAAAACTATCCTCAATTAAGTAAATAATTATCCTAAGATTATAATTAATGAATATAACTATTTTATGTGATGATTTGGACTCAAGATAAGTGGTTCTTTGACTAAAACCCCTCATTTTAAATTTTTGAAGATTTATTTTATAAATAATTCTCTTTCTTGTCCATTTTTTTAATATTAATTTTATGAATTTATTTTTGGTGACATAAATGTTTTAAAATTTTAATTTTTCAATTTCGCTCAAAAAATTCAAAAAAAAACTATTTGTAGTATTTGTAACATACTTTATATTAAAACCCCTCTTTTAAGTGCCTCTTTCATTTTTGAAGTAAAAAAACGTTTTTAACTAATATAACATGAGATTATTTTCATTACATCATAAAAAATTAATGATTTAATTATTCCTTTTTAGGTTTTCATAGTACTTTTAAACGAAAATTGATTCATTATTATGAGCTCAATTTTTAGATTTTAAATATCATATTTACATTAAATGCGTATTTTGATATCTGATAGTGTTTTACAAATTTGTTTACAATATTTTTCATATGTATTAATCATGATATGTTTTTTACATTAATTATAATGGGTAAATCTAGATAGCACGTGGTGATCCTATAACATCATATATGACGGGTGTGCCCAAATAGCCCTAGGTGAGCCCATTATAGCTTATAAAATGTGTTTGCCTTTATAACTCTTCAATGAATTGGGAAATATTTCTTTTCTCCAAATAATTATACTATAAGTTAGCCATATGGTTATTCAATATTTTAATTTTTTCATACGTGTTCTATGATAATGATTTCCTAAGAAACCTATATGAATTTTATATGGTTACTACTATATTTTAATGGATAACATCTTATTTTCAAAATGTTATATAATTATATTTTTGAAAATATGATCTATTTCTTTTGGAAACAATGTATATTTTTTAGGATTTATTATGGGTTTTCACTGGACTATTAGTTTTCATTCTTCCATGTCCCTTACTGAGCTTTTTGGGCTCATCCCGTGTTTTGAAAATATTTTTTATAGGTTTTAAGGAATTGAAGGGACAAAGATAAGTTTAAGATGAGTATTGTGAAGAAATATATTGAAAAGAAACCATGTTTCATTTTAAAAAAAAATTGTTTGGTGAAAAAATTGGTATTTTGTATACATGTCCACTTGTAATGTATGGGGTTACTTTGTAAAATTGTTCTCTAATTCTATAATACTCTAAACTAAAATGACTCTCAAAATTTTAAAAAAGTGAATTCTAGTTCAAAAACACTTTAATAAGTTATGAATAAGGCTTGGTCTTACATCCTTACACCTTAATTTTCCTCACCCCCAAACATCAACATTAAAATATTCTGAAAAAATTCTAAGTGGAGTGTAGTACTGGATATAAATGGAATTAAATCCCCCTCATTCTTATCAAGGTCATTAATGGTTTATATGGATAAATAAGGATAATATTATAATAATTTCTCAATGATAAGGTTTTATCAATAAAATTTTATCTATCATTTTAAATGATTTATTAAATAGTAATATCTTTTAAAAGTAACCATGAATGTTATAGAAGGTGACATGCCCCAAGATCACTCATAAAATATGCTCAATATATAATATAAAGTATTTGGCATTGAAATCCTCTTGTAAAGGGACATAAAATTTGTGAAAATAACTCATGGAATTATTAATAGTAATAAGTCAATCAAAACTAATTTTATAAATTCAATGTGTGAAAATTAGTATGGAAATTTCATTTACATGAATTCACTGATCCCTAAAAAAAATGTGTTATCATTTTAATATCTACGATTCACTCTAATAATTCATTTCAACACAATACACATTTAATATCATTATAACTGAAATCTAAAACATGACATAGAAGGCTTCCTAATAAACTCAGGTATTCTAGATACTTCAAGTAAAGAAATAATTTTAATGAGGGTATACAATTTCCATTTTTACATAGGAGCTATAATTTTTAGTTTAAAAAATAATTTCAAAATGATACAATAATTTTAATGAATAAAAATTGATAGAATAAAATCTATGTTCACATGAATCACTTTTTCTCCACTACAATCTATTTTTTTCAATGACTTCTCATCATGTTTATCTTGAAAAAGAACTTATTACAGAGTAATAACCATTATTTTATAACTCAAAGGGATTAAGGGAATATGTGACTTAGTCCAAAACTATTAAATAATTAGAAAACATTAAAAATAGGGTTACCTTATGGAATCATATTTTGTTAAATTTGTTATCTCATTCTAACATCATGATAAGAAATCAACATATGGGTGAGAGAATATCCATCTCCTCCACTGGTTCTTGGGTTAGATTAACATGGAACACCATCATATTTTGACTATTGATAGTGAATTGGTTTCCTCCATCTTATTTACTTATCTGAATGAAACCAAAGAGATAAACATGAGTATAAATAATAGGACATTCCAAATTGAATGAAACTTACCTGGAAATAACTTCAATCAATAATTTTAGTGAAGAACCTGATCTCCCTATTGAAAGTTATTTTTTTGAATCATATTTCCATGGGCTATATGGGTTCTTTCCTTTTAAATTCTAGAGTTTTAAAAAACCTCTCTTATTATTTATTCAAAATCATGTAAGAATAGTATTCTCTCTTTTCCAAGAATAATCAAATACAAATTAATCTTTTTAAATTCCCAAAATTCATATTTCTCTAGTTCTACAGATAGATGATAGATTTTCCTATAAATAAATCTATAGGGGATAATTTTTTTGCAAGTATTATAGTAGTTCCGGTATGCCCATAATGGGTTTTCAAGCCTAATACTCAAGTCCTGCTTGTTATTATTAACCATTTTCATAAATATACCTTTAATATCCTAGTTATAAAATTAATCAATTCAATTTTTTATGGGTGGTAGGTTGTATATGTCTTATGGTGTACCCAATAATTCTTAAAAAATCCTATATTGTTCTATAGAAAAATTAATTCCTCATTCGGTGATTACTTCTCTTGGAAATTCATACCTAAAAAAGATATTAGACCCAAAAATTTGGACATAAATTTTTCATAATATTTTTATGTGTCCTTTTACTAAACCCCTTTGAAGACAAAATCAATAATAAGTAGTATATAATAATTCCATAAATACATGGGAAATGATCCCATAAAATAAAATCCTAGTAATTCAAATAATTCACAAAAAATGATGGGATTTTGATTCATTTATTTTCTTTTCAAAATATTTCTATAAAAATAAAAAAATCACAGTTTTTAAATTATATATTAGAATATTTTAATAGGTATTTCCGATAAATTCATTATTGTAATACTTCTTTAGTTCTTCTATGTGGTTAAAAGTGGAATCCACAATAAAAAATATGACATAATTCAAATACAAATTCAATTTCACATGCAGTTAATCACCTCATTGTCAATTTTTCACTATTGTTTTTAAAAAAAATGGATCCTCCCAAATTTATAATCTAGCTTCAAACTTTGGTTTGTTCTTTAAATTAGATTTAAGGTGATGTGGTATGTGTTATATTTATAAATAATTTACTATTTTATAAAACCATATTACTTCACTATCTATGATTCATAGTTGATCTCCTAGTATGTGGTCATTAAGTGGGTTTGTTTTTGGAATTTCTTTTTTATTATTATTTGGATGTCTGTTAGTCTTATTCTCCACCTGATTTTCAGCTCCTATTTTTTCTACGATCCCTATGTTTAAATCTTGTATGATTAATATCTAACTTACTAACCTGTTTTTGGAATCATCTTTCTTCATTAAGTACGTATATTCTTCATGATCTGAAAATATATAAACGTATGTTCTAAGTAAAAAATATCTAAATTTATCTAATGAAAAAACAACAACATTGAATTATTTTTTAGTAGTAATGGAATTAATCTAAGATAAATCCAATATTCTCATGTAATAGTTATGACTT
This sequence comes from Viscum album, assembly GCA_963277665.1. Lineage (NCBI taxonomy): Eukaryota > Viridiplantae > Streptophyta > Magnoliopsida > Santalales > Viscaceae > Viscum > Viscum album. The sequence goes on along the minus strand of OY728131.1, from coordinate 776,662,270 downwards.
GCGGAATTCCTTCAATAAATTATAAGAATACTTCTTTCACATCTTGGTTTAATTCATCACATTGAAGTTTGTTTTGTTGGGATTTTTTGGCATGGAATGGATTTCACTCATTGTGTTACAATTGAAATTTTTTCCAAAAACTCCCAATGGTTCCCCTACTCATGGCTGGGCATGGAATATCATTCCAATGGCCAGAAGTCATCTTGTTTTTCAGGCCCTACGACTCTTGGGGACTCACATTAGTCAAGAGGATGGGAGGTATGTCTCATCGCACCCTTTTGGAAGGAATAATTTATTACTATGGTACTATCTTATAGATTTAATACATGTTCGTGAATCTCTCCCTAATCTTGATGCGGGACCATTTACCCTAAAAAAATGGATCTGGGTTAACTCTCTTTTATATGCCTGTGACTGGGATCTCTTCTCTGAATCCACCTATATGTATCTAATGTTCTTCATCATTTTCAAAAAATGTGTGGTCTCTAATATGTTGAAACCATATGAACAAGTGTTTTGGGATACGATTTTTCCTAATAGTGGTGGTTGGTATTCTATGGATGGGATTGATCTATTTTGAGGTATCTTACATTTCTTGGTTATTACAGGATTCAAAACCCACAAAGTTTTGTTGATCAGTGCAGTTTAATGTCATGAGGTACGAAATAAAATGGGGGATATAAACATTCAAAATATTTGAGCTCGATTGTTGAGGATACACCCTATATATCTTAGTTATTGGTGGAATTAGATTTATCATAGTTCTTTAGTGTTGGGAACTATACACTAAGGTTTCCATAGTGAATGTGTGTTTGATGCCTAATCAGGTATTCGTCACATCCCACTAATCCCATGTGATCTATACTCATTGTGAGAAATAAGGGTGTATAAATGGTTACCCTCATGGTATATGAATATGGGATTGTATATTGGGGAAGTCTTTGGACTGTTCGATGTGGAGCTCGGGTCTTTAGGGAGGTGTCCTATGGATCCCAGTTATGGTGGGAACTAGATTCCTCGAATTTCTCTTAATAGATATGGGGGATTATATAATAAGGCTTCCTTGGTGTATGGGACTTCATATCTGGAAGGTGTCACATGATCCTATTGGCATACCCTCGATGTCATTGCATGACCTGGGTCGACACATGTGGAGCATGCCGTGAAAGACATGGTGGTGTGGTATGTGGGGTGTCGTGTCTCGTGTGTCGTGTGTCATGTGTCTTGGCCGACTCCTTGGGGAGACATCATGGGACCTGGCCAACATGTCTAGGGGGTGTCACAAGTCTTGGCTAAAACCTTGGGGTGACATCATGGGACCCATCCAACATGTCCATGGGGTACGATTTGAGAGCTGAACTGTCATGTCTGGATGTGTCAATGAGACTCAGCTGACAATAGTGGGTGTCATTATATGAGTCATGTGGTGCATCCTAAGAATATCTCAAGACTTGGGTGAAAAAACCAAAGGGTTTGCAGGATCAATGTGGTTCCCATGAAGGGTTCGTAAGACTTATCACGGCATTTCTGGAGAATTTTTCATATACCAGATAAAACATTGAAGAGATGTAGTGAAGTCTAGGTGGCACAAGTTGGTAACAACACGTGTTCTTGATTGACACGTGTGAATCATGTGAAAGTCCATGATCATGTTTTTCTATTGGGTCTTCCACTTTAAATCATTTTTTCATGTATTTAATGTGCCTTGGATCGGTTCAGTGTCAATTTTTTTTGGGTCTCATGTGATCAACAGGACATGTGATATGGTCATCGCATGTCTTCATGAGACGTCATTTATGTGATCTTTTATTGATCCTATGGAGGGATTTATTCATGGAACATTACTATTCAAGAAATCCACCAGCGTATTACCTAGTAGAATGTCGACCAGTCACCAAACTAGATGTGTGCAGAATCCCAAAGTTTGATCGTCGATGTGTGTAGAATCAGTTTTTATCCAAACGTTTTATGTATGATCAATCAACCAATGAACCAACCATCCATTTTTTCAGGATATAGTATAGAATTTATAGGTGTATCCATCCACATACTCACTTTTTTGTGTGGGAAATCTGGAGAGAGTGTAGGCTGGAATTGACATAGGGTCTGACATTACGTAGTTTCACGAGTCTCTATGGTGGACTGCATTAAAGGCACCACCTGATTTTCAACGACCATAATTCCATGCTTTCATTATCATATTATTGCTATATATTGATAAATTTCCCTTCAAAATACATCCATGACATCATTTTGATGTTTCCAATGATGTAACATCATGTATTTTGAACTGGACAATAAAGTGAATGAATTTAAATTTTTTATTAGTTGGGTATGTCGTTTATAAAACTGAGCATCAAAACTCTTATTTTTCTTAGTATTTACATTGAGAGGTGTTTTTCATTTAAATTAATTAAATTAGTTAAATTAGATTCTAAATGGAAAATAATGTAAATGAAAATCAAATGGGAAAATAATAATAATGGTTTTAATGATAATAATAATATAATTATTATTATGATTTCCATTATTATTATTATAGATTATTATTATTATTATTATTGTAATGATAGTGGTTATTATTGTTTTTATATGTTATAAATTATGTTAAGAAAAATTAAAGGGGGGTTCCTCCCTTCTCCCCTTCTAGGTCATGTGACCTGGTCCCCCCATCCCCCTATGTTTGCACGACACATCCCACCAACCCCCCCCCCCCAACCCTAGGTGCACAAGCCTTCCTTTGTTCTATATCCACTAATAGAGCACCTCCCCATGGACGGATCTTCTCTTAGTCATGAATCCTCCAAGCTGCTATTTATAGAAGGCACGCAACCCACTAGTGGAAACCCTTGGCCATACAACCCTCCTCTCTATAGATTTCTCCTAGGTCAGTTCTTTAGGTATTTCATTACCCATAAACTCTTATCTAAAGTGGTTCATCATTCTTCCTATTCCCCCACATTTGACTCTATCAATTTCCATTTCATCATGGACCGATAAAAAATCAGCCAAAACCCTAGGTGGAGGGATAATCTGAATTTTTTCTTCCTTTGATAGTGTGTGAAAATGATGTATCAGGACCTGTTGGTCTATGTTCCAGCAACCTTCACCAAAGGCGAAGTGGTTAACTTTGATTTAGTCCTCCCACCCACAATTTTGAGTAATGTTTCCATCCATTCTTCTTGTCACTTAGTTTATGTTTGGGAGTTTTGTAATTTATTATTCATGGGTTACTTTTTTGTAGTGCATTGGATAGTGCCGAATGGTTTAAGGATGTCTCATCCCTTCTAGGTGAGGCTTTTTGACTAATTCTTAGTTTCGCTTAGTTAATTTAGGGTCTTCAATGTGTTTTTTAGTCTCTGATAATTTTAGTAGTTAGTTTTGTTCTACTTTAATGGGGCATGCATGCATGTACAAATGATTTAATATATATATATATATATCCTCTCTATACGTATTCCCTCATGGTGTGGGTAATACGTGCATAAGGTTAAGGGTATATATATATATAGGTATGTGCATTCTAGTAAAATATTCTAGATAGAATGTTCCAAGAGATGAAGGTTTGGTTTGGTTCTTCTGTGATGTAGAGTTTCTCTTGCTTCCATATTTAATTTAGTTTTATTTAGAGCCTTTGGCGTTTATTAGATCCATTTTTATTATTGTAGCATGTTTTGGTCATCATGGTGTGGGTTCGATTCATCAACAGCAAGGACCTAAACATATATACATGGGTAATTCAGTATATATATATATGTGTGTGTGTATACTACTTGGACATATTCCCTCATGGCATGGGGAATATGTACTTATTTAAAAGGGTATATATATATATATGAGAAAAATTATATGCAAGTAGGTAAATTAGTCTCAGGAGGCCATCATCAAAAGATGCTTATTTTGATGTAGTTCCCCTATACCTAACCCTTTAATATGAATTTCACAATCACATGATGGTTTTCAAAAAATATTCTATATTTTTTTAGTATATGTATATGTTGTGAAATCTAGTTCTAACTGTTATAAATAGTTTTGCATTGTTTTACATAATCTAAGTTCCCAATGTGCATTTCTTCCATTGATATATGCTCCCGACCATGTTTAGAAAATTTAATACCATTATAATTTTCAATTGGTTTTAAAATGATAAATCTTGAAAGTGTATTCCCTAAATGATTGGTGTGTATGTTTATTGTGAAAGTTTATTTTTAATGAGGATGGGTAGGTTTTTGATTTTCATTAAAAAAAGTGAGATTCCTTGATTTGGTAAGTTGTGAAAGATGTATGGACTTTGATGTGAATTCATGGATAAATAGTTTTTTCAATCCATAAATGAGTTTATTTGATTTAATCATGATTTTCATGTTTTTTTTAAAAGTTTGGTACCTTGTTTTTTTAATTTTCTTTTCTTTTAAATGGATTTGGAAATGAAAAGTGTTGGGAAAATGGAATTTTTCTAAAATTACAATATTCCTTTAAAATTAATTAGTCACATTGGGCTCATGGAAATAGTTTGTGAAAATGTAAAACCCATCTTGAGGAATTCTCCTACATGTTTGAGAATTTTTATATAAGTGTTCATTTGTTGGTTTTTTATGTGTCGAGTGAAGAGTCTTGTGTTTTGTTGTGTGACTTATAAAGGGGGATGCGCTCAAGGAGGGAGATCAATGGTGAGAGGTTAGATGTGTTTTTATATAAATAAAATGATAATTTAATATATGTTTTCTTGATAAAATCTCACCTTGATTTGAAATACAGAACATGGGTAACCATGGGTACCTAGGTGGGCACACTAGGACTAGTATGCTAGATGATTAGGAAGAGGTCCATCCATGTTTCATCTAACAATACTGAAAACTACGACACTGACAAAACATTATGATTATTGGAGATCACTAGGTTATGTGTGTGTTCCCAACTAGTGTCTCATGGTGGAGAACATAGTTGGTTGTGGTTTTTATACCAAATTTCACTGAGGTATGATGTTTCTAGGGTCTCATTTGTGATAGTTGCCTATAGGTATTGTCCTTGGTTCTCACTTATGAAATGGTATTTGTGAAATGATTTACATTTTAGGTGCTTCAAGTTTGTTTTCCCCTTGTATGAATTAATTTTATTAATTTAAAAAAAAAATCCATTTTAAAATGACTATGCATGCTTGTAAAAATATTTTGGAAATGTTAAGAGAAGGGAAACGTTTTTATTGGGAATGGATTACCTAAATCTATAATAATGGTAGGTATTATTTTAATGGGGTTTTATTTTCAATATAGCATGATTTGAGATTATTTTTAAGAGTAAGGTCATAGGGTGTTGTTTATCCTTGGCATTTCTACTCATCTTCTAGGTGCTCATGCCTACCTTTTTTGTTTCAGTTTCTTGTTCTTCTTGTTTGGGTATCTCTTAGAGTGATTATAATTTTTTGTTCCATGGTGACCCACGAGGTCACATGAGGTATGTTTTTCTGCTTATTTTTCTTTTATTTCATCTTCTAGGATTTTTTTTGTTTTGTTCAGTTTATATTCAGTTATTTGTATTTTGTTTATGGGATAAATTGTTCCCAACTATATCATTTTGGGGCCAAGCATGATTTTCCCACCCATGGGGATCGGGAACACCTTTTAGGCCTCATTAAAGATCAACTTGAGTGATTGGATTAGGAACGACCCATGCTGGTTTGAAACAAAATGTTATTAGAAGAGGTTGTCCCATGTCCTTTAGGGATGTCTGATAGTTTGGAGTTAGGATTTTCAGAATCTAGGTGTTCAATTGTGGATATGTTCTTTATCACCATTTATTCAGAATGACAATTGAATTTCCAAGGTTTTCAGGGTATAATTTCCATGAAGTCCGTGCTTGGATCTGTGTTTTTTTAGTTCCTTAGTAATTTTCATGTTTTTCTGATTGGTCTTGAAATTTGGTGGTCATTTTGGAGGGGTTCATGGTTGTTGTGCATAGAATGGTAATCCATGTGAAGACCATATAATTTTCTTTGATTACTTCCTATGTGCTCACCCTATTGGTATATGTTCTTCCAAACCATGTTCCTAAGCTGTGTGTATCAGTTGTTTATTCGATGATTTGGAATCTTGATTCCTGGAGTGAATTGTTTTCTTTAGGATGTTCTCATTGTGAGTTTTAGATGTTTTTTGGGTGTTTTTCTTGGGTTGAAAATATTGATGATTGTTCTTTTGAAAGTGGACTTCCAAAATGAAAATCATGGTTTATTTGAATATGAAATGAGTTATTTTGAAAATGGTTGTTCATTTGGGAACTGTTTGGGGATATTTGAATTCTTCTTTTAAATTTCAATCATATGTGGAGTTAGAAAATGTTATGTAGTTTCTGGAAATTTTTGTGAAATGTGATGTTGATGTATCTTGGAAATGAAACATATAGTGGTGTCCTCTATTAAAGACCCTCGTATATGGGTAAATAAGGTTTCTTTGAGTTGGATTAGAATGAAAGTGTGAGAGTTTTCTAAAGGCACTCTATCATTTGGAAATGAATTATATATTCGGCTCTTTAGCCTAGTTTCGATTTTTGGCATAACCTAGATATTCATTCGGCACTTGGGCTTTTGAAAGGGGTTATCCCGTAGTAGGTAGCACCCTTAGAACATAAATTCATTATTAGTTTCATGATTTTTCTTCCTTTTTGGTGCCAATTAAATTCCACTCTTCCTAGTAGGACTTTTACTTTCTGAATAACCCCCTTGTTCAGATGGGTGGTCATGGTATACTTGCATTTTGTTTTAGGATTGGGTATCATGTAATGCTCTTTTTCAGTAGGGTAGACATGCCTCGAGCATGGTCAAGAAGCTTCATAGATCATTCCACCATCTCTTCTACACAATTATAGATGACTTGGTATGTCTTCATATGAGTTAAAATTCATCTTTCTTTTGTATCACTTCAGGGTAGTATGAATTCATATATGAGGTGCTCGTATAGTAATTAATGATGTTACAAACTGGATGAATTTAGTGTAATAGTTAAGTCATGTGATGTTAGATATGATTTTGGTCATCTTCATAGTAGGGTGACTTGTGTGTTAAAGAAATAAAGTTTATCCCAAATATCCAAATGACTTCCAGAGACTCAGGTGTTTCAACATGCTAGTCAATTTGGTTTGGTGCTCATACCAATTGTATGAACGTTTTTGTGAATGGCAGTTCTAACCTAGCACACTTTTGAGCAGCTAGTCTATCTATTCCCTTTAATCATTAGGAAAATGCTAAGGTGGTATGTGCCATTTTAGTTCTATTAAATAATTTTTCTTTTGGGTAGTCACTTACACAACCAAATATTACCGTTGAAGGATTATAGGTTTTACATAAATTCCAGAGCATTGTGAAATTTGAATCATGTCGATGCATACTCGGTTACACGAAGATAGTGTGGTTGGAGGTGTGTCCAACCATTGAGAAACGTTTTTGGTCCTAGGTAGACTAAGGTGGTTAAGATTTAATGATCATGGGATGCCTCGGGTTGTAAGGGCTCAGTGATCAGTTAATGACCATGCATTAGCAGGTGAAGTCGAGCTTCTTATAATGAAATTCAACCAGTAGTTGTTCGTCTACTCTTATTTGTAATCTTCTAATCCCCTTAGAGTACTCTTCCTGAAGTGACGAGCATGTCCACTATCTTTCCTGCATCCTTAATGCACTAAGAGAGTGTTAGTATTATGCCATGCTAATGCTTTTAAAGTTTTTGGGCTTATTAAGGTGGTTTTATCTGTGTTGAATGCATACATGTGGTTCTTATTGAGGCTTGGTTAGTCTTTAGTTGTCCTTTGGTTTCCCATCTAGGATTGACTTGGTTGAAATCTTGTAAACCAGTCATTTACCTTTTGACTTGAATTCCAACCAGATATCTTTTTGTGCTCAGTAAATGACCTATTTTGGATGTCTTGTCTTTGTACCAATGTCTCACTTGTAAACACGAAGTACAGACTACCTTGCATTAATACATTTCACTCTAGTAATGCCAACATGAGTTTACCCGAGACTTGTTGTCATGCTTGATTATTATTATATCAAATAACGTCACCGGAGGTCTGATATGGACTTCGGTGAACATGTTGGTGGTGAAATAGAGATACCACTGAAGGAGACATCACATTTTAGTTAGTAAAACCCTAGCCTTCTAAGACAGGAGTCTTTGTGAATAATCAGTCAGATTGGATCGACTAGTTACCTTTTTTGTTCAATGAAGTGATCAATGAAGGACCTTTTATTCCATGTCGTTAGGTAGTACAATTGCTGTTTGTTTTGACTATAGAATTTCATAAGAACTGGGTAATAATTGGGCCTTATTGTTGATGGGAATCGACCATTTTATCTGTTTCAGAAATCATATACGAAACGTCGCTAGAATTATTAAGGGTGAGTCTTTTATGAAATTCATAATGGTTGAAGGTGTTTTGGCTCAGAATTTCCCCTCTTTCTAACATTAAATCCTATAGTGGGAGGTCACTATGGTCATGTGTTTAACGAGATGATGGTTTGATCGTGTCTCTTACTGAATGGGCTCATGTAAGTCTCATCTCGGCGATTCGATTGAAAATTGATCATTAGATCATATCTTAATGGCATTTTTAATGTTTTCATAACCAATGCATAAATGTGTGTTGGGAATCTGGTGACACAACATAGCCTTTTGTGTGATACTTCATGACCCTTGTAGGTTGGGTGATGTTTATGTTGTTCCCGAAGGCTTATTGGGGATGAGAAGTTCTAAGGTGGGAAGGTTGTAACGTCCTGCATTTTGAACTGGATGAAAAAGTAAAGGAATTTAAATTTTTGGTTAGCTAAGCATGCCGTTTATAAAAACAAGGATCGAAACTCTTCTTTTTTTATGTGTTGACACTGTGAGGTGTTCTTTATTTAATGAAATTAAATTAATTAAATAAAAGTTTAAATAGAAAATAAATTAAATGAAAATTAAGTGGGAAAATAATAATACAGGTTTTAATGATAATAATAATTTAATTTTTATTATAATTTCCATTATTATTATTATGGTTTATTTTTTTTATTATTATTCTTTTTGTGATGATGGTGGTGGTTATTCATTTGTTATAAGTTTTAAATTATGTTAAGAAAAATTAAAGGAGAGTTCATCTCTTCTCCCCCTCTAGGTTATGCGACATACTCCTACCGTTCCCCCTATGTACGTGCGACACACCACACCAGTCCCCTCCAACCTTAGGCGTGCAAGCCTTCCTCCAATCTAGATTCTCCACACGAGCACCTCCCTATGGCCGGATCTTCTCTCTAATGCGGCCCCTCCATGCCATAATTTATAGAAGACGCATTCCCCCCTAGGCATAATCCCTTGGGTGTGTGGCCCTCCTCTTGGTATCTTCTTACATGGTTAGTTCTTCTTATATTTCTTCACCATTAAGCTTCGATCTAGTGTAGTGGGTTTTTCTCCCTATTCCCCCTCATTCACATTGTCCAATTTCAGTTTCTTTGTGGCCCAATCACAATCGTCTGAAACCCTATTTCAAGGGAAAATTAGATTTATTTTGTTTTTATTCTTTTATAGGATGTACGAAGTATTTGTTGAGACCCGTCGGTTCATGTTCTAGCGACATTCAATGAAGTCGAAGTAGTTCTCTTCAATTCAGTCTTCTCACCAATGATTTCGAGTAAGGTTTCCCTTGGTACTTCTTGTCTCTTATTCTATGGTCTTGGGTTTTGTAATTTATGAGTCCATGGTTACTATTGTATAGTTCGTTGGATTGTGCCATGTGGATTTATGAATTCGGATGCCTCTCTAGGTGAGGATTTATAATGGATTCTTAGTTTTTCATAGTTAATTTGGGGCCTTCAATGTGTTTTTCAGTCTAAGATAATTGTTTTAGTGAGTTTTGGTATTCTTTAACTAGGTGTGCACGCATGTACAAAGGTATGAATATATATATCATCCATGTAAATATTCTCTCATGTCTCAGGAATACATTCATCAGGTCAAGTGTGTGTCTGTGTGTGTGTGTAGGTATTTGCATGCCAGTAACAACTTCTACATTCAAAGTGCCAAGAGATCAATGTTTTTTCAGTTCCACATTTAGGGGGGGTTTCTCTTGCTGTCCTATTTAATTTACTTTTATATAGAGCTTTTAGTGTTTATTAGATCACTTTTTATCATTGTTTCATGTTTTTTTCTTCACGGTGTGGGTTTGAGTCATCGTCATCAAGGACCTATACATATATATATATATATATATATGGGTAAGAATACATATATAAGTATCCTCCTTGCACATATTCCCTCGGGGATCGGGGAACATGTACTTTCATCATAGGGTATATATATATATATGAAAATATATGTGTGTGTATGTGATGTAGCCTCAGGATTCTTCTATGAAATGTTGCATGTTTTGAGGTAGGTCCCCTATGCCTAAACCATTAATTTGAATTTCATAATTTATTAATGGTTTTCAAAGTATATTATATATTTATGTAGTATATGTATAAATTTTTCAATCTAGTTGTAATTATTGGAAATGTGTTTTCATTTTTTTAGATAATCTATGTTCCCAATGTGTATTTTTCCTGTTGATGTATGCTCACGAACTTTTTTGGAAAATGCAAGACTTTTCTAATGCTCAATTTGTTTTAAATTGATAAATCATAAAAGTTTATTCCTTAAATGATTAGAATGTATGTTTCTTGGGAATGTTGATTTTGAATTAGGATGGGTTGGTGTGTGATTTTCTTTAAAAAAGAGTAAATTTCATGATTTGTATGTCATGAAAGATGTATGGACTTTGACATGAATTTAAGGCTAAATAGTGTCATTCCTTTCTTAAATGAGTTTCCTTGATTTAAGCATGGTTTTCAAGTTATTTTAAAAATTATGGTACCTTGGTTATTTAATTTTATTTTCTTCTAAATGGGTTTAGAAAAGAACATTTTTGGGAAAATGGTGTTTTTCTGAAAGTACAATATTCCTTGTAAATTAATGAGGAACGTGTGGCACTTGGAAACAGTTTGAGAAAGTGTAAAACCTTTCTGGAGGCATCCCCATCTATGTTTGTATAATGTGATATAACTTTTAAAATGTGATTTTTCATATGTTCCTAGTGAAGAGGCTTGTGTTTTGTTGTGTGACTTATAAAGTGGAATGTGCTCATGGAGGGAAATCGATGGTGAGAGGATGGATGTGTTGTTAAGTAATGAAAATGATAACTTCATATATGTTTTCTTGACAAAACGTCACCACCATTGGAAATAGAGCACATGAGTAACCACAGGTACCTAGGTGGGAAGACAAGGAATGGTATGATAGATGATTTGGAAGTGGTTTATCCTATTTTTTTCTCGAAGGATTGACTATGACAACACTAAATAAACATTATGATTATAGGAAACTACTAGGTTAAGGGTGTGTTCTCTACTAGTGTCTTTAGCATGAGAATGGAGTTGGTGGTGGTTTATGTACCACATTTCACTGTGATATGAGGTTTCTAGGGTTCCATTCGTGCTAGTTACCTATATGGATTGACCATTGTTCTCGCTTATCACATGGTGTTTGTAAAATTATTTCCATTTTAGTTACTTCAAGCTTGTTTTCCCCTTATAAAAACACATGTAATTAATTTAAACTATTTGTCTTCTATTTTGAAATGAATATTAATTCTTGTAATCTATTTGGGAAATGTGATAAAAAGGGAAAGTTTTTTCATGGAATTGGATTACCTAAATCTGTAATAATGGAAGATATTATTTTTATGTGCATTTATTTTTATAATATCATGATTTGAGATTCTTTTCAAAGGTAAGGGAATAGGGAGTTGTTCATCCTTATAATTTCTATTAAGAAACTCAGTGATGACGCCTGCCTTATTTTTATTAGTTTTAGGTTCCTCTATTTTGGGACTCTCATGGAATGAGTGTGGTTTTGTGTTCCGTGGTGACCCACATGGTCACTTGATGTATTTTTTTGTTTCTTAATAAACTTTTATTTTCACTACTACTATTGAATTTTTTTTATTTAGTTTTTATTTAGTTTTATGCCTTTTTTATGGTCCAAACCATTTCCAACTATCTCATTTTGATGCCCGGAACTAGTTTCCATCCTATGGGGATTGTGAATGCCTTTTGGTTCTTGTCGCAGATCAACTCGAGAGACCGGTTCTGGGTCAACACGTTCTGGTTCATGAAAATGGATTTTAATGAGATCTAAATGACTATAATAAGTTATTCATAGTTCCTTGGATGGATTTTCTTAGGGTCTCGAGTGACTATTCCAAGGTTGTGATGGGAACATTGAATTCCCTTCAGTGACCGCGAATCATTCTCACATTCTCCATTCCTATCACCTTCGCTTTATGAGACGACGGATGGGAGTCATGTGAGATTACACGTATGGAAATGAGGGTATTTTCTCTATTTTCTGGGGATGTGTCACACGAAAAATGTGGGTCCTATGGTGGTGTGTGATCATCCCATGGGAAATCTTATTCATTTCTACTTAGAGTGCTATAGAGTTACCTGAACATGTGCAAGGTATTCTGTTCAGCAAGGCTGACAAGTTGGCAGGACCTCACGAGACAAAGCAGTCATGAGACTAAGGTCTCATAGTGTCTCACAGATCACTCAAGGTGCACTTTTCATGTATTTCAATGATCACGAACACCACTCAACTCCTATATTTTTATTCCCTTTGATTTATATGACAACGGATGGGAGGAATGCGAGATTAATCATGTAATATCTGTGAATTTTACTCTATTTTCTAGTGGTGTCACACTTGACCACTATAGATCATATGAGAGTTTGAATGTATTATGGAAAAAACTATGTGTTTCCCCTTATATCATCATGGATTTACTTGTACATGAGTGAGGTCTTCTTTGTGATGAGGCTGACAAGCCAGTTGGAATTTGCGAGGTGCACTGAATAGGTTGTGGGGTGTCACATGTCTTAAAGGGAGTCTTTCATGTCCATCAGTGACTTTGATCCCCTCCTACCTCCTCTTAGTTATATTGTTCATTATTGTTTACAAAGGTTTGGAGGTCTCACAAGATTTATTTTATATCATACAGGTATTTTATTCTTTCAAATTATGATTTGGAACATTCTCTTCAGAACACCAGAGGTTAATTCCTTGTACAATCACTTCCCTTGATTTTTGAAGGATTCTAGATAGTTTTTCAGGTACTTTCCAATGAAAAAATGCATGTCATGGGAGCTGATTATTCAAATTTCACCTCTTTGCCATTGGTGAACAAGGGATCTCATTGATGAGCGTTTTTAGTGCTTGTTTTGGGTTAGGCGCCTTTCATGGAGACTATATGTGACCTCAAAATGGTCATTAAATCACGAGTATGTAACCATCCTCTTCTTCCTATCTATAGTGGGAAAGATAATATCAATGGTCATATGATTCTTCCCTTATGGTTTTATTGATGCCTATTTCTTGGGAACCAACAAATCCCCCCCCCACTCAGGAATGACATCCGAGGGGACAAGCACCCACTCTTGAAGACAAATAATATCTCTCCAGAGTCCTTCGTGGTGTTGTGAACCCATGCTTGCATGCCACATTTGATCTACCGAGTAACCTTTGTTATTCCACAAACTTCCTATATATAGGGGGTGTGTAGGATGTTTCATTCCACTGAACACCTCCTTCTCTAGAGCACTCATATTGCTACCTTGTCACAAGACCAAACAATGAACCTTGATTGTGATCCCTACCTGCAAGTCTGCATTAAGAGTCACGATTACAATCCCTACTCTTGTACAAGGCTGATTTCTTCATATACACTCATCTATATCGATCGTGGACCAATATTCTGTAATTTTTTTTATTGCATTGGTTTTCTTGAGGACATTTGGATCTCCCCTAGCTTGGTCTATCGATCGATACATATGTCTGTGTCTAGGTCACGTGATCAGGAGACTCCAAAGAGGTCATGCGACACACTTGGGGCTTTATAGGGGTTACCCAATCTATGATTCATCTGGAGATTAGGTGGTTTGAGAAATCATTAATATGGAACATGGGCCCTTGGTTGTCTTATGGGATGTGTATTCTACCATTGAGGCATTTTCACACATTTATTTTTGTCAAGACTTTTTATTTTTTGTCTGACATGCGCCACATACTTATCATCCATATGGCTTTTGGATCCCATAAATTATCACACAAGAATTCAAAAAGGGAATCAATATTAATGATTTCTCATCATGACACTATGGTGGCAGCCATGGATCCCACCTTCCATCATTCAGTTGGGTTATATTAGAAAGGCCCCCTGAAGATTATGGGATAAAAATTTGTGAGTTACCCCTTTCAGAATACTTTCCACTCTGTGGGTTAGTTCTTACTGATTACATCTCCATACCTCCACTAAATTCATCACTTATACCCTCCTCTTGGATCATGAGTGCTTAAAACACCTTACGTGCTAATATTACACCAGGGTCCATTTTATCATGAAGTGAGACTGTGAGGATAGTCATGTGTTGATATTTATACTAACATACATTGAAAAGAATGATCATATATATGATTAGGAAATCCATATTTATCACTCAATAATATGATAATTTTCTACTAATTGAACGTATGTATTGATCTCCAATACAAACTTCTGATCAAGGGGAATCTTTGGACTGGATTGGGGATGGCCTTTTAGGGTCTAGTATGTCACTTTAAAGTACTGCAAGGATCTGAAGGCAATTAGGATGTATGAAGATGTATGGATATCATAGATATCGACATATTTAAAAAAGAACTTGATGGGGGATTTACTCATCCATTAGATCCCATACACAAACACCATCCACCACACACATGTTGAAGTCGATATCTACCTTCAAGATATGGAGTAGATTTGTGAGGCACGCATACTTGGCGGCATGTAGGACAAGTTCTTTATTCCCTAATATGCATGGGATGAAAAGACCAAGACACATATTTTAATTGGATAACTGATTAGGTTAGCTGTGAATACCTTCCCAAAAGGGGTGTTCCTTGGGGGGTATCCCCTTCCACACATGGGAAGAATAATTTATTCAAAAAACTGGTGATGAGCCTGCCTTTAAGAAGCTAAGGCATTGAATTACCAAGGATTCCAATGGTGTGATAGGTGCTTACTCAACCACAGTCAATGGTGGGAAGTGTAATGATTGGGTATGGGAGGTCATCCCCAGTATTGACCGGATAGTGCAAGTGGCTAGCTTCCTTGAAATGTACTAGAGTGAGAACATATTCCCAAGAAAAGAGAAAGGGGGAGTCATAGTTACCACATTTTTAATGGTGACTATGATGGTCAGGCGAGAGCATGTTAGTGTGGCGATCTCAATGATTGAGAATTCCTATATCTTTCTGCATGATGTCTATAAGGGAGAATCCCCTTATAGGATTAAGGGCCTCTTCCAAGTGTTATGGGGTTGGATGGGGGATCATGTGGGGGTTACGAGTTCCTGAAACTCTAGGAAATCTCCAAGAACTCCTTTTTAATGCATCTTTAGTACCTTAATGGGGTAAGACTTGTTTCATTGAAGGATTGGGAAATTAGGGATTTCGTGAAACATCATGAATGTTTCTCTTTTAGGACATTTGATCTTGCAACGATAAATTTTTTTTGACGATGGAATGAATAGAATTTGGGAGAATGCCTATATGATGCCCCTTAATGGGGGGTTAATTTCCACTCACATTGAAGACGACCTTATTCTCAAATGGTATGCACCTTTCCAGTTTAGCTATCAATATTTTTATGTCCAAACAATGTGTCATGGCGTTGTCCAGGTTAGAGCTGAGGATCTCTTAATTGTGGCTCATCAATTTAGGTTGATGTTCACCAGAGAGTATACTGATACAGAAATACACATCGCCCCGATTGAGATTGTGGTAGGTTTTTCATAGTGTTATGTGGATGTTTGGACCTGCTCATATTCTAGCAAGCAACTATCCAAATTAATGGGTGAGGTCTCCCTTCTTTCATTTATTGAATATAATCATAGGCCTGGGAAGTAGTTGGCCTCCAAGAGGTCAGTAGCTCTAATACCACCTCCCAATAAAGTCAAGCTCTTTCCATTACCAAGAAAGGTTTATACTACCATAGATACAAGGGGTACACATGACTTGATTATCCCGACCATGTTTCAATAGTGGGTGGCCTAGTAGAAAAGGTATTCCGAGGAAACCCTTTGGAGCATATTGATCCTGTCAGAAGTTCTTTTGGAAGGTTTTTAATATATCATAGCGTCTCTTGGTATTAATTTTGAATAAAACACTGAGGAAGTGAGATCCTTCCTCAGGATCATCAACATGGTTTTGGTAAGCCCCAAGGGTCAGATATTGTATTACTCTCAAGTCCACCATATATTTCTTTCAGGCTCTATTCAGGTTGATGCGGATTACAAGGGTTACCCTTCCATTGAGTAGGTGGTGAATTCAAGTTTATTTTTCCCTTAAGATGATATATTTCTTTTTTCAATCGTGTGGACATCCAATATGTGTGAGGATGCAGGAGGAGGCTTCTGAATATCACCTAGCCCTACTGCTTATTGAATATACACCTTGAGGCATGGTCCTTGGGGAAGAGTTTGACGGTGATTGGGGGGTTGGTGATAAAGGTTCCCCAGGTCAAATGGCTCATATGAGAGTGGTGATTGCCTCTATTGAGGGGGCGACCCTGGCTTTAACAGCTTCTAGATCCCCTTCCTTGAAAAGGAAGAAGAGGAGGAGGAGGAAGCAAACAGTATCGTTCGATCCTTCTATACAAAAATACTCAATTAAGAAGGGTATCCAACTACTTTCCTTTCATCATGGGTAAACCTGGAGGTGAATTCATGATTCTTTGAAAACATGAAAGTTCCCACCAGCCTCATTTAGAAGGGAATGCACCTGTTTCTATGGATATAAATGGGAATTTAGTGGCTCCAATAGGTCTATCACTACCAAACCCGGCTCATTGAGGAACTGTTATGGCTGAGGGACCCATGAAAACAAATCCATTTCCTAAAACAAACACTTCTTTACATGTTCCCTCTAATCCATCGCATATCGAGACACTTTTCTAAGGCCTTGATATTATAAGATATTCTTCTACTTGTTTGGATGACATAGAAGCAATATTTGATGAAGGTAATGACTTTTTAATGCATGGAACCTTTTTATTCCCTTTTCATACCCCCCTAACATGATCTTACACTTTTTTATTTCTTAAAATTGGTGGGAAGGACCCCTTATGGATCAAGTACTGACAGTAGTGAGAAATACTTCATCGTAGGAGGGAGTTGCATCTTTTCTTGAGGACAGGATTGATGTAGATCATGATGTGAGTGATGCTATTGATATATGTGTATTTTCCATCCCAGTCATATATACTTACATTTTGTTGTTCCTTGTGATTCATCATGAAACTGGCATACCCTATCACATTCTATTGTAGTGACCTCACCTCAATATTCTAGGGCATTAGTTCTTTTCCCTCCAAGAGTCTCTCCAACTGAGTCTACTAATGTTCAGGATGGTTCTCTCCCTTCATAATCAAAGAATATGGTAAAAAATTTCTTTTGAATGATCTTGTTCCAAAATAATTTCCCATTCCTATGATAGCCCTTGATCATGACCATGGGTCTAAATCATTCTATCAATTGATGTGGCGACATATATGGATCAGGGTGTTAGAAACAATGTAGGATGAGTTGAACGACCAATTATTTCATCCTTGATTCATGTTTCCTATGCTTTTTAATGAATGATTTGACTATTATACCCTAAAAACATTGGTGAAGGAGGTGATCATTGTACGAGAATAGAGAAGGGACCTTGAATTGTGGGTGGTAGCTGGTGAGGCGTCCTCCTTAGTGAAAGCATTGTATAAAACCTTTCTATGAATATACTCAATGAGTGAGGGAGGATTATAATCACCGAGATGTGATTAATTCTAGTGAGGCTCAAAATGTTCACCTCTATTCTAAAATTTGTTGTCTTGTAATAGATTTTTTCTAGTTTTAGTATGACCTACAGTTATTAGAAAAGAACATGCTAGAGTAGCAAAGACATCTGGGTGTAGAAGAGAAATCTAGTATTGATGTTGTTTCCAGTGTAGAGAAGATTTAGTGCACTATAGAGGCAAGGACTGAGTTTTTTGATCATTTTCATCATTTTGTGGCTCTATTGGAGAAAATAAATTCTCATCAAAAAGACTCATCCGAGCAGATGTTATGATGGCATCAAAAATTTTCAATCTTAATTTGGTTCATAGGAGAGGCTCTGGTGTGTGGAGTTCCCTCATTTTATGTGGATTTTGATGAACCAATTTTATGGTATTCATATGAAATCAATCACCTTTTACTTTATCTGTGTTGTTCATGACATTTCATTGCTTTTATATTTCATGATATTTCTGATGAATCTAACCTTTTCTTTGAGATGAATGATCATGGATGTCAGGTGTGTGGGGAAATTATATGTGTATGAAATATTTCATGAAGGGTGAGTTATTTTCATATCCATGGAGAGAAACACGAGTGAAATAGGGCCTTATACTGTGACTCAAAATATTTTTCACATGATTTAGTTTAGGTTCTTTAGCTCAGACAACATGTTTCATTGGTTTAGGGTCTTTTAGCTCAAACCTTCTATTGCTTTAGATTATGTTCTTTTAGCTCGATCCTCTTTTTTCTTTAGTTTAAATTATTTTAGCTTGTAACTTCTATTTATTTAGTTTAGAGTCTTTATCTTGGACAATCTATTTCTTCATTTTACGGTGTTTCAGCTCTCACCCTCTGTTGCATTAGTTTAGGGTCTTTTAGCATGGACCTTCTATTTCTTTAGTTAAGGTTCTTCATCTTGGACCTTATATTGCTTTATTTTTGGGTCTTCATCTCAAACCTTCTATTTCATTTGTTTAAGTTCATTATATTGTACCTTATGTTGCTTTAGTTTAGTGTATTTATCCCAGACATTTTATTTCTATAATTTGGGGTCATTTATCTTGGACCTTCAGTTTTTTAGTTTAGGGTCTTTTAGCTCATATTTTTATGGAATATGGGGCTACCAGGCTAGAAATGACTCAAAACACTATGGGGTGCTGATTTTTTCTATGGTACTGATCGAGATCATGATGATTTGAGTTCCTTTTATATAAAATAAGAGATTCTTTTAGATCGCAGGATAAGTCCCTTGTGATTCAATATCGTGGCTAGGTAAATATAATCCCCACTCTTCTCCAAAGGCTACAGAAGATTCATGGGTTGAATATGGTTAGGGGAGAAATACTGGGGAATATAGGCCCACCAAGATAGTTGGGGTATGGGTAATTTAAATCACAATCTAGAAGCTTTATTCAAATGATACATAATGGGGTAGGCATGCAGGGTATGTCCCTTGATACTATGGTGCTATTAGGTTCCACTGTGGTGTTGTTGAGGCTCACAAGGATTAGGGGCCATTTATACCAAGACAAGACTTTTTCAGTCAGTGGGTCTGAGCCCTTTCATCAATATCATGTTCAATAGAAGTGATATTATTCCATTTTTGGGGGCTATGAAATATTTGTTAAGGCGCAATGATCAATATGATAAAGTTGGGTATGGAAGGAAGGCTATCCAGGAAGGGTTCTAGTACCCAAGGGAAACTTATCTCTTAATTGGAAAGCTCTATCCCTGCACCTTGTGGTTTCAAATCACGAGGAGTGAGCTATCAAATAGTTCATGAATGAAGGGTTTCATTCCATCATTGAGGATTGGTACAAAACATGGTGATTCAACATTGAGGATATCATATCCGCTTGGATAGTCTAATATGGAGATGGTAAATCATAGTCCAAATCTATCAGGTCATGATGAAATATGAGACAGTCTAATTAGAGGGAACCTATAACACAATGGTGTGTTGGGTACTTCCGTGATGATTTCAGACTCACAATCATAAATCCATTTACATCAGGCCAAAATGCCTTTGGTTGGTGGGTTTGAGTCCTCTCATTAGTAGCATGTCCATGCGGAGAGATCACTTTTCTTCTTAAGATGTAATGATATATTTGCAATGACTTGAAATGCCTCAAATCACGAAGTGGGATATATGGAAAATGTATTATCCATGAAGGGTTCGAGCACCTGAAATGTTGTTCGATAACCTATCAAACATATTCTCATAATGGAGAGATGTGATGAATCATTACTCTAATTATTTCATAGAAAAGGGGGTCCATCGATCATAGATTGGATTTTACAAGGGCTACAGAGTAGACCATGTGAGATTTATTCCTTATTTACTACTTCCCTAATTTTTTCCTAAAATATAAGAATGGAGAGTTTAGAGGGTGAAGACTTGACTTTTTATAGGTCACCCTTTATAGGTTTCTGGACTGATGGGTATTGCATCTCTTTCATTGGGAGTTTATGTTCTTGCGATTTGGAACATTATGTGCTAGAGATTAATGTCATAAATATTTTACCAAGGTGTGAGAATTTTAATGTCATTCTACTTGGACATGGTATGGGGATGTCACAAAAGATTATTATTAGGATACCCAGGGCTAAGAGTGCTCCCACATCCCTTTGAGTGGGTGATGGAGATTTCATAAATCATGGATTAAGGTTCTCATATCATGAGTTATGATATGATACAATAATTTTAGGGATAACCTATAACCCAATGGGGTGACAGGTTCCAGCTTAGTTACACCAGACTCATGAGAGTCATAAATACCTTTACATTGGGCCATGATGTCTCTAGTTGTTGGGTCTGATCCCATGCATTAGTAGCATGGACAAGCGGAGAACCAGTGTGAAAGAAATTAATATCATGCGGTAAGGATGTGAGAACCAGTGTGAAAGAAATTAATGTTCTGGTTATTCCTAATAATGAGAACATGGGTGTAACAACGTATCTAATGGGATTATGAATAAATCCACATGATGTTCTTGAAGGACCATGGTGTTTAGCGTCATGCGGCAAGGACTTAATTATACGTGGTTTAACATCATGCGGTAAGAACGATGCATCACAATTTAATGTCATTTTTTAGGGGAATGTGCAAAAAATTTAGGGTCGTTTAATTCAGACCATAATATTGATTACCTTATGGAGATGCTTCATGTTATTATATGAAGTGAACTGATGTGAATGAAGACCAAAGAGGTCTCATCCACACCACACATCTTTCAGAGAGAACTCAATACAATGGGGCCAAAAAAGGTTATACCAAGGGATGGGACTGAAGGAAAAATGTATGGGAATCACTATATATTTCATCAGGATGAAAATTGAGAAACGTTTAGTTTTGAGGGTCCCATTTAGTTTAATATCATGTGGTATGGATGTATTTCCAAGAGGTTTATTATTATGTGGTAATGAAAAAAGGTGAACCAACATGAATAAATGGGGATATTCAGTTGACGCTATGAGTGAAAGTTCAAGAATCATTGCATATCATGTGCTGACAAGAATCAATCCACACGTATTTCTTGAAGGACCTTGTAGTTTAACATTGTGCGTAAAGGACTTACTTCCATACATCTTAAAATCAAATAGAATGGTTGAAGGCAAGATATTAGTGTTTGAAATGGCATGTGCATGGAGTGATAATGAAAACCTGACATGAATGAGGACCAATGATATATGCACCAAACATTAAATCCATGAAAGGGTATCTGGGCAAGGGGCCGAAAATAAGGCAGAATTTGTAGTACCTGGGGTTGGACTCGAGGATTAAATGCTCTGGAATTCCTACGTACTTGATAAGGATGGGAATCAAGCCACGCATAGTTCTTAAGGCACCATTCAATTTAACGTCATGAAAAAAAGGATAATTTCCATGATTTTTTACAACATGTTGTAAGGACATGGGTCACCCTACATGGGTCATGATAGATGTCATGGGACCATGTTGTTTTATGTCATGTGGTAAAGACATTGGATCACTCCACATGAATGTAAGATAATCCTATGGATGGGCCCATAAGTAGGGGTTTGGGCATAATTATTTATCCTATAATTATAGAAATAAGTCCATATGTAGTTCTTTGGAAGTTGTTATGGTAGGAGACTGACACTAGAAATGAGGATCCTCTCGGACGACGTCCATAAGAATACAGAGCTTCATGTTGTGTAGTAAACATCAACCATGTAATTTAACATCATGTGGTGAGGACTCATTGAATACCATTTACCTACTTTTATTTAAGATGATAAATATCTCATACTAATATTTCATTCTTTATTTTTCCTAGGGAAACCCTTATTATAATTCCTAAGATTGCATGAGCTATTCTCCGTGTGAAAAACAGGGATAGAAAAGGGTCCCTTCCAATATTCTGAGGCATGGAGGATAGTATGTTAGTATTTTATATTATGTGGTGGCTCAGTTAAGAAATATGATCAATTAATCCCTATGTATATCATTAAAAATTAGAATTAAACAATACATATTTCCAGAGAGATCATGCATTTTAATGCCATGTGGTGAAGACGTTCCTACAGAGAATATTATCTTGTGGAATACATTACATGCAGTTTAACATCACGTGGGATGGAAAAATATGGACATTAAACCAATTTGGATTACCTATTATAGGTGATTATGTAATGTATTTCTTGAGAAATCTCGCATTGGTGGGTGTTGTGACATGCTCCCCATCCATTGTGGCTAGCGAATAGGCTCCATTATGATAAAATTTATGTACGGTGTCAGGTCCCACCCACTTGGGTTCTAACATCGAGAGATTCTTTATCAGTATCATTGGGGTTCTGAGAGCTGGAACAAGTTCTCCTTCTAGGAAAGAATAAGGAAAACCTTTTTATGGACGTCTCATGATATATTGTTCTAGTGGACCTCAAGGTTGTGCAGTATGTGGAACCTCTTCTCATCTAGTCGTTCCAACTCATCCAGTCATTTCTTCTCTTTTTCACCATCTAAGAGTTTATTGAAAAAATATATTCATAGTGAGGGTAGCTGGATCTCTATAGGTACCACTGCCTCGGTCTTGTACACCAATGAGTATGGTGTCGTTTGTGTAAAAAGTATGTGTGGTGGTATGGTAGGCCCATAAAGAATGTATGAGTTTTTCTGGCCAGGAAATCATATCCTTGTTCACCATATTTTGATGTGTGTTCAATAGGTTCATATTTAAGGCCTATATCTATACATTTTCTTCTTCATGATAGCAAAATGAGTGATTGGATTTTATGTTATACTCATGGTATAACTTCTTCAATTTGGCATAACAAAAGTTCGTGTCTTTATCTATCAATATCGTGTTAGGGAATCCAAACCTTGTGATGATATGGGACTTTATGAATTTGATAATATTATTCGTTCTGACTACCTTGAGGGGTATCACGTCATCCAATTTGGAGAAGATTTTGGTAGCGGTGAGGATGTACTTTAACTTCCTTATGGTGGATGGGGGATATGGCCCCAGGACATCCATCCACCAAACAGAGAATGGCCAGGAATATTTGGGTGTTTTCAGTAATATATAGGAATTATGGATGATGTTTTCAGGAATATATCATGCATAAACTTTTCTGGTGATTTATATGAAGTCTTGTATCTTGGTCTACCAGTAATACCCCAACCTTTTGGTCTGGTGGGAGATCCTATTTCAAGACTAGTGGGCACCGCAGGAGCATACATGAACTTCTTACAAGATGGTGAGGATTTCTCATTATAATATGAACCTGATGAGATTTCCATCTAATCCATGCTTTTATAGAATGTTTTTTATCATTTGGGTCATCCCGCAATGTGAAATTTGATGTCCGGTACCGAATCTATTCCTTCCCAGCACGATCCTTCTGGAGAGTTTCATCCTAAATATAGATGATTATGGGCTCCATCCACCCTGAGGAGATCACTAGTTTGTCTCACTCTAGGTTGAGGTTATCCCGATTGATCTCTTTCTTATCCCATAAGATGATCAATGAGACCATTATTTTATGTTTTTTATGGAATGTTGATTCTTCATGATCAGGGTCTGCCAAGACGGTCACTACAATAGCCAGAGCATCGGTACAAGTATTTTGTGATTGAGGTATATAAGGAAATGTGAGCTCAAAGGGGAACTCTGCCATTAGTCCCCTAACATAGCCATTAAGGGGGGTTAGTTCTTCCTTTTTGATGGAATATTAATCATCGATCTACATTATCACAAGTTTTAAATCCCCTTTTATTTTCAGGTAGGCTATGTAAATCATTAAAGATAGTTCCTACCCAGCTATGAGGGCTTGGTATTTCTCATTTTTGTTCATGTAGCCTTCAGATAGTGTGAAAGTGTAAAGAATAACTACCTTGTTTGGAGAGAAAAGTATAACTCTTAGACCAACCCAATTGAACATTTAGTTTTCCATACTTGTGTCGATAGGACTTTTGTAGGTGCCATAAAAAATACATCTTCTATGTTCGAGGAGTTTCATGGCCATAGAATACCTCTTCATCTAGGATCTCAATGCCCTCCAGTGTATTTTATAGAGCAGAATTTGCTTCCAAGAATCCAGTCATAGATTACCCTTTTACTAACTTTTGAGATACAGACTTGATGTCTTATTGATGTAGAATGATTGTCCATCATGCCATGATCCCATTGAATATAGGGTATCCAAGTATGTGCTTGATTGGGTCGATATGAGAGACTAGGTGGACCTCATTAAGCTACAAGTAATAACTCAGCTTTTTCATAATGAAGAATAACACAAGGCTGTTATATTCGGTAGATGAATATCTAGTCTCAGTACCCGACATATTTTGGATGATGTAGTAAAGAATATTCTCACTCCCTATGTCATCCTTTTTTTGAGGTCACTAAGTGAGCATTCAAAGGAGGTCACATATAAGATGAGTGAACTCTATTACATAAGAGGCATAAAAATTGATGGGTACAGTAGATACTTCTTGAGATTTACAAAAGCCTTTTGACATTCATCATCCCATTGGTATGTGACCCCATTAACCATTAGATTTATGAATTGGATGGTTTTACTATCCATGTTGGATATGAATCATCGAATGTAGGAGAGTTTCCCTTATATCCCCCTTAGTTCTTTTAGATTCTTGTGGGTGACATTGCTTGCATAGAACTGGTCTTCTCTAGGTCTGCCTCGATACCATGGTGGAATACAACAAAACTAAAGAATTTACCTGATGTTACCCCAAAATCAAAATTTAGTGGATTCATATTTAGATTATATTTCCACAACTTGTCAAATAATTCCTAGAGATCCGTGAAGTGATCACATCACTGTCAGTATTTGAATAAAATTTTGTTGACATAAAACATGGCTATCTGTCCCAAGAACAAATTAAAGATGTGAAGCATAGCACGCTAATATGTGGTGATGACATTCATTGATCTGAAGGTCATGACCTGGTAGTAGAAGATTCCCAAGGGAATCCTAAAGGTGCTGTCTTGTTCATGCTCAGGGGATATTTTGATATGATTATTGGTTGAGTAGACATCCATGAACAAAATTTCCTGGAAGCTAGAAGTTTTATTGATCAAGAGTTTATTGATCGGTAATGGGAATTCTTCTGTCAGTCAGTATCGATTTACATCTCTGAATTCAGTGAAAACCCAAATATGTCTCGTATTTTTCTTGAAGGGGAGGATATTGGAAAGACATTATTAGTATTTCACTTCTCAAACATATTTTTCTTTGATCGACAAATCAAATTCTACCTCCACACTAGTGGAATGATAGGGGTTCATTATTCAAACTCCATTTGTGAAACCTTGATGCTCATCGAGTAGTCTTGGATGGTTCATAACCACATCTGGATTCAACCAGATCATTTCTATATAGTTCCAAGAAAACACATATCGATGTTGCTTTGGGAATGCAATATACATCTCCTTGTATTCATGGTAATGTCAGTGCTAATCATGCTAGGCCATGGGTGTTCCTCTATCCCCAGGTATATCTTCCAGAGCTCATATATGGTGGTTGAAACACCTTCCTCTAATGATGGATGGTTGTTTTGAGATAATCCTTATCTTATTCCATTTCATAAGTCTATAGGTACAATTATGGATAAGGATGGCAGTTTGGTGGCCTCTCCATCGTTGTCAGGGTGAGGGAGGTCATTAGAAGAAATATCATCATCTCCTGTCATTTGAGTTATGGCAGAGAGATGGTGAAGATGACTTTTTTTAGGAATATAGAATCCAAGACCTCTAAGATTGGTTTTACTATTCCAACCTTGTTTACGGGGAGTTTGTAATCCTCATTGAGAAAGCCCCAAGTATTTACAGGGTTAGACCCTAAACCATTAGCGGGGTAAACCTGTATAACATCTTCCTCCATCAGATTCTTACCACCCTTCTAGTGGATGTATGCTTTAGCATATATGGTTATTCAAGTCTCAAATGTGGCATTGTTTCCATAAATTACTCTAACCATTCCATTTATTGGGTTCTTCAAACATTTATGGAATGTTGATGGTACTTTTGAGTGGATTTGGAGATAGGGACTTCTGAGAAAGTCTTTATATGTGGTGTCATACTGGATAACCATGAACTAGGCATTAGATGTGAGCTTCTGAAATTGGGTTTCTATTATAATAATTCTAAGGGGAATTTTCATATACTTATCATTCCCTTGGATGGTCATATTTGTAGGTGATAAGTCCCCTTCAACATACCCAAAACAATGGAGGGTTCATGTTGGGATGAGATTGATCCTGGATCAATTTTTGATCAACACCCTTAGTAAGTTGATGTTATTGAGTTCTCCTAAGATGTAAATGGGTATGATGTGTCACTATATGGACTACTCTTGATCTTGATCGATTAATGAGATGGTGACATAACATACTAATGAAGCGGCCATTGCTTGAAAGACCATGGAAGCATCTACTTCTATCTGAAATTCATGTGTACTTCAGAGGTCTTCAACAAGTTCCTCTCTCAGTTCTTTTGAATGATGAAGGAATTCTAGGAATGATAGATTGGTTGGGGTTAGAGCTAGAAATTATTGGACATTATACTTTTGTGCCATAGGTCATCTTTTCCCAATATGGGGTTTCTCATGAGCATGTGGCTCAAGAGCTGGGGAGGATGAGGTCGATGGACCTAGGACTTGTTCGAAGGTCGAGGTGTTATTCACTACTAGTTACATAGGTCATGTTGGCCTTCCATGTTTCCTAGGATGATTAGGTTGAGCCCTCTCGAAGAGTTAATGCAATAAAATCGGGTTTGGGTTACTACTGGAGGGCTCTAAGGCACCTCTCTACCTCCTTTTATCATGATAGACCACATTTCAATTATAATTGGTTGTATATTTGTCTTGTTTGGGGATTTGACATTGATACTGACTCTTTCCATATCTGAATTGTCCCATGTATCCTTAGCTTTGGTGGATACGGCCTTCGATTCCCCTATTATATGCTGGAAAATCATATTAGATGGCATATTCATCATTAGATAAGGGGTTCGTCAAGTACATGTTATTGATAGAACCGAATATGAACTCTTCTCCTAATGAGGATTCCATTTGACATGGTTGTTCCCGTGCATCAAATGTTGCGACAAACAAATATTCAAGAGTTAGAATATTCATTGGAGTAGAATATGAATCATACTATTCTTTTTTATCATACTTACAATGGTCATACTCACCCTTGGGAGTGACATAAGACTTATACTTTTTGGTGGTCGAACTATTGTGTGTTTGTGCAACTATGCCTTATGGTCACTAGGGGATTGATCAACTTTTTTACGAGTCAACCAGTTGTCAAACATTTTCTCTTTCTTGATAGAAAATTTCTTCAATCCTTCCTTTTCCTATGACCATACAATGGTTAGGCAAGACACTTGTTCTATAGAATTGTCTAATATCACATTTTTAAAGCCAACCATGCCTTGAAGGATGTCTTTAATGACGAAATTGTTTGGATGTTATGACCTAGCCTTCTATGGAATGGGAAGTAATCGGGATGGTTAGTGAGGATGAATTCATCGGGATTCATGGGATGTGAAAGATCAAGAAGGTTATTGTACATGTATTCCAAGAAGTATCATTGGACTTGATCATTTTGGAAGGAGTACACCTTGTTCATTTGT
The DNA here is from genome assembly GCA_963277665.1 of Viscum album. NCBI lineage: Eukaryota > Viridiplantae > Streptophyta > Magnoliopsida > Santalales > Viscaceae > Viscum > Viscum album. The sequence goes on along the minus strand of OY728131.1, from coordinate 776,634,228 downwards.
TCCTGAAATTTTCGACAACCTCGGTTTTTTTGGGCTACTAAATGATGGTGATTTTGTGGTTGTCATTAGTCATTAGGAGGTGCGGGGTGGTTCGGAGCTTTCCTGGGTTCTTCGACTAATGTGGTCTTGAGGGAGATGGCTACATATTCCACTCTTTTTATCCTTTTTCCTTATGTTGTGGGATGGTTCGAGACTTGAATTAGGTTCATTGAATAGACTCTTCAAGACATTATTCTATTTCAAAAAACTCCATGAATCCACATAGATATATCATGGGGATTAGGGGTTTCTGAAGCTCATCCTTGAGATTTTCAGCACAGAGATCTAGTAGTTATTCTTATGAGCGAGGTATTTTGAGTGAATAGGTTAGACCCTTACACCTTAATATGAATTCATAAACCATATCATTCTCATGATGCTTGCAGTTAATCAGGCCGACGATTGTTGTCTTCTTCAGTGCTGAACTGAATTAGTAAAATAATTGATTATGAAGGACTTCACATCCCGTGATAGATCCTTCAGGCATGCTATGATACCAGAAAAAGGATAGCCTTGTTAATGTTTGTACAAAACACCTCAGTTTGGTCCCCTCCTGCTGATCTTGAGGGCTCATCATCAGCTCGCATTGAGACACGAAGTGTGTGAGATGCTTATTAGGATCTCCTACATCATTGAAGGTTGAAAAGGTATAATTTCAAAAGATGGGTATAAGTAGGGTATCATCTACCCATTAAAGACATGGAATATTCTTAGGTTGCACTAGCTCTCGTAGCCCTTCCATGGATTCTATCTGAGTATCCAAGGATTCAAGGGAAGTGTTCAACTCCAGAGGAACTATTGTTTGATTCACCTCTCGTATATTGGGAGTGTGTGGGGATATATAAGGTACTCCCACTTTCATCTTCTAAAAATTCTTTATTTTTCCTATTACTAAGGATTTACCCTAGCGAGGGACAGTATTTCACCACAGCAGGGGTAGTCTTAATCATTTCTGGATTCCTTATTTATATGGATGTTTTGTACAGACCCATAGCCATTTTAATATCCATACGGTCATTTGGTTGGTAGATAAACCATAAAAGGTTGAATATTATCATCTAGTTGGATATGATACCCTATGGGAATATTTCCTCTAAGTAAATATTCATTGAGCTACTAGAGAACTCATATTTCACTCTCATATTGCAACAATCATTCTTACAAATGTGGAATTCTTTGGTGAAGTCACTTCCTTCCCTTTATCTTTTGATATTTCCCTTCGAGGAGGTGGTAAGCCATTATTTCGTGGTGCCAAATTCTCGAGCATTCTTTGATTCTAGGTACGTGAACCATCATTTAGTGTGTCTAAATCACCGTCCTCCTAGGGTATATTTTCCTTGTTGTGACCCTCTGCATCCAGATCTTGATCCATTTCCACCATGTTATCGGTGATGATGTTTGTATAGGAATATCAAGAACTTTTGGTTGTTCCATTTCTTTTCATATGGAAATATGGTTTGTTAAATATTTCATTATGGTCATTATTCGAACCCTTAGCCTTATTAGGTCATTTTGGCTTGTGACCCCAATGGGACTCGATTTCTTTCACTATATGCTCATCTCCTCCTTGTTTATGAATAGTGAATTTGAAGGAATTTCTAATCAGGGTTGTTGAATGAGTACCAACCAATAGAATATTTTCTTGCGGCGGGAGGAACTGGTGGGATGTTGATCGTTGATATTTTCTTGCCAACTAAGAGAATATAGATTCCCTATGTGGTGATGATGATAATATTTCCCCCCAGTAATGTGGAATAGGGTTTATCTGGGGTTGTCATTAGACATGAAGATTTAGTGATCCCCAACCCACAAGGGTTGAGGGGATTTGGAATCTCCAATAATGTCTCCCATCCCTTGTTAACAGATAATGAATTTGGATATGTCCATTGAGATATAAATTTCCATAGCCCTGTTGGATGGGGTTTTCCTGTAAGTCCTATAGGCATATCCTGAATTTTCTTAGGAACTAATGAATCAATGGTGGAGGCAGTGTAAAATGTTCTCCTAGTCCAGGAGACTGAGTCTATTCTTGGATGACCATTGTGGCAGCTTCTGTTGTGGTCTCCATGATTTGGCATAGTTATGCTTGCATGAGATATGGGTGTGATGGTAGCTCACTATAAGGATCATTATTTGCGGGTAGTTATCCAGTTGATCGAAAATTTGATCTCCATGATTGGAAATTCCTTATATTATCTAGAGGGGACTAATTTGGAGTAATGTGGGCTATCATCTCTCCCTATATGTGATGTATAGGCATTGTTAGAGTGGGGGTATTTTGTTTCATTGACCAACTTGCTTGAGAATTTCTTGGTCCCAAAACTTCTTCGGAGGCTATAACATTGTAGGATTCTGTGTATGAAGGTTTCTATGTTCTATGGGAGCGGTGAAGTGTAATTCTCTATACTGTCCCCATCCTCAAATTAGGATTGCTAACATGGCTTCGGAAATTAGATAATGAGGTTTCATGATGCAATAACGGTAATCGTGTTTCAAATATGCACTATGGTTTTTCGTTTTGCGATCCCGGGCCATGGAGATAGAATATATTTTGAGATGGAAACAAATTATACTGATGGTTTTATGGTTCCACTCATATCCTCAATAATGGAGATTTTTATTATTCAATCACTGATGAGTAGCTAACATAATATGGAATAGATAAAGAATTCAATCCTTTTCTAGTTCATCTGGGATATCATAGCTAGAAGTAGTGAGGGGGGAGAACATGATGGGGAGGTTGTTTATAGATAACTCTCTCTATATGTTAATCACATCCTCTTCTTCATCAAACATACATGTCTCCATCCAGTCAGACTATAGAAGATAACTCTGATGGTCTGCTACTAATGGGAGTGGAGTGTTGTTGGATGCGGATGGGGAACTATATACAGTTGACCTTGGTGTATTGAGAACCTTTCAATATGAAGGTGATGGTGTTTGGTTCACCTCCCTTTATAGAGGTTTCTGGAAAAGAGAAGGATTGTCTTTCCCATCAGAGATATCATTATGGGGAGGTTGACTCTGGTGGATGTTAAGATTAGAGTCCATGCAATCCATATCCATATTACCACGAGGAGGACTATAGTGGTAATGAAAGCCTCCTGATTCATATTCGATGAAAGAGTCGACAGACACTTGTGGTGTTGGGAGTGTGTCTTGAACAACCTCAAGGACACTAGCATTGAGCAGATTAAAAATAAGAATCATGTTCTATGTCATGGTAGGATTATGCTGACTTGTATTTCATGGTTGTGTAGGGATATGGGCCTATTTTGTGGAAGTTTCAGGATTTTTTATATAACCTATTAGTGTTTTGGGGATATGAGGCCACTGTTGAGGATATGTCAAATATGTAAAAAAGACACCTCATTTTCGACTAGGATATGTGCCTGCACTAAGTCATGTGCCACTCTCACTTTGTGACCCTTAGTAAAGATAGGGGTATGGGCCCGATCTTGATCCTTTAGGATATGTTTCCAGTATTTTTTGGCAAGAGTAAGAGCGTACCTTGAGGCATGTGCCACTCTCACCTGGTTAGACCTGGTTGTATTAGGAATGTACACCTTGTATGAATATGAACTACCTTTAAGAATATGTTGAAAGGCCTCTAGAATGGGAGAAGTAATATGATACTCATCAGGTATTTCTTTGTAATGGTGTTGGCACAGTCATTTGTTGGCGAAAGCTGGAATATGAGCCTTGCTTCTGTGATCTGATGGAGTATGTCGAGCAGATTCAGTGACAAGAATATGATCCTATATCAAGTCTTATGCAACTCTCACCTGGTTATCCTCAGCCAGAATGAGGTTATGGACCAATTCATGGGCCTCTGGATTATTCCAAATACATCTTCAATAGGCATGTTCCTCTATACATAGGTGTGTGTCACTCTCACCGGGTTAGCACTGGTTGGATCGAGATTACAACCCCAGTTCAATGCGTCACCCTTCATTGGGATATACTGATAATCCTCTCGGTTGGGAGCATGAATGTGCACTTTATCTGGTACAACCACTTGTTCATCATAATCAGAGTGTTGAGTCATCTTAGCTTTAGATATAAGAGTACCCTCATATCCCTTGATTTTCAATAGTTCTGGAATATACTAGCGGAGTTCTTCAAAAATTTCTAAAATGTATTGGCATTTTAGAAAAGTGTGTGCGGGGATATAGACTTGCATGTCTTCCATATCTATGACATGTTGACAGATATCTCCTATTAAATTTGGTATGTGTGCCCACTTTTTCCCTCCACGTTCCATCAGGATATGCCAATGGGCTTCATGCACCATGGTAGAAGTATGAACATCCCTCATTTTTTATGGGAGAATATGCCCATAGACTTGTTTTGAGGATATAAGACTATTGGATGGTCCCGGAAAGAGTATTATGGAGGGCGCTGTTAGTAGGATCATTGATATTATCCCTTTCATGGATATCCAGCGTCTTCCTACTTCGATAAGTCTTTATTGGTAGAGCCCATGCATGGGTGCCCAAGATAACTATCATTCGGGAGGTACCCTCAGCTAGAGGCTAATAGGTACCAGTACGACGATACTAGAAATGGCCATCAGCAGGTTCCCACCTTGATGGTTCTTAAACTATAAGGGAGCCTGATCCAGCCTCCTGATCCCAATTCATTAGGTACAAAAGAAATCAGTTTTTACGCTTTGCGGATATGCTCCCAAAGTGATTAGTCATGGCGATGGGGTCCACTAGTTTAGTGGAACCCTTCATCGAGTGATGTGGACTCACTGGGTGACGCACTTGAAGAGGATCGCAATCATCTTCCATAGTTGGTATTTTACCATATTGGTGGTACTCCTAAATCATCTTGTTTTCTAACTTCTTCTATAGCCTTTTGGAAAGATATACCATTTTACGACCTGCAAGGTTCATAGCAGTAGACAAAGCTCTAAAATAAGTGCTAGAAGATGAATAAATTCTCTTGGATTAGGAGTCTAGAATCATGAAAACAATAAGAAACAAGGCCAGCAATAAGTGTTATATCATATAAATAATATTTTCCAAGTACATATGCATGGTTAACATAATTTATCTATATTCTTTTTCTGGCCATTCTGCTCACATGAACTTGTCCACACGAGGATGTACTTACAGGAATCCCATTTTATAATGCTTTTACTACATATCATGTATAAGGTTTACAAACAAAAGTGTCCTAATAGATTCATGTAAAGCCTGTCATTATTGTTTTCATATAATGGGAAAGCAACACGACTCGATAGATTATATCCAAATTATTTGTTATTAGAGGGATTCACGTTAGATTCCTCACTTATTTTTGTGTATAAGAACAAAAAGAATGGTCCAATGGATTATAAATTGATCATTTTTTTATTTCATAGATTCATGTTTGGTATACTATTTTTGTTTCATCGAGATTTTTTGGAATGCAATGGATTCAAATCGTTGCATTACCATTTTCACATTTTCTTGAAACTCTTAATGATACTCATTTCCATAGATGGGCATGGAACTTCTTTCTAAAGGTTGGAAATCATATGTGCTTTTAGGACCAGCAAATCATTAGTATTCAAATTTTTAGAAGGTATGGGAGGTTGGGATCATCTCACCCTTTGGGGGGATTATTTCCTACTCCATTACTCTCTTATATATTTAAGACATGTTCGTGAAACTCTCCATAATCTTGATGCGGGAGCAGTTACCCTAAAAAAAATCTATGGGTAAAATATCTTTTACAAGCGATAGACTAGGATTTATTTTGTGAATCCATCGATATGTATATGAGGTTCTTCATCATTTTACAACAATGAGCAGTCGCTTATATGCTGAAAATATATGGCCAAGTGTTTCAGGCCATGCTTCTTATTATTGAGGCATTTGGTATTCTAAGGATTGGATTGAGCCATTATGAGGAATCATATGTATCCTAGTCACTGTAGGAATAAACACTCATGTAGTTCAGTTGATCTATACAGTTTAATGTATTGTGGTAAGGACTGATATGGGGGATGTCATCATGAAAAATATTTGAGCTCGAGTCTAAAGGAGATGTCCTATGTATCCTAGTTATAGTGGGAATCAGAGTTGTCATAATTATTTTGTGTTGGGACCTATAAACTAAGGGTTCTCTAATGAATGGATGTTTTATTCTTAATGAGGTGCTATTCAAATCACCCTAAACCCAAATGAGTCATACTCATTGTGAAAAAACAAGGGGAATGAATGATCAACCTAATGGAATATGGATATGGGATTTGCATAATGGGGCAGTACATGGAGTGTCCGATTTAGAGATCGAGACTTTTGGGAGGCATCCACGTATCTCGGTTATGGTGGGAATCACTCTCTTCATATTTCTATTTAGAGATGTTGGGTATTACACACTTTGGCTACCCTGGTGAATGGAACTTGTTATCTAGAAGGTGTCGCATGGCCTAGTTGGCATACCCAAGAGGTCATCATGTGACTTAGCTCAACACATGTGGAGGGTGTCTCAAGGGCCTTGGTGGCGGGGTCTGAGTGATATCGTGTGTCTTGGCTGACACCTTGGGGATACATCGTGGGACTGAGAAAATATTTCAATGGGTGTATCATGTCTTGGATGACACCTTGTGCAGATATTGTGGGGCTAGACCAACATTTCCAGGGGTACACTGCGAGAGCTGGATGGTCATGTTCGGATGTGTCAACGAAACTCGACTGAAAAGAGTGGGGGAAATTATTTTAGTATGGAGGTGCAGTCTAAGTATGTCGCAAGTCTAGGGTTAAGAACACATAGGGTTCACAAGATCTAAGTGTTGCCATGAAGGGTCCCCAAGAATTGTCCTAACATGTCTAAAACATTCGACATATCCAAGAATAAATGTCAAAGGGATGTCGTGAGGTCTGGGTGGCATGACATGGTATTGTTTTGTGTTATTAGTTGAAATATATGAATCATGTGTAGTTCCCCAATCATGTTTTCCACATTGGACTTCTGCTTTGATTCCTAGTTATTTTTAGACCTTGTATTCTGAGTTCCTTGGTTCGGTTCAGTGTCAGTTTGTTTTGGGTATTTTGTGATTTGCTGGACATGTGATACGGTCTTTCCATGTCATCACCAGAAGTCCTTTACTTGATCATTTATTGATCAAGAGGAAGGATTTATTCCTAGTGTATGACTACTCTATAGGTCCACCAGTGAATTACCTGGTAGAAATTCGACTAGTCGCGTGACCAGATGGGAGCAGAAGCCCGGAGTCTAAGTGCTGATGTGCGTAGCAATGGTCTGGGTCCAAACATCTAGCATAAAAACTATCAACCAATGAACTACCCCATCATTTTTACAAGTTGGATTAAGGAATTTATAGATGTAGACATACGCATACACTCTAGTTTATACAGGGAATTTGGTGTGATTCCAAGCTAGAGTCTATGGAGGGTCAAGCATTACGCAGTTTCGAGAGTCTTTGCAGTGGACCGCATCAAGGGAACAACTTAGTTTTCAGTGGTCACAAGTCCATCTGTCCATTATCTAAATATTGCTGACTATTGAGGATTTTCACTTCTAAGGACTTTCATGTCGTCATATCGACGTGCCCAAGGGTCTTTGTGAGTTCCAAATGACTGTTGGAAGGTATTTGTGCGTCTTTAGAGGTATTGTCTTGGGGTCTCATGAGACCACGCTGAGGATGCACTGGGAGTATCGCATTCCCTCCAACCACTATGAGAACAGCTCACCTTCCCCTTTCCTATCTCCTTGACTTTACGTTAAGATGGTTGGGAGTCATGTGAGATTGCACATATAGAGTTGATGGTATTTACTCTATTTTTTGGGGATGTGTCATATGATTATTTTAGTTCGCATGGTGGTTCATGATAATCCCATAGGAAAAATTATTATTTTGTCCTTAGAGCACCATGGAGTTACCTAGACATGCTCAATGTATTTGGTGTGCGAGGATGACAATTTGGAGAGACTTCACGAGACAAGGTATTCATGACACTGAGGTCTCACTATGTCTCAAAGATCTCTCAAGGCATGCATCACATGTCTTTTAGCAATCACGGAAATAACTCTCCTCCTCCCTTTTGAACCTATTTTTTTATGTTACAAGTGTTAGGAGGTATGTATGTTTTCTCAAGTAGAATATGTGACTTTTATTCGATTTTTCAATGGTGTTTCTCATGAACAATGTGGGTCATATGTGAGTGCACAAGTATTGTGAAAAAACCATGTGTCTATCCTTAGAGCGCTGCAGAGTTACCTGGACATGCATATGTTCTTCGATGAAGAAAAGATAATAAGCTGGAGGGACATTGAAAGGTGCACCAGATAGTTCATGATGGATCACATGTCTTCAAGGGCATGCCCCCATGTCCTTCAGCGATCGAAAACCCCTCTCACCTCCTCCTAGTTTTATCCTCCATTCTATGTGACAAAGTCTCAGAGGTCTCATGATATGTGCTTGACCTAATTTAGGGATTTTATTCTTCACAATGAATATTTTTATTATGATCTACATGACCATTGGGGGTTTATTCCATGGAATGTCTCTACCCATGATTTTTGAATGATTCAGTATGGGTTTTCATGTATATTCCAATAAAAAACCACATGGAATGGGGGATGCATATTTATTTTTCACCGTTTGGCCACTGAAGAACAAGGGTTCTAATTAAGGAGGGTTCTATGGGACTTTTCATGAGTTATGATCCTTTTATATAGACTTAGTGTGACCTTTGAATGGTCATGAAATTGTGAGTCTTCAATCACTCTCTTATTTTTTTCTATGGTGGGGAAGAAAATATCCATGTTCGAATGTTTCTTCCCTTTTAGTTTTTCTAATGTCTATTTTTAGGTCATCAATAATATTCAAATGGGATTTTCTAATTTGGGGGTTTCATAATTAGTGGGGTAATATGTTTCTAATTCATCTTATAAAATGCCTTCCATCAATCATTATTAAAATAGAAATCAAATTCTTTTAAAAATATACATATAAGTGGAACAAAAATCATACTAAAGTCCTTGATAGATATACTATATAATCTCACATATCCCATGAATGATATTATATGTTTTAAAAAAGTTGGATATAGAAAGAATTGATCACTTAAAAAAAAGATTTATCTACCTCAATTCCTTTTTTTAAATGATATAACCTAGAACTATCCCTTCTAAAACGATAAAGTGACACTTATCAATGTTCAAAAAAATCCTCAATGCATTTTCACATTAAATTTTACATATTTCCCATAAAATTGTCATTGGTATTCCCAAAACTAGTGATTCCATCAATAAATACCTTCAATAAATCCTTAATATGATCTTAAGATATGCTTACTGTACACATTTAAAATGTACTCTAGGAATTTCTTGTCCCAAACAGTATCCTATTATAAAAAAATGTCCCAAAAGGATGGATGAATGTAATCTTCACATGGTATTATAGATAAATTATTACCTAAAAAATCTAAAAACTCCCTCAAAGAAAAAATAATGTGTTCTTCCTACATTCATTTCTATTATTTGGTCAATAAATGGGATGAGGAAGTGGTCTTTTCTAGTTTCATGATTTCGATTTCTATTGTCAATTTATACTCTACAAATATTATGAAATCTCATGGTAATTAATTCATTATCATCATTTTCTAATATTCTCAAACCAATTTTCCTAGAAACTTCATAGATGGGGATATCCCATTGTGAGTTAGAAATATGGTAAATAATATCAACTACTAGAAACTTATGTATTTTTTTTTTGAATACCTTTATAATGGTAGGGTTGAGCCTCCAATGGGGATTACTAATTGGTCAAGAATCCCCTTATTAAAATACTCTATGGGAGAAGAAATTTGGTTTAATTATAGGGATTTATCCTAGGCTCTACCTTATAGCTTGAATTCTTCTTTTTAAAAAGTAAAATAATGATTTATCTTGAACTTTGGAAAGGTTGTTATCTACGATTAAAATAAATTTATTTCTTCTATATGATATGAATATTTTAATTTACATGGTGGAGGTTTTAATTCTGGGTTTGGGGGTTTATCTATTGATGAGATTGAATTTTAATTCCCCACTTCTAAATATTGAATTTATATTGTTATGGTAATCATGTCACTATCTTCCAATAAATTATCAAATAATCATATGTTATTTCATCCTAAAATCTCCAAATAGGTTTTCCATATTTTTTATTACACACATTTTCCTTGGTTTTTCTAGTATAAAAGTGAACTATTATGTCAAAAATTTCTCAATTCATACTTGAGTCTTTAATAGGGACAATACTTTTTGCATGAGAAATTGTAACAAAGGAGTGGTATCTCGAATGGTTCTTCTTAGAGTCAAGGATGTGGAAGCTTAACTTGTTGTCTCAAATGACCATTGATAGGGCCATTCATGTTATTAATGATCATTTTATAATTTTTAAATAATGGTATGCCCTATATGGTGGGTGAATGGATTAGTTCTTTATATTCCTCTATAGTGAGAACATATAAATATGCTACACAAATTACTACTACTACTTCATCTAGCACATCCTCTAGAACTCTTTCTAGAAAAATACTAGATCTATTTTCCAATCAGATAACCACTCATTTGGTAAAATTTTCAACTATATTATAATATTACAAAATAAAATGAGACATAATATTTTTGTAGTCACCAATATCACATAGTTAATCAAAAAAATAAATAACTAAGAGTTAAGGGAATATAAAATTTATCAAGATAATGACATTTTTGGGCAATTGTTGTGTGATCATGACTGATACACTCCTCCATAGAACATTTTCTCATTACAATAAAATACCTAACTTTTGGTTCAAATATAAATATTAAATTTTGTTTATTTTAGAATTTATCATATGGATTTCTAGAGATGTATATTAATTTCATCTTTTTGAAAAGTTTTTTAGATTAATATTTAATGTTATTCTTCTTCTATCTTATTTCATAGTGTAAAAATTGAAGGAAATGGTACCAAATCATCAATTTTCTCCCTTTCTACCTTTCTAATGGTGTTTCAATCATTTCATTTCAAAATATTATCCTCACTTCCTATTACTTATTTTTTCTTCTTTGTTTGGTTGAGTCGGCTATTTTTTCATAATTTATCTAGAATTTTCATTCTCACCTTCTTCTAGTTCATCATCATCTTTCTTGGGTTTTGGTTGATTAATATCTTCACCATTCCTTATAATGATCATAAATACACTCTCCTTTGGTTTTAATGTGGTTTGGTTTGAAGGTTTTCTTGGTTTTTGGCTGGAAATTCCATCAAACCCTAAAATAGTCTTGAAACATCCTTTACTATATTTTTCATCTCCTCAATATCAATTCCTTATCTTTAATAATTTGGTGGTGAACTAGATGATAGTTTTACATAGGTATTTTATTGAAATGGAGGATTTTGGTATGATTTTTGTTGGTAGTGTTTCTTTCATGGTTGTTAGAAAGGAGGTGGGTTTTGAAATTGCTACTAGAAATGGGGATAATTTAAGTATTGGTTGGAAATGGGAGGTCTATATGAGTTTTTTTATACCATAAAATCCCTTTTGGATTTTTCATTCTCTCCACGGTTTATTTTATTGAAATTTTCATAGCTAGAATGCAGTTTTATAGCTCCTCATGCCTTCTATCTCAGTACATTGATCTGTGAACTGATTGAGTGGTTAAAACAATCCAAAAACCCTTGGTGGGGATGGTTGTTAAATCACTTATATCACAACCATATTTCATGAAATAATTTTTAATTCATTAATTTTTGTATCAATTAGAGGTGATGAGTCATTATTTTTTAACTCAAAAATCCCTATTGTGCCAGTACCACTTTTCTGAAACTATTTTTAATTATGTTATATCTTTTCAATGAGGCTTCAAGAATATTTCATTTATTTTCAATAAAATATACTTTGGATGGTACATAAAATAGGTTCCTCTCATTTTCTATAATTCCTTGGAAGAATAATACTAGGATGTCTCTCCCTTACACCACATGATGTGGGAATCTTATACAATATTTCTAGAATCATTTACACTCCTCGTAAAGGGTATCTTCAGTAGCTTGTCAGATTATATAGATTTCCTTCTTTATTATTATGCACGGAGAGGTTAGGAAGAATAATTTCATGAAACTTTATTGGTTACCAACTTATTCATGGATCTCTCTAGGTTTTGGGTTATATGAAAACTCTTTGGAATCTCATTTGAGTGAGAAGAGAAACGCTCTCCACTTGACATGGTCCTCAGCTACTCCAAATGGCTTAATACTTGATCATGTAAAGTCAAACTCTTAAATAGTATAGTTATTATCTTCTACATCAATGATATTAAATTTAGGTAGCACATGAATCATGTAAACAGGTTATTCAAAGTCATTTTGTTGAGAAGGAATAGTAAATTGATTCTTTTATAGGAAAAATTTGGGGAACCCAACACCCTTAATGTTTGTTGTGGATTAAATTCAATGATGGTGGGATCAGAGTGATCACTTAAGGTATAACACAAGTCTTTTAAATTTAATTCTTTAAAGTTATATCAAATATTAAGATTCCAAATCCAAGTTAGAAAAATTCTCTCTATCTTTGGATAAAAGGAAATAATCATTCATTAGAGTTCCTAGTCATGCAAGTTATGGGTAAGATTAGCACTTACTCTAATCAAAATCACTAGATTTTGATAAACATCTACTGTGTGGTTTAGAAAAATATTTTTAATATTCCTTAAGGTTTTAATATTAGTAATTAACAAAAAACATCTATATTCAAAAGTTCATCAATCATGTTATCATGATGTAAAAGAAAATAATTTGATTAATATCCGTAGGACTTTCAAAAAAAGAAAAATTTATTATGAAAATAAGATTATAAATAAGTGGATTTGGGTATTTCATTGATCCCCCTTTTTAAATATATCAAGGTAATTTTGAGATAAATATATTTTACTTATTAATTTTTTAATGTACTTTTTAACCCTTCCATCAATTCTTGTGGTGATGAGAATAAAATGTTACAATTTACTATATTATATTATTATTTTTCTAATGTGAAAAATACATAATGAGTTACCCTTGAATTGTTTAGTAAACATAAAATCCATTATTTAAATTCCTATAAATCCATGTATCTTCCCTATTTCGTCCACTTGTACTTAATAATCATGAAAAACTACTCCACATGACTCTATAACAATGAATATGTGTTATCCAAATCCAATAAGTGGGAGAAAAGGTTTCTGGATCAAGGTAATCATAAAAATTTATAATTTAAAATAATCACAACCATGTTCATTTGAAATTATAAAATTAAGTGTTCAAAATAATTTAACAAATAAAACTAATTCTTGAATATAATTAAAACTAGACTCAAGCATCACAATTTTGGTTGTATCCCCATTGCCCAACCACTTGAGGTTATACCCTTCCATTAAAGTAGAGATAGATGGAGTATGATGGGAATAATGTTTGATGGAATAAAAATAGGTCAAGAAGATATGAAATAAAATGCATCTACAAAAATCCATAGCATCAGAAGTGATCCTATTTCATCTGATCAATCCTTACCTAGAAACAACCTTCTCTGTTTATATTGAATGTAATGACCTCAACCCTAGTATCCTAAAGTTGGTGACTTACATTATTAAATTAGCATAAATACAACATCCAATCCCAAATGATATATTAGTTTAGCTTTTTTTTAATCCAGATTACTTACATGAAACTTACACCACATATTAAATCGTAAAATATAACAAATAAAATCCTTTTAAAATGCCATTATTATCCTAGAAAAACCTTTCATATCATCAATAAAACAGATCTTAATATCCTAGGGAAAATAAAACTTAATAAATTGGTGAGATTAAATGCTCAGTAATGGTAAGAATACAATGGAAACTCTTATTAATAATAATCATAAACAAGAAGTCATCTTGTACAACTAAAAAACCAATTAAACATAATCTTGAGAATAATACAGAAAAAATAAATAATATCATTTAAAATAATCACATGATCTAGAAAACATAAACATGGATATTATACTAGTTGAATATTAATGTGGAATATCAATAACTAATCTCATAATAAGGGAATGCATAATTCTGGACATTATAAACTTACTGTCAAGGCTTCAAGAAAGACACAATACATAAACGGGTAACACATCAGCCAATAACCAAAATAGTTTGTCTTTTGAGACCTATAGATGCATCGAGGGTCTATGTCAGGCCTCACCCATATATTACTAAATCCAATGAATTTCTCATATGAAATTGGTGATAAAATATAATCAACATAAACATTTATATTAAAACTAGCATAGGATATGTGAATAAATTAACCATAAACCATGACTAGTATCAATATAGCACATCCACAATCACGATAAATCATAAACCATTTAATGAAATATGGTAAATAATATCATATCAGATCAACCACAATCAACCATAATATCAAAAAATAAATGTTGACAAAGATGAAAATACTATAATAAAATCATTAAACAATTCTAAAAAAATACCCATTTTACATTAAAATAATTATTTAAAATATAATCAATTGTATAAGTAAAAAATTACATTGAAATAAAGTATCGAGTTCATAATTTATTATTAAAAACATTAGGTCATTACAATGGTGGAAGAATCTTCTCACACAATAGATGTTAAAAAACCATTCCTTTCATTGAAATAACCATAAAATACCTCGTTTGAAAAATGAAAAAAAATATTCCTTTAAAACTATTTTATTAAATGTAAAACTTGGGTAAAATAATTTAATATTATTTAATATAACAGTAATAAAATAATTTTTTTATGAAATATGGACGTTTATTATTAATATTATTCAAAAGATACTTAAAAATAAACAATCCTAAATAATAATTAGATTGTGAAACAACACTTACCATGTACTTTACTAAATTTTAATGTGAATTAACCTCCTTCATAATGGTAGAAATCATTTATTAAATTATACGAGAATAATATACAAATTTATTATGTCATATATGATCTTATTATATCATTTTTTGTAATAATAGTTCATTATTACCCTTGTTTCAGGTGTTAGCTGCATCATTTTCCTATGCATGTTTTTCTGGGTAAGTCATGTTTCTTATGCGTAGTATATATATATATGTATATATATATATCAGTTATATAATTATATTAACTTCATAGATATTATATTTACTCATTTTATCAATTTTTATAATCATTCATAAATGGTTAATGTGGAAAATGAATCCCATCACATCGTGGAGACGGTAGGCCGTACATACGCATGGACGACATTATCATTCCCTTAATGGTGGAAAGGGTAATGAATTGGTTAGTATGATAATTTTACAAAAACAATATATTTTTATAACTATGATATAGATTCATTGTTTTCATCTTTATTCCTATCCAAGTAATGTGGTGATCAAAATCATATTACACGACCGCGTAGAGACGGTAGGTTGTACGTATGCATGTGTGGTGATTTAATTTTTCATATGATGGATAAAATGTGTAATATGGTTATCCCATATTAATAATAACATAAAATTATATCTATTATACAAGACTTATTACTTTAGAATGGAAACAACGCATAAAGAGGAAGTAGAAGAAGAAATAATCTCAATGCAGTCGGTAAAGATTATTACCTCTTCTTTAGAGAACCTCCTTTGGCTCTCCTCTTAGAGACACTAGGGTTGGTCTTTCGAAAATAAAAAAAACCTCAAGGATGTGTATAAGTAAGTTTATAAGATAAATGGGCATGGTTAGTCATATATAGAATGCTCAAAGTGATGAAATGTGATGAGGGAGAAGGTGAATTTTTATAATTGAGGTGAGGGGCTCTTTTAGAATGTTTAAAAATATTTATTTATAATAAATTCAATGTCAATAAAAATACTAATAAATTTAGATTTAATAATAGAAAAAAATTTATAAGGAAGTAACATCACAATACAATATATTTTACATATGTTTTGGAATTGTTTTAAACCTTATCATTTTGATTAACCCTTAGTTAACCTATTTTATTTTTTACTATGGTAAAATATTTTTAAATATTAAATAGTTGTAATTTTTAC
This sequence comes from Viscum album, assembly GCA_963277665.1. Lineage (NCBI taxonomy): Eukaryota > Viridiplantae > Streptophyta > Magnoliopsida > Santalales > Viscaceae > Viscum > Viscum album. The sequence continues at coordinate 776,618,125 of OY728131.1, read as the reverse complement.
TTATTTTATTTCCATTATACCATAAATGAATAATTTATAACATTTTATACCATATAATATTTATTTTTTTATATTTAAATATGTTTTATGATTTTTAAATAATTTAATGAAATGTTATTTTGATAAAATATCCTTTGGGTGAATTTTGACACTATTCATTTTTTTTAATATCATAATATGATATCTTCAAACCAATTCTATTAACTAATCCATAAAATGTAAAATTAATCCATTAAATTTTTTATGAAATTAATTTTATCAAATTATATTTATTTTAATATTTTTGATATCATTTGATTGATATTTATATTAATTTGACAATTAATAAAACATAATTTTATTTTCCTTTTAGGTAATTATTTATTTACATAAAATGAGAGATATATTACCATGATAAATAACATTTTATATTAAAAATTACTATTTATAGTCAAATTTATCATTTATATAACCCTATATTAAAATTTTTATTGTTATTAAAATATGAGTATGACATCTTTCACTCTTCATTAAGTAAAATATAATAAATGTTATATTCTCACATTGGTGACTTATAAAGAGTTTTAATTTCATCCAAAGGACTATTTTGTTCTAAATAAACTAATCCAATAAAAATAGATGAATTTTTAGGGTAATATATATATTTTACAATATTATTTTTAGCCATAATTCATTTACCATAGTAATTATAATATTATTATATTTTAGTATTCATATGCCCAAATATAAAAGAAACATAACTAAATAATTTAGACCCACTAATTCCATATTTCGAATCCATTATTCAATATTCATAATAGATAAGTTAAAGTAATTAATTGAAAATTAATCCCATTGATGAGGTGAGAAAAGGGGTTATAAAAGATTTAACACGAAAAGGATTGAAACATTTTTACTTATAAATTCAATTTAAAATTGATTTCAATGGCCTAAATTGTATTAAAATAAAAAATAATAATTTTCTTATACTATGAAAAAAACAATAATATAATTTAATATAATAAATTATTGTGATTAGAAGAGATGTTATAAATTAAAATTTAGTATTTTCACTCTTTAACAAAAAATGAAACTTATCATAAAAATAAAGAAATATCTAACCAAAGTATATTTTTATATTATTTTTAAAAATAATAAATTTATTTTTTCAAATAAAGTATATAAAAGTGTAAAAAATGGATTTAAAATAGGTTCTCCATTAAAAGGTGGTAAAACATCTTTTATAAAAATATTGGTATGTATGTGTCATATTAGGAATGTTCATATCTTATGCTTATCAAATATATTGGATGAATATTGAAAATATTTTATTGAAAATATAAAATCTATATTTCATTAATAATATTCAGTAATAGTAATTAATTTAATTTATTATGATAAAATGACTTTGTGGGCATAAAAATAGTTCTTTATAAAAACATTTCTTATATATTAAGTTGGTTCTTATATTTATTTATAATTAATTTGTAAACAATGAATTCAATAATATATTTTCATGAGTTAGTTAATACTATTCATAAACTCCAACTTAACAACTAGGTTTTACCATATTATATTAAATAGTAATATTTTAATAATATGTTGTTGTTTGGTAAAACTGGGCCATACGTGTAATGCAAGACAACTCATTATTGTGTGTAGTGTAAGATTTACATGGTGTGTGTATAAATGAAGCCAGTAGAAAATTAAATTTATTCAAAAGTGAAAATATTATAACATTTTGGGGTTTCACATTCTACCATCCTTTAATGAATTACACCCTCCTGATTTAAACACTGGATCAAAAACTACGGGTTTGACTATTCAAAATATCTTTTTTTAAATCCCACATCAGAAAACGAGGCCTCCACTTTAAAATAAATAAAGATATATGTAAAGTTCATTAGAGATAACACATAAAAGGGTTCTATGTATGAAAACATGGACATGGAAGAGAAATTTAACCATCATGTTATGATGAAGAGAGATAGAGAACATGGTCAGAAGAAAGTTAACAATTAGAAAGCTATAAATGTGTGATGATCCAAGGGACCATTTGATTCATTAGAAAGTAAGGTACGAGGATTTCTTTTTTTGATTCAAAATCTTTTTCCTAGAGTTTAGGAATTGATAAACATTATAGACTAAGAGCATAATGAAAAATATTTACATGACATGTATAGTATAATCCTTTAATCAATCTCTACAAAAAAACATATTTCTCTCCAAAATATATAAAAAGTACAAAAAAATTAGTTATATAAATTGTATAGTGTTCCAAAAAAATAACTTATACTCCATATATCATACTTTTAAATAAATAAAACTATGTCTTACTAACTAGGACATCAGGTAGGCCAGTGGTTGATTCTTTACCCTTATCACTCTTCGGTTGTGGGTTCAAGTCTCGCGACATTTCCAGATGTGATAGATTATCACCTGACCTGCTGGTTATCCTTTTTCTAATACCATATTATCATAACATTCCAGAAATAACCCTAATATATTCAAATTTTTGAAAACATTTTAATCCCAAACAATAATATCCAATGGTCAAAATAAACCATTTCAACCTTAAGACTCATCCAAATAATTCTGTCCAAATAACAATCCAAAAAGGTCTCCAAATTTACAAAAATCAGTATTGACATAAAATTCACCAAACAACATAATATATCTCTTATTTTCAAAAACCAGATAATTTATCACCTTAAAACCCCTAATAAAAATGTTCATTCTTCTAAATCCTTAAAGAGACAGTACTAGAGTACAATCCTTATTTATTTCCATAATTCATAGAATTAGTACATCATTGAAAAAATAATCAAATGACGTGATTATTTAATCCATGAATCATTTTCCTTCATCAATGGTAATATCCTACGCTTGACCATGGACCATTATATTTTTTTAGGAATATCGCTTTGTAGCTTCTGAAATTAATTTGCATGGTGCCCCGTATCCATACAGTTTAATCATTGAAGATTGGAAAAAATTACTTCCATTATAATCATGAACATGGTGACATGTTTCTCCACTCTTAATGCAAATTCATTTTCCCCTTAATCATATATTGTGTTTTATTCTTCAACAATAATCACTTGTTGTAAAATCATTCTTTCCCTTCTTCCCTTTATTAATCTTTTCCTCTGTCATCTTCTTCTTCTCATGATTCCGTACAAAGTCATAATACTTAAAAATTTATTTCACTTCCTTGTTAGCGTATGATATTATTTCCTCATATGGAGAGACTGTATGTGGGACTAGTTCTCTTATAAATATTGGATTAATATCAGAAAATAAATTTTCATCCTTATTCTTAAGATCTTGTTCATTTTTTAGGTTTCCATTATATCCACTATGATCTATTTCAAAATAATGGAATACTCTAGATTATGTTATGAATCATAATACATAATATTGAACTAGTAATACACATAACATAAATTGAAAAATTTATACATAACTAATATCATAATCATAAACATCATCTCTTTGTGGACCTATTTACATTTAAATTCTGCATTATTATTTCTACTAAAAATGTGAATTATCTAAAGCATATCCCCAAGGAGTTTCAAACTGTAAGGACCTGGTTGGAGTAATGAACCACTGAGAGGGGGGGTGAATCAGTGGTACCAATTTTTCTTCATTTTAAGTTCCCTTAATATTGAGAACAACCTTTGTCTCTTGTTAAAGATATAATTACCTACTGAGAAACAAAAAAGAACACATCCAAAGGAACACAACAATTTACAAGGTTCACTATTCAATAAGAATAGCTTCGTCCTTGGTATGGTTGGAAAAAATCCAGTACCATACAATCCACTAAGAAAACAATCCTTGGATTACAACGAGTAGGATATACCCTTACACTCATGAAGCACAGTGAATCAATCACTCCAGTGTGTGTGCACCCTCTTAGCACAATAGGGAAATGTATCTTTTCTTACAACAACATATGTTACCTGCACTTCCTTTCAAATACAAAAGTCTATGAAAATTCAGAAAAAATCTTCACTTCCTTACCCAGAAGAAAGGCAAGGAATCCTTGGACTTGAGATAGATCAATTACAGTCCGAAATTCCCATTCCAAATCTTCACTCCGAATTTTCTTCTCCACTCTGAATCTTCAATCCGATTCTTTCTCAGTCTGAGAAACTCAATACGGTAATATCCAGTACTGATTCCCCATTCTGAATCTCCACTCGGAATTCTCCACTCCGAATTCTCCAATCTGAATTCTCTTCTTCACTCCGTTTTCATCAATCCGAGAAACTCAATTCGGTGTCAACCAGTATCAAATTCTAGTTACGATTGAAACTGCAATGAAAATCAGTCAGCCAAGCTCTTCTTCCTCTCTCTAGATTATCAGAGATTATCTCTATACTCTTTCATCACATCATAACTTATCACCCTGATCTCCTTTTATCGGTGCTCCAAAGTGTACTTAGGCAGGAAACTGGAATATTTTCCTGCTCACTTAAATTCACCTGAATCTTAATTTCTCCTAAAATCTCAGAGTAATTAAGACTTTGTCAATGCTTCTATAATCTTCTCGAATCTTCTTCCACTTCTCTTGATTTAGAACTTTGGCCTTTTCTGGATCCAACTTTGTTACCATTGAGTCTTGGTATGACTTTCACGGATCCACTCTTCTGTCTTCTCGGCATCATATTCTCGGATTCACTCTTCTGACTTCTCGTAATCACATTTTCGGATTCACTTCATGATTCTTCGGTACGACTTCTAGTTCTCGGAATAGCTCACTAGAATCTCAGTATGTCTTCACACTTCTGGCTATTAACTTCAGGTTCAGGAAGTCGACTCCGAACTTCTTTACTCCGAACTTCTAACTCAGCAAGTAAACTCCGAACTTCTGACTCAGCAAGTCGACTCTAAACTTCTTCTTCAGCAAGTCAACTCCAAACTTCTTCTTTAGCAAGTCGACTATGAACTTTTGACTCTGTAAGTCGACTCCAAACTTCTTTAAGTAGACTCCAAACATCTTCAAGTCGAATCCTAACTTCTTCAAGTCGACTCTAAACTTCTTCAAGTCAACTTCAAACTTCTCCAAGTCGACTCCGAACTTCTTCAAGTAGACTCCTAACTTCTTCAAGTCAACTCCGAAATTCTCACTATGAACTTCAAATTCTCGATACGACTTCTACAATCATCGATACCATAGATTTTGAATTCATGGAATGACTCCTCCAGATCTCAGTATGACTTCACCACCGAACTATTTCTTGCATCTTGAGTACATCCATATACTCACAATTTTAGATTTACAAAACTGAAAAGCATCATCACAATTTGTGCTTTCAAATCTCCTATCATCCAGCTTAGGTTCTAAACTTCTCAATTTCTAGAATCCGAATTCCGGACTCTGAATTCTTAGAACACCAAATTCTTGGTTCCAAACTCCTCAATTTCAAGGTTCTTTTCCTTTATGAAAACTTCCTTAATTTCAATAAAAAACAATCCATACAAACCAAATATCCCTTCATCTTGGTCCTAACAATCTCCCCCTTTGGATTTTGTTATTAACCAAGTTTTCATAAATCACCAAACTTTTTAAGCTCAATCAATGGATTACTCATCAATAATTCTAATCCTACGTGATCTAACTCATTGTAGGAAACAAGAATCATTGACAGCAAAACCATGCTATCCATAGGTAGTGAAAATGACATCTTCAGCTTCATACTTCCTGTAAACAACTTCAAGTTCTTTACTAAAACCACTCCAACAAATAGCTATAATAGTTCACATATACAAATAATGTTGAGTTCACAGCTTACACACTTCTCCCTCTTTAAACAATAGATTTATGAAAAAAACAACTTCTCCACCTTGATAAAACAATCCAAAGGTAAGAAGAGAGAGGGGACAGATCAACATACCTTAGCCTTGAAGAGAAAGAGGCTGGACACCCATGTTAAACCTCAATATTGAGAATGATTACTTTGGAAAGGGTTTCATGAAAATATAAGAAACTTGTTCACTAGATGAATCATATTCAAGTTTAAGTTCATTCTTTTCCACATGCTCTTTGATGAAATGATATTTGATGTTAATATGATTTGATTGTGAATGTTGGACTGGATTCTTGGTAAGGCTAACTGTGCTTTGATTATCACAACCCAAGAGCAAGGGAAACTTCACTTCAACTAACAAATCTTCCAACTGTGTTTTCATCCAGATAAGTTGAGTAGCAGCCATGGATGCAGTAACATATTCAGCTTCAGCCGTACTAAGTGACACAGAATTTTGCTTCTTTGAGTGCCATCCAACACAACTTTTTTCCGTAAAGAACACTCCACCAGATGTGGATCTTCTATCATCAACATTTCATGCCCAATATTCATTTGAATATCCAAACAGATCAATGTTATTTGAGCCACTATACTTGATTCTGAAATCTGTTGTGCCTTTTATGTATCTAAGAATTCTTTTTCCAGCAACAAGATGTGATTCTTTAGGAGTACTCTGGAATCTTGCACAAAAGGTGACATCAAAAATAATATTTGTCCTTGATGTAGTCATGTATAATAAAATTCCAATCAGATTTCGATACTCTTTATGATCAACTTATTTTCCTTCATCATCTTTTCTTAGCTTTGTTCCCACTAAGATAAGATTTGATACTGGTTTTGTGTTTTCCATCCCAAACTTCTTAATATGTTTTTTAGTATACTTTTCATGAGAGAGAAAAATGAATTCTTTTTGTTGAAATATTTGTAACCTAAGAAAGTATCTCATTTCACCCAACATGGACATCTCAAAGAAATACTTCATTTCTTTAGAAAACCTTTCATAGTATCTTTTATCATTCCCAGCAAAAATAATGTCATCAACATAGACAATAACAATGAGAGAAATATCTTGGCTTTCCTTGATGTACAGATTTCTATCAACTCTTCCTTTATTGAAGTTCATCTCTTTTAAGCAAGTATCCAGTTTGGAATACCATGCTCTTGGAGATTTCTTTATCCCATACAAGGCTTTATTCAACCTACACACATAACTTTCATTATTCCCATCAATAAAACCACATGGTTTCTCAATATAAACTTCTTATTTGAGATCACCATTAAGAAATGTGGATTTGATATCCATTTAAAAGATTTTGTAGGCTCGTTGTGCAACAATAGCAAGAAATATTCAGATAGTCTCTAATATGGCTACTGGAGAAAAAGTTTCTTCAAAGTCAATTCCTTCAATCTGAGAGTATCCTTTGCAAACCAATCTTGCTTTATTTTTGACAACTTCACCTTCTTCATTCAACTTATTCCGAAAGACCCATCTGGTCCCAATGATGTTCTTATTCTTAGGCTTGGCTACGAGTTCCCATGTGTCATTATTTTCAATTTGATATAATTCTTCATTCATGGCTTGAACCCATTCTTGATGCTCAAAGGATTCTTTAACATAATTTGGTTCCACTTTGGAATACAAGGAAGTATGTGATATAGAACTACTTGTTCTTCTTGTTTGAACCATGTGACATTGATCACCAATAATATTCTGAGCTTTCACTTGTTTCATCATCCCTGGATAAGTTTTTTGTGTGCCTTCCTCGTCACTTGATATGGATGAATCTGATTCTTCATCTTGATTAGGATTACAATTCATTACATCCTTATCAGAATCATCAACTTCATCTTCCTTATCTTCCTTGTCTGTCTGGACATGCTTATCTTTCCCCAAAAGTTTCAATAACTTTTACATCAACTGCATCCAAAATTCATCTTGTTTCATTGTTAAAGCATCTATAACCTCTTCCTTCTAGTACATATCTAAGAAAAATTCCGTCTCCTCCTTTCTGCTCGAATTTTACACTGCTTCCACCATTCTTCATTAGGATGCATGGGCTCCCAAAAACATTAGCATGCTTCATACTAGGAGTAATTCCATAGAAAAGTTCATAAGGATTATTGTTTGATTGAGGTCTATAGAAACATAAATTTTGAATATAAACAGTTGTACTTGTAGCTTGCCTCCAAATGTAATGAGTAAGGCCATGTTCAAGCAACATGGTTCTTCTCATTTACACTAAGCTTATGCTCTTCCTTTCAGTAACAACATTTTTTTGAGTTGTATATGGGGAATTATATTCATGATGAATCCCATTCTTCTCTAGATAGTCTTCAAATTATTCACTTCTATGCTCACCACCATTATCTGTTCTCAACATCTTGACAGAGTACTCACATTCATTCTCAGCTTTCCTTCTAAATCTTTTAAACGTTTTCAGGGCATCTGACTTGTGATTCATAAACATAACACACGTAATGCGAGTAAAATCATCAATGAAGGTGAAGAAGTACTTGTATCCATTTTTTGATTGTTTTCTCATTGGTCCACATATATCAGAATTTATTAGTTCAAGGGGTTTTTCAGAACAAATGCCAACCTTCTTATGCACAACACTTGTAATCTTTCCTTTCTGACAGGTAGTGCAACACCAATCCCTTCTTCTTAGAAAATCTGGAATATCTCGAACACTATCCCTCTGATATATCTTGCTCATATTTCTCTGACACATGTGTCCAAGTCTTCTGTGCCACAACTGATTTTCCTCCACTAAGCTCATGTAACAAGAGTTTTGTGAATTTCTAACATGAAACAGATTTCCTTTGGTTCGTTGGCCACTTGTAACAATCTTCCCATCTTCTTAACTTTTCACAATAAACCCATCTTTCTTGAAGATAACTTTGTTACCCTCATCACACAATTGTGATACACTCAGCATGTTGTGCTTCATCCCATCAACATACAGAGTTTTCTTGGACTTTAATTTTTCCTTCCCAATGATGGCTGGTCCAACACCTTTGATTATTAAAGATTCATCATTTCCAAATGACATTGTGACTTCTTTAAACTTCTTCATATTCTTTAGCAACTTCAAGTCTCCTGTCATATGTGAAGAACACCCACTATCAAGTATCCAAGGTCGTTCTTCCTTTGTAACGTTTAGGGAAGTTTCAGCTACAAGAGTTTTTTCTTCTTTCACTTCTTTCTTCACCTTCAGCTTTTTAAAATTAAGAACTTTTTGTTGAGCCGGTAACAGCACAAGACATCCTTTTGCAAGGTGTCCAGGTTGTTCACACCTTTTACAAATGGTCTCCAGAAGCTGGAACCTATTTTTTGTCTTTAATTCATTCTTCTCAACTTTCTTTAAGAAAACCTTCTCACCCTTCTTCATTTGAGGAGATTGACTCCCCCTCAATCATTGCCTTTCATAGCTTGTGGAGTATTTGTAACAATGTTGATTGAACCAAAACATATTTTTTATATGACCGAATCCACCATAATACCAATAGTAACCATAGAAGGAGTACCTTCCTCTAAAGATTTTGTACTGATACTTCTTTGTTGATCTTTCTTCAGCCCCACCAACTATTTTTTTGTTAGCAAGATTGCTCTGCAGAAATTCTGACTTCTCTGATTTTGCTTATTTTTCATCAGTGTTAGACTTAGGATTCCTTGAAACTTCAGAGTTCCCAGCAACGCTGGTCTTAGCCACATAAGTAACTTTCTCAGCTTTCCTCTTCACAGAAATAAATTTATTCTTCTGTTTAATATCCTTATAATGTGCTTGTTTAGAGCTTTCACCAACATCAGTAGTTGAGTTTTGAAAACAAATTTTTCTTGATTCAACTTCTAAGAGCTTCTTTTGAACAAGCTCTAATTCTTCATCTTTTGCCTTCAACTTAAATTTCATGTGCTCATTTTGATTTTTTTCATCTTCAAGAGACTTCTTCAATTATTCAAGATCTTTCTCAAGTTCTTCTTTAAAATTAGCTTAATTTCATGGTGAGGAACATTCATCTTACAACTTTTTGTTAAGTTTCTATATCCTTCTGATCTTCCTTAAACATTCTTTCAATTCTTCTTTCAGATGCATCTCAAGCTGAGTTTCTTCTTCTTTTGAGTAGCTGCTTCCAAAATCTTCATCATTCCCTGTTGCAATAAAAGTATTTTCAACACCATGCTCAACTTATTTTTTGGATTCATCATCACTTTCTTCATCTTATTAATTTATGGATAGGAATATTTTTATCTTTGATTTGAAAAACCTTTTTTCTTTCCCCGACTTTCCTTTTCCACCCTCCATCTTCTATAACTTTCTTGGATTTCTTTCTTCTTCATCACTGTCTTCATCATTCTCTTTTCGAGGACAATTAGACGCAAAGTAGCCAATGCCTCCACATTCAAAACATTTCAAGGGAAGTTTTACCTTGTATTTCCATGTGCCTCTTTTAACATTTTTTGAAAATAAGGATAGAATATCATTAAGATTTTTACATACCTCGCATTCAGAGTCAGAGTCACCACCATCTTCTTCAATCAAGATCTTCTTAGATTTTTCTTTCTTCATGGTTTTAAAAGATAATTCGCTATCAACCTTTGTCTTGGTCTTCATAGCCTTTTCCCTTCTCATCTCATAAGTAATGAGAGTGCTGTGCAAATCATCAAGAGATAGAGTCTCTGAATCTCTGTCTTCTAATGAGGATACCTTTGCGTTGAATTTATCAGGAAGAATCCTCAAGATCATTTCCACCACATTAGAGTATTTCATCTCCTCTCTAAGACATCTGATGGTACTAACAATGTCGTTTACCCTAGTAAAGAAATCCCCAACAGATTCATGCTCTCCCATATTCAGATCTTCATACATCAATCTCTAGATTTGATGTTTTGCCTTCTTGACTTTTGTATTGCCGTCGTATATGTTTTTAAGTTTTTCCCACATACCTTTGGTTGTGGCCACTCCTTTTACTCTCAAGAATTTACTTTCAGAATTTGAAGACAATATAGTATTCTTGGATCTTCCATCATTCTCAAGAAACTTCTTGTCAACAGGTGTAAGTGGAACATTGTCTTCAATGGGAAGAAACCCAACTTTTGCAGCTTTAAGAACTTCATTACTAATAGACATGAGATACGGTAGCAATATATCCTTCCAAATGTGATAGTTCTTCCCATAGAATATTGAAATACCTTTATTGTTCACACAATTCAAATTCTCCATCAGCAAGGAAAACAAAGGGAACCTCCCTCTAATACCACTTGTAAGGACCCAGTTAGAGTAATGAACCACTGAGAGGGGGGTGAATTAGTGGTACCCCTTTTTTTTCCTTTTATGTTTCCTTAAGATTGAGAACAACCTTTGACTATTGTTAAAGATATAATTCCCTACTGAGAAACAAACAAGCACACATCCAAAGGAACACAACAATTTACATGGTTTACTATTCAATAATAATTGTTATGTCCTTGGTATGGTTGGAAACAATCCAGCACCATACAATCCACTTAGAAAACAATCCTTGGATTACAACGAGTAGGATATACCCTTACACTTGTGAAGCATTGTGAAACAATCACTCCAGTGCGTGTGCACCCTCTTAGCACAATAGGGAAATGTCTCTTTTCTTGAAACAACTTATGTTACCTGCACTTCCTTTCAAATAAAAAAGTGTAAGAAAATTCAGCACAAATCTTCACTTCCTTACCCAGAAGAAAGGCAAGGACTCCATGGACTTTAGATAGATCAATTACAGTCCGAACTTCCCATTCTGAATCATCACTCTGAATTTTCTTCTCCACAATAAATCTTTAATCTGAGTCTTCCTCAGTCTGAGAAACTCAATACAGTGATAGCCAGTATTGATTCCCCATTCCGAATATCCACTCCGAATTCTCCAATCCGAATTCTCTTCTTCACTTCGTTTTCATCAATCTGAGAAACTCAATTCGGTGTCAACCAGTATCAAATTCTTTTTACGATTGAAACTGTAGTGAAAATCAGTCAGTCAAGCTATTCTTCCTCTCTCTATATTATCAGAGATTCTCTCTCTACTCTTTCATCACATCACAACTTAGCATCGTGATATTTTTTTATAGGTGCTCCAAAGTGTGCTTAGGCAGGAAACCGAAATATTTTCCCGCTCACTTAAATTCACACAAATCTTAATTTCTCCTAAAATCTCGGAGTAATTAAGACTTTTTTAACACTTCTATAATCTTCTCGAATCTTCTTCCACTTCTCTTGATTTATAAATTTGGCCTTTTTGGATCCAACTCTGTTACACTTGATTCTCGGTATTATTTTCTTGGATCCACTCTTCTGGCTTCTCGGCATAATATTCTCAGATTCACTCTTCTGAATTCTCGTAATCACATTTTCAGATTCACTTATTGATTCTTCGGTACTACTTCTAGTTCTCAGAATAGCTCACCAAAATCTCAGTATGGCTCCACACTTCTGGCTACGAACTTCAGGTTCAGGAAGTCGAATCTGATCTTCTTTACTCCGAATTTCTAACTCATCAAGTCGACTCTGAACTTCTGAATTAGCAAGTCGACTCCTAACTTCTTCTTCAGCAAGTCGACTCCAAACTTCTTCTTCAGCAAGTCGACTCCAAACTTCTGACTCTACAAGTCGACTCCGAACTTCTTCAAGTTGACTCTAAACTTCTTCAAGTCGACTCCAAAATTCTTCAAGTTGACTTCAAACTTCTTCAAGTCGACTCCGAACTTCTTCAAGTCTACTACGAACTTCATCAAGTCGACTCCGAACTTCTTCAAGTCGACTCTGAACTTCTCGCTATGAAATTCAGATTCTCGATACGACTTCTACAATCATCGATACTGGAGATTTTGAATTCACAGAATGACTCCTCTGGATCTCGGTATGACTTCACCACCCATATTTTGCATGCATCGTGAGTACTTGAATATACTCAAAATTTTAGATTTACAAAACAGAAAAGCATCATCCCAATTTGTTCCATCACATCTCATATCAGCCTGCTTAGGTTCCGAACTTCTCAATTTCCAGACTCCGAATTCCAGACTCCAAATTCTTCGAACACCATATTCTTGGTTCCAAACTCCTAAATTTCAAGGTACCTTTCTTTTATGAAAACTTCTTTAATATCAAAAAAACAATCGATGCAAACCAACTCTTCCTTCAGCTTGGTCCTAACACAAACTAGGTGTACAATAAATCTCGTTTTCATGTACTAGGTTATGTTGTGTTAGAGTTATTACCCTTAGTTAAATCAATTCTTGAACCTAATCCACATTTAGTTCCTTTAATGTGATTTATTTTTAGGAAGAATGACATAATCTCTACCATACCAAAATTCTAGGATGGTATTCTTACATGTCCTCAAATTATATCTTAGGGTTATATACCATAATCTTTGTTTCCCTGAATATAGTTTCCAAGGTTACTTCAAAACATCCTCTGATACCAACTACAATGAACCCAACATTAGTATCCTAAATTCAGTGACTCACTTTATTACATTTTCTTAGATACAAGATTTTAATTCCAAATTAATGATTTGTTTAGCAGTTCTGGATTCCATATTAGACACATTAACCTTACATCCCAATTTAAAACATAAAATAAAACAAATTAAATCCATTGATATTTCCCTTATTATCCTAGCTTAACCCTAAATATTTATCATAATACACATCTTTGCATCCTAGTAAAAATAAAACATTAGAAAAGGTTGAGATTAGATGCTCAGTAAGGGTAACCGTACAATAGAATCTCTTATGAATAATAATCATAAACATTATGGACTAGTGTATATCTAAACATAATCCATTTAAACATAGTCTAGAGAATAATATAAAAATAATAAATAATACCATATTAAATAATCACATGATATAGAAATCAATACCATGGATATTATACTAGTCGAATAATCATATGGAATATAAAACACTAATCTTATTATGAGGGAATTCATAATGTTGGACATCATAAACATACCATCAAGTATTCTGGAAAGAAATCATATATAAATTGGTAATACATCATCGAATACCCAAACTAGTAAGTCTCAAGATACCTACCGATATATCTAGGGGCTATAGCAGGCCTCTCCAGTCACTTACCAAGTCCAATTCGTTTCTCATTTGAAAGGGGTATTGAAACATAATCAATATTAACAATCATATTAAAACTAGCATAGGAAATGTCAATATTTTAACTGTAAATAATGAATGGTTTAATAACAAAACATCTATAGTCAAACTAAATCATATTCCATTCAATGAAATATGGTAAATGATATCATAACAGGTCAAATTCAATCAATCATAAGATCCAATGAAGGATGTTAACATAGACGAAAATTCTCAAATAAAATCATTAAATATTTCTTGATAAAAATACCCCTTTTTAGATAGAAATTATTTATTTAAAATTCATTCAATTAACAAAGAAAATAATTTTTTTTAAAATAACTTTGTAATCTTGTATGGAAATCTCAAAAATGTTAAGGAATCACGATGACAGAAAAATCCACTAATGTTTCATAATATAAAAAAATCATTTTAAAAAAAAGCCATAAAATACCTCATTTGGAAAATGAAAAAAAGGTTCCTATAAAAATATATTTTAAAAATTAAACATTTGTAAAATACACTGAAATTTTTAGGATAATAGAAAAAAAAATTGGAATTTTTTTTAAGAATCCTGAACACTGATGGTAAATATTCCCCCATATTTACTTCCATATACATAATTCTTTATAATAATGAAATTGTGAACCAAACCATACCTTGTACTTTTCTTAGGTTAAATTTGATTTAAACTCTTATATAATGGTTCTAATAATGTTATTAAATTATACCATAATCATATTCTAATTTATGATATCATATATGATCTTCTAATACTGTTTTGTAAATAAAATTTTATTATTACACTTATTTAGGGTGTTAACGGCTTCATTTTCCTATTTCATGTTTTGTCATATGAGTCCAGCTTCAAATGAATTCGATATATATATATATATATATTTCATTTACATAATGATATTATTTTCATATATATATTATATATACTCATTATATACATTTTTATAATCATTCTTAAATGGTTAAAGTGGAAAATGAATCTCATTGTGCCGTGAAGATGTTAGGTTATACGTACACACAAGCGATGATATCATTCTCATACTGATTAAAAGGGTAAATAATCTAAAGTTATATTAATTATAAAGAAACAATATCATGTTATATGTACTATATATGTTTATGTTTCTATCATTATATCCATCCTAGTAAAGTGGTGACGAAAAATAGCTTACACCACAACATGGAGATGGTAGGTCGTGTGTACGCACGTGTGGTTATTTTGTTTTTCATATGATTAATAAAAGTTGGGATGTGGTGGTACCATAATCATGGTAAAATATCATTATAGTTATGATACTGGATTTATTACTTATAATGGAAAAAACAGAGAAATAGGAAGTAGAAGAATAAATAATCTTAAGGGGGTTTGTGAAGACGATTACTCTTCTTTAATGAATCTCCATTAGATATACTCTTAGGGTCACTAGGGTTGGTATTTTGAGAATACCATACCTATAAGATGTGTATATATTAATTTATAAGATAAAATAGTCAGTTTTCAGTTTATATGGATAGCTCAATGGGATAAAATGACATGAGTTAGGAGGTTTTATTTTTATAATTAAGCTGAGGGGCTCTATTGGGATTTCTAAAAATATAAAATTATATCAAAATCAATATCAATACAAATATTAAAAAATCATTTATTTAAATATATAGTGATATAATATTTTAATCACATAATTCAATATATTTTAGACATGTTTTGGTAATGTTTTAACCCTTATCATTTTTATTAAGCCTTAGTTAACCTATTTTAGTTTAAAATAAGGTAACAATTTTTTCAATATTAAAAGGCTATAATTTTTACTTATTTAATTTTAATTAGACAATAAATGAACAATATGTAATATTTTAGACCATATAATAACTATTTTTTATTTTTAAATATGTTTTGTGTTTTTTAAATTATTTAATAAAAATTTATTTTGATAAAATATCATTAGTGTCAATTTTGAAACTATTCATTAATTTTTTTAATATAGTAACAACATGATATCTTAGAACCAACTATATTAACTCATCCATAAAATTATCTTATGAAATTAATAATAATAATAAATTATTTCAAAAAATTTAATATCATTTTTTTGATATTTCCATTAATTTGACAATTACTACATCATAATTTATAAGCCTTTAAGGTAATTATATATTTACATAGAAGTATAGATAAATTACCATAATAAATAAAAACTTTTTATCTTTAAAATTAATTTTTATAGTTATAATTTATCTTTTTTATTACTCTATATTAAAATTGGTGTAGTTATTAAAATATGAGTATGACATCTTTAACTTTTCTCTAAATATAATAGAATAAATGACATGTTCTCACACAAGTGGCATAAAAAGGGTTATAATTTCTACCCAAGGATCCTTTTTGTTGAAAATAACTCATCAAATTTAATTAGGAAACAAATTCATAATTTTATATTCATTAAAATATTATTTTTACCCATAATTACTTGATTTTCCCTCAACCATGGTAATTAAAATATTATTAAATTTTTCTATTCATATTTATGAAGATTAATGAAACCAATTTAAATAATTTTGACCTAATGATTAAAAATATGGAATCCATTTTTAGAAATTAAAAAAATGGATGTTTTAGTAGTTAATTTAAAAATCAATATTGTTGGAGGGGTGTGAAAATGGGTTATTAAAGTTTAAAAGTGAAAAAGACTTAAACATTTTTATACATAAAATCAATGAAAAATCGATTCATGTGACCTAAATTGGATTAAAAGATAATAAATTAATCTAAATATACTTTAAAACAATTCAATAATATAATTTAACACAATAAATTATTTTTATGAAAAAAGTTGTTTTCTATTAAAATTTAGTGTTTTTAATTATTCATCAAAACATTAACCTTATGAGAAAAATACCAAAAAATTATCCAAATTAATCCTTATGTTACTATTTAAAATAATATTATTATTTTTGTCAAATAAATTATTTAAAAGTTCATTTTCCTTAGAAAATTTCTCTCTTAATTTTGAACTACTAGGAGGGGCCACATGGTTAATTAAACTATGTGGACATATACCAAATCATTCTCCCTTTAGATAAAGGGCTAGTCATGTTTGTTGGATTTTCATTCAAACTGTGTGCCTCCGATGCAAACCATGAACCCTTGTGTCGTAGGTAATCATAGTTAGGGTGAAAAGGATTTCGTAACTGTGTGGCCCATCCAGGAAACCATGTGTGCAGTTATTAAATTCTCCAAAAATTAGATTAAAAATTATTAAGCACCCCCCTGGTTTATATCCCTAATAACCCCACCTGGAGTAATATGGGTTTTATATCTCTTGTAGGATCCTAAGAGGACTCATAGTCCCTTAAAATTTATTCTATTATTAATTTAATACATGATGGAAGAACATCAATGCCTCTCTAGTATGTGATTACTTCTTTGATGGTGTTCCTATGTCTCTCATTGTTCTCCCCATTTTAAGAGATTTTAATTTCCCCTATTTTTGATTCTAAATATATATATATATTAATAATTATTATTTATTTGGATCTTAATCATAGGATTTTTTCCTATATCTCCTCTACCATTTAAAATTTGTTTCTTATTACTAAAATCAAGGACTATGTTAGGTGATTTTTCATCAATAATCCTAAGGTAGGTGGTCTATATGCTAAATATCATAGATTTGATATTGATATTGAGTTATAGTTGTATCGTTGCATTTCCATTATGGGAAAATAATTTTAAATTGTAAAAATTAATTCAATTCCCATGAAATTGTGAGACCCACCTCGAATCCCTTTACATATATTATAGAATATGAGATTAGGATTAATGGAAATCCATGGGGTGTGAAAATATCCTTAAAATGATGTCTTATGGGATGAAAAATTGGAAATTTAGGGTCTAGGAAATTAATCCAATTGGCAATATGATGGAATGATAACATATTATAAACAAAAATTTTGATTAACCTCAAAAAGATAATGTGTAAATAGATAATTTATGCGTAATGTGATGAGTGATTAAATGCAGAATTTATCATGTTCATAATTGTCTGGAATGTAATGAACTATGATTATGATTGATAAATGAAATAATACACTATATTGAAAATGGTTTCAAAATTGGTTTTGGAACCATGATATATATATATCTCTCTTTGTGTGAACAATGTAGAGATAGTGCTAGTCCATTTCTCTAAGTGCCCATGGGGTGTCAGACTTCTACTTCAGAAACCCGAAGCATGCTTGTGAAATAGTGATGGACTGATTCTCAATGTACCTATGATTTTGGTTCTATACTAATGCTCTAAGTACCCTTGATATTTGTTCTAGAATGATTCTCTCAGTACCTGATATAATTATTTTGTACTGACAATCCAATTATCTATGATAATGGTACCAAAAATGATGATCTACGGTATTGAAATGAAAATGGATTAATCTAAATAATAAAATCTCATGAATTATTAAATTGTAATATCCCTATGGTGTATTGTTCATAATTCATTATGGTTTGAAGTAGGTATGATTGGATTGGTATTCACTGTGAACCCGAGGACAATGTGGTAGATTAAATTATAATAAGAGCGAAACATGTTTACATTTGTCATTTATTATTTATTCTTATTAAAACTGATTAAATTGTTATCAAATTGATATTTTTTTAGAATTTGTTTATGTTAGCCTAGTAAGTTACAGTAAAATTGTAACACGACAATATTTTGAGAAAAAAAATAAAATTAATATAAACATTTCGATATTTTGTACTTCACACAACACTAAATAAATCTTGTATTATATAAAATAACTATTTTTAGTTTGCATTGCAAACAAAACCCATATAATCTTCCACTACACAAAACACTTATATTATATTTTTGTTCACAAAACACTATTTTATTATTATTTAACTCACAATTCTGAGTTCTTTCATTATCTTGTGTTACACGCAAGACCTAGTTTTACCAAACTAAAATGTACTATTAATATTATTATTATTAAAATGTAATTATATTTTCTACGTTGAAATTGAAGTGGAGGTTATGAATAAGATTAATGAAGTTATTAAAATATTTTTTACACATTTATATAAGAAGATTTATTTGGTGACTAATTAACTAAAAATTAAACTAAAACCCTTATGAAAATATAGTAAATATTTTGCTTGAAAACTATATTTATGAAATAAAACATACCTTACCTCAATAAATTAATTATACCAATTTGGTTAAATTATTTTAATGATAAAAATATATATTATATTCAATAAACTATTTATGGTTCATATTAATTGTTTTCTAAACATGATATAACAATAAAACAAATTTTACACAAAAAGATATATATTTTTCTAAAAGGTAATTTTACCACCTTTTAATGGGGTTCCTATTTCAAATATAATTTTTGAAACTTGTCTAAATTATATTTTCTAAAATAATATTCATTTTTTAATGAAAAAATTAGAAATTAAATTAGGGTTAATTTTTGGTATTTTTCTGAGAACATTCATTTTTTGATGAATTCTGAAAATAAATATTTTTAATTGAAAAATTATTTCTCATATTACATATTTATATAGATATGTTATGTTTTAAATTTATTTTAATGTATAATTAGATCAATTATACATCCACTAATCCAATTTATTATATTGTAATAATATTCACTGTGAAATTAGATATGTAAACATTTCAAACTTTTGAACGTTTTCACTTAAAACCCCTATTATCCCGTCTCATCTATGGGATTAATTTTCAATTAATTTATACCACATATCTGACTATAAATAATAAAAATGGATTCCATGTTTATAATAATAATAATTCATAATAAAAAATAAATCTATATTAATTTTTTACTAATGTGATTAGTGAATGAAATTGAAATTAATTATTGTGATTAAGGTAAAAATGGGCTTACTTAATGACTAAAATTATTATATAAGGTGTAAAAATGACCCTAAACATATAAAAAACTAATTTTATGGCCATATTTTAACCTTAACCTTTCATGGATCCAACTTTATATGTTATTTATTCTTATTGTTTGTTAAAAACTAGGGGAGCACACAAATTCTTTTCAAAAATTCCAAGTGTGTCCTTTCCCCGAATTATAAAAAGTGTGCTCCCCCCTCCACCCAAATTAATCACATCTATAAATCCATTTTCATCATCTAAAACATCCCCAAATAAACTCTTTAATTCCTATAAATCATCCTATAATCCTTCCTTTTGGTATAAATCCATCCAAGGAATCCCTTTGGTGAAAACTAAAAGGTGTTACCCAATGAAGAGGTAACATCCTTTAACAAGAACTTTTGTTTTATCGCTTTATCAAAACCCTAAATTCTTATTATTACATTATTATTTAATAATATATGTATCCTTAGTATATTGATATTTTTTATTTTAAGTTTTCTTCCTACAACAACACACACTTCTATCAAATGGGATGTGCAATCATTGTTCGTATATACGACGGACTATCGCTTCACAAACCAATGTCGTCTGTTCTTCCATTAACACCATCCAAGGATGGTAGTAATGATGGAATTACTATTTTTATATTATATATAATATATTAAAAAAAAATTATTCTTAATTAATTATTATATAACACATTCCTTCTTGATTTCCATTTTATGGGAATACAATAACTTTGTTTGTGGATGTGTTGACTACGGCCTACTAAAAGAAATGTCATTCATTCACACATTACATGGAATGTATTGAGGGGGTTCAGTAAAATAAGATGATATATATGAAATTGGAATTATTCTGTAATTATAATATATATATATATATAGATATATAGATATATTCCATTTACTTTGTTTCTTTTAGTACAATAAGAAAATAGAAACAATGTTAATGAGTATGTACAACATGCCATCTCCATGAACAGTATATTCTATTTCATATATATATATATATTTATAAACAATTATATAATTAATATATATAATATTTATATCTTTCTTTACATTATTTAAATAATCAAATCATGATCTAATCAATATTATCAATAATAACAGGTCAAAACCTATACAAGAAACAAAGCAGTTATTACTTGAAACATAGCATTAGCATGGAATTTTTTAACAAATGGGTAACATAAAGTCATAATAAATTTATAAATGATATTATATATAATAATATGATTTTTTTGTTTTATAATGAACTTATATTTATTCTAAATGATTTTTGAATGTGTATGATGAAATTCAGGACCTATGGTAAGGGTTCTCGCATCTCACTTTTACATTTGTGATATACATGCTATATTCACCACTCATCTATTTTGTGTGGCGTATACACATAACTATAATATCTTATATATTTAATTTAATTTATTTAATGATAATAAATGTTTCAATTGATTATATTATCTCATATATCTTATGATTTAAAACATACTCAAGTTGCAAGGGGATTTCTAGTCTCACTTTTACTTCTTTGAGACTTATGAAATAATCACCAATCATTTATTTTTTGTAGTGTATATACCTACCATGAATTTTTTCTATGATACTTATCCTTAAATTTATGTTTATTTACATATCCCTTCTATTATCTCACTTTCATTGTTTTTACTATTCAAAAATTTCCAAATCAGTAAAGTAATTTATCTCAATTTTATTTCTTTGAGATACATGTTATTTTATTCATCTATATTATTTTTTATGGTGTATATACATTCCATTTAAATGATTTACCATGAGTATAATTATTTTTGTTATATTTTAATCTTAACAAAGTGTTATTATTTTATGGGGATTATGATTCAATGTTACCAAATTTTTAATAGTTTATTTCTACATTGTCATCATTTATCTGGATTATTTATGATTATACCTCCATTAATTTTATCTTAATACCCATATCCCAAGATATCTAATGAATTTTCTTCTACTCAGTTTATTAATGATATATTTGTCTAATGTTATCTTTTTTACACTACTTTTTACATAAGATAAATAAAAAAATTATAAAAATCCAACTTTATTTCTCTCTTTAGTCAGAAATATTCATTCCACAAAAAACATGTTTTCTAAAAATGTTTTCATAAATGTTATAATATTTTCCTGTAATTTTTAAAACAAATTCTTACACAAGTTTTATCTTTTTAAAAATAATTTAAAAATGAATCTTTTGGTCATTTTTGGTTCAATTCCCCTTTCTAAAGTCTTAGGTCTTCTGAAGAGTAATGTTCAACATGTACTAATTTACCTTTAATCCTGACTATCATTTACATGGTGTTTAATTTCCAAGTTTACAATGTTATTTTTAAGGAAAATATTTTCATTAATATTCTAAAAATTAGTTTTTTTAAAATGTTTTCAAAGAAAAAGTTTTTCAAAATATTTTTATGATTTAATTATAATTTTTCGAAGTGTTTTCAAATAAAAATATTTCCCATATGATTATAATATTCATTTATATATTTTAAAAATATTTTCAAAGAAAAAGTATTTTAAAATTCTTGATGTTTAAAAAATTTATATTTAAAAAAAGAAAGTATAATATCCATAAGAAATAACATAAGTTGAATTTAAAATATTTTATTATAAGAAAATAATTTTTTGAAAATGTTTTATCAGTGGGATTTTCAAGGAGATGATATTTTACTTAATAAATTTTCCATGTGATCTTTCAAAATCCTTCTCCAATTATGATGAAAACCCTAAAATATTTTATTCTTCACTAATTATATGATCCAAGTAAACTATTCATTTTATTTCTTTAAATGGTTTTGGTTTAGGATGACATGTTTTTTTATTAAACATGTTTCTATTCCATGGGTTATACTTTGATAAAACGCATATGAAACATAATTCTTTCCACAGGTTGTGAAATGATTATGAAACATTTCACTTTTTCATAGGGATAAGGTATAACCTGGTCCGCTCTAAAGATTGTTCTACTATTGGGGATGGTGGTGTGTCCCACCCATGAGATATATCCACCTATGTGTGAACCTGATTACAAGTTCACAATGTTAGGAGTGAAAAAAATTTCATATTAAAAATTTTATGTGTGAACCTTATTACATGTTCATAATTTTATACATGGAAGTAGTTATTTTCACATATGTTTATGTGTGGACCTGATTTCATGTTCATAATTTTATGAGTGAATCATATTACATTTTCGCAGTGTTATACATGAACCACATTACATGTTCCTAATTTTTTTATAGGGACCTGGTTTCATGTTTATATGTTTATGTGTGGACCTGATTTCATGTTCAAAATTTTATGATTGAACCTTTAGGACATGTTCACAATATTATTTATAGACCTCGTTTCATGTCCATAAGTTTATGTGAGGTCCTGATTTCATTTCCTTAAATTAATGTGTGAACCTGTTACTATTTACAAATATTCACATTGTTATAATCTAATGTGTATTCCACCATTTTATGACATATGTCTATGTTATCATCTAATGGATTACTCTTTTTATTTTCTTACGATTCATGTCTTATAAACTGAAAATCTTTTTTCCATGATTTTTTTTTATAATATTTTATATGTGGGGTATGATATTTTAATGATATGATCCTGTTTTCATACCCTTATGTTCATTATTATTCTTAAATATCTCCCTTATTTATCCTTGATGAGAATATGAGATCGCCTTTTTTATGTTTCCTTTACCTAAGTTATGGAGATATGATTTAGGTAGTAGTACCAAATGAGAAGATCTTTGTGAGAAACACTGAAGATATTTCACCAGACTGGAAGATTGTGTTCTATGTTTTTGAATAATCTAAAATATTACATTCCTCAGGCATTTATTTTTATAATGTGATTAATTTTAAAAAAAAATATGTACTATTAATGTATGTTATCTATCTATTGCAATAGTTGGTAACTAAGGAAAGGTTTAGTCAACCATTGGATTGTATAATGAGAAAACATTACTGAGATCCCTCTGGATATTTCTAATCATATTTATAGGGATGTCACTAATTATAATCCAAAGGAATCATATATTTAGAAAAAAAGCTCCACTATTTTCATATCATAGAGGTAATTCTTTCAGGATTCTGTTGTTTTCTACTATGATAAGTGTTTCTCACACTATGATTAAAGTTCTTAGTCAATAGCAGGAACTAGAAGGATATGTGTTAACATTGAATGTTCCTGATGTGGAATGTGTGGGCATTATGAAAATTGATTTCCTAAGAGGAAATCATACGATGAGAATCGGGAAGGTGTTACTATTATTGGTTATATTTTTGAACATAAACTGACCATGAATGACATGTGAAAGGTAAGGGATGTTCTAATCGTATTGTTTATATAAAACTTAAGAAACATGATTAAAATAAGGTTTCAAAACCTTAAAAATGATTCATATATCATATTATAGGAAAAAGGTATTGAAGAATAATTTGATGATTCATAGATAATGGATTAAATATATATTTATAATATTAAAGTATATATGTTTTTTAATTCAAATATTACGTTATACAAATAATGAAATATATATGTAGGTAATTTCAGTATAAGTTTTTCATCAATGATTTGAAGACATTTTTTTAGTTATAATGATGACATAGATAAGTGGATTAATGGAAATTTATATTTGGATTAAAGGAATCAAGCCTATAATGTTTTCTAGATTTTGATAAAGTTGTGTTCATCTTGGATAAAATGAAGATTGTTAGGGATAATGGGAATTGGATAGTATTGATTACCATAAAATTGATTTTTTATTTAGTAAAAAAATCTATTTTATCATTTATGAAGTCAAAAACTTCATAGATTTATGTAATATATCCAACAATAATTGGAATAAGGAAGAATTCATGTTTTCAAAAAGTATTTATGGTAATTCAAGTTATTAACATATTTCAAGAGAATATACGATGAAGGTATTTATGTGTTTGGAATGTGAAAACAAAGAGATGTTTTTTGATATATGGGGTTCAATGTAAATCTAATTTTGAAAAATTTGGTGACCTCATTTCAAATGTTTTGGACATTAAATTTTTGGAAGGTTAGGAATGTTAACTATTTATATAAATTTTATGATAAGCTTCATATGATGTTTTAGAGATTAGTGTATTATCCAACCATGTGAGGATTTATACATATTATATAACCTATGATAACCATTTTTTATGATAACTGATCATATGTGGAATGACTTATCATTCTATTTATGGATCTCGTGATTTGTTAGTTCTTTAAGCACAGCAAATTTAAGTTCATTCTTTGAAGTAATTATTAAAGTGGAAATTGATGAAGACACAATAAAAGGGTGATATTTTGATGAAATAGACAAATTATATCTTCTTTTTAAAATTATTCAAGTTTAGGAAAAGAAAAATGAAAAAACAATTATCCTAGTATCTGCATTTCTAATGAATCAAATGGTCCCTTATGTCATCGTAGATTTATGGTTTTATGATAATTAACCTTCTCTAAATCACCCACTTCTACTGGTAAATTTTCTCTATCACTCTACATAATAATATGATAGTTACATTTCTCTTCCATATATATGTTTTAACCATCCACCTACTTTTTCCTATGTTATATCCTAGTTATGAGTTACTTTCGGTAACTATTATGTTCCCATCATTATATTTTAAATGATGTTTTGGTATTCAGTTTTTGATGTGGTTTTCTATGAAAATAACATTCAAGTATTAATAATTTGAGGACCCAAATTAATTTTGAGTGATAAATTCATTTTAAGAGGGATAGAATGTAACACCCT
The DNA here is from genome assembly GCA_963277665.1 of Viscum album. Classification (NCBI taxonomy): domain Eukaryota; kingdom Viridiplantae; phylum Streptophyta; class Magnoliopsida; order Santalales; family Viscaceae; genus Viscum; species Viscum album. The sequence continues at coordinate 776,592,461 of OY728131.1, read as the reverse complement.
GAGATTTTTATAATTTTTTCATATTAATTTAAATGTTTTTATATTTTTCATTTCACACAATAACAAATATAGATTGTGTTATATGAAAGCACTAAGTTTATTTATGAAACACCCAGTTATTATTGTGATATAAGAAACACTTATATTATATTAAAGTACATGAAAAACTATGTTTTTCTTTTTCTACACACAATGTTGAGTTCCTTTGATGGCTTGTGTTACACCTAAGACCTAGTTTCACCAAACTACAATGTATTATTAATATTATTATAAAAATACTATTATAGTTGTCACCAAGATGTTGCAATAAATGTTATGAATAATATTAACTAAATTGTTTAAATATGGTTTACAAAAATATATGATATTTTTTATTTGGAGACCAATTAACTTGAAATGAAAATAAAACCCTTTTGAAAATATAGGTAAATGTTTTCTTACAACTATAATTATGAAATCAAACAAATTTTTTCTCAATAAATTAAATATACCACTTTTGATAAATTATTGAAATGATAAATATATATATTATATTTAATCAACTATTTAATATTCATCTTATGTGTTTTCTGGACAAGAGATAAGAATAAAACCAATTTTACACAAAAAGATAAATATTTTCCTAAAATGTAATTTTACCGCATTTTAATGGAATTATTATTTGAAATAAATTTTTTTACACTATTATTAATTATATTTGAAAAATTAAATTCATTTTTTAAAGGAAACATCAAAATTAGCTTATGGTGAATTTTTTTTGTTTTTCTGAGAAGTTTTATTTCTTTATAAATAGTGAAAATAAAAAATTTAATTGGAAAGTGCCCTTTCATGTAATTTATTTATATAGATAAATTATATTTTTAATTGTTTTAAAATTTTAATTATATCCATTACAAATATATTAATTTAATTTAGGTTATTGTAATCAACCACACTTTGAAATTAGATATAAAAACATTCCAATCTTTTGAACATTTTTACTTTAAAAACACATCGTCTCATGTCATTTACAGAATTAATATTAAAATTATTTTTATAACTTATAAGATTATAATATGGGAAAATGGATTTTGAAGTTGGAATCATCATAATTTCTAATTTATAATATGTCCATATTAATTTTTTTTCAAATTTGATTAGTAAATGAAGTTAAAATTAATTAAAATGATTAATGTAAAAATGTGTTTACTTATTGACTAAACAGAGAATATAAGGTATAAGAATGAACCTCCACTATTCCAACACCCATTTTATAGAAACATTTCTTAATTAAACCTTAAAAAGTCTAAGTTTTTATCATATAATCCACATTGTTGGTACAAACATGGGGATCACAGAAATTATTTTAAAAAATGTCAAGTGTGTCCTTTCCCCCACTTAAAAAAGGGTACCCCCCCCCCCATAACTTCTTCACACCACTCAATAAATATTTCTCATAAATAACCTGATCATATAAGCTCAAAAATTCCATATCATTGTCTTATAAGTTTCCATTTTTTAATAAATCCAACCAAGGAATCCCTTTGGTGAAAACCAAAAGGAGTTACCCAAAGAATATGTAACAAATTTCAATAAGAACTTTTGTTTTATGTCATTATACACCCCATAAAATATTATTATTCAATTATTATGTAATATACTAAATATAATAAAATATACTGATATTTTTTATGTTATGTTATTGACCTACACCTATACACACTTCCATCAAATGGGTTATACAATCATCGTTCATGTGTATGGCACACTACTACTTCACAAAGCGATGTCATTCATTCTTCTATTACCACCATTAAAGATTGAGAATAATGATGGAAATACTATTTTTATATGATATTTATGATATATTTATTGTTATTTAATAATTATATAACAAATAATTTTATTCATTTCTATTTTGTGGGAATATGATAACTTTTTTTGTGGATGTGTGGACTACCGCCTTCTCAAAGTGATGTGATTAGTTCACACTTTACATGGAATGTTTTAAGTATGGTTTTAGTAAAAATTTATGTTATATATTAAATAATAATTATAATATAATGATAATATATATATATATATATATATATCTTTTACTTTCAATCTTTCAATATGACAAGAAAACTGAAACAACATTCATGCATAAGTATGGTCTACCATCTCTATGAATAGTGGATTCCATTTCATATATCTATATTTTATAGATTATTTTAAATACCTACATATTGAATATATATGATATTTAAATCATTTTTTTACAATTTTAGAATAATTAAATCATGATCTAAGTAATAAGATCAAGAATTAAAATTCAATACATATTAAAAAATAAAGCGTTATTACCCAAAACATACCATTAACATACAATTGTTAATAAATAGGTAAAATAGACTAATAATAAAATAATATCTGGTATGATATATAAGAATATGGTTCTATTTTAGTTTTATTATAAACTAATATTTATTCTATAGGAATTTTAATGTCTACAAATAAATTGAAAACTTATGGTAAGGGGTTTCTCATCTCACTTTTTATATATGTGAGAAACATGCTATATTCATCGCCTATTTTTTGTGGTGTATATAATTACTTATTATATGTTACATAATGAAATTAATTTATTTAATGATATTTTAAGTTTTAATTTATTCCATTCATTCATATATATCATGATTCAAAGGTTACTCAAGTAGAAAGGGTATTTCTTATCTCAACTTTATTTCTATGAGAATTATATCATAATCATCACTTGTTTATTTTGTGTTGTTTAAAAATTTACCATAAATTTATTCTTTTATACATATAATTAAATTTATGGATATTTACATATGCATTTTTTATCTCAATTTCATGGGTTTTATAGATCTAAAGTTAACAAATCAGTTAGGTAATTTTTCCTCAATTTTCCTTCTCTTGAGACACATGTTATGTTATGCACCAATATTCTTTTCTATAGTTAATATACATCCATTAAAAATGTTTTATAATAAATATAATTATATTATGAATTTTTAATAAACATTTTATATTATTATCATATGGGTATTATGATTCAATGTTGCCAAAGTGGTAACCGATTGTTGCTACAATCTCATCATTTGTCAGGATTATTTATGATTATACTTCCATTGATGAAATACTATGATCCATATCTCAATATATATCATGAACTTTATTATTCTATGTTGATTCATGACATCATCATTTAATGCAAACATTTTCCCACTATTTTTTTCTTATGGTAATTAAGAAATATTTTTAATAAAATATTTTTTCTCACTTCTATAGAAAATATGTTTTCCTTCAATATAATTTTATTCTAAAAATGTTTTAAAAGGGTTATACAATTTTCCTATAATTTTAAAATACATATTTACACATGATTTAACTTTTTACAAATTCTTTTAAAAGAAAATTTCTTGTCATTTTCTGATCAAGGCACTTATCTAAACATTTTATAGTCAAAAACAATGTTCGATATGTATGGATTTACTCACCGTCATGACCATAATTTCCTTGAATATTCCTTTGAAATTTTTACAGAGTTATTTTCAAAAAAAAAATACTAATATTCTGGAAATTAGTATCTTTTAATTTGGTTTTCAAATAAATAGTTTTTCCCAAAGTTTTGAAGCTTTATTTGTCTGTTTTCAAAGTGTTTTCAATAAAAAGGGTTTTTAAAATGTTTTGAATATTAAATTATAATTTTTAAATGTTTTTCAAAATAAAACGGTTTTCAAAAAAAATTCAAGCTTCCATTATAAGATCTCTATGTTTTTTTTCAAATAATAAGGTTTTCAAAATTAATTATATTATAAAAATATTTTTTCAAATAAAAAAAAGATATTTTCCTCAAGAAAAGTTTCAAATAAAATTTCAATTTTTTTTAAGAAAATGATTTTTTAAAAAAATTATGAAATAAATTTTCAAAGAAAATCCATTTTCCATAAAAATGTTCTATGTAATAATTTAAAATCCTTATAAATCTATGATAAAATCCATTGAAATGGTTTATGATTTTCTTTGGATATGATCCAATTACACCATTCTTATATTTTTTTTGAGTGTTTTCTGTTTAAGATGAAAAGCTGTTTATGAAACTTGTTTCTCATCCAATCGTTATACCATGATCAAATTCTTATTAAACTCTATTCTTTTCATTATTTGTGATATGATTACAATGCCTATCTATTTTTCATAGTCTATACTATGATGAAATTTCTTTGATACCCATTTCATTTCATGGTTTGTTATATGAAGCTTATAAAACCCATCTCTTTTTTATGGGTCATGATATGGTAAATCATTTATTATCTTGTTGAACATGTATGTATAATTTCATTATTTTATGTGTGGGAACTATATCTTAACCCAATACATTGGGTAAATATTTATATCTCATGAGAAAATAATGGGAACAAGTCAATGGGCTTGATCCATTATGGGAAGAAGTTTTAACCTGATCCACTATGAAGAAAGGGATGCCACTAGGGATGGTGGTGTGTCCCACCTAGGAGGTATATTTTCTTATTTTTGAACCTAATTATATGTTCACAATGTTATGAGTAAAACCTATTATGTGTTCACAATATTATCTGGGAACCGGATTAAATATTCATAATTATATGCATGGACCTAGTTTCATGTCCATATGTTTATGCATGGACTTAATTTAATGTTCACAAAATTATTAGTGCACCTTACTATGTGTTCATAATGTTATGGATGAACCTGATTACATGTTAATATTGTTATCTAGGGACCCATTTGAATGTCCATATGTTTATGCATAGACCAGATTTCATTTTCACAATTTTATGAGTAAACATTATTATGTGTTCATAATGTCATGCATGGAACTTGTTGTATTTCCATAAGTTTATGTGAGGGATTTATTTCATGTCTTTATCTTAATGAGTGAGCCTGTTTCTATTTACACATGTTCATGATGTTATTAGTTAATGTTTATTCCATAATTCTTTATCTTATTCCTATGCTATTCTCCTATGGATTATGATCTTAATTTGATTATGATTCATGCCTTATTAACTGCTAATATTTATTCCATGATTCATGTTTATAATCATTTATATGAAAGGTATGATATTATAATAATATGTACTTATTATCATACACTTATGCTCATGATTATTCTTACGTATCTCCCTTTTTTACCATTACTATCATCTACCATCACCCTTTATTATGTTTCCTTTCCAAATATTATGAAGAAAGGTTTTAAATAGGAATACTAAATGTGAATATAATTACGGGAAAGGTTTAAGATCTTTCACCAGACTAGAAGATTATGTTCCATGTTTCTAAAAAAAACTAAACTACTACATTCCTTGAGAATGTACCTTTCTAATGTTCTAAAATTTAATAAATAAATGATTTAGTTACTATGTATGTTAATATTGGGTCTCTATACACACTCTACCTGGTCCACCATTTGTAACCCAAATAAACTTCATATTTTCATGTTAGGATAAGTTTAAGAGACCTATATTTGATGGATGAGTTGGGATTCGGGTTTCAGTATGGATGGGGGAACAAGAAATGATGTCATAACCCTCTTGGGAGATGCGAGTGTTCCATTATTTATAGTTTTCATTCAAAACATCACACATACATTGCATGGAATATATACTTTTTTGTTTTATAGTCTCTTTCCCTTGTTTGGGGAATCATAATGTGATGTTTTGTCTTTATATTGTTATTGTTCATTATTATTATGAATATTTATTTGTTTATATATATGTATTTCTACTATAGTAATGTGGGTATAGTCTCCCCACATAATATATTAGACTATCATTGCATGTTGGAAGCCTCTAGCATACAGGTTGGTGAACTTGAGGTCATACGGAGAACCGGTTCGGGGAACCTGTAACAACCTGAGATTTTATGAGAACTATTATTTTTAATTTCATTTATGTCTTGCATTGTACGCTACACGAAAATTAACTTGTGCTATACACAACACCGTATTAGCTTACATTATACGCAACACTATTCTTGGCTCGTGTTACACACAATTTCAATTTTGTTTTATGAAATTATTCTACGCAACATTAAGTATAGATTTTTTAATGTATAAATGAAATATGTTTTTATTATGTTTTACGCAACACCAAATGGAGCTTTCACTACACGCATCCCTGACTTGGCTTGCATTACACACAATCAAGACCTTCCTCGATAGCGTGTGTAGTACGCAATACCGAGTTTCACTAAAAGATATATTATTGTAATATTATTATGAAATAGTAGTTATGAATAGTAATACCCACTTTTTGAAATTTTATAAATTTTATCTTTCAAAATGGACTTCATTTTTGGATTCGGAATATCGAAATTAGCTGAGGGTGAATTTTTGGTATTTTTCTGAAAACTTTCAATTTTTGATGAATAGTGAAAACACTGGGTTACTATTTAAAAACTGAATTTTGATTTAAATAATTATTTATTTTATTAAAATTGATACATAATACATATATAAGTTCAATTTAATTCATTTGAGTCACTTTATAATAATTTTAGACATATAAAAATTTTATTGAACTTTTCACCGTCTTTTACCCACCTCCTCGGAGAGTTTGAAAATATACATAAAACATAATTTTACCGCTTCTGTGAGTGGAATTTCAAAAATACAAGAGACAAGGTTAATATCAAGGAGTAAAATGTGGTTCAAAAAGATAAAAATAAATTTTGGTGAATAGTAACTTTTTACTTTTATTTACCATAGTTAAAAGTAAATAGGGTAATTAAGGGTAAAAAAGATATTACTATTACCCTAACACATGTCCTAATTAAATTGGATAAGTGTAATTATACGAAAAACAACCTTAGGAATAAAATATTATCCTTTAGGTCCACTTGGATTAGATTAGGAAATTTATTATTATTTTATTTAAAGAAGAGTTAAAATAGTTAAAATCAAACTTTAATAACTAAAACATGTTTAATATTGGGTTATACATAAGATAAATTCGACTACAAATATTCATTAAAAAGATAAAATCTTTCCTACATAATGGTATTTTATTTATAATTTTTATACATTAATTAATTTAATTTATTTATGACACAATGATGATGCAGTAATTACCTTATTAATGGAATATTAACATAATTGATGTTATAAATACCAAAATAAATTTAATTTGAGACTTTTTATGAATTCCACTAATTTTATAGGTTAATATGATATTTTAGTATTTAATTAAGTAACTTTTTTCGAACTAATCAATCATTTATGATTCTCACAAAAATCAATTACCAAATAGTGTCAAAATTGACATAAAATAGATTTTAAAACAAATATTATATTATTAATTGTTATTTTATTCCTAAAAATCTAAGATTCGGCCAAATGACTTAGATAAGGATATATATGTTAATAATGAACCACTTGGGGTTCTTTTGGCTTGTTATAGTAAGTTTATTAACCATATAGTGTAAGAAAATAGGAAGACATGGTAAAAGTTAAATTATTTAACTTAGTGTTAAATCTAAATGATAATGTTAAAATAGTAACCTAAACTTGTCTAAAAACTATTGGTTGAGATTATTTCGACCCATTACTACTTTAGATTCTAAATAAATCAATTTAGATCTATTATAAACTGAATATGACTTTATTATAAAATAATATTTTAAGTTTTTCCAAAGGTTCCCCTCTCCTCCCTTATAAAAAGGGCACCCCTTCCCTCTTCTCTTCACACCCTTTGAAGCCTTGAAGCTTAGACAACCCCTGCCAATTCCTCTTATAAACCTCTCTAGTTACATAATACAGGTTCTAGTCTTCTAAAAAGACCAACTCTAGTTCCCTAAGAAGAAGTTTAAAGGAGGTGTGTCGAGGAAGAGGTAATCTCTTCTACCGATTCTTTCAAGTTTTCTTTATTCTTCAACTTTGTCTTCATTAGTTGTTTCATTATAAAGTAATAACATCACTATTACTTATATAATGATATGTTATTATAAATATTAAACAACCCAATTTCACCTTTTATCCATCCTACGGAAAATGAAATCACCACGCGTGCGTATGTACGGAATACCGTCTCCACGCCGTGGTGTAATCTGTTTTCGAACACCACCTTACTTGGATGGGTAAAATGGTGTAAATAAATAACTATATATGATTATTTTAAAGTGATATTGATTCTAAAATATTATACATACACTTCAATACAATTCCATGATCATGGTAATGATATCATTGCTCGTGCATATGTACGGACTACCGTCTCCACGACGCGATGAGATTCATTATCCATGTTAACCATTCATGAATGATTATAAAGTATATATAATGAATAATAATGAAATATATGACATAATAAAGATATTTTATTTATGTATATATATATGTGTGTGTGTGTGTGTCATCTACTTAATTCCATTCAATTCAATAAGGAAACGAAAACAGCGTTCATGCGTACGTACGGCATACCGTCTCCATGAACGGTGTATTTCATTCCATTTATCGATCTATCATATATACATATGTATGATGAATATATATTATATATATAAATCATGTCTTACATTCTGGAATTAAGTAAATCAGTATTTAAGTAATAATATCAAGAACAACAAGTCGAAACACGTATGATAAATGAAACGATTTTACCCAAAACGCTGCTTTAGCATGGAATTTACAAAAGAACTGGTAATATAAAGTCATAAGTGAAGAATATATGATATCATAACAATTAATGTGATTCTGTAATAAGTCAGTGACATTATTTAAATTATTATACAGGAGTTTCATATACGTACGAGGCATATCGGACCTAAGTTAAGGGTTAATTACACCAATCTCATTCTTATCCGAGATTCTTTATTCATAAGTATTTACTGGGGGTTTTTATCATCCATTTCCATTGTAGAGACCCAAAGCATAGTGTGCATGGAAATTACATTACTTTTTCATTATAGTTAATATGTAACAAAAACCAACACTCAAGGATCGTAATGGTTTAGTGTCTTTGGAAACTCGGAACAAAATCTTTTAATTGTAGTGAAAGATCTTCAACATCTCCCATAAAGATCTTCCCCTTTGGTTTTATTACCTAAAACTTTTCTTTATGTCCTGGGGAAAATAAAACATTTAAAGGGTGAGCTCAAATGCTCAGTAAGGGTAAATATAGAGAACATAAAGCAATCCATAAACAATTTAATGCAAAAACTTGAACATAAAATCTAAACATCATAATCTTGAGCAAGGACATAAATCTTGGAAGTACGTAAGGCATATATCGTAATGGAAAATTAATCCGAATTAAATAGCCTTTAAAATAAAACATGTAATTGTGGAAACCATTAATCGCATGTTATTATTTCCATAGTATCCAAGGCATTGCTGCCAAGACCATCTTAGTGGACAAATTCCCTTTCTGAATTGAGTTTACTCCTCGTTTCAGTCCTGTAACACTGAACCAGATTAAATTACCATTCAAGCCATGTATATATCATGAGATATAAATCTTTACGCAATTCATTTGAAGGAGATATAGTTCCCACCCATCTCATAATGAAATCATTCTTACTTGTGCCACAACATGATCATAAATCATTCATCATTACCCAAAGAATAAAATGGGTTTCATAAAAATCATCCCATCATAACATAATCCATACAAAAAAATGGATATCATTTCATCATAAGAAAAGTGAAACGATGTAAATCCTAGAGACATTATACTTGAAACATGCACATATTAAATAATTTCATCTTGGAAGGAATATGGTTTTGATAAAACACTGAAAATGAATTCTTAAGGAAAATATCCTTTCTTCTTCAAAATCATTTTCTTTATACAAAATGCTATGAAATTTTAAAAGAAAAAGATTTTGTTAAAAATATTCATGAAATATTGAATAGTAATCTTGTTTAAAATAAGGAGTTATGAAACCGTAAAAATCCGTTCATTCCGTATAAGATTAAAAAACCATTATCCTCGTACTTTTGTCGGAAAAGTCAAAAAGTACCTTGTATGGTAAACAAAAGAAAGATTCCTTCCAAACCTTGTGTTAAAAGTCATAAAAGGGTAAAAATGACTTTAAACATACATTTAAGAATAATAAACATTTTATGAAAACATTTTTAGAAAAGATGGACATGGAAGATAAACATAACACCAGTAAATACTTACGAATAAATAATCTCGGATAAAAATGAGATTGGAATAACTATCCCTTACCTTAGGTCCGATATGCTTCGTACGTATCCGAACCTCCTGTATAATTATTTAAATAATTTCATTAACTTATTAAAGAATCATATTTATTGTTATGATATCATATATGGCTCACTTACGACTTTATATTACCCGTTCTTTTGTAAATCCATGTTAAAGCAGTGTTTTGGGTAAATTCGTTTCATTTATCGTAGGTGTTTCGACTCGTTGTTCTTGATATTATTACTTTTACCCCAATTTACTTAATTTCAGAATTTAAAGCATTATTTATATATAATAAATATTCAGTATATACATATATATTATATATTGATAAATGGAATGAAATACACCGTTCATGGAGACGGTAGTCCGTACGTATGCATGAACGCTGTTTTCGTTTCCTTATTGAATTGAATGGAATTAAATAAATGACATAAATATATATATATATATATACATAAAAACAGTATCATTATTATGGCATATATTTCATTATTATTAATTACATATACATTATAATCATTCATAAATGGTTAACATGAGGAATGAATCTTATCGCATTCGTGGGGACGGTAGTCCAAACGTACGCACGAGTGATGATATCATTCCCATGATCGTGGAATTGTATTGAAGATTATGTATACTATTTCAGAATCAATATCACTTTACAATAATCACATATAGTTATTCTTTACACCATTATACCCATCTAAGTAAGGTGGTGGTGCAAAACAGATTACACCACGACGTGGAGACGGTATTCCGTACGTACGCACGCGCGGTGATTTCATTTTCCATAGGATGGATAGAAGGTGAAATGAGTTTGTTTCATATTTATAATAACATATCAGTATACGAGTGATACTAATGTTATTACTTCATAATGAAACCACTAAATAAGAGGAAGTATAAGAAGAAAGAAACTTTAATGAATCAGTAGAAGGTATTACCTCTTTCTCAAAGTGCCTCCTTTGAACTTCCTCTTAGGGCACTAGAGTTGGAGTTTTGAGAATACCAATAACTCTATAAGGTTTATAGGGAAGTGGGGAAGTGAAATTATCAGAGTTTGGACGAGATTAAAGGCTCAAAATGGTGTGAAGAGAAGAGGGAAGGGGTTCCCTTTTTATAAGGGAGGAGAAGGGCACCATTGGAAATCATAAAAATATTAATTGATAATAAATCTAACCCCACTTAAAAACCTCCAAAAATGACTCATATTCAAATATTAGAAGACATAGGGTTGTAAGCTCATCAACCAATAAAATTTATACATGTAGTAAATTTATTGTAAACATTATCAACTTGATTTATCCTTATTTAATCTATTAAATTTTATTTGTGGTAATAAGATTAAAAATTTTAAATTGTTATAAATAATTACTTTTGTGCTGTGTATTATTCATAATTAGATAATTTATGACATTTTTTACTATATAAATTTCAATTTATAATTTTTAAATATTTTGGTGATTTTTAAATAATTTAATAATTTTTTATTTTTATAAAATAACAATAGTGTAAATTTTGACACTATTCATTTATTTGAATTTAAATAAAATCCACATAGAGGATATATTCTAACTAAAATATTTAATAGGTTCCTAACATATCATACTAATCTAGAAAATTAGCGGAGCACATTAAATAGTTCATATAATATTATTTTACTATTTGTAAAACCATTTATTTGATATTTCTCTTAATAAAATAATTACTACAACATTTTTGTATAATTATTAAATATATTAATTTGTTGTATAAAAATTAAAACTAAAATAGTAAGATGAAGATAAATATTATATCTTTCATAGGAATACTTTTAGTCGTATTTATCTTCTAAATAACCCAGATTTTAGAATGTTATATTTATTAAATTATGAAGGTGACAACTTTGACATCATTTAACATAAAATATTATAAGTGTCATAATCACTTTTATAAGACTCCAAACGGTCATATATTTGGTCCTTGGATTCTTATGGTGTATATATAAACTAAAAATAAGTTTTTTTCAGGTTTTTGGGCCTTTTAACATGTATTAATATTTCAATAAAAACAATATTATTGATTTTTCACTAAATAAACAATTTCTGCATCATTAATGTATAAGCTAATAAGGTAATTAAATAACTCTTAAAAATTAAAAATAAATTACAATGATAAAGAAAAAAAATTTAGCTTTCAAATGAGTATTTATAACCGAATTTATATTCTGTATAACCTTATATTAAAAATACATTAATTTTTAATGTTTGAGTGAGACATATTTCACTTTCCTTTAAATAAAATAAACTGAAGGTCTTAATCACATCCTAGTGAGTTCTAATGGATTCCATTTCGACCCAAATATGTCTTAGGATGAAATATAATAATCAAATTATATTAATACAAGTGTTAGGGTAATTTTATAATATTATATTTACCCTTAATTACCCGATTTACCTTTTACTATAGTAAATAAAATTTACCGTAGTTACTATTCATAATGCCAAAAAATAAAGAGTAGCCTATTAACATAATTTGGACCCAATGATTCCAAATATGGAATCAATTTTTCTAAATTCAATACACAAAATATGCAGAAATTAATTTAAAATTAATCCCGTTTTTTAGTAAACGAGTTTTAAAAGTTAAAACATTGCAAAAGATTGAAATGATTTTACCTATGAATTCAATGTAAAATAAATTCTAATGACATAAATTATATTAAATGGTAAAAATATCTTCTATTTATACTTTGAAACCATTCAATAATATAATTTATCCATATAAATGATTACGATGAAAAAAGTTGTTTTTAATTAAAATATAGCGTGTTTTTACTATTCATTAAAATATGAAAGTTATCAGAAAAATATCAAAACATTATACAAGGTAAATTTTTATATCCTGATTCAAAATAAGAAGTTCATTTTGTAAAATTTAACTTATAAACTTGTCAAAAATTATATTTAAAATGGGTGTGCCATCAAAAGGCATCAAAACTGCATTTTTTGAAAAATACTTATTTTACCTGAAACAATTATTTTGTTCTCATACCATGTACTAAAAAATGTGTAAGATTAATAATAATGTTATAAAATTAAAAATGCGGTTAATACTATTCATAACAGCTAGTTCATAATAATATTATAACCATATATCGTTGCTTAGTGAAACCCGGTATTGCGTACAACACACGCTATCGAAGAAGGTCGTGATTGCATGTAATGCAAGCCAAGTCAGGGTTGCGTGTAGTGAAAGACTCCTTTGTTGTTGCATATAATAGAATCCAACCATATTTCATTTATACATTGAATATATACATATATACATATATATATACACACTCAATGTTGCGAACTTGAAATTGTGTGCAACATGATCCAAGAATAGTGTTGCGTAAACTGCAAACTAATACGGTGTTGCGTATAGTACAAGATAATCTTGGTGTAGTGCACAATAGAAGATATGAAAGAAATTAAAAAGAATATATCTTATCAAATCTCGGGGTGTTACATTCTACCCCCTTAAAATTAATTTCTCCGTTGAAATTCATCAGGGTTATAAATCGTTTACTATTCATAGAAACCCACATCGTAAAAAGGAATACTAAAACTTAATTTTAAAAACTAAAGTATGAAATGTAATGACTACCAAAAGTAACTCATCACTTTGTTTCCACATAGGAGAACATAGGTGAAAATATGGATATGTAAGGAAAATCTAACCATCAAGTTCTGATGGAGAGTGGTAGAGAACATGGCTATGAAAAAGAAAACAATCACAAATCCATAAATTTCTGATGATCTATTGTACCATCTTATTCATCGGATATGAGGACACTAGGAAAAACTATTTGGTTTTCAAGATCATTTCCCTAAAGCTGATGAATTAAATTAAATACTTACATGATTTTTGGTACAATATCACTGTTGTTCATGCCTTGAACAATTTCCACTTCATCTCTTAAATAAATGAGGTTGAATTTGTTATTCGTGAAGTGTGAGAAGATCATGCGATAGAATGATAGGTCATTCCATCTGTCTCAAAAAAATGGTTAGAAAAAGTTATCAAATATACATATGTCCATCTATGGTGATTTTAATCGTATATGATTCCAAAAATGAACTTATACTTCATCTATCATACTGCTTAATAAAATAAAACTAGTTTTCACTAACCAGGGACTTCCTGTTGGCCAGTGGTAGGTGATAAAGGCATGTCGAACTTTGGTTGTGGGTTCTATTCCCGCAACCTTGTCCGACGTGACGGGTTGTCGCCCATTCTGCAGGTTGTCCCTTTTCTTAAAACTATACTATTATAACATTCCAGAAAAAGTTCCAGACTTAATCAATATTATCTTATGTCCACTTAATCCATTCCAACCTTAAGACTTATCCAAAATACTTCTTTCCAAACTCATAGTATAAAGAAAATGATTAATATAAAGTTATTATAATAGGCATGTGAATACCGTCATTTATCCTAGATATATCTTGTTAATCGCATGTGAATACCTTAATCGTGTATTCTCTTGAAACATGAATTACTATAGAACCATATGCTGTCAAAAGTTAACTCTTTACACATCCCAAAACTCTTATATACTCAAACCATGATATCACTTTGTCCTTATATCAGTCATGAGCTCATGAATACTATCAAACATATTATTTTCTTCTTATCCCTTCATTATGTGCATATCAACTGCTTTCCAAAAATATTTTAATCACTTTTCACGGTTACCGATACGATACAATTATTGAAAACCAGTACATAGATATTCCAAAATTCCACAATACTATAAATGAGATTCCATGATACTATTTTGAAATCCCATTACATAAACACTTAATCATTCCATAACATCATTTTTATATTCAATATCGCAAATACTGATCGTATGGGACTTCCCTTTGTCCTTTTCCTTAAGAGGTTGCTCACGTCGATCATCATTAATCCTTGGATTATGGCATTGAATAGCATAATTCCCCATTTCCTTGCACTTGAAGCATTGAAGTATTGGTGGAGCATTATCTGAAGTCTTTTCTCTATTCACGTCATTTGAAACCTTTTTCCCATTACTTCGGCACTAAGTTGTTCGATGACCTTCTTTTCCACACTTGAAACATTTTCTAGTACCTTTTAGACAATCTCCACCATGCTTCTTTCCACAATTTGAGCATAAAGAAACATTCACCTTCTTTTCACCATTGTTCTGAGATTTTTCCTTGAACTCCATCTTTCATTTCTTGTCAAAACCATGAGATGGATGCGTAACACCAACTTCCAGTTCTACCTTGATATCAACGCACAATTTATTCATAGCAACTGAAGTCTCTTATAGATAATTCCCTTCAAAGACTTGGTTTTAAGACACTAAAGAATCGATCAACGTTACTTTCTGGTTGGATGATAAAGCCAGATGCATACCTTGCAAGTCTTGTAAAATTCGCTTTGTGTATACCAACAGATTCATCATCCTTCTGCTTAAGCTCAAGGAACTCCTTTTCCATCTTTGTTGGAAGAATATGAGGGAAGTACTTACTAAAAAACAAGTTCTTAAACTTGTTCCATTCCATGGATTCAATTTCATCTTGGGGTCTTGTATTCTTAATTAGAGTCCACCATTGATCTGCTTCACCTTCTAAATGGTAAATAGTCGGAATGACTTTTTCATGTTCTAAACATCGAATTATGGAAAATATCTTTTCAATGGTACTGATCCATTGTTCGGCAACAAGTGGATCAGATGACCCACTAAAAGAAGGTTGACGTTTCCTCATGAAGTACTTAATAGAATATTGTTCTCTTATCTGCTCATTCAGAAGTTCGGAATGATTCATATATTTTGTAAGTATAGCAATAATATTTTTCACTCTATCTGCCATCACATTTGGTTGTTCGGGAGGACAATCATTGCATTTTCCATTACATTGATTAACATGGTTCCTTCGGGTTCCAGCCATCGTCTAAAACACAAAAAGAACAGTGTGAGAGGCAAAAATCATGATAGGAAAACAACATAATAAAGGGGGAGTACTTTCAATATCTAACATCTTAGGTTTAATTATATGATCATTACCATAATACTAATACTATAACCTATACTTATTCTTAACCTTAGGGACATCCCTAGACATACCATAGAAATATCTCTAGGGATCTCACTAAAGTTTTCGCATACTAGTTTCCAAAGGTTGACTAAACCTTTACTCTAATACCAACTGTAGAGACACAAATCTTGACGTACATGGACATTACATTACTTTTTTGGAATAATTAATACATAACAAAAACCAACACTCAAGGATCATAATGGTTTAGTGTCTTTGGAAACTCGGAACAAAATCTTTTAATCATTGTGAAAGATCTTCAACATCTCCCATAAAGATCTTCCCCTTTGGTTTTATTACCTAAAACGTTTCTTTATGTCCTGGGGAAAAGAAAACATATAAAGGGTGAGCTAAAATGCTCTGTAATGGTAAACATAGAGAACATAAAGCAATCCATAAACATTTGAATGCAAAAACATGAACATAAAATCTAAAAATCAAAATCTTGAGCAAAGACATAAATCGTGGAAGTACGTAAGGCATATATCATAATGGAACATTAATCCTGATGAAATAGGCTTGAAAATAAAAAATTTAATTGTGGAAACCATTAAGCACATGTTATTATTTCCATAGTAGCCAAGTCATTACATCCAAGACCATATTAGTAGACAAAGTCCCTTTCTGAATCGAGTTCACATCTCGTTTCAGTCCTGTAACACTGAACCGGATTAACTTACTGTTTCATCCATGACTATCTCATGAGATATAAATCATTACCCAATAAATTTGAGGGAGATATAGGTCCCACCAATCTCATAATGAAATCATTCTTACTTGTGCCACAACATGATCATAAATCATTCATCATTACCCAAAGTATAAAATAGGTTTCATGAAAATCATCCCATCATAATATAATCCATATAAAAAAATGGATATCATTTCATCATAAGAAAATTGAAACCATGTAAATCCTAGATACATTATACTTGAAACATACATATATGAAATAATTTCATCTTGGATGGAAAATGGTTTTGATAAAACACTAAAAATGAATTCTTGAGGAAAATATCCTTTCTTCTTCAAAATCATTTTCTTTTTACAAAATGCTATGAAATTTTAAAAGAAAAATATTTTTTTGAAAATATTCATGAAATATTGTATATAAATATTCTTTAAAATAAGGCGTTATTAAACCATAAAAATCCATCCATGTCGTATAAGTTTAAAAAAACATTATCCTCGTACTTTTGTCAGAAAAGTCAAAAAGCACCTCGTATGGTAAACAAAAGAAAGATTCCTTCTAAACCTTGTGGTAAAAGTCATAAAAGGGTAAAAATTACTTTAAAAATACATGGAAGAATACTAAAAGTTTTATGAATTTTTTTTTAGAAAACATGGACATGGATGATAAACATAACCCCACTAAATACTTACGAATAAACAATCTCGGATAAAAATGACATTGGAATAATTATCCCTTACCTTAGGTCTGATATGCTTCGTACGTATCCAAACCTCCTGTATAATGATTTAAATAATTTCATTGACTTATTACAGAATCATATTTATTATTATGATATCATATATGGTTCACTTATGACTTTATATTGCCTGTTCTTTTGTAAATCCATATTAAAGTTGTGTTTTGGGTAAATTCGTTTCATTTATCGTACGTGTTTCGACTTGTTGTTCTTGATATTATTACTTTTATCCTTATTTTCTTAATTTAATAATGTAAAACATGATTTATATATAATAAATATTCAGCATATACATATATATGATAGATTGATAAATGGAATGAAATACACCGTTCATGGAGATGGTAGGTCGTACGTACGCATGAACGCTGTTTTCATTTCCTTATTGAATTGAATGGAATTAAATAAATGAAATACATATATATATATACATAAATCCAGTATCATTATTATGTCATATATTTCATTATTATTAATTATATATACTTTATAATCATTCATGAATGGTTAACATGAGGAATGGATCTTATTGCGTTCATGGAGATGGTAGTCCGTACGTACGCACGAGTGATGATATCGTTCCCATGATCATGGAATTGTATTGAAGTGTATGTATAATATTTCAGAATCAATATCCCATTAAAATAATCACATATAGTTATTCTTTACACCATTATACCATTCATGTAAGGTGGTGGTGGAAAACAGATTACACCACGGCGTGGAGACGGTATTTCGTACATACTCACGCGCAGTGATTTCATTTTCCATAGGATGGATAGAAGGTGAAATGAGGTTGTTTCATATTTATAATAACATATCGGTATATGAGTGATACTGATGTTATTACTTCATAATTAAACCACTAAAAAAGATGAATTATAAGAAGAAAGAAACTTGAATAAATTGGTAGAAGGTATTACCTCTTTCTCGAAGTTCCTCCTTTGAAATTCCTCTTAGGGAACTAGAGATGGTATTTTCAGAAGACCAGTACCTCTATAAGGTTTCTAGGGAAGTGGGAAAGTAAAATGGGCAGAATTTAGACGATATTCAAGGCTCAAAAGGGTGTGAAGAGAAGAGGGAAGGGGTGCCCTTTTTATAAGGGAGGAGAGGGGCACCTTTGGAAATCATAAAAATATTAATTTATAATAAATATAACCCCACTTAAAAACATCCAAAACTGACTCATATTCTAATATTAGATGATATAGGGTTGTAATAGAATCAACCAATAAAATTTATACATGTAGGGAACTTATTTTAAACATTATCAAATTGATTTATCCTTATTTAATCTAATAAATTTTATTTGTGGTAATAAGATTCTAAATTTTAAATTGTTATAAATAATTACTTATGTGCTATGAATTATTCATAATTACATACTTTTTTCAATTTTTGACTATATAAATTTAAATTTATAATTTTTAAATATTTTTGTGATTTTTAAACAATTTAATAATATGATATTTTTATAAAATAACAATAGTGTCAATTTTGACACTATTCATTTATTTTAATTTAACTAAAATCCACACAGAAGATATATTCGAACTAAAATATTTAATAGGTTAATAACATGTCATATTAAACTATAAAATTAGCAGAGAACATTAAATAGTTTATATATTATTTATTTTACTATTTGTAAAACCATTTATTTGTTATTTCTCTTAATAAAATAATTACTACAAAAACTTTGTATAATTATTAAATATACTAATTTTTGCATAAAAATTAAAAATAAAATACTAGGATAAATATAAATCTTATATATTTTATAATAATACTTTTATTCAGATTTATCTTCTAAAACACCCAACTTTTAAAATGTTATATTTATTAAATTATGAAGGTGACAACTTTGACATAATTTAACATAAAATAATATAAGTATCATAATCACTTTTATAAGACTCCAAACGGTCATATATTCGGTCCTTGGATGCTTATGGTGTATATATAAACTACTAATAAGTTTTGGTCGGGTTTTTCGTCCTTTTAACATGTATTACTCTTTCAATAAAAACAATATTATTGACTTTTCACTAAATAAATAATTTCTGCATCATTAATGTATAAGCTAATAAGGTAATTAAATAACTCTTAAAAATTACAAATAAATTATCATGATAAAGAAAACCATTTTAGCTTTCAAATGAGTATTTATAACCGAATTTATATTCTGTATAACCTTATATTAAAAATAATTTAATTATTAATGTTTGAGTGAGACATATTTCACTTTCCTTTAAATAAAATAAACTAATGGTCATAATTACATCGTAGTGGGTTCTAATGGATATCATTTCGACCCAAATATTCCTTATGATGAAATATAAACATCCAATTATATTAAGACAAGTGTTAGGGTAATTTTATAATATTATATTTACCCTTAATTACTCGATTTACCTTTTACTATGGTAAATCAAATTTACCGTAGTTACTATTCATATTGACCAAAAATAAAAAGTATCCTATTAACATAATTTGGACCCACTGATTCAAAATATTGAATATATTTTTCTAAATTCAATACACAAAAGTTTCAGAAATTAATTTAAAATTAATCCTATTTTTAAGAAAACGAGTTTTAAAAGTTAAAACATTGCAAAAGATTGAAATGATTTTACCTATGAATTCAATGTAAAATCAATTCTAAAGACATGAATTATATTAAATGGTAAAAATATATTCTATTTATACTTTAAAACCATTAAATATTATAATTTAACCATATAAATTATTACGATGAAAAAAGTAGTTTTTAATTAAAATATAGTGTGTTTTTACTATTCATTAAAATATGAAAGTTATCAGAAAATATCAAAACTTTATCCAATGTAAATTTTTATATCCTGATTCAAAAGAAGAAGTTTATTTTGTAAAATTTAACTTATAAACTTGTCAAAAATTATATTTAAAATGGGTGTTCCATCAAAAGGCGGCAAAACTACATTTTTTTAAAAATACTTATTTTACCTGAAACAATTATTTTGTTCTCATACCATGTTCTAGAAAATGTGTAAAATTAATAATAATGTTATAAAATTCAAAATGTGTTTAATACTATTCATAATGTCTAGTTCATAATAATATTATAACCATATATCGTTGTTTAGTGAAACCTAGTATTGCGTACAACACACGCTATCGAAGACTGTCGCAATTGCATGTAATGCAAGCCAAGTAAGGGTTGTGTGTAGTGAAAAACTCCTTTGTTGTTTCATATAACAGAATCCAACCATATTTCATTTATAAATTGAATATATATATATACATATATATATATAAACTGAATGTTGTGAACTTGAAATTGTGTGCAATACGATCCAAGAATAGTGTTGCGTATACTGCAAACCAATACGGTGTTTCATATAGTAAAAGCTAATCTTTGTGTAGTGAAAAACAGAAGATATGAAAGAAATTAAAAATAATATATATTATAAAATCTTGGGGTGTTACATAAATGTTTTCTAAAAATAATTTCATAGATTTTTTTGTATTCTTCTATTTATGATTAAAGTCATTTTTACCCTTTTATGACTTTTACCACAAGGTTTGGATGGAATCTTTCTTTTGTTTACCATATGAGGTACTCTTTGACTTTTCTGAAAAAAGTACAAAGAGAATGTTTTTTTAACTTATATGGAATGAACGGAATTTTATGATTTCATAACTCCTGATTTTCAAGAAGCTTACTATAAAATATTTCATGATTATTTTCAACAAAATCCTTTTCTTTTAAAATTTCATGGCATTTTATAAAACGAAAATGATTTTAAAGAAAAAAGGATATTTTCCTCAAGAATTAATTTCAAGTGTTTTATCAAAACTATTTTCCATCTGAGATGACATTATTTCATATGTGTATTTTTAAAGTATAATGTCTCTATGATTTACATGGTTTCACTTTTCTTATGATGAAATGATATCCATTTGGTTTATATGTATTATGTTATGAAGGGATGATGTTTATGAAACCCATTTTACTCTTTGGGTTATGAAGAATGATTTATATTTATTTTGTGGCACAAGTAAGAATGATTTAATTATGAGATGGGTGAGACCTATATCTTATTCTAATGCATTGGGTAAAGATTTATATCTCATGAGATAGACATGGATGGAACGTTAAGTTAATCTGGTTCAGTGTTTCAGGACAGGAACGATGAGTGAACTCGATTCAGAAAGGGACTTTGTCCACTAAGATGGTCTTGGAAGCAATTCCTTGGATACTATGGAAATCATATCATGTGCTTAATGGTTTGACACAATTACATGTTTAGTTCCTATGATATTTTATCATTATTTATGTTCCTTTATGATATATGCCTCACGTACTTCCAAGATTTATGTATTTGCTTAAAATTTTGATGTTTAGATTTTATGTTCAAGTTTTTTCATTCAAATGTTTATGGATTGTTTTATGTTATCTATGTTTACCCTTACTGAGTATTTGAGATCACCCTTTATATATTTTCTTTTCCTTAGTATATAAATAAAGGTTTTAGGTAAGAAAACAAAAGGGAAAGATATTTAAGGGAGATGTTGAAGATCTTTCACCATGATTAGAATATTATGATCCAAGTTTCCAAAGACACTAAACTATTATGGTCCTTGAGTGTTGGTTCTTGTTATGTATTAAGTATTCCAAAAAATTAATGTAATGTCCTTGTACGCCATGATTTGGGTCTCTACAGTTGGTATCAGAGATTCGGTTTAGTTAACCTTTGGAAACTAGGATGCGAAAGCTTTAGTAAAATACCTAGATATATTTCTAAGGTATGTCTAGAGATGTCTCTAATGATAAGTATACGTATAGGTTACAGTCCTAGAATTACAGTAACGCTCTTAGAATTTAACCTAAGATGTTAGATATTGATGGTAATCCCCCTTGATTATGATTTTTTCCTCTCACACTATTCTTTTTGGTTTTTAAAAAATCGATGGAAACTGGAAGATTCACAATAATGGAGGATATGATGGAAAATGGAATGATATTCTTCATGAAAAAACAATTGAAATTGGATCTGGAAGTCCACATATCATTATTATTCCTAATCAGAAATCTCATAATATGATCAATAATCTCAACTTTGGTAAGTTTCCCGACTCAGCTGATGAGAGAAAGATGGAGTTTCATTATGATCATATAGGAAAGAATGTTCAATTTCTCTCATGTAAATCATGTGGGAAGAGTCATCAAAGATAATGTTTCAAAGGAACTAGAATATTCTTTGGGTGTGGAAAAGGACACAAAGCCAGTAATTGTAAAGGAAAAGGTTTAGTTAACACCATGGACAAGGATAATGTTATTGCTAAGACATCAAAAATGGTTAAATGTTTTAAATGTGGAATGTATGGGCATTATGCAAACCAATTCTCTAAGAGAAAATTTCATGAAGAGAATCAGCATGGTCGTATGAGTAGTATTTATGTGGATGATGATGAAGAGACTACAAATGATATATGAGATGAAAGAAATGGTAAAGCTCAGTCAGTGGTTTAAGAAAGTAGTGGAATGATTGTATGTTTATCAGGAGTTATGTTGTATAGGTAATTTAATGGTACTATGGAATAAAGAATCATCTAAGGATTGTTACACTGGTGTATTTCCTTGAGTTTTTTAAAGTATATGATGAATGGTACAGGTAACCATGAAAGGTTATTCAAATATTTTTGCAAGGTTGATGATATGTGCATAATGAAAGGATAAGGAGATAGTGAGATGTTTTATAGTATTAATGATCTCATGACTGGTATAAGGAAAATGTGATATCATGGTTTGAGAATAAAGATTTTTGGGATTATGGTATGTGGAAAGAGTTAACTTTTGACAACATTGATGTTTTCACTAAGGTTTAATGGGTATTCATTTTTCAAGAGAATACATGATTAAGGAATTCACATGTTTGGAATGTGTACAATAAGATATATATATATATATATCTTATGATATATGGGAGATAAATGATGGTATTCACATGCTTGGTTGATGACATTTCTAGTAATCTTTTTCATTATACTATAAGATTGGATAGAAGTATTTTTTATAAGCTTAAAGGTTGGAATGGATTATTTTAGACATAAGTTAGTATTTTTTAAGTCTAGAACATTTTTCGATTTTATTGATGGAATGTTATAATAATATAGTTTTATAAAAAGGACAACCTGCAGGACGAGCAACAACCCATCGTGTCTGACAAGGCTATGGGAATCGAAGCCACAACCAAAGTGTACAGGCCTTTATCGCATACCACTAAACTATAGGAAGTCCCTGGTTAGTAAAAACTAGTTTTATTTTATTAAGAGGTATGATAGATGAAGTGTAAGTCCATTTTTGGAACCATATACGATTAATCTCACCATAAGATGGACTTATGTATATAACTTTTTCTAATCCTTTGTTTGAGACAGATGGAATGACCTATCATTTTATCGTATGATCTGCTAACACTTTACAAAAGATAAATTCAAATTCATTTCTTTAAGAGATGAAGTGGAAATTGTTCAAGCCACGAGCAATGGTAAGATTGTACCAAAATCAAGTAATTAATTCTTTTAATTCAAAAATTATTCAACTTTAAGGAAATGATCTTGAAAACAAAAAATGTTGTCCTAGTGTCCTCATATCCGATGAATCAGATGGTACCTTAGATCATCACAAATTTATGGCTTTTTGATTGTTGGCTTTTTCATAGTCATGTTTTCTACCACTCTTCATCAGAACATGATGGTTAAATTTTTCTTCCATATCCATATTTCTACTTATGTTCTCCTATGTGGAAACCTAGTGATGATTTAATCTAGGTAACCATTACATTTCTTACTTTACATTTTAAAATTAAGTTTCAGTATTCCTTTTTACGATGTGCATTTCTATGAAAGAAACGTTCAAGTAGTAAACCATTTATAACCCCGACGAATTTCGAGGGAGAAATTCATTTTAAGGGGGGAAGAATGTAGCAACACAAGATTTTATGAGAATTATTATTTTTAATTTCATTTATTTCTTGTGTTGTACGCTACACCAGAATTAGCTTGTGCTATACGCAACACCGTATTATCTTGAGGAATACACAACACTATTCTTGGCTTGTGTTCCACACAATTTCAAGTTTGTTTTGTGAAATTATTCTACGCAACATTAAGTATAGATTTTGTTTAATGTATAAATGAAATATGATTTGATTATGTTATACGCAAAACCAAATGGATTTTTCACTACACACATCCCTGACTTGGCTTGCATTATACTCAATCAAGACCTTCCTCGATAGCGTGTGTAGTACGCAATACCGAGTTTCACTGAACGATATATTATTATAATATTATTATGAACTAGCCATTATGAATAGTAATACCCACATTTTTAAATTTTATAAATTTTATCTTTCAAAATGGACTTCATTTTTATATTCGGAATATCGAAATTAGCCTAGGGTGAATTTTTGGTATTTTTCTGAAAACTTCCAATTTTTTATGAATAATGAAAACACTGGGTTATTATTTAAAAACAGACTTTTTATTTAAATAATTATTTATTTTATTTATATTGGTATATAATACCTATATAAGTTCAATGTAATTAATTTTATTCACTTTATAATAATTTTAGACATATAAAAATTTTATTAAACTTTTCACCGTCTTTTACCCACCTCTTAGGAGAGTTTGAAAATTTTCATAAAACTTAATTTTACTACTTCTGTGAGTGGAATTTTAAAAATCTGAGAGACACAGTTAATATCAAAGAGTAAAATGTGGTTCAATAAGATAAAAATAATTTTTGGTGAATATTAACTTTTTACTTTTATTTACCACGGTTAAAAGTAAATAGGGTAATTAAGGGTAAAAATGATATTACTATTACCCTAACACATGTCCTAATTCTATTGGATAAGTTTAATTAGACCAAAAACAAACTTAGGAATAAAATATTAACCTTTAGGTCCACTTGACTCAGATTAGGACATTTATTATTATTTTATTTAAAGAAGAGTTGAAATTATTAAAATCAAAGTTTAATAACTAAAACATTTTTCATATAGGGTTATACATAAGATAAATTCAACTATAAATATTAATTAGAAATATAAAAAAAATTCTACCTAATGGTATTTTATTTATAATTTTTAGACATTAAATAATTTAATTCATTTATGACACAATGATGATGCTGTAATTACCCTATTAATGGAATGTTAATATAATTGTTGTTATAAATACCAAAATAAATGTAATTTGAGACTTTTTATGAATTAAACTAATTTTATAGGTTAATATGATATGTTATTATTGATTTAAGTAACTTTTATCTAACTAATCATGCTTTTATAATTTTCACAAAAATTAATTACCAAATAGTGTCAAAATTGACATAAAATAGTTTTTAAAAAAATATTATATTATTAATTGTTATTTTATTCCTAAAAATATAAGGTTCGGCCAAATGACTTATAAAAGAATATATATATTATTAATGAACCACTTGGGGTTCGTTTGGCTTTTTATAGTAAGTGTATTAACCATATAGTGTAAGAAAACAAGAAGACACGGTAAATGTTAAATTATTTAACTTAGTGTTAAATCTAAATGATAAGGTTAAAATAGAAACATAAACTTGTCTAAAACCTATTGGTTGAGAATATTTCAACCCATACCCACTTTAGCTTCAAAATAAATCAATTTGGATCTATTATAAACCGAATATGACTTTATTATAAAATAATATTTTATGTTTTTCTAAAGGTGCCCCTCTCCTCCCTTATAAAAAGGGCACCCCTTCCCTCTTCTCTTCACACCCTTTTGAGCCTTGAAGCTCGGAAACCCCCTGAAAATTCCTCTTTTCAACCTTTCTAGTTACATCATGTCAGTTCTAGTATTCTCAAAAGACCAACTCTAGTTCCCTAAGAATAAGTTTAAAGGAAGTGCGTTGAGGAAGATATAATCTCTTCTACCGATTCTTTCTTTTTGAACTTCTTATTATTTAGTTGTTTTATTATAAAGTAATAACATCAGTATTACTTATATACTGATATGTTATTATAAATATTAAACAACCCTATTTCACCTTCTATCCATCCTACTGAAAACGAAATCACCGCGTGTGGGTACATACGAAATATCATCTCCACGCCGTGGTGTAATCTGTTTTCGACCACCACCTTACATGGATGGGTATAATGGTGTAAATAAAAAACTATATATGATTATTGTAAAGTGATATTTATCCTTAAATATTATACATACACTTCAATACAATTCCATGATCATGGAAATGATATCATCGCTCGTGCATACGTACGGACTACCGTCTCCACGACGCGATGAGATATATTCTCCATGTTAACCATTCATGAATGATTATAAAGTATATATAATTAATAATAATGAAATATATGACATAATAATGATACTGTATTTATGTATGTATATATATATATATATCTGTGTGTGTGGGTTTCATCTACTTAATTCCATTCAATTCAATAAGGAAATGAAAACAGCGTTCATGCGTACGTACGGCCTACCGTCTCCATGAACGGTGTATTTCATTCCATTTATCGATCTATCATATATATATATATATGTATATGTTGAATATATATTATATATATAAATCCTGTTTTACATTCTGGAATTAATTAAATCAGGATATAAGTAATAATATCAAGAACAACAAGTCGAAACATGTATGATAAATGAAATGATTTTACCCAAAACGCTACTTTAGCAGGGAATTTACAAAATACGGGTAATATAAAGTCATAAGTGAACCATATATGATATCATAACAATTAATATGATTCTGTAATAAGTTATTGACATTATTTAAATCATTATACAAGAATTTTGGATACGTACGAGGCATATCGGACCTAAGGTAAGGGATAATTATTCCAATCTCATTCTTATTTGAGATTGTTTATTCGTAAGTATTTACTGGGGCTTTGTTTATCATCCATGTCCATGTTTTCTAAAAAAAAATCATAAAATGTTTAGTATTCTTCCATATATGTTTAAAGTAATTTTTACCCTTTTATGACTTTTACCACAAGATTTGGAAGGAATCTTTCTTTTGTCTATCATACGAGGTACTTTTTTACTTTTCCAACAAAAGTACGAGGATAATGTTTTTTTAACTTATACGGCATGAACGGATTTTTACGGTTTCATAACTCCTTATTTTCAAGAAGCTTACTATACATGATTTCATGACTATTTTCAAAAAAAAATCCTTTTCTTTTAAAATTTCATGGCATTTTGTAAAAAGAAAATGATTTTGAAGAAAAAATGATATTTTCCTCAAGAATTCATTTCAAGTGTTTTATCAAAACCATTTTTTATTCAAGATAACATTATTTCATATGTGTATGTTTAAAGTATAATGTCTCTATGATTTACATGGTTTCACTTTTCTTATGATGAAATGATATCCATTTGTTTTATATGGATTATGTTATGATGGGATGATGTTTATGAAACCCATTTTACTCTTCAGGTTATGATGAATGATTTATGTTTATTTTGTGGCACAATTAAGAATGATTTTATTATGAGATGGGTGGGACCTATATCTCCCTCCAATGCATTGGGTAAAAATTTATATCTCATGAGATAGACATGGCTGGAACGGTAAGTTAATCCAGTTTAGTGTTTCAGGACTGGAATGAGGAGTGAACTCGATCCAGAAAGGGACTTTGTCAACTAAGATGGTCTTAGTAGAAATGTCTTGGCTACTATGGAAATAATATCATGTTATTAATGGTTTTCCAAAATTACATGTTTTTCCCATGTTATTTTATCATGATTGATGTTCCTTTATGATATATGCTCAACATACTTCCAAGATTTATGTCTTTGCTCAAGATTTTGATGTTTTGATTTTATGTTCAAGTTTTTGCATTCAAATGTTTATGGATTGTTTTATGTTATCTATGTTTACCCTTACTGACTATTTGAGCTCACCCTTTATATGTTTTCTTTTCCCCAGGATATAAATAAAGTTTTTAGTTAAGAAAACAAAAGGGGAAGATCTTTATGGGAGATGTTGAAGATCTTTCACCACGATTAGAAGATTATGATCCGAGTTTCCAAAGACACTAAACTATCACAGTATTTGAGTGTTGGTTCTTATTATGTATTAAGTATTCCGCAAAAGTAATGTAATGTCCTTGTACGCCAATATTTGGGTCTCTACAGCACCTGTTTGTGGCACCTAGGTCGGGATGTCACAAAGTTGTATTGGAGGAGTTTTTATTTTCCTTATAATTGTATTATTATTTGGGAAAAGTAGACTGGATACTATTCTGAGTCAGGCTTTGTTAATGTGCTTGGGTATGTGAGTATCTAAACCATGTGTAGCGGAATACCTTATTTACCATGATGGGATTTATGTTCTTGATGGTTGATTTCATAGTTCGAAGTAATTTCACCTTGATTAATAAACTTATTATGTGATCTTCATGATTTTAATATTTTACATGAGGATCGATATGGAATGAGATTTGAGTCTGTATGCATCATTCTAGTCCCTCATTAAATTTAAGTGACAAGTATCATATAAGGTATGAACAGAAAAGAATGTTTTGAATGGGTTATGGGAAATGATATTTATCTTCCATATTTGGGTAATTTGAATGGAAATGGTTCCTAGTAGTAAAATTATTATCGTGAAAATATTTTAAATATGGTAATTTCAAATGCATAAAAATTTGTATATAATTTATAACATTTAATTGTGAATGTATTTTTACCATGTGTTAGCCATGGCCCATGTTAGGGATGGATGTGTAGTGATTGTGGATTAGTTTTGATCGTGGGATAGTGTATGTGGGATAATTTTATGTAGAATTATTTGAATATCTATTATTTAAATGTTTTAATAATGTGTTATGTGTCCAAAGATATGTTTTTTGTGTTTTAGATACATTCTACCATGACAAAGTTTGTTGGTCAGATAATAGGAGGACATTCTAGGAAATTACCCTCCAACAATGGGATAAACGGCCCTAATAGTTCTAAGTGAAGGGGTGGGTGAGATGTTGTGTGATGTCTTTTCTCACATTATGCATTTCATGGAAAGATACCTAGGGTGTGTTGTGTGAAATATGTCTGTGTTGACCTGGGATTTCTAGTCACAGCACCCTCCAACATTCACCATAGAGGTTGGACCTAAATTAGTTGAGTTTTGGATTGAGTGCATCTAGAAAATCCATGACCATTTAGAGACTCTACCTGATAAAATAGACAAGTTGGGTACTAATATTTTATCAGGACCAGTGAAGTGTTGGTGTGATATTTAGGCTCAGGATGAGTAGTATGAGAGAATGGTATGGAAGGACATCCAAGATAAGTTCCTAGAGTACTTTTACCAAGAGACACTAATATAGGATAAGGAGGTAGAATTTATGTGTTTGACCCTAGGAATCATGTAAGTGATGGACTATATTGGTCACATCATTGACCTAAATCTCTTTTTTACCATCACTTATAGGAGATAAGGTGACTATGGAAATACTTTTTCAAGATGGATATAAATTTTGTATTATGTCCCAAGTTAATAACGTACAATTGAAGAAGCTTACTAATGTAGGAAATTCGGATCTCATTTCAAAAGGGAACCTAATGAAGGATTCCAGTTGAGGATATGTGGTTTTTAATGGATGACCAGGTGGTATTTTTTTGGTAATAGGATGTGTTGTTATGAACATTTTTACTAGAGTAAGTGAAAATAGAGTAGCCCATGGGGTGATTAGTTAATCAGGGCAGTAATCAAGTGTTCTACATTTAGTTTGACAAGTCGGGTAATATTTGTATTCAGTGTCCTTGACCACCAGTGGAGTTTTGAGATTACAGTAGGATAGGAAACCTATAGATGAATTGTATGACCCCTTGACTAATGGGTAGTGATGGAGGATCCAGTATGAACAAGATTACTAGAAGGGGGCCTTCTACCTTATACCAGTCAGGCAGTTAGATTTATACTCTTCATGCCATTCTGGGAAATAAAAAGGTTAATTTGGGAAAATATATCCCATATTATTATAGTAGTGTAGTATATAGAACTCATTCTATAGCACATGATAGAGGGATAGGTCAACTACATATTGTTCACCCATCACATTTCAACTACGAGGCTGGTCAGTCGATATTCAATGGTATTATTCTTGTAGCTTCTACACTTGATAAAACATTATTTGATATATGAGCCTCAAATTATTTTATATTTTATTAGCCTCTATATATTTTTATTCAAATAGATTAGTTTTTATGTGGGGTTATGAAAATCAAAAACCTATTGAGTGTACGTTAAAAGGAAATCTATGTATTCAGGGGTTGTTCCCTCGAGTTTGGTGAGTATCATTTCCTTTGGGATATGTACAGACTTTAAATTTCAATATTTTACTAGATTTTGGGTATTTATTGGTTGGAATAATATCAATACTACATTGATTTTTACTGTAAGAGAGTATCATTCCCATCTCATAAGGGTAACCATTATGTTCATTATGAAGAACCTAATATCTGGGTAGGCCATGCATAATCATTTCATCGACAATTGGGGGATCTCACCACCCATTTTACAGCCCTTCTATTGGATGATGTGTGTGTGAATCCCAGTGTATTTCCACCTTTAGTGTATTTCTTCTAGGATGTTTTTTGGAATAATTATCAGTGCTTACCCCAGAAAATGATGTCGAGTTCTCGATTGAACAAATGCATGGAGTTGAACCTATTTCCATTCCACCTTATAGAATGACTCCCATAGAGATTAAAGTGATTAAGAATCATATAGAATAATTTATGGATAAAGAATTTATCTATACGAGTACATCACCATAGGGTTCTCTAGCATTGTTTTCTATTAAGGAAAACGCAACATTAAAATTGTGCGTCAATTATAAAAACATAAATACGATTAAAGATAAGAACCAGTGTCTTATTCCACATATCTATGATATTTTTGACCTACTTTGGAGTGATTTTGTGTTATAAAATATATATTTGAGGTCAGGGTATCATTATTTGAGAATGATACCTCTAGATATAGCAAAAAATACATTCAGGAGAAGGTATGGAAAGTATGAGTTTTTTGTAATAACGTTTGAATTGAAAAACACAGCTCTTGTGTTTATGGCCTTAGTGAAGTGAATCATCAACAAATAATCACACCAATGTTTTATTATTTTTTTCAATTAAATCTTGGTATACTCCCAAAATTAGGATGATTATTCCAAACATCCTGGCATCATACTATGTGCACTGAACGAACATAGGCTATACACCAAGAATTCTAAGTGTCAATTTTGGATTAATAGGGAACATTTCATGGGTTACATCATCTCTATAAATAGTGTGTCATTGGTTCTAGAGAAAATTCAGGAATTTCTTTATTGGTATCATCCTAATAATTATTTTAATAATCGAATATTTTTGGGTTTAGTGGTCTACTATCGATATTCAACTAATAATTTTCTCACTTAGAAGTGTCTCTTTTAGTAAATTCAAAGAAAAGTATAAAATTTGACTGGTCTAGATCAATCTAGAATGAATTATATGATTTTATGATGTGTCTTAGCTCTTTAATGATTTTTATTTAAGCTGATTTGGGTGAGGAGCATACTTTTTTGGTGATGCATCTGGAATTAGACATGGAATAGTGTTGAAGTAGGGATATTGGATCACAGTGTTTGGGTCATAAAATTTGAGGCCACACAAATGGAATTAACTTATGCATGGTCTTTAGTTTTACATGGTGATTTATTCGATAATATTTTGGTGACATTACATGGTGGGAGAAAGGTGTAATTTGTATATCGACCACAAAAGATTTAAGTACACCTTTTTCCCAAGAGATTTGAATATCCAGCATTAGAGATGGGTTGAGTATTTGTAGTTGTTTTTATTTTTATATAGACTATATGATAGGAAATTGAATTAGTCTTTTGAACCCTTATTCTGAAATAAAAAGACTCGGGTAGTTCAGGATTCTAGTTCTATATGGAAGATGATGGATTTGTTGACTGAGATGGATATAGAGGTTCAAAAGGGATATGGGAATTTGACTCTTATTTCATTTTCTATTGAATAAACACTTCTAATAATTATTAAGAATATGAATTATTGGGATCCATATTTCTTATCCTTGAGTTAAATCCTAAATGGTGGTGAGTCACCATTCACTTAGACTCTATATGATGATGGTATCATCTACATACGGTGCCCTACTATTGTGTTGGAACGTATGTGAGAGGATTTTATACAATATTTCTATGCCATGGAGTGGGAAGTACACCTAGTATTTTCAAAAATATATCATGAATTTTTTATTAAGTATATTTTTCCAAGAATGGAAATGGAGATTTTAGGTTTTCTGACTCAATGTTACTCCTGCCTATACGTGAAGGCTAAATATCAGTGACCAGTTCATTTTCAACATCCATTTTCCATTCCATTCAAGAAGTGGGATGATGTTACCATAGATATTTTGGTGGTTATTTTGATTATCCCTATAAATAATGACATGATTTGGGTTATTATATACTATTTTAAAAAAGAAACCCATTCATTTCTAATTCTAAAGACATTCACAATTGATCTTTTAGGGGATATGTATGTTTGCAAGATTCACATAGAAATAGTTATGTTCTCCTATAACAACAGTTATTAAGAAAATATTCATCCCATGGTATAAGAGGTTCTTTATATTATTCCATGTAGTTCTCCTTTATATTGGATAGAGGAGGGTGAATCATAGTTGTTAGTATCGAGTTCTCCTTTATATTGGATAGAGGAGGGTGAATCATAGTTGTTAGTATCGAGTCATATATATGAGATGTCAAAACTAGTTTAGTTTACTCAAAAACACATGTTTACAGGTTATAGTATATAGGACACTTATAATAATCAACATATTCATCAACTTGATTTTATAGTGGGTGATCATGTGTTCCATTGAGTGTCAATGAGATTGGGTCACCATAGGATTTGGAAGTAAGTCAAATTGGTATCTAGGTTTGTCTAATCGTTTGACATTTTACAGAGGATTAGAATAGTGGTAAATCTATTAGATCATTCATAGGGGTATAGTTATATGAATATGTTCTTCGTCTGTCACATCTTTGGAAGTTTCACCTATATTCTTCTCACATGATCAACATATATAGTGTATAGCTTGCGGATTATGTGTCCTTTAAGGGGCATCTAATTCGTTTTTTGTAAAGCAGTGGGAATGTTTTGGGGGGAAATACCATGTAGTTATTTGATTAATATGTTAGCATGTTCATGTTTAAGAGGAAACATGGGATATGAAATTAGATATTTGGGCTTGGTGGGCTGGCATTTTCACCTATAAATCATAATAATTCTTGAGTGTGTAGCTTGAGTACGAACTATAATAAGGTGGGGAGATTGTAAGATCCATACCTTTCTTGAAATATCTTTTACACTTTATCTAGTATTTTTTTATATTTTTTATCATACCTTGGTTGCGTCTTAGATTGTATTCATTTTAGAAAAATTTGGATAATTTTAGAATCACATGGGGTTGTGCATTGTTGGAACACCTTTAGGGAAAATTGTGCAATTTTCCCCATAAAATTTTGATCCCCATTTTTAAACACAAGGATGGGGCATACAGTTTGTCCAAAATATAAACCTTACACCCAAACTATTTTCCCTCTAGATAGAGGTTTTTTCATGGTTGATGCATGTTTTTTTAAACTATTCACCCCTAGTGAAAGCAATGCACTCCTGTATAGTAGGGTTCACAGTTAGGGTGCATGATTTGTCTAACAGTTTGGACCATATAGGAAATAGTGTTCCCAGTTATTAAAAGACCTGAATTTAAATTCAAATTTTCTAAACCCTCGGGTTTGTATCCCAAATAACCCCAATTTTCCTAATATGGGATTCCATGAACTTTGTAGATCTTTAGAGGATTCCTATATTCACTTTGAACTCCACCTTATAAATCAAATCTCTGGTGGTATAAGACTGGCTCCTCTCTAGTATGTGATTCATTAGTTTATTTATTTCCTTTATCTATAATAATCCTTCCCCATTGAAGATGGATTAATTTCTGCTATTTTTTATGGTAAAGATCTATTTTTTAATTGATATTGTTTTATTGGATCTCAATCCTTGGCTTGGGTCATATATCTCCTTCACTATTGTAAATTTGGTCTTTTTACCACGAATCAAGGACTATGTTGGGAGAGAATTCATCAATGATCATATGGTAGGTTTTTTATATGATAAATCCCATAGTCTTGATATAGATCCTTTGTTGTATTTGAATCATTATGTTTCCTTAATAGGCAATTTCTTTTAAATTTAAAAAATTAATTAAATCCCCACAAAATTTTGAAACCCTCTGTAGATCTCATTTTATCTATTCATGATTGCAAGATTATGATTGATGGAATCCCATGGGGTTTGATAATACCCTTGAAATGATGACTTATCAGATGAAAAATTGGAAATTGGGATTTTATGAAATTAATCCAATTGCGAATATGCTAGCATGATAACTTATTATAATAAATAGTTCACCTTAACCTCTTAATTTTAATGAGTTATGTTATAATTGATGTGTAATGTTATAAGTGATTAAATGGTAAAATTCTTTTGTTGATAATTGTGTGAAAATTAATGAACCATGGTTTTGAATGATAAATTAAATTGTACACTATGTTAAGAATGGTTGAAAATGGGTTATTAACATGGAAACATGATATATATATATATATGTGTGTGTAATATGAATAATGCGGAGAGGGTGTTGGACAGATGTACTATATTCCCATGGGTTTCAAGACTGCTACTCTTGGACCCCGATGTATGCATGTGAATTAGTGTTGGACTGATCCTCCATGTACCCAATATTTTGGTGTTGGGTTGGTGCTATTTTTACCCCTGATATTGGTGATGGACTGCCCCTCCATGTACATGTGATAATGATGTTGGAATAATGCTCTAAGTATCTGTGATAATGGTACATGAATAGAAACTTTAACATACCTAAATTAATATGGATCAATATGAATAATTAAATCCCATTAAATATTAAATTTTAATATCTATAGGGTGTGTGGTTCAGAATCTAGAATAGGACAATGCAGGTATGACTGGCTTGCTTGTCAATATAAACCTGAGGCCAATATGTTTGATTAATGAATAATAAGTTTGAAAAAATTTTACTTTTAGAATTTTTATTTTTTTCTTTTACATCTTCATACCCTGTTGTAGATAGGATATTGAATTATACACCATTTTTAGGGGCCTAATGAGTTATAATCACACCATAATATGGTTTTTATTTGGTAAACAAATAGACATAATGTTTCCATGTCTGGATAAGGGAATGATCCTTATGCTAGATTGCAGAATTGGGTTTTAGGATGAAGCATGGATGATGAAATTGAATATTATTTTTGGGAAACACCTAGGATATGTTAGTTTGTATTTATATTTGGTTTTAATTAGAATCATGACCCATATATGGAGAGGGATATCTACATCTTTGGTTTATGGTATTTTTATCTTATTTTGGGGTTTTTCATTTGACATTTTGTCATTATATTTTTTCTATTGATTATAATTTTGGTTATTATTATTTATTTCCTCTATTTTTTACTCTAATGAAGAGGTTATAGTCTCCCCACATGACTTATTAGTCCCTAACTTCTTGTTGGAGGCCTCTGTTGTACGGAGAAGAGCACTTAAGGTCTTGTGGATAAAATGATCGAGGAACCAGTATGTGGCACCCAGGTTGGAATGTCGCAATCTATGAGTGTATTATTATTTTATATTTTTTCTTTTAAATATATATATATATATATATATATTATTTATAAATTTTTTGTTTTCATCACTTCTTTCATGTGTAGTGTAATTTTTTTATGTAGTCCGCATGCGTGCATGTGATATAGAAAGGCATTAGAGAGTGTTAAATTTCTATATAGAACAACCCTTTTTTATATTTATTTCCTATAAACCATGACACTTAAAAATATTTTATCTCCATAGTGAAATCCTTCCTCCATGTCGTATCTTATTTTCCCACTTATTATAGAAATTTTGATTTATGGTCATATTTACATCCTCTACATCAGAGTGAACTCACCCTGATGTAGTAACTATTTTTGGTTTCTATCTTCTACAAGGATACTGTGCATACATGTGACCCAAAAAAATCCTTATCTCTTCTTAAAATCCATTTATAATTTCATATTTAATCCCTAAATGGTGTAGTCCTCCCTCTACCAAACAACTGAGTCCTCTGAGGTGATCCAATGGAACAACGGGTGTGCAATGACATAGACATGTCATCAAAAATGATCTGGCCTTTACAGTATCTAGATCACACTATTCCTCAATATATGAATTGAACAGTTCTTCATATGTTTTTTAATATTGTTTCCTTATGGTCTTATTACCACTTAATGATATACTGATCTTAAAAAATTTAAATAATCGTGAGCTCGAGTTTTCCATGTAACATCCCTGGAGTTTCTGGTGAATTTTAGGTGGTGTTGGTCAAGGATGAAAGCGGTAGATGAAGGTGATTAGTGGAGGGTTCTATTCAAGCATAAGGGTCATGAAGTTGAGATGAAGAGACACCATGTTTGTTAGTGGTAAATAGTAGTCTCTAATCACATTTTCCATATCATCTTTGAGCATGGTCTCCACACATATATATGTTACAAGGTGTGGTAGGTATTGGTTATATGCCTATTATGGGGATGGTATCTTGCATACAAACCACCCAAACATATGTGTCATTCCCTCTCACACGTCCCATGTGTTTTATGATGCAAACTATGTTCTACGGGTTCCTCCCCATATGTCTCTCTCATCCTCTTCTACTGGGTAGAGTCTCCATCGATCCTTGATTATTCGGTTGGCCCACTAGGTCTAGCTATGTGGATTACAAGCTTTGAGGTTCATGTCTAGCTTAGTTGGTCATTTTTTACCAATATAAAACATTAAAATTATCAATTATATTAAATATAATATTCCTATATAGATTAAACAATTAAAACTTTTTATTTTATCCCATTTTAATTCTTTTTAATTTTTCAACTATATATTCCCAAAATTTAATAAAACATTTAAATAAATGGTATTAATCATTTGAATTTGAATTGGTGATGAAAAAAAGGAAGATGTGATGGGGATGGATCTTGTTATCATCAGAAAATCATTATTAACAAAAAACCGTCATGATATATGGAAATGTCAACCATGATTCCTCTTCATACTAATTTTCCTTCAAATAATGGAAGCATTTCACCCATAATGGGAATACTATTTCATTGATATAGTATGTGAATCATTAGTAATTAAAAGAACATGTTTGAAAACATAAATCCTATAGGGTATTTATGGACTTTGAAAAACAATGGAATTTCTGTTGTGGATGTTCTTTGTGATGCGAATGTTGTCAAAAATGATCTTCCCAAACATCATTGCTTTAAAAAAATGGATAATGGTAGTTTTTTAATCATTTCCCATCTGGAGCCCCTTCAATAAAGACTCAAGCTATAAAATTCATGATTCATCAATGTATTATTTACTCCAAGGGATACAAACCATGGTCCAATTATGTTCTCAAATCATGGATCTATCATTTTTGGTGAAGCGGTGGTAGGAAGATGATTCTGATTGGAAGAGGATACTTCCATATACTTCAAAACAATAAAAAGGATTTTAAAGTAATGATGAAATTTGGTATGGTTAATCTATACCTTGAAATGATGAGTATTTCTAATTGTAATATTAATTTAAATCCTTTAAGACAAATAAATTCAATGGATCAATTCTTGGTTAGATTAAAAGGCCTGAACAGTGTGTATTGGAATCCTAAAATTTTGAATGATTTTACTTCTTATATTGGAATTCCCCTGAAGATGGATCTCTACACTCTTCATGGATAGATATGACTATATACCAGAATATTTTTGGAGAATAATTTTAACACAAAGCTACCATATTCAATTATCTTCATTTTAGTGAACAAAATATTGAATTTAAGATAGAGTATGAATATATTCCTCATTTTTTGTGATTTCTTCATAATTTTAGGGAATAATATCACTAACTGTAGAGTCATCCATAATCAATTGAATCCTCCGTCTAATGTTAATATATGTAAGGTAGTTTATAAGAGGAGGATATTAGGGCTACTTTCCTAGAAAAGATGATTCGCCAATAATGGATGAACCAAGAAAATGGGTTTAAAATAATCAAGAACATATGATGTTTCAAAAGACATTGTAAAATCTTGGACCTCCCTTATGGTTAAGAAGAAGGAAGAATATGATATACCTCATCCATCCATAAATATTATCTTTTCTTAGACCTCTGGAGGCAGTATTGTTCAGAATTGAGTGACATGTAATGGGGATCAAGACGTTTCTCATGAATTTTCCATTGATATAATGAGTCTTGTTGGTCCTTTACATGCTGTGAAGAATGGTGTTCCCTCTGATAAATATAAATATGTTTCATTCATTCAATCTATCAATAATACATGTGTTTTCCCAAGGATTTTATTATCTCATATGAAAACATAACCTTAGTTAACCTTGCTCAAGTTTCATGGAGGGAGACTTCAAAAAGATCTCATCACCTATATTCTACATAGGTAATGCCTGATGAGAAGTCTTATCAGCATACCTCTATGATGTATTTTCTTAATCAAAAATTTTAAACAAGCATGGAAAAATCATATTCCACACACATTACTACCTCTCATGTTTCTATCCCTACTAGAAACTCATCAATAGATGTTATTTTATCAATTATAAGTGGGGATCATGAATAGATTGAAAATTAATCTTCTAGGGACATGCAGAATGATCATCCATTAAATTTCAAGCAATATGAGCTCTTAGTATATAATTATTGTTCTATGAATACTTCAGTGTTGGTTCAGTTCGCTATAAACCATATTTCTATTGTTTATACTCATATTTATATCCCTAAAGAACCCTCACCTATGTATTTTTATATATATAGTGATAGTGGAGCTAATGAACAGAATAAAAAAAAACCACATCCCTGAACATAAATAATGACCTTTACATTTTATCAAAGAAACATGAACTTTTGATATCTTATGATAGTGCCATGAAATCTTAATTCGAGATAAAATTCACTCTCAACATTGTCCACCATCATAAGGGAATGGTGACTATACAAAAATATTATTCCGTTTTTGATAAATTCACTGTTGATGACAGTTTTCTATCTCATTGGAATGCATTAAGTCACACAAGTTCTAATGTATTATGAAATAAGTAATTTTTATGAAATGATGATAAAGTATCAATTTACCCCAGAAAATCAAAAAGAAATAGAAATTATGATGGTAATAAAAAGGTATATCTTTTTCCAAATAAAAAATTAAAAGATGATCCTCCTCTAGAATTGTCAGGGTCTCGCTAACCCTAATAAAATTAGGGCCCTTAAGTTCTTTATCAAGAAGAACAAGCCATATTTTCTTGGTATTTTTTAATCAAAGATGATTTATTATGAAAATATTTATTCTCTTGATAATTTGGGTTACCATATTTTAACTACTAACCATCCTAACAATGGAATCAAGAGACTTTTGGTATCTACATACATGAGGATGGATAGATTTTTTTGTCTCTATAGAACAAACGTTCTCTTTCATCTGTAATCATAAAATAATTAAATAATGACTCTCCTTTATATATGCCTATAATGGATATTAGGAAAGAAGGGGACTATGGAAGAACATTCAAGACCTGAGTGTCTCTATTAATTTTCCATGGACCTTTATTGGAGATTCAAATTCCACCATGAATCCATATAGAAATTAGGCATGCTTAACTCCTCACCCCAACCAATGAGTTAAAGGCATGTATTGAGACCAACAATATTTATGAATTCATATTGAATGTTGAAAAATACACATGATATAGAATGATCCTTAATAATATGGTATCCTGTAAATTGGATAAAAACATTCTCAATGATTTTTCCCTTGATGTCTGTTCCTCTATCTCAT
The DNA here is from genome assembly GCA_963277665.1 of Viscum album. NCBI lineage: Eukaryota > Viridiplantae > Streptophyta > Magnoliopsida > Santalales > Viscaceae > Viscum > Viscum album. Next base: position 776,551,702 of record OY728131.1, on the reverse strand, counting down.
TCTCTACCCTTTTCAAATTTAATTTTTATCATCATCTTGTTTTGGAACAGTTTCTTATCAGGTGAAAAACATTCCTTCCCCTTTAGATTCAATATTTATTTTTTGTACTTCCTGATTGTTGGAAATTGTTCCATGAAACTTTGGTTCATCTTTTCATTAAGGATGATTTTATGTCTAGTAATTTGAAGAAGAATTTTTTCAAGAAAAAACTAAAAGTTTGGATCAAAGAATAATTTAGTCATATTGATTAAAGCATTACTCATCTTCATTCTCTATTGTAATCCTTTAAAGATAGTATGATGGTTTTTAATTCTCAACGAGTACTGATTATAAAAATTAGGTAATTCATTGAATTAATTTTTTACTTAACTACAAAGAATTCATGAAGAGATAGTATTTAAAAGTAAAATTTCTTAATGATGGTGTCAGGAAAACAAAATTTGTCAACTCTCCTATAAGGGTTAGGAAAATAAATAAGACATTGGATATTATTAGTGATAACAGGAGTTTCTTTGAAAATAATGAATATTTGGTTGCTCATGTAGTATCATATTACATTAATCTATTTAAGGATCCCAATAGTTACACTAAATCAATAGAAGATATTATTCTAAATCTTGATACTTAAAAGGATAATTCATATTTATATGTATTACCTCTTGAAATTGATATTAGAGATTCATTTTTTAGCCTAAAATCTGAAATCTCCCAAATCCTAAATAGTTTAACTAAATCATTTTTTCAAAACATCTAGGTTATTATTCAATGTGATGTTTGTAGACTACTCAAGAAATTTTTCAAATGATTTCATCTTTTTTTAAGGTGTAAAAGCTTACTTTTATACCTTTATTCCTAAATTAGATAAATACAATGAGATTATTTTTTTAGTCTTTTTGAATTGGTTGAAATTATCTATAGAATTATATGGAGAATTCTGGAAAATAGGCCTTCCAACATTGCTAACAGGATTGTAAACCAAAATTAATTTAACTTTATTAAAGGTAAAACTATTCATAATTTTATTTCTACTACCACTAAATGTGTTACACATACCATGAAATCCACCAAAAGAGGTAATATTTATCCCAATCATGATGTTAAATATGATTTTGATACTTTAGATTGTGTAATTATCTGTAAGATTTTAACCAAATTTGGATTTCAAGAGGTATTTATTAAATGGGTAAAATTCCCTCTTAGATCATCCCACATTTTAGTTCTTATTAATGTCCTTCTTGAATGATATTTCACTTGCTCAATATGGGTCATTCAGGGTGATCCACTTTGAGAAACCATCTTTTCTATCACTAAGAATTACATAAGTAGGATTCTCCTCAATATGGTGGATACTAAAAAAATTACTCATGTCAGGGATGGATGAGGCATTAATTCTCCCATTAATTTATTATATGATGATGATATCATCATATTCAATCATGGTGACAAAATAAATATCAAGAATAAAAAAAATATCTCCTTTATTACAAAAAAGTTGTAGGGTAGATGATTACTTGGAAAAAAATCATACTTGTAATATGGAAAAAATATTCCTATTGATATAAAAGTGAATATCATCATTGATTTAGGTATACATGAAGGTGTGTTCCCCTTCATCTATATGGGTTTTCCTATGTTTTAGGGGAAACCTCTTGTTGGAAATTTATCTCACATTGTGAGCCTAATTAGGAACCAGTTAGCCTCATGGAAGGTAAAATTCCTTTTGATGGAAGGAATGATTAGCCTTGTGAAATTTTGACCATTATTTACATGATAAAATTATTTGGAATTTTATCGATGGGAATATGGAATCTATTACTTTTTTAAGGAATTATTTTTCAAAAAGCTTAATGCTGGACATGTGAACTATATGGATTCCTCTATATAGAAAGACCAGAAAGCTTCCTTTTCCAATATAACAATTAATTATAAATGGTTGGTCATCACTAATTAATCTCCCAATTTCTATTCATAAAAATAAATAGGTATTCTACTCCTTAATAACATAATCTCTCATTATATCCTATTTGAAACAGATAGATCGATTAAGGAAAAAATTGATATTTCATTGGATATCTTTCTTGATAATATCAAATAATTTTTTTTGTACAATAATTTCATTAATGGTAATGATAATATTGTTTGGGAGCCTAATACTAAAGGGAAATTTTCTTTTAAATCTTATTATTGTGATATCATATAGATTCATTTCTATGACTAGGATAAATGTTTGAGCAGGACATGGATTCTCCCTTCTAGAATGAATCATTCTTGGAGAGTGATGCATTAAAATATGCCTACTGATGACATTTTTATAGTTTAGGGGAATCAATATTTTATTCATATGTGTCTTATTTAATCAACAATGATAGTACATAGATCATTTTTTTCTTAGTTTTGTTACGGCATATGCATTATGGAATGAAATGGGTGATTTCATTGAAGTTATGAATCCATGCACTATTGGCATTAGGGTGTAATTAAATTGTAAGAACCCAGTTCTAATTGGAGGTAGAAATCTCTATTTTTTCAAAAATTCTCTTTTTAAATACTTAAATATGCCAAAATGTGAATTTTTTTGACATAATGTGTGGATAGGGGGTGTCTGGGGATGGTTCGGAGCCCAGAAACCTTGTTTTGGGGTGTTTTTGGCCGATCACATGGTAATTGTAAACTGTATGGGGAAGGAAATATGGTTTTTATAGACCATTCAAGTATGGATATTTTGTTCCTACATGAAACAAGGTTCAAGGAAACCATGTGGTATGAGTTTCATGTTCATGCAAGAGGAGTCACACTAACGTGCGGCCAGTTATGTAGTTTTAGTAGATCTTAACATTGGAATTTCTCAAGACATCATCACAGTTAGTAAATTGTGTAGGGTAACCATGCATTCACCCCTTCCTCATATAGTAAACTATACGACTTGGTTCATGATCTGAAAAATTGTGCGCCAAAACCGTGTTTCCTAGTATTTTGTTTAAAATGATGATTTTGCAAATGAAATTATTTATAACTTGAAATCTGTTTCTCCTTCCTTGATTGTATAGAAAGGTGAATATTTTTGGATAATTATTTAATCTTATGTTAGGAATTAAGATCCCTTCTCCATCAAGACTCTGATTCAATCATAGTTCATTTCTTAGGATTCCTAATGGAAAGTCCTTAAGTCCTATTTATTCATTCTCCATTCATTTGGGGATTTGTTATGCTATTTCGATTTATGCTCATATGACCTAATTTTCAATTATTCATTCATTATCTATATTTCCTACAAATAGTGATGAATAATAGCTTGATATTGTATGTTCTATCAAGCACAAGCCTAAGGAAGGTGGTCATATGTTTTTTCTTAAAAGTCGAATCATTTATATATGTCGGTGTTCCGTGCAACCAATTTTCAGGCATCATCTTAATTGTATTTAAAGCCTAGAATTTATATGTATTTACTAATTAATTTAATATGATTATTTACATATTCTTATAGGTTCTATACCTTGAATTTAAATCACCACAATGGTAAGATTCCTTTAATGTCCCTTTTAGGGATTTATGCCTTAGTCACCGCCTTGACGTGTCCCTTCAACCCTTTTATAGGTTATTAGAAGTTTAATTGCTTCTAAATCTAAGTGAAAAGATATAAATTTCAATTTAATTGTTTAATGGTAATGGATGGATGAAGTTCCCTTTGAACCATGTTCTGCACCATGCCTATTAAGCTTGAGCTGCTTATTTAAATGAACTACCCACATTAGTTGTGGATGCCTATCCAATGAAATTGGTTTAATTGTATTTAGTTGACCATTATAATTATATTACCTTATAATATGTAATGATACTATTCCATGTGAAATAAACCTAGAATTTTAAATCTTGAAGTTTTAAAATATCTCATGTGATTAATTGAAGGAAATCCATCGAACATGGGATTATTTTGAAATTTCTTTAACATGAATGAATTGGACCACTTATTGCTTTTCCCATGTGATTTATAGGATAAAAAAATCCATGTATTATCTTTTAATGCCTTTAAACCCTATTTTACAAAACATTATCATGTGGGTAATTAAAAGGGAAAACACTTTGAGGATGGCCAAGGCATGATACACCTTTGGAGGTGATCTTGTAATATTCTCTTGGTTTTGACCATGGAATGTTAAAAGAAATGTTAAATGGTAATGAATTGGTTAAATGATAAATATACTTGAGTGACACGTGGATTCAAATTATAATTCCATGGACAGAATCATGTGACTATTGACCATTATACCATTGGTGATAGATGGATCCACCTTAGGATTCCATGGGAAGACTCAATAGTTAATTATGATTAAGCCACATGTGATACATGGATATATTGAGGGATGCCATGGATGGACTCATTTAGGATATACATATATGATGAGGGATACATGGATTCGTATGATAATTCCATGGATGGACTAAAAGTGAATTTGAACATTATTCTAGGGGTGATAGTGAGGCTTTGTAGAGAAGCTCCAAGGATGGGCTCAATTATCTAGGACCTTAAACCTCACCTAGAGAGATACCAGGTTCCTAAGAGGTTTTATAGGGATGGTTTTGTAGGTTATTGGTTCATATTTCAACTAGAGTGACAGTTTAATTCTAATATAGGAATTCCATGAACATGGTCATGTTCTAAATTGAATTAATAATGAAATAGAAATTATGATTTTTCTGCTAAGAAAAAACATAATATTGGAGTTGGTCTTCACATATATCATTTAGATGGCCTTTTAAAGCATCTGTTGTGCTTCCAGTTACATAGGGGATACTAGGATTGAGTTGGGTCTCAAGACTAAAAAATTAAAAGTAATAAAATTGTTAAAAGAATATGAATTGAATGGAAATGGAAACTAGTGCATGCAGAATGTTTACTTTTGAGTAATTCCTTACTTACTTCTTTTCTTATTGAACATTTTCTATCATATATATTTGTTGGCTATTGGGCACAAACATTGAGAAGTGACCTACTGGTGTTATATCTCACACCCTATTTGGGTCACCTTTTTTACCTAAACATATTATATGATTTCAGGTAATGATAAAGGAACCCCCCCCCCCCCCCATACAGGTACTTGATTTCCTGATTATGAGTAGGAGAGCATGGGACCAAGTTGAGGCTTGTGATTCTACTGGGATATCTTTTGTCCTTTTTATTCTTTTGTTATATGGATTGTACATTTTTCTTATCTTTCTATTTTGGCAGATTTATTGAAGACATAGTACATGGAGATTAGTTCAATATAAGAGACATATTCTACTATTGTCAATTATAAAACATTCTATATTTATTTATATTGTATGGTTTACTTCTTCTTATTTTGAATTGTTATTTCTTTTCTGCTATGTTACACTATGTTAATGAGGGAATAGTCTCCCCAATAACTCAACTAGGACCTCAATTCAAGTCAGAATCCAATAGAATTTGGGGAGATGTGCTTGAGGACATGTGGGAAACTGTGTACGAAGCACCTTTGAGTGGAATCTGGAAAAGGGACATTACAAAGTTGTATTAGAAGAGATTATTTATGTTTGAATTATTATTTTTCTACAATAGATATAAATATGAAGTAATAGGAATTTGGTAATGATTTTTTCCCATTCATAGCTAACTCGTGAATATTAAAAAGATAAATTGCCTCAAATTAAATTAATATTTTCTGGATTTTGGATATTAGAGTGGAATTGATTCCACTAGTGAGTGATTCACCTGCTTTATGTTGTTATTATTGATATGATTTTGGGTTGTATTGTGTTCCAACACGAGGAGATAAGGGTATTCCATCTCATGAATCATATATTCACCTGGTAGATTTCAAATTCCATGCATTATACCAGGCCACTTATGATACATTATAGAGTGCATGTTGTTGGGAATGGTGTTGTGGTATATATTCATGTTGTTGTGTTAAGTTTATTATGATATATTATGGTGTGAAATAGATGGATTCCAATATTTAGTCCTAGATGTGTATGGGACCTCATGTATTTTAATTTTGGTTGATTATTGTTCAACCTTAAAGTGAATTGTGTTATAATGTAACATAGGTGGATGCTATGATTTAATTCATGGGGAGTACGGGCCCCCATAGATTAGAATTCTACATGCTAGTAAATTGAATTTCTAAAGAGAATTCATTAGACTTGAAATGAGTATCAATTAAGTTAATGTGAATGTGAAATTAGTTTGAAATTAAATTAATATGAAGAAAAAAGAAACTAAAATGGTTTATGATAGAGAACTTGACTATACCCAACCTCAGTTGTAGGATTTTGGTAGTGTATCTTGTTTCTTTGATGCCCAAAACTAACCCATGGGGTAGGAATAGGGGTGAGTTCTAAATGAAGAAGGATTTTACCTATCCTACATAAATATATAAGTTTTTGAGTTCAGAACTTTGATAATAATCTATAAATGAGGAATGTGTTTGGAATTCTAGAGTCATGCCACCACGATGACCAGAAGAGGTATTCCAAGAGGGCGGTGATGATCGTAGTCTGGAGGTGGTTGGCCATGGGATAATAAGGGATCCATTATTCATGCATGTCACGGCACAAGTTATTATACCAGATGATGGTGCAAAGGCACAGTTCCATGATGGCTTTATTCAGATCATGCAGACTGTTCAGGGAGCATCGTGACCTACCCAAACGATGGAAGAGATTAGAAGTGTGTTTTAGCATCAACATCCTCCCACGTTTTCGGGGGATGGTGAACCACAGGATATGGAGTCATGGATAGAGGCCATGATGACTATCTTCGAGCACTTAGAGACACCCCTTGAGAGAAGGGTGAAGGTCACTACATACATGTTGCGTGATTCGGCCAAGATATTGTGGGTTGTATACCCCCAGATCAATATTCATAGGGAGATGTCCTATAAAGATTTTCATATGGACTTCTAAGACTATTTCTTTCCCAAGACACTAAGGGTTGATAGATCCTGGTAGTTCTTATATCTGTAGTATGGTGTGCTATCATTCATGGACTATTCATCTCATTTTACAGAGCTCTAGCTATTTACACCTATTCTAATGGGTGACACGTTATCGGAAGCAATAAGATTTGAGGATGGTCTCATATAAGATATTTTATTATTAGTAAATATCTTTTGGATGAATATTATATTAGGGATAGTGAATCAGGTGCTGATCACATATCATAACCTGCAAGAATCTGGTGGTGCGAGCTAGAGCGGTTCAACACCTAGGTCTGGTACTGCATCAACCGGTAGTAAGAAGAATCATCTAGAGATTCCACATGGTGATAGTAGTAGTCATAAAATCTCTTCAGGTACCCATGTGAGGTTCTACTAGTGCGGTAGGTTGGGACATACATGGATATAATGTTTGAAGGAACCATTTGAGTGTCGATCTTGGGGTATGATGGGCCACCTACAATTCTTTTTTAGAATGTTTGTACTAGTATCTAGGGATATATGGTCTACACTGACTCCAAATTTAGGAGCAGGGTTAGAAGATTCTCACTAGGTAGGGAGTTGGAGTACATCTGGCTAATTATGTTGTGGTGTTGGTCATGGTCGTGGTAGCAAGACCCCAAGTTCACAGTAACAACAGATTGGATCAGCTCAGGGTATCTAGGTAGTGTCATGGGTATGTAGTACAGGCTAGGCATATATAGTGAAACAAACCCATCAAGAGCAGGATATCAGACCCTCTACTATCAGAGGTACTACTCTAGTAGCCTCAATTTTAGGTTTTACTCTCTTTGATATGGGGGCTTCACATAGTTTATATAGGTTCCTATTATGGAGAGATTTCTCGCTATGTGTATACATCTGATGGTGTTATGATTCTAGACACTCCATTGGGGATCATGATTGGATGTGTGCGTTATTTTAGGGAGTTACCCCTTGAGGTTGGTGGGTGTCACTTCATATGGGATATCTAAATCCCTGAGATTAAAGGTTTTAGATTCAATATCATGATGGACTGGTTTGTTCATTTTCATGCTTCTATTGATTTCTATCACTATAGGGTGAGATTTAAATCTCTATAGGGTGGATATTTAATTCATAATGATGAATGGGATATTCAGGTGAGCTGATCTAGACCCGCACATCATGGTTTGGGTGGGATTATATCCCAAATTTTTATTTCATGTTTTTATGATCAATAGACATGTAATGTTTATTTTCCTATAGAGGTTCATCGTTTCAGGGATGTTTTACTGGATGACATCTAAGGATTTTCTCCAATGAGAGAGGTAGAGTTTTCGATTGAGTTAGTTCCAGGATCTACACCTATATCCATTCCTCCTTACATGATGGTTACTACAGAGTTGCAAGTGTTTATAAGGTAGCTAGAGGATTTAGAGTAAAAGGGTTTCATCTGACACAAAACATCCCTATAGGGTTTGTTGGTACTTTTTGTGAAAATGGAGGATGGTGCACTACAGCTATGTATGGATCACTAAAAGTTAATCTAGTTGATAGTTAGGAAAAAATATCCTTTATAGTGGATATATTATCTCTTCAACTAGATCCAAGGAGCTTGGGTCTTCTCAAATATTGATTTTAGATTTGGTTGGAATCATGTGTATGTTTGAACACAAGAAATACCTTTCACAATCTTCCAGAGAAGGTACGGTCTTTATGATTATTTTATTATGCCACTCGGTCTCATGAACATGTAAATGGTCTTCATGAAACTGATGAACTGAGTGTTACTTCTATACCGCAATTCATGTGTTGTCATTTTCATGGATGATATCTTTGTGTATTCTAACAATCTACATGCTCATTCCAAACATCTTGATACCATTTGGAATACACCGAGAGAGAATTTATTATGTGTTTATCTCACAATTTTACCCTTATAGATGAATCATATTCACTTCATGTTTCATGTTTCTCATATATAGGAGTGTCGATGGATCGATAGAAGGTGAGAGCAGTAGATACCTAGGAGGTGTCGAAGAATGTCTTTGAGGTGAGTATTTTCTTATGTTTGGCTGGTTAATACAAGAATTTAAAAATATAACTTCTCACTCATATTAGTACCATTAAAAGTATTGACTGAAACAGGTGTGATGTATGTATGGTTGGACTCATGCATGATGGCATTTAAGGATCTAAAAATAAGATTGACTTTAGCATCGATACAGATTTTTCTAGAACCGCGTAGGAGTTACACTGTTTATTTTTTATACATATTGTATGAGTCTTGGAGAAGTTATTATATAGGAGGATTGATTTGTTGTGTATGGGTCTCGGCAGTTGAGGCCTCACGAGAGGAATTACCTGAGGCGTGAACTCGAGTTATCAATAGTAGTTCATGCATTGCACTATTGGAGACATTTCCAACTAGGATAGAATTTTTTCGTGTACACATACCACAATAGCCTCAATTTTATATTTACATAGTGTAGTATAAATATAAGGTAGTGAAGGTGGGTATAATACCTTCAATATTTCGACTTCAAGCTATCCAACACACTGTATAAATGTACTTCAATTTTTGATTCACTGAGCAGGAGGACTCAAATATAGGTAGTGTAGTAGGCTAATAGTGAGTGGGAGATTACGGATTTGTTCTTTGAGATCCACTTGGTGGTGCATGACAGTTATGGGAAGACATTCCATTAATCCTTAGTTTTGACCTATACATTACTAGATTGAGTGAGGATGAGGCAGCTATCAGATTCTAATGACATAGTTTTATAAAAGAGAATGGTAGGTGATGACCCTTCCCCTAGTTGGATTGTAGTAGAGGATGAGATATTGTGAGTACATGGTGGTGCATGGGTCTCTTCAGACCTGTGTGAGGAGCTGATGCATGATTTTTATTCTTTGGTTTGGGAAGTAAATCCTAGTTTTATCATGACGTACTGAGATTTACATCATTGATATTGGTAGTCTGACATGAAAATAAATGTAGCTAGTTTTTTCATGAGGTGTTCCACCTATCAGAAGGTGAAGTTGCAACACTAGTGACCAACATTACCTTTACAACAGCTATCATTTCTCAACTGGAAGTGGAGTGATGTCATGATAGATTTTGTTCCCATTTTCTAAAGTTCTCCTCATGTTATTAGTGTTTTATGGGTTTTTATTGAGAATACCATGAAGGTTTTACATTTCCTACAAATCAAGGAAACCATCAGTGTTGATGATCTTGGGATGTTTTACATCTATAAGATTGTACAACTACATGTGGTTACACACACTATCATTTCATATAGGAATGATCATTTTACTTTTTGATTATAGAAAGGTCCAAAAAATGGAATTGTGTTCATAGGTTCTTCTAAGCATGGTATACCACCCCCAAATAAGTGGTCAGTTATATCACACGATTCTGGTACTGTAGGACATGCTATAGGCATGCGTCCTAGATTTTGAGGGATCTTGGGAGATTTATTCACCTCTGGTTGAATTCACCTACATAAATAGCTTTCATGATACTATTCAGATGGATCTATATGAGGTTTGTATGGTAGGTCATGTCGACCACCCCTATATTTGTTGGAGGTAGGAGAGGAAGCTATGTTTGGACCTCATCTTGTCCAAAAGACCACTAAGAAGGTGTAGTGGATTCAAAAATGGATGGTTAATGTGTAGTCTTGTAAATAATTATATGTAAATCACCATAGATTAACTCTAATGTTCAAGTTTGGGGTTTAGTTTTTCTTATATGTTTCACTAAGGTTGAGAAACATGAGAATCAGGACATAAGGTAAGCTTTCACTGAGATACATTAGGAAATTTGAGATTTTAGAGAGGGTCAGTCTTGTAGCTTATCGGTTGTAGTTACCTCAAGGGTATATGAATATGCACGATGTCTTCTATGTTTTTCAACAGTAGCATTACTATTCATACATGTATCTTTCTTTTTTGACAGATGAGGTTATATTATAGGAGGATTCATCCTTTAAGGAGCATCCTATATGTATTTTGGATGTCCAAACTATGGTTTTTCGAGGTCGGTTCATTCCTTTAGTAGGGGTACTATGTCATCATTATTGAGAGTAGGAAAAGACCTGGGAGAGGGAAGTCTATGTATGATCGCAGTGGCCAGTGTTGTTCTCAGATCATGCTATACCACCCATGGAAGGGAAATTTTTGGACGAATTTATTTAAGGGGGGATGTTTGTAAGAACTTGCTTCTATTTTGAGGTGAAGATATCTATTTTTTCATCAATTCATAGTTTCATTTCCTAAATATGGTATAATATGAATTCACGTTAAGGCAATGAAGAGACTGAGGGTGTTTAGGGCTAGTTCGAAGCCCAGAACCCATGTTCTTTGGTGTTTTTGTCCTAGTGTATGGTTAGTGTAAATAGTTAATAGAAGACCACATAGGTTTTATAAACCTTGTGAGATGAGATAGTGGGGAAAATGATTCATAGTTTAAGAAAACTAGGTGGGGGTGTATATGTCTATACGGTTAGTTCTACAGTTTTAGCAGATCTAAAAATAGCCATTCTGCATAGTTTCATCATGGTCAGTAAACCATGTAGGGTAACAATGTCAGCAGCCATTCTTCCTAGAGTATACCATCCTACTTGTAACATGGGTTGAGAAATTATGACAATAAACTATGTGGCCCAGTCCTTTTTTAAAATTGTGAGTTTACACCTAAAATGTTTCATTGCATAAAATCATTTTATCATTACTTCTTAGCACATCAAGGTGTAAACTTATAGATCCTTCTTGAAGACTATGTTCAAAATTCTAATCACTTCTCAATCTGGGATCTAATTCAAGCATTGATCGTCTCCTTGGATCTGTAATGGTATTGCCTTAATTCGTTTTTATTCATTCTCTATTCTTATATGAATCGATTAAGCTATTTGAATTTAGGCTCATATATAGTAATTTCATGTTCTTCATCCATTCATCATATTTCTTCCAAACTATGATGAATCATATATTGATATTGGATGAGATATCAAGCCTGAGCTTAAGGTATGTGGACATGTGATTTTCATTAAAAGTCAGATCATTTACATATGTCATTATGTCGTGTTCCCAATTTCTTGGGCATCACCTAAATTGAATTTAAATCCAATAATTCATAGGTATAACCTAATCAATTAAATTTGATCATTTATGAATGTTTAGATGTTATACAATTTGAGTATAAATCACTCCATTGGTGACGTTCCGACAATATCCCTTGGACACCCCCTTGTGGTGTTCCTTTAACCCATTTATGGGTTATTAAAAGTGGAGTTGGTTATAAATGGAAATTAAATATATAAATTGTAATTTAATTGTTTAAAGGTAAGGAATAAATGGATTTATCTTGACTCGTCTTATGTACTTGGTCCATTAAGCATGAGTTACTTATTTAAATGAACTTCCAATACAAGTTATTGATGCCTATGCTCTGAAATTTATGGAATTGGCTTGAATTACTCATTATAATGATATTCCCATATAAAATGTAATGAGAATATTCGATGTGATAGCTTCATAGACATTTAAATCATGAATAGTTACAAGTTTTCATTTGATTAATTAAAGGAAAGTCATTGATCTTATCCTTGTTTTTCAACTACTATAATAGGAATGAATTGAACATTTTATTTCTTTGACCATGTGTGTTATAGGATAACTAAGACATGTAGTATGCTTTATGCCTTTAAACCCTTTTATATATAATATTTCCATGTGAGTTATTGAAAGACCAATCAATTTGATGTTTTAAAAGTCTTGATACACTTTTTGAGGTGATCTTGTTAGATGCTCTTGGTTTTGACCATGGCGTGTAAAATGAAATGTTAAATGGAATTGACTTGGTTAAATGATTAATATCCTTTAGTGACCCTTGGATTCAAAATAGAATTCTGTAGATGGAATCATGTTACTATTGAACATTATTCTATGGGATATATATGGATCCACCTTAGGATTCCATGGTCAAACTTAATGGTTAAATGTGATTAAGCCGCAGGTGATGCATGGATTCGTTGAGGTAAACCCTAAAAACACACATTAAGGATATACTTATATGCTAAGTGATACATGGATTCTTATGAGAATGCCATGGATAGAATAAAAGGGAATTTTACTATTATTCCAAATGTGATACTCGGTCTTTTAGGAGAATCAATGGGGATAGACTCGATTGTATGGGTCTGTATACCTCACCTAGAGTGATGCCAGGTTTCTGAGAGGTATGTTAGGGATGGGCTTATAGGGTGTTTGTATATATTGCACTTGATACAACACATGAATTAAAATATTGGATTGTAAATTATGGTCTCATTTTCAAAATTTAATTAAAAATGAATTGACTATTATGATGTTTCTTTCAATCCAAAGCACAATCTTGGAGTCGCTCTTGACTTGTATCATTTAGGTGGTCTTTTGAGACATCAGTTTTTCTTCAAGATACATGGTGGATGTTGGGAATGATTCGGATCTCAATAATGATAAATTCAAACAAATTCAATTATTAAATTAATATTAATTTAATGTAAATGGAACCCATTTCATTTAGGACATTTAATTTTGAGTACTTCTTTGCTTTCTGATTTTCTTATTACACATTTATTGTCAAATATATTCATTGATTTTTGGGTGTGGACCATGGGTGGTTTCCTACTAGGATTATATATCACAACCTATTTGGGTCACCTTTTTGGACCCAAATATAATATAATATAATAGGTAATGATATGTGAAAGCCCCCCCCCCCCCCACACCCACCCCCACACCCAACATGTACTTGATTTGATGCTTAGAACAAAAGAGTAAGAGACCAAGTTGAGGCTTTCCATGCTATTGGGATATCTGGTCTTTTGTAATTTTTTTTATATGGATTGAACATATAACTTGTCTTAATATTTTTGATGCTTTATTAGAGACATATGACATGTGGAATCATTCTACATATGACACATATTCTGTTTTGGACATTTATCAGTCTTCTGTTGGTTATTTCTGCTGTATGATTTACTACTTTCGCTATTGAATCATTATTGTTTTTTCATTGTGTTACACTCTGGTAATGTGGGTATAGCCTCCCCATTGACTGACCTAGTCCCTCACTACTAATTTGAATCCTCTAGTATGTGGTGATAGGCTCTTGATGCCATGTGGCCAACCAGGTACGAAGCACCTTTGAGTGGCATCTAAAACCAGGGCGTTCCATGATTGTGTAGGATTAAAATAATGATATAGACACTCAATATAAAAGAGGGGGGTAAATTGTATACATTAAATAAATTTCTTTGGAACTTCTAAAGATGTTAATGTTTAACAAATTTAAACAAGGAAATTCACAAGACCTCTTAGTTCTACAAACTTGCTTGATTCCGTAAATATGGTTCCGGAAATGAAACCTAAGAAAAGTTTACAAGATCAAAGATTCTACATTAAAGCATACAGAATTTTACAGATTAGAGTATAAAAGTATAAGAAAGTATAAGATAGTTATAATTTCCTTTATGATCAAAATACCATGGAAAACAAACTTGAAACACTACAAGTAAAAAGTAGCAAATCTTTTAACCTAGAGAGTATGGTATCCAACAACCTTGGATAAAGGTCCCTTGATTTACACTTTCAAGAAAGTATATCTTAGCAATAATAGGGTAATCCCTAAATACAAATATCAAAGAATATCTTACTATCCTCACAAGCCCTCAAACTTCAAGGTAGTTGGCACATCTGTCTTCCTATACCTGGAATCCCTCGATTGTACACAGCAATAATCAGAGTCGCACGAAGCAATCCTAAGCAATATGTTCAGTATGCACAAATTATGAGAGTCACTCTCTAGAAATAAATTCAGCAGCATGTAATCTCTAGAGTCATAGAACAATTTTTAGCTCGTTCAAATGAGCTTCTATTTATAAGCACATCTTCAATGGTCGGATCGCTCCTACTACGGTTATATTTTTCTTTGAATTTCTGAGGGATCTATACTCGTGTCACTAAAAAAATGGTTAGTAAATAACAGAATGCACGACATCATTTTATAACAGGGTAAGAGAAAATATGGTTGCTTGATCAAATCCATTTTTCGGAGTCTAAGGTAGTAAAAGTTCAGAGTCTAACCAAAAACCGTTTGGTGTCTATAATACATAAAGATTAGGATTTTTTTCTTGAAGAGTTCAAAGCATGAATTCAATGGAATTATAGAGTCATAATTTCAAGGAAATTTGGAGTCTCAATTCATGAGAATTTAGATTCTGAACTCAGAGTGTTTGGAGTCTGAATTCAGAGAATTCGGAACCTGAATTTGGATCCTGAAAACAGAATGCTCTATATCTAAGTATTTATAAGATTCTGAGGTTTTAGATACAAAACTGAATTTTATACTTAGAAATAAAATGAGTTATGTTTAGAAAATTATAACATGAACAATGAAAACATGTTAAGGATAAATTTTCATTAAGGAAAATATTCTTTATGAATTATTAAATAAAATAAAATTTTCCTTGAGATAAAGTGTGTGTGATATTCAAAACATGAAGGAATGGAAAATTCATAAGGAAACCTTATTGACTTAACAATCTCCCCCAAATATGAAGGAATAGAAAAGTCATAAAGAAACCTTATTGACTCAACAATATCCCCTTTTTTGGAAAGCAAAAACATCCTTTCGAAAAAGAATATAAGGAATTTATAAATTTCATTAGACTGTAAATAAAAACTTATCTCCCTTTACTTATGGATCAATGTGAATACGACAAACTCCCCCTTAGGATTTGAAATCTTTAAGGATCATATTCTGAGTTTCTAAATGAAATTTTTAATTTTCTTACATACGGAAATCTTTATGAAGAAGAATCCTCCTTAGATGAACTCCCCCTTACATAGAGAAATTTATTCTTTACTAAGTATTATTTTTTAGAAATTCCTTTCTCCCCCATTGTTATTTTCAAAAAGAAATATAGGGAATTAAAAAGGAAAATATGGTACCTAAAAGATTAGTACTAGACAAAAAAAATAAATAAAATCTCAAAATTTCAGTAAGATTGGAAGAATAAGTACAACAAGGATAATACAACAAAGGATCGGATTTAGAATGAAATTATCCTTCCTTATCCTTTGACACCATCTTCTTCACTATGGTTTTAAGCTTCTAGAGTTCCTTGTGATACTTCGTTTCACATTTGAGAAGCTTATCCTGATCTTCTATTTTCTTTTATAAGGCATTGATTTTTTCTTTCTGAGCCTTAAGATATTCTGCCTTATCCTTTATAACTTCTCCTTGATTAACTAGATTCTCTTCTATCTCAATCCTGAGATCCCTTTCTCTCTTCCAACTCTGAGCAACTGAATATAATTTCCCATTCAGATCTTTCACTTTTTGATTCTGAGTATTTTCTTGAAGAGATAGATCTTCTTTAAAATACATGGTGAGATCATTGAACTTATTATCATTGGTTTTAAATTCATTCTTGAAGATGTGCTTATAAATAGGAGTTCATTTTGCATAGCTTTTATCCAATCATCATCACCTAATGCTTCATCAGTGATTTTTTGTTCTAATTGGGAAAAGAATGATAGATGTTCTACTTCATTTTATAAAGAACATAAAGTACTTATAAGATAATATACATCACCAATGATACTACCACTAAGATGATTCTTAAGAAACAATTGATTTGGGTTTTGTAAAACTTGTTCATCAACATTGGGTAGGAATTATTCTAGGGTAAATGTTTCAGAAATACCTTCTTAAACATTTTATTTATCAGAAGGATATTCTATCAAGAGTTGAAAATCAGTTTTTGAAAACACATCTGAAGATGTAGGTTAAGGTTGTTTAAAAATAAAAGGACCAGTTTCATCAAATTTGACATGTACTGTTTCTTCAACGGTACATGTATTTTTACTGAAAACATTGTAAGCCTTAGAAGTTGTGGAGTAACCTAAGAAAATTCCTCCATCAAATTTTTGTGCGAATTTGTGTAGATTATCTTTAATATTAAGAATTAATACCTTGCAACCAAAAACCTTGAATTAGGAAAGTCTAGTTTTTCTACCATTCCCTAACTCCTAAAGGGTTTTATTAAGAAAATATCTAATCAAAACACTATTTATAGTATAGCAAGTAGTACATACAGCTTCAGCCCAAAAATTTTTGGATACCGAATATTCACTCAACATGGTTCTTGTTATCTCTTGAAAGAATTCAATTTCTTCTTTCAACAACACCATTTTTTTTAGGGGTTCTTGGTGCTGATAAGTTATGAGTATTGCCTTTTCTACTTCAAAAAGTTTCAAAATCAGAATTTTAAAATTCTCCTCCATGGTCACTATGGATAGTTATAAAAGGAAGTTTTTTCTCATTTTTAACTTGGGCTCTAAAAGTTTTAAAATAAGAAAAGCCTTTATATTTCTTTTCTAGAAAATATTCCCATGTAAATCTCATATAATTATAAACTAAGACAATTACATAGTATTTGCCTCCAATGCTTCCAGATTTTGTTGGAACAAAAAGATCCACATGCACCAACTGTAATGCATCAGTGTTTGAGACTTCACCAACTTATTTAAAACTTGATTTAGGTTTCTTTCCATATTGACAAGGATAAAAAACTTTTGATGAATCAAATCTTAGCTCCGGTAGATCTTTAACTAGTCTTTTCTTAGAGAGTTTACATATGTTCCTAAGTTTACAATTACCTAACCTTATATGTAAAAACCAAGAATGATCTTCCATTGTTCTAAGGAAAGGTAGATCTTGGATTCTAAGATATTCTATGTTTAGTGTGTAAACATTCTCCTGTCTATTGGAATAAAGAATAAACTCTTCCTTGGAATTGTGTACTAATAACTTGTAATTCCTAAAATTCACAAGTTAACCTTCATCACATAATTGACTTATGATAATGAGGTTGTGCTTAAGACCCTTGACAAATAAAACATTTGAAATCAATGTTTTTCCAAGAAGAAAAATGTTGCCTATACTAATAATTGATCCCTTAGTATTTTCTCTAAAAGTTACTTTTCTTTCTTTTGTCTTGATAATCTTTTCAAAGAAGTTTTTGTTACCAGTCATATATCGGGAACATCCACTATCTATGTACTATGTATTTCTATTGGTACTATCTTTATTTCCCTGAAAATAATAATGTTAGCCTTTCGGAACCCAAACATTCTTGGATTTGGAAACGTCAAAAAGAAAAAATTTAGGAATCCACATTTTCGTGGAAAAATAATCTTTATGAAAACCTAAAGATTGAGTTTTGTTTAAGGAACAATTTTTTTCCCAATTCCTACCACACTGACACTTAGTGCATAATGTGTCACTTTGAGAAACAAAATAATTGTTATTGAAAGTCAGTTTTGAACCTGTATAACCAAAACCAGAATTATTCCTTAGAGGTAAAATTTGAGAATTCATCTTATAAAAATTTTCATTACCTAAGGTTATGTTTGAAAAACACTTTCTTAATGAAAATATTTCTAACTTCAGTCTAATAACTACATTCTTATCCTCAAAATAATTAGTTTTAGAACTAGAGTTAGGATCAAAAACATTTTTCTTTGAAATTACTTTTTCTAGATCCTTAGAATGTTTTTCCTTCTCAAAATTAACATTCTCAATATTTTCTAAAATACTTGCAAAATCAAGGGTTTTCTTATCAATATTTTTAGAAAGATATGATATTTCATTAGTAAGAATAGAAATTCTAGAATTTTACTTATCATGATTTTTATTGACTTTAGAATTTTTATTCTCAAAGAGTGTAGAAAACCTAGAGACTTCTTCATAGATTGGTAAAGTATTATCTTCATCAGAAGAAGATTCTTCACCCAAGGATTCATAGTATTTACTAACAATATAATTATAATTCAAGGATACATTGGTCATGGATTCATCAATGTGTACCTTATCCATTAAACAATGATTTTGAATAAGTATCTTGGCAAGTAAACCAAGATTATTCTGTCCAAGAGATTCATAATTTGAGGATTCATCAGAAGAGTCTCCACCACTGGCACTCCATGTGTCACTGGCTTTCAAAACATTCTTAGCTTTATCTTTGTAGTACTTATTTCTATTCATTTTAGAATGATTTTCGTTTCTATCTTTTCTCTTAAGCATAGGATAATCTGGCCTTATATGTCTAGATCTTTTGCATTCATAACAAGTTACTTCAGAGTCTTTCTAATCCTTTCTATATTTCTTCTTATATCTATACCTAAAGTCTTTCTTCCCAACTATATTTTTCATCCTTGTAGAAAGACTAGATAGTTCATTCTCAAAATGTTCACTTTCACTTGATTCAGATAAAACAATAACCTTCTTAGACTTAGATCTTGTAAATCTATCAGGAGTCTTGGCTTTCATATGATTTGAAGTAGTTGTAAAAGCAATGTTTCCATTTCCATTATTCTTATTATTTAGATCAGAAACTCTTTTCATTCTGGTTTCATGTTAGAGAAGAGTTCCCAAAAGCTCATCAAGAGTAATCTGTGAGACTTTTATATTCTCATCAATAGTTGTTCTTATTGATTCCCACTCATTTGGAATGATGTCTATAATCATGTCTACAAGTGTATCATCATCCAAACCTTTTTCAGCCAAGGATTGTAAGCTATTGACAATAGTCATGAATATTTGGTGTACCGTACATATAGTTTCTCTATAAGGAAAGAAAAAATCATGATATTCTGTTCTAAGAATAGATCTTCTAGTTTCAATAAATTTGGACGCTCCAAAATTAGTTACTTCAAGCTTCTTCCAAATATAATTTGCAGCTTCACAAGAAGAAATCTGGCTATATTTATTCCAGGTCATGGAACACAACAAAGTATTGTGTACCTTATAGTTTAGTTGATATTCTTACTTCTCCTGATTAGTAAATATTTTGACATCCTTATCAGGAATCTTGTAATCTTCAGTCAGCATAACAAAGTTTTCCACTTCAGTATTAATGAAAAAAGTCTTCATATGATCTCTCTAATATTCATAATCATTCCCATCAAATATAGGTGGTCTAGTAGGATTAATATTGTCAATCGAACCAACATTCATTCCTGCAATCTAAATGAAAAATATCTTTCCACACAAACATGTTAGTAATAAAAGTTTGTAAACAGGGATAAAAATATCTTAAGCATGGAAAATATAGAACAATGAAAACATGAGCAAGAAAACTTATATGTGAATATAAGTATTTCAAATACCTCCTCTGATACCAATTATAGGATCCAAATAATGATGTAGATGATCAATATACAAGAGGAAGGTAAATTGTATACTTCAAAAAAAATCCTTTGGAACTTTTAAAGATGATAATGTTTAACAAAGTTAAACAAGGTAAATTCACAAGACCTCTTAGTTCTACAAACTTGCTTGATTACGGAATTATAGTTCCGGAAATGAAACTTAAGAAAATATTACAAGGACAACGATTCAACCTTAAAGCATATAGAATCTTCAAAATCAGAGTATATAAGTATAAGAATGTATAAGATAGTTATAATTTCCTTTATGATCAAAATGAAGAGGAAAAAAACTTGAAACACTACAAGTAACAAGTAGTAAATATTTTAACCCAAAGAGTAGGGTATCCAACAACCTTAGATATTGTACCCTTGACTTATACTTTCAAGAAAGTCTGTCTTACCCATACTAGGGTAAGCCCATAAATACAAATATCGGAGTCTGTCTTGCTATCCTGGAAAGCCCTTGAACTTCAAGGTAGTTGGAACCTCTGTCTTCCTATCCCCGGAAGCCCTCAATTGTACACAGAAACAATCGGAGTTGCACGAAGCAATCCTGAAAAAATTTCTCAGTTCCCATAAAGTATGAGAGTCGCTCTCTAGAAATCACTTCAGCATCCTGTAATCTCTAGAGTCGTAGAACAGTGTTGAGCTCATTCAAATGAGATCCTATTTATAAGCTCATCTTCAATGGTCAGCTCCCTCCTCCAATGATCATATATTTCCTTGAATTTTACAGGGACCTGTACATGTGTCACTCAAACAATGGTTAGTAAATAATAGAATGTGTGACATAATTTTATAACAGGGTAAGAAAAAATATGGTTTCTTGATCAAATCCATTTTTCAGAGTTTAAAGAAATAAAATTTTGGAGTCTAACCAAAAACCAGTGGGTGTCTATAATACAAAAATATTCAGATTCTGTTTTCTTGAAGAGTTATAAGCCTGAATTCAATGGAATTTCATAGACTAAATTTGAAGGAAATTCAGTGTTTGAATTCATAATAATTTGGAGTCCGAACACAGAATTTTTGGAGTTCGAATTCAAATAATTCATATTTTGAACTCAGAATGTTCAGAGTCTAAATTCAGAGAATTCGGAACCTGAATTTGGATCCTGAAAACAAAATTCTCTATATCTAAGTATTTATAAGATTCCATGGTTTTAGATATGAAACCGAATTTTATACATAGAAATAAAATTAGTTTGGTTTAGAGAAATTATGAAATGAACAATGAAAACATGGTAAGGATAAATTTTTCTTGAGGAAAGAAAAAACTTCTTTATGAATTCTTAAGGAATATAATATTTTCCTTGAGATAAAGTGTTTGTGATTTTCAAAACATGAAGGAATGGAAAAGTCATAAAGAAACCTTATTGACTCAACAATCTCCCCCAAACATGATGGAATGTAAAAGTCATAAAGAAAACATTATTGACTCAACATAATGCTTGTATTCGGCTTCCAATCTCACAGCAGCTATTAAACATTCTCATTGTAGATAGTGTCTAATCACTTCATGTGCTTCGGTCTAGTCATAATAAACATATTTATGAGAGAATCAAATTTTTCTTCTAATGGTGATATCTTAAACTTTTGTTTATATTCATGGAACAAATGATCATCAAATTAGTTTTTGTGATGACTCTATACATGATCATTTTTTTCTTAAGCAGTTTGAAATTTTATATAATTATCACCCTCCCTTTAGAATGGTTGAAGTTAAATGCATTCCTCTTTTTCCTAGATGGAACAAATGAAACATGGATGGTTCTTCAAGAACAAATCTCGGTCACTCTTTGTATGGTGATATCTTTATAAATCACTATATTATTGTTATGGGATATCTATTTAGTGAATGTGGTGCCACTAATTCCCTTAACACTAAAATTATTGGGGTCAACAATGTAGTTTAAGTGAAAAAACTACAAGGATGGCTCAAATTATAGATTTAATATGAATCTACCCCAGTGGTGTAAGAAATCATATATGTCACTAAAAACCTATCATTAAGGTTTACTTCTATGTGTATCAAGTTCATGGAATACATTTCATCCATGAATTACATTAAAACACTTTCTATACAAAAACCAAACTACTTGGAGGATGTGCTGGAAAATAAAGTGGTTATAGACACTGAATTATCATCGCTCAATGGAGTACTTGATGATCTTTAATCTCTTTGGAACCATTATATTTGTAAAAGGCCTTATATTAGGATTTTGAAAAAAAATTCAATAAAATTGAATTTTTCAATTTGGGAAGCTCTCATTATTAGCTAAAAAATAATTAGAATCCATTCCAGGATATTTTAAATTATCTAAATAATTTCATGAAAATATTCATCTGAGGGGATATATAAGAAATAATTATTTATAGTTATTACTATAACAAAAATCCACAAAAGATATATAATATAACCAAGATACATAAAAATCAAGGATATATAGTAGTAGAATATCCTCTGTAATATAAATGGTTTTCTCAGATTGACTATTGAACTAAAGGAAGTATGATATACACAATTTTACTTGAGTAGCATGTTATCAAAGTAACCCTTCCCAAAATTAAGAAGAAAAAATTGAATGAAATATTATAAAACATTCATTGGAACAAAATAAAGTTTAATCACATCTTTTATATATAATATAACAAGATGATCCACAGAACTATCGTATTTAATTGACTAAAGGTGGAATTGTTTTTTTAAAATATCAATGATTACCTAAACCTTATCATAACCACAAAGATACCTTAGAACACTGGTTATAAAATACACCATGATTTTATATTATTTTCATAAAATCATAGAGAGTTTTAATAATTCAATTATAGTTCCCCAGTTTCCATATTTCATTAATTGTAAAGAGAGAAATCTAGAAACAAAACAAGTTATCTTTTATTTCACACATAACCACTAGAATTAAATGGGAATATCTTCATATATATTTGATAAACCATGTTGAACATCGTATCTAGTATAATATTACTCTCTTTTAAATTATTCCCTCATGTTGGTAGAAACTATGATTATTTCAAGGATATAGAAGAAAAAGGTTGGCTCTTAATACCATCCTTTAAGGATCTCCCAACTATTGAGACTCTCTTAAATTATGACATAATCATGATCAGGGATTTGAAAATCCTATAATCACTCAATAAAAATTTATTTATGATTTATTCAAGATAATTTGATCTCATTATAAAACATAGTGGTATCCATGTGAAGATAAGCTGTAAAATACCTCAAAATACACTCCTCTATTTCCTCTAGCACCATCTATGGTGATAATTTTCTATTGAAGTCATATACAAATATGATTTAATTATCAAGTGTATATAAGAGTCAAAGATCAAATGAGTGTTCGTAGTTCACCCACAATCATTTCATCAAATTCATATATCATTGATAATTTACATATTTGTGGCACTTATGATCATTATATACCACAAAATTTTTTCCAAAAAGATAATTTCTTTATTATTTCAATGAATTTATAATGGAGTTTATTTCTAGTTCATGGGTTTGTTAATTATTTTTTTGTGGTTGAAATTGTTTAGAACCATAAGCTAGTATCAGAATTTAATTCAGAAGAGAATAACCAAAACACATAAAAATGAATCAAAACCTACCAAAAACTAAACTGTTTTTGTAGTAGAATAGAAATTTGAGTGGTGATAATCTTCTTCCTTAGTTCTTGGAAAATTTTACACATTGTTTAGAAAAAAATTTACCCTTTATTTATCATTATAGTCATGGGATAAGTAATACAAAAAAAATCCATGAATAAAGTGAAAATATTATCTATAAAATACAAAAAACATAAAATATAGAAATCTTTATTGAATACATCCATATAAAGTTTCACCTCCACCTTTTCAAGATCAATAGATATTCCATAATCTGATAAGACATTCCTATAAATTTTTTCCATGAAAATATAAATGGATCATTTGAAATATAGGTGTAATATAGATTGTCTCTTAATGTGTCTAGTACAAACATAAGATTCCTATTAGGCTCTTCCAATGATCTCAAATACAAAAGTATAACGTTTATAAACACGACCACAAACAATCCTAAAAGATGATGAATGGTATTATTCATCAAAGACTTCAAAATAAATTCTTGATACATTAATATAAATGTAATGAATAGATATTGATATAAACTATACTATCCTTATAAATTTAATGTTGGGATATCCTTATTTCTCATATAGAGGTTGTGATAACCATATCATAGTTTATTCTTTGAAAACAATATATCCCCTTTAAATTGATAAAATTAATCATCAATATAAATAAAATGGATAATGATTCTTGATATTTCATTATTCAACATTTTAAATTTTATTCACAACTATATAATAATGTCACCAGTATTAGGAAAAAGAATAGGGGCATCTAAAAGTGATGTTCTAATATTGATTAATCTCTTATCCTCAAGTTCCTAAATATGAATTTTTAATTCCATAAACTCTATTAAAGCTATTTGGTAAGGATTAATTGAGATCATTTCAATTATCAACATCAAATTAGTAGTGAATTACACTTTTCTCCCATGAGTAAATCTATAAAAATCTCTTAGACAAACATTTTGGAAGAGGTTAATAATTGGAGGCAATACTTTCCATTACACATCTTAAACTAATCTAATTATTAAATATTCTATCTATGAGGTAAAATATTTAATAATACACTATTATATATTAGTTGAACATAAATAAAAAACCCACTCTAGAAAAACAATCATAATGAATTTCATCTAAAGAGGGGGAAAACATATTTGATAAAAAAATTAAGGTGATATAAAAAAAAATTATCCAATATATAAGAAAGATAAAATCAAATACCTTTATATCAAGAATGAATAAATTATAAAAATGAATGCAAGTTCCAACCATGATTTCACAAAATGGTATTTTTAAATTATATATAATATTTTTCCCATTGGAGTTCCAATAATTAATTTTTTTAGATAACCCCATATAAAATCAATGATAAGATACCAACTGTAAAGATGTGAAGGAACGAAAATACCATATATCAAATAAAGAATATATGATAGTTGATTTCACTAAAATAGTACCTCTTATAGCATAAATACCTTCACTAACATAATATATATACTTCATAGTAATAAGAATAATGACTAGGACTTTAGAATGACCTTGTTCCAATAATCCCTTCACAAAGGGTGAAGCCATGAAAAACTTACTTGGTCCACCTCTTATATTACACCAAAAATGTTGGCATGTTTATTTTTTACTCTCACCAATAAACCTTCCAATAGACTAATTATGAGATTCTTTATCCCAATAAAGTCACTGAAAAAAATACTCTCTAAAGGATTTTCTAAATATAGCTTATATTGATTATCATAATTGTTATATAGATGATACTTCTTTATCTCATAGTTACAATTTGGTTTACTTGGTCATAGAATATATACTAATATTGTTGAATCATGGGTATCTCAAAGTTAGGAGTAAGAGGAGCACGTCCACCAAGACTACCTAACTTATCTCATCCAAATACCTTCTATGTCCTAAAAAGTACCCCAAAAAAATTACATCAACCAGAATATAGAAAAAGAGTTCCCAGATTTACTGTGGAACTGAACTTATCCACTAAATCCTTCTTCTAAATTCATTATAGGTAGGGATATTTAATAGAATAACATGGGACTACATGTTCTCTTTAAATGTCATTTTAAATCACCATTCTTTATAATATTTGTTCCCAAATAGTTAATGTGTGAAATGAGTAGATCAATGGACATGGAAGCATCATCAATAATTTCTATTCCTCCATGTTTTAAATCCAATAATTAAAAATAATTAGAAACATGAATAGTATCAGGGTAAAATTATTTTTAAACATTTATTGAAATCAATTTAATGTTAACCCATCAAAATTATAAGACTTTATCACAAAACACCACAAATTAATAGAAAGTCCATCAAGTGTCAAATCTTTCAAATTCACCATAAAGTAATTAAGTATTTTAAAATCTTATATCCCAACATCATCATGAATGGTTTGGGTATGAAAAAACTAAAAATATTTTATAAAATCAGTATCATTGGATTCTTGGAATGAAATGTTTTTCAATAACTACTATAATATAAAATCATGTATCCTGAGGTCTTCTGGATCAACAATCAGCCTAGTAGGAGGAGTAAGCTTATAAGCCTCCTCTAGAATAGGTAAAGGTGGTTATAGGGGTATAATTACATATAATTAAGTAAATAATAAAATAAAATACCCTAATAATTAATGGATAGTTATTTCAAGTGATAAAAGAAATTATTATTATAAACCCCTACAATTCATTCATCCATTCACATTAATCAAGTTCTGTAAAATCATAAATCATAATTCAATAATTTTCAAAATTATTATTCAAGGAATATTAAGAAAATATATTATCAAAAAATTTATTTTAATTTCTTAATTAGATAAATAAATTAAAGGATTAAATACATCTAATAATCACTAATAAATAATTAAGAAAAATATATTTGTTTATAATTAGTTTTTTGTTAATTTAAATGTCCATGTGATTTATATAATCAACTAAGAAATCAATTATAATAAAATTATATCATTTTTTTCCCACCAATGATGCATGAGATTCTAAATAATGAATCTCAATTATACAATGAGATCAAAATAAAAAATACACTACCTTGTTAACATATGAATCCTCAATAATTTTGATGGACAATCATTTTTTTCAGTTACGTCCCTAGTTCTAAAAAAATATTTTTTATCAATCGATAGACCAACTATCATGCTATGATTCCTATAACTACTCAATCTATATATCATATTCTATACCAAATATTTACAAGAGATCAGGCATGTTTTTTAGTCACCAAAATCTAGCTCAAATTCCAAGAGAGAAACAATAAGAACATGGGAAGTGATTTACCCTCAATTTATAATACTAACTAAATTCAATAGTGAATATTTTAAAATATGAATATAATAACAATAAAATAAGAATTTAATGAAAAATATAAAATATTCTTATAGTAGTCACTAAAAATATACATTTAATATATTATAAATAAAAAATATCATAATAAATTTTAAACCCTATACCTAAACAATATATATTTAGTAAACCAAAATACTTCCATCTATCTCCATTAATTTATTCACTTACAACTCCTAGAATCCATAATGAGTCTAATTATAAAGATCATTGATACCTCATATACTGGAGCCTTACCATTACATAGATCATAGATTAGATCATCTAGCCATATACAAAGATATATGTTTTCATTTTGACTAAAACGTACCTAGTAGGAGGACACCCATCAGACCCAACCACACTCCCATAAAACCTTGTGTATTTGATATAATCACAAAGTTCTCATATATATAAAAAATAAAAGTGGATAATATATCCTATAAATGTTGGAAATAAATAAAATTAAAAAAATTTGTGGTGTTTAATAATGATTTATCCAAGACACCATGGAAACCAACTATATTTATATCAATCCTTGTATTGACTCACTAATATGGAAAAGTACGATCTAGACATCCTCTATATAGGGGAAATAAAAATAAATATATAATTCCTATCTTAAGAGGGAAAATAACTAATATATTATATATATATACAAATGTATCATGTGATCTTATAAAAATTATAAACTTATAGCATATCATATAATTAGCATAAAAATATTTGTCTACCTCATCTTATACCAAAGGAACCTATAAAATTATTCCTGGGTACTATGGGTGCTCTGTATTGAATTTCAAAAATATTACAGTCATTATATAACATGAATGACAATATAAACACGTGAGTTTCTTAGAAAATAACATTGAAGAAAAAAATATTATATAACATATAGTTAAAAGAAAATTAGTTTGGTATTATTTTATGGAAAAAAGTTTATGGAAAACATTTTTAGAAGAAAAACTATATTTTCAATTTATCGCACCCTACCTCATGATAATGTTAATATAATCATTCACTACTAGAAAAACTGGTATTTGGGACGGGCAATTTGCGACGGGATCCTGTCGCAAATGGCTTTTTGCGACGGGGGCCCGTCGCAAATCGCCCGTTACGGAAAACACCATCGCAACAACAACTATTTGCGACGGGCCCGTCGCTAAAGCTAGTAGTTGCGACGGGGATACTTCTCATCCCAAATCATACTCCGTATTTTTTGAAAAAACTTTTAAAAGAGTAATTGCGACGGGCCCCGTCGCAATTGCTGTTTTTTAGAAAAAAATAAAAAACTATTATTAAATTATTTTAATGAATATAATAATAATAATATTTGCGACGGGCATAGTATCCCGTCGCAAATACTATAAAAAAATAAAAAAAAATTATTAATAAATTATTTTAATTAATATAATAATAATCCAATTATAATTCAAAAATAAAAAATAAAAAATTATTAATAAATTATTTTAATTAATATAATAATAGAATTATAATTCACAAATAAAAATAATAAATTACTAATAAATTATTTTAATTAATATAAGAATAATAGAATTATAATTCAAAAATTAGAATATTAATAAATGATTTAATTAATATAATAATATTAGAATTATAATTCATAAAGAAAAAAAATATTAATAAGTTATTTTAATTAATATAAAAATAATATAATTATTTTACATTCAAATATTAAAATAATTCAAATATTACAAACAAATATAATTAAATTATAATATTATAAAATTTTAATATATATATATATATAATTTAATATTATAAAATATAAATAATATTATTATTCATATTAATATTGTTATTTCAAAATATAATATTATTAATATTTTATAATGAGACAGAAACTACGAATAGAAAAAAATTCATATTTGATTTTACAAACTTTATAACATAAAAACAAACTCTAATCTGAAGGAGGGGGGAGGGGGGAGGGGGGAGGGGGGAGGGGGGATCTGCAGATGCTGGTGGAGGAAACTCCATCCCTAAAGCATGATTGAGTCGGTGCATGTACTCCATCTGCTCCGGGTGCTACTGCTGCCACTGACTCATCTGCTCCTCGTACAGCTGCTGCTGGCGTCGACGCTCCTCCTCATGATGCTGCTGCTGCTGACGCATCTACTCCTGCTCATGTCGGAGACTCTCTATCAGTGCAGTCTGAGATTGTAATTGATCCTCGTACTGTGTAGCAGAAGAAGATGCACGAGCTCCTCTCAAGCAGGACGCCGACATCGCATCACTGCCATAATAATCTCCAGGAGTCAGTCGAGAGCTAATACCAACTACCCGGCCCTTCTCGAAGGCATACTAGGTGACCTGCATCCATGTCGCCTCATCAAACTGACGGCCAGTGGTCTGATCTGATGACTCGACCTGACTCTCAGGCCGGGTCTGTGACGCTGCGGCCTCATATGACTCATGTAGTTGCAATTTAAAATTAAAATTGTGAATATATTATAGGCAGTTAATTTTTAAACTTGAAAACAAATAATACTGACCACGATGTGATGCTGACGATCACCTCTGAGCTCCCCAGTAGCAAGATCACTATACATCCTCTGATATACGTCGTACACTATAATATCGGGGTGCTCGACAGCCTATAAGAATAAAAAATAAATTGTTAATATTTATAGTTATATAAAATATTTATAAATAATGTACGTACTAGATGCTGTCTATGAGTACTGAAAGAACGACTCCCAGCTCGATGAGTCACCTCCTGTCTCCCCCGATTCTGCCTCCCCACCGATGATCTCTTCTGAAAGGCACCACCCAACCAGTACGCACATAATCCATCCCATACATGGGATGAAATGTACTCTGGTCGGTGTGCTCTACATGACTCGTCAAAATCTGACACTCTTGCTTTCTTCGTGGTAGCTTTTCTTAAATTTTCCAAAAACTGACGAAAGCGATCACGCATGGCCACCTCTCATGCCTTTTGGATGGCGTCACGCATGGTATCCTCGATCGGATACCATAAACCCTACAAATAAATCAAAATATCAAGATAGAAATGAAATAATTTTCAAAATAAAAATTATTTATTTACGTACGTACCAACCAATGATCGAACATGGCCTGCTCCACATCAATGGGAATCTTCTCCCATGTGGTCCACGGATGAGAGAAATAGTTGCACAAAATAGCGCTGCCATGTCCAACTGCTATATGCGGAAAAATGTAAAAATAATAAACATTTATTATGTGAATAGATTAATGAAATCTTAGTCAAATCCACAGATTATCACACAGGTTATCACACCTCCGTGTGCGTGGATCAAACCCAAGACGTGGACGTCTCTCAGGGATGGGGTCAGGAATCATCAATCGTTCAAGATTGCGCCCCCTCCGGGTACTCCCTGGAGCGCCTGCAGGCTTAGGGTCATCTGCCAGCAACTCATCCGCATCGAAAGGCAGGTCAGCATCTACCAACTCACGAAATGTGGCGTCGTCCATCTGAAACAGAAAATGTTAATGTTGTTAGCAAATAATTGATAATTACTATTATATATACATATATACATATTATGATTGTATATAAATACCATGGAATTCTATCAGTGTTCATCTTCATCATCATCTTCATATATGTCAATGTCATCTTCATATTCCTCCTCAACATCATCGATATCCATTTGAGTTACAGTTGCTTCATCTCTTAACATTTTAAATTCATATGTGACATCATTAACATCATCGTCATCACCGACTCTTAAATGTGGGGTGTCATCATCGATACTCATGTATCTGTGTAAAAAAGATTGATTTTGAGTACTCTCTTGAAAAACTTCAATTCTTTGCACATCAGTGAAAGCACATTCACTTTGACTAAACTGATTGTCTCGAATTTTAATTTTTATTACACTCCACCAATCAGTCAAGTCTCTTGATGTAGCATAGTACTTTGCGTAATAAACTTGATATGCCTGTTGAGCCAATAAGAATGGTTCATTTACTGTGAGAACACTTTTACATTTAATATTGATGATTCCTTGAGTCGGATAAACACGCACGCCTCTCTCTGTATCCAACCACC
This sequence comes from Viscum album, assembly GCA_963277665.1. Taxonomy (NCBI): domain Eukaryota; kingdom Viridiplantae; phylum Streptophyta; class Magnoliopsida; order Santalales; family Viscaceae; genus Viscum; species Viscum album. Next base: position 776,520,471 of record OY728131.1, on the reverse strand, counting down.
GACATTTGAACATGGTTATGTAATGTTTTCCAAGATAACAGAGTTCAATGATTTCATCAAGTATGCCATAAAAGTCAACTTCATTTTCTCGATGATGAGATCCTCTCAAGCTAACTCCACTGTTCATTGTTTTTTTCGATTCCCCATATGCATGTGTGTGAAATCCAAATCCACTCACCACATAGGCATTATAAGTTTTAACAAGTTTGGAAGGTGGGTTACTCAATATACACAGTCGTTTGTCAATTTTATCAGCATGTCGAGACACCTGAAAATTTGTGAAATAATTATCAATATAGTAAACTATACATTGAATGAGTTGCTAAAAGATAAAGAATTTATGTTACCAGTTTTTGAAACCACTGAGAGAAATTTTTCAGTCGACGTTCTTTGAGAGCAGCTACTGTAATTTGTGGAATTTGTTTCTTGATATGATTATCATACAACCTATAAAAACCAAAGTTATTTATTGTAACATAAATGATAGAATAAGTGATATAAACACTTACAGTACAACTGATGTCATCTCTTCACAGTTGAGCAGAACATACGTATGAGCTCTATGATGTTCATCATCCGAAATCCAGCGTTCATAAACTCCACCAAAACCAAGCTATGGCTGGTTGAAAACAGATAATTGATTGTCGATTTCATCAATATTCCTCTCGTTCTGTCCCCTTCGAGTAACAGTGTTTTAAGCAAAGAAAATATATGGTCAAAATAGGTGTTTGACATTCCGTTATCTGATTTGATATCCATAAATTTTGCAACTGCTTCTAATTTGCTCATCTTGTAGCCAGGATATAATGCATCCTCAGCAGACTTCAACAACTCATAAAATTCAGATGGTGCCAACTCAGGATTTGAAGCTATATCAGCTGGAGTTTCTGTATGTTGAACAGATGAACCTGCAACATTATGTACTAAATCTTGAAACCGGGATGGATTCGAAATCAAGTTGGTATCACCTGCTCTGGAACTGCGTTCACCGTGTTGATACCAAAAAACATAATCTGGTTGAAAACCAAAACGCAAGAGATGTCCCCCCACTTTTTCAAACGTGTCAAATGTTCTCAATGCACATTTTCTACAAGGGCATTTTATTTTGCCTTCTGAAACAAATTCTGGATTTGATGCCGCAAATGATAAAAAAGTCTCCACACCCTCTACATATACTGGATTTAAACCAGAACCGTTTGGATTTCTACGTTGATTTATCCATATGCGGTCACCTAATAATGATTGTTGATGACCTCGTTGTTCCATATTTTTCTATAAAATATAAAATCATTACTGGTTTTGAATAATTTACTAGAAAAAACACTCAAACAAGGATAATTATAGAGTTTACATCATACATGACTGACACAAACTTTTTATTGAGATAGACCTAAAAATTGACCCTTTAAGAATTGAATATGTTGAGAATAAAGCAAAACCTGTTACAAATATTGATAATTTTAATATTATATAAATTTTTTATTATTTTTATAGTACTAATATTATTGGTCATTATTCCTAATTATTGGTAATTATTCTTAATTATTGGTAATTATTCCTAATTATTGGTAATTCTTCCTAATTATTGGTAATTATCGGTAATTATTGGTAATTATTGGAAATTATTACTAATTATTGGTAATTATTACTAATTATTGGTAATTATGACTAATTATTACTAATTATTACTAATTATTGGTAATTATTACTAATTATTGGTAATTATTACTAATTATTACTAATTATTACTAATTATTGGTAATTATTACTAATTACTACTAATTATTACTAATTATTGGTAATTATTACTAATTATTACTAATTATTACTAATTATTGGTAATTATTACTAATTATTACTAATTATTGGTAATTATTCCTAATTAATACTTATTATTACTAATTATCGGTAATTATTCCTAATTATTACTAATTATTACTAATTATCGGTAATTATTGGTAATTATTGGTAATTATTACTAATTATTGGTAATTATTACTAATTATTGGTAATTATTACTAATTATTCCTAATTATTACTAATTATTTTTAATTATTACTAATTATTACTAATTATTACTAATTATTGGTAATTATTACTAATTATTACTAATTATTACTAATTATTGGTAATTATTACTAATTATTACTAATTATTACTAATTATTGGTAATTATTACTAATTATTACTAATTATTACTAATTATTGGTAATTATTACTAATTATAACTAATTATTACTAATTATTGGTAATTATTACTAATTATTGGTAAGTATTACTAATTATTACTAATTATTACTAATTATTTTAATTATTACTAATTATTACTAATTATTGGTAATTATTCCTAATTATTACTAATTATTACTAATTATTACTAATTATTTGTAAAGACCCGTAAATTTCAATGAAAGTTTTTTCTTAATTTTCTTTGGAATTTTACAAGAGCGCAGTTTCTTACGGCACCTGATTCCGAGGCCCGGTGTGCCCGGAATCATTTTCCGAAGTTTGGCTCGGGTACGTTCAGTGAACGGGCGAGCGAGTTTTTCTAAACATTTGAACCGGTGCCCGGAATCGAATTCTGAGGGCACCAATGAAATCGCAGCGCCGGTATTCGCTTAGAAACGCCTCTTCCGGAGTTGCGTTTGCTCGGGTGTGGTTTTTAATTTTCGGGCTTAAAGTTAAGAAATAAAATAATTTTGCGACAACTTTATTTTATTTCACTTACGCCACTTGGAAGCCACTTGAAGCCACTTAAAGGCGGCTTGAACTGAGTTGAACTGGATAGGATGCTATCCAGAAATATCCTACCCCCTTGGTAGGATATTTGTGAGGTGGGGCCCGCACGAGCCCCGCCGTTTCTTTCCGCTAAGAAATGCACCCGTGAAAACCCGTCTTAATGAAAGTCAACTGACGTGTTTTCTAAATTCTTAACAGACCATTTAAATGGGCTGTTTCTTTCGTGAATTAAATGGCCTGTTTCTTTCGTTGAATTAATTCAACGAATTAATTCAATCGTTTCTTAACCTGTTTTCGTGTGTTGGCATATTAATAAAATAAGACCAACCCAAAATCTTTTGAGAAGATTTGAGAGGATCCTTGTTTCTTCTTCTCCCTCGCGAAGAACGCGAAGAACGCGAAGAACGCGAAGAACGCGAAGAACGCCGAACCCGGAAATCGACGACGCGACGCCTTGATCTGCATCGCCGACAACGTTCTTCTGCGACGTCTCTTCCTCCACGACGGATCTTCGATCGGCTTCTTGAGGTAAGAGTCTCGGACCTTCCTTTTTATCTCCTTCGTGGTTCTTAACCAAAAACACGGATTTAATTAATTAAATTAAATCTGCTGTTTCTTGGTCCGTTGAGCTCGCCGACTCAACGCCGGATTCCGCGACGACGCGACGCCTCCCCGCGACGACGCGACGATCCCTCTCTTCCGCGACGAGCTTTTCCGCGAAGAACGCCCGCGCGCGACGATCAACGAGGTAGGGATTTTATAATTTTGGAATACCCCTCTTATATTCTCGTGAACGTTCTTTAAAAATTAAAGAGCCGGTTTCAAATGAACAATTTTATTTTATTAAAATTGTCGGTTCATGTGTTGAACAATTTCTCCCGTTGTTTTTTTTATTATCTAACGCGGAGGGTGCGGGTCAAACGAACACGGCCCGACAACCCTCCGTCGTTCTTCGTGTGTTGCGGATTTGGCGGGCGACGACGGAACGTGTCACAACGGGTGTTTGATGATCCCGCAGTAAAGAACGAAACCCGGGAGGAACAACGGCGCAGACGGGAAGTAAAACGGGCCACCGGAGAGACTCCGGCGGCCCGCGGAAGCCGGTGGTGGCGCGGGTCGCCGGCGCGGCGGCGCCGGCGGCCGGAGGCGGCGGCACCCCGCGGGTGTCCAGCGCGACACACCGCGGGTGCCGCGGGGTTGTCAGCGCGGCACCCCGCGGGTGTCCAGCGCGACACCCCGCGGGTGCCGCGAGTGTCCAGCGGGACACCCCGCGGGTGCCGCGGGGTTGTCACGCGGCACCCCGCGGGTGTCCAGGGCGACACCCCGCGGGTGCCGCGGGGTTGTCACGCGACACCCCGCGGGTGTTTGGCCGACACCCCGCGGGTGTCGCGGGAGTGTCACGCGGGGCGGCGGCTTTCCCCCGCGTCGGCCGCTCGGCCGCTCGGCCGAGCCGAGCCGAACCGGCCCTGGCCGGGCCGGGCCAACCGGGTCGGACCCGAACTGGTTCGGGCCAACCAGGGGGGTCGGGCCGGGTCCGCCCGGGCCCGGACCCCCGTCTTCGGACAGACTTCGTTCAAATAGCCGTATCTTGAACTACGGGCCTCCAAACGACCCGCCGTCAGTGGAAACACGATCCTTGGATCGAGACGGTCGTTTCGGTATATCGCACTCAAGGTTTCGGAATACTTTGAGTTCGGCCGGGTTGGTTCGTACACGAAACCAACCAGGCCCTCGGAGCGGAAACGCTCATATCTTGAGCCACGGACGTCCGATTGACGTGCCTTCAGCTTTGTTGAGTTCCTCTTTGTGAGACGGATCTTTTGGAACCCTCCGCCCGAGGTTTGGATGCAGGTGGAGTACGGTTGGGTTGGTTTGTCCTTAAAAACCAACCGGGCCCCTGGGACGAAAAAGCTAATAACTCTCAGACCGGGTGTCCGATCGACGCGCTGTCTGTTGCGTTGAGTTCCTGTTGACGATGCGGAACTTTTGGATACATCAACTCTGGACTTCGTGACAGTTGATGTATCAGCCTCTCGGCTCGTGGAGCGGACCCTCCCGAAAGAGCTTGCTGTGTGCGGGAACCCTAGTGCTGGCTGCGACTGCTTCCTCGATGGCGACGACTGTGCAGAGATCCTCCGTGGACTCCGACGACGACCGTGCAGAGATCCTCAGTGGACTGCGGCGACGACTGTGTAGAGATCCTCAGCGGACTGCGACGACTACTGCACTCAGCGATCCTACGTGGATCAGTGCTACAGGTCCTGCGTGGGCCCAGTCCTGTGTGGGCCCGATCCTGTACGGATCCGATCCTGTGTGGGTCAACACTCAGCGGTTCTGTGTGAGCCAACTCCTACAGGTCCTGCGTGGGCCCGATCCTGTGTGGGTCTGATCCTGTGTGGGTCACTGCAGAGATTAGTTACCTATCGATCCTTCGTGGGTCCGACGACTTTTATGGATCAGATATCATCTTTTCGTCATCCGAAGAAGTATACCTGTGTGAGTTGAATCTTGTGTTTCTCTCCTTTGTGGATTTTGTTGAGCTATCCTGTGTGGATTTACTGTTTACTCTCTTTTGTGGATTGTGTTGTTCTATCCTGCGTGGGTATGCGTTTTTCTTTCCTGTGTGGACTGGGTTGTGCTAGGGCTCGGACGTTGGAGCCGATCGGGGAATTGATGACTTAGGTATATGTATGGGCATATACCTAAGCCGTGTCAGATGTTACTTCGTGATTGTATCTCTCCTTCGTGGCTTATCCTTTGTGGATTTCGGGAGACCTTCGGGGGTCTCGGGGTCCCTACTGAGTAGCTTATACTCACCCCTGCACGGGCTATGCCCGCACTTCGTGGTGTTGGTTGCAGACGACGGACATCGCTGATCGTGGAGGAGGCGTGCGGAGCAGGACAGTACCTGGAGGTGGACCACTGGGCGGGACGTACTCGGAGCGGTTAGGTGGACCCGAGGAGCAGTGGAGGCTATCTGTACCCACCCTTCAGGTGGGACTTCCAGAGGATGGCTCGACGCTGCAGTTTTTCCTTTCAGTTGCTGTTTTTCCTCTCAGTTGTACTTTATAGTTGGGCTTGTATTTCCGGCCCCTTTTACTTTCAGCACAGCTTGTACAGTTTTTACTTAGTGTTTACTTTTCCGCTTGCTTACTCTGTGGTGCTTGTTTACTTTTCAAAGGCAATGCCTTCCCTTTTTTTGGGATTTACGCCTTGGTGCTAGTCGCCAGCCCCTGACCTATGGAAGGCGGGCTTGGGGTAGTCACGGCACGGGCCCCGAGGACGGGTCGTGACATTATTGGTAATTATTCCTAATTATTGGTAATTATTCCTAATTATTGGTAATTATCGGTAATTATTGGTAATTATTGGTAATTATTACTAATTATTGGTAATTATTACTAATTATTGGTAATTATTACTAATTATTAGTAATTATTACGAATTATTAGTAATTATTGGTAATTATTCCTAATTATTACTAATTATTACTAATTATCGGTATTTATTGGTAATTATTGGTAATTATTACTAATTATTGGTAATTATTGGTAATTATTCTTAATTATTGGTAATTATTCCTAATTATTGGTAATTATTCCTAATTATTGGTAATTATCGGTAATTATTGGTAATTATTGGTAATTATTACTAATTATTGGTAATTATTACTAATTATTGGTAATTATTACTAATTATTCCTAATTATTACTAATTATTGGTAATTATTACTAATTATTACTAATTATTACTAATTATTGGTAATTGTTACTAATTATTACTAATTATTGGTAATTATTCCTAATTATTACTAATTATTACTAATTATCGGTAATTATTGGTAATTATTGGTAATTATTCATAATTATTGGTAATTAATACTAATTATTGGTATTTATTACTTATTATTGGTAATTATTACTAATTATTACTAATTATTACTAATTATTGGTAATTATTACTAATTATTACTAATTATTACTAATTATTGGTAATTATTACTAATTATTACTAATTATTACTAATTATTGGTAATTATTCCTAATTATTACTAATTATTGGTAATTATTCCTAATTATTACTAATTATTGGTAATTATTCCTAATTATTGGTAATTATTCCTAATTATTGGTAATTATTACTAATTATTCCTAATTATTGGTAATTATTCCTAATTATTACTAATTATTGGTAATTATTTCTAATTATTACTAATTATTACTAATTATTGGTAATTATTCCTAATTATTTTTAATTATTCCTAATTATTGATAATTATTCCGAATTATTGGTAATTATCGGTAATTATTGGTAATTATTGGTAATTATTGCTAATTATTGGTAATTATTACTAATTTTGGGTAATTATTACTAATTATTGGTAATTATTACTAATTATTGGTAATTATTACTAATTATTGGTAATTATTACTAATTATTACTAATTATTGGTAATTATTCCTAATTATTACTAATTATTACTAATTATCGGTAATTATTGGTAATTATTGGTAATTATTACTAACTATTGGTAATTATTAATAATTATTGGTAATTATTGGTAATTATTGGTAATTATTGGTAATTATTCCTAATTATTGGTAATTATTCCTAATTATTGGTAATTATCGGTAATTATTGGTAATTATTGTTAATTATTACTAATTATTGGTAATTATTACTAATTATTGGTAATTATTACTAATTATTACTAATTATTGGTAATTATTCCTAGTTATCGGTAATTATTACTAATTATCGGTAATTATTGGTAATTATTGGTAATTATTACTAATTATTGGTAATTATTACTAATTATTGGTAATTATTGGTAATTATTCCTAATTATTGGTAATTATTCCTAATTATTGGTAATTATCGGTAATTATTGGTAATTATTGGTAATTATTGTTAATTATTACTAATTATTACTAATTATTGGTAATTATTACTAATTATTGTTGGGCGGAGAAAAAGGGAGTGATGGCAAGAGGGGGGGTGAATTGCCTTTTAAAAAATGATTAACAAATTAAAATCAAAGTTGAAAGTGCAGCGGAAATAAATGAGGCAAGACACAAAAATTGATAACGGAGTTCGGCCAAAAACCCGGCCTACGTCTCCGCTCCCAACTCAACCGTTGAGAGATTCTACCGCTTGCTTTTCAATGGTTGTAGCAAGAAACTCACTAGCCTTTTTACAGGTGAAGGCTAGCTCACCTATTACAGCTTGCTTTTTAATGGTTTGAGCAAGAAACCCACTAGCCTTTTTACGGGTGAAGGCTAGCTCACCTTTGACTCAAGCCTTTTAAAAGAAAAGGCTTGACTAACCTCTTCACACCTTGAAGGTGGTGTGAGAACCCAAAAGAATGGAGGATGAGAGAAATGGGAGTTTGTAGGCACAAACTCAATTTAAAGCTCAAAATGAATAAAACTAGAAAAACCGTAATTGGAGAAGCCTTGGGCGCCAATGGTTGATTGGAGTTGAAGACGTGCACTCCCAAGCTTCTTTGGTGATGCTCCTTGGATGTGGAATTGAGTTGGAGCGATTGGGGTTCCTTGGAAGAATCCGCCGGAGGTTAGCCAAATGATGTAAAATGTGTCCGTTGGCTTCCGTATGGCTTGGTTGGGGTTCCGGGGCTTCAAAGTCCTTTATTTATAGAGGGGGAACCCTCATATGGCCGTTGGAGGCCTTTGGAGCCGTTGGAGAGGCTTTCGGAGCCGTTGGAGGCCAAGTGGACAGGCTGGTCAAAAGCCCAACGGCTAGTTTGACTGCCTCCACCGGCTGACCGGTACAGGGCCACCGGTTGGCCGGTGCTTGCAAAATCGAAGAGGGCTCGGGCTCAGGCTCCACCGGCTGGCCGGTGCTGAGGCCACCAGTTGGTCGGTGCTGAGGCAGTAGCTTCCACTGTTTGGGCAGGTGCCACCGGATGGCCGCTGGTGAGGCCACCGGTTGGCCGGTGTGGAGGCAGTAGCTACCCCTTCTGTCTGGGTACCACCGGCTGGCCGGTGCGAGGCCACCGGTTGGCCGGTGCTGAGGCAGTGGCTCAGCCTTCTGTCCAGGGTCCATCGGCTGGCCGGTGGTGAAGCCACCGGTTGGCCGGTGGACTGAATTTCAGTCCATTTTGGCTTTTTTCCTTCTTGGCCTTCTTGGCCCAATTCCTTGGCCACCTTAAATCATGCCTATCATCCAAAAACACTTAAAACAATATTAGAAAAACAAGAGGGTGATTGTGATCATGAAAATAAAACCACGAGGGGTTCGAGAGGTACAACAATCTCCCCCTATTTTGATGATCACAATCACCAAAACAAACAATGTAGAAAATGAAATGAAAAGCATGCTTTAAAAGATTTTTCCCCCAATCAATCAAGAATTTCTCCCCCTTTGTGATTATCAAAATAGCACGGGGCATAAAACTTGATTGAAGGAGAGAGTTGAAAAACAAGATGGAGATTTTAAACCAATTGAAATTTTTGAAATTTGAATTGAAAGTTTTGAATCGAAAAATTCGATACCAAGAGTTGAAATTTTGAAATGTAAATTGAATAGAAAGTTTTGAATAAATGAAAAATGCTTAAACAAACCTAACTCCCCCTAAATAAAACAACAAATCACCGGGGAGAGGTTTTTGAAACCGAGACAAATTTTGGCCCGGAGAGACTCGCTAAGAGGGATTTTTCAATCCATACTTGTCTAGTGGCGGGTCTTCTCCTAAAAAATTCATCATTAAAGAAAAAACTTTTGGGGCGGCCATACCGGGCATTTTTACAATTGCACTCATAGATTAAGTGCCCGGGTTTTTTGCAATAATTACAAAATTTAAATTGAGAGCTCCCCCTTACAAAAATAGTAGGTGCATGGGAAGAGGAAGCTTGCTTGGAATAGCCAAGCCCTTGGGTGGTTCTAGTTATGCGTTGGGAACCTAGGAGTTTGGTCAAATTTTGTTCCCCTTGGGTGAACTTTGCTAGAGTCTCCCTTAAATCTTTGATGGTTGATTCCATGGAATCAACATCGCTAAGATTTTGGATTTTGAGGGACATCTCTTCCTTCTCTTTGAGAAGTTGTTCTTTTTCGGAAGAGAGTTTTTTGAAATTCTTTTTTAAAGAAACAAATTTGGAAGAAAGTTTGTGAAAACCTTCCTCCAATTGGTCTCGTGCATGTTGGAGATCCTCGTACGACATATGATTAAAAGAATTTGAATTTTAAGAACAAGAGGATGAGGAGTCGGAATATGTTACCTCATTACATGCCATTAGGCATTTATTACCGTTGTCGCTCGAGGAGGAGGAGGAGGATGTGGAGCTATCACTCCAAGTGGCCTTGAAAGCCTTCTTCTTCTCCTTTTTCTTGGTCTTTTTCTTGTTGAGTGGGCAATTGGGCTTGTAATGGCCTTTCTTGCCACACCCATAACATTTTACCTTGGGCTCGGATTTTTCGTTGGATTGAGCCTTGCAGGATTTCTTCTTCTTGTGCTTCTTCATGAAGTTGTGCATCTTGCGGGCAAGATTCTCCATTTCGGAATCGCCGCTTGAAGAGGAAGAAGATGAGGAGGAGGAGCTTTCTTCTTTTTGTACCTTGAAGGCGATGTTCTTTGGAACTTTGATCGGTTTGCCTTCCTTTTCAGCTTGCCTCCTCATGGTGATCTCATAGGTCATTAGGGATCCGATGAGCTCTTCTACCAGCATGTTCTTGATGTCTTTGGCTTCTTGAATAGCCGTGACTTTTGGAGCCCATGAGCTTGGTAGGATCCAAAGGATATTTTTGACCATTGTTTCTGCAGAAATATCATCACCAAGAGATTTTTCTACCATTGCAAACGTCAGTAAAGCGTGTAAACATTTCAGTAATATTTTCATTTGGGTGCATGGTGAAAGACTCAAAATCTTGTCGGAACATGTCCAATCGAGTATCCTTGACTTTGTTGGTCCCCTCATGGGTAACCTCCAATAGTTTCCAGATTTCATGAGATGTGGTACAAGTGGAAACTCGATTGAACTCATTACGATCAAGGCCGCAATGAAGAGCGTTCATGGCTTTGCCATCAAGCTCGAAATTTCTAATATCGGCTTGGGTCCATTTGGATTCATCGGGGGAAGAGAGAGTGTAACCTTGCATGACAATTTTATAAATGGGATATCCAATGCTTCTAAGAAAAGTAGTCAAGCGGGTTTTCCAATAATTATAGTCGGTTCCATCAAAGAATGGAGCACGACCCAAAGAATAGCCTTCGGGGGCGAAAGAGGTTGATGCCATCAAAAAAAAAGATCTTGAATTTGAAACCGGTTAGGGTATTACTCAAACCTCCCTCTGATACCAATTGTTGGGCGGAGAAAAAGGGAGTGATGGCAAGAGGGGGGGTGAATTGCCTTTTAAAAAATGATTAACAAATTAAAATCAAAGTTGAAAGTGCAGCGGAAATAAATGAGGCAAGACACAAAAATTGATAACGGAGTTCGGCCAAAAACCCGGCCTACGTCTCCGCTCCCAACTCAACTGTTGAGAGATTCTACCGCTTTCTTTTCAATGGTTGTAGTAAGAAACCCACTAGCCTTTTTACAGGTGAAGGCTAGCTCACCTATTACAGCTTGCTTTTTAATGGTTTGAGCAAGAAACCCACTAGCCTTTTACGGGTGAAGGCTAGCTCACCTTTGACTCAAGCCTTTTAAAAGGAAAGGCTTGACTAACCTCTTCACGCCTTGAAGGTGGTGTGAGAACCCAAAAGAATGGAGGATGAGAGAAATGGGAGTTTGTAGGCACAAACTCAATTTAAAGCTCAAAATGAATAAAACTAGAAAAACCGTAATTGGAGAAGCCTTGGGCGCCAATGGATGATTGGAGTTGAAGACGTGCACTCCCAAGCTTCTTTGGTGATGCTCCTTGGATGTGGAATTGAGTTGGAGCGATTGGGGTTCCTTGGAAGAATCCGCCGGAGGTTAGCCAAATGATGTAAAATGTGTCCGTTGGCTTCCGTATGGCTTGGTTGGGGTTCCGGGGCTTCAAGGTCCTTTATTTATAGAGGGGGAACCCTCATATGGCCGTTGGAGGCCTTTGGAGCCGTTGGAGAGGCTTTCGGAGCCGTTGGAGGCCAAGTGGACAGGCTGGTCAAAAGCCCAACGGCTAGTTTGACTGCCTCCACCGGCTGACCGGTACAGGGCCACCGGTTGGCCGGTGCTTGCAAAATGGAAGAGGGCTCGGGCTCAGGTTCCACCGGCTGGCCGGTGCTGAGGCCACCGGTTGGCCGGTGCTGAGGCAGTAGCTTCCACTGTTTGGGCAGGTGCCACCGGCTGGCCGCTGGTGAGGCCACCGGTTGGCCGGTGTGGAGGCAGTAGCTACCCCTTCTATCTGGGTACCACCGGCTGGCCGGTGATGAGGCCACCGGTTGGCCGGTGCTGAGGCAGTGGCTCAGCCTTCTGTCCAGGGTCCATCGGCTGGCCGGTGGTGAAGCCACTGGTTGGCCGGTGGACTGAATTTCAGTCCATTTTGGCTTTTTGCCTTCTTGTCCTTCTGGGCCCAATTCCTTGGACACCTTAAATCATGCCTATCATCCAAAAACACTTAAAACAATATTAGAAAAACAAGAGGGTGATTGTGATCATGAAAATAAAACCACGAGGGGTTCGAGAGGTACAACAATTATTACTAATTATTGGTAATTATTACTAATTATTACTAATTATTGGTAATTATTCCTAATTATTACTAATTATTACTAATTATCGGTAATTATTGGTAATTATTGGTAATTATTGGTAATTATTACTAATTATTACTAATTATTGGTAATTATTCCTAATTATTGGTAATTATCGGTAATTATTGGTAATTATTGGTAATTATTACTAATTATTACTAATTATTACTAATTATTGGTAATTATTACTAATTATTGGTAATTATTACTAATTATTACTAATTATTGGTAATTATTCCTAATTATTACTAATTATTACTAATTATTGGTAATTATTCCTAATTATTGGTAATTATTCCTAATTATTGGTAATTATTACTAATTATTGGTAATTATTACTAATTATTACTAATTATTACTAATTATTGGTAATTATTACTAATTATTACTAATTATTACTAATTATTGGTAATTATTACTAATTATTATTAATTATTACGAATTATTGGTAATTATTGCTAATTATTACTAATTATTACTAATTATTGGTAATTATTACTAATTATTACTAATTATTGGTAATTATTCCTAATTATTACTGATTATTACTAATTATTGGTAATTATTACTAATTATTACTAATTATTGGTAATTATTCCTAATTATTACTAATTATTACTAATTATTGGTAATTATTCCTAATTATTGGTAATTATTCCTAATTATTTTTAATTATTCCTAATTATTGGTAATTATTACTAATTATTGGTAATTATTACTAATTATTGGTAATTATTAGTAATTATTCCTAATTATTACTAATTATTACTAATTATTACTAATTATTACTAATTATTGGTAATTATTACTAATTATTACTAATTATTGGTAATTATTCATAATTATTACTAATTATTACTAATTATCGGTAATTATTGGTAATTATTGGTAATTATTCCTAATTATTGGTAATTATTCCTAATTATTACTAATTATTACTAATTAGTTGTAATTATTAGTAATTATTACTAATTAATACTAATTATTACTAATTATTACTATTTATTACTAATTATTGATAATTATTGATAATTATTACTAATTATTACTAATTATTGGTAATTATTACTAATTATTGGTAATTATTACTAATTATTACTAATTATTCCTAATTATTGCTAATTATTGGTAATTATTCATATAATTACCAATAATTAGGAATAATTACCAATAATTAGGAATAATAACATTATTAGTATATTTTATTATTAATATTAAAATAATATAATTTTCTATATTATATACAATTCTCCTTTCATCTGTGTGTTTTCTGTCTCCACATACAAATATTACATGTGGAGACAGAAAACACACAGATGAAAGGAGAATTGTATATAATATAAAAAATTATATTATTTTAATATTAATAATAAAATATACTAATAATGTAATAATGTAATTATTCCTAATTATTGGTATTTATTACCAATTATTAACATTTATTCTTAATTATTGAAAATTATTACTAATTATTCCTAATTACCATTAACTATGAACAATACTAATAATTTAAATTTATTAAGTAACAAAACAATGTAAACATAATTAAATTACAACTAATTAAGAATAATTGAAACTAATAAAAAATTTAAAATAAATATTAAATTAAAATGAACATAAATTCCTTTAAAATTGATCTGAGGTTGATCTCTGATCGTTCTTGAAAACTTCAATATCAACTCCGGAGAAAAAAATTAAACTTAAGAAACGCTGAACTATAGAAATAGAATTTTGAGAGAAGGAGAAGATGAAGTTTGAGAATGAATTGAAAAAAAACGGATGGGGGTATTTATAGGTTAGATTATTTGCGACGGGATACCCGTCACAAATAATATTATTTGCGACGGTACCCGTCGCAAATACCTTAGCCATCATTTATTACGGTCAACGGTTAAATAGTTATTTGTGACGAGTCCCGTCGCAAATAATAACCTGCCAACATACTATTTGCGACAGAGGTATATTCCCGTCACAAATACCTTTTACCGTCGCCGATTATTTGCGACGGGCAATAACCGCTCGTCGCAAATACGTTTCCCGCGATTTGGCGCGCAAAACGCGCCAGTTCTTTTGCGACGGGGAAAGCTAACCCGTCGCAAAAGACTACTTATTTGCGACGGGCAAATACCCCCGTCGCAAATAAATTTTTAATGGGGCTATTTCGCAAATACCCCGTCGTAAATACCCATTTTTCCCGTAGTGATTATAATAGTATTTTGGATATGAGGGTACACTTACAAATAACTTATTTTTTCCTACCCTTAAATCTAAATGAATTTATATACCACTACCTTATTATATTTCAAAGTCCTATATGAATTTATATTTAGGGAATCACTTAATTATAAAGGATATAGAAAAAATTAGAGATAAAATGGAACATACATACCATAGAATCACTAAATAAGGTTGCATGTAATAGTATGGCGGATATAGTTTTACAATATATGAAGTAACCCGCTTATAAGAACTGTGGTTGGAGAATAGAATTCTTGGTAAATTTCTTTATAGGGAATGGTTAATAAATTCTAATAGAACACTTAAGTAATATAAGTATTTTTAAACAAAAATAATATATTTTGAAAAAAAAATTAAAAAAAATATAGGCCATATTATTTTCCTAGTGGGATTCCACCAACCAATATTTATTCACTGAGTATTGTTTTACTAAGACAATGGGTACTCGTTAATCGGGAGAGATGGTTCTATAATTTTATCATTTACCACTGATTTCCCATTAATCATTCATAGAGTACTCAGTTTCCCTTCTCAGTCAAAAATAATCTCTCCCCCCTCACTTAACCTTCCATTTCTCTCCAACACCTCCTTAAACTCCCAATTATTCTATTTTAATAGATAAATAACCTTAAAATGAACATTCAAGTCAGAATAACATGGCTTGATACACTATACACATAATAATTATGTGTATATGTGTGTGTTATAATATATAAATAAATCAAAATGAGTAAATTGATAATGTATATAAAGTATTGATATAATTTTTAAAAATAATAAAAAATTATATAAACAATATATTTAAATTATACTTTATACTTTTTATAGTGTATACTCATAATGTATTAACTGAATATATATACAATGTTTAAAAAAATTTGGTATATACATATAAATGGTACATGTATGTGTGTGTGTGTTAGATATTGTATCTATATATATACATGCACACACACACACAAACACACACACACTTGTATATATAAATAGTGTTAATTTTGATTTCTATAAAAATAAAAATATATGAAAATTAAAATACAGTATCAACATATTCCAATACATATAGAATGAGTTTATTTATTTAATCTTCTAAAAATATTTAATGAACCTACAATAACATAGTAAATCTCCACATGACAAAAATATCTTAGATTGGAAAAATGAAATCCATGACTTGATATTTAAAAAATAAAGTTGCATTTCTTAGTGTTACAAGTAAAAATGTTAAGAAATGGGATTTTGTTAAATTATTTTTAGATCTAAGAAGGAAGACCTTTTGGTCACTTTTTTAGTACTGAGAATGTTATTTCTAAACAATGGGGTGTTGGGTGGAAGTTGGGTTACAAACACTTGATGATCAATCTAGGAAGTAGATATGGGACTACTCAAACTAGAAAAATTATCTAATTTATAATATGTTTTACACATATATATGTATCATTATTCATATATATTTAAATATATATATATATATATAATTTTTTAATTATTTATTTACATTAATTTTTTCAAACATACATACATACATATATATATATATATGAATATACACCAATAATCATGTACACTAGTGGTAATGTGATTCTAAGATTTCCCTTGAGATCTCATTTTTTGAGCCTCATGGGAGGTAGGTATTCTGATGTTGGGAAACAGGACATACTCATCCTAGAAAAAACTGCTCCCACCCTGATGTATTTGTGTAACACCCCAATATTTCATAGTATGTTATTTCTTCAAAGTAATTCAAAAACTTGCACTACACGCAACACCGAGTTCAAGCACACCACGATGTACCAAACTAGCTGTTCAAAAGCGGTTATGAGTAGTATTAACTGAATTTTGAACTTTATATAATCCTTATAATTTTCGAATCAATATTATGAGTTTCTTAGACATAATTTAAGTACAAATTCATTTTTTCAGATAAAAGAAGTATTTTTCAGAAAATGCAATTTTACCGCCTTTTACTGATGAACCCTTTTTAAATCCAATATTTGAAACTTTTATATATTCAATTTGACAAAATAAACTTCTTATTTATAATCAGGACATAAAAATTTAGTTTCAATAAATTTTTTCTGTTTTTCTGATAACTTTCATATTTGGGTGAATATTAAAAATACTAAATTTTAACTGAAAACAACTTTTTAATAAAAATAATTTATAGTGTTCAATTATAAATTTTAATGGTTTGAAAGTATAATTAGATTATATTTTTACCATCTAATCCAATGTTGGTCATTGGATGTAATTTCACTTTGAAATTGGACATAAACACGTGTCAATCTTTTGATAGTTATTATTTCTTAAAAATACGCTTTTTGGTTTTGACAACGGGAATTAATTTTAAATTAATTAATGAAACTTATAGGTTTTAAAATTGGTAAAATAAACTTTATTTTTGGTTTTGAAATATCATAATTATCTTAGGGTGAATTTTTAATACTTTTCTGAAAACTTTCAATTTTTGATGAATAGTGAAAAACACTACGTTATTATTTAAAACTGACTTTTTCTTTAAATAATTAATTATTTGATTTAAATTTATTTTAGGTCAAAATAGATAAATAATATCTATATATTTTCAATGTAATTAATTAGAGTCATTTAATAATATTATTATATATATAAAATTATATTGAACTTTTTACCGTCTTTTACCCACCTTCTAGGAGTATTTGAAAAATTGCATAAAACTTAATTTTACCGCTTCTGTGAGTTGAATTTAAAAAAAAATGAGAGACACAGTTAACCTTAATAATTAAAATTTGGTTCAATAATATGAAAATAATTTTTGGTAAATAGTATCTTTTGAATTTTATTTACCACGTTTAAAAGTAAATAGGGTAATTAAGGGTAAAAATGATATTATAATTACCCTAACACATGTCCTAATTCTATTGGATAAGTGTAATTTGACCAAAAACAACCTTAGTAATAAAATACTATAATTTAGGTCCACTTTTATTAGATTAGTACATTTATTATAATTTAATTTAAAGAAGAGTTAAAAGTGTTAATTTCAAAGTTTATAAACTAAACCATTTTTAATAGAGGGTTTTACATAAGATAAATTCGAATATAAATATTAATTAAAAATATAAAAAGATATCATACATCATGATATTTTATTTATAGTTATTAGACATTAAATAATTAAATTTATTTAGGACACAATGATGATGCAATAATTACCTTATTAATGAAAGAATAAAATGAATGGTATTCTAAATATTAAAATAAATATAATTTCAATGTTTTTATGAAATCCACGAATTTTCTAAGTGAATATGATATGTTAGGGATTATTAAATGTACCTTGTTCTAAGTAATAAAGTTGTGATGACTTTCACAAAAACAAAATAGCAAATAGTGTCAAAATTGACATAAATTAATATTTAAAACAAATACTATATTATTGGTTGATATAATATTCTTAAAAATGTAAGGTTGGGCCAAAGGGATTAAATAATATTATAAATTTAATTAATGTTCCACTTTAGGTTCTCTTGAAATTTTAGAGTATGTTTATTGACCATATAGAGTAAGAATACAAGAAGACGCGGTAAAAGTTAAACTATTTAACTAAGAGTTAAATCTAAAAGATAAGGTTAAAATGGTAACCTAAACTTGTCTAAAACCTATTGGTTGAGATTATTCCGACCCATAACAACCTAAGGCTCGATAAAAATTCATTTGGAACCATTATAAACCGAATATGATTGTATATAAAATTAATACTTTAATCTTTTCCTAAAGTGACCCTCACCCCTATTATAAAAGGGCACTTCCCCTTCTCTCAAAACCACACCTCAAAATCCATTTTTCTTGGCCAAAACCTACCCAAATATCCTCCCAACGTACCTCACTTGATTCTAGAGGCCTTATTTTGATCAGAAATCCAACCTAAAGATCCCTTTTGATCAAATCAAAATGAAGAACCTGAAGAAGATGTAAATATTTCATCACCTCTTTCAAGTTCTTTTCTTCTTCCACTTTTTCTTTATTTGTTGTTTTCATTCTAAAACAATAAATCCAGTATCTTCTAAATACTTTGATAGTACTATAAATACAGTACAACCATATTCATTATTTTATCCATCCTATGAATGACATGTCATCATACGTGTGTACGTACGACTTATCATCTCCACGTCGTGGTGTAGTTGTTATTGAATACATTATTATTTGGATGGGTATAATAATGGTGTATAATTGATGTAAATCATAAATATAACATATCAATTATTATGTATTTATGATATAACATCAATTTACATACTATTTTAAATCAAAATAATGATATTGTCCCTCGTGCGTATGTACGGATTACCGTCTCCACGACGCGATGAGAGTCATTTCCATATTCACCATTCAACGATGATTATAACAATATATATTTTTAATAAGTATGTAATATATGAAATAATAATTCTACTGGATATATATATATACATGTATGTCTGTATGTACTTACATAAATCTTATTCACTTACTTCCGTTCAATACGATGTGAAAACGGAAACAGTGTTTATGCGTAGGTACGACCTACTGTCTCCATAAACGGTGCATTCAATTTCATATATACTTCTATCATAAATATTTATATTCTAAATATATATGACATATAAATCAAGGTTTATATTCTATAATAATTTAAATCATAATCTAAATCATACGATCAAGAATAACAAGTTAAAACACATACGATAAAGAAAGCAATTATAACCCAAATTGTTAATTTAACATGGAAATCATTATTAAATTGGTAGTATAAAGTCATAAATGAATCATGTATTATGTAATAAATATGAATGCGGTTCTGTTATAATTTAATAACATACAATGGTCTTTATACAGGAGGTTAAACGTACCCTCGACATAAGAAAAGTGCAAGGTAAGGGTTATTTCCTCAATCTCATTATCATCTGAGATTGTTCATGTGTAAGTATTTTCTAGGACATACTTATCATAGATACCAATAATTCAAAAAAAATGATTTCAAAAGGAATCTTTTAATTTTTTTTGGGAGGTTCTATTTAACTAGATCATCATTTTAAATGTTTTAAAGATTTATCTTTCTAAACCCTTTTAACTAATGTCCATATTTTCAAAACGATTTTAAGAATTTATTTATATGTACATGAATGTTTTTAAATGATAATTCTTTTCAAAAGTTTCAATGTGGTATGGGAAACTTTGATTCAAAAATCTATTTTAATTTACTTCCTTTTTAAATTGTGAGACTTACAAATGATTTCATGAAAAATAAATATTTCTCTCAAAGCATTTTACTGATCATTTTCATCTATGCCAACATCCTTTGATGGATTTTAAACTTGTTTGAAATTGATTTATTATGATAAAAATAGTCCATATTTTATTGAAGGCTTTTTGATATGTTTGACACTAGATGTGTTATTTTTATACCATTCATGGTTTATGGATAAAGTATTGAAATTTCATACGCTATTTTTAATACGAATGTTTATGTTATGTTATAACCTTTTCATATCAGGAATGTATTGGACTTAGTAAGTGACGGGTGGAGCCTGATATAGCTCCTCAATGCATCGGTTGGTCTCATGAGACAATTTTACGTGGAATTGGTCAAGGCCTTCCCAAATTTGATATATGGTTTTCACTGAGGCCCAAATAATTTTTAGACGTCTTGGTCGAGGCCTTGACAAAATGTTTCAGAATGTCTAGAATTATACATTCGCTCATTATCAAAATAATATTGATGGTTCATATGGTTATTCGACTAGTAGAATACCCATGACTGTTTTTGATTATGTCATTATTTACTCAACTCATATTTCTTCCATAAAGTGTTCATGTTATTTATTTGTAAAGGCATGTGTTTTCAATTATTCACCATGCATATTGTTTATGTTATCTTCAGCTAAATTATTTACCCTTACTGAGCATCTGAGCTCACCCCTTTCTTATGTTTTATTTTTCTAGGATCCCAAGAAGTGTTTCATGTTTGAGATGAAAGGTTAAGCTAAAGGAACAATGTCATTATCAAAGGATTATTTTTTTGGTTGTATGTTAGAAAGTGTACTGTAACATTCATTAATATAATCTATTTTCCAAGACTGCTAAACTGATCGGTATTTTGGGACTTTATTCTCTGTAATCATGCCAATGTATTAAAATAAGGCACCAAATCTAGGAATCTAGGTTCGGGGAATTTCATTTGGTATCATAGAATGTTTACCAATAACCATGAAAATAGATTTAGATAAACTCTCATTAGATAACATTACCCTAAGACAAATTTTGAGGATTAGTATAGAAAAACTTCCTAGAATTTTTGTAATTTTGAGATTTTGTCAGGTTTCCAAGAAATACATCCCTGTTTGGATATGAGCAGGTAGACATGGCTCTGACATATATGTACCTAGGGGTAAAACCCAAAAACATTGCATCGAGCTGGACTCGAACGGGAACTAGTGCACAACAACGGGCCTTTCTGCACTCTTGGTTACGACACTCCCAGGGGATATGATTAGGATAATTTACATTTTCATTACAAGCCATTATGAAGGATTTTGGAATAAATACTTCCTCAAAGATTTTTTTTATTATTATGGATTATATCCATAGACTGTTCAATATACGTTAGGAATTTTACAAGTTTGGAATTATTCATTGCGATTCATAAACTGCCCTAGTGTATGCTATTGTTTAGAGATGGCTCCCAATAGAAAGGAATGAGAACTCCAGCAATACATATGATCCAAAGAGTAATAAGGATCATATCATTCATGGTATTAATCCAAAAATTATAAGGGAAATATTCTCCCATGTATTCTCAACGCATGAAGAAATAATATCATATATTAATAAGATAAGTAAAGAATTCTTTGAGTCCTATGGATTTGAATGGAAGTAAAAAAAATAAAAGGATAGTAGAGATAAATATGGATAAAGAGAAGAGGGGAAAGAAGGATTTTACCATATGTGATAAATGTGGGAAGAATAACCTTGGTAAAGTTTTGAAGGGAATGAGATTTTGTTATAAGTGTGGAGAAAAAGGACACCAAGTACGTGATTCCAAGGGTAACGAAAAGGTTCTGAATGTAAAATTCTTTACCTACAAGGCGTTGGGACACTACACGAATCAATGTCTCGGTCATCATAGTATACCACAAATGATGCTATTGATAATAATCATGTTATGATACTACCTCAGAAGAAGAATAAAGACTAGTGTTCTTATGTTGTTATTATAGAATTATTTTATTTGAGTGTTGTATCAACAATATACTAGTTATATGAATTATAGAGATAAATAAGGATTGTAATGAAGTAATATTTTATTGAGTATTTGTGATTATATGGTTCTAAGAAAAGTGACTTAATAGTAAGCTACACTTTTTAAAAAATACATGGTTGAATGAAAGGTAATCCTTAATATGGTCCTGATAATGAGGTGGTGATTTTGGAATAAGAGATGGTTGATTTGGATAAATTATATTGGATATTCTTGAGTTCCTTAGAATTGATTAATAGTTTGTTTATTTCATCATTATTGGAATATTTAAAAAAATGGATATAATGAATATATCCAGTAATCTAAAAAGAATAAGGGAGAATGAATGTAATCAATAAGTTTTTATGGTAATTCAGGGTGTTACCATGTTTTAAAAGAATACATGACGAAGGTGTTCACATGTTATTACATGGAAAAAAATATCTTCATTGTGTTTAACTTCCTTATAAATTTTGGACTGTGAGTTTCGATAGAAGTATTTTGGATAAGTCTAAAGGTTGTAATGGATTATGTTAGAAATTGGAAACAATTTTTAAGGTTATTTTTGGATTGTCATAAAAAGGACAACCTAGAGGTCGGGAGACAACCAGTCACGTCAGGCAAGGCCGCGAGACTTGAACCCACAACTGAAGGGCAACAGGGGTGCATCACCCACCATTGGCATACGTGATGTCCTAGATAGTATAACGTAGTTTCTTTTTTAAAAGGTCAAATAGGTGAATTATAAATTCCTTATTTTTTAAACCCTATATGATTAGGATAAATAAAATATTTTTTTGAAATCTTTTGGAGTGAAAGATGAGTTTGTGGTAGGAATTAGTTAAAAGATGTAACTCTACTTCTCAAGTGTGTATATATATATATCCCACTTATTCCATGACTAAATTAATTCTTAAACTTTAGTTAAGGGACTTCGTCACAATATTCTTTCATTGAGGCATCCTTTGATTTCCAAATGACTTTCTTTTATACGGTGTATAAAACCCTTTGACTTTTCATTTCATGGAGAATATTTTTCTATGAAGCGTTTTACTAAACAACAAAAAAGGAATGTTTTTCTAACATAAGAGGTGACAATGACCTTTCCTCCACTGCAAGTTTTATTTGATCTTTGGATTCCTTAAGAAGCCAAAAAAATTTTTAAAAAAAGAAAAAGAAAATAAATACCATATACTCTTTTTACATATTTTGGTATTGAAAATGGTTTTGATAATGGATTTGTTATGTCAATATATTTAAATGATATATTGTGATTGATGACCTCAATCAATATATATAAATATTTACGTTTTTTCTCCAATTATGTGTCTCTAATTTCTACCAATGTTCTCCAAATAGATATCATAATTTGGTGGTAACTCTTTCATTTCCCTTTACCTCTTATTAAGACTAAATTTTATTAACCAAATTTCTGATGTGGGTTTTCCACAAAGGTATTCTCTATTTTCAACCTTTTATTTTCAAAGAACAATTTCAAATTACAAGGATGAAATTTATTAATGGATGAGAGAATGTAACACCCCAATATTTCATAGTACGTTATTTCTTCAAAGTAATTCAAAAACATTCACTACACGCAACACCGAGTTCAAGCGCACCGCGACATACCAAACTAGTCGTTCAAAAGCAGTTATGAATGGTATTAAATTAATTTTGAACTTTATATAATCCTTATCATTTTAGAATCCATATTATGAGTTTCTTAGACATAATTTAATAATAAATTCACTTTTTTAGATGAAATAAGTTTTTTACACAAAATGCAATTTTACCGCCTTTTAATGGAAAACACTTTTTTAAATATAATATTTGAAACTTTTATATATTAAATTTGACAAAATAAACTTCTTATTTAGATTCAGGACATAAAAATTTAGTTTTGATAATTTTTTTGTGTTTTTTGATAACTTTCATATTTGGGTGAATAGTGAAAAATACTAAATTTTAACTGAAAACAACTTTTTTAATCAAAATAATTTATTATGTTCAATTATAAATTTGACTGGTTTGTAAGTATAATTATATTATATTTTTACCATTTAATACAATTTTGGACTTTTTATGTAATTTCACTTTGAAATTGTACATAAACAAGTGTCAATATTTTGATAGTTATTATTTCTTAAAAATACGTTTTTTGGTTTTTACTACGGGAATTAATTTTAAATTAATTAATGAAACTTATAGGTTTTAAAATTGGTTAAATGGACTTCATTTTTGTTTTTGTAATATCAAAATTATATTAGTGTGAATTTTTGGTACTTTTCTGAAAAATTCAATTTTTGATGAATAGTGAAAAACACTGCGTTATTATTTCCAACTGACTTTTTATTTAAATAATTAATTATTTTATTTAAATTTATTTTAGACCAAAATAGATACATATTATCTATATATTTTCAATTTAATTTATTAGAGTCATTTTATAATAATATTATATATATATAATTTTATTGAACTTTTTACCGCCTTTTACCCACCTTCTAGGAGCATTTGAAAATTTGCATAAAACATAATTTTAATGCTTCTGTGAGTTGAATTTAAAAATTATAAGAGACACGGTAAACTTCATTAAGTTAAATGTGGTTCAATAAGATGAAAATAATTTTTGGTGAATAGTAACTTTTGACTTTTATTTACCACGTTAAAAGTAAATAGGGTAATTATGGGTAAAAATGATATTATAATTACCCTAACACATGTCCTAATTTCATTGAATAATTTTAATTAGACCCAAAAAACCTTATGAATAAAATATGATCCTTTAGGTCCACTTGGATTAGATTAAGACATTTATTATAATTTAATTTAAAGAAGTGTTAAAAGTGTTAAATTCAACGTTTTTTAACTAAACCATTTTTAATATAGGGTTTTACATAAGCTAAATTAGACTATAAAAATTAATTAAAAATCAATAAATATTTCCTACATCATGGTATTTTATTTATAATTTTTATACATTAAATAGTTAAATTTATTTATGACACAATGATGATGTAGTAATTACCTTATTAATGAAAGAATCAAATAAATGGTATTATAAATATTAAAATAAATATAATTTCAAAGTTTTTATGACATCCACGAATTTTCTAGGTGAATATGACATGTTAGGGATGATTAAATGTATCTTTTTTGAAGTTATCAAGTTGTGGTGACTTTCACAAAAACAAAATACCAAATAGTGTCAAAATTGACATAAATTAATATTTAAAACAAATACTATATTATTGGTTGATATAATATTCCAAAAATATAAGGTTTGGCCAAAGGGATTTAATAATATTATATGTGTCATTATTAATCCACTTGAGGTTCTCTTGGATGTTTATAGTACGTTTATTAACCATATAGAGTAAAAATACAAGAAGACACAGTAAAAGTTAAACTATTTAAGTAAGAGTTAAATCTAA
This sequence comes from Viscum album, assembly GCA_963277665.1. NCBI lineage: Eukaryota > Viridiplantae > Streptophyta > Magnoliopsida > Santalales > Viscaceae > Viscum > Viscum album. The sequence continues at coordinate 776,495,108 of OY728131.1, read as the reverse complement.
AAGATAAGGTTAAAATGGTAACATAAACATGTTTAAAACCTATTGTTTGAGAGGATTTAGAACCCTAAACACCTAATTCTCAAAATAAATTCATTTGGAACCATTATAATCTGAATATGATTGTATAATAAATTAATACTTTAATCTTTTCCTAAAGTGACCCTCACCCCTCTTATAAATGGGAACTTCCCCTTCTCTAAAAACACACCTCCAAATCCATTTGTCTGGGCCAAAACCTGCTCAAATATCCTCCCAACTTTCCTCACTTGATCCTAGAGGAATTAGTTTGATCATAAAGCCAACTTAAGAAGCCCTTTTGATCAAATCAAAAGGAAGAACACGAAGAAGAGGTAAATATTTCATCACCTCTTCCAAGTTCTTTTCTTATTCCACTTCCTCTTTATTTGTTTTTTCCATTCTAAAACAATAACTCCAGTATCTTCTATATACTGTGATATTATTATAAATATGGTACAACCTTATTCATTATTTTTTCCATCCTATGAATGACATGTCACATTACATGCGTACGTACGGCTTACCGTCTCCACGTCATGATGTAGTTGTTATTCAATACATTATTATTTCGATGAGTATAATAATTATGTATAATTGATGTAAATAATAAATATAAAATGTTAATGATTCTGTATTTATGATATACCACCAATTTATATAATATTTTAAATCAAAATAATGATATTGTCGCTCGTGCGTACGTACAGATTACCGTCTCCACGGTGTGATGAGAGTCATTTCCATGTTCACCATTCAACGATGATTATAAAAATATATATTATTAATAAGAATGTAATATATTACATAATAATTCTACTGGATATATATATATATATACATATATGTGTGTATTTACTTACATAAATCTTATTCACTTACTTCTGTTCAATACGATGTGAAAACTGAAACAGCGTTTATGCGTACGTACAACCTACTGTCTCCATAAACGGTGCCTTAAATTTCATATATAAATCTATTATAAATATTTATATTCTAAATATATATGACATATAAATAAAGTTTTATATTTTATAATCATTAAATCATAATTTAAATCATACGATCAAGAATAACAAGTTAAAACACATATGATAAAGAAAGCGATTATTACCCAAAATGTTAATTTAATATGGAAATCATTATTAAATGGGTAGTATAAAGTCAAAAATGAATCATGTATGATGTAATGAATATAAATACAGTTATGTTATAGTTTAATAACATACTATGGTCATTATACAGGAGGATAAACGTACCCTCGACCAAAGGAAAGTGCAAGGTAAGGGTTATTTCCTCAATCTCATTATTATTCGAGATTGTTCATGTGTAAGTATTTGTTGGGACAGACTTATCATAGATACCCATATTTCATAAAAATGTTTTCAAAAGGAAACTTTTAAGGTTTTATGGGAGGATCTATTTAACTATATTATTATTTTAAATCTTTTAAATATTTATCTTTCTAAACCCTTTTAATTAATGTACAAATTTTCAAAACGATTTTAAGGATTTATTTATATGGACATGATTGTTTTGAAATGAAAATTCTTTTCAAAAGATTAAAAGTGGTATGGGAAACTTTGATTCAGAATTCACTTTTAAATGACTTCGTTTATAAATTGTGATACTTACAACCGATTTCATGAAAAAAGGGTATTTCTCTCAAAGAATTTTATAGATCATTTTCATCTATGTCAATATCCTTTGATGGATTTTAAACTTGTTTGAAATTGATATATTATTATAAAAATCATTCATATTTTATTGAATTTTTTGTGATATATTTGTTAGTGGATCTGTTATTTTTATACCATTCATGGTTTATGGATAAAGTATTGACATATCGTATGCTAGTTTTAATACGAATTTTTATGTTATGTTTCAACCTTTTCATATGAGGAATGTATTGGACTTAGTAAGTAATGGGTGGAGCCCGTTATAGATCCTCGATGCATCAGTTGGTATCATGAGACAATTAGACGTGGAATTAGCTAAGGCCTTTCCCAATTTGATATATGTTTTTGGCCGAGTCCCAAATCATTTTTAGAAGTATTGGCTAAGGCCTTGACAAAATGTTTCAGAATGTCTGGAATTATACATTCCCTCATTATAAAAATAATATTTATGGTTCATGTGGTTATTCGACTAGTATAATACCCAGGACTATGTTTTATTTTGGAATTATTTACTCAGATCATATTTTTGCCATAATGATATGATACTGTATGCGAGTGTGGTATTCGTTGGCAAAAATGCGGAAACACAAGCGAAGAAAGAAGAGGGGAATGGAAATTAAAAGAATTGAAATGGGAATAAAGGGGGAAGGGGATGATCAATTAGGACCCCAAGGAGACTTGCCCCTTGAAACTCTAATTATAAAGCGCCACAAAGTTTGATCACTCCTTTGATGAGCCTTACTTGAATTCACCTAAAACACAAGAAACACAAGAATAATAATGCTAGAAACTCTCAAATTCTAAATTAACCTTCAAGGGGTACAAGAGGTGGCTATTTATATCCAAATGAGAGGAATACATGTCAAACTACCTATCCTACAAAAGTATAAAGCCTATCCCACGAATTTGACTTTGTTTACACATGTCCATGGCTTTAGGGGACAAGATATCTCGAAATAAGACTTTTAGGAACCACCCCAAAGACTTTGAAGATTCCCACCATGGATTTGGAGACAAGGGGCCCACTACTTTTGACATTGGATATTTCCTTCATACAAGAGGAATAAATTTCGTAGAAACATATGGGTGGGCCTTTTAGGTTCACTTTTGGGCTTTAATAAGTGTGATTAAAGGCCCATTTTCTCCTCCCATGCATGCATGTTGGGCCTCCTCTCGTAATTTCAAAATGAGGACATGAAAAACCTCTTTCATCCTACTCATTCTTCCTCTTGTAATTGGGCCACCAATAACATGCAATGGGTCTTGTCCATTAATTCTCCTTCCACCATCAATGCCATGATCACCCTCAACTCCTTGCTACATGTGTAAACCATGATCCGCATCATCACCTCCCTCTTCAAAAGGATTTGTCCTCGAATCTGCATATTCAAAAGGAGAGATATCACAAATATTAAAGGTTCCACTCACATTTCCATACCTGTTGGGCAAGTCAATCTTGTAGGAATTATCATTGATTCTTTCCAAAACTTGAAATGGACCATCTCCTCATGATTGGAGTTTCGATTTTCTTTGCTCCAGGAACCTTTCCTTCCTCAAATGAACCCACACCCAATCTCCAGGTTCTAGTACAACCTTATGCCTACCCTTGTTTTCTTGATTCCCATATTGTTCATTTCTTCTTTCAATGATGGCTTTTACCTTGGCATGTAAGTCCCGAATAAATTTTGCCTTCTCATCACCTGCAAGATCAACAACCTCATTTGTAGGCAATTAAAGAATATCTAACAGAGTCATTGGGTTAAATCCATATACAATCTCAAAAGGTGAGAAGTTAGTAGTGGAATGAACTACTCGGTTATATGAAAACTCTTTGTGTGGAAAACATTTTTCCAAATTCTTTAGATTTTTTTGAATTATTGCACGCAAGAGGGTAGAAAGAGTTCTATTCACCACTTCTATTTTCCCATTAGTTTGAGGATGTGCAACTGTTGAGAACAATAATTTAGTTCCCAATTTATTCCACAAATTCCTCCAAAAGTGGCTAATGAATTTCATATCCCTATCACTTACAATGGTTTTGGGTAGTCCATGTAATCTCACAATTTTTTTGAAAAACAAATCTACTATATGTATAGCATCATTAGTTTTTGAGCATGCAATGAAATGGGCCATTTTTCTGAATTGATCCACAACAAAAAAATGTTATCTCTTCCCGATTGGGATCGAGGCAATCCCAACACAAAATCCATATTGATTTCGGTCCAAGGATGGGATGAAACGGGCAAGGTGGAATACAATCCATTTGGTTGAACCTTGGACTTTGCATGCTTACAAGTGACACACCTAGCACAAATTGCAATAACATCTTTTCTCATGCTTGGCCAATAAAAATGTTCATGCAAAGTAGCTGGTGTTTTATCAATCCCAAAATGCCCCATCAAACCACCCCCATGAGTTTCTTTTACAAGCAATTCTCGATTTGAACAATTTTAAATGCACAATTTATCCCTTTTAAAAAGAAACCCATAATATTTCTCATAGTCTTGAAAACCATGTTTTTCACAAGATGTCCAAATTTTAGAAAAATCTACATCATTTTAATACATTCCCTTTAGTAACTCAAGTCCAAGTAATCTATAATGAAGAGAAGTAAGAAGTGAATACCTTCGTGAAGGAGCATCAGCAACAACATTTTACTTACCTTTTTTGTGCTTGATCACGTAGGGGAAAGTTTCAATGAATTACAGCCAAGATGCATGCCACCGATTCAACTTTCCTCGGGACTTCAAATACTTAAGGCTTTCATGGTCAGAATGAATAATGAACTCTTTAGGCCACAAGTAATGTTGTCATGTTTCAAGGGTTCGTTTCAAAGCATAAAGTTCTTTATCATAAGTTGAATAATTTAATGCTACCCTGTTCAATTTCTCACTAAATTAAGCAATTGGACTAGACTCTTGAGTCAAAACAGCACCAATTCCAACTCCCAATGCATCACACTCAATTTCAAAGACTTTGGTGAAATCAGGTGTCCTTAAAATGGGAGCATTAACTTGTCATTCTTTGAGTGTGTTAAAAGATATTTCTTGTTTTTTACCCCATTTAAAGACCACATGTTTCTTTACAAGTTCATTAAGAGGTGTAGCGATGGATGAAAAATTATTTACAAACCTCCTATAAAAGCATTCCAATCCATGAAAACTTCTATCCTCGGTTTCACTCTTCAGTGTGGGCCACTTCTGAATTGCTTTGATCTTTTCATCATCCACACGAATCCCTTCTGCCCCTACAATAAAGCCAAGAAACACAACAGAATCCTTGCAAAAGGAACATTTTTGAAGATTGGAATAAAGTTGGTTTTGTTTAAGGGTCTCACACACCAAACACAAGTGTTCAACATGGTTGTCTATAGATTTTCTATACACCAAGATATCATCAAAATAGACAAACACAAATTTTCCAATGAATGAACGAAGGACATGGTTCATTAAGCTCATGAATGTACTTGGTGCACTAGTTAAACCAACTGGAATAACTAACCACTCATACAAACCAAACATAGTTTTAAAATCAGTTTTCCACTCATCTCCTTATTTCATTCGAATTTGCTGGTATCCAATTTTAAGATCAATTTTTGAAAACAAATAGGCCCCACGTAATTCATCAACCATGTCATCAAGTCGAGGGATGGGATAATGGTACTTAACTGTTATTTTGTTGATGGCGCGACAATCCACACACATCCTCCATGTTCCATCTTTCTTGGGTACTAGGATCACCAGAATGGCACATGGACTCATGCTTTCCATTACTAATCCTTTCTTCATGAGTTCTTCAACTTGACACTGGATCTCTCTAGTCTCTTCCAGATTAGCTCTATATGCTGGCCTATTTGGAATTGCAGCACCGGGTATGAAGTCAATCCTATGCTCAATGCCTCTCAAAGGGGGTAGTCCATCGGGTGTTTCTTCAGGAAACAAATCACCAAATTCCTGTAGTAAAGACACAACACAAGAAGGCAATGAATGGTGAAGTTCATTAGTTTCAAGGTAGGCATCCCTACTAATGAGGAAGAACACATTCCCACTCAATAAAGCACCTTTCACCTCACTTTTTCCAGAAAATAAACTCACCTTTCTCTCATCACTCTTGTTTTTATCTCTTTGATTTCCCTCATTTCTTTTTATGTCACTCGACTCTCCTTTTTCACTCTTAATTTTTCCACTCTTTTCATTTTTTTCTCTCATTTCCTTTTTCATCAACTCATCACTCTCTTTTTTATCACACAAAATTTCATTTTTCCCACTTTCTTTTTCACTCATTTATTTTTTCTTTTTGTATTCTTTCTCTATCCTCACTTGATCTTCATATGCTTGTATGGGACATAGAGGAGTCAAAACAATCTTTCTACCGATGAAATGAAAAAAATAAGCGGTTAGCATAGCCATCATACATCACCCTCCTATCAAATTGCCATGGTCTCTCTAGTAGAAAATGTCCAGCTTGCATCGGAGAAACATCACACAGCACCTCATCATGATATTTTGGAATGGAAAAAGAAACTATGGCTTGTTTTGTGACCCTCACTTCCCCACTATCATTCAACCATTGCAATCTATACGGTCTAGTATTCTTTAGAGTAGGAAAACTCAACTTTTCCACCAACAAGGTACTCACCACATTAGTAAAACTTCCACTATCAATGATCATACTACATACCTTCTCCTTGATGTGGCATCTCGTATGAAAAATATGTTCCCGTTGCTCCTCATCATGATCATCTTTCGGTTGAATGTTTAAAGCTCTTCTTGCCACCAATTCATCTCCATGTACGGGTTCTTCAACTTCTACATCCAAATCCTCCTCTAAAGATGGAATCTCATCATCGCTAGAGTGCTCACTAAGGATGTCTCCATTATCCAAAATAATCATGGCCCTTTTTTTTGGGCATTGAGATGCAATATGACCATGTCCTTGACACTTAAAACACTTTATATCACAAGATTTAGAAGGGAAATTTGTGTCCATTTTTCCTTTTGAATTAGTGGAGAAGAACTTATTTTTGGCCTCTTCTCTTTGTTTTGGAACAAATTTAGAATCCCTTGGTTTCGTTTCATTCCACTTAGAAGTTGATTTTGGATCTTTCTGGTTATCCTTCCAAAAATTATGGGAACTTACTTGAATCCTCCGAGAATGTAGTTGCTTTTCGACCTTTACTGCGTTAGGTAGCAACTCCTCCATTTCAATGTAGGTCTGTAGTTCCACCACATCTCTAATTTCTGAAATCAATCCATTGATGAACCTTGCCATGGTAGCTTCACGATCCTCCTCCAAATTGGCTCAAATCATTGATATCTCCATCTCATTGTAGTATTCCTCCACACAAATGGAACCTTGAACAAGTTTTTGTAACATCAAATGCAAGTCTCGATAGTAATGACTAGAAATGTACCTTTTTTGCATTACTATCTTCATTTCTTCCCAAGTTCGAATTGGCCTTTCTCCATTTCGTCGTCTACTTACTTGCATTTGGTCCCACCAAATACTTGCATAGTCATTGAACTCAAGCGCTGCCAATTTTACCTTCTTCTCCTCCGAGTAGTTTTGAAGTCTAAAAACATGGTCAAACTTCCGCTCCCACTCCAAATAAAGTTATGGGTCACTCTTCCCTTGAAAGGGTGGAAGTGTCACTTTGATGCTTCCCAAGTCATTGTCTCTCCAAGTAGCATGTTTCCCTCGCCTAGGAATTGATTCTTCGAAATAGGAGTACTCATCATCACCTTCATGAATTTTGTGCCTTCTTGGAGCCTTCGAAGACAATGAACTTTTCATACCATCCAACCTATAATTCAATCTTGTAAACTAGTCAGCGACTGCTTTCATGAATAATTTAATGTCGATCTCACTTCTTTCTCCCTCACTTGCCATTTTTTTAATTCCTTACACACTCTTTCTCTCACTTTTTTTAATCTCTCAAAAGGTTTATCACACTTTCTAACACAACAACTTGGTTCCTACAAGTGTTATTAAATATAATAAAGAAGAAAACTAGTAAGAAGCAATCAATTCATGGCAATCTTTAAAAATCATGAATTTTAAAAGGGTTTGAATCAATGGAGTCCAAGAAATATGAGAGAGAAATGGGAGAAATGGTTATAGTAGAAGGTTGGATATGGATGAAGGAAAGAAGATGGTGGATACAAAAATTGCAATCAAATTTATAACTTATGAGAAAATGCAATGTTTCAAATGATCAGCTTCCCTTTATTTATTTATTTTTTGATTGATTTTTTTTTTTGATTTTTTTTTTTTTTGATTTTTTTTATACTCAACAAACAAGAATTGAAAAGGGTGCACTTTTCATGATAAAATTACAACAAATAAAAAATGTACTAATCTGATTGCAATGATATAAATGGTTCTGATAACTTAAACTTCAAACTCAAATGGAAATCCGCCTTGGAGATTGTTAGATTTCACAAGGGTAAAATTGTAGCACGAATTGAATCAACTATATCTCCAAGTATAGGTGTCGGATTTTAGTTTTTCCAAATAAAGTATAATGATGAGATTCTGAACTATTAAAATGACATAGTATAGGCCTAGAAACTCAATGAAAAAGCAGACGAAAATATGGAAGAAAGTTCCGTCCAGAATGGGTGATGGTAGAAAATGGAAGAAGGGGGGGAAGATGGGAGAAATATAAATGAAAGAACATGGTTTCCATTTCCTTCCTTTGATACCAAATGATATGATACCGTATGCGAGTGTGGTATTCGTTGGCAAAAATGCGGAAACACAAGCGAAGAAAGAAGAGGGGAATGGAAATTAAAAGAAATGCAATAGGAATAAAGGGGGAAGGGGATGATCAATTAGAACCCCAAGGAGACTTTCCCCTTGAAACTCTAATTATAAAGAGTCACAAAGGTTGATCACTCGTTTGATGAGCCTTACTTTCATTCACCTAATAACACAAGAAACACAAGCATAATAATGCTAGAAACTCTCAAATTCAAAATTAACCTTCAAGGGGTACAAGAGGTGGCTATTTATAGCCAAATGAGAGGAATACATGTCAAACTACCTATCCCACAAAATTCTAAAGCCTATCCCACGAATTTGACTTTTTTTTACACATGTCCATGGCTTTAGGGGACAAGATATCTCTAAATAAGACTTTTAGGAACTACCCCAAAGACTTTGAAGATTCCCACCATGGATTTGGAGACAAGGGGCCCACCACTTTTGACATTGGATATTTCCTTCATGCAAGTGGATTAAATTTCGAGGAAGCATATGGGTGGGCCTTTTAGGTTCACTTTTGGGCTTTAATAAGTGTTATTAAAGGCCCATTTTCTCCTCCCATTCATGCATTTTGGGCCTCCTCTCGTAATTTCAAAATGAGGCCATGTAAAGCCTCTTTCATCCTCATCATTCTTCCTCTTGTCATTGGGCCACCAATCCCATGAAATGGGTCTTGTCCATTAATTCTCCTTCCACCATCAATTCCATGATCACCCTCAACTCCTTGCTATATGTGTACACCATGATCCGCATCACATAAAGCGTTCATGTTTATTATTTGTAAAGGCATGTGTTTTTAATTATTCACCATGAATATTGTTTATGTTATCTTCCGCTAAATTATTTACCCTTACTGAGCATCTGAGCTCACCCCTTTCTTATGTTTTATTTTTCCAAGATCCCAAGAGGTGTTTTATATTTGAGGTTCAGGGTTAAGCTAAGGTAACAATGGAATTCTCAAAGGATTATTTTTTTCTGTATGTTAGAAAGTGTAATGTAATGTTCTTGTATGTAATCTATTTTTGGAGACTACTAAACTGGTCAGTCTTTAGGGACTTGATTCCTTGTAATCATGACAATGTATTAAAATAATGCACCAACTCTGGGAATCTCGAGTTGAGGTGTTACAATTTTGGTGATTAATAATGATATTGTTAGGAAAAACGGGAACTTCAATTTCTTGAGAATAAATCCATACAATTATTCATAATCCCACCAAAATGGTCCCTAAATATTTTTTTCAACATATATATATATATACAAAAAACATATACCCTCCATGATATATTAATATATTTATTTATACCTAATAAATTATTTTTATATAGTTTTTTTTACAAATTTAATTATATTTATTTATTATTTTTCAATTTTAATTACAATTTTGAATTTTATTTTCCTAAAACTATGTATTTAATAATACATAGACAAATTATATCTTTATATAAGAATTATAATTATAAATTTAAAAACTATATATATGAGGATTTAGTCATTACTACTCCATTCAAGTGACACTCAACCACAGATTTAGGTGAAATATATGAGATTTTCCATGGGAATAATTTCCTTATGGAGGTAGTCAAAATAGACTTGATGATCATTCAGGGAGTGCTTCAGGAGAAACATCAAGTCACTTGGGCCATAACCTAGCACTTCTATAAAATAAAAATCCTACTGTAGCAATGGGTTAGCTTTTTTCATTTTTAGTGAGAAGGGAACAAGGTGGTAGAATACCTAGATTTTGGTACAACACATGAAGGTCAGTTCCTATTATTTTCTAGTTTAGGTTCTCTTCCTCATGAGTGTGGAAACCTTGCTAGAGTGTATGTACTTGGTCATCACTATTTTATACCGCCTTGATCTTGTTTCAATTTGGGCCATGCCCTACTGCCAACAAAAAATTTAATATTGATGATGATTGGGGTGTACTCTCGAAGAAATATTACACCCATAAACAATACTATAAAAATAAAACAATACATTAAAAATATAATGGATATATTATAAATGAATAATAAATAACTATGAGGGAAATTTTAATGAATGTTAAATGATGTAAAAAAGAGGTATTTATCAAAATTATAAATATTAGATGAATTTTGGAATAGTAGTTAACTTCCAGAAAGTAAAGGGTCATTATAATAGTAAGTTGGTCCATCAAAATAGTAAAATATCTAATAATGAATATTTACCCTAAATAAAATTATTAATTTTAAATATTAAAATAACATAAAAAGATTTATAAAATTATATAATACAAGATATGTATAGGTAAAAATTTAAAATATTGTATATTTAAATGTATTTAGTAATAAATTTAATTTCTCTATTAATATTTAAATTTTAGAAATAAATAATTTAGATATTTATTTATAAAAAATTTATCCCATTTTCTAAATTAATCTGCCATAATTAACTTATGTAGATTTTTTTTTATTTTTTTAGAAGTTAAATTTTTAGTGAATTGTAAAAAAATGCAGTTCTTTATATATAGTATGCTTTGTAGAAGGACTCAGCCTTAAAACATTACATAATATTAAATTAAATGAATAATTCACATTGAGGATATTTTCAGGTTTAGAGTTTTAGAGAATCAGGCCATAACTATTACATTACAACTTAAATATTACAAGTAGACATTACTACTCAGTATCCATTTTTTCATAAAATAAAAACTCTTAAAAAGAAACATGTCTAGTTCCATGTTTTAGATAACATGACTTTTCCTTGATCCCATCCTTGACCCTAGTCATATTTAAGTCTTGTGGAAACCATTTCAAAAACTTGGGATGAGCATCAAAAGCTCAGTAAGGGTTATAAAATAAGGAAGGAAAAAATTATCCCATCAATAAATACAAATCAATGAAATCATACTTTTCATTCATAACATACCTTATGAAATCATGATATTTATGAATAACACACACAAATAATAAATCATAAAGGTTAATTATGGAATCCATATCAAACTTACATTGTACCTATCACAGATTCATAGTGAGTTACACTTAGAATACCCATCACAGTATATTCCCTAAATCTCTTAGGAGAAACATCATGTTTACCTCTATCACGTTACCCAATGCATTGGAGAGCTATCTCAGGCTCACCCGCCCTAGGTTTATCACGGAACCACCTGTATATGTAAACAATGCCCAATAACCATACCATAATCATAACACATAACATAAGTATAAAGGAAGGAAAAAATTTCCACATTCCACTATATCAAATCAATATATTTAAGTAAACTATGCTTTATCAAACCATTTTCAAAAACCCTTTAAAAATAGAATTTTGAATCAAAGTTTCCCATACAACATTAAAGATTTTAAATGAATTATCAGTTGAAAACATTAATTCCCATATAAATAAATCTTAAAACCCATTTTGAAAACATGGAAATTAATGAGAAATATTTAGAAGAATAAATATTTAAAACATTTAAAACGATATTTTAGTTAAAGAGTTTTTAACAAAAAGAGAGACGCTTGAATACAAATAATTGAGAAATAACTTTTAATTGGAACTTTATAATATCATGAGAATAAAGGGATTCATGATATAATTTGTCAAAGGATAGTATATACACCATATAAGAGTGAATTGGTGCATAACAACAATGAAGTCTCAATGGAATTGTAAATTGAGATGAAATCCACTATAAAGATGGTATCCTTAAATTAAGGATAAATCAATCCCATAATAATGTGTGAAAAATATAAATACACCCAATACGGGTGGATATTAAGTGTAAAACAATCATATTTTATTCACAAATATTCATAGGATGACATAAATAAAAAAGAGAAGATCAACCCAAAGAATGGGAATTTGGTTAAGGAGTTCCCTTACTGATTTGGTAACATACAAAACATATGTCACGTGAAAGAAGGATCATCCAATGAAGATGTAAATACTAATAAATGAAAGTATATTACACAAATATTACAATCATGTGAAGTACATACACCACACAAAAGGAGATAGTGGCAAATATAGCATGAATCACATGGGAATAAAAACAAGTGAGATGAAGACCCCTTACCACGTTGTAATTCAACCGAGTCGTATGACCAAAAGTTATTAACAAAAAAAATAATCACAGAATACCATGAATATAAATATAATAATGATATTATATAGCAAATTTCATTACACAATACACCACTTTCAATAAATAGGTGGTGAATAATAAAAATCTCATGGAATTAAAAGTGAGATGAGAAATCCCTTAAAAAAATTCGACAGCCTAATAGCGCCACATAAAAATTATTAAAATGAATTAATGAGAGTAAGAGGGGGTCTCTCATCATATGAAAATAAAAATTACAGTATGGTGAAAATAAAAGAACATCCTCCAACATAAGAACATGGAGCATAAAAGAAATGACATAAAAGAGATTACTTGAAAAAAAAAGAGAGGTCATATCCCTTACCTCGTGTCCGACTTGACTCAATCATTATTTAATATCCGGAATAATAAACTAAAGGTAATTTATACTTATGTAAGAAGATTTTTCAAGTTTATAATTACTTTTATATCACTTATTACCATGTTATAAACATTATGTAATCATTTAAGTTAATAATGTTTGTTTTGTCGATATTTGGTACTTGAGTCAAAAATGGACTTCTTATAATTACATGTTGTTCATGTTGTCAAAGTTTCATTATATCCAGAATGATATTCATGATTTAGATATCATATATATCATATATATCTAGTATATACATGTATTTATAATAGTACATAACATTTAGAGGTAAGAAATGAAATGCACCTTTCATGGAGACAGTAAGTCGTACGTACGCATGAACGTTACTTTCATTTATATTTCTTATTTTTATGGAATTAAGGCATAATGATACATAGGTATATTATAATTACAGTATAATATCTTATATAATATCATTAACTCCATCCTTTATACATCCCACATAAAGCAATAACGAGTCACTACACTTTGAGGGGGCGGTAGTCCCCACTTCCACAAATGAGATTATCGTATTTACCCACTATGGAAACCATAAAGGCTTGATATAATTGGGATTTAAAGAAGCATACAGAAATAATAAACATAATATATATCATATATAAATACAATTCCATCATAATGGACACCCTGAGAGGCGGTAAGATGTAATTGAATAATCATCATTTCGTGAGGCCTTAGTTTACCATCCACAGAAACGTTATGTTCTTCATCCATTAGATGGAGGTGTGTGTAAGTGTATTTAGAATACTTCTCATAACAACATGCTAGTCTATTGAGGAAAATGGTTTTGTAACAAAAAAAATAATAAAAAGAGTTTAGGGGTTGGAGAAGTAAAATAAAAGAAAACAATTTAAGAGAAATCGTGACCTTTAATTTGGGTAACTCCCTTTGGTTTGAACCAAAATAATTCTTAAAGTGCCTTCTTCCTAATTTAAGGATTCTATTAGGATGAGAGGGACGTAGGGAGATTAATTGGGTAGAGGTTGGATGATCCAAATGGCTTGAGAGATGTGTGGAATTGGTTAGAAGTGGTCTCCTTTTATAAGGGAGAGGAGGGGCTCTTTTGGAAAGTGTGAAACTATTATTTTATTATTTAATTATATTCGGTTTCTAATGGTCCAAAAATCCTTATAGTCAAATATAAGATGACTCATGGTAGAAATAAAATCATCCAATCAGAATTTTACATGTTTTGGATATTATTTTAATCATTATAATCTTATTTATTTAAATGATTTATTAATTAGGTAAATACTGCATCATTATTATTTCATAACTAATTTAATTTATTTGTGGTCTAAAAATTATAAAAAAAATACTATCATGTAGGAAATATTTTTATCTTTCCAATGAATATTTATAGACAAACGATAATTTATATAACCCCTTCTAAAAATTAATTTACTAAAAGCTATTTGCTTTTGTCATATTTTCCTTTACCCTAAGTTAATTAATCTAAATTGTCATTATCACTATCAAGTGGATCAAAGGGGTCCCAAAATCGACCCAAATATGCTCATGGTCGTAAATGACTCAACTCATAAGGTTTGTAAAAGTTTTAAGGTAATTTTGAATCATTATAATATTCTTTTAACCTTGAATTACTCTATTTACCTTTAACCGTGATAAATAAAAGTCAAAAGTTACTATTCACCAAAAATTATTTTCATCTTAATGAACCACATTTTACTTCTTGATAACAACCATGTATGTCAGATTTTTTGAAATTCAATTCATAGAAGTGGTAAAATTTCATTTAAATGAAAAAGTCAGTTTTTTAACTACCACTAAGTGGTTTCACTATTCATCAAAATTTGAAGTTTTTCAGAAAAATACCAACAATTCAGCCTAAGATATATTTGATATTCCGAATTCAAAAACGATTTCTATTTTTCCGAATTCAAAACATAGAAGTGGTATTAATTAATTTTAAAAATTAATTCCTGTTGTTAAAAGAAATAGCGTGTTTTTAAGAAATAATAACTATCAAAAGATTGATACTTGTTTATGTCCAATTTCAAAGTGAAATTATTTCTAATGACCAACATTGGATTAAATGGTAAAAATATATTTTAATTTCGCTTTAAAACCAATTAAAAAGATCATCTAACCATATAAATAAATTAGATTAAAAGGCACCTTTGAATTAAAATACAGTATTTTTCACTATTCATTAAACAATGAACTTTATCCGAAAAATACAAAAAAATTACCCAAATTAAAATTTGATGTCCAAAACCTCAAGAATAATTTTATTTGGTAAAATAAAACATATAAAAATGAACAAAACTATATTTAAAGAGGGTACTCCATTAAAAGGCGATAAATCGACCTTTTAAACTAAATTATGCTTAAAATTAGATTCATTCACATTTTAAGCTTCTAACTTTTTATTGGATAAATGTAAATACATTTAAAAACATGTATAATCATATTGTAGTTACATTAGTTCATTCCCGCCAATACAATTTCTATGAGTTAACTACCATTTAAAATAATAATATTATATTATTAGTGTGCAACGTCAGATTCCAAAGAAATCTGTTGTTGCGTATCGGGTACGCTATCGAACATAGCAACCCCTTTAAAGTAAAATTAATTTTTAATTAACAAATATTAATAAATATGAAATATGTCTTATTATTTATTTACCTTGGATGTTACATCCATCCCCACTTTGGGAATTGCATCCTCGCAATTTTAAAATTTGGGTTCGGAAACTTTATTGAAAGTCCCATATCAGAAAAAAAAAAAGTGTCAGTAAAACTATCACTTTAAAAGATATAAAGAGAAGTACAATGTTCACCTGAGTTAAGCCATACTAAGATTCCATGAAAACATGGATATGGAGGAGAGAAAAATGGTTCATGTTCTGATGTAGAGTGATAGGAAACATGTTTAGGAGAAAGTTAACCACCAGAAAATCACAAACGTGTGATGGGTTAAATAGTTATTGATTCCCCGGTAGGAAAAGTTAACAGACAAGGTTTTTGTTTAAAGTTACTTTTCATTGAGGAATTTATTTATGATCCTAACCAAAAACATATAGAAATATACTTACTTGTCATGTAGACATTCGTCTTTTACTATATTTCTAACAAAAACTCATATTTTCTCCAAATGATTAATATTTAGGATGACTTTTTTTCACATTAAGAGCACTATAATCAACTTCGACAGAATCACATAATCCAAAAAAGATGAACTATATATTTCTCATGCATTTAGATATTAACTAAAACCAAAATTTTTAGTATAGGATTAGATAATCACCAAAAGGAAAATCTTTTATAAAAAGAAATACTAATATTAATCTCTAAAATTCAACAAAATGAACCCAAGGTTCAAGAAAAACCATTAAATAAATAGTTATCCTTTAAATTCTTCAAAGTAATCCAAACTAAGATTGAAACCCAAATATCTAAAGGATTTAATCACATAGTCTTCTAAGGTAAATCTTAACATTTATATCTAAATAACATCAGTTACTCTTAAAGTCTCATACTGAAAAGTAATTAACCTAATCACATATCCTCCATGATAGGTTAATCATTTCCATAGATAACCCAAAATAAAATTATTCCTGATTCATAATATCATCTAACTAAAAAGAATTAGTCATAGTAACCAGTGACTTCACGTAGTCCAGTGGAAGGCGATAAATACCAGTCACACTTTGGTTGTGGGTTCGATTCCCACAGCTTCGTTCGATGCGACGGGTGGTCACAAGGTTTGTGTGTTGTCCCTTTTTAAAAACTAAAAAATTTTATAACATTCCCAAAAGAGATAAATTCATCAAAAAATAACCATAACATATTTTAACCGCAAAGGTTATCTAATAAATTTCGTTTTGCATCCCAAAATGTATTAACCCGTAATTGCCTCAAATTCAAGGATCATATAAACCCAAATGGTTCTTTATAACTATATCCAAATAAGAGAAGATAATTATTACTTGAATAAAATTTTCATATATCAAACTTCAGGGTTACACATACTATAAAAAGTCCTCTAATGTAATTCCCATCATCAAAAGAGCCCTAATACTTTTAAGAATTCCACCATCCTAAAATCTACCATAACTCTTGAATCCCTTATATGTTGACCTCTTACTCATTAAACGTTATTCATGATTCATTAACCATTCTTTACTAACTTATTTTGAAATAATTATTTCCTACAAAAAAATCATGAATCATATCCTAAGATTTCAATAATAGGAAAACATATGTTAAGAAATAATCCATACCTTTCATTGGTCATTGTTAGTTTCTTCATCCTCAATTGGAATAGAATTAGGTATTGGTAAAAAAATATTAGTACGATCTTGGTGATCCCATTCCCCAAACTTCTTCATAGGACATGTGTTTTTATAATGACCATGCACACCACATTTAAAATATTCAATTGATCCCTCATAAAGAACTTCTTTCCCTCTCCTAGAGTCAACTGGATGATTCCTTTTTCCATGGCAGGTTCTTGATTTACAACCTTCATTTCCACATCTATAGTAGTTTCCCGTCCCTTTGAAACATTTTCCTAGGTGTTTCTTTCCACATGCTTGAAACATAGGATTTTGGACATACATACCTTTATGATTATTACCTGAACATCTGTGGGGATTTGTTTCTCACATATACGATGCCTTATAAAGAACACAGTTGTTCAAGTGGTCAATCATGACTCCAGATAGTTGGTTGAGAATAACCAAAAGAGTTCTCATTGCAACTCCCATTTCATTCAATTGATCATTCAAAAAAATTTCACAGTTTTCATCACATCCACTATTACTTTGATGCCTGCAAGATCCAACCATTTACTAAAACCAAAAAGGTAAGTGTGAGTATATCAGTAAAATCATCATATAATATCTTATGAAGAGGGTAAACACTAAGATATAAACATTCATGTCATATTAAACTCATTCACTTTATAAAAATAACTATGATTCTTTCTAAAATCTTAACCATTATGATTCTTTCTAGTTCCATGTTTTATATAGCATGACTTTTCCTTCATCCCATCCTTGACCTTATTCATCTTTAAGTCCTATGGAAAACATTTCGAAAACTTGGGATGAGCATAAAAAGATTAGTAAGGGTTATAAAATAAGTAAAGAAAACATTATCCCATCAATAAATACAAATCAATGAAACCATACTTTTCAATCATAACATACCTTTTGAAATCATGATATTTATGAATAACACACACAAATCATAAATCATAAAGGTTACTTATGGCATCCATATCAAACTTACATTGTAGCTATCACGGGTACATAGAGAGTTACACTTGGAATACCCATCATGGTATATTCCCTAAGTCTCTTAGGAGAAACATCACGTTTACCTCCGTCATGTTACCCAATGAATTGGAGAGCTATCTCGGGCTCACCCGCCCTAGGTTTTTTTACGAAACCACCCGTATACGTAAACAGTGCCCAATAACCATAAAATAATAATAACACATAACACAAGTATAAAGGAAAGATAAAATTTCCACATTCCACTATACCAAATCAAGATATTTAAGTAAATAATGCTTTATCAAACCATTTTCAAAAACCATTTAAAAAGATATTTTTGAATCAAAGGGTCTCATACCACTTTGAAGCTTTAAAAGGAATTATCATTTGAAAAAATTAATTCCCATATAAATAAATCCAAAAACCCATTTTGAAAACATGGACATTAATGATAAATATTTAGAAGAATAAATACTTAAAACATTTAAAATGATATTTTAGTTAAAGAGTTTTTAACAAAAAGAGATATGCTTGAATACAAATAATTGAGAAATAACTTTTAATCAGAACTTTATAATATTATGAGAATAAAGGGATTCATGATATAATATTTCAAAGTACAGTATATACATCATATAAGAGTGAATTGGTGCATAACAACAATGAAGTCTCAATGGATATGTAAATTGAGATGAAATCCTTGATAAAGACGGTATCCTTAAATTAAGGATAAGTCAATCTCATAATTATGTGTGACAAATATAAATACATGCTGGTGGAAATAAATTCACACCTTAAAGAAACGGTATCAAAGTGATAATAAGAAGAAAATAAAAATAGTAAATGAAGAGCTTTTATTCAGAACTAATATGATTCAAACAACTTACATGAGAATGAAGAACGATTACAACATCAAATAGACAACATAAAATTATAATGAAACAAAGCACCCAAGATACCTAAATCCTCCACAAATACTGCCTTAAATAATAAAAAATGAATCCTTGGCTGAGCCTCCAACATCTCATGTGCCTTTAATTAATTGTGTTGGGGAAAACTGGGTGGAACATTAATGTAGAGAGACTTTTCCACTTCTTGCCCCGAAGTTGCAGCCATCTTGCATCCACCGGAAATACGTGCCTAAACGACCTTCTAGAAGGCCGAATTTGAGTGGGACCTAGAGAACATAAATGAATCCCCGGATGTCCCCTAACATAATGTAAAAGTTCATCCGAAAATAATAAACCATTCGCGAGATATGATATAAATAGTGGGCTTTTTTTCTGGGACACAGAATCTAGACCAGAATTGAATATTCAACTTGGTCTGCCTTAATAACCACCATTTAGGATGAACTATCACGGGCTACAGAAGACTTATTTGTTCCTATGTATTTCCTCTAGCCTCACGTTAATTTTTGGCATCATTGGGCCTGTATTGTGGGCCTCACATTTCCATCAATGGGATGATATTCAATCTACCTTCTCCAGAATTGTTTCCTTTCATCGCCAAATATCTCAATCATATTTTATGAATCCTCCATTGATCCCTGAATGAAAAATTTTCATATTAATGTTTATATCCATTTCCAAAAATATCAAATTAAAATATGGATAATTACATTATTTAAAATCAAAAGAAACATTGGGCCTAAATTGGTGCATATTTGGCATGAAGTGCACAAATGATGAGAATGGATGTTTAAAATTAAAATCCACTAACTCAGACCCATAAGATCAAAAAGGAACATTTAATACCCTTAAAATGTAATCAAAATATGTGTTTTTAATGGCTAATCACACCCCCAAACTTGAGTTTTTCTAGTCCCGAGCAAAATATATCTCATAAAAATGAAATTCAAATGACCTTTTCCAAAAACATTTTAATACACATTTCTCACCCAAATATCGCAAACCAAACAATTATAAAACCCATAAAAATCATTTAAAAACAAGCTATTTCCATAGGCATATCTCAATCCCAAGCCCATTCCTTTGTTCAAATTCATTTCCATATTTCATCCAAATGCAATTAAGCATGATGAAGTGTTGTGCATCACAATAGACATGAGGGTTCATTTTCATTCTAGGGGGAAAATATGGAAGCTCTAGGAGAAATCAAATTTTAATAATAAGATGAGTACTCATTTTTTTTATTTTTTTTGTTTTTTTGTTGTTGGATTTTTTGGATTTTTTCTTCAATTTTTCCATGCTAATTGAAATTGAACTCAATTGAGTCAACCCATGTAGCAAGACTTTGCCGATGACTCCCAGGCTAAAAGACCTTAGGGAACCAAGTGAAGCTCAAATACTCAGGAATCATCTTGAGTTAACTCAATCAAAAACAAATTCAAATTACCACAAATAGAGATAAAATGTCCAACTCTGGGCCAGAAAACTATGGAGTCACGATCCTATAGTTCCGAAAGCCACACATTAGGTCAATTCATTACTCTACGTGTAATTGATTTTTTTTGAATACTAATGTTAAAATTAAAATGACCGCCAATTATATTCTATTTATTATGG
This sequence comes from Viscum album, assembly GCA_963277665.1. Lineage (NCBI taxonomy): Eukaryota > Viridiplantae > Streptophyta > Magnoliopsida > Santalales > Viscaceae > Viscum > Viscum album. Next base: position 776,474,371 of record OY728131.1, on the reverse strand, counting down.
GTCACCAAGAACTCAAACTAAAACCCCACAATCTAGAGGACTAGCATTGTGTTTTTTTATTAAATGGATGAAAATATAACAGTGGAAAATCACATCGGACAACCGCACTTTCTAATATCTATGATCATGAACATAAACTTGCATTAAAATCAAAATCAAGGCATTCAAAATTATTTGATATCCAATTTCAGAGTTTGGAATGTGTGTTATCATCTTCAAGGTTAATGACATTTTTCCATTCACACATTTTCATCTCCCCCCCCCAACTTAGAATAACACTGTCCCCAGGGTTTAAAGAATTGAAACATAGAAGGGTTAGGATAGAAGTTCAACAAAGACATTGAAAATGATAATTATGGAATGAAGTCACCTAGTGGTTCATGTTGAAAATGAATTCCCATGTCTCCCTTCAGTTCTGTTTTGTCTCCCAATGGCTTGGACGATTGTGACCAGCTTTTCCCAATGACCAATGAATTTGTTTTTAATATATATATTTTTTTTATTTTTTTAACCTAAAAAAACATAAAAATAACATAAATTGATGATACATTGTCTTCTCTTAACTTTCTGGGTAAGGTATTACTCAGGGATCACACCGCGTGACACGGATGAATACGGTTCTCCCCTTTCATACCCATCCTTACTCATAAAATAAGAATAGGTCAACAGTATTTTTTTTAAAATACCTACAAAAACATAAAATAAAATAAAATAAACTGATGATACATTTTCTTCTTTATATTTTCTAGGTAAGGTATTACGCAAGGATCACATCATGTGACACGGATGAATACAGTGCTCCCCTTTCATACCCATCCTTACTCATAAAAGAAGAATAGGTCAACAGTCTATATTTTTTTTAAATAAAAAAATGAAGAAGAGGGAAACAAAATATGATTCACAAAGATTAGAAACATGACGACCATGGGTTTCCTGCCGTGCAGCAGTTTTGTTTAACGTCTCTAGCTCGAAATGAACCCCCCAACATATCCAATTACAACTTTCAACATTTTAAGGACCTCATATTTCTCCACTTCAACATGATTGAGAATGTGTATCCCTTGTGGTTGGTAAGAATATTTTGAATTTGATTCATGAACATTCCTATTTACTAAAATGAATGGAAAAATCCAAAAAGTATCAGAAATGGTTGATCTTTTTTCTTCTGTAGTCTTTACTAATAAATCAAAGATCAACCCCCCTTTATGGGTTTCATGAGATGAATGAATGAAAACCCAAATATCTTTCTTGTGACTAATGATGGGATACTCGAGTGGGGAAAGAAGGACAATGATTTTGACATTGGGTTGATTGAATTTTCTTAAAGCAGATTGGAAATTTGAATCAAAACCAGTTTATTCTATAAATTTTTTAAAATGAATTGGTTCCTAAAAAAATATGATTCATCCCCAAAAGTTTCCATTTTAATTATAAGAGTGGGTATGAGCTCAATGTTTTGGATTTCTTCAGGTGGTTCAGTGATCGGTGGTCCTAAAAATCACTAATGGAGTCTTGTTCAGGAAACTCAATCCATGATGTCAAGTTATTATCTTTTGAATTCAAAAAAATCAATTTTATCCTGATTTGAACACTCTTCAGCTTTAGTTTCAACATTACTTGGCCAATTCACTTCATTATCTAACTCTGATTTCCCAGACTCTAAAGTGGGTTCTTCACATGTTTTAATGTTTCTTAGTTCTAACCTCAAAGATGTAACCTCAGAATTAATTATCTCCATTTTATTACACAATTTCTTAAGAAATTATTGAGGAACATATAGGATGGGATGTTGAACATTATGGACTTCACTAAGATTGGACACCTCAATCATCCTTGATAGGGAAGGATATCGATCATTTAAACATTCATTGTCCCATTGATTGTACGTCTCATCGGGTGCGGGGTAATCATTGAAGGGTTGATCAAAGAAATTTTATAATTTAGGGGCTTCCCAATATTGATATTCCATTTTATTCCATCATGAGTTTTTGACATGGTAATTTGGAAGATACTCCATTGGAAAAGACAGAAAGTTGGATTCTAGATTCTCAGGATACACACAAATAGAAAGGGGAAAAGATAAGAGAGATGGGGGTGAGAATAGAGAAAGTGGGGTGAGAAAAGGATGATAGTGTCTAAGGTAACTTACTTGGGTCCCCAGAAATGGTGGAAAAATTTGTTCGCGCCCAAATTTACCCTACAGGTATGCGGTCGTTGTAGTATAGGTAGGGGCTGAATCCACAGGGACCGAAGAAGAAACTGAGAGACACTCTGATTTTGGAAGGATTTGGCTATGAAGTGGCCAACTATTTGGATTGATTTGATTTTAATAACTACTAATTTAATCTTAAGAAAATAAATTAAAACATACAATTACTTAGTCTAAAATAATTAATGGAGATGAGTTGATCCTAAGTTGTTACTAGGGTTAGATTGGATGCATTTATTTTCTTATAACATTCATTTCACTAATTCAAGATGTATCCAAAAAAATGATATAATTCATCAACATCACTCACCAATTTAATCCCTACACTATTACAAGTCTAATCACAAATGCACTTATAGGATCAATTTAATGATCATTCTAAGGAATTGGATCGTACTAGCACTCGAAATGTGTCATTGTTAAAGTTGGCGAAGACGAGGAAGAAAATAAATCATCAAATTGAAATCTTAAAATAATGAAATGATAACATAAATTAAGATCATAAAATAACATCCAATATGCCCCATGAAACTCCCTAGGACAAACCGATAATGGTTTAGCCCTCCATTGATTCTATGATCTCAAAAGAACTGGAAAGCAGACTCATAGGGGCGGAATTGAAGAAGCAAAAACAACAACAACAAAAATGATCACTTCACCGTTGTGTGAAAAAATTCACAAGTTCTGGTGTGAATAAATTAAAACCTTAAATAAAAGGTATCAAAGTGGTAATAAGAAGAAAAGAATAATATTAAATTAATAACTTTTAATAATAACCAATATGATTCAAACAACTTACATGAGAATGAAGAACGATTGCAACATCAAATGGACAGTATAACATTATAATGAAACAAAGCACCCAAGATCCCTAAATCCTCCACCAATACTGACTTAAATAGGAAAAAATGAAGCCTTGGCCAAGCCCCCAACACCCCATGTGCCTTTAATTAATTGTGTTGGGGAAAGGTGGGTGGAACATTAATGTAGATAGACTTGTCCACTTCTTGCCCCGAAGTTGCATCCAGCTTGCATTCACTGGAAAGATGCACCTAAAAGACCTTCAAGAAGGCCGAATATGAGCGGACCCTGGAATAATTAAATGGAGCCCCGAACGTCCCATAACATCCTGTTACATTTCATCCCAAAATAATAACCCATTCGCGAGATATGATATAAATAGTGGGCTGTTTTTATGGACCGCAGAATCTGGCCCAGAATTGAATATTCAACTTGGGCCGCCTTAATCACCACCATTTAGGACGAACTAGCGCTGGATCCAGAAGACTTATTTGTTACTATATATGTCTTATAGCCTTCCATGAAATTTTGGATTCATTAGGCCTATATTGTGGGCCTCCCATTCCCATCAGTGGGATGATATCCAATCCGCCTTCTCCAGAATTGTTTCCTTTCATCGCCAAATATATCCATCATCTTTTATGAATCCTCCATTGATCCCTGAATGATAAATGATCATATTAATGTTTATATATATTTCAAAAAATATAAAATTAAAATATGGATAATTAAATTCCTTAAAATCAAATGAAACATTGGGCCTAAATTGGTCCATATTTGGCATGAAGTGCACAAATGATGAGAATGGATGTTTAAAATTAAAATCCACTAACTCAGGTCCATAAGATCAAAAATGAACATTTAATACCCTCAAATGTAATCAAAATATGTGTTTTTAATGTCTAATAAATACACCCAATAAAATTGGATATAAAGTGTAAAACAATCAGAGTTCATTCACACATATTCATAGGATGACATAAATAAAAAAGAGAAGATCAACCAAAATAATGGGAATTGGATTAAGGAGTTCCCTTACCGATTTGATAACTTACAAAACATATGTCACATGAAAGAAGGATCATCAAATGAATATGTAAATACTCATAAATAAAATTATATTACATAAAGGGTACAATCATGGTAAGTACATACACCACACAAAAGGAGATAGTGGCAAATATAGCATGAATCTCATGGGAATAAAAATAAGTGAGATGAAAACCCCTTACCACGTTGTAATTCAATCGAGTCGTATGAACAAAAGTTATTAACCACCAAAATAATCAAAGAATAACATGAATATAAAAATAATCATGATATTATATAGAAAATGGCAGTACACAATACAACACTTTCAATAAATAGGTGGTGAATAAGAAAAATTTCACAGAATTAAAAGTGAGATGAGAAATCCCTTACAGAAATTGGACACCCAAACGGCGCCACTTAAAAAATAATAAAATGAATTGATGAGAGTAAGAGAGGGTCTCTCATCATATAAAAATAAAAATTACAGTATTGTGAAAACAAAATAACATCCTCCAACATAATAACATAGATCATAAAAGAAATGACATAAAAGAGAGTACTTGAAAAGAAAGAGAGAGGTTGGATCCCTTACCTCGTGTCTGACTTGACTCGATCATTATTTAATCTCCTAAATAATAAAATAAATTTATTTTATACTTGATTAAGAACCTTTTTCAAGTTTATTATTCCTTATATATCACTTATTACCATGTTATAAACATTATGTAATCATTTAAGTTAATAATGTTCGTGTTGTCGATATTTGGTACTTGAGTCAAAAATGGACTTCTTATAATTATATGTTGTTCATGTTGTCAGAGTTTCATTTTATACAGAATTATATTCATGATTTAGATATCATATATATCAAGTATATATATTTATTTATAATAGTACATAACATTTAGAGGTAATAAATGAAATGCACCGTTCATGGAGACGGTAAGCTGTACGTATGCATGAACGCTAATTTCATTTCTATTTATTATTTTTATGGAATTAAAGAATAATGATACATATTTATATTATAATTATAGTATAATATCATTACATTTATCCTTTATACATCCCACATAAGGCATTAATGAGTCACATCACTTTGAGGGGGTGGTAGTCCGCACTTTCTCAAATGAGATTATCGTATTTACCCACTATGGAAACCATAAAGGTTTGATATAATTAAGAATTACATAAGAATAAGGAAATCATGAACATAATATATATCATATATAAATACAGTTCCATCATAATGGCCACCATGAGAGGTGGTAAGATGTAATTGAACAATCATCGTTTTGAGAGGCCTTAGTTTACCATCCACAGAAACATTATGTTCTTCATCCATTAGATGGAGGTGTGTGTAAGTGTAGTTCGAATCCTTCTCATAAAAACATCCTAGTATATTTAGGATACTTTTTTAGTTACAAAATAAATTAATAAAAAGAGTTTAGGGGTTGGAGAAGTAAAATAAAAGAAAACAATTTAAGAGAAATTGTTACCTTTAATTTGGGTAACTCCCTTTGGTTTGAACCAAAAGAATTATTGAAGTGCATTCTGCCTAAGGTAAGGCTTATAAGAGGAGGAGAGGGATGTAGGGAGATTAATTGGGAAGATTTTGGACGATCCAAGTGTCTTGAGAGGTGTGTGGAATTGGTTATATGTTGTCTTCTTTTATAAGGGAGAGGAGGGGCTCTTTTGGAAAGTGTGAAACTATTATTTTGTTATATAATTATATTCGATTTATAATGGTCCAAAAATCATTATAGTCTAAGATAAGATGACTCATGGTAGAAATAAAATCATCCAATCAGAATTTTACATGTTTTGGATATTATTTTAATCATTATAATATTATTTATTTAAATGATTTATTAATGAGGTAAATACTGTATCATTGTTATGTCATAAATAATTAATTTTTTTGTAGTATAAAAATTATAAAAAAAAATACTATCATGTAGGAAATATTTTTAGCTTTCCAAGTAATATTTATATACAAAATGATAATTTATATGACCCCTTTATAAAAATTAATTTACTTAAAGATATTTTCTTTTTTCATATTTTCCTTTACCTTAAGTTAATTAATCTAAATTGTCATTATCACTCTCAAGTAGATCAAAGGGGTCCCAAAATCGACCCAAATATGCTCATGGTCGTAAATTACTCAACCAATAAGGTTTGGACAAGTCTTAAGGTAATTTTGAATCATTATAATATTCTTTTAACCTTGAATTACCTTATTCACCTTTAACCACGGTAAATAAAACTCAAAAGTTACTATTCATAAAAAATTATTTTCATCTTAATGAACCACATTTTACTTATTGATAACAACCATGTATGTTGGATTTTCTAAATTAAATTCATAGAAGTGGTAAAATTTCATTTAAATTAAAAAGTTAGTTTTTTAACTACCACTAAGTGGTTTCACTATTCATCAAAAATGGAAGTTTTTCAGAAAAAAACCAAAAATTCCGCCTAAGCTATATTTGATATTCTGAATTTGAAAATGATGTATATTTTTCCAAATTCAAAACATAGATGTGGCATTAATTAATTTTAAAAATTAATTCCCGTTGTTAAAACAAATAGCGTGTTTTTATGAAACAATAACTATCAAAAGATTGATACTTTTTTAAGTTCAATTTCAAAGTGAAATTATTTCCGATGACCAACATTGTATTAAATAGTAAAAATATATTTTAATTTCACTTTAAAACCAATTAAAAAGATAATATAACCATATAAATAAATTAGATTTAAAGGCACCTTTGAATTAAAATACAGTATTTTTCAATATTCATTAAAAAATGAACTTTATCTGAAAAATACCATCAAATTACCCAAAGTAAAATTTGATATCCCAAATCTCAAGAAGAATTTTATTTGGTCAAATAGAACATATAAAAATGACCAAAAACATATTTAAAGAGGGTTCTCCATTAAAAGTCAGTAAATCAACCTTTTAATCTAAATTATGCTTAAAATTAGATTCATTCACATTTTAAGCCTCTAAATTTTTATTGGATAAATGTAAATACATTTAAAAAACATTTATAATCATATTTTAGTTACTTTAGTTAATTACAGTCAATAAAACGGCTAAGAGTTAACTACCATTTAAAATAATAATATTATATTATTAGTGTGCAACGTAAGATTCTAAAGAAACTCGTTGTTGCGTATCGGGTACGCTATCAAACATAGAAACCCCTTTAAAGTAAAATTAATTTTTAATTCACAAATATTAATAAATATGAAATATGTCATATTCTTTATTTACCTGGGATGTTACACTTTATGACACCAATACGATGTAGAAATGACTCAATCATTTATAAAATATTTTACATGGACTAAAATGTATTTCATAAGTAAAATAATATATTTAAAAACAATAAACATAATTTTCATATATATATAGATTAATTTCACTATTCAAAATTTTTAAATATTATAATAAAAAATAATATATAAATTTTCACATTGAATTAAATATACTAATGATACCATATAATTTTGGAACTCTTGAAATGTTGATAAAAAATGAATTTTCTATTCAAATACTATTATTAGACCCAAGAATTTATACAATTCATAATCTTGAGAAAAAATAATGAATTAATTAATATTTTATTCATAAACACCCATCTCCTTCACTTATAAATACACCAATACAACCATTTATTCTTTCTTCAAAACATTCTACCATCAAAATTTATTCAAAATTTCTTCTTCTAATATGCTTACTATGTTTTGGAATTTTTGGTCTAATTAAAACTTCAATACACATTATTCAACAACAATAAACAAATGCTTTATCATAGAAAATATTACACAAATAAAAATTTATTATCTCTTCATAATGGTACAACACATAGTAAAACAAAGTAATAAATTCAAAATAATAGTTAGAACTAGTGTGAAAAAAATAGATAACAATGTAAGGAAACTCCACAATATTGAACTCTAGGATATCATACTATACAAATAACAATAGATATATAAGTAACATTTCTATTATAAAGAAAATAATAAGAAATCACATAAAAATAGTATAAAAAGAATGATAAGGATATGAATGATTTTAGGATGTTATAATGAAGTGTATATATAAAGCTTAATTTGAACATTGAAATCTGACCATTGGAATATGGTTGTTGGAATCTGGTTGTTGGGAATCCGACCATTGTAAAAGTAATAAAAAAGTTGTTCATGTACTTTTCCTAAGAAATGAATAAATTAATTTGATAAAATTATAATTTATCATTGATAAAATTTCATAATAAAAAATTAATAGTAATATAATTACACACATATGATAGAGAATTAAATTTAGATTTACAAGGATAATGAGTTTTAAAAAAAATTATCATCAAGTGATTAATTTTGAAATATTAAACAAGATTTTATTGAAAATTAAAATACCCATGAATAAAAAAATATTTTTATAATAATGAAATTTATATATTATATATAAAAATTAAAATTATATACCTGTTAATTTTTTATAATTTTCTATGATAATTGAATTTTTTAGTAAATCGTAAAATATAGTAAGCATATATGATAAGTATTATCATATAATTATGATGTAAAAATGATATAATATTTAATATAACTGAATACATGATCAAAATTAATTTTTTTAATATAATTTATTTTAATGTTTTAAAATTATTTTCCAAATATATTAATAATATTCCAAATTCTAAAATAAAAATTGATAATTTGAAAATAATAATTTATAGAAAATTATATGTTCATGGAAAAACTAATATAAAATAATGAAGATTGGTTATAAAACATTATAATGTAAATAAATTATAAAATTAAAAAAAAGAACTAAAATAATTTTTCATCCTGTGGGTTTTCATTTTCCAAATCCTGTATTTTGAAGGGAAATGTTTAGAACTTAATAAACAATTCTCCCTCATTTACTAAAAATACCCACCCATCCATCCATTTTTCTTCACTATAGAAATTATTTATCATGCTTCTCTACTCAATTTCCCTTTCATGAATGTCTCCATGGATTTTATAAGATTATAAGTTTTTTTCATGTTTTAAGAAGCTACAATTCATGGTAAGGGTTTTAAATAATCTTTTTTACATTTCAATTGTATTACTTTGATTATATTTTCATTTAAAATTATTCTTTATTACTATCATTATTGTAATTAAACCATATTATAATCCATATTATATATCATTAATGATAGATTAATTATTTCTTAAATTTATATTCTTTTCATAAGTAATTATTATGACAATGTAATGGTCTCTAATCTCTTCTAATCCTTTATTTGTGTCATCATCTCCTATTCATTTTCATTTTAATGTGAAATGTTTTCATAATTTGTTGTTATAAATTATGATTAATATCATAAATGATATGTCATAGTTCCTTATCATTATAATACCTTAATATGTCCTTATAATAATTAAACATATGTAGATACCAAAGGTATAATAAATATAAATATAGGAAAAGATTCCAAATTTTAGTAAAGTAATGTCTGTGCAATTTTCTATTAAAGAAATTCAGTTTTAGATACTAGAATTAGATATAGGATCAAGATTGGATGAACATAAGGATAATATCATTGAAAATATTGGTTGGGTATTAACCTTATCTTCACTCTATGCATAAAAAATGGCCCTAACTATAAAACTGGTTTGATACTCCCAGTGGATATTCATTGGTTAACTCACAATCTCCTTATGAACCATAATAAATGATTTGAAAATATTGTTTCAGTTTTCAAATAAATTCTCAATTTATGTATTTAATATAACTGAGAGATGTACCTGAACCAAAACTTTGGATCTTATGGCTATTTTTTATCATTTCTTTAGTCTCAAACTATTGTTAACTATTGAACTCAATTATTGTATCCTATTAATAACACTACACCATGAAAAGTACCCTTAACTGATACCATGTTATCATTTCATTTATAATGATAATATCAATTATGTTGTGAAAAACAAATGGTTTCTAAGTTGATTTTGGGATATTCACCAATATAGACATATTGTTCCATTGAATGTTTAAATTTTGATATTCCACATTTCATATATTTCTAAATCCACAACTATTGATTACGTATCTATGATATGTATGAGGTTCCTTAATGAATATTATGATATGTATTATTTATTTATTATCTTTATATGATGGATTCAATTTACTCATTATTTGATATACAGGGACTGAGATTATATATCCCCTCGATGCATTGGTAGGTCTCATGAGACAAATTAGCATGGGTATCTATTGTAATCCTTCCCAATTTCTGTATTATGTATTAGAATGATTCCTTGACTATAGGTTTGTGTTGAATATCCTTGATAGTATACTTATGTATAATATATTTCATTGTTTATGATCCCATACAGAGCATATGAGAACACCCCATTATATATTTGTTTTATTTACCCATGAAATAGTTATGATTAAATGCCTATAAAATTTGGATTTAAAATGAGAAATAACAAATTTTAAAGTTTCAATTAAAGTAACTTGTGTTTTTACCTTAATATAATATTAATTTATATATCTATATTTATAATACTATTAAACTGTTGGATCTTATACATTGTGTTGTGTGTGTTCTTTACGATTATACTAAAATAATCACTAACTCTGAGTTATTGCGGTTGGGGTATTCTAGTTGGTATCAGAGAATGTTTGGCAGAAATATTGGGAAATAGATTTAGAAGGGTATAGTTTGAGAACATAACTACATAACAACCCATTTAGATATTCTATATATATTTTCATATTACATGACATGCATTTATATTAAATTCATTGTAATTATATATTATATTTGATAATTCATAGTGAAATCATGAAATAATTCAATATCATCTATTATCAATAAATGATGCCTAATATATGGAATTGAAATCATGTTAACACCTATAATTAAGGTAAATATTTACATTCTTATCAAATCAATGATGTTAGAGTAAGAGCTATGTAAATTATGAATATATCAGGGAAGATAACTCTTGTTATTCAATATAAGCATACATGCATGGAACAACAGATTGTAACTTATCATTGTGTGAAAATTTTGGATCACTTATTGTAGAGAAAAATTATATATTTCAATGAAACCAAAAATACATTATTATAACATCAGCGGATCAATTCATTAGAAAATATATTTCTTTCTTTGGGATTTAGTGAATCAGATATGTTTATCATGGTTGTATATCTTTTAAGGTGTGTTTTTTTCCTTGTTGGTCTTTCATTCAAAAAATCAATAAGTAAGAAGAGATAAAAAATCCATGGAGGGGAATTCACTGAATGTAATAATCCTAGATAAACAAATTTCATTGGGATTAAAGATCTATCATGTATATTAAATTCTAGAATTTAAGACAAAGGGAGGATGAATTTGTAGCTAAGCATAAAGCTAACATTTCAAGGATAGTGATACTTGATGTAGATTTTGTATGTAATAATTAAATTAATATTGATTTCTTCTTTGATGGATTGAATACATGTCTTATAAGGGAAATAAACATTTTAATATTTTCATCTTATGAGGATATAAGGACTATTTACATCATGATTTATATGGGGTTCTATAATTATTCTTCTTTCAAAGGGATGCAACATAATAATATTAATGTTGAACTCATTATTAAAAAAAATTATAAAGCATAAGAAAGGATGGGTCTAATTTCCATCATGTAATAGAAGTGGGAAGAAACGCCTCAAGGATTTATTAATATAAATTTTACTTTTTTACACGTTTGGATATAAGGGATATAAAGCTCCGAAGTGAAAGGGAAACAAAGAAGACACAAATGTTAAATGATTTGACTAAAATGAGATGGGTTAAAATTCAAATCAATGCCACAATCATTAAGGTAATATAACCAAGAAGAGTCTAAGGGATAAAGATCAGGCTTATGAAATTTTAAAAGTATAATTTGAGGTCTCAAATGATGTTATAAAATGTACGTTGATCGTAAACTCCAAGTTAGCTAACACATTTTTTGATTATGGATCTCTACATTCAGTCACATATTTCATGTTTTATATGGACATTTAATTATACCATGAATCAATAAGGAAATGTTTTTTAGTAAAATATTCTTGTTTAAATATTATATAAACAAAATTATATGTATATTAATATTAAAATTCATGGAATGTATTTAGTTTCAAAATTTATGGGTAATTTTATTAGGTGATGTTGATATAATCCTTAGGTCATATTTTATCTATAAGTATAATGAAATAATTTATTTTCATGAGAAGTTGATAACAATATATAAATGTAGAATATAATCCCTTGATCATAGAGGATAGACTTCATTGCATTGGTCATGGTTAGAACCACCTTCAGTGGCTCATCTTAATGAACTTCTTAGAGAGTATGAATTATTGAATGAGAAGAATAACCTAAAAATAGAGGATGTATCAATTGTGAGGGATTATATTGATTTATTTTATAATTAAATATCTTTATATCCACCTAACCATGATTTTTAGTTATCTAATAGACATATCCCTAAGGAAAACCTCGTATTTAATCATCTAATTGAATATCTTTAGTAAAATTTTTGATATTAAAGAAATCTTCACAAGAGGTGTATGAAAAGAGATTCATACACCATGGTGTTTCACCTTGGGGTGAACCAATATTATTTATAAAAAGGAAGGATTGGTTTATGAGGTTATCATCAATTATAAAGAAGTCAATTTGATTAAAATAAATAAAAAGTATCTATTACCTCTCATTGATGATATATTTGATTGACATTAAAAATCAAAATACTTCTCAATGTTTAATCACTTTTTTAGTGATCAATAATTAAAATTTATTAAGGATGATATACTAGAGAAATATTTTTACAAAAGGTATATACATTATTCTTTCATAGTAATATCAAGTTAAAAAATGTTCCTCATATTTTTCAGGACCTAATAAATAATGTATGCAAGGATTATATTGATAATTTTTTTATAGATTATATTCTGATATAATCTAACCATTATGAAGATAATGGAGTCTTTTTCAACATTTCCTTATATATTATAATGGATAAGGATATATATGTGAAATTCATTAAGTGTGAATTATTTCTTTACAGATTTTATTTTCATGGTATGTTGTCTCTAAGAATAGAATATCTGATGACCATGTAAATAAAATGGTAGTTAAATAATGGTTCATTATAATAAATATATCTAAGATACATAGTTTCTTTCACATGGATGGTTATTATATGTGACTTTTTGAAAATGTTATATATTATCTAACTAATCAACCAAGTTGACATATAAGGGGGTTAAATTCACATGGCCTAGGGAGTATGAAGAAATCCTTGTGGAATTAATGAAAGGATTAATCATTACACTCGTATTGACCATAACATTTCGAAAGGAAATATTTTCAACATATTGTAATGCATAAAACAAAGGAGTACGGTGTTCCCTATTTCAAAATGATATATTTATTTCTAACATATCATGTCAATTCAATATACATGAAAAAAACTCTATAATTCATGATCTTGGTATATGAGTTGTAATCTTCATATTGATAACATAGAGGCACTATATTTACAGTTAATGATGTGACATATATATATATATATCAAAATAGTTTTAAATATATATTCATGTAGAAGGGGATCAACTTGAGATAGACGCTATAGTGAAAACTATTCACGGACAATGACTACTTGATACACTACCAATATTGGAAGTAAAACAAGGATAAATATTCATTGAGTTTGAAGGATCACAGTGTTATATATTTTATGGGGATGTAAAATGATCCAATGATCGTAGATTTTTTAAATTTTTTAAAGGAAATTACTAACCAAAGGGAAGTATCATTATTTTTCCAAGAAATTTTGAAACAAACTTTACCAAAGAAGATAAAGTGGTATCAATAAGATGACAAGGTTAAATAAAAAAAGAAAATACATAGAAAATTGTAGATTGATAAACTTCATCTATTAAGATGGTATGTAGATGTCTTGAAATAGGTTATATATACCATTATTTCATTAGATAAATTGGGAATTTCGTGATTAGTCTCTTAAATCAAACATACTTCTACACCCATGTAGTTCCAAGATGTATAAGGATCCTAGACATCACTTTTGGTGGGATAACATGGAGAAAGAATTTGTTGACTATGTTTCAAGATGCTTTATATGATAACTTTAAATAATGAAAGAAAAATTCAAAAGGATATCATTAAACTATTTTATATACCAATGTTGTAGTGGGATAATAGCACATTGTAATTTTTACTAGTCTGCCTATGTCAAATAATATGAATGATATTGTATTTGTCATTATGGATCAACTCAAAAAGTCTTCTCATTTCATAGAAATAAAAGGTGACCTTTCCAATGAACATAATTCTTGGATTTATAAATGTTAAGTTATTATTTTTTATGGTAAATAATTATCAATTCTATCAAATTATAACCCTTGATTAACATAAATATTTTGGGGTATTCTTCAAAAGGCTTTGAGCACCAATATACATTTGATAACCATGTGTCGTACTCAAACTGATTGACAATTTTAAAGTTATGTACAAACCTTAAAGGAAATGTTTTGGTCATTCTCACTTTACTTCCAAGTAACATGGGACCAATACATACCTTTGGTATAATTTTCATATGAAAACTACTTCTATTCAAGCTTATAAATGGTATTGTATGAGGCCTTGTCTGGGAAAACATTTCAAACTATAACCTATGAGGATTATGTTCAGTAAAGGATGCTAGTAGGTATTGAACTTGTTTAGGGTATAAATAGGAATGTAAAAACTGTCTAGTATCACATAGAGATAGCTTATAGTAGACAAATAATTTAGGATTATAATCATATTATGCATAATGGATTTCATGTTCTAGATAATTTTTTCATGAAATTAATAGTTTTGAAGGGTATTATAAGGTTTAGTAAGAAGTGGGAGATAAATATAAGGTATATTAGGCCTTTTTAGATTTTGGAGTGAATTGAAGTTGTGGATTATCATTTGGATTTTGCAACCACCCTCTCCAAATTACATGGTATCTTCGATGTTTTGATGTTTAAGAAGAACATTCCATACCAAATTTATGTAATCACTATCTATGAGATTGTTATAAACCTGATCTATAATATAATGAAGATTTGGTACAGATTTTTAACATTAGAGAGAAAGGGTTAAGGAATCCTATAACTCAACCGGTGAAAGTACTTTATAGGAATCTACATGGGAGCTTGAGGAACCAATGATGAAGAATTGCCCACATTTTTATGGATTTATATTAACACATTCAAGGATAAAATTATTTAAGGGGGATAATGTAGTACGTAAGAATCATTTGTAATAACTAAATACTTCATCACAAAAAAAAATATTTCACAAATCACATTCTATTTCATCATAATGGAATAACATATAATAAAATATAAATCATGAAAATTAAATTTACAATAAGGGTAGAGACTAGTATTAAAAACACATAGCACTATAAGGGATAACCGCAATATTGAAGCATGCGGTATCATACTCTAAAAAATGAAAAATATTTAATACACATTTATATGATAAATAAAACAATAACAAATAGATTATACATGGTATAAGAACCGATAAAAGGATATGAATGTGATCTAGATGTTATAATAAAGTGTATATATAAATATTATTATAATAATTGGAATATAATAGTTAGAATCTTAATCCTTGGAATTTGACTGCTATAATAGTAATACAACAGTCATTAATGGAAGTGTCCAATAAAATAAATGAATTAATTTTATAATAATTAATTAATAATTATTAAATTTATATCATAATAAAATAATAGTACTATAATTACACACATAAGAATTATAACAACCCTTACCCAAATAAAACAGAGCCTATGGTCATTTTCTTACATTAGCATGGATATAAGGGTTAAAATCATGATGGGCCAATTTATTTAGTTGTCTTGGAGAGCCAGATACATATAAGATACAGATTTAACAATGGTAATGAAATATAAAACTCTCCAAAATAAAATTCTTAGCATCCTTGAAATTAGTTCAAATAATTCATCTTCATATCAAATGACGGAAACAAAATAAGGGTGTGATCAACTTTTCAGTAAGGGTTACATATAGTTGAACCTTCCATAAATAAATAATTAATAATTAGTATGTAAATTTAAATTACATAAAACTCATTATTTTTAATCCATATCAAGACTATCATGACTAGATAACACTTAATAAATATGAAATTATAAATAATAAAACACTCATTCCATTTAATAACTTGTGCACAAAATGTATCCATGTATAACATCAATGAAAAAATCTCATCAAGAATAAAAAAATAATTCTCAATGAAGCAAATGATTAATTTTGGATTTCATGATCTTAGACATCATTATATCTATACATTCAAGACCTTTCAAAATAAAGTTTAAAATTGTGGGTAAAACCCCATTTAATTTGGAAAATATATTGGTCTCACAAAATCTATCGATGCATTGAGGGGATATATAATCTCGGGCTCCACCCATCACTATATTTCCAAATAATTCTTCATATATATAACAGTTTGTTTGATTTATTAAAAATATTCCTTATCAAAAAATATATGTATTGAGTAAAGAATACATATTTCCAAATATTTCACTAGTTACTAAAAAATACTCAAAGTAAACATCATATATTCAAATGAAATAAGTTTTTTGAATTAATTATATCCATGATAAAAACGGTGTTAATATTTAATATAAATTTAACAAACAATGAAAATTATCACAATAAATTGATTATTTAGAGATAAAGTTACCAGTCACAAAATTAATCAAGAAATGAGAAGTGACCATATGTTCATTGGGAGTACAGGTTTTTGCAATAAAATCATAGATTTATTAAGAGTAAAGATAATTAAAATTTTATATTAAAATAATATTTAATTAAATAATTTTCTATGTAAAACCATTTTAAATTTATAAAATAAGCTACATTTTCTAAAAAATATATAGTGGTAGGGAATTCAATTATCTTTTATACATTAAAACATTACATTTATCTTTTTATTGAATATGAACCTTTAAAAAATTATAAATATTTCATTCAATGCCTTTTAAAAAATTAAAGAAAAAATAAAGATCCTTAATAATTCATTTGAGTAAATAAAATTACTTTTATAAAATAATTTTTAAAAACATAGAATTTAAAGAAAAATATATCTAATTTAAGACAAAATAAAATCGGTTTTTTGTTAAATTTTTTTTTCATGATTAAAATATGAAATAGAAATTTTTTTTGAAGAAAATATATTAACTCTTTAAATATCTGGTGGGTAAGAAAATTATTGGATATTATGAAGGATGAATTATGATATTCCTTCAATGAGAGTAAAATAAATTCCCAAAAAATTGAGATTGTAAAATTAATTCTATCCTCTTTGGAAACTTTCAAATTATAAACCCTTGAATCAATAAACATGAATTTATACATTAAAAATAATTAATAAATATTTATTCTTGTTAAATACAACAAATTTTTTTATATAAACCACATAAAAATTAACATGTGCATATTAAAAAATATGTCTTAATGGAATGTAAATAGAGATAAAATCCCTTACCTTGAACTTCGAATTAGTTCACCACAGTGTAACTTATAGTATAATGGATTCAACCAATTTATTAATTTATTCCAAACTAATATTTATAATTTTAATATCATATATTATCTTTTTATATCATTTTACCACCCATTCATTATCAATATCTTATTATTATTATTGTTTCGTGTGCTAATTCCCATGTTTTCTCATGCATGTTTTATCCTGCAAGTTCCAATTTTTTTCACATGGTATTAATACATCATCTAGAGAATTATATTAATGTATTTAATATAATATTAAATCAATTAGATACATTTTTATAACCATTCATAAAATTTGGAGATAGAAATTTAATAATATCACTTCATGGATACAATAGGTTGTACGTATACACGAGCGGTGATATCATTCCCTTAATGGGTGAAAGGGATAATAAGTGGATTATATATTAATTTTATAGAATTAGTAACATGAAATATGTGTCATATATATTCATTATTTTCATTATTACAACTATCAATGTGATTCATTGATGGGGAAAAATTACATCGATTCACACGTCTATAGTTCACCGTACATAGGTGATGGATTTATTTCCTATTTGATATAGAAGAATATTGATAAATATTATTTCATAACAATAATAACATCTCAGTATATTTTATATACTTTTTATATTATATTTGAAGTTTTAAAACATAATTTTAGGTGGTAAGAGAAAAAATAAAGATCTTCTTTAATGTTATTACCTTTTCTTAGATAAACCTCCTCAGGATCTCTTTTTGAAGACATTGGGGCTGTTCTTTTGGGATGAAAAAACATCTTTAATGTGTCCATGGATTTTCAAGAGAGAATTTTGTAGAGTTTTTATCCAAATTTTTTGATATATTTAAATAATTTATCGCAGAGAGTGGCATTTTATTATTGATGAGGAGTGGTATTTTTTTTAAAAACCCATAATTTTTCAGTAGTGGGATGTCACTCTCAACAAGGTAACTTATTTTTTAACATAGGAAATTAATAAATTAAGACATCAAAATAATTATTATTAGATAATTTGGACCTAATGATTCTATATATTAAATATAATTAATAAAATAAAAATTATCCTTATCTGAAAGATTAATTTTAATACAACCACATGTGACATGAAAAAACCTCACTTTAATCTTAACCACGTTAATTAATTTATAATGATTTTACTAATAATTATCACCAAAAAATTATTTTCACATAATTTACTATTATTAATTATTCAAATTAAAAATACGAAATCCATTTTATTCAATTAAATTCAGATAAGATTAAAATTTTAATTTATAAACATCCCTACAAACCATGTCTAGAAATTATTTTTTAATAAAAATTGTCTTTTAATTAAATTATTTAAAAATATAAATTATATTTTAAATGTATTTTGGTGTATTACTAGTTCAATTATATTAAAATTAATTTAATTTATGTAATTTTAATTTAACTATTATTTTTTATATTAAAATATTTTATACTTACAAGAATTATCTCTTCAGAAACCTGATCTTTAATCACTTATATTGGTATGGTTTAAATTTGGATTCTCTCACTTTAGTGAGTTGAAATCAGAAAAATAGATTTAGTATTTTTAATCATTATAAAATATATTATCTAATAAGTTCACTTAATTTATCATCATTAGTAATATTAAAAGAGGTAAAAACTAATTATTACAGTTTATGTAATAATTGATTTACCTGGGGTTAAACTAAGAATACTAGGGTTAAAATAATATGAAAAATTTACAACCCCAATTTGATGGAAATATATAAACCTTATAACTTTTAAGGTAATATAATGATCCAATTTTATGATTTTGGCATGATAAAAACATGTTTTTAAATAAATCTTTTCAAATATTCCATGTGTACCCTCTCCCCCACTTATAAAAGGACACCCCTTTCCTCCTATATTCACACTTTGAAAGCCATTTTTTTTATCCAATACATACCCAAATAAAATAATTAATCCCTTAACAAAATACTTTATCCATTTATTTATTAGAAATACAAACTTGGAAGAACTTGGTGCAAACCTAAAGAACTTATCCAAAGAAAAGGTAACATTCTTAAACAAGCATTTTTATTTTATTTCCTATTTAAACTCACTCAAATATTATTCATTAAATATAGTATAATAACACCAGTTTCTAACATATATTGAGATTTTATAATTTTATGTTCATGATGTATATTCATCTTCTCTTCCATCAAATGGGAAATGAAGTTGTTGATTGTGTGTATGGCATACTACCACCTCGGGTACCGATGTAACTCATTTTGAAAAAGGAATATAGAAATTGTATATAATTATGGATTTAATGTATATATAAAATATTTAAGATATTGTTATACTTATGAGATTATTATATCACATATAAATAATTACTTATCATTCCTTTTAAAATATGATAATGTCGCTCATTTGTATGGTAGACAACTACCCCAAGAAGCGTTGAAATTAATTTTTCACTTATGTTTTAAAAGGAATGTAATATGGTTAAATTTAATGAATATATGTGATATATATGAGATTATATATATTATTTACCATTAATATATCACCTTATCCCTAACGATTTCTCTCATTAATTAAATGTCAATGCCTCTCATGTGTGTGTGTACAGCCTACCGTCTCCATGAAGCGGTGTGATCCATTATCCATGTTAAATTATTGATAATGATTATAACATTGTATATAATAAAAAATTATATTTATTGAATAAAAATTATTCTATATATGATGTAACATTATATTATTTTGAATAACCGGAACATTTATGTCCTAACATGCATGAGAAAACAAGACAGTTATCACTAGAAAAAACAAAAATTATGAATGATTATTAACGAATAGGTGGTAAGATGTATTAAAAGAATAATATAAGATATTATAAATATTAATATGGTTTTGTATGTTTTAAAAAAATGTTTAAAACCAATATATAAGTGGATAATTTATATCCAACCAATACAAAATCATGAGGTAAGGGATTTCATCTCAATTTCTCTTCATTAAGGCGATGTTATAATGTTATCCACCTAAATTATTTTATATTGTTCTCATACATCCCATTATTCATGTAATATCATGAATACTATATAATTCATGGTATTATATGATTTAATTTGAATTATATTCACCTTATTATATTTTTATTGAAAATTTCCATGTGGTATGGAATTTCATAATTCAATTTCTTTTAAACAGGCTGTGTTAATTCATAATTGTATTTGACAATATAAGATTATGTTTTTAAATAATTTTGAATATATTAAATTTTATTTTTTCTTATTTTATGTGGATTTACATTTGATAAACATAATCTATTCATTGATTAATTTTCACTTCAACATTATGATCTTTGGAAGGGTTTATTTCTGAATTTCATTTTAATCAGGATTGTTTATACATGAATTTACATTGAATGAAATTGATTGATAATTGTATAATAATACCATTTAATATTTTTATACTCTATTTATTCATTATTTTTAGGTAATAGTAGCATATTCCAATATTTGGTACTTAAATGATTAAGAAAATGTTTTAGAATATGACTCTATTTCTCTCTTTGCTAGAAAATAAATTTTCTTCTAAAACCATGTTTTCTAATAATGTTTTCAATTTTTTTATTATTAAAATTTTTTATTAAATACATTTTCACCCTTTTTTAATTTTAAAAAAAATGAAATGAATATTTATTCCATTTTCCAAAAAAAAATCCAGTTTTGATTGTATACAAACTATAAAAAAAATAATTGTTTTAAGGTGTACGAAATATATAAAATTTCAAAAATAATTGACCAATAAATGTTATAAATTATCTTTTATATTTTTAAAATTATATTTTCAAGGAAAATTATTTAAAAAATATTTTGTTAACTTTTAGTTTAAAAAATTATTTTCAATGTTAGAAAATATTTTTCATCAAGAAATTTTTCAATAAAATTGTTATTGTATTTTGATTCATCAACAACATAAACCATTTTTGGTACATATGTTAAACTAGGGATATTTTTATTCATTCCATCATTTTTAATTCTTTATATGAATTTTTATTAGTTTGACCAGTGAAATTATTGACATTTTCTTTCTTGATTAATTTTTATGATCATTAAGTTTCCCTTGGAATATTCACTTTTTTTTCAACATTAGACATTGTGTTTCCCCAAAATATCTATAGTTTTTATAATTGATATATTTATTACATATTCTATATATCATTTATACATATAGTATTCTAATTTGAAAGTTATATGACTGGCTGGGAAAATTATTTTTTATATGTATTCCTTACTCAATATAGAAATTTTTTGATAAGGCATATTGATTCATGAATTAAATTAATTATTATATATTTAAATAATTATATGGACATGAAAATATAGGTCAGGCCCGAATATTGATATACCCTCTAAGCATCAGTCATCCCATGAGATGAATAATATAGTTAGCCTATGTTTAATTGGTTTTTGGTGTATACCTATACATATATCCTACAACTTCTTGTAAAAGGTCTTCATAGTAGATGTATCATGTTTCCTCAGATCATGAGATTAACTAATTAATAATTTCCTTCAAAAAGAATTCAATTATTATTATCCATGGTATTTCCATAATGGCATTATCTTTATATTAATTTAATTCATGATTAATTTATTAAATAGAATGTGTCATCAGGTATTTACCGTTAAATATTTATTATTCTTTATCTATTAATGATAGTAATGTTATTTAAATGGTATTTCTGTTCAGTTATTTAACTTTCCATATTGATTATTCCTTATTTATTCAATATAGTTAAGTTATTTTAATGGCATGGGTATTCAGTTATTTAACTTTCTATGTTAATTATTCTTTATCTATACATGATAGTCATGTTATTTCAATGAGATTTTTGTTCAGTTATTTACCTTTCCATATTGATTATTCCCTGTATATTGATGACAGTTATTTTTTCTAAATGGAATGTTTGACCAGTTATTTACCTTTCTAAATTTTTTATTCATTATCTAATAATGATATCTAATTTATTTAAATGGAATTTTTGTAAATTTATTTAATATTCTATGATGGTAATGATAATTGATTCATGATAACTTACACTTTATGTAACTCTTATTGATCATTTGATAATTCCATTATTTGTTTCTTTCCTAGAAATGTAGGAAGTTTACTATGAATGATATGCAATGATATTCGGTAGGGAATAATGATAATCATGAAAAAAAATTATGTTCCAATTTTTTTCAAATTCAATGTAAAATTCAAGTATATATCTAGTTTACAAAGACTGGTAAACTATTTGGTCCTTTAGGATATGTTTGTTGGTATCTTGTGTCAATTTAATCAAGCATACATTGGCTTCGGGTTATTGGGTTCAGGTTTTCTATAGTTGGTGTTAGAGGAATTATAGTAGAGTTCTTGGGAAATACATTTAGGTAAAAAATATTATAGAGCAAAACTATATGATATAAATTGAGGATTAATATATAATAACAACCCAATGTTTGGATAATTTAGAGATTATGTGGATTTTCATGGAAATACAACCACGTATTGATAGTGAAAGTGGAAATGGCTCTGGAAAAGATGTACCTAGGGGTAATAAATCTGAAAAAGGTATCATTAGGATTGAATTGAGCATTACATGGTGCAGAAAAAATGGGCCTTACATCACCTTTGGTTTGACACACCTGAGGGATATGCTTTGGATATATCATATTTTCATTAAAAAAATTATGAAGTATTTGAATTGATAATGAGTGTGAATGGCCTAAGTTAAACATATGGTGTCTTATATTTAATATAAGTTTTCATGATTTTGGCATCCTATAAAAGATTATATTTTTTCTACTTCAATTACTCTTTCTCACACAATATATTTTTGTTTTATTTAATTCCTAGAACTTAAAAGAATCATTTTAACATTTAATATAAAGTAAAATTTGGTGAGTATAATAAACCAAATAGGATTATCATTAGACTAAAATATTTCATGATTAGGCCTTTATAAGTTATCCCAAAATACGATTAACAATCTATAACTTAACCAACTCTCATACTCACTAAATAAGATAAGGATAGAGTTCACTAAGATCTTGAGTTATGGAGACCATGGAGGGGAGATTGCCCAATTTTCATTCATGTTAGAAAATTTTAAAGAGAGGCCAAGGAAAATGCCTCAAATAAATAGTAAAATGTATTATATTTGGAAAATAAGGGTATAACAAAATTAATTTTAGATGAAAAATAAATAGTATGATAAAAGGAAATAAATTTCATCCTAGGGATCTATTTTAGTTCAGTGTCTTCAATGTGGGGAATGTGGGAATTATCCCAGTTAATTGCCTCTTCTAAAGGTTAACCCCTTGAAAAAGTGAGAACTTGTGTTGAAATAACATGGTATATGTATTTATATATTGGGATTCTAAAATTATCTTGTGGAATTATTTTTACCAATGATATTTGGGTTATAAGAATCATGAAACATATAAGGATTGTGTAAAATTTTAGAATCATATGTGTATTTAATAACCTAAGGGTTGTGGATAAAATCATAGGTTTATGATTTTATGAGTAATCATAAATTCAAAGTCTTAAATACCCCTTTTGAAAATTTATTTGGTGGGAATATATCTTGATTAAGGATATTTTTAAAAAAATTATGGGAATACAATCCCTTAGTTTAGTATTTAAAAAAATTATTTAAGGAATAATTTGATTATTTTTTATGAACATAAGAATAAAATTATTGGATACCTTTAGGTTTTATGTTATCTTTTATGTTTGTAGTAATTATTGGTAATCATAATTTGGAACATTATAATATCTATATTAATATCATTTTGAAAAAAGGACAATCACTTGAATTTAGTGAAGGTAATGGCGCTATAACCCATAACTCAAGGGAGACAAGGGTGTTGTTTCGACCACTAGCCTATGTGATGGCTTGGTAAATATATCATTGTTTTTACTTATATGTTTTGATTGATAAATATTAATGTTGAACCAGTGTTTTTACTCTTTAGGTTTAGATATTAATGTATTATATTGGATAACTTGTGTTGTAAGATTCAAACCCTTAGATGAAGTGTGTCGTGGAATAAATTTTTTTATAGAATGTCCCCAGTGAGTGTGATAGATCTTGGGGGTATTCTGGGTGTTCAGGGAATGGGAAAGAGGAAAAATGGGCCAGTATATGTTTAGAGAACCATTGGATCATAGTTAGTAGAAAATGTTCACCATAACCATACAACCTACTGAAGGGGTTAATGGTGTAGGAGACAATGCGGGTGGCCCATAAGAACAAATGGATCGAGATCCCTCATGGAAAGTGGTGTGTTCATGGTCACCACTTGGTTTTTCAAATTGTGAAATTGGAAAGGAAAACTATGAAGCATGGTTTCCTCATGGATGGTGGGATCTTCATGGTTGGGTAAACCATGCATCCAAACTATTTGCCACATAAAAAGTCAATTTTTACCATTTTTTCCACCCATGACTATTTATTTATTCCTTAATTTTTTTACACCATTTGACTCCCTACAGTAAGGGTGAATAACTAAGAGATCCTCCCTCATCCATGGGTGTTCATTCTTCAATTATTGGGCATTTGGTGTGTTGTTTATTGTGAATTGAATCTCCAAGTAATTATTTACCACTATTTAATTCCATTATATAGAATAATCTTCGTGTTTTTGTCCTCTCCTCCTGAATATCCAAACACCTATTTTCCATGGTGTTCTTCAACATGGTGTTTAAGGTCATTTTAGCTCGAATCAAGGGTCATGATTGGATGAGCGGTTATCTATGAGCATGAGGTAGGTGGTCTTAAATATTTTTCACATAGTCTTGATATGTTATATGTGTATTTAGCTATTGTAATTAGTTTCCTTGAAATGTTTATATTTATTTGGTTAAAGATAGTAATTTGGACCTTAGATTGTAGTGTGATACCATTCAAGGTCCCATTAGGTTTATTGATGATGTGAGACTGAGCATAGGACTACCTGTGGTGTATTCCAAACCCTTGAAAAATATAGAATGAGTATGGAAACATCATTTTAGTGTAATTATGAAGGTGAGTGAGTTTTAATTATTAATTTTTAGTGTGGGATTTGGTTTGAGGGGTAATGGAAATGTTTTATTAGATATTTTTTGAAATGACTAAGAGGATTTGAAATGGTTTAAATGAATTTATTTATATTATGATCTATTTAGGGTTTTCAATGATGTAATATGATGTTTTGAAAGTGGGTAATGTTTTAAAAAGAGTAGTTTACCTCAAGGGATTTGAAAAATGGGTTTTCCTATTTTATTTCAAGTGATGGTTTGAAATGGGGGCGTGGTTCCGTTTATTGTAAAAATTATAAATGACTATTTTAAATGGTTGGAAATTGATATTAAGTACGGGGGAAGTGCTTTAGTTTATCCAAAAGGTAGAGATGTGTTTTAAAGGGAAGCATCAAGATGATTTTAAATGAGTATTTTGATATGTTTTTAAGTAGTGATTTGGTTTTAAAGGTCCTTTGGGACTATATAAATTTGAATGATATATAGGTAAATGTGATAAATGGTTAATTAAGTATGTATATGTTTAATTTTTATGATTTGGGTATTATATCGATGATCTACTCCCACTGGTAATTCTAGACTAATCCTCTAGGCCCCACCGATGTATTGTTCGAGTTTGATTATCAGATGGAGAATTTATGCTTCTACTGTAGGAAATAAAGCTCCCCAATTTCAGGCCAAGATAGACTAATGATCTAGTCCCACTAATATTTTCCAAGTTTATGATGTCTAACTAAGGCTCTATTATCCAATAGTTATCATGGGTTAGGATATAGGACTATGGATCTATGCTCCCAAACATATAGACATGTCTTGATCGCCGAACTCAGGATCTGGGGTATGCTGATAAATTGTTGGTTTGTAAATTATACTTAATGAAAAAAAAAGATCTTTTAACCCCATTTTATAAGGTAGATTTATCTTACAATAATACTAGAGAATGTTTTATTAATTGGTCAATACTATGGATCCTAGAAGATAAGAGTGTATAATTAACAACTATATAGATATGAAGCATGATTTGTTTCATTTCCATGCTTATTTATTATACATTTATTACCATTATACACTATTGTGTAGAGTGATTATTCATTCAGACACTATTGGTGGGGGGAAATTGAGTTATACTCACACCATTCCCAGATCTCTATTTGACTTCATTACTTGAGAATATGATACTTGTTTTCTAGCACAGGTTTAGGACAAGGACAAAGTAATAGGTTTGTGCATTGGATGATGGGTTGGATCATGGGATGTTAGGATTGGGTTGTGAATCCGGATTGTGTTTGGGTTCTTTTATGGTTTCTATATTTTTTACATTGTCGTATGACATCCATAAAAGTAGTGTATTTTTTATATTGTTATAGGATGTGTTACTTGGTTACTTATTAATTATAGTTGCATGTTTTCCATTAATTATTCATGTTGGTTATTAATTTTATTGATGTTACTTATATAGTGGCTTAATGATGATATGTGGGTATAGTATCCCCATGATTTTCATTGAACTCACACTACTATTCATCAACTTTTAGCATATGGGGAGGCACACCTAAGGTCATGCAGTGCATCATCTCAGGGCACCTGTTGTGGATCTTGGGTTGGGATGTTACAAAGTGGTATTAGAGTTGGAGTCTTTGTATTATTATTTGGGAATGGTAGATAGGATACTAAGATCTTGGGATGGAGATCATTCCTGGGTTCATGCATCCCCACATACGAGGGAAATTCTAGTTTTCCCAGTTTGAGAATTGATGTTTTATTTTTTTCATTTATAGTTGGTTGATATTTCCACCTCAAGTAGTGCACTTTCATGTGATGATACTAATTTATGAAATTTAATCTCTATGGAAATTATGGAAATATGGGGTGTCTATATTCATGAATCAAACTTGGTACATAGGATTGGTAGGTCATATGTATGTTTCCTATGATTGATAGTTCCCTAAAATTCAAATTCTGGTAGTGTACCTAATTTCTATGGTTTATACATGTTGATATTTCAATGAAATGTTTATTATTGATAATATTTTGAAATATGAAGTTTAATAAAGCTATGTATTTTTAATTTTTGGGTAATAAAATGGTTTTCAAATAATATAAATCCTTAGGTTTTAGAAAATTTAATGTTTTGAAATTTGAATTCACTAGTTTTTAAAATGGGGAAGTTAATTATAGGGGACTAAGAAATGAGTTAACCATGAGATATAGAAAATGAGTATTATTTTTTTATATGTCCCCTTGTATAGGTGTTTTGGTCTTAATAATTGTCTAGGTTGATACCATGATTATGGGTTGTGAGGCTTGTTTCATTTTGATGTGGGGTTAACGGGTTGTTCTTATTATAGATTTGGTAGGGTTGTGACCTTAATGTTGTGCTGATAATATAGATGTGGTGACCCTTGTGGGTTGATACGTTGCAAGTTATGTTTCTTACGCTAGAGTTTGGGTTTGGTATATAGTGATGATAGGTAGGTGTGACTATATTTTGTGTAGGTACTAGAGTGAATGGTCATTTGGTGCATTAGATATAGTGTTTTGGATTGGGGTAGGAGTACTGCCTGTGAGCGACGACGTGCTTGAGGATTGAACCGTCTAAATTAGGGAAATAGTTAGTGGCCTTTGCTAGGTGTGACTCTTATTGAGGGAGTTAATATATTTTGATCTTCAAGGATTCACTATGAGATTGTTCAGCTGGTTTTCTGATGCTTTTGGGTGCAGATAGAATACATGGATTTTTGGAATTTGATAGTGGTAGACATAGGGTGTAGCCTGCTAAATGTTTGGACAAATTGCAAGAGTGGGAAATTGAATGGTTTTATAGATGTGACTTGTGTTTTGGTCATGCACTGATGGTTTAGGTAATCGACAGTAGTCTCATGTATGATTTTCTGAGTTTGGTAGGTACTTATGATTTGAGTCATGGTTGGATTCTACAGATATAAGAATCAATTCATGTTGATGCTATTGAGTATTGATAAAAGGCATGACCATGCCTCAATTTCATTCTAATAGAAGCACCTGAGTGCTTATTTTCTGTTGTAAGGGTAGTTTTGACGTGAATTATCATTTGGAAGCCAAGTTATGTGGATTTTTTTGTGTTTTATTTGGGAATAAATATTTATTTTGGGTGGAAAATACAATAGATACAAAAGCATGGATACACACATTTTTTATGGAGGTCAATGTTGGGGTGATAGGTGGTCACATTGTTGGGAATTTTTGTATGAATGGTAGGGTTGTTGTATAATAACATTGAGAATTTCTCGATTCCAATGATTTTGATAGACCATGATGCATGGTTAGTTGTATAAGTGTGTGTTGGGACTATTTCTAATGGTATATGGATCGTGTGGTCTAGAGTCGGCTTCAGTGTGTGGTTGTAAGTAATCATGAGGCCTTGATGGATCTAATGAGGTCCATATGTGGGAACATATTGGGAAGGCTCGATTCCATTTGGGAAGGTTTAATAGGTTGATCGGGATAAGCGCATGTTATTTTTTTTAAACCAATGTGGGAAGCATGGTTGTGAGAGATATTTTTTGGTTTTTGATCAGTGTGATGAATTATTGTGTTTCTATTTTGAATCACTAGGGTCGTTTTGTAAGATCTCGAGTAGGGTAATGTCAATAGTTCCGAAATGAATTTTGGGTCATGGCTACTTGGTATAGGATCGTGAAGAAGTGGAAAATTTTGGTTGGAAATCTCACTTGAGAGGTGGTAGTCGAGTACAGATGATATTCTTATAGGAGAGGTATCCTAAGACTTTTGGCAGGGTAGGTTTTCCCTATAGTCGAGGTGACATTGAGAATACATGGCTTGTAATAGTAATCATCGATGACATCTTAGCATACTACTAGTTAGTGACAATCATTCCTAATATCATAACATTGTTCTTGGTGCACTGAGAGAGATATATCTTTATTCCTAGACACCTAAATTTTTTGTGGTATAATATGGGGAATCATAGAGGTTATACCGATGGAGCAGTGTATGTAGAGAAAGATGGGGTACACCATTGAGCGGTTATGAGTGATGTTCTCGAGATGGATTATTTATCAACTAATGCCTTGAGTTCCATTCTGGGAATCCATGAATGGGTTGTATTTGATGATGTTTTCATGTTCTATTAGAATCTATGTAGTCATGTACATGTTTTGGGGTTCATATTTTGATCAAATCATGAGTCATGGTGGTCTGAATTTCTTGAGGAAGGTGTTGAAAATGACACTCCTAATTTTGGGAGAAATGTGTTAGTAATGTAAGTGTAGAAAATACCATGGAGTGTATATAGTGGCATTGGGGTTACAATGAAATACCTATGAGTTACAAATTTTGGTTCCTTTGGAATTCCAGGTGATCCATGTATGTGGTGGTTGATTGGTTCGAGAATAGCCCTTTAGATCAGGTTAGTTTTAAAATCCTTCTAGTGTGTTTATGTCCAAGAGGTTTAGTAGGTGTTTTAGACTACGGTGATGGTTTTGGACATAGTGGATACCATTACACTATTTTATTTACCAGAATTCAGGGATAGACTCTATTAGGTACATTTTATGATAGTGATATTCTTTTAGATAGATGGAACCATGGATTGGTGAAGTGTTAACATGCCAATAAAGGGATTTAGGCATTTCTAGATGAGATTCTCTAGAGGAAGTGTGTCCAATAAGGGTGGTTTTTATGTAATGGATGGATTCTAAATATGGATTGAGTTATTTTGGATGTTTACGAATGGTGAGTTTAAAAATGCAACAGGTATGTTTTGGATGCTTGAGTTGAGGTTCTGGTGGTCCTTTTCGATATTGGAAGTTTCCAAATCCTAAAGATAGTGGTAGTAAGATAAAGTGGTAGTAAGATAAAGTATATGGTGGGGGAACCAGAATTCGGGGATAGACTCTAGTAGGTACATTTTATGATAGTGATATTCTTTTAGATAGATGGAACCATGGATTGGTGAATTGTTAACATGCCAATAAAGTAGTAGTAAGATAAATTATATGGTTGGGGGAACCATATCAAGAAAGTGGTATATTGATTATGTGATTGGTTTTTTGGGGTGTTTGGACTCAGGTAATATCCATATTGGTGTTTATGTTTTGGTGATGGGCACTGGCGGAGGTTTGGACCGGTTGAGTACCTTTAGATGAAGGTTATGCTTGGGTTGTGCTTCGGATATTTGGATATGGAATGAAGTCATGGGCCATGAGTTTTGGACTAACGTAGGTTTGGTGGAATTTGGTTGATACCCCATGTGTTAATTTAGGTGACACCGAGCTTAGGTCACCATTAGAACTATGAATGATAGGGTAAGTTAGCACAAAGTGATTTAGGCCATGAGTTATGTTGAAAAATCAGACCAATAGAGTGTCAATTATCTCTTCAATGGTGGTATGATGATATGTAATACATTTTATTATGTTGTGATTGAGTAAGTGTTTCCTTGGATTCTCTATGTGGTTCTTGTGGTAGATGTCACTTTTGATATTGATGTGTACTTTGAGGAGCTTCGGGTTCACTATTATGGATCACAATTGGACGACTCTTTAGATAGGACTGTTTTATTGGTCCAACTGTAGTGAAAACATGGATATTTTTAGGAGGAAACATGATATTTGGATGATAATAGGTCGTCCCCATTTCTTAACATTTTTTTGATGACTTAGTGATTCTTGGGAATGCATCTTAAGGATGATATGTTATAATTTATGTAGATTATAATATCCTGACCCTGAGATGAGGTATTTCATGGATTAAAATTTTGGTTTATGGAATGTCTCTAGTGTGTATAAAAGGTCTAATGGTTTTTCTAAGGGTTTGGGACATGAAAAATAGGTAAAATGGACCAATATATACTAAGAGAATAGTTAGAGCATAGTTAATATAAATTGTGTGCCATAATCATTCATCCTTCTGAAGGTGGGTGTACGGTTTCAAAAAAATAATGGTTATACTAGGAATTCATGTCTCTTGAGAACCCACATTGATAGCGGTGAGTGCATAGCCACTATATTATTTTTGAAACTGTGATGGTGGAAATTGAAACCATGTGTCTCAGTTTTCTCTTAGATGGGGGGGAACCAGAAAGTTAGGGCAGAGTATGAAAAACTATGAACCAATTAAAAAGTGTATTTTTTCCATTTTTTCTCCTAACCCTATTTATTTATTCCCTAAATTTTCACCCCATTGGACCTCCTATAGAAAAGGAGATAAACCAGGAGCCCCTCCCTCCTCCATGGTTGTCTCTCCTTCGATTCATGGGTGTTTGGAGTACCTTTGGTTGTGAATAGAAGATCTAAGAAAGTATTTTACTTAGTTTCCTTTTATTTTTTGGAAGAATATTTTTGTGTTGTTTCTTATCTATCCAATGCTATAAACCCTTGTTTTATAGTGTGTTCTTTATCTTGGTATTTGAGATCATTTAACTTGAATAAATGTTCACAATTGGATGAGTGGTTTTCTATGATTCTGAGGTAGGTTGTCTTAATTATTTTTCACATAGTCTTGATGTGTTATATGTGTATGTAGTTGTGATAATTCATTTTTTTCTCTATTTTAATTTCTTTAAAAAATTAAAGTATTTTTTGCCTCATATTGAGTTGTGGGACCTTTCACATACCTCTTTGAGTTTGTTGATGATGTGAGATTGAACCTAGGGCTTCCTGTGGAGTATGAAAACCCCTTGAAAATAGAAAAATGGGTTTATAATTGTTGGTTAAGGGTAATTATAATGGTGAGTGGGTTGTAATTGTTAATTTGTGTGTGGGATTTAGGTTTAGGGTTAATGGAAATTATTTGTGCTAGTTTTTTAAAAATTCCTAGGCTGCCTTTGAAATGGTTTAAATGGCATGTTTTGGATTATGATTCAAGCATGGTTCCTATTGATGGGATATGATGTTTTGAATGTGTATAATGTTTTAAAATATAGTGTTGACCTCAAGGAATTTAAAAAATGGGTTCTCATATTTTATTTCAAGTGATGGTTTGAAATGGGGGTGTGGTTCCTTTTTTAGAATTCATACATACTATTTTTAATGGTTGTAAATGGAAATGAAAACCTTGGGTCTTATTTTAGTTTTTCAAAGCAGAAAACCTGTGTTTTATTGGGTGGGTTTCAGATGATTATTAATGTGTATTTTGATTTGTGTTTTATGACATGATTTGGTTTAAATAGTATGTTGGTATTTTAATAATTGAAATGATATATGGGTAAATGTGATAAATGGTTAAATAAGAATGTCCATGTGGTGTCTCTATAGACATCCAATAAAATTGGACTAATACAGAGAATATTTGCATGGCCACTATGCAAGGATGACATGCACAAATCCGAAAAGGGTCTATGTCCATGTGGTATGTTGTATGAGTGGTGTATTGGACCAAGGCTCTTCCCCCATGGGTTAATCTATAACAATTCTCTAGTCCAAAATTATATATTGTTTGAGTTAGAATTTCAAAAAAGGGGTTTATGATCCAGACATATAGATTAAGGCTCCTCAGTTTTGGGTTGGGTTGTATTGATTCCCTAGGACTACTGGTGTTTTCTTGGTTTTGTTTTCACAGGTAGCCTCTATGCTCCTAAATTTTTCATAGTTTGGGATTTCGGACTGAGGCTCTATACTCCCAAACATATAGACATACATTTATTTCCAAACCAATAATAAAGTGTATATAGAGATATTTTTTTGATGGAAAACACCCCTTCATGAATAAAAGTGTGAGTATCCACTTTTTCTTTTATGGATTTTGGATTTTAGAATTACTGGAGCTAGTTTTGGTGTTTCTTTGATACTATGGAACCTACAAGATAAAAATGGATAATTAAAAACTTTTTAGATATGGTGAATGATTTCCTTTGTTTTCTTATTTATATATTGTAGCTTTATTACCTTCACACACTATTGTACATATTAGTTATTTCTTTAGACACTTTTTGTGGTGGCCAACAAAGTTGTACTCCCACCCTACTCAGGTCGTCATGGAACTTGGATACCCGAGTATATGATACTAGTTTTCTAGAATAGGTTCAAGACATGGAAAAGTTAGTTTGTTTGTGATTTGGATGATGGGTTGGATAATAGGATGTCAGGACTTGGTTGGGACTCAAGATCATGTTCTGGTTCATTTATGGTTTTGATATTTTGGGACTTAGTTGTATGACTTCATGACTTGTAGTGTATCTATAATGTTTTTATAGCATGTTATATTTGGATACTTGTAAATTACTATTATATGGTTTCCATAAATTATTCGTATTGGTTGTTACATTTTTTGGCATTACTTCTGTAGTGGATTTACTTTGATAAGTTGGTATAGTATCCCCATGACTGTCTCTGGACCTATGCTGCTAGTCCACCTTTGACATAAAGGGAGGTGCACTTGATGTCATGTGGTGCACTATCTAAGGACACTGGTTATAGTGGACCTTGGGATGGGATTTTACATATTCAAACCATATCAGTTTTGGATAATATTTAGAGATAGACTGAAGGACATGTCACTCTTATATATTTTTTGATCTATTAAAAGTTAATTTTAGTACTTTAGGAATAAATAATTATATTTTTAAATTAATTTATTATAGTAAGATATGAATTAGAAATTGATCAAATCACAATAAAGGATTAAATTTTAATTATGAAATAAAAATATATCATTTAATTACATTCCCTTAATTTCATAGTAAATGTAACAACCCAAACTTTTACGAATAAAATCAATTTTTTATTTAAATGTATTATGGATATAGAAAACACATGGACTTATTTTGATTTATTATATTAAATTGTATTTAAATGATCATTGTGTATTTTTACCATTGATAATATAGCCATTGAACAATTTTTACATGGCTTGTATAAATATGGGGTTTTAAAAAATCAATTTGACATGGAAAAATAAAGTTATGGCCTCAACCACTTAGATTGTACACTATAAATCTTATTCATTAAATATTATAATGGAGATAGAATTTATAGTCATTTCTTCAGACCAATATCATGTTGAGATCTAAAAACATAAGCATGAACAAAACAATTTATGGGAGAAGTTCAAGCTCATAGAGATCACAACACAAAACACGTTCACCGAACGACCGCATGAAAGCCCCCCCATCATGCACCATAATCCTAGGGTGTATTCTGGTGTAATAAATGGATATGTATCAAGACCATATTAATAGTAATATTTAAATTTTTTTTTATAAATTAATTAATATATTTTCATCCTATTATTGTTACTTTGTAATTGATTTTTAATACAAAAAATGTATTTTTGGTTAATATTCAAATTTAATTTATGAATTTTTTAGTTAATGGATTTTGTAAATAAATAATATTCTAATAGAATATTATTATTATATTTATTTTATTATATATAAATTATCATATAATTTTTATGAAGTCAACTATAATTTTTATTAGGGTCTAAAAACTCTTTTTGTCAAAAAATTATCAATTTGCAATAAATATTTCTTTTTATTTTAAAAGTTAAAATTCAAAAATGTATAAAATTATTTATACAAAATAAATATTAACTTTGGTATTAGGACATCTAAATTATCTAATGGTTAAATTTTCATAAATTTATGAGAGTTGAATTTTTGGGTAAAAATTAAATACCATATAAATATAGGGTGTCTTTTATAACATCATAATGGACAAATAGTGATGTCATAAATACTATAAAAGGTATAATAAGTCAAAAATATGTCTTTAATTTGAAATAATTTGATTTTAGGTTTCTTTTATTTATTTTATAATTTCGTAGTGAATCCTTCAAGGCTTATAATATATTTTAAGATTTTAAAATCATTTTTTTGAAAGTGTGACTAATAACCACATAAGAAAAGGGAAATATTTTATTATAATAGGACCATGGAATTATAAAATAATTTATACAAATTCCACTTTCAAAAAACCATGGGAAAAAACCATGGGATGGTTTGTGGTTTTTGATATTTTATTAGGAAGTTTTAAAAACCAAAATAATAAATAAATCCCCCTCCTTTCCTATAAAAACCTATCCAAGCTCCCATTTATATTCACTCAAACTCATTGTATCATTACCTAACTATTCCCATATCTCATTATAGTCATCTAAAGGCTCCCAAATTCTTTCAAAAATTCCCGTACAAGACTTTGGATTCACACATTCATGTAAGGGATTTCTCTCTTCTAATTTCCATTCATGCACTTCTTTTTTATTATGCTTCTAAAACTCAATTTTCATATGCTAGTATATGATGTTACATGATCCCATTATGATAAATTTTATTTATAAATGATGATATATTCCTTTCACTATCATTAATCCCCCCTGTACTCCTTATGTACACCCATTACTATGCTGAAATTCTATAAGGGATTCTCTCTCTTTTTTTATCAAGCACTTAATTTATCATATACCCTTTTTATTTAAATTTTCCTTAGTTTGGATAAATTATTATCTATACAACTTGATTTTAATTTGATGTTTAAATTATGGGATCCCCTTTGGATCTCATTTATCCCTCTTATGAACCCTTATGTACACCTGTTACTATGCTGAAATTCTATAAGGAATCTTCCACCCACCTTTCTTATCAAGCATTCCTTTTATATTTTGTCTTCTAATTTCATTTTTCCTATATTGGGATATATTTCAAAATATCTATATTAATATCCATATCATGTTTAAATTATGATATACCCATTTCCCTCTCATTAAACCATTTTATGGATTTCTATATGAAGTCATTATGCTTCTAAAATTGAAACACGATTTCCATGCCAAAATCATCATGTAGTGAAAACCATACCCATTATTTATCAAGGGTATTAACCTTTATGAACATATACATATTTATTAGGTAAATAAATTTATGTATTACACATTCATAGATCATGGAATAAATTATGATGTTGAATGAATCCATGTTATGTGATCTATTTGGAACACTCAAATAAGATAATGAAATTATTATGAACGGTGTGCCCTGATAGTGCTCCGATGAATTGGGTAATGGTTAGTATAATGATATGTCATCTTGGGATAAGGGACTTACCTTATTACTTTATAAGAATTTTTCCACCATGGGATCCTAGAGAATATAGCTTTGATCTATTTATGATGTATTGTTTTAAGTTGTCGCCATAGTTTCCATTTTATTATTATCATTATATATCATGCCTTTTTATTCATGTTCCTTTACGACTCATTGATATACATTGTATAAAATGTATTATTATCCTCACTTTATTACATGTTTATTCCCTTACTAAGATTTTTAGCTCACCACTTTCTTATATATTTCCCCAGGTTATCCCATACAGAGTGAAGTACAATGGGATTTTTTGGTCATGATGAAGAATTTTTCAATAAAGATGTTTCTTTCCATGTTTTAAGTTTTAATTCAATGTATCTAATTTTCAAATGAAACTAGACATATATTTATTTTGAGTTGTATTGAGTGTAATTTTATGTAATAAAACATTTATTAATGGGTAATTAATGTTAGGGTTGTTTTAGTTCATAAAAGAGGATAGGTTTAGTTATTTTTGGGATTTAGATTAGAAAACTCTAGTGAAAACCCTTATGGATAAGGATAAGTGTAGGAAAAAGATCCATAAATTTTGGTATGTATAGAGTAAGTGATTTGAAAATTAAATAATTAACTTTTTGGATACAAGAAGTGGAAGTGGTTTTGGAACAGTTTTACCTAGGATTATAAAATCTGACACGGTATAAGGCCCCAACCTTAAACCTTACTTAATCTTGAGTTATTACAAGAATACACATTGAGGATCTTTTCAGGTTTAGAGTTTTAGATAATTATACCATAAAACTTGAATTTCATTCCACATTTAAACAAAGTGGTTACATAAAAGATAGTATTCATTTTTCCCATCAATGAAAAAATATTTAAAATAAAACATGGATTCTTTCTTGACACTTTCTTGAAACTATCATTATATCATGTACCATTCCCTTGACCTATGAAAAACATTTCAAAAAACTTGGGATGAGCATAAATAGCTCAGTATGGGTTATAAAAATATGGAAAGGAAACATGAGTTCATATATACATAAGAATGAAATCATACTTTACCCATAAAACATGATAACTTTAACATACCTCATCAAATCATGAATAAATCATAGAAATCATAAGACATAAAGGTAACTTGAGGCATTCATAACATTCTTACGTAGTGAATAACCCTCTTGGTTACGTTTGGAATACCCATCACAGTATATTCCCAAAATATCTTCGAAGAAACCTTAAAATTTCACTCCTTTACGTTACCCAATGCATTAGAGAGCTATATCGGGCTCACCTGCCCTTAGTTTATCATGGAACCACCCATCTTCATAATAATTCCCAAGAACCACAATATAATTGTATCGCATAAAACATGCATAAAGTAAACATACCATTTCCACCTTTCAATCACAAGACATCAATACAACACATTGATATAAAAACATTATGAAAACCATTTTCAATACCAAAATAAAAGAAAAGTAAAACATGGTATTTATTTTTCTTTTAAAAAAAGGTATGTCTTGTAGAGGAAGCCGAAACTCAAATAATGGTCACAGCGGCAGAGAAGTCGTTGTCATCGCATACGTACGACAAAAACATTCCCTTTTTTCGTTTAGTAAAACACTTCGTATAAAAAATATTCCTTTTGGATAAACGTAAAAGTCAAAGGGGTTTATACACCATATAAAAGAAAGTTGTGTATAAAACAAAATATGCCTCAATGAAAGGAGATTGAGACGAAGTCCCATACCTCGGGTCCGACTTGACCCGATCGTTCTTTAATGTCCTGAATAATAAAATTGAGTTAATATCTACTTTATTAAGAACCTTTTTCAAGTTCATTATTACTTTTATATCACTTATTACCATGTTATGAACATTATTTAATTTATTAAGTTAATAATGGTCGTTTTGTTGATCATTGGTACTTGAGTCAAAAGTGAACTTCTTATATTTACAAGTTGTTATCCTAGTAAAATATCCATTATATCAATAATTATATTAATGATTTATATGCCATATATTTCATATATATCTAGTATATACATTCATTTATAATATTACATAATCATTTAGAGGTAAGAAATGAAATGCACTGTTCAGGGAGACGGTAAGCCGTACGTACGCATGAACGCTACTTTCATTTCTATTTTGTATTTTATGGAATGGAATCATAATTATATAAAGGTATATTATAATTCAAGTATAATATAATATATAATATCATAACTCCATCCCTTATGCGTCCCACATATGGTATTAACGAATCAAATCACTTTGAGGGGGCGGTAGTCTGCAATTACTTAAATAAAGATATCACGTTTACCCATAATGGAAACCATAAAGGTATGCCCAAAATGAAAAATACATAAGCTTAAGGAAAACATAAACATATTATATATTATATATAAATATATTTTCATCTTAATGGCCACCTTTGAAGGTGTTAAAAGAATGTTGAACAATCATCGTTTCGGGAGGCAGAAATTCATCATCCACGGAAAC
This sequence comes from Viscum album, assembly GCA_963277665.1. Classification (NCBI taxonomy): domain Eukaryota; kingdom Viridiplantae; phylum Streptophyta; class Magnoliopsida; order Santalales; family Viscaceae; genus Viscum; species Viscum album. The sequence goes on along the minus strand of OY728131.1, from coordinate 776,435,070 downwards.
AGTATGTTCTTTAACCATTAGATGTAGGTGTGTGAAAGTGTAGCTATAATAATTCTTATAAAAACATCCTAGTATATGGAAGATACTGTTGTTGTTACAAAATAAATGAATAAAAAGAGTTTAGAGGGTTGGAGAAGCAAAATAAAACATAAGAACACAAGAGAAAACACTACCTTTAAAACGAGTAACTCTTTTGATTTGAGCTAAAAGGATTCCTTGGGAAGACTTCTGCCCAAAGTGGGACTTATAAGACTTAGATAGGGATGTGGAGAGACAAAATGTGCAGGGTTTTTCCGAGACAAAAGCTTTGGAAGTGTTTGTAAGGTGGTAGAGGTGGGGGCCTTTTATAAGAGGAGAGGTGGGGCACTATTGGAAAGTAAAGAAATGTTACTTTATTTTAAAATGAGTTTCGGATTTAAAAGGTCCCAAATTGATATAATTCGAGAATAAGGTGATAAGGATTCAAAATATACCCATAAAATAGGTTTTTGACAAGTGTAGGTCTTATATTTTACATTATCTTTTCATTTTATTTAAATCGTTAAATAATGAGGTAATCGCTCCATCATCATGATGTCATAAATAATTTAATTTATTTAATGTCTAAAAATTATAAAAAAAATAACTATGATGTAGGAAAACTTTTTAGATTTCCAATGACTATTTATAGTAAAAAATATGACTTGTATAACCCCATTTACAAATTGTTTTAGTAAAACAACTCATGTTTGTGTCATTTTAAGTTTAACATTAAATAAAATGATATTAATGTCATTTTCCTACCAAAGTGGCTCCATGGGGTCCCCAAGTTGAACCATGGCTTTTCTTGGTCGGCCATGACACATCCAATAAGGGTAGGACCTGTGTCTAGGTATTTTCATTTTATTATAATATCATTTTTTCCTTAAATTGCACTAATTACCTCTAATCGCGATTAAAAACTTAATAAGTTACTATTCCCCCAAAAAAATTATTTTAATCCCATTGAACCAAATTTTACTTCTTAAAGAAAAAAATGTATGTCAGATTTTTAAAATTCAAAACACAGATGTGGTAAAATTTCATTTAAACGGAAAATCAGTTTTTATAAGTACCACTTAGTGGTTTCACTATTCATCAAAAATTGATGTTTTTCAGAAAAATACCAAAACTTCATGCTAAGATATATTTGATATTCCATATTCAAAAATGATGTCTATTTTAAAAAATTCAAAACATATTAGTTACATTAATTAATTTAATAATTAATTCCCGTTGTCATGACAAATAACGTGTTTTTATTAAACAATATATATCAAAAGATTGACACTAGTTTAAGTCCAATTTCAAAGTGATATTAATTCCAATGTCCACCATTGGATTACATGGTAAAAATATATTCTATTTAAACTTTGAAACCAATTAAAAAGATAATCTAACTATATAAATAAATTAGATTAAAAAGTGGTTTTGAATTAAAATACAACACTTTTCACTATTAAAAAATGAACGTTATCAGAAAAATACCAGAACTTTATCCAAAGTAAATTTCAATGTCCCAATCATAAAGAATAAGTTTATTTTGACAAATATAGCTTATAAATTTGTCAAAAGATATATTTAAAAATGGTTCTCCATTAAAAGTCGGTAAAACAATCTTTTAAAAATACTAGAGTATTCCATGCTTTAGGTTGGATTTATTCTCATTCTAAGCCTCAAACACACTATCTAATTCATAAATAGACATAGATAAAAATATCTATTATTCATTACTTACTTGGGATGTTACATCCTTCCCCCCTTTAGAAAATTGTGTCCCCGCAATTTATTTACTTATCGAATAAGTGGGGTATTTATCCCTCATTGCATTTTCAGATTCCCATGTTTCCTCTTCACTCATGTGGTTTTTCCACAAAACCTTTACTTGATGAATCACCTTATTCCGTAACACTTGATCCCTATGGTCAAGAATCTGGACAGGTTGTTCCTCATAAGATAGGTTCTCTTCCATCTGAACTACCTCTGGACTCAAAACATGAGATGGATCTGGCATATACTTTCTCAACATCGAAACATGAAAAACATTGTGTACCTGAGATAAACTCAGATGTAAAGACACTCGGTAAGCAATTGTTCCAACTCTCTCCAGAATTTCATATGGTCCAATGAGCCTTGGACTCAGCTTTCCTTTATTACCAAATCGCATCACACTTTCCCATGGTGAAACTTTGAGAAAAACATGATCACCTACCTCAAAAGAGAGATCTTTCCTCCTGTTGTCTGCATAACTCTTCTGCCTACTCTGAGCTATTCTCATGTGTTTCTGTATCAGCTAAACTTTTTTTGCCAACTCTTCTACCAATTCTGGTCCCATCAACTTCCTTTCACCCACTTCATCCCAGAAAGATGGAGTTTGACACCTCTTCCCATATAACGCCTCAAATGGTTCCATCTATATACTGGAATGAAAACTGTTATTATATAAAAATTCAACCAAAGAAACATGTTGGTCCCAACTTCCCTAATAATCCCTCGAACAAGAACGTAGAATATCTTCCAAAGTCTGAATTGTTCGTTCTGACTGCCCATCTGATTGAGGATGAAATGTTTTACTAATATTTAGTTCAGTACCCAACGACTTATGAAGGCCTTTCCAAAAGTTAGAAGTGAACCTAGGATCACGATCAGATACAATGGAGAGAGGAACTCCATGTAACCTGACTATCTCTTTAAGATACAAACGAGAAAGTTGATCTTGGGAAAAAGTATCGCGTATAGAAAGGAAATGAGCAGATTTAGTCAAGCGATCAATAATAACCCAAATTGAATTATTACCTTGAGGTGTCTTCGACAATCCTACAACAAAGTCCATGGATATATTTTCTCATTTCCACTCTGGCACTGGTAAAGGCTGAAGCATCCCTTTTGGTAACTTCCTCTCTTCTTTAACCTACTGACAAGTAAAAAACATCACAGTAAAATCAACAATATCTCTTTTCATTCCATCCCACCAGTAATACTCCCGAAGATCTCTATAATTATTAGTACTTCCAGGATGAACTGAAAATGGAGAACTTTGAGCTTCACATAACAACTCTCTCTTCAACTGTGAATCACAAGGCACACACAATATCTTCCCAAATCTCAAAACAAAGTCATTATCAATGTTAAATTCAGGTAACTTACCCCTCTGAACCAGCTCTACCTTTTTCTGCAACTCACTGTCTTGCTTTTGTGCTTGCTTGATTCTGTCTAATAGAGATGATTTCACTGATAACTGAAACAAAACAGAAGGACATCCTACACCAACAACTTCTATTCCAAAGTTCATAAAATCCTTAACCAAAGGATCACATTCCAAACACAACATTGTTAACGAAGCATTACTTTTTCGACTTAAAGCATCAGCCACTTTATTTTCTTTTCCCGAATGGTAATGAATTGTATAATTATAATCCTTGATTAATTCTATCCATCTCCTCTGTCTCATGTTAAATTCTTTCTGAGTGAATATATACTTTAAACTTTTGTGATCGGTATATATTTCACACTTTACTCCATACAAATGATGCCTCTAAATTTTTAAAGCGAAAACAACAGCAACTAATTCCAAATCATGTGTAGGGTAATTTACCTCATGAGTTTTCAACTATCGTGAAGCATAAGCAATTACCTAATCATTCTGCATTAGGACGCAACCAAGTCCTTTCAATGAAGCATCACTGATGATAACAAACTCACTATTCCTTGAAGGTAGTGCCAAAACTGGAGCATTCACCAATCTTCTTTTCAATTCCTAAAAACAATCATCACATTATTTTGTCCAGATAAACATAACACCCTTCCGAGTTATCTTGGTCATTAGACTAGATAACCGTGAAAAAATTTCAAAAAACCTTCGGTAGTAACCTTCCAAACCAAGAAAACTACGGATCTCGGTTACATTTGTGGGTCTTGGCCATTCTTCAATAACTTTTGTTTTAGAAGGATCAACAGTTATCCCATCTTTAGAAACAATGTGACCAAGGAAAGAAATTTTTTGCAACAAAAACTCACACTTGCTAAATTTTACATATAGTTTCTTTTCTTTTAAGGTTTGTAAGATAACCCTTAAATGTATTTCATGCTCCTCTTTACTTTTAGAAAACACCAAAATATCGTCAGTAAACACAACCATGATTTATCACCTGAGTCAACTGAGCCATCACTGCAGCAAACTGTTTAGTTCTGATTCTGACCATCTCAAAATACTGTTTTTAAAGGTCATTTCCCTCTGTATGCCTTCCCAGAAAATCTATTCTGTTTCCTCTACGAAAAACCATTCTTAACACAAAAATATCTTAGGAGAAGAAACATGGTAATCTTCAAATGCTATATCATTTCAATTTGACCATAAAAAAATATTTTTAGATAATCATTTAATAGAATTATAACTCCTAAAGTTATCTAAACAGACCTCTGATACCAACTATAAGGCCCTAACCTTAAACCTTACTTAATCTTGAGTTATTACAAGATTACACATTGAGTATCTTTTCAGGTTTAGAGTTTTAGAGAATTAGAACATAAAAATTTCATTTCATTCCACATTTAAACAAAGTGGTTACATAAAAGATAGTATTCATTTTTCCCATCAATGGAAAAATATTTAAAATAAAACATAGATTATTTATTGACACTATCATCATATCATGTACCATTCCCTTGACCTGTGAAAAATATTTCAAAAAACTTGGGATGAGCATAAAAAGCTCAGTATGGGTTATAAAAATATGGAAAGGAAACATGAGTTCATATATACATAAGAATGAAATCATACTTTACCCATAAAACATAAGCACTTTAACATACCTCATCAAATCATGAATAAATCATAGAAATCATACGACATAAAGGTAACTTGAGGCATTCATAACATTCTTACGTAAGGAGTAACCCTCTTGGTTACGTTTGGAATACCCATCACAGTATATTCCCTTAATCTCTTCAGAGAAACCTTAAGGTTTCACTCTTTCGCGTTACCCAATGCATTGGAGAGCTATATCGGGATCACCCTCCCTTAGTTTATCACGAAACCACTCGTCTTCATAATAATTCCCAAGAACCACAACATAATCGTATCGCATAAAACATGCATAAAGGAAACATAACATTTCCACCTTTCAATCACAAGATATCAATACAAAACATCGATATAAAAAAATTATGAAAACCATTTTCAATACCAAAATAAAAGAAAAGTAAAACATGGTATTTATTTTTCTTTTAAAAAAAGGTATGGCTTGTAGAGGAAGCTGAAACTCAAATAATGGTAACGGCGGCGGAGAAGTCGTTGTCTCCGCATACGTACGAAAAAAACATCCCCTTTTGTCGTTTAGTAAAATGCTTCATATAAAAAATATTCCTTTTGGATAAACATAAAAGTTAAATGGTTTTATACACCGTATAAAAGAAGGTTGTGTATAAAACAAAATATGCCTCAAAGAAAGGAGATTGAGACGAAGTCCCATACCTCGGGTCCGACTTGACTCGGTCGTTCTTTAATATCCTGAATAATTAACTTGAGTTAATTTCTACTTTCTTAAGAACCTTTTTCAAGTTCATTATTCCCTTTATATCAATTATTACCATGTTATGAACTTTATGTAATTATTTAAGTTAATAATGGTCGTTTTGTTGATCATTGGTACTTGAGTCAAAAGTGAACTTCTTATATTTACAAGTTGTTCATATAGTCAAATATCAATTATATAAATAATTATATTCATGATTTATATGCCATATATTTCATATATATTCAATATATACATGAATTTATAATATTACATAATCATTTATAGGTAAGAAATGAAATGCACCGTTCATGGAGACGGTAAGCCGTACGTACGCATGAACGCTACTTTCATTTCTATTTCATATTTTATGGGATGGAATCATAATGATATAAAGTTATATTATAATTCCAGTATAATATCATATATAATATCATAACTCCATCCTTTATACGTCCCACATATGGTATTAACTTATCAAATCACTTTGAGGGGGCGGTAGTCCGCACTTCCTTAAATGAAGATATCGCGTTTACCCATAATGGAAACCATAAAGGTATCCCCAAAATGAAAAATACAGAAGCTTAAGGAAAACATAAACATATTATATATTATATATAAATATATTTTCATCTTAATGGCCACCTTTAAAGGTGTTAAAATAATGTTGAACAATCATCGTTTCGGGAGGCATAAATTCGTCATCCACAGAAACAGTATGTTCTTTAACCATTAGATGTAGGTGTATGTAAGTGTAGCTAGAATCATTCTTATAACAACATCCTAGTATATAGAATATACTGGTTTTGTTACAAAATAAATGAATAAAAAGAGTTTAGAGGTTTGGAAAAGCAAAAAAAAACATAAGAACACAAGAGAAAACACTACCTTTAAAACGAGTAACTCTTTTTGATTTGAGCTCAAAGGCTTCCTTGGGAAGACTTCTGCCCAAAGTGAGGCTTCTAAGAGTTATAGAGGGATGTGGAGAGACAAAATGTTCAGGGTTTGTCCAAGCCAAAGGCTTTGGAAGTGTTTGTAAGGTGGTAGAGGTGGAGGCCTTTTATAAGAGGAGAGGAGGGGCACTCTTGGAAAGTACAGAAATGTTACTTTATTTTAAAATGATTTTCGGATTTAAAAGGTCCCAAATTGATATAATTCGAGGCTAAAGTGATAAGGGTTCAAACTATACCCATCAAATAGGTTTTGGACAAGTTTAGGTCTTATATTGTACATTATCTTTTCATTTTAATTAAATCGTTAAATAATGAGGTAATCGTTGCATCATCATGATGTCATAAATAATTTAATTTATTTAATGTCTAAAAATTATAAAAAAAATACTATGATGTATTAAATCTTTTTTTATTTCCAATGACTATTTATAGTAAAAAATCTGACTTGTATAACCCCATTTACAAATTGTTTTAGTAAAACAACTCATGTTTGGTTAATTTTAATTTTAACATTAAATAAAAAGATATTAATGTCATTTTCCTACCAAAGTGGCTCCATGGGGTCCCCAAGTTGACCCATGGATTTTCTTGGTCGTCCATGACACATCCAATAAGGTTAGGACATGTGTCTAGTTATTTTCATTTTATTATAATATCATTTTTTTCCTTAAATTACACTAATTACCTCTAATCGCGATTAAAAACTTAATAAGTTACTATTCACCAAAAAAATTATTTTAATCCCATTGAACCACATTATACTTCTTAATGAAACCATGTATGTCGGATTTTTGAAATTCAAAACACAGAGGTGGTAAAATTTCATTTAAACGGAAAATCAGTTTTTATAAGTACCACTTAGTGGTTTCACTATTCATCAAAAAATTGGTGTTTTTTAGAAAAATACCAAAACTTCACCCTAAGCTATATTTTATATTCCAAATTCAAAAATGATTTATATTTTAAAAAAATCAAAAAATATTAGTTAAATTAATTAATTTAATAATTAATTCCCGCTGTCATGACAAATAGCGTATTTTTATGAAACAATATATATCAAAAGATTGACACTAGTTTAAGTCCAATTTCAAAGTGAAATTAATTCCAATGTCCCCCATTGGATTACATGGTAAAAATATATTCTATTTACACATTAAAACCAATTAAAAAGATAATCTAACTATATAAATAAATTAGATTAAAAAGTGGTTTTGAATTAAAATACAACACGTTTCACTATTAAAAAATGAACGTTATCAGAAAAATATCAGAAATTTATCCAAAGTAAATTTCAATGTCCCAATAATAAAGAATAAGTTTATTTTGAAAAATATAGCTTATAAAATTTTCAAAAGATAGATTTAAAAATGGTTCTCCATTAAAAGGCGGTAAAACAATCTTTTAAAAATACTAGAGTATTCCATGCTTTAGGTTGGATTTATTCTCATTTTAAGCCTCAAACACAGTATCTAATTCATAAATATACATAGATAAAAATATCTATTATTCATTACTTACTTGGGATGTTACACAAGGTGTTCAAGGCTTGACTTGGGGTAACCTGGTACACAAAAACACGCCTTACTATGCACCTTCTTTGAGACTCCTAGGGGGTATGCTTTCATAATTTCATAAGCTCAATATGAACCACAATTAAGGGAACCAAAATTATAAAAATAATATATGTTAAGAAATATATCATGGATAACATGTATTGAAGCCTAAAAAGTCATATGTTAAGAAATACATGTAATTTATAAGTTATCCCATTAATGTTAAGGGATTCCTTTTTATGGGTTCAATAGTTTAAAAGTACTCATACTTATGTCTATATCAGATAATGTAGAACCAAAATAAAAAAATAAAAGTTAGGGTTATCATTCATAGTTCTACAATCTTTTTTATATCATGAAATTTTAGTAAAACAATCTAAACACCATCACAAAACAAGGAATAAAAGATGTCTATGAAAATGAAAAATGGTGTAATTAGTTCATCCCATGCATATAACTCCTCCTCTATCAATGTACATAAGATGAACCTCTTATAGAACCTTTTCATACTTATCTTGGTAGAATTTGATACAATTCTAGGCATATACTGGCTTTCCCTATATAAATCCAACATAAATTTCCATGAGAAGGAAATATATCTCCGTATGGTGAATCGGCCCCTGATTATGTACACCAGTAAGGAGGAGGATGAATCGTATTTATCACCATCATCTCAATAATGGATATTATTTCCCTAAAAACAAGCGTATCTAGATCAAATGATTGATTCTATGGAAGGGGTCATCCTCAAATACATGACTATTGTGAGGGAATTTCATAATGATTTTTGTGAGTAATTTATTGGTCGTCCCCCTAGATGAGAGGTTGAAATTTCAATCAAAATTATACCAGGGTACTTAACAATATCCAATACTCTATCTAGGATGGATGTTGTGTAACTTTAGGAAGTGAAGAAACAACTAAAGGAGAATCTAGATAATGGATTCATAGGACCAAGTGATTCACCATGGGGTGCACCATTTCTCTTTATCAAAAATAAAGGTGGGTCAATACGTCTCTGAATTGATTATCATGAGCACAACAAGATCATGATAAAGAAAAAATACCATTTTCAATGAATTGATGAATTTTTTGATCAATATAGTATAGAATAACACATATCTAAGGTGGATATGTGGTTTGGATATTAATAAGTAATGGTGGAGAAGGAGTTTATCGAAAAGACAACTTTACATACAAGGTACGGGCACTATGAGTTCATAATGTTTCCTTTCAGTCTCACTAATTCTCCAAAAATCTTGATGGGATTGATGAATAGATTATTTAAAGATTAACTCGAAAAATTTGGGGTAGTCTTTACAGATCTTATTCAAATATACTCCAAAACCATGGAGGATCATGAGGAGTATTTGAACATTATTCTAAAGACCTTTCAAAAGGAGATTATTTATGAAATGTACAGAAAGTGTGATTTCTGGTTGAAAATATTTCTCTTTCTTAGGGAATATCATCACAATAAATTTAAAATTTGTTGATCCTTCAAAGATAAAAGTAATTTAGGGATTTTTGAGGCCAACATCCATGATATATATTTGTATCTTCCTTGTGTTAATTGGATATTATTACTGATTTGGGGGAAATTTCTCACGGTTTTAAAACCAACTTACCAAGATAACTCAGAAGGGAGTCATGTTTATGTAGAGTGATTAATGTGAAAAAAGCAACACACAGTTGACAATAAGGTTTATCACTGTCCTTATTCTCACACTTCCCATAGGTGGGGATCCTTTCATAATTTTTATCAATGATACAAATAAGGGAATGGGATGTGTGTTGATCAAAAATAAGAAAATAGTTGCATACAACTTAAGGAAGTTGAAAATTCATGAGAAAACTATCTGATTCATGATCTGTAGTTGGAATCTGTAATATTTGTGTTGAAAATATAATGGAATTATCTCTTTGGGGAGAATTTTGAAATATATATAGATAAAAAAAGTCTCAAATATATATTCACACAGAAAGAGCTCAATATTCTTTAATAAATATGGTTAGAGCTCATCAAGGATTACGACTACTCAATCCACTACCATCCTAAGAAAGAGAAAAAGGTATTGGATGCTCTAATTAGAAATCACCCATCAATTCTATAATTTATGGGAATTGATAAGGATACAGTCTTCTTAGATTTGAAGAATATGGAAATGAGAATAATAAATAAAGGAACATCATCAATCATTTCACAAATGATTTTTTTCAACCGTCTCTTCTAGAAAGTTTAAAGTATGCTCAAAAAGGTGATGTATGAATTTAGAAGAAAGTGGAAACTATCAAAAAATTGAAATCTTTTTAGTTCAATGTTAATGAAGGCGAAATTGTGACATTTCGGTCGAGACTATGTGTTCCATCAATTCCTGAGTTAATGAAATAACTTTTGGATGATGCACATAGTTCTACTTTCTCTATTAACACAGGAAACAAAAATATGTGTCGAGATCTCTAAAAGAAATATTTGTGGGATAACATGAAGAATGAAATCCATGATTATACATAAAAGTGTTTGGCATGTCAACAAGTGAAGGCTGAAAGGATGAATTATAAGGGGATGATGTAACCATTACCCATACCAACATGGAAATGGTAAAACATCACCACAGACTTTGTCACCAGGTTTCCAAAGAGATCCAAGGGAATTAATGTTATGTAGTTTGTTTTGTATCAGCTTACCAAGAATTCACACTTCATCATGATTGAAGAGTATTTTTTACTTGATCAACTGGAACAGATATACATCATAGAAGTCATAAGGTTTCATGGATTACCATTATCGATTGTGTCTGATTGAGATCCAAGATTCACCTTTAAGTTTTGGAAAACTCCCAAACATTCTATAAACACTGAAGTAAACATCATTATGGCTTATCAACTTCAAAATGATGTCTAATATGAGTAGACTATCCAAACACTTGAGAACATATTGAGATATTTATCAATAGAATTCAAAGTTGGATAGGACCACCATCTTCATTTGGTGGAGTTCTCATACAAAAAAATTTTACACTCAAGATTATAAATAGACCCCTATGAAGGCCTTTTTGGGAATATTTGTAAAACACCAGCATGTTTGGATGAAGTTGTGGAAAGAAAACTTCTCAGTCCATAAATGGTTGAAGAAATGGTGGAGAACGTTAAGACTATCTAGTAGCACATCAAAGATACTAAGAGTAGATAAAATATATATGATTATAATTGTCGTTGTGACAAAGAGTTTGATGTTAGAGACATTGAAATACTCTAAATATCTCCAAGGATAAATCATAGTCTAAGAAATATCATCTCCTTTGAGATCCTGATCACATCAGAGTGGAGACTTATCAACTTGCACTCCCACCTAACCTATCTCAATTTCATAATGAATTCTATGTATCACTCTTGATAATTACAAATCTATACCATCACATCTAATCAATCCAGAGGTGGTTCCATTGAAGAATTAACTTTCCTAGGAGGATCATCTGGTGAGTATCTTAGATCATAGAGAAAATGTTTTATCAAATAAGACAACACCCCTAATCAATGTGTTTTTTCCAAACTATAAGTTTAAAGAAGAAATGTGGTTACTAGTGGAGGTGATGAAGTGGAGTTACCATGATATGTTTTCAGTGTGGGAAAATAAAATATTGAGGGTAAAATTTCTAAATGGGGGGAGATTTTAACGACCTGAACTTTTATGAATAAAATTCATTTTTTAATTTAATGTCTTATGGATACATAAATCACATGAAATTATTTTGGTTTATTATATAAAATTATATTTAAATGAACATTAAGTATCTATTTTATTGGTAATATAGTCATTGAACAGTGTTCATGGGACTAGTATAAATATAGGGTTTTAAAAAATACATTTGGAATAGACAAAGTGATGGCCACAACTAGTAAGATCGTACCCTATGAAGCCTATTTATATGATCACAGAGGGTTATAGCATTTTTGATATTTTACATATACCAAGCCCAAGAATAGATAAAAAAACATAAGAATGAGGAAAACCATTTACGATAGAAGTTAAATCTTATTGAGATCTCATCCCAAACCATGTTCCCCGAACATCCCCATGAAGTCCCCATTGTAGCGCACCTTACTCTTAGGGCGTATGATGGTGTAATAAATGGATATTTATTAATACAATATCAATAAAAATATGTATATTACTTTTTATAAAGTAATGAATATATTTTCATCCAATTATTGTTACTTTTTATATGAATTTTAAAGAACAAATTTTATTTTATGTTAATATTAAAATTGAATTAATGAATTTACGAATTAATGGATTTTTTAAATAAATAATAATTTAATAAAATATTTTTTTTAAATTATTTTTCAAAATATAAATAATAAAATAGTTTTTATGAAGTCAAATGTAATCTTTATTAGGGTTAAAAGACTCTTATTATCAACAAACCATTCAATTTTTAATAAATGTCATTTTTTATTTTAAAAGTAAAAATACACTTATTTATAAAATTATTTAGATAAAATAAAAATTATTTTTGGAATCAAGAAAAAATTATCTAATGGTTAATATTTCATAATTTTCTAAGATAGTCAAATATTTAGGTAAGAAATAAATATTGTATAAATATATGTTGTGTTTTATGACATCACAACGACCCAATAGTGATGTAATAAATACTTAAAAGGTATAATCATAAAAATATATGTTTTTAATTTAAAATAATTTGATTTTAGGTTTATTGTATTTATTTAATAATGAATTAGTGAATCCTTCTAGACTTATAATATATTTTATGATTTTTAAATCATTTCGTCAAATGTGTGACTCACCTCCTCATAATAAAGGGAAAAATTATTTTCATCTCACCATGGCCTTATAAAATAATGTATACCACTCACATTTTCCATAAATCATGGGTATAAAAAACATGGTATGGTTTGTGGTTTTTGATATTTTATTATTTAGTGTACAAAACCAAAATAATAAATAAATGCCCCTTATTTCATATATAAACTCCCCCAAACTCCCATTTCTATTCACTAAAACTACATGGAGAATTACCACACACTTCCCTCTACTCCTTATAGTCCTCCCAAGGCACCCCTATGATTTCAAAAAGACCCTCCCAAGACTTTGGATTCAAAAATCCATGTAATGTATTTCTCTCTTCTCATTTCCATTCAAGTAGGATAACATGAGTGAAGGGGAATTTCCATTAAAGCACTTCTTTTATATTATGATTCTTAAATTATATTTTAATATGTTGGGATATTATATTCCATGAACCATTTACTGTCCATTTGATGTATAAATAATGATATCTTCTATCAAATCTCCTTAATCCCTCTTGTAATCCTTTATGTATACCTGTTACTGTACTAAAATTCCATAAGAGGTTCTCTCTATCTCTTCTTTTTATCAAGCACTTCATTTATGATATTCACTTTTGATTTCTATTTTCTTAATTTGGGATACATTATTACCTATAAAAATTACTTAACATTTTATTTTTAAATTATGGGATGTCACACCCCAACCTCAATAACTCTTTATTATTATCCATTTAGGAATCTTAAGTCCTTTGGGTGAGATTTTGGATTGAGTCCTGGTAGAAAATTTTGATTTTTTGAGTTTTTGGGGAGTTTTAAGAGTAATGTACAGTTGTTGCACGAATAGTAGAAACCATGCAGACTCCATATGATTGTTTCTAGTTATAAATAACCAAATGTACATCTTTTTTGGTAGATCCTAGGTAAGCGTGTGGTGGGTCTTCCTTAGGCAGAGAATTTTACATAGTTACCAAACTGTATGGAAAACCATGAGGCCAAACTGTACAGGTCTTCTAGTTCATTAAAAAACTCCCCTTATTTATTTCCCTCTATATCCTTTTTTCCCTTATCTCAGGATTCTCATCCTCCCCTACATCTTATCACACCAGAGGGTCCTCCCTTGGCCTGCTTTCTTGATCTCAATCGACTGCGATTGCCTCTCTTTTAGATTTTGGGTAAGATTTAGGGGTTTTGTTTCATTTTCCCACATCTTCCTCTTACACTCATCCTTTCCTTAGTTTTACATGGGGTTATCATCCCATGGAAAAACCCTAATACCAAGGGTTAGCATTTGGTTCATTTTTCCTTGGCTCTAGCGAATGTGTTTGGTTTGTGGGGCCTCGATCTCCCTCTCTTCGATGTTTTATTCCATCTACACAAGGTTTCAGTTAGTGTTTCCTATATTTTCTTTCCTAAATCGTTTCCTTTGATGATTTTAATTTAATATAAACTTATTACATTGATTATAACATCTATAGAATCCTTGTTAAACATATTATAGAATTTTGGAATTGGTTTGGTATTATAAAAAAATAGTTTTAAATTAGTTTTGTGTAAATTGACTAGTTTTATAATACCTAGGATGCTTGTTTGAATTACCTATATTCTTTTAAATAGGAATTGGGTCTTTTATTTAATGTATAGGCATTGTTATTGTATAAATGAAATTGTTTTTAGTGAATTTGGTTCGGTGTGTATGATTTGGTTATGTTGTGGTTGGGTTATTGTTTCAAAATATTTTGGAAGGGTTTAATGGCTCCAATGTTTTGTTTTAAATTATCTTAATGATGTAAATGTTTGGTTTTGGTTTTTAATCAATTGGAATTTTGTGAAAATGATTTTAAAATGTATCTTGGTGGATTGATGTGCCATTGGATTTTGGCACATCCATGGGTGCACTAGGTGCACACATGGATATGTCCTCAAATGAGGATGCCAACTTAAAAATGTTTTTACTTAAAAATAGTGGTTTAATAAAATGGTTATTTTGATTATAAATAATGGGTTTCCTTTGGTGAATTTTCAAAAGATTGTTTTAATTGTATTCCTCAAGGATTTGGTCCATTTGGACGTGAAAAATGCTTTGGTGTGTGTGTGTAAAGGATAAGGGTCTGTTTGGAAATTATGTAATGTTTGGGTGTGTGTTTGGAACTCAAGGGCTTATTTTGAACTTTGGTCTCCAAGATGATGTTTGTATCAATTTTTAATAAATGATTTGGTTTGGAAATTATGTGTTTTGGGTGGTGTTTTAAGTGTTTTATAAAAATGGTTGTGATGTTGACTTGATGTGATGGCCTAGTTGGCACTTTAATGATGTTTGGTATATGTTAGTATATAGGTAACCTTTATATGAGTGATTTCCCTTAGGGGTTATTGTATATTTGGGTTCATGTTGGGGGTAGTCAATTGCAGTGGTGACAGTCGAGCTGAGTCACATGTGCGTTGGCCTCTTACTTTCACAGTAGTATGATTACCATCGTGGGTTCCTGAGCATCTTATAGATAATAAAGCTATGGTATCTTACTAGCCTTAATTAAACGGGATGGTACCCTTGGTAGATATTAAGGCTAGGTGGGGAGTTCCTCTATTTTTTCATGAGGTAAATCTATTGGTTATAGACTATGGGGATTCACTATACGCCAGTAGGTCTTTCTAAACTGAGTACATTTAGGGGATGTTTAGGTATTTTTAGGATCACTTAGGGTTATTAGTAATATTTTTTGTTTATCTTATGTAGTACTAGTTTTTATGCTTGTATTTCTTATCTGTTTCCTTTAGCACTGCCTGAGTTTTCCTCTGCTTTGGAAATTTAAGATAAAATGGATTCTGGTTCTAGAAAATAAATGATTTGTGTGTTTCTTTATAAAATGTAGACAACCCAATTTTTATAGTTTTTTTTTCAAAATATTTTCATTGGATAGGTTAGGTATGGAAAAACATGGATTTAGTGGTTATGTTTTGGCATACCTGTTGGGAATTTTGGTTCTCATGCATGTACTATATCATTTCAGTTGTAGGTTCAATGTTGCCCAGGTTCTCCCTAGCGGATGCTCATTGGTCAAGTGGTCTAGGTCTTGTTGTTGGAAGTGATAAAGAGGTCACATGGAGATCATGGGTAGCGGTTTAGTTTCATTTGTTATAGTTTTTTGTCTATTTTATTATAATTTATATCTAGATCAGTAGTTTTTCCATTGTGATTAAGTTGTTCAACTTTGATGTATTTTAGTTTGTTCTATTTATGTATCTAGTCATGGTTGCTTTTCTTTTAGGATAAAATTGTTCCCAAATTGTATGCTTTGATGCTCCGCATGAGTTTCTATCCCTGGGTTATTGGGAATTCTCCATGGGACATGCCACAGAACAACTTGTGTGGCCGGTTTAGGGTCGAACTAGGTTGGTTCATGAAAAATGGTATCAGAGGTAGGTTCTTGTTATTTGGGGTGTCTGGTAGATGGAGATTTGGACTGTTGGGACATGGGAGGTTGGTGCGGGAAGGGTGTAATGAACCCTTTCTCATTATGAACATCAATTCACTAGGGGTAGTACAAGATTTGAGTCTTATGTATTGTGTTCTTTTGGATTGAGGGATGACAATGGAGGCTAAATGATACCATGTCACAGCCTCACATTGGGTGGTGACCCATGTAAAGTCTAAGTGCCCGGTTCAAGGTTCTCATAGTGTTATTCCTTACTCGGGGAATTCCCCACCATCATGTTGTAAGGTTAGGCATAGAAATTGGTCCCTTATTCTAATATCTCAACATGGGTCATGTTTTGTTTTGGTTTTTATTGGGGTAAATGTATGTTGAAGGTGAAATTGTATTTTGAAATGAAAATGGATTTAAAAATGATAGTTTTTTTCCCACAAATGGGTTTTAATTTGTAACATGGGTTTTGAAACATTAAAAGTGTTTTGGGTGGATAATGTGTAATGGATGTGGTCCTTGGTAGTACTTATGAACATTGACATTTGTGTGGGTATGGGTGGAATTTTCATGTGGGAATGTGAGGATAAAAATGGATGAAAACACATGTGACAGTTCATAGGATTTCAGGGGTGGGGTTTTGGAATTCCATGTCATGTATGGATTTTCTAGAATGGGTTTTAATGAGAAAATAATTTCGGAGATTTTTTTTCTGGGAAAATGGTTTTTGGTATTTGGGAAATTATCTTTGGAAGAAGGAAATTATGAAAATTTTAAAAAATAGTGGTTTTTTGAAAAGTATGTTTGGTGGTTTTAATGTTTGGAAGGACTGTAAGAAACTTTTTTGGATAGATGTGTTCTTTTAATTGTGTCTCATTTTGATTTTGTATTTGGATTGTTTTTTTGGGGTTTCTCAGGAAATTCTTCCTAGAAAGGTCACCAAGGATTTCATTGAGTCATGTCTGGTTTTTGGTCCTTCCTGAGTGTTGCGTGTTTTTCTGGGTTATTGGGGTCCTATTGAGGCTGTGGAGTGGCTTGGGGAAGTCCAACATGCTTTCAGGTCATTGGGAACTCCCGAAGCTATTAGATTATATTCAATTCATAGATTATTTGAGGGCCAGGCCTTGAACTATTGGGAGTCAGTTTCCCCTCCATCAATTCATGTTTAGATGATTTGGGGAGTTTTGAATACCAATTTCATCCAATGGTTCATCCTGAAGGAGGAGAAGATGAGAAAGATTCCATAGTTGCAAGGTGTTCAGTAGAGTCAATGGATAGGGAAGTCTTATATTGACAATTTTTCGTAGTCAGTTCCCTATTCATTAGAAGTAGCATCAGAGGATCTAATTACAACCCCTGTTTTTTTTTCAGGGGTCTCCATCCTGATATTGTAGATAAATTGATCTCATCCAGTGAAACCTTATTCAAGTTGTTGTTGGATGAGGCATTCATGGATTAGATGGTTGTTGGAAGGATTTCATTGGTTGTTGGTTCTTGTGAAGGTTCCCCATATAGAGAGAGAAGTGTTGTAGGAAAACCTGTTTATGAAAAAACCTCCTTTATCGGTTTTTATTTTCAAATCATCAGAACGTTCTCTTGTATATTTCTGGTGTGGCTGGTTTGGACACTCGAAGTCATCTTGTCACATTCCTCTGAAGACATTCCTTCACTATTTCCATTTAGGTCATTTAGGGAAGTTTTTTAGGAAGAGATGTCTCAAAATTAATTCTTGAGCAGAGGAGGCACTACCTGACTGTGAGACAAGAGATTCATTAGTCATCAGTTCCCCTACCACAGGTCTTTGGATGAAGCTCATGGTCAATCAGGAGTTTCCTAGGGCACGAGAAGCTCTGTCCTAGTATTATATTTATTATATTTTTTTCTTTTGGTGATTTTTGTTTTTCTTTTATTATAATGGTGTGATAGACATGTTCTACTGCAATTTAAGGGGCTCTATTTATTCTAAATTTAGTCCCTCAAAAACTTTTGTTTTCCTTAGGGAATGTTTGACCTATGGACAAATGGGTTCCTATTGGTTTTGGATTTGGTTTCATTGGTACCCTTTTGGGAAAATCTCTGGTTTTGTAAAGGGCTTACCAGTAGCTTTAGTTCTATATTTTATTTTAGTTTGGGTGGTTCTTGTGAGATCTTCTTAATGCTAGAAAAATTTTCAGTGTGGAGAATGGTTTTCAGTTCTGGTGGTGTTATTGGTCACCCTTGTACGGAGGATTATCAGTCCTTGTATAAAGTTTCCCTATTCTAGTGCCCCGATATTCTTTTTTTATCCATAGTAGGTTATCTCTTTGTATTATTGGGGTGGAGTTGTTTCGTTCATGTTATAGGATGGGTAAATTCTAATTGGGAGTTCCCACATTGCTTCCCCATCCCCGGGGTGGCATGTTGGGTTTTTAAGGTTATAATTCTAGTTGAGTTCTTGTGGTATGGAGAACCCTCTATTGTTCCCCCTTTTTATGTTTTGGTTTCTCTTTAATCAGTTGGGTGTGACCTGTGGAGGGTGAGGTCAATCTGGGATCCTTAGTTCTTCATCATTTTGTCTAGGTATGGACTAATTTTATTATTTATCTACAATCTTGGTGAATTTATAGGGGAAGAAAGTGTATGTGGTGGGGATATTTATCACACCCCAACCCCAGGAAATCCTTATTTTTGATAATTTTATTTGTATTGGGCCTTTTGGGTGATGTTTGAGTTTAATTCTCGATCAAAATTTTTGATTTTTTTGAGTTTTTTGGATGTTTTTGGAGTAAATCTTGGTTGTCACATGGTTAGTAGTAACAATGCGGACACATTGTGCTTATTTCTGGTTGGACATAAATGAATTCAAGACCTACATAGTTCCATATGTTAGATCTCATGTAAGCATGTGGCGGGTCTTCGATATGCAGATAAGTATATACGTTTACCATATGGTTTGGAAAACCGCGCGGGTCTTCCTGGTCATTAAAAAACCCCTCTTTATTTCCCTCTCACTTCTTTTTGGTCTTATCTTAGGCTTCTCCTACTCCACTTCATCTTGGCGCACTAGTGGGTCCTCCCTAGGCCTCTTACCATTCTCTTAATTGACAGGTATCACCTCTCCTCCACATGTTATGTAATATTTAGTGTTTTTGTTCCATTTTCCCTCCTTTTCATTTTCCCCTCTTCCTTTTCATGGTTTTCCTTGGGATTTTATTCCCAAGGACAAACCCTAATACCTAGGGTTTTCTCTTATTTAGTTTTTGATTGGATCTCGGACATGTGGTTGGTCCTTGGTGCCTTGATCTCCCTCTATTTGATGTTTTATTCCATCCACACAAGGGTTTGATTGGTGTTTCATTTATTTTCTTTCCTAAAGACTTTCCTTTAATGCTTAGCATTTTAAATAAATTTATTATGTTTATTCTCAACTTTATGGAACCCTTGTTAAACATATTATGGTATTTTGGAAATGTTTTGGTTTTCTAAAAAAAGTATTTAAATGTTTTTTTTGTAAATTATCTAGTATTATAATACCTTGGGTTCTTGTTTGAATTGCCTAAGTTATTTTAAAGAGGAATTGGATCTTTTATTAAATTTATAGATATTATTATTGTAGAAATTACATTTTATGTTAGTGAATTTGGTTTGGTGTGTACTATTTGGTTATGTTATGGTTTTATTATTCTGCCAAAACAATTTAAAAGGGTTTAATGGCTCCAATGTTATGTTTTTTATTCTAAAGATTTTATAAATGGTTGGTTTTGGTTTTTAAGAAATTGGTGATTTGGGTAAATGGTTTTGAAATGACTCATTGGTAGATTGATGTGTCATTAGATGTTGGGAAATCCATGGGTTCAGAAGTTTCACACATGGATGTTCACTCAAATGATGATAACACCTTAAAAAGAATGTTTCATAAAAATATATTTTTTTCACAAAATGATCCTTTGGATTCTAAAGAATGAGGGTACTTTGGTAAATTTTCAAAAGATGGTTTTAAATTTATTTATTAAGTTTTTGGTCTGTTTGGACTTGAAAAAACCCTTTGTGTGTGTGTGGAAAGGATAAGGTCCCATTTAGAAATTATGAAATGTTTGGGTGTTTGTTTGGAACTCAAGGGCCCATTTGGAACTTTAGACTCAAAGGTGATTTTTGTCTTCATTTTTAGCAATGGATGTGGTTTGGAAATTGTATGTTCCCATTTTGGTTTTATGCATTTTATAAAAAAAATTGATATTGACCTGACGTGACATCCCAGTTGAAACCTTAATGATATTTGGTAGATTTAAATATATGGGGCACCTTTATAGGAGGGATTTACCTTAGGGGTTATCATATATTGGTGTCTATGTTTTAGGTAAGAAAGTGTAGTGGTGATAGTCAAGCTATGTCATGTGTGCATTGGCCTCATAATTACATGGTAGTATTATTACCACTATGGGTTTCTGAGTGTCATATAGATGATTGAGTGATGGTAGCTTACCAACCCTGATTAGACAGGTTGGTACCTCCGGGTAGATATAAAGGCCCGGTGGGGAGTTTCACTGGTGTTGTCGCGAGGGAGATCAGTTGGTTATAGACTATGGTGTTTCACCATACACTGGCAGGTTGTTCTAAACTGATTACGTCCAAGGGTTTTCTATGGATGTTTAGGATCACCCATGGTGATTATTTATATAGTTTTTTTACCTTCATCAGTACTAGTTTCTATGCATTCATTGCTTATTTTATTTTTTTTATAAATGCTTGGGATTTCCTCATCTTGGGAATTTTAAGAAAAAATGAATTTTGGTTTTGGAAAATAAAGTTGTTGTGTGTTGTTTTGTAAAATGTGGAAAACCCTATTTTTATAGTTTTATTTTCATACTAGTTTCATTAGACATATTTGGGAAAGAAAAAACTTGGATTCAGTGGTTATCTTTTAGCATCCCTACTAGGGATTTCATGTCTCATGACTATCCTGTGTATTTTTAGTTATAGGTTTAGTATTTCTTAGGTTCTACCTAGCAGATGCTCCTTTATGGAGCAGTCTCAGTCTTGAGGTTGGGGGTGACCATGAGGTCACATAGAGATTTTGGGAATTAGTTTAGTTTCATTTGTTTTAGTTTTTGGTATATTTAGTTGTACTTTATATCTGGATTAATTGTTCTTTCATTTTGATTTAGTCGCTCATCATTACTGCATTTTACTTTGTTCTATTTATGTCTTTGTTCCTAGTCGCTTTTCTTTTAGGATGAAATCATTAAAAAGGTGTACGTTTTGATGTCCGTCACTAGTTACCGTCCTGGGGGATTATGAATGCCCCTCGGGATATACCACTGCTTGTCTTAGGTGACTGGTCCAAGGTCGACCTGATTTGGTTTGTTACATGGGATCCCTTTAACTCTCATTTATCCCTCTTATGAACACTTATGTACACCCATTACTATATTGAAATTCTATAATAAATCTTCCACTTTCCTTTTTTATCTAGAATTACTTTTATGTTATGTCTTCTAATTTCCTTTTTCATGTTGGGATATGTTCTTAAATAAATGATGAGAGATCTCTTTCTCTCTCATAAATCCATTTTATGAATTTCAATATGATGTTGTTGTGATTTTAAAATTGAACCATGGTTTTCCAAGCCAACATCATCACGCAGTGAGTATAATACCAATTATTCTATCAAGGGTATTCACATTTATTCTCATATACTAATTGATTGGGTAATTAAATGTATTTTTTCCAAATTATTATGTCATGGAATAAATTATTATGTTGAATAAATACATGTTATATGATCTATGTGGTGCACTAAAACATCCTAATGAAATGATTATGATGGGTGCACCCTGATAGCGCTCCAATGCATTGATTAATAGTTAATATCATGATGTTTCATGTTGGGACATGGGATTTACCTGATTCCATTGTGGGACATTGTCTGCCATGGGGTCCTGGAAGATTTATCCTTGATCTATTTATGATGAAATGATTTAAATTATTGCCACATTTTCCATGTTACGATTATCATGTAATATCATGCCTTATTATTCATGTTCATTTACACCTCATTTATATGACTTGTCTAACATGTATTATTATCCTCATGTTATTCCATTTTTATTCCATTACTGGGATTTATATATCTCTTCATTATTATGTATTTCTTTAAGTTATCATATGAATTGTTATGTATGAATGAACGGTTTGGTCATGTTAATGAAGTTTTCAATAAAAATATTGTTTTTCAGGTTTTAACTTGTTATGTAATGTAACTAATTTTCTAAAGACACTAGACCAATAGATCTTATGAGTTATATTAAGTGTAATTTTATTAAATAAAACATGTATAAATATGTAATAAAGACCATGGTTTTTATTGTCTATATGGTAAATGAATTCATCAATATTAAGAAAATGGTTATTAAAACAAAAATATTATCATATTACCTTTATATCTGATGAATCAAATGGTACTTTAAATCATTACAGATTTATGGCTTGGAGGTCCTTAACTTTCCACTGATCATTCACATTCTTATGTTCGATGATATCTATCACCCTCTATAATTGTTTATGCTTTTCTTCCTTGTCCATATATTCACTTTCCACCAATGTTATCCTATTTACAAACCTAGTTTGTTTTATTCTAGATGAAAATTATACTTCCATTTCTCTCTTATTAAGAGGATTTTGTGTTATCTTTTTTTAAGAGAAAGTTTTACAATAATAATATTTTCAAATATCAAACCCTTGATTACCATATCAAGATTTATTTGTAAAAATAAAATTTGTCTAAGGGGGTAGAATGTATAACCCTATGATTTTAAAAGAAGAAAATTAAGTTTGATTGAGTATATGATATAAGACACCAAGATTAAATGAGAATTTAATTCCCTGATACTTTATAATAAATTTCTTTCTTCAATTGATTGTGATTCATGCCAAACCCTATTCAAACAAAACATAATACTCTATTAAAATATAAATATTTAAAACATGACCATTATAACTTATCCATTTTTGGGAATGTATGAACAGGACTAGAAAATTATTAAAATTATGGTTATCTTTTGATTATAAATAAAATAAGAATATTTCAAAGAAAGAGAAATGTTTTCTTAAAAAAAGTATTTTTCTAATAAGAAATTTCACCACGCTTTACACACATAATTTCAAATTAATATTTTCCCCTTCTTAAAAATTTATTTGATAAAATAAACTTAGTTTTTTATTTATCATAAAAAATTATATTAAGCTGAATATTTTTTATTTTTCTATAATTTTTTCATTTTTTATGAATAGTGAAAAATATTAAATTTTAATGAAACTTTCCTTTTCATTTAAATTATTTACAAGGTTATGTTATATTTTAAATTAATTTTAAAGATAAATTAGTCCAATTATATAAAAATTTAACTAATTGAGGTCATTTTATTCAATTTCATATTGAATATTGTTATTAAAACACTCTATACACATGAAGTATTTCTCTTTGGATACTTTCTCTTTAGTCGCGTCTGTATGTATAATTTTAAATTATATTCTTCCAGTTTAGTAAATTGAATTTTGAAAAATGGATTTAATATTTTGTTTAAAAATAATTTATATTTTATAAAATGTTAATATTAATTTTCTACCATTTTGAATATTAAAATAAGTAAAAAATTAATTACCATAGTTAAGGTAAGAAATGATTTATCAGGGGTTAAACTAAGATTATAAGGGTTTAAATGACATAAATATTGTTAAAAACCCATTTTATGGTCATATTTCTATCTTATAAACTCTAAGGATCTATAATTTATTATTTTTTAGTCCTATGGCATGAAAAAAATATGGTGTTATTTAATATTTTCAAACATTCCATCTATATCCTCTCCCCCACTTATAAAAGACCACCCCATCCCCTCCCCCCTCGATACATCCAATTACATTTGTATCATCCCATACCTTTTTATATCACTTCTTTACTCACCTAAAAACATTATAGATGCCTTTTTTTATCTGAAATCCAACCTAGGAAGGATTTTGATGAAAATCTAAATAATATTTCTAAATAAGAGGTAACGTTCTTCAACGAGAGTTTTTATTTTATTTCTTCCTCCACCTCCCTAAAATATAATTCAATTATTATAGTATAGTAATAGAAGTTCATAAAATATACTTATATATTATTATTTTATGTACATAACATATATAAATCTTTTCCACCATCAAATGGGAAATGAAATCGTCAATCATGTGTATGGAAGACTAACTCCTCATAAACTGATGTAAATCATTTACCATCAATGCATATCATGATTGTATATAATGATGGATTTATAGGATATATATAATATTTATGATATAATTATACTTATATAATTTTAATATAACATATAATTATTTACTTTCCATGTCATTTAAAATATGATAACATCGCTTGTTTTTATGGTGAAATGCCACCACACGAAGCGATGTGATTCATTTTTCACTTATGTTGTACATGGAATTTAAAAGGGATAAATTTAATGAATATATATGATATATTTGAGATTATATTTATTATTTAATGTTGATATATCACCTAAATCCTTACCCATCCACCCGTTAAGGAAATGATAACGGCACTTGTGCATATGTATGACCTATCATCTCCACGAAGTGATGTGATCCATTTTCTATGTTCAAATTTTAATAATGATTTAAAATGTGTATCTAATGAAAAAAAAATTATATTTATAACATTAATATCATTATATTTATTATTTAAATGTATAATATTATCAAAAACATAACTTTAATGTTAAAACATTTGTGAGAAAAAATGCAGTTATCTCTCAAAACAAAAGTAATAATGAAAGATTATTAACGAACGGGTGATAAGATGTTATAAAAGGATCATATATGATATTAAAAATATTAATCTGGTAATAGTATATGTTAATATAATTTTTAAAACCACTATAAAATTGTTAAATCATGTTCAACCAAAATGAACCATGAGGTCACGGGCTTCATCTCAATTTCTCTTTATTGAGTCCTATTGTAATATTTTTCACATAATTTCTTTTATATGGTTGATATACTTACATTATTCATCTGATATAATGAATAAATCATAATTCATGATATTTTATGTTTTAATATTTATTATTTCAACAAAGGGTATTTCACTTAAAAATTACTATGTGGTAAATAATTTCATAACTCGATTTCATTTCATTGGGTTATATTACATTTTCATTGTCTCTAACATTCTAAGATTATGTGTATAATTTATTTTGAATATGTTATTTTTTATTTCCACTTCGTTAATATATATTTAAATTAGATACAAATAATTGGTTCATTGATTAATTTTTTCATCAATGTTATGACCTTTGCAAGGGTTTATTCCACACTCTCATTTTAATCGATATTGTTTTTACTTGAATTTCCATTGATAAAATTATTTGATCTTTATGTAATAAAATGATTTTATTTTATTATAATTTGGTTATTTATGATATTTCTAAGTAATATTACTCTCTGTAGTACTTAAAATTATTTAAGAAATGTTTTAAAATCTGATTTTACTTATCTCTTCGATCAAAAATCAGCTTTCTTCATAAACCATGTTTTTAAAACATGTTTTCAAAAATGTTTTTAAAATTATCCAAATGAATTTTTAAAATACATTGTTACCCATATTTGACTTTTGAAAAAACATTTTGAAGGGAATTTTTATGATTCTTTTCCAAATATGTACTTTTTGGATTTTATATAAAATGTGAAAATAATATTAATTTTAACATGTATGGAATGTAAACAATTTCTAGTCATTATTACCACTCAATTTCTAAATGATTTTTTTTATGTTTCAAATTTTATATCCAAATAAAATTATTTTTAAAATATATTGTAAAATTTTAGTTTTAAAAAAAATATTTAATGTGATAATGTTATTTTCCAGAATAATGTTTTTTATAAAATTTTTATTGTATTTTATTCATCAAATACATTAAAAAAATTTGAACATTTGATACACTAGGGATATGTTGCATTGAATACATAAGTATTATTTATATGGTTTATATGATCAGTTCAACTAGGGAAAGTATTTACATTATCTTTCTTGATTGATTTTTGTAATAATTAACTTTCCCTTGAAATATTCACTTCCTTAACATAATTGGACATTAAATTTCTCCAAAATATCCATATTATTAGACATGGATATATTTATTACATGAACCATATATCATTTATATGTTCATAATTTTACTTTGAAAGTTATATGATTGACTAGTGAAATTATTGTTAATCTTTATTTCTTACTCGATATGAAAATTTGTTGAGAAGGCATATTGATTCATGAATTTAATATATTATTAAATATATGAGAAATGATCTGGACATGCATATATGGATGGGGTTTTATTATAGACCCTCAATACATTGGTATTATCGTTATATGAATCGATTGGATATCCTTAGTCAATTGGGTTTCTAGTGTATACTGACCCATCAGTTTTAAACTTACATTTCAATGGTCTTGAAATTTGATAAATCATGATTCTTGAGATAATGAAATTAAACAATGAAAATTTTACTTCATTAAGAATTAAAATATTAGTATCCATGATATTTTATCTTCATTCATTTCATTCTAAGTTTACATATTAAATGGGATGTGTCTTAAGTTATTTACCTTTCCATATTGATTATGCCTTATATATTCATGATAGTCAAGTTATTTAAATGGAATGAGTGTTAAGTTATTTACCTTTCCATACTAATCATTCAAAATGTATTCATGATATTTGAGTTATTTAAATAGAATTTGTTTTTTATTTACCTTTACATATTTATTACTCCTTATTGATTAATGATAGTCAAGTTATTTAAATGAAATGTGTGGTTATTTATTTATATTTCTATATTGATTATAACTTATCTATTAATGATGGTAAATTTATTTAAATGGAATTTATTTTAGTTATTTACATTATCATATTGATTATTCATTATGTAATCATGATAGTTAAATTATATAAATGGCATTTCCGTTCATTTATTTACATTTTCATGTCGATTTTCTTATTGATTCAAGAAACATTTTTCTTAATGTAACTTTTACTGAGCATCTGAGATCAAATTTATTTTTTATGTCTTTATTAAGAATCCTAAATGTTTACTATGAATTAAATGGAATGGTATTAGATAGGGAATAATGATATTCTCAAAAATAATTTATGTTTTAATTTCTATTTTCAAATGCAATGAAGAACTCCAGCATGTAACTATTTTTCTAATACTACTAATGTATTTGGTCCTTTAAGATATGATTCCTTGTATCTTATTCCAATTTAATAAAGAATACATTAGATTTAGGTTACTAGGGTTGTGTTCATTACACTCATGGATCCACCATTCTTCTTAACTAAGAAAATAGGGGATCCCCATGTTGAAACACTATTGTGAATAAATCCCTTATCACACAACTACTATAGATGTTTCTTCAACTACACTAATTCCATGGTGACCATTCAGTAGGGATTCATTGATATTGGGCTATTATTAGGGATTAAATCAATGAAAAAATAAAATTCGTGCTCTAGTGTATGTCTAGGTAATTTCTCCTGAAACAAATTAATGTATTCCTATACAATAGGTATATCATCAATTTTAAGATTACCTTATCCATCCACATATTGTGTTTTCTATTTATCTCAAGGAATCTCATTTAGCATAGCTATTAGAGGTAGATCAAGACCTGGATATGATGAGGTCTCCTCTCTAAATATATTGAGTAGTACATTTTCATCAAAAATCCAAATTTTATTTTCCTTACAATAAATTTTTAGATCATATTTTGAAATCCTATATATAAAAAAGATTATAAAACATTCAACCATATATATTATAATAAGTTTGGAAAATAGATCATATTTATGTGTCATAATGGTAAATTAATCACACATACATATTGTAGTGATTCTTATACTAGGAGTATTAATTGAATACTCTCATCTTATGATGCTAGGGAAACATTGAATTTTCTATGAAAACATGGAAGTTCTAAAATAATGTGAAGATCCATAATCAAATAAAGTTGTTTCTATTTTTTATATTATTAAATCTCTACATTTTACATGATTATTGATACTTATTTCATCTAGGATATATTTATAAAAAATATATATACTGGATTATATCATAAAATTATAAATTTTAAATCATAATATTTAATTATAAATCTAGTATAATACTTAACATAAATTGAAAATCTATGCATTGTTAATATCAGAATCATAAACATGGTTTCTTTAGGTATATAATCATTTTAAAATCCTTCATAATGGTTTATAAATAAATTTTTAATTATCCTAACAATATCCCATGGGAGTATAAATAAAGTGTGTTGTAAGTCCTGTTATCATACACTAGGAGATAATCAAGTAAACTCCCAATGATCCTTTTTTAGAGTTATTACCCTTTTTTAAAACTTTTCCTAAAATGAATCCACTTGTATTATCTATGTAGGTATGTATTTCTTGAAAAAATCACATAATATCTTCATTTCACAAACTTTAGGATGTTCTTATTACTTATCCTCAAAGTCTATAATAGGATTATGTTAGCTAATCTATGTTTTCTTTAATATTTTTTTCATAGTTTCTACTGAACTTCTTATAATACCAACTATAACAACCCTGACCCCAGTAACCCTGAGTTGGTGATCACATTATTACACTAGTATAGATATAAGGGCTAAAATCCAAAAAGACATATCAGTTTAGTAGTATTGGAGAGATAGAAAAATAACTAATAAATAATTTACATTGGGTATAAAATTTAAAACATAACAAAATGAAATTCTCAGCATCTTTGAAAAACATTCAAATAGTTCATCTTCATATATTGGGAAAAGGAAAAAAAATAAGGGTGAGCTTAAATACTCAATAAGGGTTATGTATAATGGAATATATCATGAATAAATAAGTCATAATCAATATGACAAGGAAAGTAACTGAAAACCCATTATATTTAATCTCTAACTTAATTATCATGATTAGATGTTGTATAATCAAGATGATAAGGTAAATAAAAAAAACATTCCATTTAATAACTTTAGTAAAAAATGAATCCATAGATAATATAAATGAGAAAAAAATATCCCAAATAATAATAACTAAATTCTCAATTAAGTAAATGCATAATTTTGTATTTCATGATATCATACATCAAGTTATCAATATTTTAAATACCTTTCACACGATAGTTTAATACTATGGGTATAATCCCATGTAATTTGGCCAATTGATTTTTCTCTTGAGGGTTATTAATACATCTAGGCAATATATAATTCCATGACATGCCTATCACTGCATTTGAAAATAATTCCTCTTATATAAAATGATCTATTAGTTCACGAATAAAATTCCTTATCAAAAAAATATATGTATGGATTAAAAAATAAGGATTTATCAAAAATTTTGCAGTTAATCAAATAAATTTTATATTAAACACTACATGTACAAATGGTATATGGTTTAGGAAATAATCATATTCATTATATATAGAATATGAATATTTGATAGAAATTTAATGTATAATTAAAATTATCGTAAGTAATTATTTATCTCAAGGGATTTTAAATAATCATAAAATTAATCAAGAAATTGGAGGTGACAATCAATTCATCTGGAATATAGGTTTTTGAATTAAAATAATGACATTTGGAAGAATAAATGGTATGAATATGAAATATTAAAACAAAGA
The DNA here is from genome assembly GCA_963277665.1 of Viscum album. Classification (NCBI taxonomy): domain Eukaryota; kingdom Viridiplantae; phylum Streptophyta; class Magnoliopsida; order Santalales; family Viscaceae; genus Viscum; species Viscum album. The sequence continues at coordinate 776,405,080 of OY728131.1, read as the reverse complement.
ATCATAAAATATTTTTCATTTTAAAACTGTTGATTTTTTTTAAAAAAATATACATTTTTTAAAATAGTTATTTTAGTGGGGAATTTCATTATAGTCGTATACGTTAAAAACATTCCTTTTGACTTTTTATCAAAAAAATACATTTCAAAAGGATATTGAAATTTTCATTTAAAAAACATTTAAAAATTCATGAATATAAAAAAATTATCTAAATAAAATTATTTGATAAATATAATGAATTTTTTAAAATAGTTTTGAAAACATTGAGATGGAAGGAAAATATATCTGATTTAATGAAAAATAAAATTACTTTTTTATTTTAACATTTTTTATTATTAACAAAAGAGAGTAAAATATTGAAAATATATAGAGAATCATTAAATATCTAGTGGATAAGAAAATAATTTTATCTTATTAAGTATAAAAGATATTATACCTTTAATGAGAGTGAAAGAAATCCCAAAAAAGGTATATTGTAAAATAAATTTTTACCTATTTGTTAGCTTTCAAATTATAACACCATGAAATAATAAACCTGAAATGAACCATTAAACATCATTAATAATAAAACATGTTAAATTCATCCGAGGTTTAGTATTTACAACTCATAAATGTGAATATGTGCATATTGGGAAATATGTCTCAATTGAATGGAAATTGAGATGAATTCTCTTAACTCGCGCTTCCCATTAGATGATCATGATTTAAAATCTTATATAATGGTCTTAATAATATAATTTTTTTATGACATAACAATATTAATATTTATTAAACCATATAAAATCCTATTAATACATTTTCACCACTCGTTATTTAACAGTCATTTATTGTTACTAAAAATTGAATTTTTATTTGGAAGGAGGGTAAAGACCCATCAACAAAAAAGGTGTCTCACAATGGCTTGAGCTGATTAAGACCAAGGAAATCCCATTGTACAACAAGTTTACATTAAAAAGGAAGTGAACCAACACTGTCATAGAGGATAAGAGGGTGTTCCGGATTACCAACCCATGCAAGAGCATCCACTGAGAAGTTGGCATGACGCCAAATGTGCCTCACCATCTGTCCGCCATTGGTATCCAAGGAGAAACTTCTAGTGATGTAAACTAAATCCCATGGAGTGATACATTTCCCCTGCATTATTCTAACCAGAACCTCCGAGTCGGACTCAACCTACGTCTCCTGAATATCCAATCTTTTACACAACTTGAGAACCGTGTGGAGGGCCCTAGCTTTCACACCCAACGAGCAACCAGGGCTATAGAATGCACTAAAATCGAACCAGATAGAGACCCATGAATCCCCGAGAAGCCCCCTCCCCTCATCTACCCATTCATAAAGGATCCATACATGTTATGTTTCAGGCCAATCGAAGGAGGTGACCACCCAAACCACCGTCCACTTGTCCGTTCGACCATAGGGGTTCTACTCATCACCATGGAAGGAGAAAATAGGTTGCATTCCCCCTTAAGAAGGGCCCCCAACTCAGCCAGCAGAGATCTCACTTTCAACATGAGGTAGCTCCCAGATCAGACGTGGCCCATTCGAACCTGGTTTCATGCATCCCAGAGTGTCCAACATATGGAGGTGAAGATGACCAACCACACCTTGGACTCCCTTCCATTCTCTACGCCACGGAACCAAGCCTTAATGAATGCCTTCTTGGAAAACTGCCCCTCGGAAAAAAGAATATGTTGTCTGAAAGAAAACCAGAGGAAGAGATCCCACTAACTTTGGAAGAACATGTGGGCTATAGACATGGCCATAGGGGTATTACAGTAGTAGTAGAGAGAGGCCAGAGTAATCCCCATTCTCTGTACATTCTCATCAGTTGCGAGAGCCTTGTTTCTCAGATGCCAATGTGGAAAGTTCATTTTTGTGGGATGCTCCTTGCACCAAATCTGGATCCCCTACTGGTCGATATCCACCGCTGAATGGTGAACTCTCTTGAAATAACTGGAGGAGAAAACACCAGAACTCGACCTAGTGTATCAGTATATAAGGACCCAGCCTTAAACCTTACTTAATCTTGAGTTATTACAAGATTACACATTGAGGATCTTTTCGGGTTTAGAGTTTTAGAGAATTAGATCATAAAACTTGCATTACATTCCACATATAAACAAATTGGTTACATAAAGATAGTATTCTTCATTCCCATCAATGGAAACACATTTAAAATAAAACATGGATTATTTCTTGACACATCCTTGACTCTATCATCTTATCATGTACCTTTCCATTGACCTGTGAAAACATTTCAAAAACTTGGGATAAGTATAAAAACTCAGTATGGGTTATAAAAAAAACATGGAAAGGAAACATGAGTTCATATATACATAAGAATGAAATCATACTTTACCCATAAAACATAGGCACTTTAACATACCTCATAAAATCATGAATAAATCATAGAAATCATAAGACATAAAGGTAACTTGAGGCATTCATAACATTCTTACGTAGGGAGTAACCCTCTTGGTTACGTTTGGAATACCCATCACAGTATATTCCCTAAAATCTCTTCGGAGAAACCTTAACTTTTCACTCCTTCGCGTTACCCAATGCATTGGAGAGCTATAACGGGCTCACCCGCCCTTAGTTTATCACGGAACCAGCCGTCTTCATAATAATTCCCAAGAACCATAACATAATCATATCACATAAAGCATGCATAAAGGAAACATAACATTTCCACATTTAAATCATGAGATATCAATACAACACATTGATATAATAAAAACATTATGAAAACCATTTTCAATACCAAAGTAAAACATGGTATTTATTTTTCTTTTAAAAAAAGAAGGTATGGCTTGTAGAGGAAGCCGAAACTCAAATAACGGTTATGACGGCGGAGAAGTCGTTGTCGCCGCATACGTACTACAAAAACATTCCCTTTTGTCGTTTAGTAAACGCTTCATATAAAAAATATTCCTTTTGAATAAGCGTAAAAGTCAAAGGGGTTTATACACCGTATAAAAGAAAGTTGTGTATAAAATAAAATATGCCTCAATGAAAGGAGATTGAGACGAAGTCCCATACCTCGTATCCGACTTGACCCGACCGTTCTTTAATCTCCTGAATAATAAACTTGAGTTAATCTCTACTTGATTATGAATCTTTATCAAGTTCATTATTCCTTTTATACCATGTTATGACCATCATGTAATCAGTTAAGTTAATAATGTTCATTTTGTCGGTATTTGGTTCTTAAGTCAAAAATAGACTTATTACACTTACATGTTGTTAATTTGGTCAAAGGTTCATTATATCCAGAATGGTATTCATGATTTAGATATCATATATGTCATATATATCCATTACATACATGAATTTATAATATTACATAATCATTTAGAGGTAAGAAATGAAATGCACCGTTCATGGAGACGGTAAGCCGTACGTATGCATGAACGCTACTTTCATTTCTATTTCGTATTTTATAGAATGGAATCATAATTATATAAAGGTATATTATAATTCTAGTATAATATCATATATAATATCATAGTTCCATCCTTTATATGTCCCACATATGGTATTTAACGAATCAAATCACTTTGAGGGGGCGGTAGTCCGCACTTCCTAAAATGAAGATATCGTGTTTACCCATAATGGAAACCATAAAGGTATGCCCAAAATGAAAAAAACAGAAGCTTAAGGAAAACATAAACATATTATATATCATATATAAAAATAGTGACATCATAATGTCCACCTTTGAAGGTGTTAAATGAGTGTTGAACAATCATCGTTTCGGGAGGCAGAATTTCACCATCCACGGAAACCGTATGTTCTTTAACCATTTTATGTAGTTGTGTGAGATTGTAGCTCAAATAAATATTATAAAAACATCCTTTTATATTGAATATACTGGTGTTGTTACAAAATAAGTAAATAAAAAGAGTTTAGGGGGTTGTAGAAGCAAAATAAAACAAATGAACATGAGAGAATGAATTACCTTTAAAAGTGTAACTCCTTTTAATTTGAGCCTAAAGGCTTCCTTTGAAAGGATTCTGCCCAAAAGGAATCCTCTAGGATGAGTAGAGGGATTTGGAGAGAGTAAATGGGCAGGGTTTGGCCGAGACAAAGGCTTGAGTAGTGTGTGAAATGAGGTAGAGGTGGGGGCCTTTTATAAGAGGAAAGGAGGGGCACTTTTGGAAAGTAAAGAAATATTACTTTATTTGAAAATATGTTTCTGTTTCAAAAGGTCCCACATTGATATAATTCATGGATAAGGTGATAAGGGTTCGAAATCCACTCATCCAATTGGTTTTGGCCATGTGTAGTTCATAGATTTTACATTGTCTTTCCATTTTATTTAAATCGTCAAATAATGATGTCATCACTGCATCATTATTATGTCATAAATAATTTAATTTATTTAATGTCTAAAAATCATAAAAAACTAATATGATGTAGGAAATCTTTTTATCTTTCCAATGACTATTTATAATCAACAATATGATCTTTATAACCCCATGTAAAAATTGTTTTCGTAAAACATCTCTTGTTTGTGTCATTTTTACTTTAACATTTAATAAAAAGTTATTTATGTCATTTCCAAACCAAAGTGTCTCCATGGGGTCCCCAAGTTGACCCATGGCTTGTCTTGGTCGGCCATGACACAACCAATAAGGTTGGGACATGTGTCTAGGTCATTTCCTATTATTAATGCATTATTTATACCTTAAACTACACTAATTACCACTAATCGCGATTAAAAACTTAATAAGTTACTATTCACCAAAAAATTATTATAATCTCATTGAACCACATTTTACTTCTTAATGACAACCATGTATGTCGGATTTCCAAAATTCAATACACATTAGTGGTAAACTTTCATTTAACTGAAAAATCAGTTTGCTTGATTACCACTTAGTGGTTTCACTATTCATCAAAAATTGAAGTTTTTCAGAAAATTACCAAAAATTCACCCTAAGCTATATTTGATATTCCGAATTCAAAAATGAAGTCTATTTTACAAAATTAAAATAATATAAGTCACATTAATTAATTTAATAATTAATTCCCGCTGCCAGAGAAAATAGCGTGTTTTTACAAAACAATAAGTATCAAAAGATTGACACCAGTTTAAGTCTAATTTCAAAGTGAAATTGATTCCAAGGACCACCATTGGATAAAATGGTAAAAATATATTCTAATTTCACTTCAAAACCAATTCAAAACATAATCTAATCATATAAATAAATTAGATTAAAAAGCATTTTTGATGTAAAATGCAGTATTTTTCACTATTCATTAAAAAATGAACATTGTCAGAAAAATACCAAAAATTCACACAAGGTAAATTTTGATGTCCCAATCATAAAGATTAAGTTTATTTTGACAAACATAGCTTATAAAATTGTCAAAAGATAGATTTAAAAAGGGTTTTCCATCATAAGGAAGTAAAACAATCTTGTAAGAATATTAGTGTATTCCATGCATAAGATTGTATTTATTTTCATTTTAAGCCTCTATAACACTATCTTAATCATTAATAGACATAGATAAAAATATCTATTATTCATTACTTACTTGGGATTTTACATCCTTCCCTCCTTTAGAAAATTGTGTCCCTGCAATTTATTTACTTATCGAATAAATGGGGGTACTTATCCCTCATTGCATTTTCAGATTCCCATGTTGCCTCTTCAATCATGTGGTTTTTCCACAAAACCTTTACCTGGTGAATCACTTTATTCCGTAACACTTGCTCCCTGTGGTCAAGAATCTGGACTGGTTGTTCCTCGTAAGATAGGTTCTCTTCCAGCTGAACTACCTCTAGGCTCAAAACATGAGATGGATCTGGCATATACTTTCTCAACATCGAAACGTGAAAACATTGTGTACCTGAGATAAACTCGGAGGTAAAGCCACTCGGTATGAAACTGATCCAACTCTCTCCAGAATTTCGTATGGTCCAACAAACCTTGGACTCAACTTTCCTTTCTTACCAAATCTCATCACTCTTTTCCAAGGAGAAACCTTGAGAAAAACATGATCACCTACCTCGAAAGATAGATCCTTCCTCCGGTTATCCGCATAACTCTTCTGCCTGCTCTGAGCTGTTCTCATGTGTTTCTGAATCAGATGAACTTTTTCTGCCATCTCTTCTACCAATTCTGGTCCCATCAACTTTCTTTCACCCACTTCATCCCAGAAAGCTGGAGTTCGACACCGCTTCCCATATAATGCCTGAAATGGTGCCATCTGTATACTGGAATGAAAACTGTTATTATATGAAAACTCAACCAAAGAAAGATGTTGGTCCCAACTTCCCTGATAATCCATAGAACAAGCTCGTAGCATATCCTCCAATGTCTAAATTGTTCGTTCTGACTGCCCATCTGATTGAGGATGAAAAGTTGTACTAAAATTTAATTCAGTACCCAAAGACTTCTGAAGGCCTTTCCAAAAGTTAGAAGTAAACCTGGGATCACGATCCGATACAATGTAGAGAGGAACTCCATGTAACCTGACTATCTCTTTAAGATACAAACGTGAAAGTTGATCAAGAGAGAAAGTATCTCGTATAGCAAGGAAATGAGCAGATTTGGTCAAGCGATCAACAATAACCCAGATTGCATTATTACCTCGAGATGTCTTCAGTAATCCAACAACAAAGTCCATGGATATATTCTCCCATTTCCACTCTGGAACTGGTAAAGGCTGAAGCATCCCTTTCGGTAACTGCCGCTCTGCTTTAACCTGCTGACAAGTCAAACATTTCACAGTAAAATCAGCAATATCTCTTTTCATTCCATCCCACCAGTAATACTCCCGCAGATCTCTATACATCTTAGTACTGCCCGGATGAACTGAAAACGGAGAACTATGAGCTTCACATAACAACTCTCTCTTCAACTGTGAATCACAAGGCACACACAATCTCTTCCCAAATCTCAAAACGCAATCATTATCAATGTTGAATTCAGGAAACTTACCTTTCTGAACCAGCTCTACCCTTTTCTGCAACTCACTGTCTTGCTTCTGTGCTTGCTTGATTCTATCTGATAGAGATGATCTCACTGATACCTGAAACAAAACAAAAGGACTTCCTGCACCAACAACTTCTATGCCAAAGTTCATCAAATCCTTAACCAAAGGATCACGTTCCAAACGCAACATTGTTAATGAAGCATTACTTTTTCGACTCAAAGCATCAGCCACTTTATTTGCTTTTCCCGGATGGTAATGAATTGTACAATCATAATCCTTGATTAATTCCATCCATCTCCTTTGTCTCATGTTTAACTCTTTCTGAGTGAATATATACTTTAAACTTTTGTGATCGGTATATATTTCACACTTTACTCCATACAAATGATGCCTCTAAATTTTTAAAGCAAAAACAACAGCAGCTAATTCCAAATCATGTGTAGGGTAATTTACCTCATGAGTTTTCAACTGTCGTGAAGCATAAGCAATTACCTGATCATTCTGCATTAGGACGCAACCAAGTCCTTTCAATGAAGCATCACTGTATATAACAAACTCACCATTCCTGGAAGGTAGTGCCAAAACAGGAGCATTCACCAATCTTCTTTTCAATTCCTGAAAACAATCATCACATTATTTTGTCCAGATAAACTTAACACCCTTCCGAGTTAGCTTAGTCATTGGACTAGATAACCGTGAAAAATTTCTAACAAACCTTCGGTAATAGCCCGCCAAACCAAGGAAGCTACGAATCTCGGTTACATTTGTTGGTCTTGGCCATTCTTCCACAACTTTTGTTTTTGCAGGATCAACAGTTATTCCATCTTTAGAAACAATGTGACCAAGGAAAGAAATTTGTTGCAACCAAAACTCACACTTGTTGAATTTCCCATACAATTTCTTTTTTTAAGGTTTGCAAGATAACCCTTAAGTGTTTTTCATGCTCCTCTTTACTTTTAGAAAACACCAAAATATCATCAATGAAAACCACCACAAACTTATCCAAGAACTCATGGAAAATTCTATTCATTAAGTCCATGAATACAGTAGGTGCATTGGTTAGCCCAAAAGGCATTACTACAAATTCATAATGGCCATATCTCGTACGGAACGCGGTCTTCGGAATATCTGCCTCCTTTACCTTCAGCTGATGGTACCCCGATCTCAAGTCAATCTTTGAAAAAAACTGAGCTCCCTGGAGCTGATCAAACAAATCATCGATATGAGGCAAAGGATATTTGTTCTTAACAGTGATATTATTCAAGGCTCTATAATCAATGCAAAGTCTCATAGAACCATATTTCTTTTTAACAAATAAAACAGGAGCACCCCATGGTGATGTGCTAGGTCTAATGAAACCTTTCTCTAATAAATCTTGCAATTGCTCCTTCAACTCTAAAAGTTCAATTTGTGCCATTCGATAAGGGGGTTTTGAAATTGGCTTAGCATCAGGAACTAAGTCAACAGTAAACTCAACTTCCCGATCTGGTATTATTCCAGGCAACTCATCAGGAAAAACATCAGGATACTCATTTACCACTGGCACATCATTAATCTGAACAATTCCTTTATTTTCAACGACGTGTGCAAGGTAACATTCATTTACATCTTTTACAAGTTTCTCGGCCTCTTGATATGTTATCAAAAGTAAGGGTTCATTCTTGTAAACAAACTGAAAGTCTTTCTGAAAAGAAACTTCTTTAGCTCTACAGTCAATCTTAGCATGGTAAATAGAGATCCAATCCATACCCAGGATAACATCAAACTCTACTAGAGGTAGAACAATAAGGTTTGCAAGTAGGTTCTTTCCACAGATAAGGATAGGAAGATTCTTATAAATTCTTTTTGCCTCGACACTTCCCCCAGGTGTTTTTACCAAAAGTTCAGGAGTCATTTCTTGAGATGGTATTCCCATTTTACTAGAAAAGGTTTCAGATATGAAAGAATGTGTAGACCCCGAATCAAACAACACACTGGCATAATCTGAAAAAACAAACAAAGTACCTGATACAACTTCATTTGATGGCCCTACATCTGCTGAAGTAGTTGCAAAGGATTTCACCACCCCTTTCTGCTTGTAGTCTAACTGCTTCCCATCACTCAAGCTCTTTGTCGGACACTCGTTTGCATAGTGACCCATCTCATTGCACTTATAACATTTCACTAACTGTAAATCAAATTTGTTCTTACCTTCACCTTGATCCTTTTCAGTGAAATCACGAGCCTTATGTCCCATCTTTCCACATCGGTAGCACTTTCCAGAATTCAGAAGACATTCCCCAGCATGCCTTTTGCCACATTTATCACAAACTGGAAACTTAGTTCTCTTACCATCAGACTTTTTTGAAGAATTCTTACCTTTCTCCTGCCACCTCGGTCTCTTCTTCTGCTGGTTGTTATAGAAAACTTGGTCATCGGAAAACTCCATTTCCACCTTCTCAGCACATCGAACAAGCTTTTCATAACTTTTAAACTCACGAGAAGCTAATGCCCTTAGATATTTTGGCTTTAATCCTGAGTAAAAACGATTGATTTTACTATCAAGGTCTCGGATAAAATTTGGAGCATACCTTGCCAATCGAGTGAACCTTTCTTCATAGGCAGCCGCTGAGTCTTCCTCTTGCCTCAATTCCAAGAATTGATTTTCCATCCTAAGTCGAACAGCCTTAGGAAAATACTTCTCAAGAAACATACCTTTGAATTCATCCCAGTCAAGAGCATCAATCTCATCGGCGTCCCTGATATTTTTAACCATAGACCACCACTAATCTGCTTCACCCTCCAAACGGTAAATAGAAAGACTAACCTTTTGATTGTCTGAACACCCCATGACATCAAAAATCTTCTCCAGTGCTTTAATCCACCCTTCAGCTAGCACAGGGTCAGATGATCCTCTGAATGATGGTGGATGTTGCCTCATGAAATGTTCCACCACTGACATGTTCCTCTGCGGTTGTTCTGGCTGATCTCGTGCATGGATACCACCGCCATTCATCGCTTGAGTCAACTGCGCCATTACTGCAACAAACTGTTCAGTTCCAATTCCGACCATCTCAGGATGCTGATTCGGAAGGTTATTTCCTTCTGTATGCCTTCCTAGCACTGCATCCATGTTTACTTTGCGGAAAACCATTCTGAACAATCATTTCTTAGATGAAGCAACATGGTAATCTTTAAATGCAATATCATTTCGAAAAATATATATATATATATATATATATATATATATATTTTTGGATAATCATTTAATATAATTCTAACTCCTAAAGTTATCTAAACTGACCTCTGATACCAACTATAAGGCCCCAGCCTTAAACCTTACTTAATCTTGAGTTATTACAAGATTACACATTGAGGATCTTTTCGGGTTTAGAGTTTTAGAGAATTAGATCATAAAACTTGCATTACATTCCACATATAAACAAAGTGGTTACATAAAGATAGTATTCTTCATTCCCATCAATGGAAACACATTTAAAATAAAACATGGATTATTTCTTAACACATCCTTGACTCTATCATCTTATCATGTACCTTTCCCTTGACCTGTGAAAACATTTCAAAAACTTGGGATGAGCATAAAAACTCAGTATGGATTATAAAAAAACATGGAAAGGAAACATGAGTTCATATATACATAAGAATGAAATCATACTTTACCCATAAAACATAGGCACTTTAACATACCTCATAAAATCATGAATAAATCATAGAAATCATAAGACATAAAGGTAACTTGAGGCATTCATAACATTCTTACGTAGGGAGTAACCCTCTTGGTTACGTTTGGAATACCCATCACAGTATATTCCCTAAAATCTCTTCGGAGAAACCTTAACGTTTCACTCCTTCGCGTTACCCAATGCATTGGAGAGCTATAACGGGCTCACCCACCCTTAGTTTATCACGGAACCACCCGTCTTCATAATAATGCCCAAGAACCATAACATAATCATATCACATAAAGCATGCATAAAGGAAACATAACATTTCCACATTTCAATCACGAGATATCAATAAAACACATTGATATAATAAAAACATTATGAAAACCATTTTCAATACCAAAGTAAAACATGGTATTTATTTTTCTTTTAAAAAAAGAAGGTATGGCTTGTAGAGGAAGCCGAAACTCAAATAACGGTTATGACGGCGGAGAAGTCGTTGTCGCCGCATACGTACGACAAAAACATTCCCTTTTGTCGTTTAGTAAATGATTCGTATAAAAAAGATTCCTTTTGAATAAGCGTAAAATTCAAAGGGGTTTATACACCGTATAAAAGAAAGTTGTGTATAAAATAAAATATGCCTCAATGAAAGGAGATTGAGACGAAGTCCCATACCTCGTATCCGACTTGACCCGACCGTTCTTTAATCTCCTGAATAATAAACTTGAGTTAATCTCTACTTGATTATGAATCTTTATCAAGTTCATTATTCCTTTTATACCATGTTATGACCATCATGTAATCAGTTAAGTTAATAATGTTCATTTTGTCGGTATTTGGTTCTTAAGTCAAAAATAGACTTATTACACTTACATGTTGTTAATTTGGTCAAAGGTTCATTATATCCAGAATGGTATTCATGATTTAGATATCATATATGCCATATATATCCATTACATACATGCATTTATAATATTACATAATCATTTAGAGGTAAGAAATGAAATGCACCGTTCATGGAGACGGTAAGCCGTACGTACGCATGAACGCTACTTTCATTTCTATTTCGTATTTTATAGAATGGAATCATAATGATATAAAGGTATATTATAATTCCATTATAATATCATATATAATATCATAGTTCCATCCTTTATATGTCCCACATATGGTATTTAACGAATCAAATCACTTTGAGGGGGCGGTAGTCCGCACTTCCTAAAATGAAGATATCGTGTTTATCCATAATGGAAACCATAAAGGTATGCCCAAAATGAAAAAAACAGAAGCTTAAGGAAAACATAAACATATTATATATCATATATAAAAATAGTGACATCATAATGGCCACCTTTGAAGGTGTTAAATGAGTGTTGAACAATCATCGTTTCGGGAGGCAGAATTTCGCCATCCACGGAAACCGTATGTTATTTAACCATTTGATGTAGTTGTGTGAGAGTGTAGCTCAAATAAATATTATAAAAACATCCTTGTATATTGAAGATACTGGTGTTGTTACAAAATAAGTAAATAAAAAGAGTTTAGGGGGTTGTAGAAGCAAAATAAAACAAATGAACATGAGAGAATGAATTACCTTTAAAAGTGTAACTCCTTTTGATTTGAGCCTAAAGGCTTCCTTTGAAAGGCTTCTGCCCAAAGTGAATCCTCTAGGATGAGGAGAGGGATGTGGAGAGAGTAAATGGGCAGGGGTTGGCCGAGCCAAAGGCTTGAGTAGTGTGTGAAATGAGGTAGAGGTGGGGGCCTTTTATAAGAGGAAAGGAGGGGCACTTTTGGAAAGTAAAGAAATATTACTTTATTTGAAAATATGTTTCAGTTTCAAAAGGTCCCACATTGATATAATTCATGGATAAGGTGATAAGGGTTCGAAATCCACTCATCCAATTGGTTTTGGCCATGTGTAGTTCATATATTTTACATTGTCTTTCCATTTTATTTAAATCGTCAAATAATGATGTCATCACTGCATCATTATTATGTCATAAATAATTTAATTTATTTAATGTATAAAAATCATAAAAAACATACTATGATGTAGGAAATCTTTTTAGATTTCCAATGACTATTTATAATCAACAATCGGATCTTTATAACCCCATGTAAAAATTGTTTTCGTAAAACATCTCTTGTTTGTGTCATTTTTACTTTAACATTTAATAAAAAGTTATTTATGTCATTTCCAAACCAAAGTGTCTCCATGGGGTCCCCAAGTTGACCCATGGCTTGTCTTGGTCGGCCATGACACAACTAATAAGGTTGGGACATGTGTATAGGTCATTTCCTATTATTAAAGCATTATTTATACCTTAAACTACACTAATTACCACTAATCGCGATTAAAAACTTAATAAGTTACTATTCACCAAAAAATTATTATAATCTCATTGAACCACATTTTACTTCTTAATTACAACCATGTATGTCGGATTTCCAAAATTCAATACACATTAGTGGTAAACTTTCATTTAACTGAAAAATCAGTTTGCTTGATTACCACTTAGTGGTTTCACTATTCATCAAAAATTGAAGTTTTTCAGAAAATTACCAAAAATTCACCCTAAGCTATATTTGATATTCCGAATTCAAAAATGAAGTCTATTTTACAAAATTAAAATCATATAAGTCACATTAATTAATTTAATAATTAATTCCCGCTGCCAGAGAAAATAGCGTGTTTTTACAAAACAATAAGTATCAAAAGATTGACACCAGTTTAAGTCTAATTTCAAAGTGAAATTGATTCCAAGGACCACCATTGGATAAAATGGTAAAAATATATTCTAATTTCACTTCAAAACCAATTCAAAACATAATCTAATCATATAAATAAATTAGATTAAAAAGTAGTTTTGATGTAAAATGCAGTATTTTTCACTATTCATTAAAAAATGAACATTGTCAGAAAAATACCAAAAATTCACAAAAGGTAAATTTTGATGTCCCAATCATAAAGATTAAGTTTATTTTGACAAACATAGCTTATAAAATTGTCAAAAGATAGATTTAAAAAGGGTTTTCCATCATAAGGAAGTAAAACAATCTTTTAAGAATATTAGTGTATTCCATGCATAAGATTGTATTTATTTACATTTTAAGCCTCTATAACACTATCTTAATCATTAATAGACATAGATAAAAATATCTATTATTCATTACTTACTTGGGATGTTACACAGTATCTATCAAGATCGTTATTAAGGGATATGGACTCAAACAACTCCTATTGATCTAGGGAGAGAAGAATCCAGATTGTATCATGGTGCTCACTTTCCTCCCTGAAGGAGATGCTCGGCACCAGGCACCCTAGGAAGAAGAGTGTCTCTCCCATCCAGTTAATATTCTAGAAGTTGATATTGACCCGCCTGAAAATCCACCTGGAGAAATCATGAAACTCATCCAACATAGGGAAAAGAGATCAATCCAACCAGGATGGTTGGCCTCCAAGGTGAACTCCTCCCTCCCAAAAGTTATTGTATTGCGTATAGAAGAAAGTCGCCCACAGGGAGTTCCCTTCAAGAATGTCCCATGCAATACGGCCTTCCAAGACATGCATGGTTTCCGAGATGTCCCTTAGCCCTCCCTTCCTCGATTTTCCTAGAAAACCATTTCCAAGAAGCCCAATGGCATCGTCCAGCAAGATTTGCATCCCACAAGAAAGCCTTAAAAACATTCTCCATCCTGTCAGTCGATCCTTGAGGAGGAGCAATGGTAGACAAAATATGCATGGGTATGGAAGTAAGCATGATATTAATAAGGGTAAATCACCCTCCAAAGGATAGAAATTTATTCTTCCATTTAAAAATTCTACCCAGCATCCTGTTGATGATGTCTTGAAAGAAGATCTTCTTGGTGCGGCGAAAAGAAAGAGGGGTACTAACGAAGGTCAAAGGGAAATATCCCCGTTGAATTACCAAGATTCTATGAATATCTCTACAGCGCTGGCTAGAACACTTCATTGAGATAAATACCCGACTCTTCCTTGAATTAATCATATGCCCACTCAAGTTCCCATAGATGTACATGACCTCCAAGAACCCTTGGAGAGATCGTTTTCTCCCATTATCAAATAGAAGAATATCATCTACAAATATAAGATGGGACACCATAGTCCCTCCCCTCTGGTTGGAATAGGGTAATATTTTCCCATCCCCTATTCTACAGTGGATATTCCTGGAGAGGGAATATTGAGCCAAAATAAATAAACAGGGAGATAGAGTGTCCCCTTGGTGAAATCCCTAGAAACTTTTGAAGAAACTGAAGCTTATCCCCATTAGAGAGATGGAAATCCATGGAGAAGAGAAACACCTGAAGAAAAGGTCCCAAAACCATTCATCAAAGTCAAAATTCCTCATGACCCTAAGGATGAAACTCCACTCAATTTTTTCATAGTCTTTATCCATGTCGACTTGGATGATGATGTTGGAACCCAAAACTTTCCTGTTAATATCCCGCACCATCTCACTCACAATCACAATCGCCCCTTGAATGCTCCATCCTTTAACGAACCTGTGCTGCTCTCTAAAAACACACTTAAGAATAATGTTGTTCAGTATTCTTGCAATCAGACTAGCAAGAATTTTTTAGGAAACGTTACACAAACATATGGGTCTGTAACGGGTGAGCAGAGATGGGTCCTTAACCTTGAAGATCAAAACCATATGAGAAGCACAAACACACCGAGCTAGCTTCCCTCTCCAAAAGAAGACTCTGACTGCTTCCACCACCTGCCCACCCACAATCTCCCATGTCGCCGATTAGAAGGCCCCCGAGAATCCATCCAATCACGGGGCACTATCCAGGGACATCATGGAAATGGTATTTCTGATCTTCTCCTCATCGGTTAAAGAAACCAGTTGTTTGTTATCATAGCTAAGAATCGGTTGCGGTATGCATCCCATAAAACTGTCTTCACGCTCATCCAAACCAAAAATAACACCTCTTTGTCTGGGTGACCCTGCCATCAACCCCTCAAAGTGCTCAAGAGCCATCTTATGAGCAAGATTCACATCTGATGTATATGAACCATTACCCAAGTTAATCTTGATTTTTTTATATTTATTCTACTTCATGGAGGCATGAAAAAATGCATTGTTTCGGTCACCCTCCTTAAACCATCTCACACACGCCCTTTGTTTATAGGCTAATTCCAGCTCGATTATTTTTTTAGCCAGCACTGCCCTCTTGTCACATAACAAAACAAAGATGTTCACATGCCATTAGAATTGAAGGTCCCCCTCGATAGCCTTAATTTCCTCCTTCAACCTTTCCACGCCAGAGTTTTCATTGGGCATGCTAACTAGCCATTGCTGGATGTCCTTCTTTAATCACCTTAAATGATCGGAAATGCCCACCCAATACCTCCCCTCCTCTACATGGATCCAAGAATATCTCACCATCTCTATGAAGCCCTTCGTTTCGTGCCAAGTGGGAGTGTAGAAGAAATAACTTCTCATGTCCGAAACCCACTTGAGATTCACCATAAGAGGCGCATGATCAGAGAGAGATCAAACTGGATGAGTGACTGAAGCCTAGCCATAGGAATCCAAGCCTTGGAGATTAGACAAGCATCTGTCCAGGCGACACCATATTCAGTTGGGCCCTTTGTGGTTATTACACCACGTGTATTTATTACCCGCAAATCCCATATCCATAAGGCCCTTCGACCCTAGGAAAGTTTGAAATGCCTACATGCCACTATTGAAGATAGTTGACCCACCCCGTTTCTCTGATATATCCAAAATGGTGTTGAAGTCCCTTCCCACAAACCACGGTGACCCTCCTGCTTGGAACAAAGCCAAAAAGTCCCACAAGGTGGTCCTGCAAGAGGTGTCGTAACTAGCATAGACAAAAGAGAAGAAGAGAGTCACACCGTCCACCGAGATCCTGGTGTTTAAACACTGCTCCATATGGTTAACCAGTTCCACATGGAGACTAATCTTCTATCATATCCAGATGCAAGAATTTTCCAGATAGCCATTCATATACCCCATTAAACCCAGACTCCTATCAAAAGGAGCAAGTTTATTTTGATTCTGCTTTGGCTCTAGGACGACAACGAAAGAAACATTATACTTTCTTTCCTCAGAAGCAATCAAAGCACGTTTTTCCTGCACCCCCATTCCCCTAGATTTCTAAATGGTCATAGAACACATTATAGGGGAGTTGTACTGGCCTTCTGGATGATAATAACTGCGTTGGAAAGGGGAGAAAACCTCCCTACCTCCTTGGATTTACAGTAAGTGATCAGACCAGAGAACTCCACTGACATGCCCCTTTTCATCGGGGAAAAATATTTAACCGAGAAAGACCCTGTCAGGTCACCGTAGATCAGTGACCCATTGCCAGAAGATGATGGAAGTGAGCATGCATACAACTCCTCTTGAACGAGGGAGACTACAAACGAGAACTACAAAGATCCCCGAGGAACCCTAAACCCGTTCGTCACCCCCTCAAGGGACTTTCTATTCTACGACATCCCTATGAGAGCCAAACCACCACTAGAGCTAAAGAAAAGGGAGTGACGCAGGAACTCCGGTAAAAGCTGTGGTGAGATCTTGAATGGGGACGGAGGAGATGACTGTTGGAAGTATTAAACTCTTATTCCATGGACAGTGCCAAAC